>OZ026515.1:101442056-102715985 GCA_964019695.1 Loripinus fragilis
TTTGAGTCAAAAGGCTGGTAAAGATATCAACAGACAACATGAATATGGTTAAGAATGTTGTCTGTGCAGACCACAGTTTGTCCAATCCGTAGACATTTTCATGATTTTTCACGAGCCAATCCATTGACAAATTACTTCATATAGTGGCATAATTTGTGCTGAACTAATTAGTCTGATCCGTCAACAATTGCCGCTTACACGGCTAACATTAACAACAATTTCTCAAAAACCACCCAAGGGATTTTATTACGGTTTTCGGAGTCTGGATTACATTTGAATTGGACATCGTAATTGATAGATATAATACGGATATGTACATGCAGTTTCAAAGGAATGACAGTAAAATATTTGAGTTACCACTTCAAAAATTATCAGCACAAAAATAGACATTCAAATGAACTGATGGAAGCCACTGTGTATATTTTTCGCCACAGAACTTGCTGTTTTATGCAGAAAAATAAATTCAACGTCCGTTAATTTGGCTCGTCTGGCTGATGCATGCTTTATACAGTAAAAATATTGGATACACTGAGGCACTTACCTTGCCTGTGTTGAATGTTCCGCCATCTTGGGTGGTCTGCTCCGCTTCCGAAAACAGCCAATCCGGAGCTCGATCCAGACAGTGGAAAAGGCTTCAATATTCGCTGAGATGCGACATGGTGACGTCATTATAACATTACGATGACGTCAAGGATCGACGTGCGGCCAGCGTGTAGGCGACGTGCTGCTGTTCGTTTTTATCTTTCCCAAGGGCTGGTACGGGTATGTGAGATAGAATTTCACAAGGGTAAAAACAAAGGAAATCCCGATCTGGTGTGTGAGAAATATTTACCTTGATCTAGCAAGTAAAGTACATGATTGTGATTGTAACCGTCATGTGCGTGAGTGCGGTATGCTAATTTGAAATATTCTTAGGGCTTTCAAATATTTTGTCAACATTCGACAAAAGTTATTCCCTGTAACATAAGGGATATTAAGTATGCAATTTGTTTCGGTGTCGCCGACCGGTCCGTGCACGTTTAGGGGATATATCTTTCAAAAGCTCTTACTTGCATGAAAATTTTCCTGTATAAACAAGAATTGCTTTTTTGTCAAGGAGACGGATACCATCGGCCACATTGTTGTATGAACATCTTTTACATCTCACATAGATCACTTTACCCCCCAACATACAGCTTTTGACCAATCCGCAGCATGCTTATCAGTCTTTTTAGAGTTACTTCCTGGTCCAATGTTGTGACACGCTGGATGGTAATGATTACCTTGAGGAATTTAATTCATCCTTACCTCGGATAATGTCTAATAGAAATGCACATGTTCTGGTTGGAGGAGATTTTAATTGCGGTGATATAGAGTGGAGTCACATGCAAGTACCTCAGGGGCTACAAAAAAGGTAGTCTCAGAACAACTTTTTGGATACTATAGAGGAGCACTGTCTTACTCAAGTTGTAAATGTATCAACGCGCAATGATAAAACTCTTGACCTGCTCTTTACGAATTAACCATCTCCTGTAAATAGAGTCAAGGGGATTCCCCCCGTCGGCAAAGCTGATCATGACATTGTGTACGTAGAGTATGACCTTAAGGCTAAAGGATAAAAGAGACATCAAGAAAGATCTATCTCTTTAAACGTGCAGATATTGTGGGACTTAAAGACCACATCACCCAATTTAAGGGCGCGTTCCTTTCTTACGACCAGTCATATGTCAGTTAATGAAATGTGGGTCGATTTCAAAACAGGCTTAGTAGAGGCTATTAAAAGGTTTAACGCATCGAAAATGACCAAAACAAAATACTTTGTGCCATGAATCGATGTAACGATCAAACGGCTAGTAAAGAAAAGACTTAAGGGTTACCTTTGTGCTCGTAAATCAAAGGACCCTGACGTCAAGAATTATTACAAGGGGTTTAGAGCACATGTACAAAAGGTATTGAGAGATGCCTATTGGAAGTACGTTTCCAAAATATTTGCGTTTGAGAATGACAGCTCAGATCCTGATACGCCTAAGCCTGAAAAGATAAATAAGAAAAGATATGACAGTGAACTGCCATATCAAAGACCCCACCTCATTGAAGTTATGGAAATTGAAACTGATTTGACTACATCAACAAATGTTCATACTAGTTTCTATATAAGTGTAAGGGAATGACTAGATTGTCGAAGAAATGGTGTAAAAGCTAACACCATTTGTAATTATTGTGTCCCTGTTGTCACAGTGTCACAAGCTTCCTATAATTCGTATTTTCGATAATTTGAAATTAAATCTCACGTACCTTTTGACTTCGAATTTACGAGATTCGACTGTATTTATATTTTATATTTATCAGTAAAGCGTCCAATTTCAATTTTCACCGAACATGACTGGTTTTCCAGTTATTTTGAATTGTTTCAGACATAACGGAGTTTTTGGAACAGGCAAAACTCCAAATTCCCTCGCCGCTCAGCGTCATTGCGATAAATGTTTCACGTCATATAAACGTATAAGTAAACAAAAAGCTTTATTGGAGAAGCACAAATCGGGCGTGCAAATGGGCATCAGAGTGGAAAACAGAGGTCCGACGTTTTGTAAGGGTCTGATCTGGATCTAAACTGATTGCAAAGGTCATCAGCAGACAACACTAGTAGAAACAGCCACTTTTTACTTAGTGCTGGTTCAACCCATCCCAACATAACTGAAAAACTGTTGACTAGGTTGAACTCATTACCACACATTTTGTCGCACTGCGAAATTACCAGCATGCAAAGAGTATTCCACTTTGTGTTAGCCTGGCCTAGGCTCTGAGTTCAAGAAAACTACTGCTACTGGACACAGATTTTCTCTGCATAATCTCCCTTCTTTGCTCAAACTCAGAGCCTGGTAAAGTCTGAAGAGTTGGTCCCAGGAATTCCTGAGACCTTTAGTTCCGCTGTCATGCTAATGGCTCGTATAAAATCGCTAGCTCCATTATCAGAATTCATGACTTAACTTGTGTTAATAGAAACATTTTATCCCCAGAGTGAAATGGATGAAAAAATTGATTTTGGGAGTTTTTAGACAGCAGACAGCCAAAAATCAGATATTGTGTTTAAGAACAATTTGCAGGGGAATGATGATCTGTCCTGCTCGCCATCCCAAAGTAGTAAAAGTCTGACTTGCCTGCGTGTACCATGGCTGTTAAAGTGCTTAAGCTTTGATCAGCCTGCACAAGCAACGGTGATCTATGTTTCTCATTCGGTCGCCTTGATGCAGTTCCAAGAAATAAAAACAACCTAATTCAGTATGGGAGCGCGGTGCATCAATATTAGAGTGTTTGACCCGAGACCAATTCAAGGGGTTGCGAGTTCGAGCATCACCGGCGTCACTGTATTGTGTCCTTGAGCAAGACACAGCAAACCTTGCTTAGTACTGGTTCAACCCAGAACGACACGTCCGCACATAACTGAAAAAATGTTGTCTTGGACATAAAGAATCAAATCAATCAATAAAGGTACGTGTAGTATATTCATGAATTCAGCTTACGGACAAATTGATGTCATATATACATCAGCCCACAATTATTGCTCAAGAAATAATGCTCAGCTGTGATTGAGCCGTTGAGGAAAAGGTATATTGTGGAATTAGATCTGGTCTGCATTGTTTACTAAGATACCTAAACAGAAATATACCTCATTTTATAGAAATTATGACCGGCAGCCCCTTAAAAATATGTGATTCTATACTTGTTCAATATGTATGACAAAATGGATCAAAATAGTTAATGTTCTGAGTGTTGCAATGCAACTGTCAATTTACGCTAGCAGATGAGAAAGCAGACAATGTTTGTTGTAGAGTATGTGGAGAGCCATATGCTTCACAAAATATAGGCATCTAAAGCTGGTGCTTCACCAGGATCTGCACCATTTCCTAAGACAAACACAATTTATATTAAAACTTAGAAATTTCAATGTGTGGCCAATATTATTAAGCTACTTGGTCACTGCATATATGCGGCAACTTTAATATTCATATCTGGGCGTGATTCGACTATTTCATTGCCCAAGAAGGGAGATCTGATAATGATTATATTAAGAGTTAACCTGTTTAATACGTTGTTTGGGCCGCGCAGACGTGCATGCATTTTATAAAAATCGTAAACTGAAAACTACAACAATTTTAAAGATCATCTGCTTTTGTCATCTGTTGAAACTGTTTTTGAAGCCTCGTCGACAGAGTAGATCAAGATCAGACTGCTCCTGTGGTCAGACTGCTCCTGTGGGAGCAGTCTGATCTGGGCTTACACTGTTTATCTCTATACTTATGTTAATCATAAACATAGTCATTTTGCTGGCATTTTATGATTTAAATGATAATATTAACCACGAAATGAGATTTCAAACAATGTGGTATGTCCGATCAGCCAAGGCTCTGATCAGTATAAGCACTTGCCCAGCCTGATAAGAGCATTTGCTAGTCGCTTGAATATTCTATGACAGTTAAGCTACTGACTGAACAGCATTTGGAGTTTCTAAGCTTAAAAGGAGTCTGAGTCTACCCTTGTCAAAATGACAACATTGTAGGAAATCATATGTCACGACTCATGCGTTTTGTGTCATGGTGCAAGGTGATACTTTTTGGATGCTTGGTAATTTAGCATGCCTTTTGTCATCTGCTGAATTTTTTAAAAAAACATTTCACTCAAAATTATGACCGAAAAAAAGTTTGAATGCAGACATAAAGCAACATGAAAAGCAGTCCTCACAATTTTGTGAAAGAAAAGAAATTTCAGTACCTAAACTTTTTGCATGCTGGGAAACTTTGCCATTGTGTCGTCTGCCAATTTCTTTTCTAAAATTAACTTTTTGAATGCTTTCAGAGGCAGCTTTAGAATCAAACAATTTGATTTCACATCAGGCAGGATGTAGTGTGTTTACTATATTGGTCTAAACTAGATGCGATAGCACTAGCATGCAAAGGGTGAATGCTGGCCTGAATTGTGTTGGAATCAACATTGTATGTGAACTTGATCTAAAAGTACCCCAGTACTTCTCAAGAGATTAACCAAAACGAATTTGACCAGCAGTGGATAAGGATCTAATAATTATTTGAGATTTAATGTTTCCACAAATGATCCCTGACTAATCAGGTAACAGTACATCCATCAATGTGTTCTTCAAACTGATAGCCCTATCAGAGACTAGCTTTGTGTGTAAAACGGCCATCATAATTGGGTCACCGTATCAAATGAATACGCATTATTAGTACCCTTTACCTGGAAAGCTTGTCTGTGTTTTGATAAAATTGGCTGTAATAAAAGAATTTCGCATTGATTTTTAAAACTCGGACCAATATGATTCCCAAACTATGACGTCGGTGTCCAAATAGACAATTGTCGGTTTTCAGTGTTACATGTAATATATGTTTTGTATATTAAACGTTTAGCCAGGAACCTTTTCCCAAGGCCGGTTAGACTGACAGTCCATGTAAGTTTAAGAGGAATTATTTTAGCCTGGTTCCCTCCCCTAGATCTATCTATCAACAGGGCACCAGTTTAGAATTATTTGTGTATGTCTTCTTTATCCTAAAGTAATTACAAATAAAAAATAAATAGATTTAAATAATAATAATAAGATTATTATGAATAAAACAGATTTTATAATAAAAATGCATTTCGATTCGACCGTCAAAGACACACTTTCCCATGAAATGAGACTGTGCATAGCCCTGAAACTGTTTAACTTTCGACCGGAACTACTTGTGTAAGTCTCATTTATGTAATTCCAATATAATAGAGACACAGGGATGTTTAGGAACGATTTGATTGGGTCTAAAAAATGGTCATTTGTGAAATCTCTTAAAAAAGACGCATTTTAGATCACATCACTCAAAGAAAATGGAATTCTTAAGACAGGTATAAAGGAAAACTCAATATATGCAATAGGCAGTTCCAATCAGCTTTCACACGCGAAGGCGACTCTGACACACCCTCTAAAGAGGCTAGTCCATTCCCACCCATGGGGGATATAACAATGCTTGGATCGCCAGTCTGTTGGATGGACTAAATGTACATAAAGCACCTGGCCCGGATGGACTGAATGCGAGAGTGCTAAAAGAGTGTAGCAATGAGATCTCTCCAATACTGGCACTTATCTTAAACGAGGCTTTAGGTCGGGGCGATGTACCAGATGAGTAGCCACAAACTAATGTTTCTTTCTTTAAGAAAGGTGAAAAATATGATGCTGCTAATTATAGACCTGTATCGCTCACATGCATCTGCTGCAAAACCCTAGAGCATATATTAGTCAGTAACATAAACAAGCACTTAGCCTTAGATGGCATACTTACTGACTGTCAGCATGGTTTCCGAACTCAGAGTTTCTGCGAGACCCAGTTGATCCAGTTTGTGTGCGACATCATCAGCAACCTGGATGGTGCTGTGAATCGTGAACACAAGCAGACAGATTTGATCATAATGAATTTCTCAAAAGCCTTTGACAAGGTACCACACAGGAGGCTATTACACAAAGTGGGCCATTATGGGATAAGTGGATCAATTCATGACTCTCTGGGCGTACTCAACAAGTAGTTTTAAACGGCCAAGCCTCAGATCCTGTCCCAGTGTTATCCGGTGTACCCCAAAAATCAGTTTTAGGACCGATCCTGTTCCTTATTGTTTTATAAAAGACCTGCAAGATAATGTCAGGTCTTCTGATCGTCTGTTCGCGGACAACTGTGTCCTGTATAGGAACATATATTCGATTCAGGACAATTTTATCCTGCAGGAAGATCTCACTAGCTTAGGACAATGGCATGTCTATTGGCAAATGAAGTTCAATGTGGCCAAATGTCACTCTATGAGAGTGACTCGGCATCAGCATCACAAACAAATTCTCTTTGATTATTCCATTTACAACCAAACTTTGGAAAACGTTCAGTCAGCAGAATACCTTGATATAACCATCTCTGATAATATGGATTGGGGTCAACACATTTCAGAAATTTCTTCCAAAGCAACTAAGACACTCGGTTATCTTCACAGAAATTTTGCTTTTGCACCTAGGAGTACTAAGGAAGTTGCATACAAAACTTTGGTTTGGCCTAAACTAGAGAATGCAGCACCCATTTGGAACCCCTACTGAAAACTTCAGATTAATCAGGTAGAGAGAATTCAGAGGACACCAGCCCTTTGGACCTGCATGAGATGGCGAAACACAAGTAGTGTCGGCGAGATACTTGATGAGTTTGAGTGGCTCGTAGGGATCGATCCTCCTTGCTTCTCTTTCATAAGATACATTGTGGTACTGTGTCTATAGAAAAAGACATTATTATATAGCTATAAATGATACAACGTTTAAGCGGTCTGTTTTCTGGCCATCTGATACAGAAAGGTGGACCAACGAAGTGAGGTTTTCTGATTCCATATCACTATCCTTTAAAACGAGGCTAACGTCCGTTACCTGTTTTTGAGGCGACGTTACGTAAGGTAAATTTCAAGCATGAAACCAGAGACGGAAAACATGATGACGTGACGTCAGGAAACGCAATGCTCTGGCAAACTTTACCGCAATTTTTTGGGATTGAATACCAAAACATGTTATAAAATCAGAATAGTGTCAGAAAAAGGCATATAATAAACATATTATCATAATAGTGCATGAGGCCATACCATTGTATCTCGGGTGATCCGATGATATGACCTCATCCACTCGACGTGATACTGTACGCCAGATCAAGTTACTATTATGATATTGTGTATATACCTGACCCCTGCCCACAGTTTGAAATCTACCAGGTCATCACATAGTGCCCAATATTGTAGATACCAGACATACAGTGATGCCCTGAAGAACTCTTTTTCCCCGCACTATTCCACAGTGGAATAGTCTTTCTCCTTCGGTTTGTCAATTCCCAGACCACTGAGGAGTTTTGGACACTCCTAAATTAGTAAAAGGAACAGCCGAAAGATTTTTCCTCAAAATTCTAAAATTTGCACTCCCTGGCGTAATGATCGGCACCGATCGAGCCAGTATCTAAAGAACGAAAAAATGAAAGAAAGATCTGTCTCACATATACTAGGTCAAAAAAGAAACGCCGCATACAAAAATTAAAAATATTGTGTGTTAAATGAGAGTGGCAAAATTCCATCATCTGTCTATGTTTGGCTTTTTTTCTTCCGCACATTTTTCTCCATTGATTTATTGAAGTGAGTCAATCAAAACCAGTTTACTGACCGATTTTCAGTTTTCCTGTTTTTACGTGCACACTCAGTCCATTCAGATTTGCATGCGTACTAACTACTGAAATCTCTAGTGGAGCATCCCAAACGTCTAAAAACATTTAAAACTTTGGAATTTAAGATTACACGTTGCTAATTTACGGTGACAAAATTGGCTCATGTGGAACGTGAACGTGCAATAGGAATGTTAAAAGCTAACGAGACGCCATTGATAGTAGCCAAACAATGTCGGTGCCATGTTAGGACGATTGGACGTCTTAAGAGTCGTTTCCAACAAATTGGGACAACGTTTCGCCGTCCGCGACCAGGGCGTCGACGTTTGTCGATGCGACGTCAATATCAATACATCCAGATGTCTCTTTTGTGCAATCGATTTCATCTGGAGTCAGTCATAGCTAGGACATTCCAAGGATATCATAATCCGAAAATCAGGGCTCAAACTGTGAGAAATCGCTCCAAGAGATTTGTTTAAGACCCCACCTCCCAACGTTTGACGGTGCTTAACTTTGGTGCA
Organism: Loripinus fragilis; assembly: GCA_964019695.1. Taxonomy (NCBI): domain Eukaryota; kingdom Metazoa; phylum Mollusca; class Bivalvia; order Lucinida; family Lucinidae; genus Loripinus; species Loripinus fragilis. The sequence continues at coordinate 101,450,764 of OZ026515.1, forward strand.
GTATTTAAGTCTAATTAAAGAACCCGCGGTAGTACATGTGCCAACGTCTTTATGAATTGAGAAACTGGCAAAGAGTATTCTCTAGCACCATTTTACTCTAAATTTTTCTAATTACTGCATGCTTTTTTAAATGAAATACATAACCGGTACAGTTAGCACTTTTCATACATCGCGGCGATTCTTATTTGGCCTAGTATTTAAGTGTAATATTTGCTGATATAAGCAAATGATTTGGTATAATAGCAATTACAGTGAAAACAATATCTTCAGAAAATATGTCTTTTGCACTAAGATATATACGAATCTTTGTGAAAAGAAATAATTGAGCCGCGACATGAGATTTCCAACAATGTGGTATGTGCGACCAGCGAAGCCTCAGATCAGACCCTTTACTAGTCGTTTGAATATTCGATGACTGTTAAGCTACTGACTGAACATCATTTGGAGTTTCTAAGCTCAACAGGAGGCTGCACAGGCTCGTCTGGGTCTGTTCATGTCATAATACCACATTGTTGGAAATTACATGTCGCGGCTCAATAATACGTTAAACACATTCAATGTTAAAAGCTTCAAGCTTTAACTGTCTGAGTTGGAGAAATGAAAGACTAAATCCCTCCCCGAACCCTGTGCGTCACAATAAGATGATGACAGGGTACTGTTAATTTGGAAATTTTCTCGAGGGTATTTTTTCGTGAAATTTCGCGGATGCGGAGTTTCGCGAAAATATAACTCGCGAAATTGCAAAAACACTTTGTCATTTACCAATGGAGGTAAATCATGCCAAAGTCGCGAATTTTTTACTTGGCATCTTTTAACGCTGTTCGCTAAAATTTCCGAATTTACAGTAAGTACCGTTTAAGACAAATAACTTATTTAAATGAATCATAAAAAGGTACAGTACCAAAAAAAATATTGTTTTTCACGAATACGGATTGATGTAAATCTGTTTAAATACACATAATACGCTGTCAGCTTACGGAGCAAAGGAAAAACAACATATTAATATAGTTATACCATAGTTTGACGAGCTCTAGCGAGTGGAATATCTCCGGTACAGACGGACAACCATTGTATATTTACATTTCCATTCTCCTTTTTATGATGTTTATCGAGTTTGTAAAGATGCATTCAAACTTATTATTGCGTTGGTATGGTTTTCGTGGCGTTAACGTCACCGTTAACGTCGGGATATGTTGGCGGAGGCAGTCATGTTTCTGTGATTGTCTTGTCAACTTAACGATTTGTAACACAACTTATGATTGGCCGACCAATCACAGCCCAACTAAAACTCTACAGGGCATATCAGAACCTATATTTTTTAGGGTGATTTAGTTTATAAATTCAAAATAATTGTTGGAAACCCTTATTTTAGTGATCAATTTAAAAAGATTATCAAACGTTATAAAAAAAGGATATAACTTGGATATCATGTGACAGTCTACATGCCTGGTTTTAAAACCAATCACGGTTTTTAGCCGTGGTTTCCTCTTCAATTGCACGACGATGTCAGGCCTCAGACTCAATGACGGCTATGATCGGTGGGTTGCTGCCTGATGCTTGGCTGTAGCTGGGCCCACCGTGGCTCAACTTGAGGTTTTCTTTAGCTCTGACTATCTGAGAGTCATGAGCCCTTTTCCCTGTTTCATCATAGTGCGTTAATTTGATTGCTTGTCTCTTCGACGATGCACTGTAATAGTTAGGAATCCTCCATGCGAGCTTAACATTTTTGTGCTTCAACAACAGCAGAATCTAGGGCGAAGATTTTGTACCTGTAAAAATGCATTTAAGCCCCCCCCCCCCCTCCCCAGTGGCTTTTGGCTGATGCCCGTTCTAAGGCGGTGGTTCTGTTGTTGTTGATTCGTTGGTGATTGTACTCCCATTGTGGGATTCTTTAATTGTTCTATGATTTGTTGTGCGTTACTTTGTGTACATTCCAGTTTTGCAATCATCTCGATGGGAAAGAGAGAGCTGGTTGCTTTGCTTTGTTCGTCTTCCTGGTGTCTCGTGTTTGTTGTGAGGCTCTTCCTAACGATGCCACGGTTTTGTCTGCAGTTTGTGATTGTGGTATTTCCTGATGATACTCACAAACTGTTTTTGTTTCAGCCTAAGTTATGTGGGACTTAAATGCACTTTATAGCCGCCAATTTCACCCTAGATTTTGTTGTTGTTAAAACGCAAAACTGTTTAGCTTGCATTTAGGCTTCCTAACTAATGCAATATATCACCACAGAGAAACTAGAATTGTTTTCTACGAAAAAAAATGTCTCCCCCTTTTAGGTCTCAAAAAATCACAAAAATGTGTTACAAGAGGAATAATTTGAAAATATACATGTTAGAGTTATGGTTCTTGTGAATTACACATCATCTGAATACGCATTGTTATATACCTTATGAGTGTTTACTATAGAAACTTGACGTGTTTCAATCGCTGACAGTTGTACTTTTCATCTAAATCTAACGTGTCGCAATGCGACAAATCACTGTCCGCGGGCTTCATTCCCATTAATACATGGCAGCAGAGGGCTGCAACGCCATTACAGCCCGCTCAAGGACATCGTCTGCAAGTTTAGATATATCGTCGCTAATGCTTTATGGAGAAATGACCAAACTATTTCAATTAGCATAAAATACGCTCCTTTATCATATCAGACAGGCGGCAATCGAAAACGCTCTGAACAATCGATTACCGTGGAACACAGATCACTGGAAACAGTGTTTTCGATTGCCATTTGTCGCCAGTCGGGCGACAAACGGCAGTCGAAAGCTCTGCTTTTAGCGATCTTGGATCCACGTTCGTCGATAGCATTAACGTTTTGGATTGCCTCCTATCTGAAGTGTTTATTTAATATAGGCCTACTGAATACGTAACCAAAACACTCCAAAACAACTACTAGGAATAATTTACAGTCGGGCGACAAACGGCAATCAAAAACTCTGTTTCTAACAATCTTAGATCTACATTCGTCGATAGTATTATCGTTTTCGATTGCCCCCTATGTGAAGTGTTTATTGAATATAGGCCTACTGAATACATAGCAAAAAAACAATCCGAAACAAGGACTGCTAGGAATAATTGACATTTTTCATGTTATAAAAAATGTCCTGTTATAAAAAAAATGTTTCCATACCGGCTATGCGGCGATCGAAAACTCTTGGCGAACAATCGATGAACGCGGGTCAGATTTCGCTACAACTAGTGTTTTCGATTGCCAATTGCCACCAGTCGGGCGACTAATGGCAATCAAAAACTCTGTTTTTTACTATTTTGGTCTACGTTCGTCGATAATATTGACGTTTTCGATTGCCGCCTATCTGGTGTGAATTCGTTGTACGCCTCATGATGTTATGGTGGATTTTTTTTGCATACAATTGAATAAAATAATTTGGGACTGCTTGTGCTTGAAAGTAAGGTATATAACAATGACGATATAACATTCTTTTCCGTATATAAAAGTTCGCCAAGCTCTCGTGTGATAATGTGTTGCAGCCCTCACCGCTTCGCGGTTCCGGCTGCAACACATCACACTCGGGCTTTGCAAACGTTAATATACGGAAAAGAATGTTTTATCCTCTTATTACAAATGTATGAAGTTTCCTTGAATTACCTCTAACTACAAAAATATCTAAAGCAGAGTTACGGTTCTTGTAAATGACACATTGTCTTATTGTACTCTAGAAATGTATGAAGTTTCAATCAAATAGCTTTAACAGTGTTCAACTTACAGAGCGGACAAAAAATTGCAATTAGTTATGTTACAAGGGGAATAATTTGAAGAATAAATATGCAAGAGTTATCGTTCTTGTACATGACGCATTGTCACATTGTGCTCTAGAAGTGTATGAAGTTTTAACAGTGTTCAACTTACAGAGTGGACAAAATGTCCTTATTTATGTTACAAGGGGAATAATTCGATAAATAAACTTGCACTGAAGAGTTATGGTTCCTGTGCATGACACGTCGTCTGGATGTGCTTTACAAATGTATGAAGTTTCGTTTAAATATCTCTAACGGTAATCAAGTTATAGAGCGGACAGGATTTTGTGACGGACAGACAGACAGACGCAAGGGGAAAAACAATATATCAACCGACCCTTCCAGGGGGAGGTATAATAACACATTAAGATGAAACAAAGAAAAGGGCTCATTTCTCACAGATGTCAGAGCTAAAGCAAACCTCAAGTTGAGCTAAGGTTGACGACGATACAACAAATACCATGCGTGCACAAACTTAAATGGTAGATATTTACAAAGGATGTCATGGATTTCTGTGACGCTTATAAAGTACAAACAATAACTGCTCACCAATGAGATATATTTAGCGTTTTTTAAAGTCACGGAAAACCGCTACCTTCCAAAAAGTTCAATGTCATGGAAATCCGCGACAAAGGCTAGCCGCGGATTTCCGAGTGATCCCTGCCTGGTCAACGACTGATCGAGCAAGCGACTTTTCCGTTTCGTATTTTTAAACGATAGCCAAGATTCTAGACGCTAAGCTGGCCCGAGATACTGATCCGTATCCCTTGGTTGGCCGGCTATGAATACAGATCCATCTATATCCCTGGCCCAGTGGGCTAGAGGAACGGATCCGTACTCCTAGCCACTACATGCGCGGATCCAGAACGTTTTTTCAGAAGGGGCCCAACTCTGACAAACTTCTTCTCTGTTTAGTTGGTGAGGAGAGAGGGGATCCAAATACATTAAAAACAGGCAATCATCGGCCCGCCAGCGAAACGCCATTTAAATGAAACAATAACTGAAGACAATAAAATGAAAACAGCATTTAAGTCGCATGTCGAATAAATTTAAGGCTCTAATTAATATTCGAGTTGAACAAAAATTGGTACGAGTTGCAGCGGCGGATCCAGGATTTCTGGGAAGGGGGTTCTTATGTATAAAAGTGTGAGGGTTCGCCTTGCTGTTTTTATCTCTTTTTTGTCAAATATACCATGAATGTGTGACCAAATGATTTCATTTTCATAGGAAAATTTAAAAAATGGGCGGCGTGGAGGGGGTTTGAGCGAATCCCCTGAACCCCCTCTAGATCCGCCACTGAGGTGACTAAAGTACAAGCTAAGGTTTAAGTTGACTTAGTACAAATTGCCCTTCAAAGCCGGTTGATATCTCACAGGAAACTCCGTAGGCAGGTTTTCTCGACAGTTCATAATTTCGGTACGCAGGTATTTAGATACATTATCTATGAAGGTGTGAAAATTCTAAAAACTTGACATTTTATGACAGGATGTTCATGTATATTGTAACGGAATTTATTGCTGTCATAAAATACTCTATCAAACAATCATGAAAAAGTTAATACAAGTTCGCAGATTTTTTTACCAGTTCTTATTTCTTCGAAATCTTTCAGTTACAATGGATGTATTTATGGGTTACTTATAATGGCTTGGAAACGGGTAAGTAGATGGAGAGTTTTATAATTACATCTATGATTTAATAATCGAGTTTGGGTTGGTGACAGTCTTGTACATGCTAACGAATCTATAAGTAAGTAATCACTAATTTAACAGATAATAACAGAGGGTAAGGTGATGGGGAGAGGTCGACTTTACCAAAATCTTTTATTACATTTAACTAAGAAATTTCTAGGAAAATTAAACAAAACTCGACAGCCTTTAACCCCCTCTGGACCCGGTACTGAATAGATAAATAAATAAATAAATAAATAAATAAATAAATAAATAAATAAATAAATAAATAAATATGTGTATAAATTGATTTTCCATCGTTTTCTATAAGTACTCACGTGTGTTTTGCCATTGTGCGGCTACACAGCATGCCTACAACCCGGATATAAGAGCTGCCTTCTGATTGGTTCGTTCAATATTGCAATATTCGTGTGGGAAGGGGATAATAACAACGGTCCCCGCATGGTGCGTTTCTGCGCATGGCATGCGTCATTTGTTTTTAAAATAGACAGCCAAAAAACCCAATGTCTATTAATAGCGCTTAACAAGATGCAGCTTTAAAAAAAGATAATACTTTATGTAGAGGTCATATTTTAAGATGCCTGAAATGAGGATGGATGCCTCTATGGAGGCTTAATGTAAATAATCGCACATCATTTCCCATGCGCGGATCTAGAAAGTTTTTTCAGAGGGGGTCCAACTTTGACTACGTATTTCTTTTGTTGATGATGGGAGAGATGATTCAAATACCAATATAAGCGGGCCATCATCGGCCAAGCAGCGGAACGCCATTTAAATGGCGTTTCGCTCTCGGGCCGTTGGTGGCCCAACATTGAAAGTTTGCTTGGTAGCTGTGTGATTTTACAGGGGATCCGGACCAGTATAGTACAGAAACCCTATATTTTTGTGATTTTTCAGGGGGGGTCCGGACCCCCTGTCCCCCCCTCTGGATCCGCACATGTTTCCTACAATGTGCCCCCGAACTCAATCCTCCATTTAGACTCAGATCAGCCTGTGCGTATGTGCAGTTGTAAACGTATCAGCATATTTGCTATTTCCTTTATGAAGATGACATTCACAAGCGCTAATTTCTTTAACTATGATCAGACGATGGCTATCGCCTGCACATATATCATATAAGGCTAGCATGGAAACATGTCCTAATTCCTGTAATAGAATGAAGGCAAATGGATGGGCATGTTTCTCCTTTAATAAACGTACAACTATGTTCTGAAGTCGTTGTGAGGAGACGGTCAGAACTGGATGAGCGTATTTCTAAATCAGATATTGGTATTACCATATTCTAACTACGATCACAGCTGGCTGATCATGCTCTTCATCAGGTAGATGTATAAACATTATCTTACCGATATAATGAGACGACCATGTTCCTTATGAAATAGGGGTATAACCATGCTCCGAACATGGTCAGGAGATGATCATAATGGACGGAGCATGTTTCTTACCTGAATGAGGTATAACCATGCTCTGACCGTCGTAACGAAAAGATCACAACTGACGATGTATGTTTCTTACCTGCTCTGTCCATTGTCATGAGACGATGACAACTGTCGGAGCAAGTTTCATACATAAATGATTTATAACCATGCTCTGACCGTTGTCATGTCACGATGACAACTAACGGAACATGTTTCATACCTTAGGGATGAATAACCATGCTCTGATCGTTGTCATGAAACAATGACAACTGACGGAGCATGTTTCAAACCTTAGGGATGAATAACCATACTCTGACCGTTGTCATGAGGCGATAACAACTGACGGAGCATGGTTCATACCTAAGGGATGAATAACCATGCTCTGACCGTTGTCATGAGGCGATGACAACTGACCGAGCATGTTTCATACCTTAGGGATGAATAACCATGCTCTGACCGTTGTCATGTCACGATGACAACTGTCGGAGCATGTTTCATACCTTAGAGATGAATAACCATGCTCTGACCGTTGTCATGAGACGATGGCAACTGTCAGAGCATGTTTCATACCTTAGAGATGAATAACCATGCTCTGACCGTTGTCATGTCACGATGACAACTGTCGGAGCATGTTTCATACCTTAGGGATAAATAACCATGCTCTGACCGTTGTCATGTCACGATGACAACGAACGGAGCATGTTTCATATCTTAGAGATGAATAACTATGCTCTGACCGTTGTCATGTCATGATGACAACGAACGGAGCATGTTTCATATCTTAGAGATGAATAACCATGCTCTGACCGTTGTCATGAGGCGATGACAACTGACGAAGCATGTTTCATACATTAGAGATGAATAACCATGCTCTGACCGTTGTCATGTCACGATGACAACTGTCGGAGCATGTTTCATACCTTAGAGATGAATAACCATGCTCTGACCGTTGTCATGAGACGATGACAACTGACGGAGCATGTTTCATACCTTAGAGATGAATAACCATGCTCTGTCCGTTGTCATGTCACGATGACAACTGTCGGAGCATGTTTCATACCTTAGAGATGAAAAACCATGCTCTGACCGTTGTCATGTCACGATGACAACTGACGGAGCATGTTTAATACCTAAGAGATGAATAACCATGCTCTGACCGTTGTCATGAGACATTGTCAACTGTCGGAGCATGTTTCATACCTAAGAGATGAATAACCATGCTCTGACCGTTGTCATGTCACGATGACAACTGTCGGAGCATGATTCATACCTTAGAGATGAATAACCATGCTCTGACCGTTGTCATTAGACGATGTCAACTGTCAGAGCATGTTTCATACCTTCGGGATGACTAACCATGCTCTGACCGCTGTCATGAGACGATGACTACTGTCGGAGCATGTTTCATACCTTAGAGATGAATAACCATGCCATGACCGTTGTCATGAGGCGATGACAAATAACGGAGCATGTTTCATACCTTAGGGATGAAAACCCATGCTCTGACCGTTGTCATGTCACGATGACAACTGTCGGAGCATGTTTCATATCTTAGAGATGATTAACCATGCTCTGACCGTTGTCATGAGCCGATAACAACTAACGGAGCATGTTTCATACCTTAGGGATATAATACCATGCTCTGACCGTGGTCATGAGACAATAACAACTGACGGAGCATGGTTCATACCTTAGGGATATATTACCATGCTCTGACCGTTGACACTAGACATTAACAACTGACGGATTATGGTTGATATCTTAGGGATATATTAGCATGCTCTGACCGTTGTCACTAGACGATAACAACTGACGGAGCATGGTTCATACCTTAGGGATATATTATCATGCTCTTACCGTTGTCACTAGATTATAACATCTGACGGAGAATGGTTCATATCTTAGAGATATATTAGCATGCTCTGACCGTTGTCACTAGACATTAACAACTGACGGATTATGGTTGATATCTTAGGGATATATTAGCATGCTCTGACCGTTGTCACTAGACGATAACAACTGACGGAGCATGGTTCATACCTTAGGGATATATTATCATGCTCTGACCGTTGTCACTAGATTATAACATCTGACGGAGAATGGTTCATATCTTAGAGATATATTAGCATGCTCTGACCGTTGTCACTAGACGATAATAACTGACGGAGCATGGTTCATACCTTTGGGATATATTACCATGCTCTTACCTCTGTCACTAGACGATTACAACTGACGGAGCATGGATAATACTTCAGGGATATATAACCATGCTCTGACCGTTGTCACAAGATGATAACAACTGACGGAGCATGGTTCATACCTTAGGGATATATTACCATGCTCTGACCGTTGTCATGAGACGATAATAACTGACGGAGCATGGTTCATACCTTAGGGATATATTACCATGCTCTGACCATTGGCACTAAACGATAACATCTGACGGAGCACGGTTCATACCTTTGGGATATATTACCATGCTCTGACCGTTGTCACGAGACGATAACAACTGACGGAGCATGGTTCATACCATATGATATATAACCATGCTCTGACCGTTGTCACTAGGCCATAGCAACTGACGGAGCATGGATCATACCTAAGGGATGAATAATCATGCTCTGACCGTTGTCATGAGGCGATGACAACTGACCGAGCATGTTTCATACCTTAGGGATGAATAACCATGCTCTGACCGTTGTCATGAGACGATGACAACTGACGAGGCATGTTTCATACATTAGAGATGAATAACCATGCTCTGACCGTTGTCATGTCACGATGATAACTGTCGGAGCATGTTTCATACCTTAGAGATGAATTACCATGCTCTGACCGTTGTCATGTCACGATGACAACGAACGGAGCATGTTTCATATCTTAGAGATGAATAACTATGCTCTGACCGTTGTCATGTCACGATGACAACTGTCGGAGCATGTTTCATACCTTAGAGTAAATAACCATGCTCTGACCGTTGTCATGTCACGATGACAACTGTCTGAGCATGTTTCATCTCTTAGAGATGAATAACCATGCTCTGACCATTGTCATGAGGCGATGACAATTGACGGAGCATGTTTCATACCTTAGAGATGAATAACCATGCTCTGACCGTTGTCATGAGACGATGACAACTGACGGAGCATGTTTCATACCTTAGAGATGCATAACCATGCTCTGTCCGTTGTCATATCACGATGACAACTGTCGGAGCATGTTTCATACCTTAGAGATGAAAAACCAGGCTCTGACCGTTGTCATGTCAAGATGACAACTGAAGGAGCATGTTTAATACCTTAGAGATGAATAACCATGCTCTGACCGTTGTCATGAGACGATGTCAACTGTCGGAGCATGTTTCATACCTGAGAGATGAATAACCATGCTCTGACCGTTGTCATGTCACGATGACAACTGTCAGAGCATGTTTCATACCTTCGGGATGAATAACCATGCTCTGACCGTTGTCATGAGACGATGACAACTGTCGGAGCATGTTTCATACCTTAGAGATGAATAACCATGCTCTGACCGTTGTCATGAGGCGATGACAACTAACAGAGCATGTTTCATACCTTAGGGATGAAAACCCATGCTCTGACAGTTGTCATGTCACGATGACAACTGTCGGAGCATGTTTTATATCTTAGAGATGAATAACCATGATCTGACCATTGTCATGAGGCGATGACAACTAACGGAGCATGTTTCACACCTTAGGGATATAATACCATGCTCTGACCGTTGTCACAAGATGATAACAACTGACGGAGCATGGTTCATACCTTAGGGATATATTACCATGCTCTGACCGTTGTCATGAGACGATAACAACTGACGGAGCATGGTTCATACCTTAGGGATATATTACCATGCTCTGACCGTTGTCACTAGACGATAACAACTGACGGAGCATGGTTCATACCTTACGGATATATTGCCATGCTCTGACCGTTGTCACTAAATGATAACAACTGACGGAGCATGGTTCATATCTTAGAGATATATTACCATGCTCTGGCCGTTGTCACTAGACGATAATAACTGACGGAGCATGTTTCATACCTTTGGGATATATTACCATGCTCTGACCGTTGTCACTAGACGATTACAACTGACAGAGCATGGATAATACCTCAGGGATATATTACCATGCTCTGACCGTTGTCACAAGATGATAACAACTGACGGAGCATGGTTCATACCTTAGAGATATATTACCATGCTCTGACCGTTGTCATGAGACGATAACAACTGACGGAGCATGGTTCATACCTAAGGGATATATTACCATGCTCTGACCATTGGCACTAAACGATAACATCTGACGGAGCACGGTTCATACCTTTGGGATATATTACCATGCTCTGACCGTTGTCACGAGACGATCACAACTGACGGAGCATGGTTCATACCATTTGATATATAACCATGCTCTGACCGTTGTCACTAGACGATAACAACTGACGGAGTATGGATCATACCTAAGGGATGAATAATCATGCTCTAAACGTTGTCATGAGGCGATGACAACTGACCGAGCATGTTTCATACCTTAGGGATGAATAACCATGCTCTGACCGTTGTCATATAGACGATGACAACTGACGAGGCATGTTTCATACCTTAGAGATGAATAACCATGCTCTGACCGTTGTCATGTCATGATGACAACTGTCAGAGCATGTTTCATACTTTAGAGATAAATAACCATGCTCTGACCGTTGTCATGAGACGATGACAACTGTCGGAGCATGTTTCATACCTTAGAGATGAATAACCATGCTCTGACCGTTGTCATGTCACGATGACAACGAACGGAGCATGTTTCATATCTTAGAGATGAATAACTCTGCTCTGACCGTTGTCATGTCACGATGACAACTGTCGGAGCATGTTTCATACCTTAGAGTAAATAACCATGCTCTGACCATTGTCATGTCACGATGACAACTGTCTGAGCATGTTTCATACCTTAGAGATGAATAACCATGCTCTGACCGTTGTCATGAGGCGATGACAACTGACGGAGCATGTTTCATACCTTAGAGATGAATAACCATGCTCTGACCGTTGTCATGTCACGATGACAACTGTCGGTGCATGTTTCATACCTTAGAGATGAATAACCATGCTCTGACCGTTGTCGTGAGACGATGACAACTGACGGAGCATGTTTCATACCTTAGAGATGAATAACCATGCCTTGTCCGTTGTCATATCACGATGACAACTGTGGGAGCATGTTTCATACCTTAGAGATGAAAAACCATGCTCTGACCGTTGTCATGTCAAGTTGACAACTGACGGAGCATGTTTAATTTCTTAGAGATGAATAACCATGCTCTGACCGTTGTCATGTCACGATGACAACTGTCAGAGCATGTTTCATACCTTCGGGATGAATAACCATGCTCTGACTGTTGTCATGAGACGATGACAACTGTCGGAGCATGTTTCATACCTTAGAGATGAATAACCATGCTCTGACCGTTGTCATGAGGCGATGACAACTAACAGAGCATGTTTCATACCTTAGGGATGAAAACCCATGCTCTGACAGTTGTCATGTCACGATGACAACTGTCGGAGCATGTTTTATATCTTAGAGATGAATAACAATGCTCTGACCATTGTCATGAGGCGATGGCAACTAACGGAGCATGTTTCACACCTTAGGGATATAATACCATGCTCTGACCATTGTCACAAGATGATAACAACTGACGGAGCATGGTTCATACCTTAGGGATATATTACCATGCTCTGACCGTTGTCATGAGACAATAACAACTCACGGAGCATGGTTCATATCTTAGGGATATATTACCATGCTCTGACCATTGGCACTAAACGATAACATCTGACGGAGCACGGTTCATACATTCGGGATATATTACCATGCTCTGACTGTTGTCACGAGAAGATAACAACTGACGGAGCATGGTTCATACCATATGATATATAACCATGCTCTGACCGTTGTCACTAGACGATAACAACTGACGGAGTATGGATCATACCTAAGGGATGAATAATCATGCTCTGACCGTTGTCATGAGGCGATGACAACTGACCGAGCATGTTTCATACCTTAGGGATGAATAACAATGCTCTGACCGTTGTCATGAGACGATGACAACTGACGAGGCATGTTTCATACCTTAGAGATGAATAACCATGCTCTGACCGTTGTCATGAGACGATGACAACTGTCGGAGCATGTTTCATACCTTAGAGATGAATAACCATGCTCTGACCGTTGTCATGTCACGATGACAACGAACGGAGCATGTTTCATATCTTAGAGACGAATAACTATGCTCTGACCGTTGTCATGTCACGATGACAACTGTCGGAGCATGTTTCATACCTTAGAGTAAATAACCATGCTCTGACCGTTGTCATGTCAAGATGACAACTGTCTGAGCATGTTTCATACCTTAGAGATGAATAACCATGCTCTGACCGTTGTCATGTCACGATGACATCTGTCAGAGCATGTTTCATACCTTAGAGTAAATAACCATGCTCTGACCGTTGTCATGTCAAGATGACAACTGTCTGAGCATGTTTCATACCTTAGAGATGAATAACCATGCTCTGACCGTTGTCATGAGACGATGACAACTAACGGAGCATGTTTCATACCTTAGGGATGAAAACCCATGCTCTGACCGTTGTCATGTCACGATGACAACTGTCGGAGCATGTTTCATATCTTAGAGATGAATAACCATGCTCTGACCGTTGTCATGAGGCGATGACAACTAACGGAGCATGTTTCATACCTTAGGGATGAAAACCCATGCTCTGACCGTTGTCATGTCACGATGACAACTGTCGGAGCATGTTTCATATCTTAGAGATGAATAACCGTGCTCTGACCGTTGTCATGAGGCGATGACAACTGACGGAGCATTGTTCACACCTTACGGATATAATACCATGCTCTGACCGTTGTCACGAGACGATAACAACTGACGGAGCATGGTTCATACCTTAGGGATATATTACCATGCTCTGACCGTTGTCACTAGACATTAACAACTGACGGATTATGGTTGATATCTTAGGGATATATTAGCATGCTCTGACCGTTGTCACTAGGCGATTACAACTGACGGAGCATGGTTCATACTTAGGGATATATTACCATGCTCTGACCGTTGTCACTAGATGATAACAACTGACGGAGTATGTTTCATATCTTAGGGATATATTACCATGCTCTGACCGTTGTCACTAGACGGTAACAACTGACGGAGTATGGATCATCCTTAGGTATAGATTACCATGCTCTGACCGTTGTCATGAGACGATAACAACTGACGGAGCATGGTTAATCCCTTAGTGATATATTACCATGCTCTGACCATTGTCACTAGACGATAACAACTAACGGAGCATGGTTCATACCTTAGGGATATATTACCATGCTCTGACCGTTAACAGTAGATGATAACAACTGACGGAGCATGGCTCAGACCTTAAGGATATATTACCATGCTCTGACCGTTGTCACTAGACGATAACAACTGACGGAGCATGGTTCATACCTTAGGGATATATTACCATGCACTGACAGTTGTCATGAGACGATAACAACTGACGGAGCATGGTTCATACCTTACGGATATATTACCATGCTCTGACCGTTGTCATGAGACGATAACAACTGACGGAGCATGATTCATACCTAAGGGATATATAAACATGCTCAGACCGTTGTCACTAGACGATCACAACTGACGGAGCATGGGTCATACCTAAGGGATATATTACCATGCTCTTAGAGTTGCCATGAGACGATAACAACTGACGGAGCATGGTATATACCTTTGGGATATATTACCATGCTCTGACCGTTGTCACTAGATGATAACAACTGACGGAGCATGGTTCATATCTTAGGGATATATTACCATGCTCTGACCGTTGTCACTAGACGATAACAACTGACGGAGCATGGTTCATACCTTAAGGATATATTACCATGCTCTGACCGTTGTCACTAGATGATGACAACTGACGGAGCATGGTTCATACCTTAGGGATATATAACCATGTTCTGACCGTTGTCACTAGATGATAACAACTGACGGAGCATGGTTCATACCTTAGGGATGAATAATCGTACTCTGACCGTTGACACTAGATGATAACAACTGACGGAGCATGGTTCATACCTTAGGGATATATTACCATGCTCTGACCTTTGTCACTAGACGATAACAACTGACGGAGCATGGTTCATACCTTAGGGATATATAACCATGCTCTGACCGTTGTCACTAGATGATAACAACTGACGGAACATGGTTCATACCTTAGGGATATATTACCATGCTCTGACCGTTGTCACTAGATAATAACAACTGACGGAGCATGGTTCATACCTTAGGGATATATTACCATGCTCTGACCGTTGTCACTAGATGATAACAACTGACGGAGCATGGCTCATACCTTAAGGATATATTACCATGCTCTGACCGTTGTCACTAGATGATGACAACTGACGGAGCATGGTTCATACCTTAGGGATATATTACCATGCTCTGACCGTTGTCACTAGATGATGGCAACTGACGGAGCATGGTTCATACCTAAGGGATATATTACCGTGCTCTGACCTTTGTCACTAGACGATAACAACTGACGGAACATGGTTCATACCTTAGGGATATATTACCATGCTCTGACCGTTGTCATTAGATAATAACAACTGACGGAGCATGGTTCATACCTTAGGGATATATTACCATGCTCTGACCGTTGTCACTAGATGATAACAACTGATGGAGCATGGTTCATACCTTAGGGATATATTACCATGCTCTGACAGTTGGTATAAGACGATAACAACTGACGGAGCATGGTTCATATTTTAGGGATATATTACAATGCTCTGACCGTTGTCACTAGATGATAACAACTGACGGAGCATGGTTCATACCTTAGGGATATACTACCATGCTCTTACCGTTGCCATGAGACAATAACAACTGACGGAGCATGGTTCATACCTTAAGGATATATTACCATGCTCTGACCGTTGTCACTAGACGATAACTATTGACGGAGCATGGTTCATACCTTAGGGATATATTACCATGCTCTGAGCTTTGTCACAGGACGATAACAGCTTACGGAGCATCTTTCATTTCTTAGGGATATATTACCATGCTCTGACCGTTGTCACTAGACGATAACAACTGACTTAGCATGTTTCATATCTTAAGGATATATTACCATGCTCTGACCGTTGTCACTTGACGATAACAGCTTACGGAGCATCAGTTATTTCTTAGAGATATATGACAATGCTCTGACCGTTGTCTCTAGATAATGACAAATGACGAAGCATGGTTCATACCTTAGGGATATATTACCATGCTCTGACCGTTGTCACTAGACGATAACAACTGATGGAGCATGGTTCATACCTTAGGGATGTATTACCATGCTCTGACCGTTGTTATGAGACGATGGCAATTGACAGAACTATTTCATACATGAATGATATATTACCATGCTCTGACCGTTGTCATAAGACGATGGCAACTGACGGAGCATGTTTCTTACTTGAGGGATATATATCACCATGCTCTGACCGTTTTAATGAGCCGATGACAACTGACGGAGCATGATTGATACCTTAGAGATATAATACCATGCTCTGACTGTTGTCATGAGATGATGACAACTGACGGAGCATGTTTCATACCTTAGGTATGTATAATTATGCTATGTCCGTTGTCATGAGACGATGACAACTGACAGAACATGTTTCAAAGATGAATGATATATTACCATGCTCTGACCGTTGTCATAAGACAATGACAACTGGCGGAGCAAGTTTCATAACTTAGAACATAACAATGCTCTGTATGTTGTCATGAGGCGATTACAACTGACGCAGATTGCTTCATAGATGAATGGTATATTGCCGTGATCTGACCGTTGTCATGAGACGATGACAACTGACAGAACAAGTTTGTTAAATGAATGGTATATTACCATGCTCTGACCGTTGTCATGAGACAATGACAACTGACGGAGCCAGTTTCATACCTTAGAGATAAATTACCATGCTCTGTCCGTTGTCATGAATGATAACTTAATAGTGACCTTGAGTGCATGTACCATCAATGGGAGGCCTTATAGTGATACTTGAATACATGCACCGTCACAATGAGTCTTCAAATTACCCCTGAGCACATGTACTATCACTTGGAGATTTCATAGTGACTCTTGAGTACATGTACCATCACAAGGAGGATCTAAAAAGGTACTTGAGTGTTTGGATCATCATTAGGATGCTTGATAGTGACCCTTGAGTACCTATGCCTTCACTAGGTGGCTTTGTAGTGATCTTTGAGTACATCTACAACGACTAGGATGCTTAATAGTGACCGTTGATCACATTTACTATCACTATGATGATTAATAGTCACTCTTGAGTAAATGTACCATCACAAAGATTTTTTATAGGGACCAATGAGTATATGTACCATCACAAGGGGCTTTCTAGTGACCATTGAGTACATGTATCATCACTAGAAGGCTTTATAGCGACTCTTGAGTACATGTACCATCACTAGGAGGCTTTGTAGTGAACCTTGAGTATGCGTACCATCAATAGGAGGCTTTATAGTGTCTCTTGAGTACATGTACCATCACTAGGTGGCTTTACAGTGACACTTCAGTACATGTACTATCAATAGGAGGCTTTATAATGACCCTTGAGTACATGTACCATAAGTAAGAGACTATATAGCGATTCTTGAGTACATGTTTCATCACTAGAAGGCTTTAAAGTGGCTCTTTAGTACATGTACCATCACTAGGAGGCTTTATAGTGACCCTTGATTATCGGTACCATCACTAGGAGGCTTTATAGTGTCTCTTGAGTACATGTACCATCACTAGGTGGCTTTATAGTGACACTTTAGTACATGTACTATCCATAGGAGGCTTTATAATGACCCTTGAGTACATGTACCATAATTAAGAGACTATATAGCGATTCTTAAACACAAGTATCATCACTAGGAGTCTTTATAGTGTCTCTTCAGTACATGTACCATCACTAGGATGCTTAATAGTGACACTTAATTATCGGTACCATCACTAGGAGGCTTTATAGTGTCTCTTGAGTACATGTACCAACACAAGAAGGCTTTATTGTGAACCATGAGTACATGTACCATCACTAGAAGGTTATAGTGACCCTTTTGTACATGTACCACCACAAGGTGGCTTTATAGTGACACTTATGTACATGTACAATCACTCGGAGGATTTATAGTGACCCTTGAGTACATGTACCATCACTAGGTGGCTTTATACTGACACTTAACTACATGTAATATCACTAAAAGGCTATATATACTCCTCAAAATAATTGAAGGACTAATACTTTCAATTATAACATTAATGCATTTTGTGTAGAACGTATTTTAAAAACCAATGTTACGATCTAGCCTAAACTTTTCGGACATCTTTGACGTCTTATTGCCAAGTGAAAGAGCAAAAAGAAAGTGGTAGAAAATGTTACTAACAAGGATTTTTTGTCATTTTAAAACTTGACCTAAATGTATTGGAATGTCATTTTTTGTGTGTGATCCATGGACTACAGAACTGCATGAAATGAATGCAAATTGCTTTTAGATGCTGAAATCTCTGTTTTCGCATGCTTTTATGGTGTTTCAATCCCATCAATTCCATCCACCTCTTCCTGTGAGAGAAAATTGCCCTGTTTGGCTGTGGCGTAATAGCCAGACTATAGATTCAGACATCAGGTTTGGCGTTTGTCTTTGACAATCTTTAAAAATTCGTCAGGACATCTTTCTAACACTAAATGGCATATAATGACGATTGAAAATCTGATTCTTGATGGCCAAGTACACGCATTGATATCAGAAAAGAAAACAATGTCAAAACTCCATTGTCAGAGATGAAAATGCTTGCTTCCCAGTATATTGAAACTGTTTGAAGATTTTTTTTTTGCATGTAAGCTGAACTGTTTAAAACAAAGTTTAATTTTGTGTCAATTTCATTCTACTCGAATGACCACAGAAGAATTTCTTAACCCCACCCACTGCCTTTTGAAAGTGTGTTTTTGAGGGTATGTGCATTTGAGACACAGTTATGGCAGAATTAGGCATGGGAATCATTAATAATGATTCTTGATTTATGGGCATAAAGAACTGAAAGATTTGGGCCAAGTTTTACAGAATTTAAATGTTTGAGCTTATTATACTCGCGTTCTAAAATCTTGGTCCTTTAATTATTTTGAGGAGTGTAGTTAGCCTTGAGGACATGTACCATCACAAGGTGGTTTAATAGAGACACTTATGTACATGTATCACCGCTGGGAAGCTTCATTGTGACACTTGAGTACATGTATCATCACTAGGTGTCTTTTTAGTGACCCTTGTGTACATATACAAAAACTATTAGGCTTTATTGTGACCCTTAAGTATACTTGCCATCACTAGGAGGCTTTATAGTGTTTTTAGGACATGTACCGTCACAAAAATGCTTTATAATGACCCTTGAGTACATTTGCCATCAATAGGAGGCTATATAGTGACCATTGAGTACATGTACCAACACAAGGTGGCTTTATAGTGACACTTATGTAAATGTACTATCATCAGGATGCTTTATAGTGACCCTTGAGTACATGTACCATCACTAGGAGGCTTTTTAGTGACTATTGTATACATAAACCATCGCTATCGGCTTTAAACCTCCCCTTGAGTACTCATATCATCACTAGAATGCTTTATATTGACTCTTGACTACACGCAACATCACAAAGAGGCTTTATAGCGACTCTGGAGTAAATGTACCATCACAAGAAGGCTTAAAGTGACTCTTGAGTACATGTACCATCACGAGGGAGCTTTATAGTGACTCTAGAATACATGATCCATCACAAGGATACTGTATAGTTACCCTTGAGTACATGTCCAATCACTCAGAGGATTTATAGTGAATATTTACTACATATACTATCACCAGAATACTAAATAGTGATCCTTGAGTACGCGTACCATCACGAGGAGTCTTTTTAGTAACCCTTTAATACATGTACCTTCACTAGGTGCCTTAATAGTGGCCATGAGTACATGGACCATACTAGGAGGTTTAATAGTGTCCCTTAAGTATATGTACCATGCCTAGGAGGCTTTATAGTGACCCTTGAGTACCCATTCCATGACTAGAAGGCTTTATTGTGAGGCTCTGGTGCATGTACCAGCACTAGGAGGCTTTATTGTGACTCTTGAGTACGTGTTAAATCACAAGGTGGCTTTATAGTGACTCTTGAATACATGAACCATCACTAGGAGGCTTTATAGTGACCCTTGAGTACATGTACCATCATTAGGAGGCTTTATAGTGACCCATTGAGTACATGTTACATCCGTAGGACGCTTTATAGTGACCATAGATGACATATACCTTAACAAGGTGGCTTTATAGTGACTCTTGTGACTAGGCTACATCACTAGGCGGCTTTATAGTGACCCTTGAGTACATGTACTATTACAAGGAGGCTTTTTATTGACCCTTGAGTACTTGTACCATCACTAGAATGCTTCATAATAACTCATGAGTACATGTACTATCACAAGAAGGCTTTTTAATGATTCTTGACTGCATATGTCATCACTAGGAGTCTTTTAGTGACCCTTGGGTATATGTGCCATCACTAGGAGGCTTTATAGTGTATTTTGAGTACATGTAACATCACAAGAAGGCTTCCAAGGCGGTACTTCTTTTGTGGATCTTTTATGTTTTTGTTCTGTCTTGTGTTTGCTATGTTTTGTGCGCGTCTGTTTATATGTGCTTCGTGGTCACCTGCTGGGAAAGGGCTGACCTCTTGGCTCTCGTTTGTGGTGTCTTCTGTGAGTTTGTCACTTTCCCATTGGTATCCTGGGTCAGGTGTGGTACTTGATTGTATCGATTCCTGATCTTTGCAACCTTACTTACTTTAATAGTGTCACTCAAGTATATTACCATGACTAGGAGGCTTTATAGTAGACTATTGAGTACCCATGCCATCACTAGGAGGCTTTATTGTGACGCTTTGGTACATGTACATCACATGGAGGCTTTATAATGACCGGTGAGTACCTGTACCATCACAAGAAGGCTTTATAATGATTTTTGGTACATGTAGCATCACGAAGAGTCACTATTATGACACTTGAGTACATGCACCATACTAGTAAATTAAAAAGTGTCGCTTGAGTCTATGTACCATGACTAGGAGGCCTTATAGTGACTCTTGAGTACCCATACCATCACTGGGTGGCTTTTTAGTGACCCTTGAGTACATGTACCAACGCTAGGAGGCTTTATTATCACCCTTGAGTACATGTATCATCACGAGGTGGCTTCATAGTAGCTCTAGAATACATGCACTAGCACAATGAGGCTGTATAGTGACCCTTGAGGACATGCACCATCACTAAGAGCCTTTATAGTGACCATTTAGTACATATACCATCACTAGGAGACTTTATAGTGATCCTTGAGTGATTGTACCATCACTAGAAGGCTTGATAGTGACCATTGAGTACCTGTACCATCATAATGAGGCTTTATTATGACCCTTGAGTACATGTACCATCACGAGGAGGCCCGATTATGCTACTTGAGTACATGTACCATCGCTAGGAGGCACTATAGTGACACTTTAGTACATTTACAATTACTAGTAGACGCTACAGTCACACTTGAGTTACGATTGGGTACATTTACAACCACTAGTAAACACTTTGTTTGTTTGATTTGATTATTTACGTCCCATCAACAATCTTTCAGTTTAACAGGAACGGGTCTTCCAGGGTTGAACCAGTACTAAGCTAGGATAAGTATGTCTTGCTCAAGGACCACAATGCAGTTACGCCAGTGAGGCTCGAACCCGCGGCCCCTCGGTCTCGAGTCAAGCACTCTACCACTGAGCCACTGCGCTCCCGCTAGTAAGCACTAAAATCACGCAAAAGTGTATGTACTTTCACCAGGAGGTGCTACAGCAACACTTGAGTTCTCTTATCTCCGCTCAGGCGCACTACAGTGATATTTAAGTACATGCATCATCAATAAGAGGCACTACGGTGACACCTGAGTACGTGCATCATTACTAAGAGGCACACTACATCGACACTTATACACATGTATCCTCACTAGGAGGCATTATAGTGGCACATGACTACATGTACTATCATTAGAGGTACTACACTGACACTTCAGTACATTTACAATCGCAATTAGAGTCACACTTAAAACCTTGTATATTCACTAGGAGGTGCTGCAGTGACATTTGAGTATGGTACTCTAGCGCATCCTAGTGATGGACTATATACTCCCCATGTGTCACTGTAGTGCCTCCTAAAGAAGGTTCATGTACTCAAGTGTCACAGTAGTGGTGCCTGCTAATTATAAGACATATACTCGAGAGTCACTGCTTTGCCTCTTAGTGATGATGAATGTACTCAAGTGTCATCGTTGTGCCTCTTACACTATGAGACACTACAGTGACACCTTATTTCATTTGCCTTCGTTAGGATGTACTACAGTTACACTTAAGTATATGCACCATCACCAGGATGCACTACAAGGACACTTAGGTACATATATCATCATTAAGAGGCACTACAGTCACACATACGTGTATTTACCATCACTAGACAGCACTACAGTGGCACTTGAGTGCATGTACCTTCTTTAGGCGGCACTACGGTATCCCTTGAGTGCACATACCCTTACAAGGGTACACAACAGTGGCGATTGAGAATTTGCATCATCACTAGGAGGCACTAGAGTGACACTTGAGATCATATACCTCACAAAGGAGGCACTTCAGTGACCCTTGGGTACATTTATAAACACTAGTAAGCATTACACATACACTTGAGTGCATGTAACTTCTCTAGGAGTGACATTTGAGTACAGTATTTATCACTAGGACACACTACAGTGACACTTGAGTACATATATTGTCACTAGGATGCACTACAGGGACACTTGAGTACAATTACCATCTCTAAGAGGGACTACATTGACCCCCTGAGTACATTCACCATCACTAGGAGGCATTACAATGACACTTGATTACATTTACAATCACAAGTATACACTAGAGTGACACTTGAGTGCATGAGCCTTCCTTTTGATGCACTACAGTTAGAATTGGATATACTTACAATCAATAGGGGGCACTAAAATGACACTTGAGTGTATGCATTGTCACCTCACCAGGAGGTGCTACAGTAACACTTGATTGCACCTTTCATCACTAAGGGCACTACATATACATTTCAGAACATGCATCAACAGTAGGATGCACTACATTGACATTGGAGAAGATACATCATCACTAAAAACCACTGCAGTGACACGTGAGCACATGTATCTCACTATGGGCTCTACGGTGATATTCATGTACATAAATCTATCACTAGGAGGCACTACATTGACACATGACTATTTTAATCATCACAAGGAGGCACTACAAAGACAATTTAGTACATTTACAGTCATAACTTAGCACTACAGTGACACTTTAATATTAGTGCCTCCTAGTGCTGGCAT
The DNA here is from genome assembly GCA_964019695.1 of Loripinus fragilis. Lineage (NCBI taxonomy): Eukaryota > Metazoa > Mollusca > Bivalvia > Lucinida > Lucinidae > Loripinus > Loripinus fragilis. The sequence goes on from OZ026515.1 coordinate 101,474,241, forward strand.
ATACGCTCACGTGCCACTGTAGTGCATCCTAGTGAAGATATGTGCACTCAAGTGTTACTGTAGCACATCCTAGTGAAGATATGTGCCCTCAAGTGCTACTGTAGCAAAACCTAGTGAAGGTGCATGCTCTCAAGTGTCACTGTAATGCCTCATATCGATGGTTATTGTAATCAAGTGTCACTATAGTGCCTCCTAATGAAGGTTATATACTCAAGCGTATCTGTAGTCCCTACTAGTGATGATACAATCACCCAGACGTCATTGTGGTGGCTCGTGGTTAAAGTACGTTCACCTAAGTGTTTATGTGCTGCATAACAGTGAAGGTAGTGAAGATACATGTACTCAAGTGTCACTGAAGTGCCTCCTAGCAATGATAAATCTACTCAAATATTACTGTAGTGCCTCATAATGATGGTGCATGTCACAAAAGTGCCATCTGGTGATGTTATACACACTCAAGTGTCACTGAAATACCTTCTAGCAAATGTAGATGTGCCCAAGTGTCACTGTAGTGCCTCCTTGGCAACTTGCATATACTCACGTGTCACTGTAGTGCCACATAGTGATGATAAACAAACTCAAGAGTAACTGAAATGTCTCCAAGTGAAGGTACATGTTCTCAGGTGTCAATGTAGCACCTCCTAGTGAAGAACATATGCCTAAGTGTTGATGTAGTGCCTCCTTGAGAAGATGCACATACTCTAGTGTCACTGTACTGCCACCTAGTGATGATATATATACTCGAGTGTCACTGTAGTGCCTCCTACGTGATCTGAGGTGGCACTGTGGTGCTCCTAGTGAAGGTACATGTGTCCAATTGTATCTTTAGTGCCTCTTAGTGAAGGTGCATGTATTGAAGTGTCACTGTAGTGTCATCTTGTGATGATATAAACACTCAGGTGCCACAAAGTAGTGTATCCTTGTGATGGTACGTGTACTAAAGTGCTATTGTAGGTGCTCGTAGTATAGGTACATGTACTCAAGTCCTGCCTCCTTTTGCTTTTTTATATATTCCAATGCCACTGTTGTGCCTCCTAGTTTTATAAACGCATTCAACTGTCGCTGTAGTACCACCTAGTGATGGTTTATACACTAAAGTGCCACAATAGTGCCTCCATGTGAAAGTGGACATGTTCTCGCGAATGCACCTGTGGTACCTTATTTTTTCGGTTGATGTAATCTATATCCATATGGTATGAAAAATTCTTTGTCAGATGTCTTCATCTCATGACAACAGTCAGAGCAGGGTAATATATCATTCATGTATGAAACATGCTCCGTCAGTTGTCATCATCACATGACAACGGTCAGAGTATGATAATACCCTCTCAAGAATGAGTCATGCTCTGTCAGTTGCCATCATCTCATGACAACGGCCAGAGCACGGTTATTCATCTCTAAGGTATGAAACATGCTCCGTCAGTTGTCATCGTCTCATGACAACGGTGAGAGCATGGTAATATATCATATATCTTTGAAAACATGCCCCGAAGTTGTCTTCGCCTCATGACAACGGACAAAGCATAATTATACATCTCAAAGATTTGAATCATGCCCCACAAGTTGTCTTCGTCTCATGACAACGGTAAGAGTATGATTACACCCCCTCAAGTATGAGTCATGCTCTGTCAGTTGCCATCATCTCATGACAACGGTCAGAGCATGGTTATTTTTCTCTAAGGTACGTTACATGCTCTGTCAGGTATCATCATCTTATGACAACGGTCAGAGCATGGAAATATACCACTCATGTATGAAACATGCTCCGTCAGTTGCCATCGTCTTATGACAACGGTCAGAGCATGGTAATAGATCCCTATGGTATCAATCATGCTCCGTCAGTTGTCATCGTCTCATGACAACGGACAGAGCATGGCTTTACATCCCAAAGGTATGAAACCTGCTCTGGCAGTTGTCTATGTCTCATCAAAACGTTCAGAGCATGGTTATTTATCCCTAAGGTATGAATCATGCTCCGTCAGTTGTCATCATCTCATGACAACAGTCAAAGCTTGGTGCATGAAATATATCATATATCTATGAAACATGTCCCACAAGTTGTCTTCGCCTCATGACAACAGACAGAGCATGGTTATACATCCCAAAGGTATGAATTATGCTCCGTCAGTTGTTTTTGTCTCATGATATCGGTCGGAGCATGGATCTATATCTCATAGGTATGAAACATGCTCCATCAGTTGTTATCGTCTCATAACAACGGTCAGAGTATGATTATACCCCCTCAAGTATGAGTCATAAGCTGTCAGTTGCCATCATCTCATGACAGCGGAGAGGGCATGTTTATTCATCCCTAAGGTATGAGACATGCTCCGTCAGTTGTCATCGTCTCATGGCAACGGTCGGAGCATGGTTATACATCCCTTTGTTATGAAAAATGATCCGTCAGTTGTATCGCCTCATGACAACGGTCAAAGTATGATGATACCCCCTTAAGTAAAAGTCATGCTCTGTCAGTTGCCATCGTCCCATGTTAACGTAAAGAGCATGGTTGTTCACCCCAAAGGTATGAAATCTGCTCTGTCAGTTGTCATCGTCTTATGACAACGGTCAGAGCATGGTTATTCATTTCTAAGGTATGAAACATGCTCCCTCAATTGTCTTCGTCTCATGAAAATGGTCAGAGCATAGATCTATATCCCTATGGTATGAAACATGCTCCGTCAGTTGTCTTCGTCTCATGAAAACGGTCATAGCATGGCAATATATAATTCATATAGGAAACATGCTCTGTCAGTTGTCATTGCCTCATGACTACGGTCAGAGTATGATTATGCCCTCTCAAGAATGAGTCATGCTCTGTCAGTTGCCATCATCTCATGACAACGGCCAGAGCACGGTTATTCATCTCTAAGGTATGAAACATGCTCCGTCAGTTGTCATCGTCTCATGACAACGGTGAGAGCATGGAAATATATCATATATCTTTAAAAACATGCCCCGCAAGTTGTCTTTGCCTCATGACAACGGACAAAGCATGGTTATACATCCCAAATATATGAATCATGCCCAACAAGTTGTCTTTGTCTCATGACAACGGTAAGAGTATGATTACACCCCTCAAGTATGAGTCATGCTCTGTCAGTTGCCATCATCTCATGACAACGGCCAGAGCATGGTTATTTTTCTCTAAGGTATGTAACATGCTCTGTCAGGTCTCATCATCTTATGAAAACGGTCAGAGCATGGAAATATACCACTCATGTATGAAACATTCTCATGCTTATGACAACGGTCAGAGCATGGTTATTCATTTCAAAGGTATGATACATGCTCCCTCAATTGTCTTCGTCTCATGGCTATGGTCAGAGCATACATCTATATCCCTATGGTATGAAACATGCTTCTTCAGTTGTCTTCGTCTCATGAAAACGGTCATAGCATGGCAATATATAATTCATGTAGGAAACATGCTCCGTCAGTTGTCATCGTCTCAATACATCGACCAGAGTATGATTATACCCCCTAAAGTATTAGTCATCTCATGATAACGGTCAAAACATGGTAAATTCATCACTAAGGTATGAAACATGATCTGTCAGTTGTCATCGTCTCATGACAACGGTCAGAGCATGGTAATATATCCCTAAGGTATGAAACATGCTCCGTCATGTGTAATCGTCTGATGACAACAGTCAGAGCACGATGAAATATCCATCAAGTATGAAACATGCTCCATCAGCTGTCTTCGTCTTATGGCAACGGTCAGAGCATGGTAATATATCACCCATGTATGAAACATGCTCAGACAGTTGTTATCATCTCATGACAACGGAAAGAGCTTGGTCATTCATCACTTAGGTTTGCAACATGCTCTTTCAGTTTTCATTGTCTCATGACAACGGTCAGAGCATGGTAATATAACAATCATGTATGAGTCATGCTCCGTCAGTTGTTATCATCTCATGACAACGGAAAGAGCTTGGTTATATATCATATATCTATTAAACATGCCCTGCAAGTTGTCATCGGCTAATGACAACGGTCATAACATGGTAATGTATTCCTCAGGTATGAAACATGCTCCATCAGTTGTCATCGTCTCAAGACAACGGTCAGAGCATGGTTATATATACCTTTGGTATGAATCATGCTCCATCAGTTGTCATCGTCTCATGACAACGGTCAGAGAATGGTTATATATCATTCATGTATGAAACATGCTCCGTCAGTTGTCATCGTCTCATGACAACGGTCAGAGCATGATAATATATCCCTTAGGTATTAATCATGCTCCGTCAGTTGTCATCGTCTCATGACAACGGTCAGGGCATGGTGATATATCCCTTAAGTATGAATCCTGCTCCGTTAGTTGTCATCGTCTCATGACAACGGCCAGAGCATGGTAAGATATCATTCATATATGAAACATGCTGCATCAGTTGTCATCGTCTCATGACAATGGGCAGGGCATGGTTATACATCCCTAAGGTATCGAACAAGCTCCGTTAGTTGTCATCGTCTGATGAAAACGGTCAGAGCATGGTTATATATCCCTTAGTCATGAATCATGCTCCGTCAGCTGTCATCGTCTCATGACAACGGTCAGAGCATTGTATTATATCATTCATGTATGAAACATGCTCCATCAGTTGTAATCGTCTCATGACAACCGAGAGAGCATTATTATACATCCCTAAATCATGAACCATGCTCTGCCAGTGGTCATCGTTAAATGATAACGGTCTGAGCATGGCAATATATCCCTTAGGTGTAAATCATGCTAAGTCATTTGTCATAGTCTCATTACAACGGTCAGAGCCTTGTTATATATCAGTCTTGTATGAAACATGCTCCATCAGTTGTCATCGTATAATAACAACGGTCAGTGCTTGGTAATATATACCTAAGGTATGAATCATGCTCCGTCAGTTGTCGTCGTCTCATGACAATGGTCAGAGCATGGTGATATATCCCTCAAGAATGAAACATGCTCGATCAGTTGTCATCGTCTCAAAATCACGGTCAGAGCATGGTGATATATCATTCATGTATAAAACATGCTCTGTCAGTTGTCATCGTCTCATGACAACGGACAGAGCATGGTTATATATCCCTCAGGTATTAATAATGCTCCATCAGTTTTCATCGTCTCATGACAACTGTCAGAGCATGGTGATATATCATACATGTATAAACATGCTTTGTCAGTTGCCAGCGTCTCATGACAACGGACAGAGCATGGTGATATATCCCTCAGGTAAGAATCATGCTCCGTCAGTTGTCATCGTTAAATGACAACGGTCTTAGCATGGTAATATAACCCTAAGGTATGAATCATGCTCCGTCATTTGTCGTCGTCTCATGACAACGGTCAGAGCATGGTGATACATCCCTCAAGAATGAAACATGCTCCATCAGTTGTCATCGTCTCATAACAACGGTCAGAGCATTGTAATATATCATTTATGTATAAAACATGCTCTGTCAGTTGTCATCGTCTCATGACAACGGACAGAGCATGGTTATATATCCCTCAGGTATGAATCATGCTCCGTCAGTTGTCATCGTCTCATGACAACGGTCAGAGCATGGTGATATATCCCTCATGTATGAAACATGCTCCGATAGTTGCCATCGTCTCTAGACACGGACAGAGCATGGTTATTCATCCCTAAAGTAATAAACCATGCTCCGTCAGTTGTCATCGTCTCATGACAACGGTCAGAGCATGGTTATATATCCCTCCAGTTTGAAACATGCTCCGTTAGTTGTCATCGTCTCATAACAACGGTCAGAGCATGGTAATATATCATTCATGTATGAAACATACTCCGTCAGTTGTCATCGTCTAATACCTACGGCCAGAGCATGGTTATATATCCCTAAATTATGAACCATGCCCCGTCAGTTGTCATCATCTCATGACAACGGACAGGGCATGGTAATATATTATTCATATATGAAACATACTCCGTGAGTTGTCATCGTCTCATGACAACGGGCAGAGCATGGTTACATGTCCCTAAGGTATGAATCATGCTCCGTTAGCTGCCATCGTCTCATGACAACGGTCAGAGCATGGTGATATATCGATCAAGTATGAAACATGCTCCGTCAGTTGTCATCAACTCATGACAACGGTCAGAGCATGGTAGTATATCCCTAAGGTATGAATCAAGCTTGGTCAGGTATCATCGTCTCATGACAACGGACAGAGTATGGTAAGATATCATTCATGTATGAATCATGCTCCGTCAGTTATCATCATCTCATGACAACGGTTAGAGCATGTAACATATCACTCTTGTTTGGAACATGCTCCGTCAGTCGGCTTTGCCTTATGACAACGGACAGCGCATTATTATACATACCTAAGGTATGAAGCATGCTCCGTTAGTTGTCATCGTCTAATGACAACGGTCAGAGCATGGTAAAAATTCATTCATGTATGAAACATGCTACGTCAGTTGCCATCGTCACATGACAACGGACAGAGCATGGTAATATATCCCTTTGGTATGAATCATGCTCCATCAGTTGTCATCATCTGATAACAACGGTCTTAGCAAGGTTATATATCATATATGTATATCATACATGCTCCGTCAGTTATTTTCGCCTTATAAAAACGTACAGAGCATGGTTATACATCCCTAAGGGTATGAAACATGCTCCGTAATTTGCCATCGTCTCAAGCCATCGGTAAGAGAATGGTGATATATCCCTTAAGTATGAAACATGCTCCGTCAGTTGTCATCGTCTTATGACAGAGGTCGGAGCATGGAAATATATCATTCATCTATACAAACAAGCTCCGTTTGTTGTAAGCGTCTCCTGACAACGGTCAGAGCATGGTGATACATTCCTAGGGTATGAAGCATGCTCCGTCAGTTGTCATCGTCACATTACAACAGTCAGGGCATGGTAATATATCCCTAAGGTATGACACATGCTTCGTCATTTGTCATCGTCTCACGACAACGGTCAGAGCATGGTAATATATACATCAAGTATGAAACATGCTCCGTCAGTTGTCATCATCTAATAACAACGGTCAGAGTAGGTAATTTATCCCTTTGGTAGGAATCATGCTCCGTCAGTTGTCAACATCTCATGACAACGGTCAGAGCATGGTGATGTAAGCATCAAGTATGAAACATGCTCCGTCAGTTGTCATCGTCTAATAATAACGGTCAGAGCATGGTTATATATCATTCATGTACGAAATATGCTTCGTGGGTTGTCATCGTCACATGACAACGGTCAGAGCATGGTAATATATCCCTAAGGTATGAATCATGCTCCGTCATATGTCATCGTCTCGTGACAACAGTCGGAGCATGGTAATATATCCCTAATGTATGAACCATGCTCCGTCAGTTGTTATCATCTAGTGACAACAGTCAGAGCATGATAAGATATCCCTTTGGTATGAATCATGCTCAGTCAGTAGTTGTCGTCTCCTGAAAACAGTCAGAGCATGGTTATATATCCCTAAGGTATAAATCATGCTCCTTCAGTTGTCATCTTCTCACGACAACGGTCAGAGCATGGTTATTAATCCCTAAGGTATGAACCATGCTCCATCAATTGTTATCGTCTCATGACAATGGTCAGAGGATGGTAATATATCCCTAAGTTATGAACCATGCCCCGTCAGTTGTTATCGTCTAGTGACAACGGTCAGAGCATTGTAATATATCCCTAAGGTATGAACCATGCTCCGTCAGTTGTTATCGTCTCATGACAACGGTCAGAGCATGGTATTATATCCCTAAGGTATGAACCATGCTCCGTTAGTTGTTATCATCTCATGACAACTGTCAGAGCATGATAATATATCCCTAAAGTATGAACCATGCTCCGTCGATTGTTATCGTCTCATGACAACTGTCAGAGCATGGAAATATATCCCTAAGGTATGAACCATGCTCCTTAAGTTGTTATCGTCTAGTGACAACGGTCAGGGCATGGTCATATATCCCTAAGGTATGAACCATGCTCCGTCAGTTGTTATCGTCTCATGACACCGGTCAGAGCATGGTAATATATCCCTAAGATATGAACCATGCTCCGTCAGTTGTCATCATCTAGTGACAACGGTCAGAGCATGGTAATATATCCCTAAGGTATGAACCATGCTCCGTAACTAGTTATCGTCTCATGACAACGGTCAGAGCATGGTAATATACCCCTTAGATATGAACCATGTTCCGTCAGTTGTTATCGGCTCATGACAACTGTCAGAGCATGGTAATATATCCCTACGATATTAACCATGCTCCGTCAGTTGTTATCGTCTAGTGACAACGGTCAGAGCATGGTAATATATCCCTAAGGTATGAACCATGCTCCGTCAGTTGTCATTATCTAGTGACAACGGTCAGAGCATGATAATATATCCCTAAGGTATGAACCATGCTCCGTCAGTTGTTATCATCTAGTGACAACGGTCAGAGCACGGTTATATATCCCTTAGGTATGAACCATGGTTCGTCAGTTGTTATCGTCTCATGACAACGTTCAGAGCATGGTAATATATCCCTAAGGTATGAACCATGCTCCGTTATTTGTTTGTTATCGTCTAGTGACAACGGTCAGAGCATGGTAATATATCCCTAAGGTATGAACCATGCTCCGTCAGTTGTTATCATCTAGTGACAACGGCCAGAGCGTGGTAATATATCCCTAAGGTATGAACCATGCTCCGTCAGTTGTTATCGTCTAGTGACAACGGTCAGAGCATGGTACTGTATCCCTAAGGTATGAACCATGCTCCGTCACTTGTTATCGTCTAGTGACAACGGTCAGAGCACGGTAATATATCCCTAAGGTATGAACCATGCTCCTTCAGTTGTATTCGTCTTATGACAATGGTCAGAGCATGGTAATCTATACCTAAGGTATGATCAATACTCCGTCAGTTGTTATCGTCTAGTGACAACGGTCAGAGCATGGTTATATATCCTATGGTATGAACCATGCTCCGTCAGTTGTTATCGTCTCATGACAACGGTCAGAGCATGGTAATATATCCCAAAGGTATGAACCGTGCTCCGTCAGATGTTATCATTTAGTGACAATGGTCAGAGCATGGTTATATATCCCTAAGGTATGAACCATGCTCCATCAGTTGATATCGTCTCATGACAACGGTCAGAGCATGGTAATATATCCCTAAGGTATAAACCATGCTCCGTCAGTTGTTATCATCTTGTGACAACGGTCAGAGCATGGTAATATATCCCTGAGGTATTATCCATGCTCCGTCAGTTGTTATCGTCTAATGACAACGGTCAGAGCATGGTAATATATCCCTAAGGTATGAACCATGCTCCGTCAGTTGTTATCGTCTAGTGACAACGGTCAGAGCATGGTAATATATCCCTAAGATATGAACCATGCTCCTTCAGTTGTTATCGTCTCATAACAACGGTCAGAGCATGGTAATATATCCCTAAGGTATGAACCATGCTCCGTCAGTTGTCATCATCTAGTGACAACGGTCAGAGCATGGTAATATATCCCTAAGGTATGAACCATGCTCCGTCACTAGTTATCGTCTCATGATAACGGTCAGAGCATGGTAATATATCCCTAAGGTATGAATCATGCTCCGTCAGTTGTCATCGTCTCATGACAACTGTCAGAGCATGGTAATATATCCCTACGATATTAACCATGCTCCGTCAGTTGTTATCGTCTAGTGACAACGGTCAGAGCATGGTAATATATCCCTAAGGTATGAACCATGCTCCGTCAGTTATCACCATCTAGTGACAACGGTCAGAGCATGATAATATATCCATAAGGTATGAACCATGCTCCGTCAGTTATTATCATCTCGTGACAACGGTCAGAGCACGGTTATATATCGCTAAGGTATGAACCATGCTCCGTCAGTTGTTATCGTCTCATGACAACGGTCAGAGCATGGTAATATATCCCTAAGGTATTAACCTTGCTCTGTCAGTTGTTATCGTCTAGTAACAACGGTCAGAGCATGGTAATATATCCCTTAAGTATGAACCATGCTCCGTCACTTTTTATCGTTTAGTGACAACGGTCAAAGCATGGTAATATATTCCTTATGTATGAACCATGCTCCGTCAGTTGTATTCGTCTCATGACAACGGTCAGAGCATGGTCATCTATACCTAAGGTATGATCCATACTCTGTCAGTTGTTATCGTCTAGTGACAACGGTCAGAGCATGGTTATATATCCTATGGTATGAACCATGCTCCGTCAGTTGTTATCGTCTCATGACAACGGTCAGAGCAAGGTATTTTATCCCAAAGGTATGAACCGTGCACCGTCAGATGTTATCCTTTAGTGACAATGGTCAGAGCATGGTAATATATCCCTAAGGTATGAACCATGCTCCGTCAGTTGTTATCGTCTCATGACAACGGTCAGAGCATGGTAATATATCCCTAAGGTATGAACCATGCTCCGTCAGTTGTTATCATCTTGTGACAACGGTCAGAGCATGGTACTATATCCCTGAGGTATTATATATGCTTCGTCAGTTGTTATCGTCTATTGACAATGGTCAGAGCATGGTAATATATCCCTAAGATATCAACCATAATCCGTCAGTTGTAAATGTCTCATAACAACGGTCAGAGCATGGTATTATACTCCTAAGGTATGAAACATGCTCCGTTAGATGTCATCGCCTCATGTCAACGGTCAGAGCATGGTTTTTCATCTCTAAGATATGAAACATGCTCCGACAGTTGTCATCGTGACATGACAACGGTCAGAGCATGGGTTTTAATCCCTAAGGTATGAAACATGCTCCGTTAGTTGTCATCGCCTCATGACAACGGTCAGAGCATGGTTATTCATCTCTAAGGTATGAAACATGCTCCAACAGTTGTCATCGTCTTATGACAACGGTCAGAGCATGGTTATTCATCCCGAAGGTATGAAACATGCTCTGACAGTTGACATCGTCTCATGACAACGGTCAGAGCATGGTTATTTATCTCTAAGGTATGAAACATGCTCCGACAGTTGTCATCGTGACATGACAACGGTAAGAGCATGGTTATTCATCTCTTAGGTATGAAACATGCTCCGACAGTTGACATCGTCTCATGACAACGGTCAGAGCATGGTTATTCATCTCTAAGGTATTAAACATGGACCGTCAGTTGTCATCGTGACATGACAACGGTCAGAGCATGGTTTTTCATCTCAGAGGTATGAAACATGCTCCGTCAGTTGTTATCATCTAGTGACAACGGTCAGAGCACGGTTATATATCCCTTAGGTATGAACCATGGTTCGTCATTTGTTATCGTCTCATGACACCGGTCAGAGCATGGTAATATATCCCTAAGATATGAACCATGCTCCGTCAGTTGTTATCGTCTCATAACAACGGTCAGAGCATGGTAATATATCCCTAAGGTATGAACCATACTCCGTCAGTTGTCAACATCTAGTGACAACGGTCAGAGCATGGTAATATATCCCTAAGGTATGAACCATGCTCCGTATTTAGTTATCGTCTCATGACAACGGTCAGAGCATGGTAATATATCCCTTAGATATGAACCATGCTCCGTCAGTTGTTATCGTCCCATGACAACTGTCAGAGCATGGTAATATATCCCTACGATATTAACCATGCTCCGTCAGTTGTTATCGTCTAGTGACAACGGTCAGAGCATGGTAATATATCCCTAAGGTATGAACCATGCTCCGTCAGTTGTCATCATCTAGTGACAACGGTCAGAGCATGATAATATATCCCTAAGGTATGAACCATGCTCCGTCAGTTGTTATCATCTAGTGACAACGGTCAGAGCACGGTTTTACATCCCTTAGGTATGAACCATGGTTCGTTAGTTGTTATCGTCTCATGACAACGTTCAGAGCATGGTAATATATCCCTAAGGTATGAACCATGCTCCGTTATTTGTTTGTTATCGTCTAGTGACAACGGTCAGAGCATGGTAATATATCCCTAAGGTATGAACCATGCTCCGTCAGTTGTTATCATCTAGTGACAACGGCCAGAGCTTGGTAATATATCCCTTAGGTATGAACCATGCTCCGTCAATTGTTATCGTCTAGTGACAACGGTCAGAGCATGGTACTGTATCCCTAAGGTATGAATTATGCTCCGTCACTTGTTATCGTCTAGTGACAACGGTCAGAGCACGGTAATATATCCCTTAGGTATGAACCATGCTCCTTCAGTTGTATTCGTCTCATGACAATGGTCAGAGCATGGTAATCTATACCTAAGGTTTGATCAATACTCCGTCAGTTGTGATCGTCTAGTGACAACGGTCAGAGCATGGTTATATATCCTATGGTATGAACCATGCTCCGTCAGTTGATATCGTCTCATGACAACGGTCAGAGCATGGTAATATATCCCTAAGGTATGAACCATGCTCCATCAGTTGTTATCATCTTGTGACAACGGTCAGAGCATGGTAATATATCCCTGAGGTATTATCCATGCTCCGTCAGTTGTTATCGTCTAATCACAACGGTCAGAGCATGGTAATATATCCCTAAGGTATGAACCATGCTCCGTCAGTTGTTATCGTCTAGTGACAACGGTCAGAGCAAGGTAATGTATCCCTAAGATATGAACCATGCTCCGTCAGTTGTTATCGTCTCATAACAATGGTCAGAGCATGGTAATATATCCCTTAGGTATGAACCATGCTCCGTCAGTTGTCATCATCTAGTGACAACGGTCAGAGCATGGTAATATATCCCTAAGGTAAGAACCATGCTCCGTCACTAGTTATCGTCTCATGATAACGGTCAGAGCATTGTAATATATCCCTAAGGTATGAATCATGCTCCGTCAGTTGTCATCGTCTCATGACAACTGTCAGAACATGGTAATATATCCCTACGATATTAACCATGCTCCGTCAGTTGTTATCGTCTAGTGACGACGGTCAGAGCATGGTAATATATCCCTAAGGTATGAACCATGCTCCGTCAGTTGTCACCATCTAGTGACAACGGTCAGAGCATGATGATATATCCCTAAGGTATGAACCATGCTCCGTCAGTTATTATCATCTCGTGACAACGGTCAGAGCATGGTTATATATCGCTAAGGAATGAACCATGGTCCGTCAGTTGTTATCGTCTCATGACAACGGTCAGAGCATGGTAATATATCCCTAAGGTATGAACCATGCTCCGTCAGTTGTTATCGTCTAGTAACAACGGTCAGAGCATGGTAATATATCCCTTAAGTATGAACCATGCTCCGTCACATTTTATCGTCTAGTGACAACGGTCAAAGCATGGTAATATATCTCTTAGGTATGAACCATGCTCCGTCAGTTGTATTCGTCTCATGACAACGGTCAGAGCATGGTAATCTATCCCTAAGGTATGAACCATGCTCCTTCAGTTGTATTCGTCTCATGACAATGGTCAGAGCATGGTAATCTATACCTAAGGTATGATCAATACTCCGTCAGTTGTTATCGTCTAGTGACAACGGTCAGAGCATGGTGATATATCCCTAAGGTATGAACCATGCTCCGTCATTTGTTATCGTCTCATAACAACGGTCAGAGCATGGTAATATATCCCTAAGGTATGAACCATGCTCCGTCAGTTGTCATCATCTAGTGACAACGGTCAGAGCATGGTAATATATCCCTAAGGTATGAACCATGCTCCGTCACTAGTTATCGTCTCATGATAACGGTCAGAGCATGGTAATATATCCCTACGATATTAACAATGCTCCGTCAGTTGTTATCGTCTAGTGACAACGGTCAGAGCATGGTAATATATCCCTAAGGTATGAACAATGCTCCGTCAGTTGTCACCATCTAGTGACAACGGTCAGAGCATGATGATATATCCCTAAGGTATGAACCATGCTCCGTCAGTTGTTATCATCTCGTGACAACGGTCAGAGAGCGGTTATATATCGCTAAGGTATGAACCATGGTCCGTCAGTTTTAATCGTCTAGTGACAACGGTCAGAGCATGGTAATATATCCCTAAGGTATGAACCATGCTCCGTCAGTTGTTATCGTCTAGTAACAACGGTCAGAGCATGGTAATATATCCCTTAAGTATGAACCATGCTCCGTCACTTTTTATCGTCTAGTCACCAACGGTCAAAGCATGGTAATATATCCCTTAGGTATGAACCATGCTCCGTCAGTTGTATTCGTCTCATGACAACGGTCAGAGCATGGTAATCTATACCTAAGGTATGATCCATACTCTGTCAGTTGTTATCGTCTAGTGACAACGGTCAGAGCATGGTTATATATCCTATGGTATGAACAATGCTCCGTCAGTTGTTATCGTCTCATGACAACAGTCAGAGCATGGTAATATATCCCAAAGGTATGAACCGTGCTCCGTCAGATGTTATCCTTTAGTGACAATGGTCAGAGCATGGTAATATATCCCTAAGGTATGAACCATGCTCCGTCAGTTGTTATCGTCTCATGACAACGGTCAGAGCATGGTAATATATCCCTAAGGTATGAACCATGCTCCGTCAGTTGTTATCATCTTGTGACAGCGGTCAGAGCATGGTAATATATCCCTGAGGTATTATATATGCTTCGCCAGTTGTTATCGTCTAGTGACAATGGTCAGAGCATGGTAATATATCCCTAAGATATCAACCATAATCCGTCAGTTGTTAATGTCTAGTGACAACGGTCAGAGCATGGTAATATATCCCTAAGGTATTAACCATGCTCCGTCAGTTGTTATCGTCTCATGACAACGGTCAGAGCATGGTATTATATCCCTAAGGTATGAAACATGCTCCGTTAGTTGTCATCGCCTCATGACAACGGTCAGAGCATGGCTTTTCATCTCTAAGATATGAAACATGCTCCGACAGTTGTCATCGTGACATGACAACGGTCAGAGCATGGGTTTTAAGAGCGATTCTCTGTAAATATGGAGCAAAGTTTTTCACGCATAGTCTCAGATTTCAACGAAACTTTCTGTACTTGTTTGTTTTCACCCAAAACCAAATCATTCATGCTTAATTCTTTAATTTTTACTTCCGTTGCCATGGTAACCGAATCCAAAGTTTTTGACCAAAAAGTGCCCGAAAATCACTGAAAATAGATATAAATTGCACAGTTACAACTTCTAGAATAAGTAAGTCTTGAACTTTTGACAACTTGTACTCCACAGTATTGCTTTATGTAAAGTCAAAGAGGGTCTGGTAATTAAATTTGGTATTTCTGTCTTGTAGCAATTGTATCAGAAAAGTGGGTGGGGTAACAAGGTACTCAAATTTGTCATTTTTTGACATTTTTGATTTCATTTTGTTGCAAGCCGCGGTTACCCGGAATAATGTACATGCTTTAGTAAGACAAACCTAGGTATGATATGTAATGAATTGGAAAAAAATGTTTGGGAAGTTACCGTCTTCTTATCGTAACCATGGCAACCATGATGCCACCGTCTCAAAAAGCCAAAATAGTTAAATGCAGCTTATAAGGCGTTTTTGTATTGCAGAACATGAAGACATCTGGCACAATCAACAATTTAATGTTGAAATAATACTTATATTTTGCTTTTGTGACAAATAAGTGGTGCAAGGCCCTTAAAGGGACCTGATAATAGCCCTTTTAGATGTCTACATAGGGAAAAAAGCTCCTTTTTTTTTAAATAAAAAATGCAAAACTCATGTATAAGTAGTGTAGAAATTACATTGAAATATTTTTTAAGTTATTGATCTTATAGCTAGCATTTTTTTAAAAAAATAAAGGGTGTTGTCTCAATATATGAAGTCCAAAAGGGGTTCAAAAGGGGGTAAATAAGGCGTCAAATTTTTTTGACCAAATAGTGCCCGAAAATCAGAAAAAATAGACATACATTTTGCTAATGCAACTTTTAGAATGAGAAACTTTTGAACTTGTGATTACTTGTACTTGGCAGAATTGCTCAATGTGAATACATGGAGTTTATGGTTTATAATTTTGGTAATTCTGTCATATAGCAATGGTTGCAAAAGTGTGGGTGGGGTAACAATGTACTTTAATATGGTAGTTTTTGGCATTTTTAAAAACATTTGATTGCAAGTCGGGGTTACTTGGAAAGGTTTGCGCACTTTAGTAAGACCAAGCTAAATATGGTCTGTAATAAACTAAAAAAAATATTTTGAGGAAGTTACCACCTTCTTATCGTTACTATGGCAACTCTGATGCCACCGTCTCAAAAAGCCAAAATGGACAAATGCAGCTTATAAGGCGTTTTTGTATTGCAGATCATGAAGACATCTGACACAATCAACAATAAAATGTTGAAATAATACTTTTATTTTGCCTTTTGACAAATAAGTGGTGAAGACCCTAAAATGGACCTAATAATAGCCCTTTTAGAGGTCTCTGTAGGCAAAAAACAACACTATTTTGTAAAAAATGCCAAACTCATATATAAGTAGCGTAGAAATTACATTCAAATATTTTCAAGTCATTGATCTAATAGCTAGTGTTTATGAAAAATAAATATAGGGCGTTGTCTCAATTGAAGGGTCGAAAATGGGCCCAAACGGGAGTAAATGAGGTGTCATTTTTTACCAAATAGTGTCTGAAAATCAGTAAAAAAAGACATACATTGCGCAAATGCAACTTTTAGAATGAAAAAATTGACCTTAGGTTAACTTGTACAAGACAGTATTGGTCAATGGTTAATAATTTTGGTAATTCTGTAATATAGCAATGTTGCAAAAAGTGGGTGGGGTAACAATGTACTAAAATATGGCGGAAAATCAGTAAAAATAGACAAACTTTGCGCAAATGCAACTTTTAGAATGAAAAATTTTGACCTTAGGTTAACTTGTACTAGGCAGTATTGCTCAATGTGAATACAAGGATGGTATGGTTAATAATTTTGGTAATTCTGTCATATAGCAATGTTGCAAAAAAGTGGGTGGGGTAACAATGTACTAAAATATGGCAGTTTTCGACATTTTTGAAAGCATATTGTTGCAAGTCGGGGTTACTTGGAAAGGTTTAAAAACTTTAGTAAGACCAAGCTAAATATGGTTTATAATACATTGAAAAAAATATTTTTAGGAAGTAACCATCTTCTTACAATACCATGGCAACTATGATGCATCCATTTCAAAAAGCCAAAATGGACAACAACAGTATGAAGGTCTTTTTTGTATTAAAAACCAAAAAAAACATCTGACACAATAAAAAGTAAAATGTTAAAATGATACTCACATGCTACTTTGTTGACAAATCAGTGGTGAGAGGCCCTAAATGTACTTGATAATAGCCCCTTTAGAGGTTTATATAGGTAAAATGCTAATTTTTAATAAAAAATGCCTAACTTCTACATATATATGTGTAGCATACAAATGTCATCAAAATATGTTTGGGGCATTGTACTAATATTTTATTAAAACACATGTTTTAGGACACTTGACTCAATTTCATTGTAAAAACCTGACTCCTACTGCTACATTTATCAAGTAAAGTAAGGAAGAACTTAGCCTTTTGACCAATTAAGTCCAAACAAATGTTAACAACCCCACGATAAGGGAAATTAGTGGACGTCTCAAATGTACTATAAGAAAAGCATATTTTTAGCATTTAGGTCAATGGAAAAGACCAAATTATTGACAAAAAATCAGGAGATTTTAGACATATGAACCCTAGATAAATGAATGAATGTTAGATTTTTTTATGAAACTTCTCATTTTCTGTTAAAATATAAAATTAAAAGTCCATATAGTACATGTATGTATATAAGGAGGTTATCTCAAACGTAGTTTTTTTTTACTATGAAATCAGTACCTTTGATGCATTTCGTGTACCAGTAAGGTTGACTTCACCAATATCTGTAATCATATACTGTATTAGTGAGGTTTTCATAATCATGAAAGTTTATGGGAAAACCACAGTATAGTGAGTAAAAGCTCAATAACTAGCTAAATTGGGTGAAAGGCTGAAAGCTTTTATGAACCATTACTATATCAAACTGTAGGTAAAAAGTTGTTTCAGCCACATTTATGTTTTTTCAAATATGAGTTATTGCCCTATAATGCTAAAATTTACATAGAAAGTGGGTCGAAAATCAAATTTTCTCATATAACTTGCTTACTAGGGATCAGATTTCAGTAAAAGCATACACAATATATTTGGTTTGGTAGATCTCTACATTTGTTAACTTAAATAATATAAAATTTTGCATAAACATGAGTTAATGCCCTTTATTTTGCATTTTGAGGTGAAAAATTCATTATAATATGCCTTATGAATGTATCAATGACCCCAAAATATTGAACAGATATTGAATAACTCATAATATTTTATATATTTTGATGACTACTGCAATTATCTTTATATATCAACAACAGAATTGTATGTTTGCAACTATTTGAGCCATTTTTTCCATCTCTTTTATTGTGTCAGAGTAGATAATCGTGGAAAAAAGTGGATGGGGTAACAATATATATTCATTTCTTAAGATTAACTTTCTTTTATTGGTCACTCTTCTCAAAACTAGTTTCTACACATACAGATAGCATCGAAGCATTGTTAAAAAATTTTGGTCTGTTGAAAGTAAGTTTATTCCTTGTTATACAATTAAAAAGTTACAAAATTGAAACAGTGCATTACAGGGGGTAGGGGTAGTAATCAAGAAATATCTCTTTTGCGACGGTGAAAATTGCTCAAACTTCACACTGATTCACCCCACGTAATGATGTTATGATATACAAGTTTCACAAAAATCTATTTTTGGAATGACATAAAATATTTGAATATTTAGTTGTCAAACGTAAAAATTGGAATAATTTTGACTATTCTCTTTAAAAAAAAAGTTGGTCATAAAATATACAATGACTAGATTCACATCAATTAAAGCTGCATACTCTGTAACTATGAACATTTTTCGAAAAATTTTATTTTCTTTCTAAATCATTTGTAAAAGCTGAATTAAGTTATGTTTTCACAATAAATCTGTTCACTAGAGCGGAAAACTGCACGGAAAAGTGAATTATCCTATAAAACAGGTGTGTTTTACTCGTGTCGATAATTATTTGCGTCCCTCCAATAATTATAGACAGTTAGTTTTAATATAAATGCTGTTGTTTCGATACTGATAACTTGTTAAGATTTACGAAATTGGTAAAATGTATACCTGAATTTTAGTTTTTTTACTGTGTTCTTGAAAAATAGAAACATTAGTTCTGAATTTAAAAGATCAAAAGTTACAGACTATGCAGCTTTAACCAACCTAGTATTTCAAGTAAACTTAAGTTGTTATGAAGCAATAAGTCACAATATGCCATAATTATCAGCTACCATATCATAGACCTGTTTATCTCCTATTTCGGCCCTGAACATTTTTGGATAAAGGGTGCATTATGCATGTCTTTGAATAGCCATATCTCAAATACTAAACGGTGTCATTGGTTTTTATTATCTTTTATAATTATTAATAAAATGAAACAGCATATAACAGAAAATAAAGAAAATTTATTTTTCGGATTAAAAAATTGCATGGGTGTCAGTAGTGACCTTAAAAAGGAGACCACAAAATATAATTCATGTGTAGCTTGGCGACACTCCAACCAGAGGTTTAGAAGATGTAATTTAAAGCAAATGTTGACTGACTACGGACATCCTAGGATCACAACAGTTCATTTTGAGCCCCTAAAAAGGGTTGTCTCAGAAGTAGTATTTTCACTATAAAACCAATAACACAGGTGAATTTTCGCGTGTTTGTTGGGTTATAAGAGACTAAAAAGCTGTTTCAAACTAAAAAATGGCTCTTTTCAAATACTTTATAGGGATTTTTAATGTTTTGCTAGCTGGTCATAGTCAAAGGTATTATATCTTCCTCATCTTATAACTATTGCATGATATGAGAGAGCAGATTGCCACCTATTTATTCAAGACAGTGTGCAACAACGGTGAATTACTAATCTCATCTGATCGACAACAGCATGCATTAAGAAATGAAATCCCGATTTTGAGGTTGCATCGACTGATGAAAAACAGTTGCTCAGTTACTTGTTCCAGTTTCTCTGTAAACAAAACAATACTGAGACAAGTTTGACAATATAATATGTATATTTTTTTTATTTCATTTTCAGACTGGAATCTTAAGACTTTCCCTTAATTTTCGGTCTTTCTAGTACTTTTATAAGTATGATGATACGTTTTAGAATGAAAAGGTTTGCAGAAAAGGTATTTATGGTATTAGCTGCATGCGGAACCAACTGTCATTTACCATTTAAACGCCAACGTGTTCGATAATATGCACAATAATGAGAAAAGTAGATCTATAAGGTTCTGCATGCATAAATGTATGTAAATAAGTCACACAGTGCACGAGGATTTTTTAATTTTTGTTTAACCATAGACTCGGTGTTAAGAGTAGCTGATAGCTCCATATGTATTACAAATCAGCTAAAACAATTACAGGTACAAATGTACGGAAGCTCCGTGATGAAAGAGCTATGTTCACAAATAACCAAAATTGCCCTGTTTTGAATATCCAAATTTAAGTCAACAACAGCAACAACTACAAGTTTAAAACCCATTTTATGTTTGCTATGGCAACAGAAATAGAGTATGTGTTTTACTTACAGATATTTTAGTATTATATCAGTTTCATAGCATATATCTGAGAAACTGTAATAAAAGATATATTTGCTTGTTGGTTTCATATATATAAATGACATATTGGAAAACACATTTATGTAGAAACAACAACATGTCACAAAAACTAACGTTGCCATAGCAACAAATATATCACATTGTCCAATAAACTCACATACTATCTATATTTTTCTGTTTTAAAGCAATGAAATCAATTTTGTTGGTAACTGGGTAGTTATTTAAATAGAGGGGTTGTAATACACAAACAAATTTTAGTTTTTCTATATCTCTGGGCCTGGTAGAACGTATATCTAAATTTAAAGCAATTTAGATTGATTTTATGCCAAATATTTGAAAGCTGTTGCAATGACAACCGAAAAACTAACAGCTGAGCAAACATGAATGTGGTTGATTTTACCAAAATACATAAATTGTCATTATTTTTTTTTACAAAATCCAAGAGACCATATGTGAAACCCTTCTATGGGAGATTGCTGCATGATTAAAGAGAATTCGAGGGTCCTACTTACCCCACCCACTTCTCATGCAAGATAAGTATATTGTAGCAATTAAATAAGGCTACTGTATAAAATTATTTCCATCTATTGAAATGAAAATTTGCATTGTCTGACACAAACCATATTAATTGTGATGACGATGGGCGATTTCAATACAAGTAAGAAGGCAAGTTTGCCTAACTTTTAGGTTTGGGTTTTAACTGGTCTAAGTCAGAATTTGTAACACTAAAATTACATTAAAATTCAAAGGCAGTTTGCCTATTGGCTATTTTATTGTTATTTGTATGAAATGTGATTAAGTAAATATATTAAGAGATTTATAATAGAAACTATCATTTCTTATAACAATAAATTAATATCATTGTGCAATAAAGTCATTTTTCAGTTATCCTACAGTAAAGCTTTTGTTGCCATGGTTACAAACAGAAGCTGATTACTTCTAAAACATGTTTTTATAAAATGAAAAATAAATAATCTGCTCTGATATGAATTAACATGCATATAAGTTTAAATGCATGATCTAGGTTGTTGGCTGTGTTTAAAATGCCTAAAAGGCATGTTTTTCAGGTCCTACTTACCCCACCCACTTTTCCTTATAAATAAGTATGTTAAGATAATTTAATTAGAATGCATTAATCACATTTCTTTAATTTAAGTCTAAATTTTCACATATATCGCACATTGGTGATAAATAATAGCAATTTTAAGGGTACTGGAAGGGCAAATTATCAAAATGTGTTGGTTTTGATCTTGAAAATCATAATTTTTACCCCTTATGATGCCCCTTAAAGTCTAAAAAATAGCTTATCTGCAGCAGACTTTAATGTCATATATAAGAAAGATGTATGAGTAATGAAAATATTTTATTTACAATAGACTATATCACTGTAATATAGCAATAAATGAATTGTTTATGCAATATTGATCTTTTTTAGTATTTCTACAGGGAAACATTTGTTACCATGGTAACGACAAGAAGACGGTAACTTCCCAAACATTTTCTTCCATATCATAAAATTTCATACCCTGGCCTATTATATATTAACATGAATGTATGTGAAAGTAGCCGCGCAAAGTTGTTGTGTTTGTGCAAAAATGCCCCAAAAGTGTAATTTTCCGGTCCCACTTACCCCACCCACTTTCAGTGAAAGATAAGTATATAGAAGCTTTTTCGTAAGACTGCTACCATTAGCTAAATCGGTTATATTAAGTCTGTTTGTTCAAAATAATTCCATGTTTGTGATTGGTAAAAGCCAGTTTTAGAGTAGTTTAATGGTAAAAATGTCATTTTTCATGTCATTTTTGCTTGTTTTTTAGCCCAAATCTTTGGATGCTGTTGCCATGGCAACGGAGGTTGAATTGAATGAACTAATACTTGATTTCTTGTCTTTACATGACCACTAACACTGTCAGCAAGTTTCATCAAAATCTGAGTCGGAGCGTGAAATGGTTCCTATATAACTCGCTCCATATTTACAGAGAATTGCTCTTAATCCCTAAGGTATGAAACATGCTCCGTTGGTTGTCATCGCCTCATGACAACGGTCAGAGCATGGTTATTCATCTCTAAGGTATGAAACATGCTCCGACAGTTGTCATCGTCTTATGACAACGGTCAGAGCATGGTTATTCATCCCGAAGGTATGAAACATGCTCTGACAGTTGACATCGTCTCATGACAACGGTCAGAGCATGGTTATTCATCTCTAAGGTATGAAACATGCTCCGACAGTTGTCATCGTGACATGACAACGGTCAGAGCATGGTTATTCATCTCTTAGGTATGAAACATGCTCCGACAGTTGACATCGTCTCATGACAACGGTCAGAGCATGGTTATTCATCTCTAAGGTATTAAACATGCTCCGTCAGTTGTCATCGTGACATGACAACGGTCAGAGCATGGTTTTTCATCTCTAAGGTATGAAACATGCTCCGTCAGTTGTTATCATCTAGTGACAACGGTCAGAGCACGATTATATATCCCTTAGGTATGAACCATTGTTCGTCAGTTGTTATCGTCTCATGACAACGGTCAGAGCATGGTAATATATCCCTAAGGTATGAACCATGCTCCGTTAGTTGCTTGTTATCGTCTAGTGACAACGGTCAGAGTATGGTAATATATCCCTAAGGTATGAACCATGCTCCGTCAGTTGTTATCGTCTAGTGACAACGGTCAGAGCATGGTACTATATCCCTAAGGTATGAACCATGCTCCGTCACTTGTTATCGTCTAGTGACAACGGTCAGAGCACGGTAATATATCCCTAAGGTATGAACCATGCTCCTTCAGTTGTATTCGTCTCATGACAATGGTCAGAGCATGGTAATCTATATACCTAAGGTATGATCAATACTCCGTCAGTTGTTATCGTCTAGTGACAACGGTCAGAGCATGGTTATATATCCTATGGTATGAACCATGCTCCGTCAGTTGTTATCGTCTCATGACAACGGTCAGAGCATGGTAATATATCCCAAAGGTATAAACGGTGCTCCGTCAGATGTTTTCATTTAGTGACAATGGTCAGAGCATGGTAATTATATCCCTAAGGTATGAACCATGCTCCGTCAGTTGATATCGTCTCATGACAACGGTCAGAGCATGGTAATATATCCCTAAGGTATGAACCATGCGCCGTCAGTTGTTATCATCTTGTGACAACGGTCAGAGCATAGTAATATATCCCTGAGGTAGTATCCATGCTCCGTCAGTTGTTATCGTCTAATGACAACGGTCAGAGCATGGTAATATATCCCTAAGGTATGAACCATGCTCCGTCAGTTGTTATCGTCTAGTGACAACGGTCAGAGCATGGTAATATATCCCTAAGGTATGAACCATGCTCCGTCATTAGTTATCATCTTGTGACAACGGTCAGAGCATGGTAATATATCCCTGAGGTATTATATATGCTTCGTCAGTTGTTATCGTCTAGTGACAATGGTCAGAGCATGGTAATATATCCCAAAGATATCAACCATAATCCGTCAGTTGTTAATGTCTAGTGACAACGGTCAGAGCATGGTAATATATCCCTAAGGTATGAACCATGATCCGTCAGTTGTTATCGTCTCATGACAACTGTCAGAGCATGGTAATATATCCCTACGATATTAACCATGCTCCGTCAGTTGTTATCGTCTAGTGACAACGGTCAGAGCATGGTAATATATCCCTTAGGTATGAACCATGCTCCGTCAGTTGTCACCATCTAGTGACAACGGTCAGAGCATGATGATATATCCCTAAGGTATGAACCATGCTCCGTCAGTTGTTATCATCTCGTGACAACGGTCAGAGAGCGGGTATATACCGCTAAGGTATGAACCATGGTCCGTCAGTTGTTATCGTCTAGTGACAACGGTCAGAGCATGGTAATATATCCCTAAGGTATGAACCATGCTCCGTCAGTTGTTATCGTCTCATAACAACGGTCAGAGCATGGTAATATATCCCTTAGGTATGAACCATGCTCCGTCAGTTGTCATCATCTAGTGACAACGGTCAGAGCATGGTAATATATCCCTAAGGTATGAACCATGCTCCGTCACTAGTTATCGTCTCATGATAACGGTCAGAGCATGGTAATATATCCCTACGATATTAACCATGCTCTGTCAGTTGTTATCGTCTAGTGACAACGGTCAGAGCATGGTAATATATCCCTAAGGTATGAACCATGCTCCGTCAGTTGTCACCATCTAGTGACAACGGTCAAAGCATGATGATATATCCCTAAGGTATGAACCATGCTCCGTCAGTTGTTATCATTTGTGACAACGGTCAGAGAGCGGTTATATATCGCTAAGGTATGAACCATGGTCCATCAGTTGTTATCGTCTAGTGACAACGGTCAGAGCATGGTAATATATCCCTAAGGTATGAACCATGCTCCGTCAGTTGTTATCGTCTAGTAACAACGGTCAGAGCATGGTAATATATCCCTTAAGTATGAACCATGCTCCGTCACTTTTTATCGTCTAGTCACCAACGGTCAAAGCATGGTAATATATCCCTTAGGTATGAACCATGCTCCGTCAGTTGTATTCGTCTCATGACAACGGTCAGAGCATGGTAATCTATACCTAAGGTATGATCCATACTCTGTCAGTTGTTATCGTCTAGTGACAACGGTCAGAGCATGGTTATATATCCTATGGTATGAACCATGCTCCGTCAGAGCATGGTAATATATCCCAAAGGTATGAACCGTGCTCCGTCAGATGTTATCCTTTAGTGACAATGGTCAGAGCATGGTAATATATCCCTAAGGTATGAACCATGCTCCGTCAGTTGTTATCGTCTCATGACAATGGTCAGAGCATGGTAATATATCCCTAAGGTATGAACCATGCTAAGTCAGTTGTTATCATCTTGTGACAGCGGTCAGAGCATGGTAATATATCCCTGAGGTATTATATATGCTTCGCCAGTTGTTATCGTCTAGTGACAATGGTCAGAGCATGGTAATATATCCCTAAGATATCAACCATAATCCGTCAGTTGTTAATGTCTAGTGACAACGGTCAGAGCATGGTAATATATCCCTAAGGTATTAACCATGCTCCGTCAGTTGTTATCGTCTCATGACAACGGTCAGAGAGCGGTTATAAATCGCTAAGGTATGAACCATGGTCCGTCAGTTGTTATCGTCTAGTGACAACGGTCAGAGGTAATGGTAATATATCCCTAAGGTATGAACCATGCTCCGTCAGTTGTTATCATCTAGTGACAACGGCCAGAGCGTGGTAATATATCCCTAAGGTATGAACCAATACTCCGTCAGTTGTTATCGTCTAGTGACAACGGTCAGAGCATGGTAATATATCCCTAAGGTATGAACCATGCTCCGTCAGTAGTTATCATCTTGTGACAACGGTCAGAGCATGGT
This sequence comes from Loripinus fragilis, assembly GCA_964019695.1. Classification (NCBI taxonomy): domain Eukaryota; kingdom Metazoa; phylum Mollusca; class Bivalvia; order Lucinida; family Lucinidae; genus Loripinus; species Loripinus fragilis. The sequence continues at coordinate 101,500,227 of OZ026515.1, forward strand.
AATATATCCCTGAGGTATTATATATGCTTCGTCAGTTGTTATCGTCTAGTGACAATGGTCAGAGCATGGTAATATATCCCTAAGATATCAACCATAATCCATCAGTTGTTAATGACTAGTGACAACGGTCAGAGCATGGTAATATATCCCTAAGGTATGAACCATGCTCCGTCAGTTGTTATCGTCTCATGACAACTGTCAGAGCATGGTAATATATCCCTACGATATTAACCATGCTCCGTCAGTTGTTATCGTCTAGTGACAACGGTCAGAGCATGGTTATATATCCCTAAGGTATGAACCATGCTCCGTCAGTTGTCACCATCTAGTGACAACGGTCAGAGCATGATGATATATCCCTAAGGTATGAACCATGCTCCGTCAGTTGTTATCATCTCGTGACAACGGTCAGAGCACGGTTATATATCGCTAAGGTATGAACCATGGTCCGTCAGTTGTTATCGTCTCATGACAACGGTCAGAGCATGGTAATATATCCCTAAGGTATGAACCATGCTCTGTCAGTTGTTATCGTCTAGTAACAACGGTCAGAGCATGGTAATATATCCCTTAAGTATGGACCATGCTCCGTCCATTTTTATCGTCTAGTGACAACGGTCAAAGCATGGTAATATATCCCTTAGGTATGAACCATGCTCCGTCAGTTGTATTCGTCTCATGACAACGGTCAGAGCATGGTAATCTATACCTAAGGTATGATCCATACTCTGTCAGTTGTTATCGTCTCATGACAACGGTCAGAGCATGGTAATATATCCCAAAGGTATGAACCGTGCTCCGTCAGATGTTATCCTTTAGTGACAATGGTCAGAGCATGGTAATATATCCCTAAGGTATGAACCATGCTCCGTCAGTTGTTATCGTCTCATGACAACGGTCAGAGCATGGTTATATATCCCTAAGGCATGAACCATGCTCCGTCAGTTGTTATCATCTTGTGACAACGGTCAGAGCATGGTAATATATCCCTTAGGTATGAAACATTCTCCGTTAGTTGTCATCGCCTCATGACAATGGTCAGAGTATGGTTATTCATCTCTAAGATATGAAACATGCTCCGACAGTTGTCATCGTGACATGACAACGGTCAGAGCATGGGTTTTAATCCCTAAGGTATGAAACATGCTCCGTTAGTTGTCATCGCCTCATGACAACGGTCAGAGCATGGTTATTCATCTCTAAGGTATGAAACATGCTCCGACAGGTGTCATCGTGACATGACAACTGTCAGAGCATGGTTATTCATCTTTTAGGTATGAAACATGCTCCGACAGTTGACATCGTCTCATGACAACGGTCAGAGCATGGTTATTCATGTCTTAGGTATTAAACATGCTCCGTCAGTTGTCATCGTGACATGACAACGGTCAGAGCATGGTTTTTCATCTCTAAGGTATGAAGCATGCTCCGTCAGTTGTTATCATCTAGTGACAACGGTCAGAGCACGGTTATATATCCCTTAGGTATGAACCATGCTCTGTCAGTTGTTATCATCTAGTGACAACGGCCAGAGCGTGGTAATATATCCCTAAGGTATTAACCATGCTCCGTCAGTTGTTATCGTCTAGTGACAACGGTCAGAGCACGGTAATATATCCTTAAGGTATGAACCATGCTCCTTCAGCTGTATTCGTCTCATGACAATAGTCAGAGCATGGTAATCTATACCTAAGGTATGATCAATACTCTGTCAGTTGTTATCGTCTAGTGACAACGGTCAGAGCATGGTAATATATCCTATGGTATGAACCATGCTCCCTCAGTTGTTATCGTCTCATGACAACGGTCAGAGCATGGTAATATATCCCAAAGGTATGAACCGTGCTCCGTCAGATGTTATCATTTAGTGACAATGGTCAGAGCATGGTAATATATCCCTAAGGTATGAACCATGCTCCGTCAGTTGATATCATCTCATGACATCAGTCAGAGCATGGTAATATATCCCTAAGGTATGAACCATGCTCCGTCAGTTGTTATCATCTTGTGACAACGGTCAGAGCATGGTAATATATCCCTGAGGTATTATCCATGCTCCGTCAGTTGTTATCGTCTAATGACAACGGTCAGAGCATGGTAATATATCCCTACGATATTAACCATGCTCCGTCAGTTGTTATCGTCTAGTGACAACGGTCAGAGCATGGTAATATATCCCTAAGATATGAACCATGCTCCGTCAGTTGTTATCGTCTCATAACAACGGTCAGAGCATGGTAATATATCCCTAAGGTATGAACCATGCTCCGTCAGTTGTCATCATCTAGTGATAACGGTCAGAGCATGGTAATATATCCCTAAGGTATGAACCATGCTCCGTCACTAGTTATCGTCTCATGATAACGGTCAGAGCATGGTTATATATTCCTAAGGTATGAACCATGCTCCGTCAGTTGTTATCGTCTCATGACAACTTTCAGAGCATGGTAATATATCCCTACGATATCAACCATGCTCCGTCAGTTGTTATCGTCTAGTGACAACGGTCAGAGCATGGTAAGATATCCCTTAGGTATGAAATATGCTCCGTTAGTTGTAATCATCTAGTGACAACGGTCAGAGCATGGTAATATATCCCTGAGGTATTATATATGCTTCGTCAGTTGTTATCGTCTAGTGACAGGTCAGAGCATGGTAATATATCCCTAAGATATCAACCATAATCCGTCAGTTATTAATGTCTAGTGACAACGGTCAGAGCATGGTAATATATCCCTAAGGTATGAACCATGCTCCGTCAGTTGTTATCGTCTCATGACAACGGTCAGAGCATGGTATAATATCCCTAAGGTATGAAACATGCTCCGTTAGTTGTCATCGCCTCATGACAACGGTCAGAGCATGGTTATTCATCTCTAAGATATGAAACATGCTCCAACAGTTGTCATCGTGACATGACAACGGTCAGAGCATGGGTTTTAATCCCGAAGGTATGAAACATGCTCTGACAGTTGACATCGTCTCATGACAACGGTCAGAGCATGGTTATTCATCTCTAAGGTATGAAACATGCTCCGACAAATGTCATCGTGACATGACAACGGTCAGAGCATGGTTATTCATCTCTAAGGTATTAAACATGCTCCGTCAGTTGTCATCGTGACATGACAACGGGGTCAAAGCATGGTTTTTCATCTCTAAGTTATGAAACATGCTCCGAGAGTTGTCATCGTGACATGACAACGGACAGAGCATGGTTATTCATCTCTAAGGTATGAAACATGCTCCGACAGTTGTCATCGTGACATGACAAGGGTCAGAGCATGGTTATTCATCCCTTAGGTATGAATCATGCTCCGTCAGTTGTTATCGCCTCATGACAACGGCAGAGCATGGTTATTCATCCCTAAGGTATGAAACATGCTCCGTCAGTTGTCATTGTCTCATGACAACGGTCAGAGCATAGTTATTCATCCCTAAGGTATGAAACATGCTCCGTTAGTTGTCATCGTGACATGACAACGGTCAGAGCATGGTTATATATCATTTATGTATGAAACTTGCTCCGACAGTTGCCATCGTCTCATGACAATGGACAGAGCAGGTACGAAACATGCACCGTCAGTTGTGATCTTTTCGTGACGACGGTCAGAGCATGGTTATACCTCATTTAGGTAAGAAACATGCTCCGTCCATTATGATCATCTCATGATCATGTTCGGAGCATGGTTATACCCCTATTTCATAAGGAACATGGTCGTCTCATTACATCGGTAAGATAATGTTTATACATCTACCTGATGAGAAGCATGATCAGCCAGCTGTGATCGTAGTTAGAATGTGGTAATACCAATATCTGATTTAGAAATACGCTCATCCAGTTCTGACCGTCTCCTCACAACGACTTCAGAACATAGTTGTACGTTTATTAAAGGAGAAACATGCCCATCCATTTGCCTTCATTCTATTACAGGAATTAGGACATGTTTCCATGCTAGCCTTATATGATATATGTGCAGGCGATAGCCATCGTCTGATCATAGTTAAAGAAATTAGCGCTTGTGAATGTCATCTTCATAAAGGAAATAGCAAATATGCTGATACGGTTACAACTGCACATACGCACAGGCTGATCTGAGTCTAAATGGAGGATGGAGGTCGGGGGCACATTGTAGGAAACATGTGCGGATCCAGAGGGGGGGACAGGGGGTCCAGAGCCCCCCCCCCCCCTGAAAAATCACAAAAATATAGGGTTTCTGTACTATACTGGTCCGGATCCCCTGTAAAATCACACAGCTACCAAGCAAACTTTCAATGTTGGTCCACCAACGGCCCGCGAGCGAAATGCCATTTAAATGGCGTTCCGCTGCTGGGCCGATGATGGCCCGCTTATATTGGTATTTGGATCATCTGTCCCATCATCAACAAAAGAAATACTTAGTCAAAGTTGGACCCCCTCTGAAAAAACTTTCTAGATCCGCGCATGGGAAATGATGTGCGATTATTTACATTAAGCCTCCATAGAGGCATCCATCCTCATTTCAGGCATCTTAAAATATGACCTCTACATAAAGTATTATCTTTTTTAAAAGCTGCATCTTGTTAAGCGCTATAAATAGACATTGGGTTTTTTGGCTGTCTATTTTAAAAACAAATGACGCATGCGCAGAAACGCACCATGCGGGGACCGTTGTCATTATCCCCTTCCCTATTCGTGTCTAGGGAAGGGGATAATGACAACTGTCCCCGCATGGTGCGTTTCTGCGCATGCGTCATTTGTTTTTAAAATAGACAGCCAAAAAACCCAATGTCTATTAATAGCGCTTAACAAGATGCAGCTTTTAAAAAAGATAGACTTTATGTAGAGGTCATATTTTAAGATGTCTGAAATGAGGATGGATGCCATTATGAAGGCTTAATGTAAATAATCGCCATGCGCAGATTCAGGAATTTTCGTTAGGGGGGGGGGGGGTCCAGGTCAGGCTGGCAATAAAAAGCTCTGACAACATGTCCAACCTTTTTCCGGGAGGGGGGGGGGGGGGTCCAATTACTTATTCCCTATAGAAAAAACCCATCATAACTTGTGTTTTTCCAGGGGGGATCTGGACCCCCTGTCCCCCCTCTGGATCCGCACTTGATCGCACATCATTTCCTACAATGTGCCCCCGACCTCAATCCTCCATTTAGACTCAGATCAGCCTGTGCGTTTGTGCAGTTGTAAACGTATCAGCGTATTTGCTATTTCCTTTATGAAGATGACATTCACAAGCGCTAATTTCTTTAACTATGATCGCCTGCACATATATCATATGGCACTGTCTCCGGGTCCGGTACCGGACCTCTAGACTTCGGGGCTACAGGTCCGGTACCGGACCCCTAGACACTGATTCTAGGGGTCCGGTACCGGACACCGAGCCACGCCTATGAGGATTGTCTCGGGGTCTGGTATTTTGTGAAACAACTACTGACAAGTCTAGGGATACCGGTCCGTACCTGCACGTATATGTAGTAATAGTTATTTTACCAACAAAAACTCATGTTGAAGTTTCACCTAGATCCGTCCGCCATCAAAGAGAAACCAATCTGTATTAACTGTCATGCGTCACACTATTCAAACAATAAAGCTTATACAAAAGGTGGTAAAGTAAAAAAAGAACTTAACTCACCTGTAACAAATCAATTATCTTCTCATCTTCAATTAAGGGAACCAATTTAACTACTTCAGTGTTGACAGCTGATTAGTGAGATGAGTGAGCAGTGTCAAATAAGCTTACATAGTCTGTAATGTAGATTCATTATTCAACTATAGCACTACTGGGACAACGGCAGTGGATCTTACTGGTATCTTTGACATTCGGACATAGCTTTCTAAGAAGACTCTGAGTCTTTTTTTTGTCTTTTTTTTAAACAACTGATATGGTCCGAAAAGGAAATGACTTTTTAGCATAAATACAAACAGTGTTGAACAAGATCAGACTGCTCATACGATAACAGTCTGTTCTGGATCCACACTGTTTGCTAGAGAGACGTTACAAATGTATATCCTAAGGTTGAAGACTCGATCGCGGAAATGCATCTTAAATAATGTCAAACAGTGATGAACAAGATCAGACTGCTCCTATGATAACAGTTTGATCTAGGTCCACACTATTTGCTACAGAGACGTTACAAATGGATCTACATAGGTTGAACGACTCAATCGCGGAAATGCATCTAAAATTTACGTCTGCTGGAGTTATCTGCTCCATGTAGATGCTTACGCCAACGGCTTATTTCGCCATGGACCCTGATAAGACTGTTCCTAGGAGAGCAGTCAGATTTGGGTCCAAACAGTTTGCTACAAAGACGTCTTACGGACAGACAAACATTGCGAGTCCAGGCTACTCCTAGGATAGAATACAAAGTCGGCTTATGGGTCGTTATGTCAGGGAAATGCAACTTATGCTTACGTCAATGGCTAATTTCTCCGTACAGACAAACATTGTGGACCTGGATCAGACTGCTCTTAGGAGAGCAGTTTAATCCGGATCCACACTGTTTGCTACAAAGACTGGACTGGAATAATCTAGCAGAACATAAATGGCGCTTCGCTGGCGTACTAATGATGGCCCAACATTGCTGGCTTAGTAGCTTTTTAATTTTTCAGGGGATCCTATCAGTATTGCTAAGAAACCCTATATTTCTTATGATTTTTCGGGGGGAGGGGGCTCTGGAGCCCCTACCCCCACCCCCTCTGGATCATCGAATCATGAATACGCCCACTGCGGCTGATGTTAGATCCCCATCATAAATTTTCTGAGCACCACATTTCGTAGAGCTCAATAGTAATATATAAGGCTAGCCTGGAAACATGTCCTAATTCCTGTAATAGAATGAAGGCAAATGGATGGGCATGTTTCTCCTTTAATAAACGTACAACTATGTTCTGAAGTCGTTGTGAGGAGACGATCAGAACTGGATGAGCGTATTTCTAAATCAGATATGGGTATTACCATATTCTAACTACGATCACAGCTGGCTGGTCATGTTCCTCATCAGGTAGATGTATAAACATTATCTTACCGATGTAATGAGACGACCATGTTCCTTATGAAATAGGGGTATAACCATGGACGGAGCATGTTTCTTACCTGAATGAGGTATAACCATGCTCTGACCGTCGTCACGAAACGATCACAACTGACGGTGCATGTTTCTTACCTGCTCTGTCCATTGTCATGAGACGATGACAACTGTCGGAGCATGTTTCATACATAAATGATATATAACCATGCTCTGACCGTTGTCATGTCACGATGACAACTAACGGAGCATGTTTCTTACCTTAGGGATGAATAACCATGCACTGACCGTTGTCATGAGACGATGACAACAGACGGAGCATATTTCATACCTTAGGGATGAATAACCATGCTCTGACCGTTGTCATAAGCGATGACAACTGACGGAACATGTTTCATACCTAAGTGACGAATAACCATGCTCTGACCGTTGTCATGAGGCGATGACAACTGATGGAGCATGTTTCATACCTTAGGGATAAATAACCATGCTCTGACCGTTGTCATGAGACGATAACAACTGACGGATCATGTTTCATACCTTAGGGATGAATAACCATGCTCTGACCGTTGTCATGTCACGATGACAACTAACGGAGCATATTTCATACCTTTGGGATAAATAACCATGCTCTGAACGTTGTCATGAGACGATGACAACTGACGGAGCATTTTTCATACCTTAGGGATGAATAACCATGCTCTGACTGTTGTCATGAGACGATGACAACAGTCGGAGCATGTTGTTTCATACCTTAGAGATGAATAACCATGCTCTGACCGTTGTCATGTTACGATGACAACTGTCGGAACATGTTTCATACCTTAGAGATGAATAACCATGCTCTGACCGTTGTCATGTCACGATGACAACTGTCGGAGCATGTTTCATACCTTAGGGATAAATATTAATGCTATGACCGTCGTCATGTCACGATGACAACTGACGGAGCAAGTTTCATACCTTAGGGATGAATAACCATGCTATGACCGTTGGCATATCACGATGACAACTGACTGAGCATGTTTCATACCTTAGGGATGAATAACCATGCTCTGACCGTTGTCATGAGGCGATGACAACTGTCGGAGCATGTTTCATACCTTAGAGACGAATAACCATGCTCTGACCGTAGTCATGAGACGATGACAACTGTAAGAGCATGTTTCATGCCTTAGAGATGAATAACCATGCTCTGACCGTTGTCATGTCACGATGACAACTGTCGGAGCATGTTTCATACCTTAGAGATGAATAACCATGCTCTGACCGTTGTCATGTCACGATGACAACTGTCAGAGCATGTTTCATACCTTAAGGATAAATAATAATGCTATGACCGTTGTCATGTCACGATGACAACTGACGGAGCAAGTTTCATACCTTGGGGATGAATAACCATACTATGACCGTTGGCATGTCACGATGACAACTGACTGAGCATGTATCATACCTTAGGGATGAATAACCATGCTATGACCGTTGGCATGTCTTGATGACAACTGACTGAGCATGTTTCATACCTTAGGGATGAATAACCATGCTCTAACCGTTGTCATGAGGCGATGACAACTGTCGGAGCATGTTTCATACCTTAGAGACGAATTACCATGCTCTGACCGTAGTCATGAGACGATGATAACTGTAAGAGCATGTTTCATGCCTTAGAGATGAATAACCATGCTCTGACCGTTGTCATGTCACGATGACAACTGTCGGAGCATGTTTCATACCTTAGAGATGAATAACCATGTTCTGACCGTTATCATGTCACGATGACAAATGTCGGAGCATGTTTCATACCTTAGGGATGTTTCATACCTTAGGGATGAATAACCATGCTCTGACCGTTGTCATGAGATGATGACAACTAACGAAGCATGTTTCATACCTTAGGAATAAATAACCATGCTCTGACCGTTGTCATGTCTGGATGACAACTGTCAGAGCATGTTTCATACCTTAGGGATGAATAACCATGCTCTGACCGTTGTCATGAGATGATGACAACTAACGGAGCATGTTTCATACCTTAGGGATGAATAACCATGCTTTGAACGTTATCATGAGGCGATGACAACTGTCGGAGCATGTTTCATACCTTAGGGATGAATAACCTTGTTCTGACCGTTGTCATGAGACGATGACAACTGTAGGAGCATGTTTCATACCTTAGGGATTAATAATCATGCTCTGACCGTTGTCATGTCACGATGACAACTAACGGAGCATGTTTCATACCTTAGGGATGAATAACCATGCTTTGAACGTTATCATGAGGCGATGACAACTGTCGGAGCATGTTTCATACCTTAGGGATGAATAACCTTGTTCTGACCGTTGTCATGAGACGATGACAACTGTAGGAGCATGTTTCATACCTTAGGGATTAATAATCATGCTCTGACCGTTGTCATGTCACGATGACAACTAACGGAGCATGTTTCATACCTTAGGGATGAATAACCATGATCTGATCGTTGTCATGAGACGATGACAACGGACGGAGCATGTTTCATACCTTAGGGATAAATAACCATGCTCTGACCGTTGTCATGAGACGATGCCAACTGTCGGAGCACGTTTCATACCTTAGAGATAAATAACCATGCTCTGACCGTTGTCATGTCACGATGACAACTGTCGGTGCATGTTTCATACCTTAGAGATGAATAACCATGCTCTGACCGTTGTCATGTCACGTTGACAACTGACGAAGCATGTTTCATACCTTAGGGATGAATAACCATGCTCCGACCGTTGTCATGTGATGATGACAGCTAACGGAGCATGTTTCATATCTTAGAAATGTATAAACATGCTTTGACCATTGTCATGAGACGATGACAACTGTCGGAGGATGTTTCATACCTTATGGATGAATAACCATGTTCTGACCGTTGTCATGAGACGATGACAACTGTAGGAGCATGTTTCATACCTAAGGGATGAATAACCATGCTCTGACCGTTGTCATGTTACGATGACAACTGTCGGAGCATGTTTCATACCTTAGAGATGAATAACCATGCTCTGACCGTTGTCAGGTCACGATGACAACTGTCGGAGCATGTTTCATACCTTAGAGATGAATAACCATGCTCTGACCGTAGTCATGAGACGATGACAACTGTAAGAGCATGTTTCATACCTTAGAGATGAATAACCATGCTCTGACCGTTATCATGTCACGATGACAAATGTCGGAGCATGTTTCATACCTTAGGGATGAATATCCATGCTCTGACCGTTATCATGTCACGATGAAAAATGTCGGAGCATGTTTCATACCTTAGGGATGAATAACCATGTTCTGACCGTTGTCATGAGATGATGACAACTAACGAAGCATGTTTCATATCTTAGGGATAAATAACCATGCTCTGACCGTTGTGATGTCAGGATGACAACTGTCATAGCATGTTTCATACCTTAGGGATGAATAACCATGCTCTGACCGTTGTCATGAGATGATGACAACTAACGGAGCATGTTTCATACCTTGGGATGAATAACCATGCTTTGACCGTTGTCATGAGCCGATGACAACTGTCGGAGCATGTTTCATACCTTAGGGAGGAATAACCATGTTCTGACCGTTGTCATGAGACGATGACAACTGTAGGAGCATGTTTCATACCTTTGAGATGAATAACCATGCTCTGACCGTTGTCATGTCACGATGACAACTGTCGGAGCATGTTTCATACCTTAGGGATGAATAACCATGCTCTGACCGTTGTCATGTCACGATGACAACTGTCGGTGCATGTTTCATACCTTAGAGATGAATAACCATGCTCTGACCATTGTCGAGTCACGTTGACAACTGTCGGAGCATGTTTCATACCTTAGGGATAAATAATAATGCTATGACCGTTGTCATGTCATGATGACAACTGTCGGAACATATTTCATACCTTAGGGATGAATAACCATGCTCTGACCGTTGTCATGAAGCGATGACAACTGTCTGAGCATGGTCTATACCTTAGAGATGAATAACCATGCTCTGACCGTAGTCATGAGACGATGACAACTGTCGGAGCATGTTTCATACCTTAGAGATGAATAACCATGCTCTGACCGTTGTCATGTCACGATGACAACTGTCGGAGCATGTTTCATAACTTAGGGATGAATAACCATGCTCTGACCGTAGTCATGAGACGATGACAACTGTAAGAGCATGTCTCATACCTTAGAGATGAATAACAATGCTCTGACCGTTGTCATGTCACGATGACAACTGTCGGAGCATGTTTCATACCTTAGAGATGAATAACCATGCTCTGACCGTTGTCATGTCACGATGACAACTGTCGGAGCATGTTTCATAACTTAGGGATGAATAACCATGCTCTGACCGTTGTCATGAGATGATGACAATTAACGGAGCATGTTTCATACTTAAGGGATGAATAACCATGCTCTGACCGTTGCCATGTCACGATGACAACTGTCGGAGCATGTTGCTTACCTTAGGGATGAATAACCATGTTCTGACCGTTGTCATGAGAAGATGACAACTGTCGGAGCATGTTTCATACCTTAGGGATGAATAACCATGATCTGACCGTTGTCATGAGACGATGACAAATAACGGAGCATGTTTCATACCTTAGGGATGAATAACCATGCTCTGACCGTTGTCTTGAGGCGATGACAACTGACGGAGCATGTTTCACACCTTAGAGATGAATAACCATGCTCTTACAGTTTTCATGTCAAGATGACAACTGTCGGATCATGTTTCATACCTTATGGATGAATAACCATGCTCTGACCGTTGTCATGAGACGATGACAACTAACGGAGCATGTTTCACACCTTAGGGATGAATAACCATGCTCTGACCGTTGTCATAAGGCGATGGCAACTTACGGAGCATGTTTCATACATTATAGATGAATAACCATGCTCTTACAGTGTCATGTCACGATGACAACTGTCGGATCATGTTTCATACCTTAGGGATGAATAACCATGCTCTGACCGTTGTCATGAGACGATGACAACTAACGGAGCATATTTCATACCTTAGGGATGAATAACCATGCTCTGACCGTTGTCTTTAGGCGATGACAACTGACGGAGCATGTTTCACACCTAAGAGATGAATAACCATGCTCTTACAGTTGTCATGTCACGATGACAACTGTAGGAGCATGTTTCATACCTTAGGGATGAATAACCATGCTCTGACCGTTGTCATGTCACGATGACAACTAACGGGGCATGTTTCATACCTTAGAGATGAATAACCATGCTCTTACAGTGTCATGTCACGATGACAACTGTGGGATCATGTTTCATACCTTAGGGATGAATAACCATGCTCTGACCGTTGTCATGTCACGATGACAACTGTCGAAGCATGTTTCATACCTTAGAGATTAATAACCATGCTCTTACAGTGTCATGTCACGATGACAACTGTCGGATCATGTTTCATACCTTAGGGATGAATAACCATGCTCTGACCGTTGTCATGTCACGATGACAACTGTCGAAGCATGTTTCATACCTTAGAGATGAATAACCATGCTCTGACCGTTGTCATGAGACGATGACAACTGTCGGAGCATGTTTCATACCTTAGAGATCAATAACCATGCTCTGACTGTTGTCATGTCACGATGACAACTGTCGGTGCATGTTTCATACCTTAGAGATGAATAACCATGCTCTGACCGTTGTCATGTCACGTTGACAACTGTCGGAGCATGTTTCATACCTTAGGGAGGAATAACCATGTTCTGACCGTTGTCATGAGACGATGACAACTGTAGGAGCATGTTTCATACCTTAGAGATGAATAACCATGCTCTGACCGTTGTCATGTCACGATGACAACTGTCGGAGCATGTTTCATACCTTAGGGATGAATAACCATGCTCTGACCGTTGTCATGTCACGATGACTACTGTCGGTGCATGTTTCATACCTTAGAGATGAATAACCATGCTCTGACCATTGTCGAGTCACGTTGACAACTGTCGGAGCATGTTTCATACCTTAGGGATAAATAATAATGCTATGACCGTTGTCATGTCATGATGACAACTGTCGGAACATGTTTCATACCTTAGGGATGATTAACCATGCTCTGACCGTTGTCATGAAGCGATGACAACTGTCTGAGCATGGTCTATACCTTAGAGATGAATAACCATGCTCTGACCGTAGTCATGAGACGATGACAACTGTCGGAGCATGTTTCATACCTTAGAGATGAATAACCATGCTCTGACCGTTGTCATGTCACGATGACAACTGTCGGAGCATGTTTCATAACTTAGGGATGAATAACCATGCTCTGACCGTAGTCATGAGACGATGACAACTGTAAGAGCATGTCTCATACCTTAGAGATGAATAACAATGCTCTGACCGTTGTCATGTCACGATGACAACTGTCGGAGCATGTTTCATACCTTAGAGATAATTAACCATGCTCTGACCGTTGTCATGTCACGATGACAACTTTCTTAGCATGTTTCATAACTTAGGGATGAATAACCATGCTCTGACCGTTGTCATGAGATGATGACAATTAACGGAGCATGTTTCATACTTAAGGGATGAATAACCATGCTCTGACCGTTGTCATGTCACGATGACAACTGTCGGAGCATGTTGCTTACCTTAGGGATGAATAACCATGTTCTGACCGTTGTCATGAGACGATGACAACTGTCGGAGCATGTTTCATACCTTAGGGATGAATAACCATGATCTGACCGTTGTCATGAGACGATGACAAATAACGGAGCATGTTTCATACCTTAGGGATGAATAACCATGCTCTGACCGTTGTCATGAGACGATGACAACTAACGGAGCATGTTTCACACCTTAGGGATGAATAACCATGCTCTGACCGTTGTCATAAGGCGATGGCAACTTACGGAGCATGTTTCATACATTATAGATGAATAACCATGCTCTTACAGTGTCATGTCACGATGACAACTGTCGGATCATGTTTTATACCTTATGGATGAATAACCATGCTCTGACCGTTGTCATGAGATGATGAAAACTAACGGAGCAAGTTTCATACCTTGGGATGAATAGCCATGCTTTGACCGTTGTCATGAGCCGATGACAACTGTCGGAGCATGTTTCATACCTTAGGGATGAATAACCATGTTCTGACCGTTGTCATGAGACGATGAAAACTGTAGGAGCATGTTTCATGCCTTAGGGATGAATAACAATGCTCTGACCGTTGTCATGTCACGATGACAACTGTCGAAGCATGTTTCATACCTTAGAGATGAATAACCATGCTCTGACCGTTGTCATGAGACGATGACATATGTCGGAGCATGTTTCATACATTAGAGATCAATAACCATGCTCTGACCGTTGTCATGTCACGATGACAACTGTCGGTGCATGTTTCATAGCTTAGAGATGAATAACCATGCTCTGACCGTTGTCATGTCACGTTGACAACTGTCGGAGCATGTTTCATACCTTAGGGATGAATAATAATGCTATGACCGTTGTCATGTCACGATGACAACTGACGGAGCATGTTTCATACCTTAGGGATGAATAACCATGCTATGACCGTTGTCATGTTACGATGACAACTGTCGGAGCATGTTTCATACCTTAGAGATGAATAACCATGCTCTGACCGTTGTCATGTCACGATGACAACTGTCGGAGCATGTTTCATACCTTAGAGATGAATAACCATGCTCTGACCGTAGTCATGAGACGATGACAACTGTAAGAGCATGTTTCATGCCTTAGAGATGAATAACTATGCTCTGACCGCTGTCATGTCACGATGACAACTTTCGGAGCATGTTTCATACCTTAGAGATGAATAACCATATTCTGACCGTTATCATGTCACGATGACAAATGTCGGAGCATGTTTCATACCTTAGGGATGAATAACCATGCTCTGACCGTTGTCATGAGATGATGACAACTAACGAAGCATGTTTCATATCTTAGGGATAAATAACCATGCTCTGACCGTTGTGATGTCAGGATGACAACTGTCGGAGCATGTTTCATACCTTAGGGATGAATAACCATGCTCTGACCGTTGTCATGAGATGATGACAACTAACGGAGCATGTTTCATACCTTGGGATGAATAACCATGCTTTGACCGTTGTAATGTCACGATGACAACTGACGGAGCATGTTTCATGCCTAAGGGATGAATTACCATGCTCTGACCGTTCTCATGAGAGTATGACAACTGACAGAACATTTTTCATGCCTTAGAGATGAATAACCATGCTCTGACCGTTGTAATGAGGCGATGACAACTGTTGGAGCATGTTTCATACCTTAGAGATGAATAACCATGCTCTGACCGTTGTCATGTCACGATAACAACTGTCGGAACATGTTTCATACCTTAAAGTTGAATAACCATGCTCTGACCGTTATTATGAGACGATGACAACTGTCGGAGCATTTTTCATACCTTAGGGATGAATAACCATGCTCTGACCGTTGTCATGTCACGATGACAACTGACAGAGCATGTTTCATGCCTTAGGCATGAATTACCATGCTCTGACCGTTGTCATGAGAGTAAGACAAATGTCGGAGCATGTTTCATACCTTAGAGATGAATAACCATGCTCTGACCGTTGTCATGTCGCGATGACATCTGTCGGAGCATGTTTCATATCTTAGAGATGAATAACCATGCTCTGACCGTTGTCAAGAGACGATGACAACTGATGGAACATGTTTCATGCATGAGGGATATATTACCATGCTCTGACCGTTGTCATGAGACGATGACAACTGACGGAGCATGTTTCATGACTGAGGAATACATTGCCATCCCCTGACCGTTGTCATCAGACGATGACAACTGGCAAAGCATGTTTCATACTTGAGGGCGTATCATCATGATATGACCGGTGTCATGGGACGATGACAACTGATAGAGCATATTGCATATCTTAGTGATGAATAACCATGCTCTGTCTGTTGTAATGAGACGATGACAACTGATGGAGCATGAATCATACCTTAGGAATATATTACCATGCTCTGGCCGACATCATGAGACGATGGCAACCGACAGAGCATGTTTCATACCTTAGGGATGAATAATTATAGCTGTCTGTTGTTATGAGACGATGGCAACTGACAGAACAATTTCATACATGAATGGTATATTACCATGCTCTGACCGTTGTCATAAGTCGATGACAAATGACGGAGCATGTTTCTTACTTGAGGGATATATATCACCATGCTCTGACCGTTTTAATGAGAGGATGACAACTGACGGAGCATGATTGATACCTTAGAGATATATTACCATGCTCTGACTGTTGTCATGAGATGATGACAACTGACGGTTGTCATGAGACGATGACAACTGACAGAACATGTTTCAAAGATGAATGATATATAACTATGCTCTGACCGTTGTCATGAGACAATGACAACTGACGGAGCATGTTTCATAGCTTAGAGCATAACAATGATCTGTATGTTGCCATTAGGCGATTACAACTGACGCCGATTGTTTCATAGATGAATGATATATTGCCGTGCTCTGACAGTTGTCATGAGACGATGACAACTGACAGAAGATGTTTATTAGATGAATGGTATATTACCATGCTCTGACGGTTGTCATGAGACAATGCCACTTGACGGAGTATGTTTCATACCTTACAGATATATTACCATGCTCTGATTGTTGTCATGAATGATAACTTAATAGTGACCTTGAGTGCATGTACCATCAATAGGAGGCCTTATAGTGACTCTTGAATACATGCACCGTCACAAGGAGGCTTCAAATTACACCCGAGCACATTTACCATCATTTGGAGATTTCATAGTGACCCTTGAGTACATGTACCATCACAAGGAGGATCTATAGTTGCACTTGAGTGTTTGTATCATCATTAGGATGCTTGATAGTGACCCTTGAGTAGCTATGCCTTCACTAGGTGGCTTTATAGTGATCTTTGAGTACATCTACAATGACTAGGATGCTTAATAGTGACCGTTGAGCACATGTACCATCACTATGATGATTTATAGTCACTCTTGAGTAAATGTACCAACACAAAGATTCTTTATAGGGACCAATGAGTATATTTACCATCACAAGGGGCTTTCTAGTGACCATTGAGTACATGTATCATCACTAGAAGGCTTTATAGTGACTCTTGAGTACATGTACCATCACTAGGAGGCTTTAAAGTGAACCTTGAGTATGCGTACCATCAATAGGAGGCTTTATAGTGTCTCTTCAGTACATGCACCATCACTAGACGGTTTTACAGTGACACTTCAGTACATGTACTATCAATAGGAGGCTTTATAATGACCCTTGAGTACATGTACCATAAGTAAGAGACTATATAGCGAGTCTTTAGTAAATGTATCATCGCTAGAAGTCTTTATAGTGACTCTTGAGCACATGTACCATCACTAGGAGGCTTTATAGTGAACCTTGAGTATACACCATCAATAGGAGGCTTTATAGTGTCTCTTGAGTACATGTACCCTCACTAGGTGGCTTTATAGTGACACTTCGGTACATGTACTATCCATAGGAGGCTTTATAATGACCCTTGAGTACATGTACCATAAGTAAGAGACTATATAGCGATTCTTAAACACAAGTATCATCACTAGGAGTCTTTATAGTGTCTCTTTAGTACATGTACCATCCATAGGAGGCTTAATAGTGACCCTTGATTATCGGTACCATCACTAGGAGGCTTTATATTGTCTCTTTAGTACATGTACCAACACAAGAAGGCTTTATAGTGACCCATGAGTACATGTACCATCACAAGGTGGCTTTATAGTGACACTTATGTACATGTACAATCACTCGGAGGATTTATTGTGACCCTTGAGTACATGTACCATCACTAGGTGGCTTTATACTGACACTTAACTACATGTAATATCACTAAAAGGCTATATAATTAGCCTTGAGGACATGTACCATCACATGGTGGTTTTATAGACACACTTATTTACATGTATCATCGCTGGGAAGCTCCATAGTGACCATTGAGTACATGTATCATCACTAGGTGTCTTTTTAGTGACCCTTGTGTACATATACCATCACTATTAGGCTTTATAGTGACCCTTGAGTATACTTGCCATCACTAGAAGGCTTTATAGTGTTTTTGAGGACATGTACCATCACAAAAGGCTTTATAGTGACCATTGAGTACATTAAAAATCACCAGGAGGCTTTGTAGTGACCATTGAAAACATGTACCCTCACATGGTGGCTTTATAGTGACACTTATGTAAATGTTCCATCATCAGGAGGCTTTATAGTGACCATTGTATACATAAACCATCGCTATCGGCTTTAAACCTCCCCTTATGTACTCATATCATCACTAGAATGCTTTATATTGACTCTTGAGTACACGTTACATCACACAGAGGCTTTATAGTGACTCTGGAGTAAATGTATCATCACTAGGAGGCTTAAAGTGACTCTTGAGTACATGTACCATCACTAGGGAGCTTAGTAGTGACTCTAGAATACATGTACCATCACAAGGATACTGTATAGTTACCCTTGAGTACATGTCCAATCACTCAGAGGATTTATAGTGACTATTTAGTACATATACTATCACCAGAATACTTAATAGTGATCCTTGAGCACGCGTACTATTACGAGGAGGCTTTTTAGTAACCCCTTAATACATGTACCTTCACTATAGTGTTTCCAGGTTATAAGTGACCCCCGTTTTTCTTTTTTTAAACAGCTTAAAATTGAACTTAGAAGAACGGCACTTAGCCTGTGGATTTAAATGCACACCGCGTAACTAAAACTTATTTTTGGGAGACACCCTTATTTGTAACTGAAGCCCCAGTCCCCTGTTCAAAAGAATAACTTAGTTGTTTTTCCCTGTGAATATACCTATGTGTACCCCAATAGATACACGTGGTATATTTGCATTGCTATGATTATATGTACTAGCCTACAGGACTATCTATATCCGATGATTCAACGAAAGTCTATTCCGCAAACCTCACTCGTCATCATTTTGACACACACACGCACGCACACACGCAATTGTAAAAGTCTATAGGGGTCCTAGACCGTGCCGTATTGAAAGCAGGTAAATATAAGGCTTAAGCATGAAACATACATGTACATGTAGCACCTTCCATTTCAATTCATTGACTCTCTTTGCCTTCGAGGTAATTTGTCATGATTTTGTCGTCTGCTGATATTATTTTCAAAATCAGTTTGTTTCTTGTTGTTGCTTTTTCTAAAATGGTCTTTCAGGAATTTCAGTTGAGTGCCAAGCAGTTTGGATCCAGATCATGCCCGACGTTTTGTCGGGCCTGATCTGGGTCCAAAGTGTTTGCAAAGGTAATCAGCTGACGACACTAGTAAGTAAAGAGTTTATGACGACAATTCAAGCAAATTAGAGAGTTGACGAGAAATAGCGAATTAGGGATATACATTAAACTTAAAGAGCATCAAATATTTGCCTGCTAAAGCTATTTCGCTGATAAACTTTGTCAACAGCCGAAGGCAAGTTCAGGTTAAAATGTTGGGCATTATCTGGGTCCATACTGGTTGATAACCTACTTGTATTCCTGAAAGACATATTTTAGGAAACAATGATCTCGAAAGAAAATTCAGCCATATTTAAGGTTCAGACAATACTGTTACTTGAATCGTTTTTTAACACAGGCCATTTCAATGCATCGCCTTCAGATGCACAGTGGTGTTTATGAGTCAGTATAAGCAGTAAATCATAGCTTAATACACAAAGATTGGGCCAGTTAAGCAATTTTAGCGTAAAGTTGCGATTGTTTTATCAGTTTAAACACGTGTTTTGGGTGCCCAAAAGAACCATATCATCGAGACGGTTGTTTTCAGTAACCACAACATATTTTTTGGTGGAGAAATAGGAAAAATAATTCTCTGTTACGCACTCTTATCTGTGGGACTGACGAATTAACTCCACTGACCTGTATAAACCATGTTTTATTTATATCGCTAGGTCCACTTGGGGACTAATTCAAAGAAGAGCAGCAAAAACTCACCAAAATTCCATCTAATCCCAGCCTATACTAAAACTCATATTTATGTGGAAAAAATAAATTCAATTACGCGGTATATATCTTAATTCATTTCTC
This sequence comes from Loripinus fragilis, assembly GCA_964019695.1. Taxonomy (NCBI): domain Eukaryota; kingdom Metazoa; phylum Mollusca; class Bivalvia; order Lucinida; family Lucinidae; genus Loripinus; species Loripinus fragilis. The sequence goes on from OZ026515.1 coordinate 101,520,405, forward strand.
TAATTATTTTTTCAATGAAAATCACCATTAAAGAATAATTAGCAAAAAAGGGGTCACTAAAGTCCTGGAAACACATCAGGTGCCTTTAAAGTGGCCATGAGTACATGGACCATACTAGGAGGTTTAATAGTTTCCCTTAAGCATATGTACTATGACTAGGAGGCTTTATAGTGACCCTTGAGTACCCATTCCATCACTAGAAGGCTTTATTGTGAGGCTCTGGTACATGTACCATCACAAGTTGGCTTTATTGTGACTCTTGAGTATGTGTTAAATCACAAGGTGGCTTTATAGTGACTCTTGAATACATGAATCATCTCTAGGATGCTTTATAGAGACCCTTGAGTACATGTACCATCACTAGGATGCTTTATAGTGGCCCTAGATGACATATACCATAACAAGGTGGCTTTATAGTGACTCTTGTGACTATGCTACATCACTAGGCGGCTTTATAGTGACCCTTGAGTACATGTACTATTACAAGGAGGCTTTATAGTGACCCTTGAGTACTTGTACCATCACTAGAATGCTTCATAAAAACCCTTGAGTACATGTACCATCACAAGAAGGTTTTATAATGATTCTTGACTGCATATGTCATCACTAGGAGTCTTTTAGTGACCCTTGGGTGTATGTGCCATCACTAGGAGGCTTTATAGTGTCTTTTGAGTACATGTACCATCACAAGAAGGCTTAATAGTGTCAATTGAGTATATTACCATGACTAGGAGGCTTTATAATAGACTCTTGAGTACCCATGCTATCATTAGGAGGCTTTATTGTGACGTTTTGGTACATGTACCATCACAAGGAGGCTTTATAATGACCAGTGAGTGCCTGTACCACCACAAGGAGGCTTTATTACGATTTTGGGTACATTTAGCATCACGAAGAATCACTATTATGACACTTGAGTACATGTACCATACTAGTAGATTAAAAAGTGTCGCTTGAGTATATGTACCATGACTAGGAGGCTTTATAGTTACCCGTGAGTACCCATACCATCACTGGGTGGCTTTTTAGTGACCCTTGAGTACATGTACCAACGCTAGGAGGCTTTATTATCATCCTTGAGTACATGTATCATCATGAGGTGGCTTCATAGTAGCTCTAGAATACATGTACTAGCACAATGAGGCTGTATAGTGACCCTTGAGTACATGTACCATCACTAAGAGCCTATATAGTGACCATTTAGTACATATACCATCACTAGGAGACTTTATAGTGATCCTTGAGTGCATGTACCATCACTAGAAGGCTTGATAGTGACCATTGAGTACCTGTACTATCACAATGAGGCTTTATTATGACCCTTGAGTACAACATCCATCGCTAGGAGGCACTATAGTGACACTTTAGTACATTTACAATTACTAGTAGACGCTACAGTAACACTTGAGTTACGATTGGGTTCATTTACAACCACTAGTAAACACTTTGTTTGTTTGATTTGATTATTTATGTCCCATCAACAATCTTTCAGTTTAATAGGGACGGGTCTTCCTGGGTTGAACCGGTACTAAGCTAGGATAAATATGTCTTGCTCAAGGACACAATGCAGTGACGCCAGTGAGGTTCGAACCCACGGCCCCTCGGTCTCGAGTCAAGTACTCTACCACTGAGTCACTGCGCTCCCCCTAGTAAGCACTAAAATCACACAAGAGTTTATGTACTTTCCACTGGAGGTGCTACAGCAACACTTGAGTTCTCTTATCTCCGCTCAGACGCACTACAGTGATATTTTAGTACATGCATCATTAATAAGAGGTACTACGGTGACACCTGAGTACGTGCATCATTACTAAGAGGCACACTACATCGACACTTATACACATGTATCTTCACTATGAGGCTCTATAGTGACACATGACTACATGTACTATCACTAGAGGTACTACATTGACACTTCAGTACATTAACAATCACAATTAGGCGCTACACTCACACTTAAAACCATGTATATTCACTAGGAGGTGCTGCAGTGACGTTTGAGTATCGTACTCTAGCGCCTCCTAGTGATGGAATATATACTCCCCAAGTGTCACTGTAGTGCCTTCTAAAGAAGGTTCATGTACTCAAGTGTCACTGTAGTGGTGCCTCCTAATTATAAGACATATACTCGAGAGTCACTGCTTTGCCTCTCAGTGATGATGAATGTACTCAAGTGTCATCGTTGTGCCTCTTACACAATGAGACACTACTTTGACACTTTAGTTCATTTGACTTCGTTAGGAGGCACTACAGTTACACTTAAGTATATGAACCATCACCAGGATGCACTACAAGGACACTTAGGTACATATATCATCATTAAGAGGCACTACAGTCACACATACGTGTATTTACCATTACTAGACAGCACTACAGTGGCACTTGAGTGCATGTACCTTCTTTAGGCGGCACTACGGTATCCCTTGAGTGCACATACCCTTACAAGGGTACACAACAGTGACGATTGAGAATTTTCATCATCACTAGGAGGCACTAGAGTGACACTTGAGAACATATACCTCACATAGGAGGCACTGCAGTGACCCTTGAGTACATTTATAAACACTAGTAAGCATTACACAGACACTTGAGTGCATGTAACTTCACTAGGAGTGACAATTGAGTATAGTATTTATCACTAGGAGACACTACAGTGACACTTGAGTACATATATTGTCACTAGGATGCACTACAGGGACACTTGAGTAAAATTACCATCTCTAAGAGGGACTACAGTGACCCCCTGAGTACATTCACCATCACTAGGAGGCATTACAATGGCACTTGAGTACATTTACAATCACAAGTATACACCAGAGTGACACTTGAGTGCATGAACCTTCCTTTTGATGCACTACAGTTAGAATTGAGTTTATTTACAATCAATAGTGGGCACTAAAATGACACTTGAGTGTATGCATTGTCACCAGGAGGTACTACAGTAACACTTGATTGCAACTTTCTTCACTAAGGGCACTACATATACGTTTCAGAACATGCATCAACAGTAGGATGCACTACATTGACATTGGAGAAGATGCATCATCACTAAAAGACACTATAGTGACACTTGAGCACATGTATCTCACTATGGGCTCTACGGTGATATTCATGTACATATACTATCACTAGGAGGCACTACATTGACACATGACTATTTTAACCATCACAAGGAGGCACTACAAAGACAATTTAGTACATTTACAGTCATAACTAAGCACTACAGTGACATTTTAACATTAGTGCCTCCTAGTGCTGGTATATACGCTCACGTGCCACTGTAGTGCATCCTAGTGAACATATGTGCACTCAAGTGTTACTGTAGCACATCCTAGTGAAAATATGTGCCCTCAAGTGCTACTGTAGCAAATCCTAGTGAAGGTGCATGCTCTAAAGTGTCACTGTAATGCCTCATATCGATAGTTATTGTAATCAAGTGCCACTATAGTGCCTCCTAGTGAAGGTAGTATACTCAAGCGTATCTGTAGTACCTACTAGTGATGATACAAGCACCCAAACGTCATTGTGGTGGCTCGTGGTTAAAGTACGTTCACCCAAGTGTTTATGTGCTGCATAACAGTGAAGGTAGTGAAGATACATGTACTCAAGTGTCACTGAAGTGCCTCCTAGCAATGATAAATCTACTCAAAGATTACTGTAGTGCCTCATAATGATGGTGCATGTCACAAAAGTGCCACCTGGTGATGGTATACTCACTCAAGTGTCACTGAAATACCTTCTAGCAAATGTAGATGTGCCCAAGTGTCACTGTAGTACCTCCTTGGCAACTTATATATACTCACGTGTCACTGTAGTGCCACATAGTGATGATAAACAAACTCAAGAGTAACTGAAATGTCTCCAAGTGAAGGTACATGTTCTCAGGTGCCAATGTAGCACCTTCTAGTGAAGAGCATATGCCTAAGTGTTAATGTAGTGCCTCCTTGAGAAGATATACATACTCTAGTGTCACTGTACTGCCACCTAGTGATGATATATATACTCGAGTGTCACTGTAGTGCCTCCTACGTGATCTGAGGTGGCACTGTGGTGCTCCTAGTGAAGGTACATGTGTCCAATTGTATCTTTAGTGCCTCTTAGTGAAGGTGCATATATTGTAGTGTCACTGTAGTGTCACCTTGTGATGATATAAACACTCAGGTGCCACACAGTAGTGTATCCTTGTGATGGTAGGTGTACTAAAGTACAATGGTAGGTGCTCGTAGTATAGGTACATGTACTCAAGTCCTATTATAGTGCCTCATTTTGCTTTTTAATATATTCCAATGCCACTGTTGTGCCTCCTAGTTTTATAAACGCATTCAACTGTCGCTGTAGTACCACCTAGTGATGGTTTATACACTCAAGTGTCACAATAGTGCCTCCTTGTGAAAGTGGTGATGTTCTCACAAGTGCACCTGTAGTATCTTATTTTTTCGGTTGATGTAATCTATATCCCTATGATATGAAAATGCTTTGTCAGTTGTCTTCATCTCATGACAACGGTCAGAGCACGTTAATATATTATTCATGTATGAAACAAGCTCCATCAGTTGTCATCGTCACATGACAACGGTCAGAGTATGATTATACCCTTTAAAGTATGAGTCATGCTCTGTCAGTTGCAATCATCTCATGACATCGACCAGAGCACGGTTATTCATCTCTAAGGTATGAAACATGCTCCATCAGTGTTCATCGTCTCATGACAACGGTCAGAGCATGGTAATATATCATATATCTATAAAAACATGCCCCGCAAGTTGTCTTCGCCTCATGACAACGGACAAAGCATGGTTATGCATCCCAAAGATATGAATCATGCCCCACAAGTTGTCTTCGTCTCATAACAACGGTCAGTGTATGATTATACCCCTCAAGTATGAGTCATGCTCTGTCAGTTGCCATCATCTCATGACAACGGTCAGAGCATGGTTATTTATCTCTAAGGTATAAAACATGCTCCGTCAGTTGTCATCGTGACATGACAACGGTCAGAGCATGGTTATTCATCTCTAAGGTATGAAACATGCTCGGTCAGTTGTCATCGTCTCATGACAACGGTCAGAGCATGTTTATTCATATCTAAGGTATGAAACATGATCCGTCAGTTGTCATCATCTCATGACAACGGTCAGAGCATGGTTATTCATCTCTAAGGTATGAAACATGCTATGACAGTTGTCATCGCGACATGACAATGGTCAGAGCATGGTTTTCATCCCTAAGGTATGAAACATGCTCCGTTAATTGTCATCGCCTCATGACAACGGTCAGAGCATGGTCATTCATCCCTAAGGTATGAAACATGCTCTGTCAGTTGTCATCATCTCATGACAACGGTCAGAGCATTGTTATTCATCTCTAAGGTATGAAACATGCTCCGACAGTTGTCAGCGTCTCATTACAACGGTCAGAGCATGGTTATTCATCCCTAAGGTATGAAACATGCTCCGACAGTTGTCATCGTGACTGACAACGGTCAGAGCATGGTTATTCATCTCTAAGGTATGAAACATGATCCGTCAGTTGACATCGTCTCATGACAACGGTCAGAGCATGGTTATTCATCTCTAAGGAATGAAACATGAACTGTCAGTTGTCATCGTGACATGACAACGGTCAGAGCAAGGTTAGTCATCTCATAGGTATGAAACATGATCCTTCAGTTGTCATCGTGACATGACAACGGTCAGAGCATGGTTATCCATCCCTAAGGTATGAAACATGCTCCGTTAGTTGTCATCGTGACATGACAACGGTCAGAGCATGGTTATTCATCCCTAAGGTATGAAACATGCTCTGTCAGTTGTCATCGTGGCATGACAACGGTCAGAGCATGGTTATTCATCCCTAAGGTATGAAACATGCTCCGTCAGTTGTCATCGTGACATGACAGCGGTCAAAGCATGGTTATTCATCTCTAAGGTATGAAACATGATCCGTCAGTTGTCATCATCTCATGACAACAGTCAGAGCTTGTTTATTTATCTCTAAGGTATGAAACATGCTCCGACAGTTGTCATCGTGACATGACAACGGTCAGAGCATGGTTATTCATCTCTAAGGTATGAAACATGCTCCGACAGTTGTCATCGTCTCATGACAACGGTCAGAGCATGGTTTTTCATCCCTAAGGTATGAAACATGATGAGTCAGTTGTCATCATTTCATGACAACGGTCAGAGCATGTTTATTCATCTCTAAGGTATGAAACATGCTCCGACAGTTGTCATCGTGACATGACAACGGTCAGAGCATGGTTATTCATCCCTCAGGTATGAAACATGCTTCGTTACTTGTCATAATCTCATGACAACGGTCAGAGCATGGTTTTATATCCCTAAGGTATGAAACATGCTCCGACAGTTGTCATCGTGACATGACAACGGTCAGAGCATGGTTATTCATCTCTTAGGTATGAAATATGCTCCGACAGTTGTCATCGCCTCATGACAACGGTCAGAGCTTGGTTATTCATCTCTAAGGTATGAAATATGCTCCGACAGTTGTCATCGTGACATGACAACGGTCAGAGCATGGTTTATCATCCCTAAGGTATGAAACATGCTTCGTTACTTGTCATAATCTCATGACAACGGTCAGAGCATGGTTTTTCATCCCTAAGGTATGAAACATGCTCCGACAGTTGTCATCGTGACATGACAACGGTCAGAGCATGGTTATTCATCTCTTAGGTATGAAACATGCTCCGACAGTTGTCACCGTGACATGACAACGGTCAGAGCATGGTTGTTCATCCCTAAGGTATGAAACATGCTCAGTTAGTTGTCATCGCCTCATGACAACGGTCAGAGCATGGTTATTCATCCTTAAGGTATGAAACATGCCCCGTCAGTTGTCATCATCTCATGACAACGGTCAGAGCATGGTTATTCATCTCTAAGGTATGAAACATGCTCCGACAGTTGTCAGCGTCTCATTACAACGGTCAGAGCATGGTTATCCATCCCTAAGGTATGAAACATGCTCCGTCAGTTGCCATCATGACATGAAAACGGTCAAAGCTTGGTTATTCATCTCTAAGGTATAAAACATGCTCCGTTAGTTGTCATCGTGACATGACAACGGTCAGAGCATGGTTATTCATCCCTAAGGTATGAAACATGCTTCGTTAGTTGTCATAATCTCATGACAACGGTCAGAGCATGGTTTTTCATCCCTAAGGTACGAAACATGCTCCGACAGTTGTTATCGTGACATGACAACGGTCAGAGCATGGTTATTCATCTCTAAGGTATGAAACATGCTCCGACAGTTGTCAACGTGACATGACAACGGTCAGAGCATGGTTTTTCATCTCTAAGGTATGAAACATGCTCCGACAGTTGTCAGCGTCTCATTACAACGGTCAGAGCATGGTTATCCATCCCTAAGGTATGAAACATGCTCCGTCAGTTGCCATCATGACATGAAAACGGTCAGAGCTTGGTTATTCACCTCTTAGGTATGAAACATGCAACGTTAGTTGTCATCATCTCATGACAACGGTCAGAGCATGGTTATTCATCTCTAAGGTATGAAACATGCTATGACAGTTGTCATCGCGACATGACAATGGTCAGAGTATGGTTTTCATCCCTAAGGTATGAAACATGCTCCGTTAGTTGTCATCGCCTCATGACAACGGTCAGAGCATGGTCATTCATCCCTAAGGTATGAAACATGCTCTGTCAGTTGTCATCATCTCATGACAACGGTCAGAGCATTGTTATTCATCTCTAAGGTATGAAACATGCTCCGACAGTTGTCAGCGTCTCATTTCAACGGTCAGAGCATGGTTATCCATCCCTAAGGTATGAAACATGCTCTGACAGTTGTCATCGTGACTGACAACGGTCAGAGCATGGTTATTCATCTCTAAGGTATGAAACATGATCCGTCAGTTGACATCGTCTCATGACAACGGTCAGAGCATGGTTATTCATCTCTAAGGAATGAAACATGAACTGTCAGTTGTCATCGTGACATGACAACGGTCAGAGCAAGGTTAGTCATCTCTTAGGTATGAAACATGATCCTTCAGTTGTCATCGTGACATGACAACGGTCAGAGCATGGTTATCCATCCCTAAGGTATGAAACATGCTCCGTTAGTTGTCATCGTGACATGACAACGGTCAGAGCATGGTTATTCATCCCTAAGGTATGAAACATGCTCTGTCAGTTGTCATCGTGGCATGACAACGGTCAGAGCATGGTTATTCATCCCTAAGGTATGAAACATGCTCCGTCAGTTGTCATCGTGACATGACAGCGGTCAGAGCATGGTTATTCATCTCTAAGGTATGAAACATGATCCGTCAGTTGTCATCATCTCATGACAACAGTCAGAGCTTGTTTATTTATCTCTAAGGTATGAAACATGCTCCGACAGTTGTCATCGTGACATGACAACGGTCAGAGCATGGTTATTCATCTCTAAGGTATGAAACATGCTCCAACAGTTGTCATCGTCTCATGACAACGGTCAGAGCATGGTTATCCATCCCTTAGGTATGAAACATGCTCCATCAGTTGCCATCATGACATGAAAACGGTCAAAGCTTGGTTATTCATCTCTAAGGTATGAATCATGCTCCGTCAGTTGTCATCGTAACATGACAATGGTCAGAGCATGGTTTTTCATCCCTAAGGTATGAAACATGATCAGTCAGTTGTCATCAATTCATGACAACGGTCAGAGCATGTTTATTCATCTCTAAGGTATGAAACATGCTCCGACAGTTGTCATCGTGACATGACAACGGTCAGAGCATGGTTATTCATCCTTAAGGTATAAAACATGCTCCGACAGTTGTCATCGCCTCATGACAACGTTCAGAGCATGGTTATGCATCTCTAAGGTATGAAACATGCTCCGACAGTTGTCATCGTGACATGGCATCGGTCAGAGCATGGTTATACATCCCTAAGGTATGAAATATGCTCCGACAGTTGTCATCGCCTCATGACAACGGTCAGAGCTTGGTTATTCATCTCTAAGGTATGAAATATGCTCCGACAGTTGTCATCGTGACATGACAACGGTCAGAGCATGGTTTATCATCCCTAAGGTATGAAACATGCTTCGTTACTTGTCATAATCTCATGACAACGGTCAGAGCATGTTTATTCATCCCTAAGGTATGAAACATGCTCCGACAGTTGTCATCGTGACATGACAACGGTCAGAGCATGGTTATTCATCTCTTAGGTATAAAACATGCTCCGACAGTTGTCACCGTGACATGACAACGGTCAGAGCATGGTTATTCATCCCTAAGGTATGAAACATGCTCAGTTAGTTGTCATCGCCTCATGACAACGGTCAGAGCATGGTTATTCATCCTTAAGGTATGAAACATGCCCCGTCAGTTGTCATCATCTCATGACAACGGTCAGAGCATGGTTATTCATCTCTAAGGTATGAAACATGCTCCGACAGTTGTCAGCGTCTCATTACAACGGTCAGAGCATGGTTATCCATCCCTTAGGTATGAAACATGCTCCGTCAGTTGCCATCATGACATGAAAACGGTCAAAGCTTGGTTATTCATCTCTAAGGTATGAAACATGCTCCGTTAGTTGTCATCGTGACATGACAACGGTCAGAGCATGGTTATTCATCCCTTAGGTATGAAACATGCTCCGTCAGATGTCATCGCCTCATGACAACAGTCAGAACATGGTTATTCATCTCTAAGGTATAAAACATGCTCCGTCAGTTGTCATCGTGACATGACAACGGTCAGAGCATGGTTATTCATCTCTAAGGTATGAAACATGCTCCGTCAGTTGTCATCGTCTCATGACAACGGTCAGAGCATGGTTATTCATCCCTAAGGTATGAAACATGCTCCGACAGTTGTCATCGTGACTGACAACGGTCAGAGCATGGTTATTCATCCCTAACGTATGAAACATGCTCCAACAGTTGTCATCGTCTCATGACAACGGTCAGAACATGGTTATTCATCCCTAAGGTATGAAACATGCTCCGATAGTTGTCATCGTGACATGACAACGGTCAGAGCATGGTTATTCATCCCTAAGGTATGAAACATGCTTCGTTAGTTGTCATAATCTCATGAAAACGGTCAGAGCATGGTTTTTCATCCCTAAGGTACGAAACATGCTCCGACAGTTGTTATCGTGACATGACAACGGTCAGAGCATGGTTATTCATCTCTAAGGTATGAAACATGCTCCGACAGTTGTCACCGTGACATGACAACGGTCAGAGCATGGTTTTTCATCTCTAAGGTATGAAACATGCTCCGACAGTTGTCAGCGTCTCATTACAACGGTCAGAGCATGGTTATCCATCCCTAAGGTATGAAACATGCTCCGTCAGTTGCCATCGTGACATGAAAACGGTCAGAGCTTGGTTATTCACCTCTTAGGTATGAAACATGCCCCGTTAGTTGTCATCGTGACATGACAACGGTCAGAGCATGGTTATTCATCCCTAAGGTATGAAACATGCTCCGTCAGTTGTCATCGTCTCATGACAACGGTCAGAGCATGGTTTTTTCATCCCTAAGGTATGAAACATGATCAGTCAGTTGTCATCATCTCATGACACCGGTCAGAGCATGGTTATTCATCTCTAAGGTATGAAACATGATCCGATAGTTGTCATCGTGACATGACAACGGTCAGAGCATGGTTATTCATGCCAAAGGTATGAAACATGCTCAGACAGTTGTCATCGCCTCATGACTACGTTCAGAGCATGGTTATGAATCCTTAAGGTATGAAACATGCCCCGTCAGTTGTCATCATCTCATGACAACGGTCAGAGCATGGTTATTCATCTCTAAGGTATGAAACATGCTCCAACAGTTGTCAGCGTCTCATTACAACGGTCAGAGCATGGTTATCCATCCCTAAGGTATGAAACATGCTCCATCAGTTGCCATCATGATATGAAAACGGTCAAAGCTTGGTTATTCATCTCTAAGGTATGAAACATGCTCCGTCAGTTGTCATCGTAACATGACAACGGTCAGAGCATGGTTATTCATCCCTATGGTATGAAACATGCTCCGTCAGTTGTCATCGCCTCATGACAACGGTCAGAGCATGGTTATTCATCTCTAAGGTATAAAACATGCTCCGTCAGTTGTCATTGTGACATGACAACGGTCAGAGCATGGTTATTCATCTCTAAGGTATGAAACATGCTCCGTCAGTTGTCATCGTCTCATGACAACGGTCAGAGCATGGTTATTCATCCCTAAGGTATGAAACATGCTCCGACAGTTGTCATCGTGACTGACAACGGTCAGAGCATGGTTATTCATCCCTAAGGTATGAAACATGCTCCGACAGTTGTCATCGTCTCATGACAACGGTCAGAACATGGTTATTCATCCCTAAGGTATGAAACATGCTCCGACAGTTGTCATCGTGACATGACAACGGTCAGAGCATGGTTATTCATCCCTAAGGTATGAAACATGCTTCGTTAGTTGTCATAATCTCATGACAACGGTCATAGCATGGTTATTCATCTCTAAGGTATGAAACATGCTCCGACAGTTGTCACCGTGACATGACAACGGTCAGAGCATGGTTATTCATCTCTAAGGTATGAAACATGCTCCGACAGTTGTCATCATCTCATGACAACAGTAAGAGCATGGTTATTCATCTCTAAGGTATGAAACATGCTCCGTCAGTTGCCATCATGACATGAAAAAGGTCAGAGCTTGGTTATTCACCTCTAAGGTATGAAACAGGCTCCGTTAGTTGTCATCGTGACGTGACAACGGTCAGAGCATTGTTATTCATTTTTAGGTATGAAACATGCTCCGTCAGTTGTCATCGTCTCATGACAACGGTCAGAGCGTGGTTATTCATCCCTAAGGTATGAAACTTGCTCCGTCAGTTGTTATCGTCTCATGACAACGGTCAGAGCATGGCTATTCATCCCTAAGGTATGAAACATGCTCCGTCAGTTGGTATCGCCTCATGACAACGGTCAGAGCATGGTTATTCATCCCTAAGGTATGAAACATGCTCCGTCAGTTGTCATCGCCTCAAGACAACGGTCATAGCATGGTTATTCATCCCTATTGTATGAACCATGCTCCGTCAGTTGTCATCGTCTCATGACAACGGTCAGAGCATGGTTATTCATCCCTAAGGTATGAAACATGCTCCGTCAGTTGTCATCGTGACATGATTACGGTCAGAGCATGGTTATATATCATTTATGTATGAAACATGCTCCGACAGTTGTCATCGTCTCATGACAATGGACAGAGCAGGTAAGAAACATGCACCGTCAGTTGTGATCGTTTCGTGACGACGGTCAGAGCATGGTTATACCTCATTCAGGTAAGAAACATGCTCCGTCCATTATGATCATCTCATGACCATGTTCGGAGCATGGTTATACCCCTATTTCATAAGGAACATGGTCGTCTCATTACATCGGTAAGATAATGTTTATACATCTACCTGATGAGGAACATGATCAGCCAACTGTGATCGTAGTTAGAATATGGTTATACCCATATCTGATTTAGAAATACGCTCATCCAAATCTGACCGTCTCCTCACAACGACTTCAGAACATAGTTGTACGTTTATTAAAGGAGAAACATGCCCATCCATTTGCCTTCATTCTATTACAGGAATTAGGACATGTTTCCTGGCTAGCCTTATATGATATATGTGCAGGCGATAGCCATCGTCTGATCATAGTTAAAGAAATTAGCGCTTGTGAATGTCATCTTCATAAAGGAAATAGCAAATACGCTGATACGTTTACAACTGCACATACGCACAGGCTGATCTGAGTCTAAATGGAGGATTGAGGTCGGGGCACATTGTAGGAAATGATGTGCGATTATTTACATTAAGCCTCCATAGAGGCATCCATCCTCATTTCAGGCATCTTAAAATATGGCCTCTACATAAAGTCTTATCTTTTTTAAATGCTGCATCTTGTTAATCGCTATTAATAGACATTGGGTTTTTTGGCTGTCTATTTTAAAAACAAATGACGCATGCGCAGAAACGCACCATGCGGGAACAGATGTCATTATCCCCTTCCCGTCATCCGTCTACCGCTACCAGTGTACCAGAAGGGTCAAAAAGCACCGAAGTGGTCCACCACTCGGTGCACGCCTATTTTGATATACACGTCGACGCCTAAATATAGACGTGCACGTCTATATATAGGCGTAGACGTCTATTTTAATATACACGTCGACGCCTAAATATAGACGTCCACCTGCAAATTAGACTTCCAAGTCTAAATAGACGTGTACGTCTATTTTACACGTCCACGCCTAAATATAGACGTGTACGCCTATTTTACACGTCGACGCCTAAATAGACGTGCACCCGCAATATAGACGTCCACCTGCATATAGACGTCCACGTCTATTTAGACGTTGATGTCTAAATTGCGGGTGGACGTCTATATTTAGGCGTCGACGTGTATATAAAATTAGACGTCCACGTCTATCAAAATAGGCGTACACCGAGTGGTCGACCACTTCGGTGCTTTTTGACCCTTTTGGTACACCATACATTATACATGACCTGTTGTTAATTTGAACAACTCGGAACCAGTTTAGCGGACCAATGTCAACGCCGTATAATAACGTTGTTTGTTTACTGACGTTTTCCGTGACGTCGAACACGTATCACCATGGCTTAAGCGCGGAATTTTTGGGTTTTGGCTATTCCAAAACCACCGTTACAGATGTCTGTTTTAATTAAAAGTATCCGGAAAAAACAGCTAAAGTAGGTGAAAATTGAAAAATGACACTTGATGTAAATGGCCCAAGACCTGACAAAAGGGGCCTTCTGCCAATAAAAGTCAAAAGTGAGATGATTTACAGAGAAAGAAAGACCTAGCTGTTGTGAACAATTACAGAAAATTTTAGGAGATTATCTTTACGAATAACAAAGATATGAGCGTTTAAACTCGTATAGATGATGCGTTTTAAACTTGACGTTACTTAAAGTTTTTAATTGCGTTCTGACGTCAACACAATTGTGTTAATATATGACGCTAATGCAAAGACGCTAGGAGCAATATTTCAAGAATGCTCCATGTTTATTGTAAATTTGATGTGGATGCAATTGCATAGACTGCACAAATAGCCCATATACGCACATCCCATGTTCACAAAAGCATTTGAAATGAGGTACCCTGTTTTAAAGGAAGTATGTAGTCCATATGCTCAGCTGTTGCCATGGCAACATACATTATACTTATCACTTAATTTTATCAAAAATATTTGCGCCTTTAATTGTATTACATGCTAGAAACAATTTGACTCTTTTGTAAGAATATGCAAAATCTTGAGAATTTAGACGTTTTTGAAATTTCGATTACACAAAACTGCTGAAATGCCCGAAGGCCCTTTTGTCAGATCCGCGCTAAAATATTTGTAATAAATTCAATTCTCGACCTGTCATGGAATCATGAACACATAAGGTATCTTGTAAAGTTAACGTGAAGGAAGGTCTTCACCTACTTTGCAAGAGACCCGAGATGTTCATGATTCCATGAACAGACCGAAAATTGAATTTATTTTTTTAAATATATAGGATTTTACATGTACATGAGTGCTCATATTATTTTATCGAAATTTATTAAACGAGTTGAGGAAAAGAGAAAAAATGCGAGGCTTGCCGAAGCCTCGCATTTTATATCTTTTTCGAGGCTTGTCGAGCATTTAATCTCTTTTTCGCAACGAGTTTAATAAATTTAATAATACAGGAGCACGAATGTTAGATTCTGTTTATGATACAACCCTATTTAAACTACTTTTAAATCGCGATTTGCGTAAAAACGCTAAGATTTTGCCATATACATGTATACGCGACGTTATTACGGACGTCATTACATGGCGTTACTAAAATTTGTCAGTCACTAGTGGTTTATCGATTTTAATGTATGACGTTATATCACTCACAGACGCGACGGTGGTTCGCTTTTCAAACACTTACCCACGAGTGGAATGCTTCCCTCATCCGAAATTGGGGAAACCACCGAAAAAGGCCGAAGGACAAGTGTTTGTTTATGCCCGAACAAACTACTTGAACTTCCACTTGATAAAATGATTTAATCGTGTTATATTGTCATGAATCAATCACTTATTCGTGTAATCGTTCAGGAGATACATCCGTTTACCCCTAGTCGGACAGTAAGTGCATCCGCCAACTTATCCCACCTTTTTTCGGCGAAACCGAAACTATAATTACATGTATAAAAGGATGACATGGCCATGAATTTATCATTATGACACTTCAATTTGTTCTTCCTTGCGAAAAGTACCTAATATACTTAAGGAATAAAGAAACGCAACAAACATTTCGATTCATTGTAAGCATACAATATGATGCAAGTTTTTAGTGCAAACGATATTTATTAATGGGAGCAGTATGCATCTGTCAAATTGCAGCAGGTTCAAGGTAATTATCGATTACGTTACCATGTTGATAGGCGCGTTACTAGCCTGGCCCCCGTAATAAACTGTTGGAACAGGATCAATAAAAGCAAAATTTGACTCAACCATCGGTTTGTTGTTCATAGATTGCGGATCAAGGAACTGATCATCTGACTACCTTCCTGTAGGATTCTGAAACAGCTTAACGTCATTAACGTAAACTCTGAATACTGCGTGAAACGCTTAAATTTCTTTTCTGTTTGAGCTTTATTCATTATAAGGATGTCTTCTTCAAGAATTATGACATGAGACTTTCAGACTTCAAAAAACGTCAATTCTGGCGTCAAAATTTGATATCCTAAATTTTAATGTTTTCAATAATGATTATGTATTTTTCTAATGAGAAAATATTCCAGAGACAAGGTTTAGGTTACAGTTTTCAAGTTTAGTGTTTACTTTTGGCATGTAATCATGTGTTTTCACTTGCATTATGCCATGCTTTGTTTGGCTAACGTCAATATAAACACCCTACATGCGTATTTCTACGGTATCGGAAAAGTCAGTTTTTTCCAAAGAAAGCAAGTTCTGTATCTGTTATCCCATATATTCACCAACGGCCCTAACCCAACGGCTCTAAGTGACGTTTTTGGCTTATTCACTACCATTGTGTATCTAGTCATTCAAGTAGCCTGTTTTGACGCGATTGTTGACTGCATTACAAATATGATTGGACGTTTGTTTTATTTGCACATTTTCAAGTCGACGTCTAATAACCAAGCATGCAAAAGACAAGGTTTCTTGGTCTTTATTCTGACGTTCACGTCACATTTTACGTTTTCATTAGTTTTCATCTTGTAGCGTAAAATGAAGCGTTAAATGACGTTTTGGTATTCCATCACATGCTATTAATACTCAATTAGAAATTTTCAAAAGATATTTCACCAAACCGTCATTTAAACACGCAAAAATTACATTTCCGTCTGTTGTATTTCTTATTCCTAAAGTATATTAATAGTCATAGTCATCAGTAGTTACTGTGCTTCCAGGTTTACCTTGACCCCGTTTTGTGTTGTTTATTCCTTAATGGCTTTTTCAATTGAAAAAATCAGAAAAGAAATTAGATAAAGAACGCGTATTTGAATTATTTTCTCACTGAAGTAGGATCTTTTGTATAGGCTGGGATTACATAGAATTTCTGCGTGTTTTTGATGTCCACTTTGAATTAGTTCCCAAGTGTACCTTATCGATATATAAATGAACTGCCGATCAGTTGTGTAAAACTCGTGCATTTAGCTTATGATTACTAATATAGAGGCACCAAAGGGGAATATATGAGTCATTCTACAAAAGTGAAGGAATTTGAGCTATTTTTTTGCAAAAAATAACACAACTAATTTGAAGTTTTTTAAATTTTAATTTCAACTCTGAACAATTAACAGCAATAAACCTTTTATGTAGACAAGAGAATTTGCAGGATAATGCATGCGTTGGCTTACGTTAATGGCTGCCCTAGTTTAAAATGTCATCCCTGTTGCCACGACAAGAAACCTTTTTTACTAAATAAAACTATTATCAAACTTTTTACATACTTAAATCACCTTGCTAGACCTATAAGTTTACAAAGAAAGTAAGGATGCAAAGATCAGGAATCGATACAATCAAGTACCACACCTGACCCAGGATACCAATGGGAAAGTGACAAACTCACAGTTAGACACCACAAACGAGGGCTAAGAGGTCAGCCTTTTCCCAGCAGGTGACCACAAGGCAAATATAAACAGACGCGCACAAAGGCATAGCAAACGCAAGACAGAAAAAAACATAAAAGATTCACAAAAGAAGTACCACCTTGGAACAGTCAGTAAAATATTTTACTGGATGGCTTAAACCAGGTTTAAGGCGCACCAATCTCACCCTTAATTCATATGTGGAACAATACACATATATATTTGGTTTGCATGAAAGACCCCTAACTTATCAATGCATCATCTCCTAGAAAATATAAATCAAGATATAACAAGGATTATAAAGCAAAGATAAGGACTCAACAGTAAATAAAACTGAATACTGGAGCTAAAGAAATCAAACAGGTAAACCCTGGTGGGCCCGACAAACAGCCAAAGCATCAGGCCCCTACCATCTCATCAATAGATAAGTCTTTAAGTCCGAACCATCATAGGGTCTGAAGTCCGACCCAATTAAAGAGGAAAGCAAAATTGCCAACCGTGATTTGGTTGACCACCAAGCATGCAGTCTGTTGCAATACACTAATGTTATAGCAAATCTTTTTATATTGGGAAATTATTTTAATGAACTGCGCTGAAAAATTATTAGAGCCTACAATCTTTTTCAATTTTTACACAAAGTCACAATAGAATTCAGGTTCCGAAAGTCCTTGCCGCAAGAAAGATTTAAGCCCAACTCGGAATTTAGATATCAGATCATAGTATCATCTATAAAATTTAGAAAAAGGTTTTTCGAAGTTTATGATACCGATAGCCTTGTTTAAGAAGTTTCTGAGTTAACAATTTATTGCGAGTGTTGAAGTCAGTAACATAGCTAGATGCAAAACATTTGAGCTAAGAGATACAGACTCCATAGGATGTATAGCGAGGAACATCAACGTCTAAAAATGGGAAATTGACAATTTCAAATTCAAAGTCGTCACGTTTAACATAAATTTTGGTAGAAACAATATCATTAGAAATTGACAAATGCAAGTCCTTAATACGGTTTCGGTATCAGAGGTATTAGCTTTATTAAGTTGGAGTTCTGAAGGGTATATTTGACTTACCATTTGTCAAAATAAAAATAATTAATGTTTAAAATATCGTCCAAATATCTGGATGTAATGTTAAACGCATCAATAAAATTATGCTAAAGGCTCTAGGCCTTGTGGTTATTCGAAATAAACTTGATTATGCTACTACTGATTCTTTTAATAAAAATAGTAAGTGAGTATGATCAGGAAATACCACAATCACAAACCACAGACAACCCCATGGCACCGCGAGGAAGAGCCGCTAAACCATCACGAGACACCAGGAAGACAAATTAAGCACAGCAACCAGCTCACTCTTCCCTATCAAGATGATTGCAATACTACAATGGACATAAAGTAACGTACAACAAAACATAGAACAGTTACAGACTCCCACAATGGGAGTTACAATAAACAAAAAGTCAACAACAACTGAACCACCACCTTAGAACGGACAGCAGCCTAAGCCACCAGGGGGGCTTAAATGCATTTTACTGGTACCAAATCTTCACCCTAGATTCTGCCGTCGTTGAAGTACAAGAAATGTTCAGCTCGCATGGAGGCCATCTCTCTAATGCAATGTATCATCATAAAATCTACATAAACCTACATAAAATAAGTGTACCCTAGGGCGGGACCTTTGATAGCACAGGACCACAACTTGAACAAATTTGGTACAGGTAAACGAGATAGTTGTTACAAACTTGAAGATATTTTAAGTTATCCCTATGCAAGCATATGTAAAACATGTGACCCCTGCCTTGATCATTTTGTTCCCATGAATATAGTTTGAACAAATTTTAAAAAAAGTCCTCTAAATGATGTTACATATCAAATATCCAGAAACTAGGCCTTGTGATTTCAGACGTTTTGATTTCCCCCTATATGCGTATGTAAAACATGTTATCCACTGGGGTGGGGCCATTTTGACACTTGGAACATAATTTGAACAAGACAGCAGTTTCAAAGGGTTCATGAGTTATGTAGCAGACACCAACTTCAAGACTTTGAACTGTGGCATTGACCTCGAGGCTGCATAGCTGAGTCATGTTCTGCACACCGTCTCACCGATGGTGTAGTTTAATGAAAATCGTTCAAAGGGTTCAGGAGATATGGAGCGGACAGAAAATTGAATGGGTTTTAGTATCAACATATTTTATTGCCAAATTTGATACAGCAATGGGGTTGGGCCACATTGAAGGGGGTACATCCCATGACCTTGAAAGTTGACCTTGACCTTGAGTCTGCAGATCAGGTTCATAGGTTCTGCACACTGTCTCACTGAGAAGGACATTTTGGTGAAGTTAACCATAAATCGTTCAAAGGGTTCAGGAGATATTGAGCGGACACAAAATTGAAGGGTAAATCCCGCAACATTGAAGTGTGAGCTTGACCTTGAGTAAAGTTAAATGGCCCACTTAAACTGTTGTACAGAAACAGCATATTAAAATTAGCCTTGTTGAAAGAATCATAAGCGTTCGAACCCAGCCACATTTTATATTTTACATATCTAATCATATTTGCTATTGTTGGCGACTGACAGGGATGACAGTAACAGGGATGACAAAAAGTATGCAAACTCGCACATACTTTGCATTCTGGAAGCAAAAACTTTTAAATGTTAACCCAATAATATTGAGGAACATGATACTTATATAGTTTTTGGATTTGTATTTATTTGCAGCATATACATTTTATAGAAATATGGGTAACAGGGATGACAGATTACCTGTCTGACTCACTACCTACTTTAGTAAATCGTTTCATATTTACCTCGAAGCAAATTTTATTAAATGATTTAATGTTTTTAGAAACTTGACACTCAGTACCTCACACATGTTCAATGCAATGTAATGTTCACTGGAAGTTACTCTGTATAATCTATACCTGCAACTGCGGTAACAGGGATGACACAAACAGTGGGACATACCCAAACAAACATGGCACAGCTTCAAATTAAAATGAAAGGATAATCGATGCGCCTGTCATTGGTAGATTTCTACCAAAGACCAACATCACATCTAAGTTTGTTTTGCTTATACATGCAGTTTTTGTCAAACTGAATGTTTACCTTCACTATGTTGCGATGGGGCAGCCAAAAATAAGAGGGGATGGGGCAGCCAAAAATAAGAGGGTAACCCTTAATTCACATAGAAAGATATATGAACACCTGTATTAAGAATCCCAGTCAATGTTGTAAATGTTATATAATCAAACCCTTTAATCAAAACAAACTTCCAAAAGCAAGATATTTTGACTAGAATAACAATATACAAGTATATAGGACAGGAATTACTCATCTTTTGTAGAATTTCTCATATCTCAAGGAAAAAGACTAAGTTATTCAGATTTGAAGGGCATTTCGGCCTAAGTTCAAAAGGGCTGCTCTCAAAAATAAGATTTAGTTACGCTATGTGCATTTACATCCACATGCTAAACGACGATTGTATTAGTAGGGCTTAAAGTTGTTGAATAAAAGAAAAACGGGGGTCACTTCCAACCTGGAAACACAGTAGTTAGTTAGTAATTTTAATTATAGCTAAAGTAGTGTCAGTAATTATTCCAATTACATAAAATGTATTTGAGCCAAACCATGATTACAATCACTTTAAAAATTACATTTAATTAAAGATAATTACAACTTACTGATAACAGTTACCCCAGGGGCGGGCTTGATTTAGCTGTTCTCTTTACTTATTTACTCCAGACAGGCAGAACACAAATCAAGTGCACATGGACACCAGTGCCGGAGTACTCCAGCGTAGAGGTGGTGTAGACAGAACAGTCAAGTGATATGTTCCAAAACAAGATGGCGGAGCACTGCCTACACTGTATTGGGATATTCTTTCTGTCTTTCCCGATAAGTTCTGATAATTATTCATATTGAAAAAGCAAGCTCATTTGTAGAAGGGATTGAAAGCACAGGTATTTTGTCATTCTTTTTTCTTCTATGCAACCGGATTGTGTTATTTTTTCACAATTCAAACAGAAATCACTTGATCTACTCCGGAGTACCGCTAAATGCCAAGTTTTGTTTGTTTTAGGTGGCTTTTGCGGCGTACTCCGAGTACTCTTAAATTATCAAATCAAGTTCGCCCCAGTATAAATTGGGTCCCGACGCAGGAATCCCTGTATACGGTGTTTGCGCAGTCTGATCAGCGCTTATTTGAGAATATATTTAAGGGAATTTCAATTGTCAAGCTAGTCTCTGAAGCCGAGCAGGCTGGCTTGATTGTGACCTTGTTGGAAACCCCGAAGAGAGGGTTTCTTACGTCATTGCTCAAATTGCGTTTGCTACTATTCCACAAATCGTTTATGACAGTCCCAAAATCGATACCACTTCCAATAACTGTAAGATCTACTGATAACTTAAATTTAATGCCAAAACACATTATTACTATCATGCCAGCCAAGAGTGACAGTGACGTCTTGTTTTGTTTACAATTGTTAAGTAAACATTAACTTGTACACTCCACTTAAGCTAATACGAATCGATAGATCACTCGTGTATTAATCCTATCCCGCGGATAGGATTAATACACGAATGGTCTATCGATTTCTAAGTCCTGTTGTACTTTGTAAACAAAACATGACGCCACTGTCACTCTTGACTGGCACGACAGTACCTCACAGTCGGAATCTCCTTGTGCTTACTGTGTTTATCAACATTTAGTTATTTATTTATTGTTTGATTTGATTCTTAACGTCCAAGTCAACGCTTTTTCAATTATGTCTGGATGGGTCTTTCTGGGTTGAACCAGTACTAAGCAAGGATAAATGTGTCTTACTCAAGGACACAGCACAGTGAAGCCGGTTAGGCTCGAACCAGCGGCTCTTCGATCTCTATAAAGCACTCTACCACAGAGCTCAATATCTAGCTATTTATAGAAAGCAGTCTGTCCAAGGCGGTTTCCGGTCAGCTTAAACACTGGTATGATGTTTCTTACAAGGTGACAAGTAATTGTATGTACGAATAGCTTAGTTGATAGAGTACCCGACTACCAAGGTAAGATTTTCCTCAAGATATCGCAGATTCAAATCCAGCTATAACTTAAGTTTTGTTCATTTTTGTTGTGGTTTTATTTTATTTCATTTAATAATATATTTACAATGATAATTATTATTTCGTCTTTGTTCTTAATTATTGATAACTTGAATGTAATTTGATCTACAAAAGATTCATCTAAGTGTATGCATCATATGCACCATGCATATGCACCTGTTCGCGGGAAAAAAATCTGTGTTTTAGCGTCCAAACATCATCGACTCACTGTGTTCAGGTATGCTACAAAAACAAACATGCAGACTAGACGAAGAAACCATATCACTATTACTTGACTTTTCGCTTACTGTAAAGGCGGCGCCTCATGAATGCGTAATTAGGACTGGTCAACCTTAGGCATAGGTAAAAGCTGAAAAGGAGGCGTGGTTTTATTCAAAAGTATCTGTATCATCTTGTGCCATAACCTTCATCATTATTTAGTCCTTAAAACGCCAGCAAAATAACTGTATCTGAAAATGTCTATTTAACATAAGCAGGAGGCAAACATTGTGGACTATCGTCTATGACTAGTACATGAAGTTGTCCACATACGAACATTATCTGATTCAACACTTGGAGGTACATGCACGCTCAGTATGGTATACACTTTATTATATACTGACGTCAACTAAAAACGCTTCACTCATTATCACTGATTTCTAAGCGATGATATATAAAAATGAACAGCCACGTACTGCTTCTTTATGTAGAGGTGGGGCTATGTTGGAAAATGACTTTAATTTGATATGCAGGTGACGCGTTATTCCGATGACGTCATACAGGCTCAGCGTACACATGACGGCATTGTGCATCGATCGCTTATGATTTCAATTTGATTTTGCACCCAGTTTGTGCCGTTAATGTTTTGCTAAACAATGAACAAGTTTTGGATCATTTTCTCGAACAGTTGTGCTCGCGAGTAATAACTTTATGAAATTATGACGTCATGTTTAAGACAAAATGTATGGTCCGTTTACGAAACTTGACAACATTCTCGTTTTGCTTTAAGTAATGGAAAAATGATAAAGGGGTACATTAGGTAATGTATACAGAATATGTCTACATAAATTACGTTATTTAAGATGAGCTGTAACGCCCAAAGGTCAGTCGATGGTCTACATTAACGTCATCCAAAAGCGGGCCGTCTGGAACACGTGCCAGATTGCGTTTCCTCAGCAATCGTCGCTGGTAAAAGACTAAAGACTTTTGCAAAAGATTCGTAACAATATTTTCACCCACTATGCAGAGTCATGACACTTAAGTTTTACTGAAATACATGGCGAAAATGTGGGTGGAGTTGTTTTGTTCAGCTGACGCATACAAACATTGTCTGAACATTATAAACGCATTACTGTGTCTGGAAACAAAGCAAATGTGGCTAATATCTAGTGTCACACGAAATGGTGGCCCCTGTCTCAAACCGAGGTCGTTTTCTCAGCCTAAAATATTATTTCATCAATTTTTTTTGAGATACGCTTGACTGATAAGATGTTATAATACACAAAAATTCATAACTTTAGTCTGAAAAGTCTAAGAGATATTCACGTTTATTTTGAGATGAGGCGTTTTTTCTTGACGTCAGTATAAAAAGACGATACTATGGGTTTTAAGACATATGTGGTTAGTTCTTTTGTGCGTCAAGAATGGCGCACATATGAGTTAGTCGCATATGTCTTTAAAACATCATGCTAAGCTTAAGGCCCTGCCACACTACGACGTATAGAACCAGCTAATGCCGACGTATGAGGAATTTAGCAAGTACGTTGGTTTATGCTGAATACGTTAGATATAAGTTATAAACACGCTACGAACACGCTATAGTACGTTGGTATACGCTGACATACGACGAAGAGGTCCAAAACCTAGTACTGTACATTCATGAGAATTGTCAGCGTATGCGCATGTTTTGCTTCTATACGTTAGACATAAGTTAGATGTACGCAACGGGTAAGTTATGCATACGTTAAGGTACGTTAGCACCAGCGTATGTGGACGTATGAAAAATTCAGCAAGTACGTTGGTATATGCTGAATACGCTACAGTACGTTTGTATTACGTTGTCATACGGCGAAGAGATCCCAAAATTTTGTGTTTGCATAAAAAATCTTCAGCGTATGCCAACGTATTGCTTATACGTTTGCCAACGTATTGCTTATACGTTAGGCATAAGTTAGATATACGCAATAGGTACGTTATGCATACGTTAAGGTACGTTAGTACCAACGTATGCGGACGTATGGGAGATTCAGCCAGTATGTTGGTGTACGCTGAATAGTTAGAGATAAGTTTAAAAATACGTTACGAACAAGCTACAGTACGTTGGTATACGTTCTCATATGGCGAGTGGGTCCCAAAATGTTGTACATGCCAATACGATAGACATAGGTTAGATGTACGCTTCATGTAAGTCACGCATACGTTAACGTACGTTACATGAGCTAGACGATCGTTGTGCATAAGTTTCTCATAAGTCAAGAACGCTAGTGATACGCTGGGCAGACGCTGATATACGCTACTACAATCATAAGTTATGTTACGCCAGGAATAAGTTATGGATAAGTTACTCATAAGTTAGACATACGTTCTATGTTCGTTTAGCAGACGCTTTGTATAGGTTCAGAGAGAGGCTTTTTCAGATTTTTTAATTCGAGTTCAGCGTGTGTCAGCGTACTGGATATCTTTTTTCATACGTCGGCATACGTTGGCTAAAGCGTTATAATGTGACAGGGCCTTAAGGTACACATAGTACGTACTTTTTAGTAGACATTGTAATTTTGAGCGTGGAAAATCCCAGAGTATATGGGTGATATTTACTTAATAATATATATCCTGTTTACTTTCGGCAAGGCCACGGACGACAAAGCAAAACTAAAGGTTATATAGTTTGCTTTCTTCGTTCAGGTAAGTTTTCTTTTTATTGTAATTTAAGAATTATTCTCTAAAGTGTTTTTGCTACCAGTGAAGTATGACTATCTGCGTAGTATGATCAGAACATAGATGAGCCGCGGCATGCGATTTCCAACAATTTGACATTTTGACAAGTGAAGACTCGGACGAGCCTCTGCAGCCTCCTTTTAGGCTTAGAAACTCAAAATGGTGTTCGGTCAATAGCTTAACAATCATAGAATACTCAAGCGACTTGCAAAGACTCTGATCAGACTGCGCGTATGCGCAGGCTGATCTGAGGCTTTGCTGGTCGCACATACCACATTGTTGGAAATCTCATGCACTGGTTCAGATAAGAGTGTGAAAGTCATTTTTTATGCCTCGATCAATACATTTGTTGTGGGTACTCAAAACAACCGACTCAATGAGACGGTTTTATAAAGCAGCCAAACTCATGTTGAACCTGATGGATAAGAAAATAATTATAATTTTATAAAGGGTATTTACTTTTTTGAGGTACATGTATATTTCACCGAGTGTGTTGAAAATATCTGAATTTTCACGAGTGCGTAGCGCGAGTGAAAATTTCGATGTTTTCAATTCAAGAGATGACATATATTTGGTATTTACTAAGAAAAGTAAATTTTATTTTTATTTTACTTTTTTTCCCTTTTAGAAGATTTTCGGTGAATCAATTAACCATGCTTCAAGCCGCATCACAATAATATAAAAGACGTGTGACAGTATATCTGGATCAATCCATAGTCATTGGGACTTACAGATAAAATAAATTTATTCAACGTCAAAGAGCGAGACAAGTAACGTCATAAGTGACGTCATTTATGTTTGATGATGTAACTTAACATAGATTACATGCATTGCCCCACTCACTGAAGCGGGAGGCGCTGAAAATGCAAAACTGAAAAATTTCAGCAAAACTGAATTATTTTGGTACCAAACTACTCCTCATATTCTAACTTTGCAAATGCCTACCCACACTTAATGTTTTTGTTCACAAATAAGAAAGTTATAGGCGTTTGAACTTTCGAAGTGAGCTGCATTAAGTGAATGGAAAAGTCAGAGGCAATCCGAAAAACGCAACAGTGAAAATATAGGCTGATATCAATCACTAGTGATTGATATCATATCATTTCTCTGTTGATTGATATCAATTTTATTTGATTTTGATATGCATAGATTTCACTGCTACCAAAAGAAAATGATACACTTACCTCCACGCATATCTACACATACCCATATGCTTTCTGTGTATATGCTTTGACCCCATATGAGTATTATAAGTGTATGGTAGGTACGGGTATGGTATTAGTATGGTAGAGGTGGGTTATCTACCCAATTCCTACTATTCTCATACCCTTTGCTAACTAATACCGTACATTAAGGATAGGGTATGAGTATGTAAGAAGTTTGTTGTGGATGCTACATGCACTCGTGTGGAAATAAAAAAAATCAGTGAAATGCACTAATGCCTATATGCTGAAACCAATATGAGGATGTAAAGGGTGTAAAATATTGTTCGGATCTATAATAAAATCATATACATAGTTAATAGTGAAACAATAATTAATAAGATATAAAGGTGGTATTGATGAATCTAGGGTTATTATATTATTCTTTGTCTTAAATACTATTATTTGATTGCTTTTTCCGGTGGGATAAAAAAACCCATCTCGTTGCTAATAAAAGGATCACACGAAATAGATTAATCTTCGAATTCAGATAATTTCAGGGTAAATTAAAAAATATCAGTTACATATTTGAGCCACTTTAACCTGTTCCAGCTTTATGCAATATAGTGTTTAACAAAATAAATTTGAGGAGGACACTCCATTTCTATTAATAGAAATCCCTAAAATTAATTTAATTTTGAAATTTGGTTCATGCATAGTTAATTTCATGTATCACAACTCTCAATTGTTACATATGTAACATGCCTATTTAGAGGAGGACGGGTATCCCCAATAATAGAATTCCAAAGCCAACAAATGAGCAAGTATGACTGACAGATGGTGACAGCAGCATAGTGACCCTTTGGTTTTACAGAGACTGTATGCCAAAGGTGTTTATTGACGATGATGACCTGTCCAATTCAGAGGAGTCTGACGATGATTATGAAGATGGGTTTGGCAATTAATGAAAAATAATCATTGCAGTTTGTAAAAGTTAACCCTTAAAGCGCCACCTATAATTTGCAGCAGACGACAATTTCAAATTTTGTCGCTTTTTCAAAAATAACAAATAAGGCATGATATTTCATGAGAATCGTCTGCTGGCAGACGATTCTCATGAAATATCCTTCCTTATTTCTTTCGAAAATTAGGAAAGATGTTGCAAAATTTGTCGTCTGCTGCAGTCGTGATTGGCGCTTTAAGGGTTAAATCGATTTTCTATAGGGAAAATACAAAGTATTGGCTCAATTGGAAATAATACATCATACAGATTCAGAAGTGACTATCTAAGACTGAGGTCCCCATTTTGTTGGTTTTGTGTGAACATGTAACGTATGTTACACTTTCTAAGGTCCGAATAAACTTTGAAAACGTCTGCTGCAATAAATAATGATTCTGAAGAGAACCAAATTATATCAATGAGAAAGATGTATGCATAATTGTCTTGACGGTAAATGTGTCCACTTATTAAACATTGATGGGGTAACATTGAATGCAGACTTCCATTATTATGACGATGATGACTTTGTGATAAATGAAATTAACGATTCTTGTGATGAGGAATGAAAATATATTTCCTAAATTAATAATGACTCAAATATGTTACTATGAACTGCACTGTTAAAAAAAATGAAAGAAACTTTTTTTAAGATTAACGAAAAAATGCAGTAGTTCAAATTGGCGGTCATCTTCAATATAGTGTGTTAAGACCGTATGTTTAGCTGTTTGTATCAGAAATGGAGTTAAGGATCTTAATATAGATGGTCTGCTCATAAAAGTAAGCCTAACAGATGGTAGGAGGCTGATATTACACCATATAGGTATGTTGCCTTTTTTCTTGGCGGCCATCTTGAAAATACCAAAAATGGCGGGTGGGGCCACATATATCGAGTGTGAACATCTTGATTTCTAATCAGGGGGGGGGGGGTGTCCAATGAACCATATTGGTTGAATGTGGACCCGCCGGGCCCATGGACTAATAAATTTATCCCTATCCTAATGCACTTCTGTAGTTTTGTTTCAAATTGGAGCGCCGCAAACCGCATAAAGGCCGCATGTTATCCAGCGAAATGTGACGTAATTAAAGACGTTAAACTATTTTCGACAGTTAATTGCAGGGTATTATATCGCAGGATAAATTGTCGCATTTTTTACGTTATCCAATCAGACGTCG
Organism: Loripinus fragilis; assembly: GCA_964019695.1. Taxonomy (NCBI): domain Eukaryota; kingdom Metazoa; phylum Mollusca; class Bivalvia; order Lucinida; family Lucinidae; genus Loripinus; species Loripinus fragilis. The sequence continues at coordinate 101,548,878 of OZ026515.1, forward strand.
CGTTACAAGTGCAAGTGCGTTAAAATGGATAATAAATTGATTCAAATGCATTTGAAGCTCTATTGTTTGCTCTTACACTCGTGGGACATATACAAAATATGACACCTTTGCAAAATATGAAACCTGCACAATAGTTGTAGACTTCCTTTGAAATTCGTGTTTCAAAATCAATACTACAAGGCTAACGTGTAACACTATCCTCTGCGAAAACCATTAAAGCGCCAATCACGACAGTAGCAGATGACAAAGGTTGTGATATCTTTTCTAATTTTGGAGAGCAAAAAAGGTATGGTGATATTCATGAGAATCGTCTGCCAGCAGCAGACGATTCTCAGGATATTTGCCTTGTTTGCTAGGTTTGAAAAAAACACAGCGAAATTCGAAATTGCCGTCTGCGGCGCTTTATAGGTTAAGAGAGGCTCTTAATTTCATATATTAAATTGTACACAAATACTTTAAAATTACATATACTTAACAACTAAAGAAACCTGGCAGTATTTTATGGAAGGGTATTTAAGTAAAAATAAATTCATACAAATTTAATGATTCATTATTGCATGCAAATTGCATTGGCATTATGGTACATTCCATCATTGTCGTTTACATGTGAATTCATAATTTTGTTACGTATACATATGGATGTGACAACTGCTTAATAGATATCATTGCCATATACATGTATGTATACAACCTATTGTTAGGTACATATACGATCGTCCCAATTAGTTGGAATATATTTGAGTTGCATTGTTCCACCGAAAAGCCTTTTTTCAATTTTACGTTATCAGTATTATGAGCTTTCACAAAGCACTGTCGCTTAATCAACTCTTTTCTCTGTGTATGATGCTTTGAATTCATTTTGACAATATTTGCACGGGTCCTTTTGAACTCCGTAGCACCACCAAAATCACAAATTTAAAGGGTTTCTTAGTGATACAGGGTTGGATCCCTGTAAATCCCAAGGCTACCAAGCCAGCATTCAATGTGGGCCATTATCATTATTTTAATGGTGTTTCGCTGGAAGACTGATAATTGCCTACTTATGGTGGTTTTTGGAGCATCGCACCCCTAAAATAAATAACTAAATCAAATAAAACTTATCAGAGTTGAACCACATCTGACAAAACTTTCTGGATCCGCGCATGCAAAGATATGAACGTGGTGTAAAAGGTCATGACAAATGTACTTAAAATCTATCGCAAACCCCTCGTCCATTTTTATTGATAGAGGGTTCCAATTTCGTATCATAATTGCTTATAGTTTGTAGATTACAACCAAGGTTTTGATTCACCAATATATCCCCATGGGTGGATCCAGAGGGGGACAGGGGGTCCGGACCCCCTCCCCCTGAAAAATCACAAAAATAGATTTTATGCCCCCAACTTTGGAAAAGTTGAAGGGGGCATATTGCTTTTGGCTTGTCCGTGCGTCCTTCCGTCCGTCCGACCGTGCGTGCGTTGCGTTACAAAATTTATTAAGATGCAGTTATGAAATTTCATATATGGATTCCTCACACGAAATTATTGACACATATTTTTTTAAGTCTGGATTACCTCCCTATGTGGAGTTATTTCCTTTAAAAGTGTCATAATGAACTTTTGTAATCAAGCTGTCTCGAGATAACCTGGTGAAATTTAAAAAAAGAAGTTTTTTTTTTTTGAGTTATTGCCCTATGCAAATTTTGGCATTGAAAACTTGCAATCAAGATGTCACAAAAACTATTACAGCAGGTAGCTTCAAACTTGGTCAAAGTTGGACCCCCTCTGACAAAACTTTCTGGATATGCGCATGTAACCTTGGGGTCAAAGACCATGGTCACATCCATTTAAAACATATCTACGGCTCCTAATGTAAACTCCTCTTTCATATTTTGATCGAAGTTGTTCATATTGGCACATTGATTGCCTATGGCGTGTAGATGACAACGAAAGTTCCAGATCACTGCTATGACCTTGGAGCCACATGCCAATGTCAAATATGTTTATCAGTCTCAGAGTAACTGCTCGTAATGCGAATGAAAACTTAGATATAGGGTGTTTATATATAGCACACTATTTGTTTAAAGTGTGTAAATTACACATATCCAACTATGGATTTTTACCTGGTCGAAAAACCGATAAACTACTTTGCATTAGGTTTAATGGGAAGTTATCATAAAAAGTCTTATAAAATCTTTATTTTTCAGTTTATTTTTAAGGCGCTGATTTCATCTTAAAGCTATTCATCTTAGCTATTCAAAGAATATTTTATCATTATTCTATGATTTGGTAAAGACCGACTGTTTTAACTTTAAAGGTAAGAAAAACCTCCCATTGACTTCTATGTAAAGTAAAATGACGAAGTGACTTTTGTTCGTTTAATAGCGTTTTTTGAGATTATTTGAAATCATTTCTTTGAGGCGCTGATCAGATATTCTTCTTATTACATTTTTGATTAATTTGGTGTAATTTTTGTACATGTTAAATAATAATTTCACTGACTTTTTTTAGATTTGGATGAGTAAGGGTCATCGTTTTTTCCTCGCCCGAGCGATAACGGAAAGTCACGATTGAGTTTCCGAGTTTCCGAGACGTATACCTGTGTCACCATGACCACTGTGTAGGAATTAAGTACGCAGGGGGCCTTGTTTATTTGTTGATGGTTTTCTCTCACGCTGGGATTATGGGCATCAATGTTTTTAAGAGATGACAATTTGCTTATCAAATAGCAATTGCTATTATTTGAGATATAATTGAGCCGCGACATGAGATTTCCAACTATGTGGCATTTTGACAAGTGGACTCAGAAAAGCTTGTGCATCTCCTATTAAGCTTAAAAATCCAAATCATGAATGATCGGACAGTAGCCTAAGAGCCATAGGATATTTACGAGACTAGCAAAGGCTCTGATCAGACTGCGCGTAGTATGCGCCGACTGGTCTGAGCCTTTGCAAATTGCTCATCACAAAAACCTCATTATTGGAAGCTCAATTAAGTGATCAATATCTGCTTGATTTGTCATATATATGTCATTATTATTATTATTATTATTATTATTATTATTATTATTATTATTATATCTAAAATTGGCAAAATTCTCATTTCCTTTTCTATGCGATATATGTTTAAGCATTAGCGGTCATTTGTGATATTGAGCCGACACATGAGATTTCCAACAATGTGATAGGTGCAACCAGCAAAACCTCAGATCAGCCTGAGCATACGCGAGTCGCTTGAACATACTATGACTGTAAAGATACTGACCGAACAGCATTTAGAACTTTTTAAGCTCAACCCATTTAAGCCGAATGGAGTTTCCCACTGTTATCAATTGGAACAGTCCATTTTTGTCTCAATAGATGTTGGGTGGTATTTTTCATTTTATTCAAATTTTAATAGAACATTCTACAAGCAAACAGTGGAGACCCTGATCAGACGCCGCGTTCTGTGGCGTCTGGTCTTGGTCTGCATTGTATGTCTACGTCCCACAAAAAGGGCGCTAGGCTTTTATGGGTCAAAAGAAAGCTGCGCAGACTCGTCTGAGTCTACACTGTCAAATTGCCACCTTGTTGGACATCACATGTCATTGGTCAATTACACTAATTGGTATGAATATAATTCGTCTGAATGACAATTAATCTGAGATGTGCTTTTGTTTGAAACTTTTAAATGGCACGCTTTGCTCATTCGATAATAAGGTTACTGGGTTAATATATGAGCCAGTGAATGAGATTTCCAACAATGTGGTATGTGCGACCAGCAAAGCCTCAGATCAACCTGCGCATACGCGCAGTCTGATCAGAGCCTTTGCTAGTCGCTTGAGTATTCTACGATTGTTAAGCTAATGACTGAACACCATTTGGAGTTTTCTAAGCTTAAAAGGAGGCTGCACAGGCTCGTCTGAGTCTACACTTGTCAAAATGCCACATTGTTGGAAATCTCATGCCCCGGCTCAATTATGTCATTTCGTATAGACAGCATGACAACGGTTAAAACTGTTGCTATTGTCTTTTCAAACAGTTTGGACCCTGATCAGACCCGGCAGAGTGTGTGGCTTGCCCTTGGTCTAAAGTATTGAATATGTGTCTAGTCACGAGAAAACTTGATTCTATTCTATGCGAGCGTCAGATGGTGATAACAAAACAGTTTGGAGATTGATCAGGCTTGAAAAAAGCCGAGCTTTATCTAGATCTAAACTTTTTAATAAGAAAATACGTGTCAAATAAATGGGCCCAGTCGCGAGAAAACCTGATTTGGTTGCATATGAATGCCATATTGTGATAACTTTTTTCCATCAATTTGGACCCTGATCAAGGCCTGATAAAATGCGGGGTCTGATCATGATCCAAACTGTTCCATAATTCGGGATCTGTTACAGCACTCCGATTATGAAAAAAAAATCATCTGAATGCATAGTCAAAGTCGCGACAAACTCCGATTTTGCTGCATGCGCTCAAAAAGGAGCAGATCGGCCTGCACATTAGTGCAGTCGTGACGTGCGCCATCTGACCAGTGACCTATAAACGTCACTGATCTGGTTTAAGTCTGCACAGCTTGCAGAATTCAGATATTATTCATTTAAGTGCTTTGTTCAAAGAAGCGCAAAGTACGGTTTTCTTTCTGCCTTAGATTTCCTTAGTTTTATTACTCGGCTTTTCCTAATTTTGAATTAAAAATTCTTCGGAATTGGTCGATCTGTAGCTATAATATTGAAAAAATGTACAAAAATTCATCCTCGATAAGAACACAGAGCAAATCGCTTAAAGGGACAAATATTTGAGCAATAATACTGGTACCACTCATTATGACTCTCTCCAGGGGTCATACTGGGCAGATCAAAAGGACAGCCATAATGAGGTGATTATGACTTCCTTACTGGGGCAATAAAGTGGTCCCATAAAGGGAATAGGTATTTTATGATAAAATATTGATCTTTATCTTAGTGAATGAAATTGTGTTGCATACAGGTAAGTCCCCTCTTGAGGCCCCATTAATTTTGTGAGATACTGAAACTGTCCCTTATCAGTTAATCCTTTAATGATCTCTATTGGACAGTAATCTTTGTCTTTAAGGCCATGGAGTCTTATCAGCTTTTTTCACACCTCAACACAGATGAACCACTCCCGCTGTGTCATGAAGAGCTGACCACATCGTAAAACTACGGATTTTATCCCGAAGAATTCCGCTAATCCCATTGCTGATAAAGCCATCGATTTCGCTTCATTGGACAGGAACCATTGTTGGCTATGATGAAGTTTTCAGATCACCGTTCGAATCTTTGAGTAAATAGTCAAGGTCACATACCTAAAATCTGTTTGCCACTCGCAAGAGGATTACTCATATAATTTATGACCGAACTTGTTTTTGGCACAATGTTTGTCTATGGTGTGTACAAGTAGAATACAATAAGGATATAATCGTGGAGTCCAATGTTAGAGTCAAATTTGCATGTAGTTAAAATATGTCTTACTTCTTACAACGCTAACTTCTCTTTCATTCATTGGTGGAGGGTGTTCATGTTGCTTATGAGGCGTACATTACTAGAAAAGGTTCCTTAAAATGTACCATGCATGTGGCATTGGAATCTATATTGACATGGCGAAATTCCATTGGTCGCCTTCGACGTGTAAGAAGTGAACAACCACGGAATCGTTGAAACCTAATGCGTCCGTCCCCATCCTATATCTCGCCATACGGACACGAACTGACGCTTATCATCATCAATGTACATGATAACTCAGAGTAAGAAAACCATTTTTATATTTGAATATACGATAGGAAGTCACGAAGAAAATGCCAAAAGTCCTGAATCATTCCAACTAAAAAAAGTTTGTTTTCCGGATATACCCACTTTCCAGTTTCCTAATGCCGGAACCTGCTCTCAAGGAAAGATGGTAACTTATTGGCCATGTTTATCATTGTCCAATCAGTGCAGCTGTCTCGAAACAGCTTCGGAAAAATAGCGATTACATAAAAAATGAGGGTTTCCAAATAAGGTCTGGTCTGAAAGCCCCTGCCCATCCCAGCTGTCTAGTTGAATTTTTCAATATCTTCCTCGATGGAGATTTTCCATAAAAATCATTAAATATACGAAAAACAATACGTGGGACATTTAAAAACAAAAGTAAATAATTATCATTTGGATTTTATTGCTATTTTATTCCTCGCAAGAGGTCTGAGCAAATCATGGCTTCAGTTGATTAAAGATATTTATTGGAATTTGAGAGATCTGAAAGCGATTTTGGCATGAATTGTGAAAATAAAAGATAAGTTTAGAAAAGGTAAAAAGAGATCTTACTTAAAATACGTTAATTTCACGAAAATGATACTTTTTTCTGATGGCCACATCCAGTTTTATTCATAGAAATGTTAAAGAACCACAATGACAGAAAACGGACAGTTGTAAACGGTCCAATACCACCATGTGCTTTACGCAGTAAGCAAGCGTAGGGTAGCGTAGGACAGGACAGGGTATAGTACTTCTAAATATATGAATGGAATTGGGGGAGGGTGGAAGTTAATTTTGGTGGATGGGTAGGTTGGAAGGTACGTACACATGTAAGCTGGCCTGGTCGGTACTTCCAAATATGTTATTGAAAGGGGAGGGGGGGGGGTGGGAAATTAGGTGGTTGGGTTGGTGGGGTGGGATCACACTTTCCTACCCACCCACTCACCAACCTAAACTTCCCAGTAGTTCTCAGGAAAAGACTCAATAACATCAAGTCTGCTGTTTTCTTATATTGTTAGTTCTTTCTATTTCTGGAGGATCTCTTTTCCAGATTATTTAGATGTCGCGACAGCTATCATTGTTAATGTATGTTATAGACTATGTTGGTAAAACTACTCACCGTGCATCGATATAGTGTTTTCTCCATATTCTGGTCCTTCAGGAATGTTGGGTTCGGTCAGCTTAAGCCGGTGGTAGGGGTTGTGAGAATTATTAAACTTTCCATTAGTTCTCATAAACAGACTCAATAAAACCGAGTCTGCTGTTTTCATCTATTGTAGGTTCACTATATTTCTGAAGGATCCGGTTTTCAGATTATCAAGAGGTCGCAACAGCTGTCCGGCAGGCGTTGTTTCTGTTTGGAGTTCTGTGCATCGATAAAGAAATGATATTTTTTCAAAATCTGGTCTTCAGCAATATTGACCTCTGACGGAAAGCAGAAAACCGCTTAACCCGGTGCTGGGGGAAGTGAGAATTTTTTCACTTTCCATTCAGAATTCTCATGAACAGACTCAATAAAACCGAGTCTGCTGTTTTTTTTGTTTTTTTAGGGTTTCTCTTTTTCTGAAGGATCCATTTTCCAGATTATTTAGATGGGTTGTCCGTGCAAATGGGGTCGCTTGCCCTTGCTTCCTGCGTCAATCATCTCCCTTAAGTGAACATTAAAGTGGAGACAAATTTTGCTTCACTTTTCTTATACAATTTATGCAAATTTTATGATATTTGGCTGGCACATTAATCAAGTCAGTATATTCAAAGGGAAACCTTGTACGCTCCAAAACTCATCATATCGTTCGAGACATTTAATACTATTTTGAAGTCTTTTCTCTCTCTTTTCTTCTGCAACTCGTGTTCTATTGAGGACTTTTAAAGAAGGGCACTCCGCTTACCAAGTGCTAAAGGGGTTAGCTGAAACAAAGGATAACCAAAGTGGGTGGGATGATTTTGTACAGTGCGAAAAGAAGGTAAATTTATTTAAAAGATAAAAACAGATTATTGTAAGATATGGGGACACATGCTAGCCCTGGCAGACATGACTAAATGTACCACGGTAGAAGCAGGACAATGCGAATTGGGAGGGCATTCCAGTGCATGATAGTTCTAGGGAAAACTGTATTTAAAGTACAGTAGTTTATAGAAGGGGTCTATACCAGAGGGTGGGTGAATTTAGGATCCATGCGGTTAGGTATTAGGTACTCATATACATGTTAGGTACTCATACATGTTCCTCATAAAGCCCTGGTCCAAATTTGCACGAATGGTTCCGCTCTGCCAAACAAAGAACCTGCCAGAGCTCTTGATAAGAAATATTTTTAAACGACTGGTCCAAATTCAAAATAATTTCACAGAAATGTTCCTCATGATGCCCTCTACCAAAATTAATCAGAACATTCAGCTCGGCTGAACAACTAAACATAGGAATATCTTTAAATGATATCTCTTTAGCCACAGGCCAATACATCATCTCCTCATGTGCCAGGATTCAGGTGAGCAATCTCTTGTTAGAATTCAGACAGAAACTGTTGAGGACGAGTTTCATCTGGGTCTACTATCAATTTGTTTGCTTACAATTGTACTGTACATATACAACAAGATTATAGTACATATCTTAATATTTATAATTATCTCTAGGCCAGACATGAAAAGCTGTATTGACCCGAGCCATCAAAATGGGGTGGTTTATTATTCTCTCTTTCTATGTACAAGGCGGTGTGTCATGTGCTAGATTCGCAGTCCCTATACTGATCAGGCAATACAAGCCCAGCACATCTCGCTTACCTCTAGACTGGTAAATGGCATGTGAAATGACCAAACAAATCACCAAGGTAACCGCCAGTCAATATAATACTATACTTAAAGCCATTAAAACGCGACTGATACAAATACAATATTTTTCCTTTACAAAGCCACGTTTTTTTTCCTTTGTCTGTATATTTACAAGCTTCCCTAACGTACAAGAACGTTTAAACAAAACTTGAGCTTGATTACGCACATCTGCTAAAAATTTTGGTGAAAAATGCCAAGTTCATAAAAAAAATTCTTAACCTTCTTTCATCTTTAAATTCTACTCAATTTCAGTTGGAATGAACGTTGTTTCACTCAAACAAGAACAATACCGAATACAAGACAAACTTTCGTTTACCTAAGGGGCCTAAAATAATGTTTTAAAATTCAGTTTTTCGCATATTTTTCGCTAAATTTGAGAAATGACTAAAACTTAAACAAAATTAAATCATTTCGTATCTGGCATACATAAGTTGTTTAGTCATTACATATGGTTATGATTTATAACGGTATCAACCATCAAAAATCTCGCATTTTTGTCAACTTCCTATTTTCATGCTCAAACTTTGGTGAGCATTTAAAGGTCAAGCTTCAAGAAACATTATCTAGTTTTGTGTGGTTAAAACGTAGAGCATTATTGAAATATTAAGAAAGTTTGAAGCCAAAACAGCCGGGCAATATTAAGATCTGAGGTCCTGATTAATGAGGCGATTTTGCTTTTTTGTTTAAAGTATTGGGGTTGTGTCCCTTTATCACAACATGCAGTCCGGCTAATCTGGATTGCTTTATCAGTACCAAAAGGATATTGCCTTGATATCGCGACTATAAGTTCGTGCTTTTTATTCAACACGAATGCTAAAAGAGTTTAAAATCTAGGGTAGGTTATATTGTAAAAGTAGCGTATTTACTGGCGTTAAGTATACTTCTAACTGAGCGAGCCATTTCCAGCTTTTTAAAAAGCTATCCTTGTTGAATTATGACAGCCATCGCGGGATGTGCATGCATGTTTGACCTTGCCACTAAGGTCAAGGTCAAAATGATACCTAAATCTGTCAAAATCTCAGAGTAAAAAAAAACAATATTTTTTTTGAAAATACAACGGCCAACAAGGCAAGCAGACTGTTGCATGATATCCATGTTGTATCCCACTCTTTTATAACGTTCAATTATCTTTTTAATTCATCACTGAAACTGGGCTTTCCAGCAATTATTTCGAATTGATAAAACTAAATTAATTACTATTACGCTTTTCTTCCATCGGCAGTTAGTGACTGGAATAACATACCAGATGATCGTAGAAATGTAGACGCTGTGATAGCATTTTAGAATGTTCTCAGACGTGACAAACCAAAAGTTCCTAAACATTACCTTTTTGGAAATGGGAAAGTACAAATCCTTCACAAACGCCTTAAAACAAATTGTAGTGTTATACCTGAAAAACATAATTGTCTCTCAACTCTGTCGTTGCAGCAATATTGAATCAGTAAAACATTTTTTTCTCGACTGTTCTATCTACAATAACAAAATGATTAATTTGATGCAAACCGTCTCTCGTTTCTGTAGAATTACACTGGATATTCTGCTCTACTGTAATAGCACTCTCTCCCTACAGGCAAATAGTGATATCTTCGAAGCAGTACAAAGATTAGGAATCGATACAATCAGGTACCACACCTGACCTAGAATACCAATTGGAAAGTGACAAATTCTAGGTTAGACACCACAAACGAGAGCCAAGAGGTCAGCCTTGTCCCAGCATGTGACCATAAGGCACATTTAAACAGACTCGAACAAAGGCATAGCAAACACGAGACAGAAAAAACATTAAAGATCCACAAAAGAAGTACATGTACCGCCTTGGAACGGTCAGTAAGATATTTAACTGGAGGGCTTAAACCGGGTTAACGGTGCACCAACCTCACCCTCAGTTCAGATGTGGATCAAGGCACATAGATGTTTGGTTTGCATGAAAGACCCCTAACTTATCAATGCATCATCTCCTTGAACATATAAATCAAGATATGATATAAAAAGGAGATAAAGCAACTCTTTTTGAAAGAAAAAAAATCTAGTTCAAGTTCAAATAAGTCACAGAAAGTGTCTCGCCAGTAATATAATGTGTAAATTTGTTACTGGAAGCTAGGAGGCATACAGGTATATGTAGCTAATTTAATTTACTGAGTTGAATCGGCCGTTGCTCATTTCCCTTTCACCCAACCTCTTGCATTTCCAACCTCTATAGTTTTTATCTTCATGATATGTTTTCGTTCTCCAAATAATATCTTATCTTTTCCTAAAGCTTCGTTACTATGTTGCTACCACTTCTTGTTTGAAATATTAAATGCCATGTATGCAGTACAATATATTTATGTTTTAGGAGATGAACTAAATAAGCTCTAGCTTTCGTTCAAATCCTATATATTGATCATGTTTGTAATTATTGTATTTGTATGTCTCTATGTGATAAAATAGATATGTTTAAACCCAACTAAAACACCATGAAAAACAGGTTCTGATATGCCTTTTGGCAGAAGAATCTTTTAAATAAATATTGTATTTAACAATCGACTCTGAGTGTCTGTAATAGTATTTATAAAAAAAGCTTTACGAAGTTTGTAGTATCAATAATCTTGTTTTAATAATTTAGAAGTCAAAATGTGTTTCTGTTGTTGAAATCATTGACATTAGAACATACTCTCGCAAAACGAATACGTTGCGAAATGTATAAACCATAGGAAGGGGAATGAGGAACATCCCCATCATGAAATGGAAAATTAACTATTTCAAAATTAAAATCGTCCCGTTATCATTAAGTTTAGATGAAACTATGTCATTAGTTATGGACAAGCCCAAAAAAGGGGCTACAGTATGTGAGGAATTAGCCTTATTTAACCAGAGTTCAGTGGGATATAAAATTGTTTTAGTCTAGTAATGCAAAGACCTATATCATTTTTGGATGTTCATATTTAGTACAGGTGTAGGTTGCAGAGAAGGTATGACCATGTCTACGGATCATAACTCTAACTCTTTCATTTATCTAACGGAGTTTTCCGCCTTTAAAAACTAAACAAAAATACTGAACAATTTATTTACTTTAAATTTGGAAATTTTCGCAAGGGTTTTATTGTCGCGAAACTTCCCGCATGCGAAGTTTTGTGAGACTTAACCATCGTGCAATGGCGAAATTACTTAGTAGGTTAATTTCGCCCTAGTCGTTAATTTTTACGGTAGCAAATATGTCTTTTAACGCTATCCGCAAAAATAAAGGTCTCTCGAAAATTTCCGAATTTACAGAAACACTTTAGAAGTCAACTTTGGAGTAAAGCGAAAGGGGATAGACGCTTAATTGTATTGAGTTCTTTCAGTTCAGCCCGGTGTTTGTAATGTTGAATCTGTTTTCTAATTTTACATTAAAGATCAAGATGACGTCAAACGGGCAAAACGAACAGCAACCAATAGCAGCCAAATATAAATCAGGTAAGCTTATTGTTGTCTGGGACATAACGAACAAACAAAGACGATATGTGTATGTATGTGAATAATCTTATCTAGTATACACAACAAACGTTTTTGTGAAGTTAAAATAAATAAATTGTGAGCCAGTGCATGAGATTTCCAACAATGTGGTATGTGCGACCAGCAAAGCCTCAGATCAGCCTGCGCATACGCGCAGTCTGATCAGAGCCTTTGCTAGTCGCTTGAGTATTTTCTGATTGTTAAGCTACTGGCTGAATATCATTTGGAGTTTCTAAGTTTAAAAGGAGGCTGCAGAGGCTCGTCTGAGTCTACACTTGTCAAAATGTCAAATTGTTGGAAAGCTCATGCCGCGGCTCATATATCACTATCTTTGGATCGCAACAAAATGTAGTTGGGGAAGCAAGGAAGGAAAAATGCTAACCTTGCACCCAAAGGGTGTATACGGCTGGATTTGGTATGGTTGCAAAAATAATTTTATGATGTACCTGGAGCCTCAATCGACTTGCATAACATCAGAGCAGTCCATTTTCTACGGATGACCAGCAAGAACATGTGAAAAAATTAATTCTCAAAATGTCATATATTTTATCTAAAAAGGTTGGGACTAAAAATGCTGAGTTTATCAACTAACACGAAATCCGTTTAGGAGCAAGAAGCAGTGATGGTCATCTAAGAATACTCAGTCTGCTTATTGACTTTTAATGCATGTACATTAGGGCACCCGAATTTTGATATTAAATTGATATGTATCTTTGCTTCAAATGTCATTAGAACTGCATTCATTGCCCAGAACTATATTTTATAAGTATTTATATATTGCATAAAAGCACATCTCGTAAAAAAATGTGTGCTTACATAATCACATTAATCCTCCCAGTGAAGTGGTGTGCATTTCATTTTTTAACATAATATATATAAATCTTAATTTGTATTGTTTAAACACTAAATACAGTTAGACAGCCGTTTGTGGTCATTTTGTTATTGTATATGTAAAACTAGAGAAGGTAGCTGAACAGTAATAAATTTTCCCTTTTAAAAGGAGTTGCCTAGTTAATTGTACCCACAAAAGTGCAAAACTCCTTTTTTCTTAGCATGTATGTATTCAGTAATATAGAGTATGGTCTGGGAAATACCACAATAGCAAATTGCAGACAAACCAATGACACCAAGAGGGAGAGCCTAACAACAATCGTGAGGCACCAAGAAGACCAACTAAGCAAAGTAATCAGCTCTCTCATCACCATCAAGGTTATTGCAAAACAAGAACGGACATAAAGAAACGCGCACACAACATAGAACAATTACAGGATTCCACAATCGGGGTACAAATCAACAACGAATCAATAACAACAGAACCACCGCCTTAGAATGGACAGCAGCCTAAGCCACTAGGTGGAGGGGGGGGGGGCTTAAATGCGTTTTACTAGTACCTTATCTTTGCCATAGATACTGCTGTTATTGAAGGACAAAATAGTTTAAGCTCACATGGAGGCTTTAGGTTTCCAAGACCACAGTACCTAGTTACAAACCCTTTCTGTCCTTAGATTAGAAAAATACAGAACACTTCTCTTGAATGAGAGTCAAACAAAGAATATGTATTGTTTATGGTTATTTACAAGTGAGGTTGTGACGGCCATCTTGAATGTGTTACTTGAACAATAAATGTAAAACGTATGCGTCCTAAAGGCCAGGAAAATGAGCTTAATTGGCTCAGTGGCTTTTGAGATTTTTATGTATAGTTCTTATTGGGCACTTTCTGTTTTAAATGCACTCCAATCCGTAATAGTCCTGAGGAGTATACAGTATGTTAGACTGACAGTGTATGCAATAAGGCAGTAATGATGAAAAGGTTGAGAAAAAGTCCTGCTCAGGCTTTTAGCAAGTACCCTACTCTTTCTTATATGTAGGATATTTAACCTTAGGCTTATGCCTGGCCAATTATAAGCGATAGTAAACAGGATATTTCACAGCTACGCATTTGTGGAAGTTATTTGACACTCTGTAAATACATTTTCCTCTATTTTTCCAAAACCAAGGCCAAGGTCAGTGTGATCCAGAAGCAGTATGCGATACTCCCTAACCCCAAAAGTGTATCCACAAACCAAATTTTGGATTCCTACCTCACATAATATACAGATATTGTCCAGGCTCGACTAATCTAGAATTGTAGTCAGTGGTCAAGGTCAAAGAGACCATAAAACAGTCGGTGGCACACCATGGCCAATAGATGTATCCACATACAAAACATGAGAGTTCTATATCATAAAATAAAGAAGATATGCATAGTATACAATTTTTATACAAGTGAGGTCAGAGGTCAATGTCAAAGTTGCCCAAAAGCAGTTCACTAAAATCTCAACATCAAAATGCATCCACTTACAAAATTTGAGATTGTTACCTCAAATAATGTGGGGGATTTGTTGCGGATGCGATTTTTCAAGTATTGAGAGCAGAGGTCAAGGTCACAGTGACAAAACTCCAATACCCCAATATGTATCCCTAAAATGGAAATTTCTATGTCATATAATATAGGAGATATGCTCCACATATGATTTAAATAGACCAAAGTCAGAGGTCTAGGTCAAGGTCACAGTAACCCTAAAATAGTACGCTATAATCAGCAACACTAAAATGCACCCAAACATGAAATTTGCAAAAATATGCTAGAATCGAGGCCAGAGGTCAAGGTCACAGTTACCCCAAAAATCGTACACAACACTTTTCACCCCAAGATGCATCCACGTACCGAAATAGGGAGCTCTACCTTTAATAGTTTAGGAGGTATGCTCCAGACACAATGTGAAGACTCAGGACTTTAGAATGGACAGTGTGATTAAGTACATGTACTAGCGGTTGAGTACTACATATGTCTCTATTTGGGCACATAAACTGTCTACCATGCCCCTCAAAAGGCAGTTCATGTTATTTCTTTTACAATGTAGATAAAACACATGATGTGAGGCTCATTTAGACAGTTTTGTTTTCAATTGATAGTGTGTTTACTTGGGAACGTTACTTGGGAACTCTTAAAAGTCTACGCCTGGCGTTATGCTAACAATATTTCCGCTTTCGATAGTTAACTTTACTTGCGGATGAAAATTGATTCTTTAGACGTCTTCTTCCCACAAGTCCTCAGTAAGCTTATATAAATAGACAAAATAGCGGCGGGTATCACTATTCAATTTCAAATGCTTGTGGCCTGGGGGCCCCAAGCAAATGTATGAAACGACAATAATTTTATACTTTGAAATTTAGTCCATGCCTCCTGGCTGCTGCCTGGTAGTTAAATGGATAACTTAAGAATAATTAAACTCATACATGAAATTTTACAAGGTCTAAAGTACATTTATTATCCATACAGAGGATCCTTGTATCGACAAAGGGGATTAGTTTCTGCTAAATACATTTATTTCATTCAACAGTGGTAAATATAAAGATGCATAAACTCGTATAACTATTATTGTTATATGACTGGAGAGAATCCTGTCTCTTGATTGGCCCAATTTGTCTACATAAATCTCTATGTCTACTTGACTGGCATCAGTCCACTTAATGTATATAATTACATGCATTATTATATTTAACTATGAAAAAAATAGTCTGATGGTCAAATTTAAATGCATTTTACTGGCATTTTAACTTCAAATTCTGATGTCAAAGCCGAGAACTACTCCAAGTAAAGTTTATAAATTGCTATCTTAGAGCGATTATCAGTTTTACTACAAACATTACATTAGAGATCGGAGCGAGTCTACATGTCAACCTGAGAACTGGTCTAAACTGGCCTAGAAGGTGATGTTGGGTGAAAAACAGCTCAAACTAGTTTCCAGAAGTTAATTTTTGACACTTCTGCAATATTACCCTCTAGAGAGCTAAAACTAGTATGACGAGTATGACACAAGCATATGCTGCATGCAATTGACATGACTTGCTGTTCCATATCCCCACAGGTAAATTAAAGACTTTAATGAACAGTTACAACAGTTTTGTTTTGTTTGTTCATTTTTCTTGTTTGTTTGAATATACAAAGTGAAAAAAAAGGTTTTAGGATTAAATTTTACATTCCACATTCAGAGAATTAATAGAAATTTAAAAATACAAAATACTACATCAAAATAGTTTTATAACAGTTGCTAAAACTTGTGAAAAAGTTCTTAGGTTAAACTTGACTTCAACAACAAAAGTGAAAGTAGGAAAAACGTTGATAGTTAAAAACTAACAAAAATCGGTAGACATTAGGATTTATCTAACCTTTAAAGTGATATTCACATTGGCCTTGATGAATATCACTTCTTGGGGTAGACAAATCCTTTTGTCTACCTCATTGAAGTCAATATTTGTATATTATATCACCATAACAAATAGTTGTCTCCATTTGAAATGCAGAGATGTAATCGCATAGCATTTTCAGAGAAATGTCCATATGAAGACTATATTGGTGCGCAAAAGGCTTCACCATATTTTAAAATACATTTGATATTTTATTATCTGACTGCCAAACAGTGGCTCATACCCGGCTTAAAGATAAGAGTGTGTAATGGAAAATCGGTGTTGTTATTTTCTCAACCAAAACATATGTTGTGGGTACTTAAATGGACCATCTAAATGAGACGTTTCTTTTAAAGACCAAACATGCTAAAACTGATTGATGAGGAAAACCTCACACTTTCTGCGTTATGAAAAATTGCTGACCTATATGACATACAAAATGCATTGTTTTTCCGCATTATTAACTCTGGCTGCATTGCTATACAGTGGTTTCATATCAAGCATTATTTAGACGATAGGTAAACCAAAATCTTACCTCTTTGGTGCAATGTTTTTGTGTTGTGCACGATATCCGATGTTGTTTCCTCGACTAATAAGAATCCATCATGAGTGTGAGGGCGTGATAGAAAAATCTGTTCCGGGGATCTCCGCTTTGCATATCGAGGCTTGCGGAATGATGACAGGAACTGAGTTTCTATCCTGCACTCACACAAATAATCGATACTTTTTTCTAGCTCAACAAATACCGCATTTTTATCTAATAATTACAGTGCGATATAACATAATGATGTCACTATAACGTGACAACCTGGATAAGGTGAAATGGGTAAGATAAGAATTTCTATCCAAAGGTAGATATGTAAGTATCCGTTGTGCAAGAAAACTTGCTAAATGTATGAGACCAGTTCGACTGTACTATAGTCAAGTTACATTTCTAGCGTTTCGACTGAGTCAAGGACATTTGCTTTTTTACGCTTTTGACACAATTTATATTTAAAATAAACAATCACAGTATCATATTTATGCTATCTCAAATGGTTGGGTAAATATAATAATTTAATTATGAGTGTTAAAGGAGATTATTGATTTATTAGCGATCATAACTATACAATCAGAATATATTGATAGAAAATTTTACTACCGATTATCAAAAGTATAGTCCTAGATAACAGGCTAAGAGCCGAGGTTTAAATATGATCTTTAAAGGGTCTCCTGTGGAAGCAAAGACTGCACCAAAGAACTGAAACCAGAGTATGCATATTTTCTGGGCCAGATTAGCTAGTTTCTGCCATTAAGGCGTCATCAGTGACCCTCTAGTAGTTAAATTATACCATTTAACTTAATTCAGCATGAAATTTCAACTGCCCATAAAAATAAACAGCCAAAAATATAGACTGCCCTTGCTTTAAACTTTCAGATGTTGTATTTATCATGCTAATAAATGTTAACACGACAACAATTGTTTACAACCTCGGGCCAAGATTCTTGTTTTTTCTTATTTTTTCCCACAAAATACACATTTGGTGGCTCCGTTGTTGAGTTAGATTTGGAATTGAGGAGAGTTCAAGACTCATCAGACACATAATGCTGTGTCCTTGAGAAAGACATTTTTATTCACTGCTAGTACTGGTTCAACCCAGGAAGACATGAAAACGGTGCGACATGACTGGGAAAATGTTGACTGGGACTAGGTGTTCACCGTTTGCCAAAGTACCAGTATTCTGTATATAAAGGATTCAATAGCTGTGAATGTCATGTTATTTTCTGAAGTTAAACTTTCGAAACAAATTCTATTATCTGACCGTACTGTCATTAATGAATCGAAAATAGGCTTTCGGATAATTGATATTGATATTTGGACAAATACATAACACTGGCTTTTATATAGGAGGAAAGAGGAAAAAAGAGGAAATTTATCGTGAAAATATCCGACTAAGAGAACAGCTTGGCGAAGCTCCAAGAGATGATGATGATGATGACGAGTATTTTACAATGACAGTGTTGGACAGGCTCGAACAGCTCCAGAAAGACCAGGAAGATATCAAGGATGGTATAATCCAAAAGAAAAATAGAGCCAAGGTATGCATTGATATTACAGCGTTTTCTTCTTTTTAAAAGGTATTTTTTAAATCTTATTTATAAGCATAGAAATAAAACAATTTAATTTCACTTTCAAGCATATCCTTGATATTCTCTACGTTCACCCACTCAGGCTCTTGAATGGATAGATATATCGAAAACCGCTCAATCATATATACATGTCGTTTAGTTATGCTCCTGCCATTTTTAATAGGGGGGGGGGGGGCATATAGTACCACCCTTGTCCGTACGTACGTCCCGTACGACGGTTTAAGGGCGATATCTTTTGAATACATTGGTATATTAGATTCATATTTCATACACAGATATTTAATTATAAAATACAAGCCAAGTTCGATTAAGGATGAAATCCACTGATTATTATCAGAGTTATGGCCCATGATCGTATGTCCCATACCATGGTTTCCGGGCTATATCTTTTGAATACATTGATTTATAGGATTCATATTTCATACACATGTATATAATCATAAAATACAGGTCAATGTCAATAAAGGATAAAATCCACCAATTATTGTCAGAGTTATGACCCTTGATCTCCGTATGAAATAAGGTTTCAGGGCGATATCTTTTAAATACATTGTGATATTTGATTCATATTTCATACACAGGTATATAATCATAAAATACTGGTCAAGTTTGATTAATGATAAAGTTCACTGATTATCATCAGAGTTATGGCCCTTGATTGTACGCCCCATACGATGGTTTCCAGGCGATAAAATTTGAACGCATTTGTATAGTATTTTCATATTTCAAACACAGGTATATACTAATAAAATACAGGTCAAGTTCGATTAAGGATTAAATCCACTCATTATTATCAGAGTTATTGCCCCTTGATCTCCATACAAAAAATGCTTTCCGGGCGATATATTTTGAATACATTACTGTATTCATACACAGGTATATAGTGATAAAATGCAGGTCAAGTTCGATTAAAGATAAATTCACCCATTTTCATCAGAGTTTGAGCTGCTCATGCTTAGAAAGTCGCCTTAGAAATGTTTTGTCAATGTAGTTCATTTACAAATACCTGCTTATTCCCCAGCACATGCGTGACCACTAAGTCGTAATATACTGCAAAACCTTTGTTACTGCCTGTCCAATTAGACAATTATTCTGCTCTGTTCAATGAGCAGAGTGTTAAGTCTAGTCTATTTTGTAAGAAAGACAACAAACACAATTTGCATGATGGCGCGCGCTAAGAACAATACAAATGTTAGAAAGAGAGCGTCATAATTTTGTATAGATTCTAATAACATGATTATGTTTAGTCACATCACAGTGCCTTACACAGACATAACCTCTGTTTTTTTTTCTTAATTTTTTGGCTACAAAATCTTCAACAAACATATTGTTGCTGTAATATGACTTCCAGCGACCATGCTGTATATGGAAGATATCGACTTGGTCACTGTTTGCTATGGTGCTACGTTTTTTAACTTACTTAAAATATATTCTCTTGTTCTCATATAAATGATAGTCTTATATTTTTGAACCCTTTGATTTAAAGATAGGCTTGGATAAAATGTATCTGATTTAATCTCTGTACCACCTTATTTGATAAAGAGCCTTAACGTTGAACACGAACATGCTGAAGTTGATTCTTTGCCAATGTAAACTTTATTCACATCCCTAAATTTGTCTATTTTACTTTTCTTTGTGTTTAATACAACAAGGTTTTCTTCAGAAACTAAGTCATTGGAATGTAAACTGTTGATTTCTTCTAAACGTAACCGTATGGTAGTACTGTACCGCATAGCCAATGAATACTATAGCTTAATCTGTTACTCCACTTAAATTTGTATTATTAATGCAATGATCACAAAGACTGATCAGGATCCCTGAGATAACAACTTTTTTACGCTTGATGGGTTGTGATCTCGTTCTTTTGGCAGAATCGGTCAATTGGCGAATACATTTTCCGTGGATCATCCAGACTGTTTATATTATCGACCAATTTTATAGCATAAAATACTGGCGAAATTATGATATAGGAAACAATCTGATCGAGCAAATGTGAGTAAATATTGTCACATGATTCGGAATGTCAGGTAAATAACCATAACAGTTATCAGCACAAAATGTTTTAAACTTTTTGAAACATGCAATTTACTTATTTGTAGTCTGTTTGCTTCAGTATACACAAATTAATGCACTGTAAGATATGCTCTCTCGAGAGATGCCCTGTAAGTCCCTTCTGTGTAGCTTTTGCATGTTCATGACGCTGTTGTATGTTTCTTGTTAAACCAATGCCTGCAACAAATGAAAACCAATTGTCAATACATATTATTATTATTACTATTATTAATCTTATTTTCATTGCAAGCTAAAATGTATTTTCCAAAACATTTATTGTTTCCAAATCGACTGCTTATTATGTTGTGTCTTGGTGAAATGACCATTTTTTAGATTCGTTTGTAAAACGTCTTGCCTTTTAAAATTGGATAAAATGGTGCAGACAGCCAGTCAGGGAGACACTAATTTTGTCAATAGCATTTAGTATCAATCTGGGTGGTGGTACTGGCCTCTGGTAAACCCTAATGCTGACCTGATAAATAGGCCTCTTCAGTACTTGGAACCCATCATCTTGGACTAAACTGTTTTAACAGTTATAATATGAACTTGTCATTTGTATGTGGCCCCTCATGGCAATTAAATTTCTTTTTAAAAACTCTCTTCTTGTATTGACCAATCTTCCCCATCTTTGCCTTGGCTTAGATAATCATTTTTCTCATTAAAACTCTGTGATATCCATTCTACTGACATTTTTGATACTGTCACACTTCTGTTGATAATTAACTTATTACTTGACTTTTCGCTAAGGCGGCAACTTTAATATTCATATCTGGGTGTGGTTCGGCTATTTTATCTGCTAAGGAAGGGAAATCATGTTCTATTGATAATTTGGTAAAGATGTAATAAGCTTTTTGAGCCGCGCAAACGTTCGTGCATTTTATGAAAATCCTAACCGTATACACACTGAACTCACATTTATTAACCCTTAAAGCGCATAATAACAAAATGTATGTATTTTGCGTCCACTGAACTATTTGAAGCCTCATAGATAAACAGTATGAACCCAGATCAGACTGCTCCTGTAGGAGCAGTCTGATCTGGGTCCAAAATGTTTGCCTTCCTGCTTATGTTAAATTGACATTTTCAGATGCAGTTATTTTGCTGGCGTTTTAAGGACAAAATAATGACTGAGGTGGTAGCACAAGATGATACAGTTACTTTTGAATAAAACCACGCCTCCTTTTCAGCTTTTACCTATGCCTTAGTTGACTAGTCCTAATTTCGCATTCGTGAGGTGCCGCCTTTACAGTAAGCGAAAAGTCAAGTAATACCTCCATGGTTTTATGTTGCAAAGCCTCTTTTACGCTTAACCTTTAAGACGGACTGCATGTTCTTGTTTCACAATAAATCTTGACCATCTTACCTTTTATATCTTAATATTGCTCTGTTTGACCCCTTTTACTGCTCCTGCCTCTCCTCATTTGGAGGACATTTCTCTTTCAAACATCAAATACAATGGACCTCATCATTTGAAGCCCTACACTGTGTATGTTTGCGTTTGTTGACAATTTTTGAGCATGTAAATCCTTATATGCTGATTTTTGTGCCTTTAAAAAGATAGCCCTTCAGCCTTCATTTTATCCTGATGTCCTATTCCGGGGAAATCTTTCAGGCATTATCAGCTATCAAGTAAATACTTTTTCCAGTGGAACTTCTTGTTTTAACTTCCAGAGAAATGCCATGTGCCCTATTCAACAACAGATTTTTAAAACTATCTCTTCTGAGGAATTTTTTTTCACATAAATCTACTGCTCCTTTGAAATCTTTGTCTTAACTTTGGACCTAGCTTCTGAAATTCCACTTCCTGGGAAATCAATTGCATCTGCAAACATATTTGAGCCAGTGCATGAGATTTCCAACAATGTGGTAAGTGCGACCAGCAAAGCCTCAGATCAGCCTGCACATACGCGCAGTCTGACCATAGCCTTTGCTAGTCGCTTGAGCATTATATGATTGTTAAGCTACTGACTGAACACCAGATGGAGTTTCTAAGCTTAAAAGGAGGTTGCACAGGCTCGTCCGAGTCTACACTTGTCAAAATGTCAAATTGTTGGAAATCTCATTTCTAATCTAATTCCTTTCTAATTCTCTCTCTCTACCTACGTTATCCATGTCCATATTACCGCTATAGCCACCACCGCTTTCATTTACAATTTAAAGCAACCTAAAATGCAGTAGTCTCTATAATACTCTGACCTTTGCTGATTAACGACTTAACGTGTACAAGCGCCTACCAACTGATCCCTTTTCTATACAATTGTTCAACTCTCGTTTTAGTTTTAACAATCTTATCAATAACTTTCTGAGATGACAACATTTAACCTACCACGGATGCAGCGAATTGTGCTGGTACTATCTGATATTGTTGTCTTTTGAATTGAACTTAGTCTATCATTTCTTTGATTGGCATTTCAATTCTTTCAATCTTTCGAAAGCAGAGGCAAATAAAAGCCTACTAATTGAAAACTTATTTCTTTGATTGTAATTTAAATGATCTCTGTCTCTCTACAGAGACAAAAAACTACATGTTTTCATACAGAAGAAATATCCTAACCAGTTATCATGTAACGTCGATTCAAATTGACAGTTTTCTTCTCGTAGAAGAAAACCAAATGACATGCATGCTGAGTTATAGTTCTGATTTCTGCACAAACAGTCATCTACAAATGTGATTATTCTGTATCATTTTGACCACCAGAACATCACGTTGCAGATATTTTGACTATGGCTCGCCAAATCAAAAGGTAATGAATTCTATACGTAATACGCTTCTTTGCCCTCGCTTGACCATTAGAAATTTGAAAACGCTATATTTAGCTAAGTTGTATCAATGTGGTTAATAAAAGCCTCGGAATTGTCCATTGAAAACATGTAATATCCTTTTTCAAACAGCTGCCTTGTAATTCTTCGTATTTAAACCTAAATTTATCCAAATTAGCTTTAATGTTACGCCAATCAATTCTGTGCCAAAGTTTTAAAGCAACTCGTTAAGGGCCAGAATTTATTACGACCAATTGCTGTAGGACAGTTCATGCAAGAAAATAATGCACAATTAATCGCGAATAATCTTTTGTTTGGTTTGGAAGGCTTCAGTCTGATTTGTCAAAAAGGATGTTTGGGTCCCAGGACCTTGTGAGAGACCAGAAAGTTAAAACGTCAATATTAGCTCACACTCCAACGTTAGACCAACAAGATGAGGGGTATTATTTGTATTTTTTTCAGTTGAATTAAATGCGGAAGTTTGGTCAATTAAGATTTAAGCGTTTATTGCCAGCACGTCCATACAACTCAATGCAAAATCAATATATCATAAATTTCAGAAAACATGGAGGACATTCAAAGAATTATAAACATGTGCTATTTCTGCTTCTTAGAAATGGTAAGGAGCATAAATGGATGAAACAATTACTGTACAGCTTCATACTCACTTTGAAATTAATTGCTACTTCCTGGATAAAGACATGAGCTAAAATATTGAGTAAATCTTTTTTATTGGTGAACAACTGGACCTGACGCTTAGCTGAATTTAAGAAGAAGAATCTATTACTACAATATTAAAGACTTAAGATGAAAGTCACAGACATCAACCCAGCTTTCATGGTGCTGAAATGCAGTCACATGTCGAATACTGGAACTTAACCATGCATGAAACTTCCGCACACAACTGATAAATTGTTGCCTTGGATGCAAATCATCCATGCATTACTAAATAATCATGCACTATAAAGAATGCTGTCTGCATGCGCAGATCCAAACTGGGGCAGAGGGTACAGACACCCTGAATAATCACAAAAATATAGGGTTTCTTAGCAATACTGGTCCGGATCCCTTGAAAAATCACAAAGCTACTAATCCAGCATTCAATGTTGGGCCATTTTGGGCCAACTAGCGAAATGGCGTTTCTTTGGCGGGCCGATGATGGTCCGCATTTATTTCTATTTCGGATCCTAATTCCCCTCTGGATCCGCGCATGGTCTGTGACATTGTTTTGCAGTTCTCGTTACAAGTAAGAAGGATGTTAGAAATTGTGAACATTCTGCACTTTCGCGCAGTTTGAACATAGTCTTGATATTTCACCCGAAAAAATGTTGGACCTTTTACTTGAATACTCATACAGCGCTGATCGTAGACACTGCTCAGACTGCGCGAATGCGCAGGCTGATCTGTGTCTTCGATTCGCGCACATACCAACTTGTAACTTTTGCTGGATAGCAATTCATATAGAGTTGCAATGGTCCATTCGTCATGTTCGTTTTTGCCCATTTGTCGAATACATGATGGAAACGGCCAATTTGACTTTTTACGCATCCTTCACATGGACTTTATTTATTTACAGAAAATGCGAACGATTATTGGGACAGCTATATTAGTTCTTGGTATACTCTGTGTGACTGTGGTTCTTCTTACTTTCATCATTATCAGGAACAATGACAGGTAGATAATCAGCTGTGACATGAGATAACCAGCAATGTGACCGTGCGTCACTGTCCGCATGAACCGTGCGTCATTGTCCGCACGAACCGCGCGTCACTGTCCGAACGAAACGTGCGTCACTGTCCGCACGGAGAAAGCTTTGGTCCTTAGATACACACAAAATTGAGCCAGTGCATGAGATTTCCAGCAATGTGGTATGTGCGATCAGCAAAGTCTCAGATCAGCCTGCACATACGCGCAGTCTGAGCAGAGCCTTTGCTAGTCGCTTGAGATTTCTATGATTGTTAAGCTACTGACTGAACACCATTTGGAGTTTCTAAGCTTAAAAGGAGGCTGCAGAGGCTCGTCCGAGACTACACATGTCAAATGCCACATTGTTGGAAATCTCATGCACTGGCTCATTAAGGATTCTGTTCAGACTGGGTGGATACCCTTGCTGAGCCGTGTCTTCGCTTTGTGCACACTCATTTTGTTGGTTCTGTCACGGCATGGCTTTATTATAATAATCTTAAGAAAATATTCTGAAGACTCGTCTATTCAAAAAATGTTGGCCTTTCTCTAATATAGGGATGTTTTCTATTTTAGGAACACATTTTAATGGAATAGCGATCACATAGAGTAACATGTTTCAGAGGAGAGCCCAAATTAAAGGAAACATATAAGATAATAGATATGTTACTGTATAGCATCAAAGGTCAACAGCCACGTGAAATGTACAAAAATATATTAACATTCACGCAGTTGTTCACCTTTACATAAAAATTGCTTGGTAAGGGTAAAACCGAAACTTTTAATAGAAGTTGTTTTATTTGGTGGTTGCGACAGTGGTGGTGGTGGTGTGGGTGGGTGGGTACTTGATTAGACAATCTAATACATTAACAACTGATTAGCCTCTTTCATGTGCGAATATATGCAATGAATCGACTATTATATAAAAATTGTCATAAAGCTAACACTGGTCAATGTAAACGCACCGGTGGTTGCTTCAACGAGCTGGTGGTTGCATTTTACAGCACTGGTGGTGGCATGAAAGGTAAAAAAATCTACACCTGTTGACTTTATTTTTATTTATAAACTTGTATTTATTTTATTTGTGATGACACCTGGCGCACAGACAACCGGTAACATTGCACCTTATGGCTCTGCCAAGCAATTGGTGATTTAATTCATGGTTTGGACTGCAAATCCAACAAAGTTATGGAGTTTTGCCGTGACAGGTGCTTTTTTTTCAAGTGTAACTGCCAAAATTGAGTGAAATCTGCTCGTCTAAGCGCAGCAGTTGTCACATTCCCATGAAAAAACATCCAAAAAACGATTACTACTTTGGTTCTTCTTCTTGGTAAACTAGCAACTGTTTTATTGAGGATTTTTTATTACAACGCACTGGGAGCATTTTTTGACGCATTGATACAACGCACTGATGGTTGCACAGAATTCCTGTGGTTGCTGGTGCAGCCTCACCACAGCATTCACTGTTCTTATAAACGGTACATAAATCGTTATTTGAGCCAGCACATGATATTTCAGTACCAGGACGAAGACTCAGGTGAGCCTGTGCAAATGTACAGACTCGCCAGAGCCTTCATTGCATAGAAAAATAGAGAGTAGTAATCGTTTTTGGATGTTATTTCATGGGACTATGATAACATAGCTGCAGCTGTGCTTAGACATGCAGAATTTACTGAAGTTAGGCAGTCTCAATGGAAAAAAGCACCTGTCACCGACAAACTTCACAACTGTGTCGGATTTGTCGGTCAAACCATGAATTAAAACGCCAATGGCATGCCAGAGCCATAAACTGCAATGTTTCTGACGGTTTGTGCGCATTGGGTCATCAAAAGTAAAATAAATGCAAGCTTATTAAGAAATCATACAGTCAATAGGCATAGACTTTGTGGCTTTTTGTACACTGATGAAGGCTCAAGCGTGACTCTGCAAATGTGTAGCCTCACCAGAGATGCTCCAGAGCTAGCCCTGTTCGCACTTTGAGAGTGTTTCCACCTATTTTTAAGATTGGCCCCAAACTTTTAATTAAATGAGATTGTTTGTCCGTTATGATACATTACAATAGTTAAGAAGCCTCAATGCGAGCTTAAAATTTTTGTGCTTCAACAACAGCAGATTCTAGCGCGAAGATTTGGTACCAGTAAAATGCAATTTTAGCACCCCAGAGATATAGGCTGCTGTCTGTTCTAAGGCGGTGATTCTGTTGTTGTTGATTCGTTGTCGATTGTTACTCCCATTACAGGATTCAGTAATTGTTGTATATTTTGTTACTTTATGTCCATTCTTGTTTTGCTATCATCTTGATGGGGAAGAGAGAGAGCTGGCTGCTTTGCTTAGTTTGTCTTCCTGGTGTTTCGTGTTTGTTGTGTGGCTATTCCTCTCAGTGCCATGGGTTTGTCTGCAGTTTGTGATTGTGATACTCACTATTTTTGGGTGTCATTCATACGCACAGCGATGGCTTTGGCCACATTTGCTTGGTCTAGTCTGAGCCTTCGTCACAGTTAAAAATTCTCATGTGGTGACTCAAATGGCGATTGAATGCCATTTTGTGCGAGCAGCGAAGGATCTGGCGAGTCTGCACATTTGCACAGGCTTACCTTAGCCTTCGTCACTGTACAAAATCTCTTGTGCTGCCTTAAACGGCGATTTGTGTGCTATTCACGCCAGCAGCGAATACTCTGATGAGTCTGCACATTTGCGCAGGCAGTCACTGGACAATGTAATAAATATCAAGATCTCTTGTGCTGGCAGCAAAGGCTCTTGGGAGTATGCACGTTTGCACAGGCTCGCCTGAGCCTTCTATACAGTATCGTAATATCATGTGCTAGTTGAAATGGCGATTTTTGCAACGTTTATGCGAACAGCGAATGATGTGGTGAGTCTGCACCAGCAACAACAGGAATTCTGTGCAACCATCAGTGCGTTGTATCAATGCGTCAAAAAATGCTCCCAATGCGTTGTAATAAAAATTCTTCAATAAAACATTTGCTAGTTTACCAAGAAAAAAAAAACAAAGCACTAATCGTTTTTTGGATGTTATTTCATGGGAATATGACAACAGCTGCGCTTAAATATGCAGATTTCACTCAATTTAGGCAGTTATACTAGAAAAAAGCACCTGTCACGGCAAAACTCCAGAACTTTGTTGGATTTGCAGTCCAAACCGTGAATTATATCACCAATTGCTTGGCAGAGCCATAAACTGCAATGTTACCGGTGGTCTGTGCGCCAGGTGTCATCACAAATAAAATAAATGCAAGCTTATAAATAAATAATAAAGTCAACAGATATAGATTTTTTTACCTTTTACGCCACCACCGGTGCTGAAAAATGCAACCACCAGCTCGTTGTAGCAAACACCGGTGCGTTTACATTGACCAGTGTGAAGCTTATGCAGAGAAAAAGAAAATCATCTTTTGATAACACATATCCTTATTACTCTTCTGTTGCTTAAAATGTAGCCTGACCTAATGTTCCTAAAATTTTAACTACTTCTTAAGCCAGAGAATCACTGTCAGTTTTTAGTGCTGGGTTGTAGTAGCAAAATGGTAATTTACATAGTGTAACGTATTACATATGGCTATATACGTATGAATACAGCAATCCACGAGGCCAATGCTACCTCAGAGCTGACAAAACCATGTTTGAACACTGTCTCAACTCTGACACCATTGATGCTTCTCTTGCCTCCTCCAATTAGCGTGCAAAACCGGACTATTTTTGCCAAACGTAAGACTTGGAAATATAGTACAACCTAGCTTTAAAACATAATTGTGGGACTGTATCTTTAAAGATATATACTGTGAATGCGTCGATTTTCACAGAAAAGAAAATGGTCATTAATCAAATGATTAAGTATTGGCTTAATTACAGGTCCTCATTCAGATGTACTGTGTTAGGTTGTGTGCAGTTGGCCTCCGACCTGTAACTGGGTAATTAGGAAATCACGTGATTAATAACATAACAAAATAAGTTATATAAGCAGAAGGTTAACAAATTTTGTGTTAGTGCCAAAATAGAGATATGTTCTTATATTGTACTGTTCTGCCAGCCAAGAGTGACAGTGAGGTCATGTTTTGTTTACAAATCTATCATGGTCTTAGAATTGATAGATCACTTGTGTATTAATCCAGAAGTATGCTATCGATTCACATTAGCTCAAGTAGTGTGTACAAGCTAATAATTCACTAAGTAACTGTAAACAAAATATGACGTCACTGCCACTCTTGGTTGGCACGACAGTAGAAAATATTTAAACCAGACATACAAGAATAAAACAAAAACAAATTGAACGCTATAATGGTTCATCGCTGGTATTTGTAATTCAGGGCGCTTTCTGTACAATGTATTTATACCAAAGGATGGGAAATACCAATATTTTCAAGCATGAGATGACCTCATGTGACAAATAGCTACAAATCAAAATACATGTGATACTCATATTGTTTTGTCATACTCGCAGGAAGTGTTCACAACATGAAACCTTTTCCGTTTTGCACAGGTTTCATATTTGGTTAATTTCAAGCACAATTTTAATATTTATACGACAATTGAGCCAGTGCATGAGATTTCCAACAATGTGGTATGTGCGACCAGCAAAGCCTCAGATCAGCCTGCGCATATGCGCAGTCTGATCACAGCCTTTGCTAGTCGCTTGAGTATTCTTTGTTTGTTAAGCTACTGACTGAACACCTTTTAGAGTTTCTAAGCTTAAAAGGAGGTCGCACAGGCTCTACACTTGTTTAAATACCATATTGTTGGAAATCACATGCAACCGCTCAATTATTATTTCAGCAATGCCCAAAGAGTAGATGAGTCAGCTTTATCTGCGCCTTTGCTGCAGCCTCTACCTGTGCAACAGTCCCTCATGCAGCCTTTAGGCGGTGATACACAGGTGGCAGAACCTTTGCGGAAATATTACTTTAACGTTGGTAAGCTAAAATGATAACAGTTTCAATTAAACATTGTTTAGACTTGTTGATAACCAATGCCATAGTTTCATATAAAATTTATTATCATATGACGTCGCGTCTGGGAGTGAAGTAACGCCATGCAATAAAATCGATAAACCACTAGTGGTTTATTAATGTACGGGAAACGTTATGAAGTCCATAACAACGTTGCGTACATTATGACAAAATTATAACGTTTTTTCGCTAGAAATGAGATTTCAAAATATTTGTCATATGATAAATAGAATCTAACATTTGTGCTCTTGTATTATTGAATTTATTAAACTCGTTGCAAAAAAAAGATAAAATGCTCGGCAAGCCTCGCATTTTATGTCTTTTCCCCAACTTGTTTAATAAATTCAATAAAACATGAGCACTCATGTAAGATCC
This sequence comes from Loripinus fragilis, assembly GCA_964019695.1. NCBI lineage: Eukaryota > Metazoa > Mollusca > Bivalvia > Lucinida > Lucinidae > Loripinus > Loripinus fragilis. The sequence continues at coordinate 101,579,078 of OZ026515.1, forward strand.
TCTATGTATAAATGAGATGATGATGCTTTAATTTTGAAATTGTTATTTGGATAGAGATGTTCTACGCTCTCCTTCTCATGATATTTATATTTTGCAGCTTAGTGACTTCAACATCAGAAACACATTTTGATTTGTTTGATTTGATTCTTTACGTCCCATCAACAATCTTTCATTTAAACAGGGACTGGTCCTACTGGGTTGAACTAGTACTAAGCTAGGATAAATGTGTCTTGCTCAAGGACCACAACGCAGTGACGCCAGTGAGGCTCGAAACCGCGGCCCCTCGGTCTAGAGTCAAGCACTCTACCACTGAGCCACTGCGCTCCCGAAAACACATTTTGACTTCTAATTTCTTCAACAACAGTACTGGGCCCACCGTGGCTCAACATGGAGTATTCTTTAGCTCTTAAAGTCTGTGAGCTGAAAGTCAATTTTGTTTACTTCACCACTGTGCGTTAATTGTTGTTGTTACATTGTGTGCGTTAGTTGGCATCCACGCTAGCTGAACTCATTTTGTATTATTTTGTATTTGGGTTGGTTGATTTGCTTACGTTGCTTTCCTGTATTTATCTTTATCAATTTGTTTGAATATGTATTATTGTAGTCTAATAACTGCAGAATCTAGGGCAAAAGTTTGGCCAGTAAAATTAATTTAAGACCCTGGTGGCTCCGGCTGCTATCTGTTCTTAGGCAGTGGTTTTGTGTGAGTTTGGTGTGTGAGTTTACTATATATATCTGATCATACTCAATCGCTGTTTTGGTATGTTTGTCGCCATCACATAGAAAATTGTTGTTGCTATGATAATAGAAATAGTCAAAATGTTGAACTGGTAGGGGACTTATGTGTTGCGGGCAACACCTGTGCTTGTTTATTCATTGTTTATTATTGTTCCAATCGTTTGTGGATGTTTTGTGTTGTGTCCATTTTTTAATACAGTACTTTCCGGTTTTGCAATCATACTGCTGGGGAAGAGACAACTGGTTGTTGACTTTTTATTGTCTTCTGGATTTCATGTTGCTGTTACTGTCATTTGCCTCGCCCTCATGGTGCCGTAGGTAGGTCTGTGATGTGTGAATGTGGCATTTCCTAATTAAACTCAATTACTTCTTAACAGAGACAAGTCAATATAAATATTTACCTTTGTAAAGCATTATCTAAGTTCTTGCATGGGTTCCAAATTGTTAATTAGGACCCCTTAAATGCGAATCAAAGTCGTCCTAAAATAAACCTGCTAGGGCTATGTAAAAATGCTTGGTTTCCATGGCCACCCATAACGGATTAAAGTTTGGGTTTGCGCCTACAAAACTATTCATACCTCAATAGCTACTTATCCTAGACTACAAATCTTGGTATCAAATTGAAGCTTAGACATAGGTTTTGTATCCGTTTGAAACATATATTCATAAGTACTTATAAAACAAAAAATATCTTTAAAAAAATAAGTCGCGGAGATAAAATGGATTGATACTTTTTCAGAAGCTTGATATTATCTTAACATAAATATTTTTTGTCAGCCTCGACCACCACCATAAGCAACATAATCGCTGCAGCATTGGGATAAGAAGCTTTATTGTCAAGTGAAAACTCAGGGTAACAAAGACGGTACATGAAACGCAATCGCAGTACATTTAAACCATGCAGGCGCGACATAATCTGCCCTTCATTTAAAGATCCATTGGGTATAACTGAGGGTCTGGATGTGGGCCCCTAGGGGTTTTGGGGATCTGGAGATAAGGGCTATTTTTTTCAGGTAGCTGGGAAGCACTGGTACTTATTTCATCGTTCAAGAGATTTACTAAGCCCTGCAGAAAGCAAAAATGAATTTTGAAAATCTCTGCTTATAGGAATAGCCTATATTTCGTTTAATATCGACAGTAGTTATCGCTCAAACACAATAGCAAATACTGAATATCCCAGAACCCAAAATAGTATTTCACTTTAAATGGGTATTTTTTCACTAAATGCATGTTTTACGTCTGTATGGCTATAATGTACATTTTTTCTGATATATGTTTGTGTTTATTTGAACTGGACTGTAGATGTATATATCACGCTCGACCTTGGCCTTTGAGATCGCTAAATGAAATATGCAAATTACTTATCCAATTAACATTGATGAACTGGTCGGATTTGTTATATTGCCCAATAGATTTTTGGATAAATAGGTCTTATCTTAAACTAGTTGTCTCAGACCTATGGTCTGCCACTTACAAATAACCACATTAAAATGTCATTGAAGAATGTGGATGTACATAAAAAATCAATAAAAGCTCAATTCTTTGTAATAAGACATGCCTTGCACCCATAAGAAATTTTCTCCAATGTACCAAATTATTTAGTGGGGCCTCTTAAATGCGAAAACAAAGTTTTCCATTCTCTTTTTCACTTCTGAACTACTGTTGTGTTACAGTAAAATGTAATGTGTGGTCATGCCAGAAAGTCTGTAGCGTACTGAAATAAAAAGCTAAAATAGAATATTCTTACAACAGCAAACATGTAATTTGTGGCATGCCAGAAAGTTAGTGGCGTATGCAAACAAAGAATTAAAATATAAAAAAATATCTAAATATGGCATCTGCCCCTGAACGTCTGGCTCAAATCAGAATAAGTACTGACTATTATTCCTCATAACGTCATCTGCTAAAAATTCCCTAAATAGCTGTCAGTGCTTAGAATGAAACAAATATTCAAACAGCATCTTCAAATTCAGGTGAGCAAGCTATTCATTACCATCTTGTCCTTTTTCCTTATAAACAAATGCATTCATTACGTCCTGGTATGACAGAAAAATTGTTGTCTTGGACATTAGCATCAATACAAACAAACTAAATGTCATACGCTTTCAATGACATTGGCAGTGCATGCCGTAGAGTTATGCCCCACTCCTCCCTTCCTTGCAAGGCAACAAACTGCATGCTTGGTGGGTAAGCTAATCACGGTTGGCAAGTTTGCTTTCCCTCTTTAATCGCAAGCTGGTGGATAGGACTTCAGACTCTATAACGGTTCTTACTTAATGACTTATCTATTGATGAGATGATAGGGGCCTAATGCTTTGGCTGCTGTCAGGCCCAATGGAGTTTACCTGTTGGATTTCTTTTGCCCAGTAATTCAGTTTTATGTGCTGTTGAGTCCTTATTTTGCTTTATCTCCTTTTTATATCTTGATTCATATGTTCTAGGAGATGATGCACAGATATGTTAGGGTTCTTTTATGCAAACGAAGCATCTATGTGTCTTGATACTAATCTGAACTAAACGTGAGGTTGGCCCGCCATAAAACCGATTTAAGCCCTCCAGCAAAATATTTTTTCTGACCCTTCCAAGACAGTACTTCTTTTGTTTATCATTTGTGTTATTTATGTCTTGTGTTTGTCATGCTTTCGCGTCTGTTCCTGGCTACCTTGTGGTCACCTGAAGGGAAAAGGCTGACCTCTTTGCTCTTGTTTGTGATGTTTGTTATGATTTTGTTACTTTCTTATTTGGTATCCTGGGAAAGGTGTGGTACTTGATTGTATCGATTCCTGATCCTTGCTGTCTTTCTTACTATTATTGTAGTCTGAAAAAGCACTCAGATCACCACCCTCAGCCATATATAGTTCTGTTGTTGATGATAAGACACGTTCATTTACATTACCATTTAGGTGCCCTCTTGCACACATAACCCCCTTCACTTTATACACAGTTAATTATTTTGGAAACTGCTTTCTTTCATGGCTGTTGTCAGTTTCTGTTCAAGTGACAACCTGAAACGATTATGGAATTATGGCAATTTTAGTCTTTATGTCGCCGTTATCTTAATTATATTGTTGCTACTTATTTTTGCAGTTGTTACTTTTTGTACTTTATAGGCATGCGCAATGACTACTTGCTCCAAGAGTGTCAGGGACCACATCTAAAGCGCTCATTTCCAGATATGGATTATGCTCTACTAGGCTACAACATCTTAAAGGGCTACCCCCTGGCTGTCGGACATGATCCTGGCTTTACCCTTCCGATTTTCTCAGCTGACTATCGAAGTGGATACCAAACAGCAGATTGTCGTTACAGTGTACCAAGAGGAATTATTCTTATTCCAGACGTATCTTGCATAACATCTTTCACATCCCAGGTTGTTGAAACAAAGTATGAATTTTCAAAGTCTCTTGCTGTTAGTGCAAGTGTAAGCGGAGGTGGGTGGGGTGTAAGTTTCTCGGCAAGTGCAGGATACAAGGAATCTTCTTCTGTTGTTTCAACTGGAGAGTCTGTCTTTATTTTATCGAAGGCGGGTTGTAACTATTACTATATGCGACTTTTAGAAGATGATGCCCCACCTTTTCACCCTGTATTCTTAAAGTGGATCATTAAACTAAACAACACTGACCAAGACACTGCATATGTAGACTTCTTTGAAAAGTATGGAACACATTACCTAAAAGAAGTCAAATTCGGAGCATCGTTTACATATGAGCATAAAATGAGCTCTAGCTCATACAAAACAGAAAAAGAAAAGGGTGTAAATGTTGCAGTGTCAGCAAGTTATTCAGGTCTCTTCAGCGTGGGAGGTGGGTTTAGTATGGATTCTTCTCAGAAAGAGGCTGCTTCGAATTTTCAAAAGAATGTTGAAACTCGCACAATAACAATTGGTGCTGCACCCCCAGCTAATGGTGATGCACTAACATGGGCGTCCACTGTTAAAGAGAGTCCTGTGCCAGTAAGTTATGATTTAGGATCAATTGAAGATTTATTTACAGAAACATTCATGGGAAGTCAGCGAATGGGGAAATACGCCATTGATTACACGACAATTTCAAAACATATTGTTGACAAGAAACGGAAGTACTGTGAAGTTCTGAAGGCAAAAGGTCTTGTAGATAACTGTGCTGACCTTTCTGCTGGCTTGACCGTTAAAAATACACATCTTAGCGGCTGGTTTAATAAGGTTATTCTTTCCTCGATCGGAAAATGTATTGACAAGTGCTTCAAAACGAGCAAATGCACAGCGATTGACTATTGTGTTAACTGCGCCAGTGGAGAAGCACCATACAATACATGTTACATGTACGATGAAGCCAAATCCAAAACTGCGGACAAAGATGATAAATGGGAAACCACGATTATCACTCCTGTGATAAAACAACAAATGATTTTCCAGGACACAGCAGTTAATGGAATTGAAAGATCGCTGAATAATGGTACAAGTGTTACGACCCTCCGCCAGTGTTTTACAGCCTGTCTTGGTGATCTATATTGTGTTGCGTTCAGCTTCTGCGAATGCCCTGATAAGGATAAACAATGTACCCTTTATTCAGACGATCACCTGACACTGTTTAAGGAAGATGGTACCAGCACTCACTTCATTTCTAGACACGTGAGGGATGTTAATTCTGTGTATCCAACGACGACAATATCAACAATCAAAGCTAGCACCACAACTTGACGTCCATGACTGGAACACACAACGTCATTTAGTTGTGCAGTGTCTATCCTGTAAACTCTTTTTCTTGCATATAAACAGTTGGTGTTTTAAGGACATGCGCAGATCCAGAAACTTTCGTCAGGGGGATGCGTGGTTCCTAAAAAAAACATTTTTGTCATCAGAGGGCGTACAGACCTGCTGCGAGAAGCAATTTGACCCAATGAGTTCTGTACCAGTATTTCAAAGAAAACATAAAACAGCTTGTAATTTTCCAAAAGTGTCCAGACCCCTGACACACTCTCTAGATCCGGACATGAATTCATTTTTGTCAATTGACGCCGCGTCTGGGAGTGATTTAACACCATATAGTAAGCAAAGGTTTACAGATTTGAATTTATTATTGTTTATAATTAATATTTATACTAGTCGAAAGTTCTAACCAGCCACGTGTGTTTTTACTGAGTCGTAAGCACTATATCAATTTCATTTGCAGTATTGAATATGCCAGCCTATCAGTAAATGATACCAGAAAACAGCTAAGCAAAATTCATTAAATTGTATCCGAGAGGCTTTACCGAATACACGGACCCTCAATTTCAAAATTCACAAGAATTTGCATTAGATGGCGGGGTAATTCTTGACATATTGGACAATAGCAACGAGTCTCATGCAGATGGGGTGCTCATTTCAACATTTTAGTGTTCAATATGAGTTTGTCTTTTGAAATGAAAACCTATTGCGTGTGAAAGGCGGTTATTTAAAAAAAGTCACGACTCACGAATTGTGCCAAAATGCGAATTTTGAAAATGGGGGTACCACTATTCAAATTGACATCCTGCATGTAGTGATAAACATTTTGTCAATATCTTTACTGTCTAGGGTACATGACACGTCTGGCTATTTCGAGAGTTATAGCATTTTAACTTTTAGAAGAAAATTAATAAAATTCTGTTGGCCGGTTAGAACTTTTGGCTAGTATATATTGTTTGTAATGAACTTCATACATGTTACAACATTGTGTACATAATAAAAAAATCAAAGTAATTTTGATGTTCATTTGATATATGCAAATTATGTAACTAAATATAATCAAACATTCGTGCTCCTGACCCCTCCTGTTTTATCGAATTTATTAAACTTGTTGCAGAAAGTCAACAAAATACTCGACAAGCCTCGCATTGTATCATCTCCTCAACAGGTTTAATAAATTCAGACCAACTCATCAAAGATTCTCTATGGTCATCATTTGAGCCAGGTACAAAGAGTTTAGTACTTATAACATTTTAACCGCAGCATGAGATTTCAAACAATTTGACATTTTGACAAGTGTAGACTCTGACGAGCCTGTGCAGCCTCCTTTTTAGCTTAGAAACTCCAAATGATGTTCTGTCAGTAGCTTAACACTCATAGAATGTTCAAGCGACTAGCAAATGCTTTGATCAGACTGGGCATATGCGCAGGCTGATCTGAGGCTTTGCTAATCGCACATACCACATTGTTGAAAATCTCATGCCATGGCTCATTTGTGTAAAGTAATTACTTATACACACGTATAAACTTTGGCCTGACTCTACAGGAAAAGCCATAGCAAGGCTGTGAGTTTGTGATAAAAACCTTATGAACTGGCTCACTTTATCTTTTAGACCTAATGTTGAGTTGTTGCTGGTAAGCTAACCTGTGCCATTGGCTAGCTCATGGTGAGCTATTGTGATATTGGTTTATCCGTCGTGTGTCGTGCGTTGTCAACAATTGCTTCAAAGGACATCTCCTAAACAACTGGCTGGATTTAACAAACTCAGTAGCAATAATCCTTATATGGCAGTCTATTATAATAGTTTAAATGGGTCTGGTCTATTGCATATCTAGGTCACACAGGCAAATATAGATTTTCCAGATAAAACTTTAAAACATCTTCTCTGAAACCACAAGGCCTAGAGACTTGATATATACTGAACAAAAGTGAAAATGCGACACCTGAATTGGTTGCCACTTGTATGCAAAATGATAAAAGCCAATGAAGCAAATGAAAGTGTATGTGAATATTCTAGGACTAGGTTATGCATAGCAGTAACGGTTTGTACTGATGTTGTCACGAGGAAACACATGGAAGTCATTTAAATGTGACAGGGGTCCAATTTTTAGGTCACAAATTCGAACAGAAATCTCACAAAATTTAGACCTTCAGAAATCCACTACCAGCCAGATCTGGCTGCACAAAATGCTAGTCTAGACATGACTGTGACAACCAGAAATGTGAAAGACTTATCACAAATATGTTCTTATCGTTTAGAAAAGCAATTTTTAAAAGCGGTTTTCTCATCAAATTGACTTTAAGCACCCAGGTGGCTCAGGCGGCTGTCCGTTCTAAGGCGGTGGTTCTGTTGTTGTTGACTTGTTGTTTATTGTTACTCCCATTGTGGGAGTCTGTAATTGCTGTATGTTTTGTTGTTCGTTACTTTATGTCCATTCTAGTTTTGCAATAATCTTGATGGGAAGAGAGGGCTGGTTGCTTTGCTTAGTCTGTCTTCCTGGTGTCTCGTGATTGTTATGTGACTCTTCCTCACGGTGCCATGAGTTTGTCTGCAGTTTGTGATTTTAGTATTTCCTGGTCATACTCACTTACTATTTTTCATATAGGAAAACGTGAAAAAATTTTCTTTCCCGAAACCTCAAGGCTTAGAGCATTGATATTTGGTAAGCTACCTAGCATCACCTAGTAGACCTTTTCAAAGATTGTTCAAATCATGCCTCTGGGGCCAATAATGGCCCTGCCAGGCGGTCACATGTTTTACAAAGGCTTTTATAGGGAAAACATAAAAACATATTCTTGTCCAAAGCCACAAGGTCACTAACGTTGATTTTTGGTATGTAACATTCCTTGTGGACCTCTACCAAGTTTGTTCAAATTATGCACCTGGGGCCAAAAATAGCCCCGCCCCAGGACACATGTTTTACAAAAGCTTTATATGGAAAGCATGAAAAAACCGCCTGTCTGTAAACAGAAGGCCTAGAGCCTAGATATTCGGTATGTAGCATCATCTAGTCGGCTTGCTTGTACAAAGTTTGTTAAAATTATAGCACTGGAACAAAAATGACCAATGGAGTTGTCACCAGGGAATTGGCCAGATATATACACTGAAACGAAGTTATTAGTGGCCACCTACACATTTTGCGCCTTTTCAGAAAGCAAACATTGCTCTTACAAATTTTTAATTCCATCATAAAATTCAAGGATTTTTCGAGAACTGAAAATTATGCCATTTCAAAATGAGTGGTAGATCTTGCATAGACGAAGTCAGAGTAAAGGTACCTTCATTTAAAAAAGCATCACTTTTTACTGTGATATAAAATATTCTTTAGATATGCTATTCATTTATATTCTAATTAGTTTGAAGCTGTTAATAAGACTAAGATATAAGATAAAAAGAATCAAAAGTTTTGTGACTTGTTTGTTTGATTTGATTGTTTACGTTCCATCAACAATCTTTCAGTTAAACAGGGACGGGTCTTCCTGGGTTGAACCAGTACTAAGCTAGGAAAAAATGTGTCTTGCTCAAGGACCACAACGCAGTGACGCCGGTGAGGCTCGAACCCGCGGCCCCTTGGTCTCCAGTCAAGCACTCTACCACTGAGCCACTGCGCTCCCTAAAAGTTTTGTGACGATTAAACTCTCCGTTTCTCCTCTACGTTAACATGAAGGCAGCCACTATCAGCTGCTGAATCAAAGAGTTTTAGCTTTAACCATGCAATTTGCATATCAACTTTGCATTGCGCTGTACGCTTTCTGTGGCATGGCATTGAAATTTTCAGTGATTATTTTTTATGAATAAGCTTCACTGTTTTATTTAAAATATCAAAAATATAACTGGAATATGCCATTTAAATGACCTTTAAAATTTTACGATAACATCAGAAGTGGACACCAGTCTTGAAAGAATACCTGTCAAAATATGAGCTATTTAAGCTGTTTTGTGTTTGGTCTAACATGTTTATATAAAATAAAATGCATACACTCGTTTTCAGATGGCAACGACTTTACCTACTGAGCTATACAAGCGGGTGTCTAATAGTTTTCAAAACTACACCTGACTGCTGAATATGCCAGCTTGATATTTTGAATTCAATAAATACAAACGAGCTAATGTAAACATGGTCGTTAGATTAGGGTATGAATGTTTCCAGTCAATAAAGCGATATTTAGAAAAAAATGGTTTGGAAATGATTATTAATTATATCTATTAATAAATAGATAAATTGATAAAACTATACAATCAAAAAAAACTAGAAAAAACAATATACGGTGATGGGGTTCGAACTTGCAACCTCAATGACAGTGGACAAACGATCCATCCACTATGCTACAAATTCTCCTTGTGATTGGTTTGTACATGTAATAAAATGCATACTTTATTCTTAGAATTCTGAGTTCAGGGGATATATCTTTCAAAAGCTCTTACTTGCATGAAAATTTTCCTGTATAAACAAGAATTGCTTGTTTGTCAAGGAAACGGATACTTTTGGCCAAATTGTTGTATGAACAACTTATACATCTCACATATATCACTTTAAGCCCCAACATACAGCTTTTGAGCTATCCGCAGCATGCTTATCACTCTCTTTAGAGTTACTTCCTGGTTTGATACCGTTAACAATTCTGTAACATGCTTGATGAACTTTAGATAAAGCCATTTGCATAAACATGACCTACAATTATTCGACTACAATATTTAGAAGTATTTTCGCCCAAAATGTACAAATTTCTGGTAGAATTATATAAAGGGGGACTTGCATCTGTGCCCACGCATGGATTTTCTTTAAACTTTGCATAATAATGACTCATTATATACAAACTATGAAAATGTATTTATTGAATTAGATAGTTAAGAATAAGGCTTAGGAAGCAACCCTGACGTACTCCACCTTTGAGGTGGCACCTGTCTATAAATGTCCATGTCCTAAATCTATAGTTTTGTTTATTTCTATGATTTGTCATCTAGATGTAATCCAAAATACCATAGGCATTATATTAATACCAGGAAACAATTTGGATTAATTATGGTTAACGTTTTCTGAAGAAGATATTTCAATATTTTTTGTCATAAATGTACAAAACATTCAACATTGAATTCCAAAGATAGATATGTTCTAGTCTTTGTCAAGATATCATATTATCACAAAAACATGCAATATATATCTTGCTGATCAGAGCCAAATTTCATGAAAATCCAAAACTGGTAACTTTGTCATTTCCTACTTCTTATGGGTATAGGTCAGTTTTAGCAAATCTAATTATTAAGTTGAAATGAATCAATAACTAGACAGCAGGAGGTTGTTTTTAGTCTACTTCCACTTTTCTTAAAGAAAGACATGTTTAGACAATTTCAAATGATTCAATGGCCGGAAATGCCAAAGGTCATGGCCCCATGTCATGGCACTATGGAGCCAAGACAATGTGTATCACTTCCTCAAGTCCTGCATGATATTGTTTAAGAAACATAATATCCTAACAATAAACGTGTGAAAACAAGAAGACCAAATATTTCCTTTACATTCCAACTGAACCAAAGTAACCACATTTTGGTACCGTGACCAGGATTAAGTGTAACAGAGTCATATCAAAGGAATCATAGAACAGTGTTTTATATGAATAAGCGAGGTCCAGAAACATACTGTATGCCTGGAGATGTATAGCCAGCCAAAGAATAAATATTGCCATTTGATGGAAATCAGCATCAGTTTTACAAAACAGAATAAACAGAGAAGATTTAAGCTTTAATTTAGCAAATCCTTTGAAGCCAAGAGTTCTCTGTGATCGAAATGGTCAATTTTAACCAATAGGTCTGACAGGGGGTTATTCTTGTGAACCAGGTTTATTAATGAGGCTAACAATTGTAAAACTATAGATATAAGGTTCTTCTCTTGTATGAACTGACTTGTCATAAGGTTTCTCTTCTGTATGAATTAAAATTCTTAATAATGTTACATATTAAGTGTAACATAGGTTAGATGTACTTTTAACGTTCGAAACTAGATGTGGTAAGTCTGGTGTCACCATATTGTATATTTTTGGGTAATATTATAGTGTAAACACTAAAATAAGAATCATGGCACTTAATATCAAAGAATATCGTTTTTTTTATCTTTTTCCAATCAGTAATAGGGAAAAAACACCGAACATATCAACTAATACCAATAAACGTACTAGCATGGTGATTCAAACTAAGCAAGTATTTAAGTATGTTTTACACTGAAACATAATTATTGTATTTTTTTACATTTTGATGAATTAGGGTCATGTGTTTACATCAAATTGAAAAAAAATTGTTACCGGTCCTTGAATTTCATGAAATTTGGTCTACATATTTCTAACATATATGGAAAGTTTATATGCTGAAATGGTATCTTGACAAAGACCGCAACGTGTAAAAATTTTAATTCCAAATTTGACTGAATAAAAAATGAACAGTTGAAAATTGGGGTACGATCTCATAAGAATGAATGCCCACCCGCTATGCTAATACATACAAAGCCATTTATAGTATCAACGAACTTATCAATGATATAGTCATTTGATAAAACATTTCTGCGCCCGTTACATGATATGTCAATTACTTTAGAAATGGTTATAACTAGATACCCTAAGGTATTGTAGTGATATCATACATGACGTCATAAATTAGCAATGAAATTGCATAAAAACTCAAATGCACCATAATTATAAAAGTCATACCCAGACAATTAATAAACATAATATTATCAAATTCCAAGCGTGGGCAGACTCCCATGTTAATTTCCCATTCCATGCAAGAGCCCCTTTTCAATTTTTGATTATGAATTCTTCAAGGTCAAATTGAAAAATTGTAAATAATACCAGAAGCACATAATATTTGGGTCAAAATACTTCTAAACATTGTAGTTGAATAATTGTAGGTCATGTTCATGCAAATGGTTTTCTTTAAAGTTCATCCAGCGTGTCACAGTATTGTTAACGGTATCAAACCAGGAAGTAACTCTAAAAAGACTGATAAGCACGCTGCCGATTGCTCAAAAGCTGTATGTTGGGGAGTAAAGTGATCTATGTGGGATGTATAAGTTGTTCATACAACAATGTGGCCAAAGGTATCTGTCTTCTTGACAAAAAAAGCAATTCTTGTTTATACAGGAAAATTTTCATGCAAGTAAGAGCTTTTGAAAGATATATCCCATTAAAAATAAATTTGTTATTGGTAAATATTATTGTAAACACAGAATGTCGCACTAGTCAAAATAGCGCTGCAGGACTCTAGTATTCTATAATTTTATTTTCTACCTTACTACTGACTAGTCGAGTGGTTATGGTTCCAAATTTACAACCAAAAGATCGTGAGTTCGAGTCCACGCGTGTTCTTATTATGCCCCTAACTTTGAAAAAAGTTGAAGGGGCATATTGCTTTGGGCTTGTCCGTCCGTGCTTGCGTCCGTCCGTTACAAGTTTAAGATAAGGTTTTGAAATTTCATAGATGGACTCAGCACTCAAAAATAACTGACCCTTATTTTTTTATCTGGATTATCTCCCTTTGTGGAGTTATGCCCCTTTTAAAGGGTCATAATGAAATTTTGTAATCAGAAATTTCAAAAACTATAGGAGCTTCAAACTTGGTCAGTTTATAGAGGATAATCAGTAGATTACCTGTTGAAAATAAAAAAAATCATTTTTTTTAGTTATTGCCCTTTTCAAATTTGGACATAGAAAACTTGATATCTCAAAAACCGTTACGGCTAGGAGCTTCAAACTTGGTCAACTTATAGAGGCTAATGAGTAGACTACTTTGTGATTTTTTTTTAAAATCATTTTATTTTTTTAAGCTATTGACCTTTGTAAATTTTGACATCCGTCCGTCCGTAACAAGTTTAAGATAGGGTTTTGAAATTCCATAGATGGACTCAGCATAAAAAAATAACTGACCCGTATTTTTTTTTTAAATCTGGATTATCTTCCTTAGCGGAGTTATGCCCCTTTTAAAGGGTCATAATGAAATGTTGTAATCAGGATATTTTAAAAACTATAACAGTTAGGAGCTTCAATCTTGGTCAGCTTATAGATTAACTGGTGAAAATAAAAAATAAAATCATTTTATTTTTTTTTAGTTACAGTATTACCCTTTGCAAATTTGGACATAGAAAACTTGATATCTCAAAAATCGTTACAGCAAGGAGCTTCAAACTCGGTCAGCTTATAGAGGCTAATGAGTAGACTACATGGTGAAAATTAAAAAAAAAAAACATTTTTTTTAGTTATTGCCCTTTGCAAATTTTGACATAGAAAACTTAATATCTCAAAAAACCATTACAGTTAGCAGCTCCAAAGTTGGACAGCTGATAGATGGTAATGAATAGATTAACTGGTGAAAATGTTTAAAAAAATCTCTTAATTTAGTTATCGCCTTTGCATTTTTTAGTAATGCCCTTTGCGAATTTGGACATCTTCCAATAAAGATATCGCAAAAACTGTTAAAGCTAGTAGCCTCATATTTGGTCAGCTGACGAAAGGTGGTGAATAGATTACCTGGTGAACAGGATGGTGGACAAGCTAATGTTTGGGACATAGTGCTTTATAAACACAATCTCTAGTTTTTATTTTATTCTTTTACTTTTTAGCATAAGTTTATTATCATAGACGTACAAGACATCTGAGTAATGGCCCTTGGATCATTCTATTTCAAAAGGTTGATGCTTTACGCGTAAAATGAGCCAGTTTGTCTGGAACATCTACGTGCGTCAAAATATTATAGTATACGTAATAAAACGCCTGAAACCCCTATTTCTAGATCCGTATTTTCAATAATGTAAAATACACTCACGCTTCAAAGCTTTTTGATTATTTATACGTGCATTTGTTATTGTTATTTTTGTAGGATCCTCATCGAGAACGTTTACCGTACGCTCGATATGTGGAATTGCCGCATTTGACATCTTTTTTGAGTAATCGCAGATATTTAAAACAATCTGCTTTTCTTTGTGCCAAGACTTCCTGCATGTTTTTCTTCAGTCATTTTCCCACTGAACTAAAGTTCAAACAACATGTATAGTTAATAATATGCAACCGTATGTTTGGCTGTAATATGGAACATAACTTTCACATGAATCTCTGAAGGTGTTTCAGCCAGCCTGACTCATTGTATGCGTTACGCATCAACCATTTGAAATAGAATAATCCAAAGGTCATTACTCAGAGGTTTAAAATAAATTAACTTAAACGAATCAAATAAAGGTAAAAAAACATAAAACAAAAAAAAAGAACACACGTGGACTCGAACTCACGACCTTTTGGCTGTAAAATTCTGTACCATAACAACTCGACTTGTCAGTAAGACTGATTTTGTTTCATTATCTGCATAAGTGCTTAATAAATTCCTGTAAAACTTACGGTAAATGCCGAAAGTCGACCGAAGGTAAAAACGTCTTGTACACTAACCGTGTAATTATGCACCTATGTCAGGTAAATAAAATCATAGAACATGTGCAGTTGATTATTTTCAAAAATTTCGGAAAATGTGGAAAATGGGCTTTTTTAAAAAAAAAATCATAAAAAATCGTTCATAAGCAAAAAATTAGGGGTTTGGTGTTATTTTCAAGTCGGCTAGACGGATTTGAAATCACCTGTACTTCAATTCGAACAAACGCCCTCAAAACACTCATTTTCTTCAATAATAAGATTTTTGCATTTTTGAACCCAAAAATTGTGAACTGATAGAAAACGCTTTTAAAGCACCACTTTACTTTAGTCCACTGAAATGCACACATTTGGGCAAAAATTCGTTTCAATAACATTAGTGCTAAGTCAGAAAAAATGAAATTGAAATATGGCCACTAAGAACTTCGTTTCAGTGTATATATTGATATTGACGACGGCTAATGCAGTTCACGTCGTATAATGGTTTCTTTTCAATGCAGCTCATTTATTTCGTTCGAAAATGAAAGCCTGATGGATCCAAGGATACAAGTGAAATTAGATAAATATCAAAAGTGCGGAAATATAATTTCACAAACATCATTGCTTTCGCGCTACACAGGATCAGAGACTGATGCAGATTCACACAGAAGATAAGTATATAGAGATTTAGTGAATAAACTAAATTGGGCCAATCAGGAGGCATGATTCTCTCCAGTCATTTAAAAAACATGTTTATCTCAATTGACGAATTGCAGAGCAAAGATAAAAATTGCCTGGGTAGCAATGTCAATGTCATTGAAAAGGTCAAATAGCACATGTATAGTATTATCACATAGAGTTCTGATTGACTTCTGAAAGATTTCAGTTACATTATCCCAGCATTTGACAATATGTACAGTAGAGTTAAAGTCACCCCACTCCAAGGTAACATGTGGGAGGACAAGTGCCTCACTACAGACATGGTGTACACCTGATATTCTTACACACCTGGATCGGGGTATCTGCTGTTATAGCCCATGTAAAATAGTTCTATCTTACATACATACCCCATACCAACTCGTGCTAAAGATTAAAAAAAATAACAGCTGCACATCAATAGACATGTGACGTCATTGTTATGTTTAAGTGACGTCATCATGTCATGTCGCTTCTCATCGTAGGGAAGCTTTTTTATAATATCAAGCTATGGAAACAGTGCACATTAAAACCGGGGCATCAACGGGGGTTAACTGGAAAAACGTGTAACGACGGGTAAGGTGTCAACGCATCAACGGGTTTTGCAGTGAAAAAAGGTATGTTATGTATTTACTTTCATTTTCAAAGCGACGGCTAGAATAAATATCCTTGGCTATCCTAAGTTCGTGGGCCTAAGCAATCAAAGTCAGCTTCTAAGATAGAAAATGAAAATAATGTGTAAATTCTTACCTGAGCATTAGTTTAATTCATTGCCCATATTTCCAAATCCAAATTAGAATAGTTAACAGCAAAGAATCCATTAAAATCGTTTGTTTACCACCATGTGCAGTGTTGCATAAGCGGCCATCTTTAGTATTGTAAGTTCGTGACGTCACTAGTCTGGGATTCCCGCTTCACAGTTAGGCCACACAAAATAAAATATTCGGCTGATGTAAAAAAGAAAACTCAAGCTAATGCTACAAATAATGATTTCAGTTGAAAATAATGCTACAAATAATACTTTCGGTTGAAAATAATCATTTATTGAATAGAATAGAGAAAAATGATGAAAGTTCATATCCATTTATAAAATCAATTGCTTGATTAGATAATAAGACAAATTTTAAATAAAATTTGTCTAATTATCTTATCAACTAATGGCTTTTTTATTCTTCACTGTCAGTCTGGCAATGAATACAAAAGAATTTGTCACCCCTCCTAATCACAGTCTTGTCAGTGCAATATTTCAGGTGTGTCCAGTGCAGACATTTCCTGTTATCACACTTTACCCATTTAGTGAAAATGACTGAAATGCTTAATCGGACCTCATCTGGTGTGAACTTATTACAGACACAGCATTTTTCATCATCAAGTATTTCTGATTCCATATCACTTTCAACACCAGTTGAATCATATGCCAAGTTGATATGTGATGGACCAGGCTCATTTTCTCTTACCATTTTCCTTTTTTTACCTTTACAGTCTTTCCCTTTTCCCTTTTTAGACCCCCCTAACTTTTCCAGAGACATATCAGCAGACTTATTCAACACACATTTGCCACTTGCAGATCTCTTAACCCCCTTTGAGTTATTATCCTGTATTGATACATGTTCATTAATTTTGTTATAAATCTCTGGTTCAGTAATTGGCTGACCAGATACGATCTTTCCTATATGTTTTCTTGGGGCTTTATTTATTTCTCTCTTTGACGATAGCATTGAATCAAGTTTGTTTGAAAACATTGAACTGGGTGATTTGACATTCATAATTTGATTAGGATCTACATCTATATTGTCATTGTCTGGCATTTCCTCCCCAACCTTATCACAGTTTTCTTCCACAATGAACGCATCTGCTGGCATTGTACATTCTTTACTAATTACAGACCTGTCAAAGGGTGAAATTCCTGTTTTCATGAAGGCAGAATAGAGGTTATCTGCAGACAAGGCCCTGTTGTACACCTTACAAACTAAACTACAGACATCATTACGAGTTACTGTACAAGATGTTGTACGAGTAAATTTGTGACACACATCATGATACATTTTCTGGAAAGGCCCATAACATCCTACATCCATGGGTTGTAAAACATGTGAGGTGTGAGCAGGTAGAATGAAAAGTACGATGTTATGAGCCTTAGCCCAGTCAAGCAGTCCAATAGTGATGTGGGATCTATGTCCATCCAATAATAGCAGGATATGCTGGTCTGGTTCACGATTCAGGATAAACTTGAGAAAATGTTCCTCTAGGTATTTCCTAAACACTTCACTATTTGACCAACCAGAGTCTGAAACTGTACCAGCAGCCCCTGGGGTAGCACCTTTCATCAGTTCAGGTAGCATTCGTTTGCCTGAAAACACAAAGAAGGGTGGAATAGCTACTCCACCAGCACTTCCACAGCCTAAGATTGTTGTAGTTTTAGATCTACCAGCAGTAACGGCATTGGGGTGATAATCTGTTCCAGCGACAATGGAAGGGGGCTTATGATCCTGTGTAACTCCCTTTTCATCAACATTGAATATTAAGTGAGGCTTATCTTTCAAATTGTACTTGATAAGAATTTTTTCCAGTTCAGCGAAGTAGTTTTCAACAACTTCATCTGATGTACATTTAGCACGCTGGATTTCCAGTGCACGTGGCTTAACAACTCTTATTTCAGGCCATCTTCCGGCAAATTTCACAAACCAGTTCAAAGTTAGAGGTTTGTCTGTAGGTCGTACACCAAGGGCATATGCATAGTCACTAGCGATATCAACCACCTCCTGTCGGGTATAGCCATAACCAAGATTCGCAACCTCTTTAAGATGACCAACTAATTTAGCCTCTTCCTCTAAGGAGAGAACAGGTGCCCTGCCAGTAGTAGTTGTATCAATGTGGATCTTGCCGAGGACTCTGTCACGAAGTGTTTGTGCTGGTACTTGGTACATTCTGGATGCTCTTGAAACTGAGATATTCTTCTCTTTCACAGCAATGTATGCATCTGTCAATAATGATGGCTGGTACTGTCTGTATTTGGTGCTGGCTTTCGCAGGCTTGACCTGAAACAATCGGAATTACTTTTACTTGATAAATTTCTATTAAAAGGATAATTTCTTTATGTTTATGATCATTAGAAAGTGCAATCTTCTTTTGGTTTTGTATTTTCAAAAAGTAAAAAGTTGTATAAATGAGCCAAAAATGCCACCATTTTTCAATAAAAAATGACCTAAAATGTTACTCAATATTTTGGTAAGTACAATAAAGCAAAAACATATTATCACTTTTATTTTGATAGAAATCTAGGAGACATTAATATTCATTGAAAAAACAGACTTTTTCTGACTTTCATGCTTATTCTGGAATATATTGATAAGCACCCCATAATTACGACAACCCAATAATAAAAATATCTTTGGCCTAACTGTTACCGGAAATCACCTGACCTTGACCGCCATATTGTAAACAAGTTGCAGACGCTTCTGGGGCAAGTAACATTTTCATTTTTCATTATTTTCGGACATTTAAAGGCAAGATAAAATTGGGAATAGGAATAATTCAATAAATTATGAACTTTGCATCATGACTGTCTATACTATACCTGTTTGAAACGCATTTTCGAGCTGATAGTGTTCAATGAAGTGGCTTGACAGTTGAAAACAGTTTTTCGCTTTCCGAATGATCACAGCAACAAAAGCACGCAAAAAATGCGCGTGAATGTTCAAGTCACGAACTTGGGATATTCACGAACTTGGGATACTCTACGATACTACAGACAATAAAAAACAAATACTCGCAGGAGCTGTAGGAGTCTTTGCTCCAATTGTTCTAGATTTTTTTTTTAAAAAAAATATCGTTTTTGTAAGCGCTACAGTGCGCCCCATTCTACTGGTGGAAAAAAATTAGGGTCATTTGGCCCTGCTTTTGATGATTTTTCCATGTTTACATCGACATACGACTGTTAAAACCCTACCTTTGAATACGACAAGATAGCAACGTAAGCCCATATCATAAGCATGCATTGAAATTGTAAAAAAACGCAGGGATTGTCGAAATTCAGGAAGGTAAATGGGTTTTCTGTGACACTACGGGCACGTTGCGTGGATCAACGGGTCGCAACCGAATTTCGATGATATATTGAAGCAACTTTCTCTTTCCATCGCGAGTAGAAGACTACTTAGTTTAACTTTTATGCTTCGTTTAATCAATTTTGTCGTAATTAAGGATGTTATATACACAGAGAAATCCTTGACTTTAGTGGTGGGGACTAGGGCATTCCTCTCCCAAATGTGCCCGTTCATGTTCCGCTTCGAATGCATGAGACTTCGAAGTCGACCTAAGTCTCCGACATGGTCTATCGAGAGACACTACTCTCTGATGCTTAATACATAATACCACTCTTATGGCCGAATATGCTTTCCACCGTATCCGGGTTTTTCTCGTTTCCGCCCTTTAGTATTTCAGCTTACCTCTGAAGTGTGGAAGAAAGTTATGGGCCATGTCGTAAGAAAACGTGACGTAACTGCATGCGAAAATCTGGGCAGTTTGATCAGTGCCTTTGCTGTTCACTCTCTGGAAATTTTAGTTGATAAACTAACTACACGTACAAATTCAACATTCTCAAGCTAATCGCTGTAACTTAGCAGGTTGGTTTGATCGAAACATGCACAGGGTTTCTCGCGTTGATGCCCATTTATCAGTTTGCTTAAATTCACGTGCTTTTTAATTGTTCTAAATAAAATAACCACATCGGGCGACAAAGTTTGTTCTAAACGTTTTGAATGTAGATATATGAGCTGCGTAAGCCTTACTGAAAGATCCATGTCAGTGTTGTTGTATGTATTCCGTTATAGTTATACAAGTCCCGCCTGTTCCAATTCAACCCAAGATTTTTCCTTCCCCCAACGTTCATCTGGCGTAAAAAAAAGTCTGAGCAGAGAAGTGTTTAGCCATCGTCTAGGCCCTGACTTCATTACGATGAAGCCAAAGATCTGAGACTTGTCACCGCTAAGGAAAGTTGCACAACCAAAATCTAGAAACACCTACGCTGTCAGAACTTTGCCAAAACTCTGCTTGGACATATGTAAAAAAGCATGCTGAAGAAAAAAGTGAAAACCGTGACTCTCTGAAAAAAGATTTTGTCCAGCATTTGGGTTTTCACTCGCCAAAGAGTAGGCCTATCTTTTCTAGCAAACGGTTGAAATATATTTTCCCAAACGCATAAGCCCCCCCCCCCCCATTAAAACACACATACATGTAGAAGCGCTCATTATTAAAAAAGAGTCTTGGACGAGAACTTCAACACCTCTCGCTTCAGTGTGTAAGGCATTGCATGTAATCTTTGTTACGTAACGTCATCAAACATTTATGACGTCACTTATGACGCCACATTTTACTTTAATGAATTTCTTTTTATAATCTGTATTCCGGACGACAATAGATTGATCCAGGTATTCTGTCAAAAATACTGCTTTGTCTTCTAAAAAATTGTGTGATTTAGATTGAATCATGGTTAACTGGTTAACGGTATAGTTTACGTCAATCCTGTTTTACTTACATTTTTGTTTTTTGCACTTTTCAGTGGGTGAGACATTGTATGTAGCCTATAAAAAGTAAAAAAGAAAAAGAAAATTTACTTCTTTTTTTTTTTTTTTTTTTTTGGGGGGGGGGGGGGGGGGGTTAATTCCAAAAGATTTCATCTCGTGAGTTGAAAACATCAGAATTTTCACTCGTGCTGCGCACTCGTGAAAATTCTGATGTTTTCAACACATTCGATAAATTATATTTGGTATTAACCTCAAAAAAGTAAAGATCCTAGATATAACGTCGCCGTGAGCGTAAGGTCACGAAGTCGCAACGTTTTTTTTTTCACATTAAAGTGACGAATATGCCATCACAAAGTCAACCACTACCATTCCTACCTAAATTACAACTCCAAAATGTATGAGACCAGTCTGCATACCCTACAACCCGATCAAGGCTTAAAGCAAAGCACAAGACGAAGCTTCCCACAATACGGCGCATAATACCCAGCCTATGAGGCAAAAAATACGTGTTTCATGCTCAACTTGACCAAGCATGAAACTGATCATGCTCACAAATACCCAAATATCAGCAATTATTGGCATTCTTATACTTATTTTCATGACGGAGCCCAAAGACAAAAGCGCCACATCTTTAAAGCATTATAGTTATCATGCGCAGTGGCACAAGAATGAGCATTTAAATTGCCTCGCAAGCCCAAGTAAGGTCTGAAATATATCTTTATATTCGGTCGTCAACACCTTAAATGTGGTATGAGTCTGCGTAGTTGAGCCAAGGATTCTGGGTAAAGTTAAATCAGGATTCTGAACATCATCGTATTGAGGAGAATAATTGACCAAAATTAAATTTTTAAAAAAATCAAACATAAAGGAGGTATGAAGTGGAGATAAAATTCAAAGCTTCCTTCAACTGGGATCTTGATCTTCAGTCTTTCATATTCGGTGACATGAATGATAAAGGCATACGTGTACATGTATATTTGCAGAAGAACATTTAGTGTAAGCTTTCTTTATTTGTTCAGTACATATGGAAGTACGGCAAACCGTAGTTGTAATGAAAAAACTGAAGCGCAGTGGCTCAGTGCTAGAGTGCTTGACTCGAGACACAGGGATTCGAGTTTGAGCCGCACTGGCACAACTGCGTTCAGTTCGTTATGTCCTTGAGCAAAACACATTACTCTTTGCTCAGTACTAGTTTAACCCAGGAAGACCCGTTCCGAAATAACTGACAAATTGTTGAATGGTATGTAAAGTATCAAATCAAAACAAAAGTAAACATGAGTGGATCCAGGAATTTTCGTCAGGGTTGGTCTAGGTCCATCTGGCATATGAAAAGCTATGACAACGTTTTTTTAGTTCTCAACTTATTTTACAGAAGACCAACGGCTACTGTCATAGAAAACTATCATTTTCCGAGGTTCCAGAGGGGATCCAACATTTTCCGTGGGGGGGGGGTCCAACTATTTACAGGGGGGTCCAATTGCTTATTCCCTATAGAAACCAATATAACTTTCGATTTTCCAGGGGGGGGGGGGGGTCTGGACCTCTGTCCCCCTCTGGATCCGCCCATGGTAAAAATTAAAAACCTGTAGAATCTCGCTCGAACTTAAGCGTATCGCAACGCTTGATACCCGGGATAGGCTATCACAGCGCTGAATGGTTTGGGTTTTGTACTCAAATTTGGCCGACAAACGGTGCTTACCGCATCGACGAGCAGCGAACATTTGGACGAATCTGCGCATACGCCTAGGAAGACGAGAGTTCACGCTTCTCGCAAACACTAAGTATGAAAATAGATAAATGTTGAGACAAAAAGGTAGATCTCCAGCTTTAGATTTTGGCGTTCAAAGATGGTTTCTTGCATATATATATATGATACGTACTGACCAAATGACACGCGAAAATTGACTGTACCAGACGGTCTCGTCGGAGCATTCGATGTCTACACGCGCTAGGCTTAGCTTACCATGGCAGGGGTTTCCCTGTGACCTTCATTTGTAAATGAAGGTCTTGGATCTGTACCAGCTATAACTGACAGACCTAACAATTTAAGCAATATCGCGTACAATCACTTTATATCATGTATTTGATGTTGCACCCTTTTTGGCATTTCTTCTCAAGTAACTAAAATAGCGTACAATTTACAAACATGTTTTAAAAGGCAGCTTTGTGATTAGTAATGAACTATAAAACAGCACTATAATGCGCGTGGGGGTGTCAAACAGTGTGGATCCAGATCAGGGCCGACGCTCTGTCGGACTTGGTTTGGATCCGGACTGCTTGCATGTTAATTAACTAAACATATCAGAAGAAATGCTAGATGCTCCTCAGGAAAATTGTTGTTGTTTTCACTACATTAATATATATGTTAATGTGTAGGCTATAAACATTGTTATATATTTAATGCTGAATAAATATATTGTAATGTATTGTATTGTATTTCCCTAGGTATTTAATTGGCAAAGGACTTGTAGGAGAAATTAGGGGAGGTCACCCTGAAATACTTTCACCTTTGTTAATTAGGGAGCGCAGTGGTTCAATGGTAGAGTGCTTGACTCGAGACTGAGGGGCCGCGGGTTCGAGCCTCACCGGCATCACTGTGTTGTGTCTCATGAGCAAGACACATTTATGCTTAGGCTAGCTTAGTACTGGTTCAACCCAGGAAGACTCGTCCCTACATAACTGAATGAGTGTTGATGGAACGGAAAGAACCAAATCAAATGTTTGTTATTTCAAACATAAAAGATGGAGAAAAAAAATGCGTGTATGTCACCCATTGTCTTTGTTCGCCATTGAAGAAAACAAAAGACACACACGCTTCCCCCATATAGATTATACAGGAAGCTAGGGAAAGCAATCTTTATTGCACCTGGCACACCGTCTTGGTATGATTAGTATACTTACCAAATCTAGTCAATATATCTCAAAGAGTATAACAGTTACAAACTGTCTTTAAAAGATGGACTGACAGACGGACTAACGGACAGAAAGACGGATAGGCCTCAGGCTGATCGCTATGTCTTCGATCCTTGTTGGTTTTGGGGATAAAAATGTGAATCAAAAATTAGCTATTTCGTTTTACAATCCATTTTAGATGGAACGCGCGTTATCAATACCCGTTGATTCACATAATTTTCACCGGCGTCACACTCAACATACCCGATCTCTCGCATTATATACGCACACCTAGCATTAAATGCATTTTCCTTGCATGCCATTTTTTTCTTTTTAGTATTTATCAATTTGGCTTTAATCCAATTTGCAAATACCGAATTGGGCTCCTTGACTTACTACTTTTGCTAGAAAATCAAATTTGAATGCTATGAAATGTGTTTTTGCGACCTTTTACCATAGGGTCTGTAAAATGGGGCGCACAATGACAACTTTCCTAAAACATCTTTTTACAGCATTATTGCATTGCAAGAGACAAAATTGATTTCCAAAGCACCTGCAATAATAAAAATTCTGATTTGCAGCGTCAAAAAAATATGCTAGGATAATATAAAGGAAAGATTAAAAAAACATGCCTTAAAATCCTTCCAACCCCGTTGATGCGTTGACACCTTACCCGTCGTTACACGTTTTTCCAGTTAACCCCCGTTGATGCCCTGGTTTTAATGTGCACTGTTTCCATAGCTTGATCATAAGTAATAGTTATACCATGGGTTGTTCGCCTGTACGCGGAGATAATCCACGAGCTTTAGCGAGTGGATTATCTTACGTACAGGTTGACAAACATGGTATAACTATTTAAATACCTTCCACTGATGTTTCAATAAAAAACGAAGAAAGAAAACGTATTTTAACGACCAAAACTCCCCCCGACTGCCCCAACGATAAAATGGTGCGTAGTAATAATATCTTGGCCACGCCTACATGGCATGTCAAGGCTCGCCACGCTCTACGACAAGCAACAACAACCTGTATAGTGTACACTCGGAATTCCCGGGATTCTGACTTATTTTTTTCAGCGGGAGCTGTCTATAATCGACTTTACTCTAAATTATCCACCAATCAGAAACAATCTTACATCTGCAAGTCTGCTATCTATGCTCATTGAAACGGACTATCTAAATTATCCACCAATCAGAAACAATCTTACATCTGCAAGTCTGCTATCTATGATCATTGAAATGGACTATAATTTGGTTGGGTATGAAAGCCATGACCGTGCCGCGCTGCCGCGCCGAAATCTGCCGCGCCAGAAATTTATTTTTCCTTTCCCGAAGCACTATGAGGTGTAATTCCATATTTTTTTCGCTCTGTCATCTGCAAATAGTATTATTAGCAATTGCCAATACAAAAATACATTATTTTTTACCGAAATAATGTTTTTAATGGCGATTTGACATGTGTCAGGGATATGAAAGCCCCTGCCGCGGCCTGCCGTGCCGTGCCGTGCCACTTGCGTTAGTGGCAGTTTACCTTATTTTTTCACAGTCGATTACTGGAACATTTGTCCTGGCTGCATTTTTACTAGAATCCATGGCACGGATGATTCTTAGTGGGTGTTTTAGGCATGCGATGGAATAATAATAATAATAACGCATACACTCAATAGGCCCTTTTTCATGCGTTGTTACAGCTGGACAATAAACTGGTCAGTTAAACTTGTTCACGGTCCGCTTGCATCATAATATAATCAAGGGACGATCATTAAATGAATAATATTCTTGACTTTGATCAATAGTAGAACCAAACAAGCTCATTAAAGATGTACAATCTAATCTGATCAATTAGTGCCGAAAGAATTTGGAACAAGAAGTTTGTAAACTTCAATGAGCTCAACATTAATTTGTGTTACTCAGAATCTAGAATTGTCTTATTTATTTATTTATTTATTTATTTATTTATTTATTTAAGCATAGCTAATGCGCCGATGCGTCGGCTGGTCTGCGCCTTTGTTTTTCGCAAACACCCACAACATTAGCAACGGTTTTACGTCATATGTTTCACAGTGTCGGCCAAGACGAGTCTGCGCATATGCACAGTCTCGCCATAGCCTCTACTGCTGGTTTATACAAGATGATAAACTTTATACATTAACCACGTCGCTCATCTAATGAAACTAGCTAGAATATGGTTATATTACAAGATAGATAACGTTCGTTTATCATAAATTTGTTCACAGTGAAGGCTCAGACGAGTTTGTGCATACGCACAGTCTCGCCAGGGCCTTTACTACTTGTTTACTGAATGCGAGAGCATTTAATCAATGGAAATGACGCCTCCTGAAATTTAGAACAAAACTGAAACTTCGAAAACAAACTTATTTTCTGATTTGAGGGTGCGTCATCCATAGTGCAGTGGGATTCCCACAGCCTATAACATGCTTTGGGAAATAATACTGTGTTTATAGTCCATCTATGTATGATGTCATTGATGCCAGCAAACAAGACGATTACCTGCACTAATACAGGATTTTTTTTATTATTTAACTGAAATCTATTTTTTCTGAGTCCTATGTGCGCTTCATGTCTTGTGATGTGATAGAAACCATGTTATATTGTATACAAACAATATACTTTAAAGGCTCTAGCGAGACTGCGCATATGTGCAAGCTCGTCTGAGTCTTAACTGTGAACTGACTAATGATGTACATGATCATGTATGACCATTGAACAGAACTGAGTTTTATTCGAACTCCTGTAGGCTATATAGCTCGCAAGAATACAATCTACATCTTTTGGAGAAGGCGTGCTTAATTTTCTAACTTGTATATCCACTACTTTCAGTAAACAAGCAGTAAAGGCTCTGGCGAGACTGTGCGTACGTGCATGGGCGGATCCAGAGGGGGGACATGGGGTCTGGACCCCCCCCCCCCCCGAAAAATCACAAAACTATAGGGTTTTCTAGCAATACTGGTATGGATCTCCTGAAAAAATCAAAAGGTTACCAAGCCAGCATTAAATGTTGGGCCATCATTGGTACGAGTCTCTCCCTTCATCAACTAGGAAAAAAACAACAAAAAAAACGTTTTCAAAGTCGGCCCCCCTCTGACAAAACTTTCTGGATCCGCGCAAAATATGCAAACTCGTCTGGGCCTTCACTGAGATCTGACCTATGATGTACATGCATGATCAATGAACAGAACTGAGTTTTATTCGAACTCCTGTAGGCTATATAGCTCGCGAGGATACAATCTACATCTTTCGAGGAAGGTGTGCTTAATAATCTATCTCTTCAATAAACAAGTAGTAAAGGCTCTGGCGAGACTGTGCATATTCGCATGGGTGGATCCAGAGGGGGGGGGGGGGGCAGGGGGTTCGGACCCCCCCCCCCTGAAAAATCACAACACTATAGGGTTTCCTTGCAATACTGGCCCGGATCCCCTGAAAATCACAAGGTTACCAAGCCAGCATTCAATGTTGGGCCATCAACGGTACGACAGTGAAACTCCATTTTAATGGCGTTTGCTGGCGGGCTGATGTTGGTCCGCTTATGGTGGTATTTGGATCGTCTCTTCCCTCGTCAACTAAGAAAAAAACGTTGTCAAAGTCGGACCCACTCTGGCAAAACTTTCTGGATTCGTGTAAGATGCGAGAACTCGTCTGAGCCTTCACTGTGAACAAATTTATGAAGTACGAACGTTATCTATCTTGTAATATACGTAACAATATTCTAGCTAGTTTCATTAGATGAGCGACGTAGTTAGTATTTTATCATCTTGTATAAACCAGCAGTAGATGCTATGACGAGACTGTGCATATAGGTTTGATAGGATTCTGAGTAACACAAAGTAATGTCGTCTTATTGAAGTTCACAAACTTCTTTCTAGAAAATGATTTAAGAAGGGGAGCGCAGTGGTAGAGTGCTTGATTCGAGAGCGAAGGGCCGCGGGTTCGAACCTCACCGGCGTCACTCGCAGCAGTTTTCTTCGGGTCCTGTTTAAAAGAATTCCATTCTGGCTGGAATTGCCTGTTTATATAACAAAACGCAAAACTTGTTCAACGTAATCACCTTTTGTTTTAAAGATGTTGGGGCTAATTGTTTTGTAGTATCTGGCTCAGCCCTGGTTGCCCATTTCACCCAGTTGTGTCTAAAAGCTGTAACCAACCGAACTTACCGAATGTTCACTTTTTTAACCTATTGATTATAGCTATGTGATTTTCTTTATATCCCTTTAAGTTTTTGACCAATATATCTGTATCCTTACAAAATCCCTTCCAGTGCCTCACTAAGAATAAAGGTGTCGTCGAGTTGCCTCATAAAGTGTCGCCGAATTGTCTCAAAATCTGTCGACGAGTTGTCTCAAAAAAAAAAACGTGTCGCCGTCGGCGACTTTCCGGTAGATTTCGGAAGTTTCTTTGTAGTAACTATAGCCTACGCATGTAGATAAATACAACGATCTATGCCAGATCAATATCATTATTAATGAGACTAAAACTGTATTATTTTCAAGTGTATACAATTTACTTATTTAGACAATGATCTCAAGTAATGTTGTATCTTTTAAACATATCATGCTTTCATAGTTAGTGACTTCCAGTTACCATTTGTATTAAAAGTTTTTCCCACTTCACATTCTACTTTTAATCCCTATGTTTAATATTAAACATGAGATATACAAAATATACCATAACTCCAAACATTCTTAGTTATGAATTGCTTATAATACTGCAATAGTGTAACAGGGGCTTTGAAACCTACGCAGGCAGACCAATGCTTAAACTTGCACTTCTCTTTTACAATGCAACTCCTCCACCAACTGACTTTCCAGACTAATTACAAATTTTCACCGTGTCCCTACAACAGGCTTACAATACACTCTATCCTGTTGAGCTGCAAAAGACATCGTTCACATACTTTGAGTCAAACTTTCACGTTTGCAACCTTCAATTTTCATCTCATCCAATCAATCAACATCTAACACCAATCTATTGTGCATAAAATATCTTACAATTACAATAGGACTTTAAATGTATGTTCTCCTTTGAATGCCGCTGAATATCTTTTTTAAAGATATTTCTTGTTATTATTATTAGAAGCTAAAGAAATGTGACTGCGTTGCGATAATTTAATATATTATATTTGGATTGTTTCCCTTACAACGTAATGTTGCAACGGAACCAAGGGAAAGCAATTTAAAAGCCTGCAGAAATGAAATGTCGCGGGGAACTGAAACTGAAAAGACATTTTGCTCGTTTTTTTTTAGCCATTCGCTGATCCGTTTCTTTGCTAGTGAATCAGCAATAGCTTGAGAAATTCATTGAAATGTGTTTATCAAACATAATGAGGATGGACTTGTGACGAGAAAAGGATTTGAGAGGAGATCAGAGAACTGGAACAGGTCTAGGAATGTCTGAATGTAGGAGAACAACTACAGATGTAAATATTTGGCTGGTGTCTGATCTAGGTCGAATAATAACATCGGATCAGCATTGTCAATTTTTATGTAGAATGCCGTACAATCTTCAACATTCCCAAATTCCTCTAAGCTAGACCAGGAGGCAGGAAGGCCAGGGTGGTGAGTCTGATTTTATATTCATAAATGTATTGTGCTTATGTGTATTGAAAATAAGTAGTTCCGACAAAAATATCGACATTGAACAGTGATGATATGAAAAAGTCATATCATCACTAGTGAAATATTTCACTCCTCAAAGATACTAAAATTATCTCACTGCGAAACTATAGGAATTTAATGCTAGGTATATAATATTATACAGAATAGTAAACTGTGTTTCTGTGATATGAAAATTATGTCACTCAGAGATGCTGGTGACTTGGTAAACAACTCGTCCTGCGGACTCATTGTCTACCGAGTTACCACCATTCCTTCGTGACATAATTTTCATATCACAGACACATTATACAGTTATTTCATGCCTGTTTGTAGTATAGTCAAAACTATTACCCTGAGGTGCCGTGGACGACCTGATGCACTATTGCACGAGGCCGGAGGCCGAGTGCAATAGTGCATCAGGTCGTCCACGGTACCGAGGGGTAATAGTTTGACTATAGTACAAACAGGCATGAAATAACTGTTTTATTACCCAACGCATTTGATGAAATACTTAGCAGCGTTCCTTGAATAGAGCTGCTGTAGACGATGCGGTTTTGTTGCAAAACGGAAAAATTCACCAAATCTGCTCAATTTTGGTCTCAAAATGTTCCGCTCGTTCTAACTAAGAAAACGAGTACCCACACTTTATGTTTCTGACCATAAACAACGGAGTTATTGGAGTTTTAAAGCCTCATTTTCACCATAGTTGCATAACGTCTCCTTTCATAAACGAACCGTACGCGCATCGTCGTCGAACATAATAATATGCGCCTGTGTGTTTTTAACATGGAAGCGGGAAACCAGGCCCATGGTATAGTGCCAGTCTATAGTCATATTTATTGACCGGTGGTATAGTTCAGTGACTCATGACATAGCAAAAAATAGACAATTACTCCGTATATAGACGGTTGGGTAATAAAGTTTACTATTCTCTATTTATACCACCTACATCAGTGTAGACCTTGCACATCATGAGATATTTCGTGCTCAATTTGGTAATGGTGGTATAAAATGCTGTATTGAATGGAAAGCATGAAGAAGAATCCATTATTTAAGTGAGGGTGGGATAGAATATCCTTTCCCTCGTGATAACCGTTTGTCATCACTCGGAAAGCCTCGTGATCCTCAGGGCTGATTTTTCTATCCCACTCTCAAACTCATGGTAGATTCTTATAGTTTACATAAAAATACTGTATGGGGGAGCGTTATAAGCAGTGCTTATTATCTCTTTCATTAAAACCAGTGTTGTTCTGATTGCTTATTTCTTCCAAAAATCTACATTTATCATATGACGTCGCGTCTGGGAGCGAAATATGGCCATGCAATAAAATCGATAAACCACTAATGGTTTACACCGGTGACATTATGACGTCCTTAACAACGTTGCGTAGTAAAGATGAAAATATAAAGTAACGCTTTTACGGCAGAAATATGATTTCAAAGTAATCTTAATGGCATATGATAAATAGAATCTAACATTCGTGCTCTTGTATTATTGAATTTATTAAACAAGCCTCGCATTTTATCTCTTTTCCTAAACTCATTTAGTGAACTCAATAAATCATGAACACTCATGTAAGATCCTTTATGTATTTACAAACACGAGTTTACCCATTACCTGCTAGAGTCCTCTGTTGATAATTTTTGTAAACAATTTGAACTCAGATCAAAGGACAAAACGTCAGCCCTGATTGGGATTCAATCTGGTTGACACTGTGATGGTATTCGTTATTTTTTCCAAAACTGTTGATTTTGAAAAGAAATCAGCAGATGAGGAAAATATGCAAACTTACCCATTAGCCAGAGTGACTATTAACTCAAGACAGAACGTCATTTGATAATAATTTAATTTACATTTTCTTTCTGAATTTGTCTTTCAAACAGCCAAGTAAAATAGAATGTCATTTAGTTTAATGAAATATGAGCCAGTGCATGAGATTTCCAACAATGTGGTATGTGTGTCCAGCAAAGCCTCAGATCAGCCTGCGCATACGCGCAGTCTGATCAGAGGCTTTGCTAGTCGCTGGAGTATACTATGATTGTTAAGCTACTAACTGAACACCATTTGGAGTTTCTAAGCTTAACAGGAGGCTGCAGAGGCTCGTCCGAGTCTACACATGTCAAAATGCCACATTGTTGGTAATCTCACGCACTCGCTCATATAGTACTTGAACCATCGATTCATTTAAGTATTTTCTTACTTTCGTCTAGAACTGCCCAAATCTTACATTACTTATATATAGGTGTTTGTTCAGATGTGAATAATGCGTGCATTGTAACAGAATACTGTTCACGAAGAAGCTTCGCGGTAAAGGTGCCATGTAATCTATTTGGACACCTTATATAGTTTTAAAACATGGGTCGGCTTCGCGGAAAAGCTGCGACATGGTCAGGTTCAAACAGCCTGTTCAGGTACAGCAACTAATTGCGGAATAACTGTATTCAAAATTTTTATTTGGGGATGTATATCGTCGGCTATAAAGTCGGAAATTTAGTTTTACGCCGACGCGTGAGCGGAGCCGTGAAGCGTGATTTCCGAACGTATGTCCGACAATATACCTCCCCAAATGAAAATTTTGAATATGGTTATCCCCATTCTGATGCATTTGCAGTTTGAGCTCGAATTGGAGCGTTGCAAGCCGCATAAAGCCACACGTCATTCAATGAAATTTGACGTAATTACTGACGCCAAGCTATTTCGTTGCAAATTTTTGACGCTATCCAATCAGACGTCGCGTTACAAACTCAAGTGCAATAGAATTAGAATCATGATATTTTTAAAGCTGCATACTCTGTAACTTTTGATCTTTTAATTTTAGAACTAATGTTTCTATTTTTCAAGAACACAGTAAAAAAACTAAAATTCAGGTATACATTTTACCAATTTCGTAAATCTTAACAAATTATCAGTATCAAAACAACAGCATTTAAGCTAAAATTACCTGTCTATAATTATTGGAGGGACGCAAATAATTACCAACAAGCGAAAAACACGTCTGTTTTATAAGATAACTCACTTTTCCGCGCGGTTTTCAGCTATAGTGAAATGATTTATTGTGAAAACATAACTTAATTCTACTTTTACAAATGATTTAAAAAGAAAATAAAAAATTTCGAAAAATGTTCTTAGTTGCAGACTATGCAGCTTTAATGTGGAATGTTTACTCATTGTACTTCCCAAACAGCGATTTACAAAATCGCAGATCAGACTGCGTGGAGGGGCGGTTTCATTGTTTCTGATCATTTATTGCGTACATATTCATGTGATTGGTCATGAAAGCAATGACATAATTTTAGAGAAAAGGCTAACATGTAGACGCTATATATTGTAAAAACACTTATATTTGGTGGGTATTTTTATTTGGTTCTTTTGGTAGTAAAAAAAAAATCGCAAAAATATGAGACCGAGAAATACAATTTCGAGTATAGTCACAAAATAAGCAACTAGAGGACCTGACAGTCCTGAAGCGCTCACATGATCTTAATGATGTTAAAGTAGGTCAAGATCAACTACAGCTTATAATGAAACATATTTTGTTTTATGGGGGTTGTGGCCATTTTGGTCAAGTGACCTAAAACAGTCTAATGAATACTTCATCAAACATCCCAGTGATTTCTGAGGAAAAGATGTTTACATAGGTATGTGGCAGTCCAAATGAGTGGCATTGGATAAAAGGTCACAGGTCAGCTTGACATTTGGTACTTATATAAAACCGTTGTCTCATTAGATTAATAATTTCTTGCAAGTATTATGATTTCGGTCTAAATAGTTTTAGAAAAATAAACATTTCAAGATTTTCCCCATTTAATTGTATGAGGAATAAAATTTGACCTTGCCATGAAGTAGTCAAGGTCAACCAAGATTCATCAGTAGGGCCCACATCCCCAATGCTATATACCAAGTCCCAAGGCCATTGGCGTTTCGGTCCCAGAGAAGAAGATATTTAAAGTGCTTTCACCATATATGGGCGTGGTGGCCATCTTGGCCATGTGACCAGTACAATTGGTATAAATTTTGGCTTACCTATCATAAGGATTCTTCATATGAAATTTGAGTTCAATTGGCCTAGTGGTTTCTGAGGAAACTATGTTTTAATGTGTTGATGGGACTCCAATATCAGCGACCTTGGTTGAAAAGTTAAAGGTCAACCTTGGCCTTTAAACTTATTTATAGCCATTATCTAATTAGGTTTAACATATCAGGTGAGAATAATGACTTTGGCTTCAACAGTATTCAAAAAATCAACTTTTCATAAAAAATTCTATTTGAATGCATTAGAAAGCAAATTTGACCTTGACGTTAATTTGGTCAAGGTCAACTTAGGATCATCATTTGAACGAACTTGGTAGGCCTCACATCCCCAATGATACATACCAAGTTCCAAGGTCACCGGCCTTCTGGTTCTGGAGAAGAGGATTTTTAAAGAGTTTTTACCATATATGGGCATGGCGTCATCTTGGTCATGTGACCATAATACTTTGTATAAATTTTGGCTAATTTAGCATAAGAAGTCTTCACGTGAAATTTGAGATCAATTGGGACAATGGTTTGTGAGAAAACTATGTTTTAATAAATTGACGGGACTCCAATATGAGCGACTAGATCGACCTTTGAAACTGATTTATTGCCAATCGAGTGAGAATAATGACTAAGGCTTCTATAGTTTTCAAAAAAATCAACTTTAAAAAAAATTTCCCATTTAAAAGCATTAGGAAACAAATTTGACCTTGACGTTAAGTAGGTCAATGTCCACCTAGGATCATCATTTGAACAAACTTGGTAGGCCCTACATCCCAATGCTACATACCAAGTCCTTAGGTCATCGGCCTTCTGGTTCTGGAGAAGAAGATTTTTAAAGGGTTTTAACCATATATGGGCGTGGCGGCCATCTTGGTCATGTGATCAAGACCATTTGAGCAAACTTTCGTTTCCGCGTCCTAAGGAGTCTTCATATTAAATTTGAGTTTAATTGGCCCAGTAGTTTCAGAGGAGAAGATGTTTGAAAATGTTGATGGACGGACGGACGGGCGGACGGACGGACGCCGGAGTGACTGGTAATACTATTAGCTCACCCATTCAGTTTAGCTTATAAATGGACACACAACCTTAGCAATCGTAATGTCGTAGTATGTTGGTATTATATCCGTTTCGTCAAAAATCAATTTTTGATTATTAGAGTATTATCTATCTTTCTACGTAGAGCAAACCACGCCTTATATAGGGCTACGATTAAAGGAAAGAATATGCTCCTATAGGGAGCATATGTTTTGCTTTAAATGTAGCCCTTATGAAATAAGATAATAACTTAAAAGGGCATTAAAGTGAAAAGAAAACGTCAAAATTAAACTACTCAAATATGTCAGCCTTTCAAAATCACAAAATTTTGAATGCGCAAAAACAACAATAAGCAACACTCTAAGTTTCTCTTCTCAAGCGAAGCTATTTTCAAAACTACAAAAGACACAAAAAACTACAACACAAAACCAAAAGCAAGCACTTATCCCGCCAACATTAGTTTAAACTTTTATTTCATTTTTGTTTAACAACACGTGTACATATAATACAATAAGTCACATACAAATCATTTCAAAATACAAAAAAAGGGATTCAAAAGAAAGTCTATTGACTTTTGTAAATCTGTTTCCCTGCTATTCAATATTAGAAATACAATAATCATATCACTTGAATTAACATAAATATGTATAAACAATACAGCAAAAACTCGATAATTCGAACTGGAATTAACCAGGTTTAACTGTATATATAATAATACCAAAACTGTTGTTTAATACAAAGTATGAATATTGACTTTTGAAAAGGAGAATGAATATTTTACAAATAACATCTATCTAATCCTTGTTGTCTCCACGGGGTTTGGAGATGATCAATTCTATGGGGGATATGGTCGTTGCCTCTATGTACCCAGTTAGCAGAATAGTCGTCAAACGAATCAATTGTGAATACACTAGTAATTCGGATAGTATGCTGTTGTTGAGAACATTGAGATATGGTTTCTGCAAATGTAGTGTGATATTGGAGCATCGCTATACGTATACAAAACGTATTTTAAATAAATGTCGTACTATTATTGCAAACAATGAGGTATGTTTCATACAAATGCAATGCGTTATTGACGCATTAATGTTGTTTGTATCTTTACAATCAATTGCATGTCTAAGTCACATGAGATTACAAGGAACATTAAAAAAATACCTAGTTAGCCCTCATATTAGGCATCTAACATTACCTAGTGTACCACTAGAATGTTTGTTCAAACTATGGATCTGGGACAAAAAGGGACCCAATCGAGGGGTATTGTGCTCTGCATAGGCTTATATGGGGATACAATAAACATTCTTTATCTGAAACCTCAAGATCTAGAGCTTTGATATTTGGAGTATAGCTTCTCCCAGTGGACCAAAAAGGCCCCATCCCCAACAAGCCTTACATTGGTGTTTATCTGGACCACTACATGCAAAGAGCCTTGATATTTGATATGAATTATCATCTAGTAGACCTTTCCATAGTTTATGAATTATCATCTAGTAGACCTTTTCAAAGTTTATGAAATGGTGCCTGATTCAAAATGGCCCCACCTTTTGGTCACATGTTTTACACAGGCTTATATAGCCAAAATATAAAACATCTCTTGACTCGAATTGCTAGACATAAAATCTTGTATAAGGTACATGTATGTAGCATCACGTAGTTGTACATTTTCAAGTTTGATCAAATTATGACTTGGGCTACAGGTACACCTCAGGGGTCACACATTTTATATAATTTTATTTAGAGAGAACTTTTAAGTATCTTTCTGTCTGAAACCAAAACGCCTTACAGTCTTGGTATTCGGTACATTGTGTATGCAAAATCACTAAGTGGTTCGCTACTAGGTTTGATATTCTATATATATAATCAACTAATGGTATGTTATCAAATTTGGTTGAAGTAAACTTCGGTGGTCAAAACTGGTCTCATCCCTGGGCTCTTATGTTAACAATGACATTAACAGTGAAACCATAAATCAATCTGTATGAAACAACAAGACTTACAGCCCTAGTATTTAGTATGTACTTATTTTATTATTTGCTTTTCTCTAATTATTCCTTTTTTCAAATACGCAAGAAAAGCATCAAAGAATAAATGGTTTGAATTCAGATAAGGTCAAACAAGGCTAATATTTTGTTGGAGCTTATTTTGTCCAAACCGTTTGCAAGTGTTATCAACAGAGTAGATACTACCAGACATAGAGTTATTATTATTAACACCAGGATCTGTCCATTTCCATTTCTGATCAAAAGCAACGTTTTGATCGCAAAAATACACATTGTGGCAAATAATAACATTTTTATGGTCTACAGCTTTATTTTTGTAGACCCCAAAAGATTTATTGATATCAACCAGTGAACACACAATCTGGCGGTGCCTACCTAGTATGTTAGAATTCATTTAATATTGTTTTCTTTTGTCTTCGTACAAACCTGTGTTGTGTTACTTTTTGGAAATTGAGACGTTCTTTACACTCTATCGTTTGGTCAAAATCCAGCTATTAGTTTATGTTCATTCTGAGCCAAAAATAGTCAGTGAGTATGATCAGGATATACCACAATCACAAACTGCAGACAACCCCGTGGCACCGCGAGGAAGAGACGCTCAATCACCACGAGACACCAGGAAGATAAATTAAGCAAAGCAATCAGCTCTCTCTTCCCCATCAAGATGATTGCAATACTAGAATGGACATAAAGTAACGTACAACAAAACATAGAACAATTACAGACTCCCACAATGGGAGTAACAATAAACAAAAAGTCAACAACAACCGAACCACCGCCTTAGAACGTCTCACAATATTGGATTTCTAAAAGCAATGGGTTGCTTGAATCAGACAAGATACTTCATGATGGTGATTGGCAGTTTTATGGATCTACACGGTATCAATAACATGTGTCTATACGGTATCTATAGCCCATGTCTACACTATCGCATAATTCACAACAACTGCGTCTGTCTACACGATACATCACGGAAAAGAGCCATGGTCTACAAGATATTAAGACCGATATTTTGAAACTCGCAAATCACGATCCAAGACGGTTTCTCTAGGCTTTCAGGACTAAAGGATGAGTTTCGAAGACTGGACTTATGGTTTATAGTAAAAGAATCGCAATATTTGTTGTTAAAAAAGACAAAATGAAAAGAAAACCGGTCGTGTCTCCGCTTCGTTTCCACTTTCTGCAAATCACTCACTTCTCTCTGTCAAATTCTTGCTTAATAGATCAACCTGCGCAAAGAGATTAGGAAAATCATAACAGCTTTGAAAATCTATACTGCAGCCAAAAAAGTCTACACGATATCACGTATACGACTGTGTTATGCAACAATGGTGAAAATGAGGCATGGTTTGGCAACTTTAAACTCTAATAACTCCGTAGTTTTTGGTCAGAAACATGAAGTGCGGGTAGTCGTTTCCTTGTAAGAACAAGCGGAACATTTTGAGACCAAATTTGAGCTAATTTAGTGAAATTTCCTGTTTTCAACAAAGTAAGAAAGAAGGCAAAGATCAGGAATAGATATAATGAAGCACCACACCTGACCCAGGATACAAATGGGAAAGTGACAACGTCACAACAAGACATCACAAACGAGAGCCAAGAGATCAGCCCTCTCCCAGCAGGTGGCCACAATGCATCAACAAACAGACGTGCATGAAGGCATAACAAAACCAGACAGACATAACACAAATGATCCAAAAAACAAGTATAATTCGTTTCTTGTTTACTGTCGTGAGTTGGCTCCCGATACCATTATATTAACAGGTGACCGGGCCCAGGGCGGCGACAGTAAACATGATTCGCATTATACCGCCTTGGAACGGTCAGTAAAAATATTTTATTGGAGGGCTTAAAACTGCTTAACGGTGCACCAACCGCATCCATTCAAGGAACGCTGCTAAGTATTTGATAAAATGGGGTGGGTAATAAAACTGTTATTTCATGCCTGGTTGTAGAACAGTCATAATATTACACCTCGGTGCCGTGAACGACCTGATGCACTATTGCACTCGGCCTTCGGCAACTTTAAACTCTGTTGTTTATGGTCAGAAACATGAAGTATAGCCACAATGCCTTCGGCCTAGTGCACTAGTGCATCAGCCGGTCGTCCACGACACCTCGGGTTAATAGTTTTGACTTTACCACTAAAATGCATGAAATAACTGTATAATAGCCCTACTTTGAAAGGGGGAGGGCTATATAGGATTTGGGTTGTCTGTCATTCCGTCTGTTCGTTCGTCCGTCCGTTTGTTCGTCCGTTTGTTCGTCATATTTTTTTCGTTTCCGCTCAATATCTTCAGAACTCTTTTATAGAATTTATCCACATTTTGTATGTGCATTGAATTGATATTGACATGATCCAGTTCTTTCTGGAGTAAATTTTGAATTTATAAAGACAGCACTTTTTTGTTAAATATTTTACATGCTCTTCTGCTTAATGCATTTTTGTGGCCTATATTGCAAACAGTATGGTTCCAGATCAGACATATAAGCAGTCTGATCAAGATTCATAATGTTTGCGTATGTCACATAAGTTATGTGGTTAAATTATTTTGGTGTACATCAGATGAGGGTTTGTGACCTATATTGCAAACAGTATAGACCTTGATCAGACTGCTTAGGAGCATTCTGATCAGGGTTCATAGTGTTATTTTACATGGAAAGATTTGTTTTGGGGAAATTAAAAATATGCAGCAGATGTAATAAGCAGACAACACTCTTTGTTCAATACTGTCATCTACTAATGAACAAATGTACTTATATACAATGCCTATATTATAGTGCCATCAGTATGGACCTAGATCAGTCAAATGAGCAGTCTGATCTCGGTTCATAATGTTTGCTTACACGATGAAAATATTTTGGAGTAAAGGTGTAATTTTGTGATCTATATTGCAAACTGTATGGACCCAGGTCAGACTGTTTAGGAGCAGTCTGATCAGGGTTCATAGTGTTTGCTTACATAATGAAATTATGCTGGAGAAACTTTTAAGATGCACAGCAGACATACTAAGCAGACAACACTGTTTTGTTGAATATTCTTGTATGAAGTGATCATCTTGATGAATAAAAACAAAAACAACTATTTAATTTTTTAAAGAAAATCAAAATGTCTGGGTTCACAGTCGGTATGACACGCTGATGTATTTGATTTAAAGGTGAGGTTGAATCAAAGTTGATTCAGTTTTGATTCAACATTGAAATATCAATCTTGAGTCAGTGTTGAAATATCAATGTTGATTCAATGTTTGAATGTCAACGTTGATTCAACGTTTGTAAATCAGCGTTTATTCAAGTTTCAAAATCATATCTATTTTCAACATTATTACAACATCTTTTGTCAACGTTGAATCAACATCTAACCCGTGCCTGCTGGGTAGGTTTGACATCAAATATAACCAAAACATGTTCCAAGAACTAATATGCGACAGTCCTAGTTTATAGCCGACCCATTAGACCCAGAGGACACCGTGTTTATATTAATAGACTTTTCGCTTAATGTAAAGGCGACAACTTTAATATTCATATCTGGGCGTGGTTCGGCTATTTCATCTGCAAAATAAGGGAAATCAGGTTCTAATAATAGTTTAGTAAAGAATGAATAAGTTGTTTGGGTCGCACAATCGTGCGTGCATTTCATGAAAATCCTAACCTTATTCACACTGAACTAACATTTATTAACCCTTTAAGCGCATAATCACAAACTGTATGCTTTTGTCTTCCACTAAATATTTGAAGCCTCATAGACAAACAGTGTGGACCCAGATCAGACTGCTCCTGTAGGAGCAGTCTGATCTGGGTCCACAATGTTTGCCGCTATGCTTATGTCAAATAGACATTTTCAGATGTTGTTATTTTGC
The DNA here is from genome assembly GCA_964019695.1 of Loripinus fragilis. NCBI lineage: Eukaryota > Metazoa > Mollusca > Bivalvia > Lucinida > Lucinidae > Loripinus > Loripinus fragilis. Next base: position 101,619,522 of record OZ026515.1, read on the forward strand.
TGGCGTTTTTAGGACTAAATAATAAATAATGTGTTTTGCGTCTCTACTGAGTTACTTTTGAATAAAACCATGCCTCATTTTCAATTTTTACCTATGTCTAAGGTTGACCAGTCCTAATTACGCATTCATGGGGTGCCGCCTTTACAGTACCCAAAAAGTCATATATAATACACTAAACAGTTGTCTGCTCAACACTGCAGGCGGCGACTAAAGGGATGAAAGCTGTTGCATCATAAGAAAGATTCGAACTCTCACCATGGCTAAACGATTTTATACAGTTATAGACAAAGTATGTATTTTGATTTCCATAACAGAATTAGAATTCCTAAATTAATTAATGAACCGACTGCCACTGTCTTTGTTCAGCTGTTGCATCATAAGAAAGATTCGAACCCTCACCATGGCTAAACGATTTTATACAGTCATAGACAAAACATATATTTTGATTATCATAATATAATTTGAATTCCTTAATTAATTTATGAACTGACTGCCACTGTCTTTGTTCAGCTGTTGCTTAATAAGAACGATTCGAACCCTCTCCATAACTAAACGATTTTATACAGCCATAGACAAAACATATATTTTGATTATCATAATATAATTTGAATTCCTTAATTAATTCGCTCACCGAGTGCCACTGCTTTTGTTCAACTGAGCTTGTTCGTTAAGGCCTACTAGCCTGCACAAATTTCAACACAACTGCCCCTCTTTGAAAAAGTAGTTCTGGCGATCCAAGAAACTTCAACATCTTGTCAAATCATTCATACAATCATTTTCCATTTTACTGATGGGGAGGGGTTATCAGGTGATTATCGCTCTTTTTTGCTCTACCAAAGTCTTTATTGTATTAAACCGGAAGAAGAAATAAAAGTACAAAAGGTTAATTGCACACACTAATGCACACACGCACACAAACACATTCAGTAATGATTATTTCTTTCCTTGTCACTATTTTCCTCCTCAGATGCATCTATTTCAGATTCCAGGTTCGAGCTGTGGGGTCGGGTAAGGAGAACGTGGCAGACCGCAACAGAACTTGATAGACCTTGACAGACCTTCGGTTGCGTCCCGTAACAAGCCGTCCCGCTACGGACATACTCCAGGTTGTGTTAAGGTCTGTTTCGATCTGTCATGTTTTGTTGCGTTCTCCCAGTTCTACTACGGCGGCACAAAGTTTAAGAAGGTCAATCCCGCCGTGGTCACCCCGTTTCGTCAATGGTGGCCGAAATCGTGACTGCCGTGGCCGTCGGGGACATAGTGTAATAGTGTAAACGTAGCATAACTTTGAGTAGTTCTAGGCTTGGACATTAGCAATGAGTTTTTCATAGCAAATGTAATTATATTCATTTCGTGGACTGATGCCAGTCTAACGAAATGCCTGTTTAATCGAGATGATAAAGTTCCTGGAGCTGACATGCCACAATCCTAGTTTATAGCCAACCGGTTTCAGCAAGGAGTCAGCTAATAAACTCCATACACAGTGGTCTACTCAGGCGGCGACTAAAGGGATGAAAGCTGTTGCATAATAAGAACGATTCGAACACACACCATGGCTAAACGATTTTATACAGCCATAGACTAAACATATAGTTTGATTACCTTAATATAATTTGAATTCCTTAATTATTTTTCGCACCGAGTGCCACTGCTTTTGTTCATCTGAGCAGGTTCATTAAATAACTAGTTGCCTGCACAGTCTCGACAAAGTCTATGCTTTTTCATACTTATACACAATGTTTGTTAAGAAAATAAGCCTTTGTCAAAGCGTACTGCAAAAGTGCAAATCGTCCCTCTGTGTGTGCAGTCTGACCTACACCACTGTTATTCTCTGATTTGATAGTGTACTGACTAAAAAGAAACATACATATTGATAATTCTACAAATGTGTGTTTTAATTTTTATAAATATTTTATTGTGTGGATGAAACACAGAGTGGATCCTGATCAGCTGGCTTAATCAGAAGCCAGCTGATCTGAATAAACAGTTTTCAAAAGAGGGTAAAGATAATAGAAAGGAAAAATATGTTCCACTTCTTTTTGAGTTAGAATATAACAGATACATTTTCGAAATTAAGTTTGATATATTCTATGTAGTTTTTGTCATTGGGAGGGGGCAAGAAAGCTGATGTGGTCAGTCTACGAGGATGCAGAGGCACGCCTGAGTCTTCGTGGTTCGCATATGCGATAAGTACCTAAAACATCACTAGACAAAAATCGAAAATTCTGCTGATGTCGTCAGCTGCCTATTTTGCAACACTTCGAATCTGACCTATGTATTTGAGCCAATACAAGAGCTATCAGTGAGCTGCAAAGGCTCGGGCGAGTCTGCGCATATGCGCAGATTCACCAGAGCCTTCGCAACTCGCATATACAAAGTATGGCTGTAGATGAAGAATTATGCCAATATTTAGACGTCTAGCTACGCTGGATATTTCAGCATGGAAGTTTACTAGAGGCTTTCGCACGTACTCAATATGTTCCAAAGTTTTGTGTTGCCCAGGCACGTTAACGTTGCCATGAATGTCAAAGGGATTGTAAAGATTTGCTTAGATAATGAGGCAGTTTACCCCTTATACTAATTCCATACTTCCTGGAGTCCTAGTATATAGCCAACAGGTATGAACAAGAAGACAGCTTATTTATTCCCTAAACCGTTGTCTTCTCAACGCTGCAGGCGGCGACTAAAGGGATGAAAGCTGTTGCATTATAAGAAAGATTCGAACTCTCACCATGGCTAAACGATTTTATACAGTCATAGACAAAGTATGTATTTTGATATCCATAACATAATAAGAATTCCTTAATTAATTCGTGAACCGAATGACACTACCTTCGTTCAAATAAACAAGCTCATTTATTTAAATGACTAGTAGCCTGCACAGTCTCGACAAAGTCTACGTTTACGTTAACATAATGTTAGTTTAGAAAGTGAACTACAAAGGTGCAGACCAGCCTGTCCTGTGTGCAGTCTGGCATATACCATTGCTGTTCACTGATCTGATACTTTCCAATACACGAATAACAAATGCACTGGTCATTCTGCGTGCATCAGGCTGGTCTTTCGCATTCGCAAACCCCGAAGACAGGTTTTCTCGCCTCGAGACCCATTCACTTCAATCTTCCACCTGATTTCAATAGATACAGTGGATCCTGAGGCTGCATGGAAAACAGTAGGGTAAAGTCAGGTAACTTCGGACGTCAGTAAACAGTGAAAATACGTTTGCAAACAGTGAAAATCCAGATGAGACGGCTCCTTATTAGCATGAGCCGTCTCATCAGGATTTTCACTGTTTGCCTAGTAGTTAATTTGTATTTTCATTCCAAAAATGAAAATATGAAACAATCAAGGTCGCTGTCCGAATTTACATGATGTCCGAATTTACCTGACTTTACCCTACTGGTCCTGATCAGATGGCTTCGTTATGGATGCAGATACAGTTTTCTGAAGAAGCTATATGCGGGCGCAACAGGACAAGACTTAGTGTTAAATATTCCTGTCCCATAGAAAGCATCAAAGGATTAACTGATGAGGGACAGTTTCAATATCTCACAAAAATAAAGAGGTCTCAAGAGGGGACTTGTAATAGTTATACCATGGGTTGTCCGCCTGTACGTGGAGATAATCCACGAGCTTTAGCGAGTGGATTATCTTACGTACAGGTGGACAAACATGGTATGACTATTTTATACCACCTACATCAGTGTAGACCTTGTACATCAAGTGATATTTCATGCTAAAGTTGGTAAAGGTGGTATAAACCTGTGTAGAACACAATTTCTTTCACTAAGATAAAGATCACTATTTTATCAGAAAATACCTAATTTCTTCATGGGACCACTTTATTGCCCTAGTAAGGAAGTCATTATCACCTCATGATGATTGTTCTTTGATCTGCCCAGTATGAGCCCTGGAGAGGGTAATAATGAGTGGTACAACTATTATTGCTCAGGATTTTACCTCTTTAAATATATTTAAATAAGAATTACACTACACAGCAGACCAGGAGAAGCTCGGATACATCTTGTCCTACCAAGGATAGCGATTCACTATCTTATGTTTGTCGAAAGGTAAATGCCGACGAAACCGCTGGAGATGATGGAAAAGATAATGAAATGCTAAGTTAAACTCCGTAGAAACTACATGTACATTTGACTACAACAATATATCAACAACGCATCTACATGTAATGGTTTTATTCTTATTCTCATAGTTGTTGACTTGGGACGTAAAGCAATAAAACAAAAAAAAATATTTCTTATGGATTTGCCCATGCATGTTAATAGAATAAGATTTGGTATGATATTGTCCGTTTTGTTTTTTAAGGGGTCACTAGTAGTAATTTCTCGATTTATGATGCATTTCTGCTATGATTATTTGTTATCTTCGGAAACAGTGCAGAGCCTGATAAAATGCCGCAGCATAATGCGGCATTTCATCCGGTTTTTCACTGTTTAACAAAGTACAGTATATGTGTGCATGTATCCAGAATTAAAATGGTAAAATAGTGGAAGCTCCTACCAGAATTCTAAATTCTGCCATAAAACGAAAGCAAGAGAGCCAGCTCATGAAATAAAGGTACTTACACATGTACAGTGTATCACACATGAGTAAAGTCTTATTTTTAAACATGCATTTAAACAATGTAGCAAAACATGGAGCTAGAGGTCTGGTTCCGAGCTTATAAAACTTTTTTCAGGCTAAACTCAACTGAGCACGAAATTCCTACAGCTCATAAAAAAAAACTAAAATGCCGACAAATGAAGAAGTTTCATGCTTTAAGTCTCTCAGATGTATTTATCCTGCTAATAAATGTTAAAATGCCAACAATTGTTGGCATTTAACATTTATAAGCAGGATAAATTTTTGTGCTCAACTGAGTTGAGCATGATTTTTTTATAATCTCGGGGTCTGATCCTATGCGCTTTTTTTCTCTCTTTGTATGCCAGCCTTGGATACTCGTCTATGCGATTAGTATCAAACTCCCATGTGATTTGATAATGATAGTAATAGTGCTAATAAGTGAAACCCCTAAGATTATAGAAGTTATAGAATCTGCGTAAAACAAAACTTCAAACGTGCATGATCAGCTATGTAGTGGGGATACAGAAGTTCTATGAACCGTAGCATGCGATTTCCAACAATGTGATGTGTGCGACCAGCAAAAGCTCAGACCAGCCTGTTCATACGCGCAGTCTGATCAGAGTCTTTGATAGGCACCTACATATTCTATGAGTGTTAAGCTACTGACTGAACATCATTTGGAGCTTCTAAGCTTATCGGGAGGCTGCACAGGCTCGTATACGCGCAGTCTGATCAGAGTCTTTGCTAGTCGCTTACAAATTCTATGAGTGTTAAGCTACTGACTGAACATCATTTGGCGCTTCTAAGCTTATCGGGAGGCTGCACAGGCTCGTATGAGTCTACACTTGTCAGAACGCAACATTGTTGTAAATCAAATATCACGGCTCCTATCTAAATTCTTCGATCATGTCTATGCTTAGTGTACGATGTAAGTGAGCAAAATCTATGTTGCAGCCAGACTGCGTGGATGCACATGCACATTAGACCCTTCGCTCTGTACATAATGTATACAGTAAAATCTCGAAATTTTGAACTGCGGTTGTTCGAAATGCTCATAATTCGAATTATATTTGAGACACTATGGATTAAATGAATAGGGCCTTTAATATATATATATTAAAATAACAGTCTTTAAAAGCATATATTTTTTTTTTGGTGCATAAAGGAAACATCTCCCAAAAGCAGGAAAAACTGTTTTTTATCTGTTTTTTTTTTTATTTATTTCAGGGGGGGGGGGTATTAATTTTCTTTCTACCTCCCTATAATTCGAATTCGAATTACTGAAGATTCGAAATACACACATAGTCCCGCCGACCTCGAATTAACGAGATTTGACTGTAAGGCTTAGTATCGCTTTATGGTATAGTCCTATGCGCTTCAAGCTCTCACAATCTGAAAGCTGTTGCCTGACAGGAGAGATTCGAACGCCTACCATGGCGAAGCGATTATTCACAGACATATTGAAATATGTATTTTGATTTCTGTATCTTAATTAATCTTATGTACCCAGTGGCCTGATCATGCTTACTCAATTTCTTTGTTATAACCAGACTTTCAATTCGTAAATCTCCCAGAGACTTAGTGCGTGTACCTTAGACTGGCTCCAGTCCTTAAAACAATTTTTCATCAATGTGTCATATCATATACTTGTAGCGAGTCTTACTGTTATAAAACAGAGCCATCAGAGTAAGACTGGCTACAAGTATATAATATGACACATTGATGAAAAATTGTTTTAAAGGACTGGAGCAAGTCTACGTGTACCTGTAAACTAAATTGTTTAGCGTAAAAGTGATGATTTTCTCATACATCTAATATTATTCATAATTTTTTGTGCTCAAACGAATATTTTTTCGTTTAGAAATACATTTTTTGTGTGTAAATTACGCACACTTGCATGTGTCTCATGTCCTGCAAGGCTTACTGTAACACGTTCGGACAGACGCAAATTTCGTGTTTGAAGGTCCGTCGGCTTCCATCGGGATATCTGCCTGAAAATGGCTCTAACGATTTAAGTAATTTTGCAATGTCTACCATGTACCTGTAACAGCAAAAGAACTGCGCGACGACAAAGCTACTTCATTTCGAAAAAGTAAGTACGCACGGATCCTTGAGGCAGAATCACACAACACTAACAGTCACAGAACATTAGAAGTAAAACAACCAGCTCTCTCTTTCCCATAAAGATGATTGAAAAACTAGAAATGGCATGCGCGGATCCAGAAAGTTTTGTCAGAGAGGGTCCAGCTTTGACAAGTTAATTTTTTATTATTTTTTTTTTTATTTCTTTTCTGATGAGGGGAGGAGGGATCAAATACCACTTTTGGCGGCCATCAACGGCCTGCCAGCGAAACGCCATTTAAATGGCATTTCGCTGGCTGGCCGATGATGGTCCAACATTGAATGCTGGATTGGTAGCTTTGTGATTTTAAGGGGATCCGGGCCAGTATTGCTAAAAGAAACCTATATTTTTGTAATTTTCCAGGGGGGTCCGGACCCCCTGTCCCCCCCCCCCTCTGGATCCGCACATGAATGACACCAAGTAGTACATAACAACAAAAGGACCAAACAAAGAATCTCCACAAACGATGTGAGCTACAATAAACAATGAATCAGCAGCAACATAACCACCACCTTAGAACGGACATCAGCCTAAGCCACTGGGGTGGAGGGGGTGTTTAAATGTATTTTATTGGTATCAAATCTTCGCCATAGATTCTGTTGTTGCTAAAACACAAAACGGGTTTAGCTCGCACGGATGCTTCCTTACTTATGTTATGTATGGTCAACGCAAATATTTTGAATATACTTTTAATTCTGGACACACCCGATGATGATTTTTAAGATACCTCTCCGGTTTCTCCCACTTTTAGAAATTCATATTACTGTTATTTCCACACTATGTATAATTAGGACAACTTACCTGCATAGTATAGTTAGTCTGTTTCAGAATAAATTTACTTCTTCACAGTAAATCCATTTATCTTTGGATTAGCTTAATTGCTTAAGAGCTTAATTGGGACAAGACAGTTTGATTAATCATAATTAATCCTAATGTTTATCCTAATGACCAATTAAAACAAAGTTCTAAAATATGGCAAATGTACAAGTGCAGGAGCAAGCGCGGTGGTCAGAGTCTGATGCTAGGGGGCTACAGGTATATGGTAAGAACATTTATTAGCTACATGTAGGCTACTTTTGTCAACTGTTAACATTTGAAACAGTTTGGACCCAGATCAGGCCCAACAGAAAGTCAGTCATGATCAGTATCCAAACCGTTTGACACTCTGGGTCCATGGTTTAAAATCTTTATCTTTGTATCGGGGCAAGCAGTGCAGACCCTGAATAGATGTTCTGATTGTGTGTTGTTGTTTTTTTCAGAAAATAAGTTCTTATTACCCTTTTATTGATATTCCGATGTTTTATCAGAAATATCTTACAATGCACGGTTATCGCATTTTCAAGCAAAGAAGGCTCAGTCGAGCTTATGCCAATGCACAGCGCCACCTGAGCTCTCGCTGCGTGCGTTAAACGAGAGACAAAAAATCGGGAATTTTTTTTTGTTTGTTTGATTTGATTCTTTACGTCCACTCAACAATCTTTCAGTTATGCGGGACGGTCTTCCTGGGTTGAACCAGTACTAAGCTAGGATAAATGTGTCTTGCTCAAGGACAACAACGCAGTGACGCCGGTGAGGCTCGAACCCGCGGCCCTTCGGTCTCGAGTCAAGCACTCTACCACTGAGCCACTGCGCTCCCTCGGGAATTTGGTATTTGTCGTATTTTAAAACAACGAAGGCTCAGTGAGTTTTTGCCAATGCACAGACTCGCCTGAGCTTTCGCTGCTCGCATCAATAAGAAAAAAAAACTGGAAAATTGGTATTTGTCGCATTTTAAAGCAACGAAGTTTCAGTCGAGCTTTTGCCAATGCACAGACTCGCCTGTGCTTTCGCTGCTGGCATCAATGAGGAAAAAATAGGAACATTTGCATGTTCTAAAAGGTTCCTGTAGAGTCCAAAAAAGTAACTTAGCAATGCAAGTGTTTCCAACTCATGATTGCATGCGGGGACACAGCTGTCTAGCTAGTTAAAGCATCGGACAGTATAAAGCAAATCCAATATGCAGCTGGAGGAACACACTCAACACTCTGAAACTTGAGAGATCAACGTAGTACAGTACGCTGATCATGCTATGCTGCATCCTATCATCTGCATATTTGAATGATTATGAACTGAAGAACTTATATCGCATTATCGAGCAATGAAGTCTTAGGCAAGCCTGTATACATGTACAGACTCGTCAGAGCCGCTTATATTCGCATATACAAAGATTGCGGTTTCCACTATGCAGAGGGTTGAATTAGAAAATTATTACGAATAAGTTTGTAGCAAGAGCCGATCACTTATGCACACGTAGACTTGCTTCAGCCAAATAGTACAGACCCAGATAAAATGCCACATATTGCAACATTTTATCTTTGTCTTCACAGTTTGATTTGATTATTATAGCAAAACCTAAGCATATACATTTAATCTGATAATCACCTGTATGTGCTTTATACCTGTTCTATGTTAACCTTTACTGAAATAAACTATATATGTCCTCAGGTTATGGATTAACACCATTTCACCTTATCCACAATTCCTGTTCTCCCAACCCCAAATTTACCTAAAATTCAAAAAAGCGGGAGAAACAGGAATACACCACCTCCGGTGTGCTGAGACATAGACTGACACGTCTTATTGATGTTTTAGTGAAACATTCACAAATTTGTTCTGTTAGACTAGCACAGACTAACTGATAATTTAAAAAAATATGCAACTTAAAAAACCACTTAACTGGAGTCCTACTTTCTAATATTCTACAGCTCAGAAGGGAGTTTATATCAGAGAAAAGTTTGATTCAGTAGGAGTAGTTTAGTACCTTTTACTCAGAGCCTGGAAGCCAGGGGCGGACTTGATTTAGAAATTTTAGAGTACTCTGCGTACGCCAGAACAGCCGCATACAAGCAAAACTGGGAACTTTGAAATACTCCGGAATAAATCAAGCAATACAAGTATTTCAGCGCATGCGGGCAGTGTTCCGCCATATTCTTTTGGAACAGGTCACGTGACTGTTCTGTCTACACCACCTCGGAAGACGGAGTACTCCGGCGTACGCCAGCACAGATGTTCCAGCGTTCTGGTTCTGCGTGTTCGGAGTGGAACGAGAAAAGAAAACAGCTGAATCAAGTCTGCCCTAGGCTATTGTTCTGTGTAATCATGCAGGCTGCAAATTATTTTTCTTATTTCTCAACCAAAACATATGTTGTGGGTACTCAAAAGAACCGTCTCTATGTGACGGTTCTTTTGAGCACACAAAATACATGTTTAAACTGAAGGATAAGAAAATAGTCGCAATTGTACGCAAAATAGTTTTGCTTAACTGGCCCTATGTAATGGTCATCAAGTTTGTTACAATGGATGAACTAATACACGAACTATACAATAGTTCAATCCGCTCTACCGTTTGAAAGTGTGTGTGTCAGTACATACAGATCCACAATTTGGAAGAAAATGGGTAGTTTGATAGAAGAACAGGTATTTTGTCTAAAAAGATTGGTGGTGTTAAATGATGGAAATGTATGAATAGCTAAGATTTGGGTGCAGAAAAAGATTAACGTTTTGCCTCATAGAGACACATTTTTAACGCTTTTGCAAACAGAGTAGACCCAGATCAGGCAGCTTTTGTTAGAGCTGCCTGATCAGGGTCTACTCTGCTTATGTAAATATGATATATCTGATGTTACACTATTGAACATGAGAAGTAATTTCGTAGTTTTATGTACAACATGAACGTTTATTTTTATAATGATTCATAGTGGGTGGAGCCTAGCATGAATATTTCATGAAAGAAATGGTTAACCAAGAACGGGTTCCACATACTGTTCTTTTCCATGTTTGTAATGTGTTCGAGTGGCCCCAAATGTCTCTCAAGTTCCCAATGCTTAGTTTGGTTTGAACACCCAAAGATCAAATGAGCTCTACAAAATATTAAATGTCCATACATGTCCGCCGTCTCAATCCACCATAATATTTTTCTCAATAATTTGCTAGGCTAGCTCTAATACTTGGCCTGATCGTGGTCTATATTGATACTTCTAGGCGGTGATGTTAAGGTAAACCCTGGGACAGACTGTTGAAGACACCCGTTTTACCAGTGATGATCAATCACATACTACATGTATCAAATCACTTGAGTATTTTGCACTTTAACCTATATAAGCCTTGCGCCCTTTTTGTGGGACATATGCAAACAGCGCAGACCGAGATCAGACATCCAACACATCTTAACTTTAACATAGACTCGTCCTATTGCATTTGACTTGTATGAGTTAATATCCAATACTTAGCAGAGGATAAAGTGGCTGGCTACGTGTAAAGGGCACAACACTGTGCCCCCGGTGATTTTCGAACTAGCGACTCTTTGATCCCAAGTCTTACACTCTACCACTGAATCACTGCGCGGAGCACCTTTAGAACCTGTCCGCCGCTTTATCTGGAGCTAGAATAAACATATGTGTGTTATAGTTGCTAGCTTCATAACCCTCACCCTAACCTACCCTAACCATCATTATAGGTGCTTATTCTAAAACATACTTCCATGTAATGTACATGTATGTTCAAGCACATTCATCGAATGATCCCAACACTTGGGAGCAGTTTCACTGAAACATTAAAATATTCGAGGAGTTTGTAATAAAAAGATACGAAAATCTAAAAAAAAATACTGAAAAGACGTGTGTTGTCGGTTAATAATGGAATCGCCTCTATAAGAATATCCCAATATGTAACAACAACGTGTAGGAAAACTATTTTGAAATTTACAAAGTATCATGTTCAATATGTGTACCAGTCAAACTGCTAACAATTACAGCCGAATCTCGTAATTTGAAGTCGTCGGGACTAGAGGTTTTATTTCGAGTTATCAGTCGCTCGTTCGAAATATCGGAAGGTAGACATAAATTATATACATGTAACCCCCAAATATGATCATTATCAGTTTTTGTATATTAAACAGAAGTTTTTGGTGCGTAAAAGAAACGTATCGGGAAGACGTTTCTTTCACGCATCCAGCCTTGTGTTATTATAGACAGTTATTAAAACAGATCATGAATATGATCATATTTCTCTGATGTCAGTGTGTCCATATTTTTTTTCGAATTAGAGAGTATTTTGAAAAATCGGAGTTCGAATTTTTGAGGTTTACCTGCATTAAAATAACTGTCATTATTATTGCAAATACAAATCGCCGAGTTCATGAACTACCAATTTGCAAACCGGGTAGTTGAACGAAAACTATCTGTCCGCTGTCTTGCAGTGGGCGACCGAGCATGCGCACACGACCATTCCTTGTCGCACAAAGGCAACTCCCTGTTTCTTTTGTCATAATACGTACGTATAAGTTTTCAGTGGGCATCAAGTTCATAAATTAAAGCATAGCGTGAACAGGTGGTTTGTTTGTAAACAACATAATAATATACAAACATTAATCATATACCAAATATTAACTCTTTGCCTGCTATCGTCGATTTTTGTTACATGTTGAAAACATTTTGCAAACAGTTTGAGCCCAGATCAGGTCCGACAAAGCGTCAACCCTGATCTGGATCCAAACCGTTGGACATCTTGAAAGTGGTGTCTCTAGAAGAACTTTTGAAAAAGTTAATTATGTTAAAAGTCAGCAGACGGCAACAAAAACATGGGAAATTAATCAGCATGCTAAGAGTTAATTAAAATAACTGAGAAACGTCACCAGAAACTTCATATTCTTGGCTTGCGACCAAGACTCAGATCAGTCTGTTCATACACAAAGACCAGTTTTACCATTTCCAAGCTTTGGAGTGAGCAAGTGTTATCTTAAACTGACTGTGTAGAGAAAAAACAATAAAACTGGTCAGACTGCATATATGCTCATGCTGCTTTACACATTTGTTGTTTGAAGGGAGCAGTCTGATGTGTGTCCAAAATCTTTGCAAAATAGGCTATCTAAAAGTCGGACTTAAACTTGCAATAAAGCTATATCATCAAATTTGATTTCATAGACTATCAATGTGCTTACTTGCTTCTTGTCCGTTTGTATTTTTGTAGCATAATGAAGATATTTACTGGGGGGGGGGTGTCCGTTGGCCAGCTGATGCAATATTTCGTTGGCCACATATATGATACTAGAAATGTCCACTTGCAAGCGGCATCGCTAATCATAATCGTTTCGCAATTTAAAGAGACTTAGTCTGCAACTATGGACATTTTTCGAAAAAATCTTTTTTCTTTTCAAATCATTTGTAAAAGTAGAATTAAGTTATGTTTTCACAATAAATCTGTTCACCATAGCTTAAAACTGCATGGGGAGTAATTTATCTTATAAAAAACAGGTGTTTTTCTCTTGTTGGTAATTATTTGCGTCCCTCCAATAATTAAAGACAGTTAATATTTAGCATAAATGCTGTTGTTGTGATACTGATAAATTGTTAAGATTTACGAAAGTGGTCAAATATTTACCAAAATGTTTGTTTTCTTGCTGTCTTCTTGAAAAATTGAAACACTATTTCTAAAATTAAAAGATCAAAAGTTACAGACTATGCAGCTTTAACTTTGACTTGAACTGGTCATTCTTTGAGTAATCGAAATTTTAGGGACCTTGTCGCTGTTAGGATTTGTGATCTGGTATGCTCAGCTATAGTGAATCTATATAATCCAAATGTGTTACACGTTTTGTTTGCTGGAGTTGATGCTGTACGTCCCAGTCAACATTTTTCAGTCATGTCGGAACGTTTCTTTGATTATTACTAAGCAGAAGATAACGTGTCTTGCTCAAGCAAGAAATACTGTGCCTCCGACGAAGCTCGAACCAGCGATCCCAAGTTTGAAGCACCATGCTTTTCAAATTGTGCATGTACATGAAGCACGTGAACCCTTTATCTACTAGTGACTTATAAATGCGTCCTTTGGTATATAGTGAATACCCAGATGAAAAGCCGCATTAAGCGGCATTTCACCAGGGTTTACACTGTTTACTAACTTTAAAGACACAATCGAGCTTCAGAGAAAGCAATACAATATATATATATATATATGTTTTTACAAAAAATAACCTGTGACCCCTCAATATACAAAAACGACCATCTAACGTTTATAGTATCAAGCCAGAAGGAATAATCCATTAGGCATAAAAGGGTTAAGCTGATTTACTTAATACACTGTACATGTACAAGATAGATGCAAGTTTATACCAAAAGCGATGGCAGCTCAACTGCCACCTCTTTTGATGGAAACTTAAACACACTTACTACTGAAACAACTTGAGTCAAGCATTTCTCTAGAAATAAATGTTAAACGTTTCTACATGTCATTGTTGTTGTTATACTCGGTATCAGTACAACACAACAGAACCTAGCTTTAAAAGCAGATGCAAGATTATACCAAGACCAAGTTTAGCTGCCACCGATTTCGGCATAAAAGGCACAGATACACAGTGTTGGATTGAATAACCAATGAGCCTTGACATGAAATTTGCAACAATATGGTATGTGCGACAAGCAAAGCTTCAGATCAGCCTGCGCATACGCGCAGTCTGATCAGAGCCTTTGCTAGTCGCATGAGTATTCTATGATTGTTAAAGAGACTAAGTCTGCAATTATTAACGTTTTTTCGAAATTTTTTATTTTCTTTTTAAATCATTTGTAAAAGTAGAATAAAGTTATGTTTTCACAATAAATCTGTTCACTTTCGCTGAAAACTGCACGGAAAAGTGATTTATCTTATAAAACAGGTGTGTTTTTCTCTTGTTGGTAATTATTTGCGTCCCTCCAATAATTATAGACAGTTAATTTTAACATAGATACTGATACTTTGTTAAGATTTACGAAATTGGTAAAATGTTTACCTGAATTTTAGTTATTTTACTGTGTTCTTGAAAAATAGAAACATTAGTTCTAAAATTTAAAGATCAAAAGTTACAGACTATGCAGCTTTAAGCTACTGACTGAACACCATTTGGAGTTTCTAAGCTTAAAAGAAGGTTGCATAGGCTCGTCTTAATTTACACTTGTCAAAATGCCACATTGTCACGGCTCAAATATGCTGAAAAGTTTTAAGCGCGCAACTGAAAGAAAAAAGCGACGATACCCTATTATCCTATGCAGAGTAAAACTTGTTGCGTCCGACTGTTTTGTGTCGCTCTCCAGCTTAAGATATCCGCTTCTTTGTTTAACATGAATGTTCAAAAAGGCACCTTTTCACTCAATATGTTCAACACATGTGCGCTTTCGAAAATAAAATAATGATTTTTGCCACGTATCCACGTGTCTGGTGCAATGCGACAAAAATTTTGTATATAAAGGCATCTGCTTGCCCTGAACTCAGTAATCAGGCATCATGCGATTGCTTCTGACTCTCACCCTGCTACTGGGTGTACACATATTTCAAGGTAATATTATTTTATTTACTAAAATTTGTTCACTTGTTTTTCGACTTCATGCATCTCGATTACCTACTGGAATCAATTTTGATTGTTTCTTATATATTTTATTTCTATTTTAACATTAACTTTTTGCATTTCTGCTTGTTATGTTTTCTTTACTAAATGAATTAACAATTCTTCCAGGAGTCAGGCTTCAATTGAATATGTAAATTTATATTTCTTTTAGAATTGTATTCACATAAAATTGCTTTTGCCGCATTTGTTTTGTAAATAGTTTCTATACATCGTATTACTTAAAATTGCATTTTATTATTTGCTATTTTTCTTCTATTTGTCTGATTATTTATTTCTGTTTTTTTTCTTTTATGTTTTGCCTTTATCATATTCTTTATTATTCACATTTTTCAATATATGTCTTTCATTAATGTACTTTATATCAAAGTTTTAATTTATTTCATATTCTTATCCCCTATTTGGCCCATGTCGATATTTATTTGGATATCTGCTATCAATCATACATGGGGTAATTGTAATCAGTAAATGTATTTATCTGTAATTAAATACAATTCGGCGCAGATCTGATGAAGGGTCCTTAAGGCAGCAATTATTACATAATATAATAGACATTTGAAAATATGCCTAAAAGGACAAAAAATAACATGCTTTTATAGTACCACAAAATGTTTCTATAGCTTGATGTAATCAAGATAGCTAATGTTTCTGATTATATTTAAAGTTTTGCATGCTGCCTATTGCCATGGCAACAGTTCGGCCTTAACACCTACAAGGGCTAAAATGAGGAGTATGTCACTTTAAATGTCTATTTCTCGACTTAAGAAGTATAAATTCGTACAACTGCATTTAAATTTACATTCTCACATAAATAAAGCATGAAATACATTAAATGTGTTAGACAGTTATACTGAGTAGACTATATAATCTACAAAGGAACTGGAGAGCAGCACACAGACGTCATATTAGGCATCACATTATTCTTGACGTCACGTTCCAAGCCGGATTATATATGTTGATTCGAACCTCCATATATTCGTTAATTTTGAAGATAACTGCTTCAAATCTTCAGGGAATGCTCTTAAGTTATAGTACTTTGCAGAGGAAACATAAGCTATATTTTGATCAAGTTAACCAAAAGGTACCTTTTGTCATATCCTGGCCCAATTACAATACGTATTATTTGCCCCGAAATACACATTCCTTTAAATGATTGAAATTTAGAACGCCCAGTATGTATATTTCATAAAACGGATATTTTTTTTTAAAAAAAAGGTGTTCAATTTATTGTTAAGTTTAGATCATTCAGTCTATCATACTAATGAAAACCAGCTTCTAAGAGCCTGGTTTTAAATTTCAACTGGGCTTTATAATAGATACCATAAAAGTGCGCAAACATGTTAAGTATACATCTTCGATAAAACTAACAACCCAATATCGTATTTGATATATTTTTCATTCACTTTTGTCAAGCCTCAGTAGCTGTAAACCCTGAAGTTTGATGATTTAGTTGCTTTCAGAAAGTACATATCCAACCGAAATGGTTTTAACACACCTGAGCCGAAGGCTCAAGTGAGGTTTTAGTATGGCAATGGTCCGGCATCCGTCGTCCGTCCTCCGTCCACAATTTCAAAGTAGTATGTCTAAAGTCAGTTGGCCAATTTTGATCAAATTTCATGTAAAGCATAATCAGACAGGATAAAGGCTGTATAAGGGTTTGTGCTGTTTGAATTGGAACTCTGGTTGCCATAGGAACATATAGCTCCCATAGACAAATAATGGGGAAAACTTTTTAAAATCTTCTTCTCTGAATCCAGGAGGCCCACATCTTATATATTAGGTATGTAGCGATTTCTAGTGGTTCCCTTCTTATATCCTGCCAATCAAGCCGCTGGTGTCCTAACTGGCCCCGCCCCGGGAATCAAGAGTCTCCATAGACTTATGATGGGAACAAACTTTTAAAAATATCTTCTTCCCTGAAACCATAAAGCACAGAGCTGATATATGCGGTATGTAGCAATATCTAGTAGATCCCTACATTAATTCTGCCCATCAAACTCCTGGGGTCTAAATTGGCTCCGCCAAGAAGATCGAGGGTTTCCATAGACTTATAATTGAAGAAAAAACCTTTAAAATCTTCTTCTCTGAAAACAAAAGGCCCATAGCTTATATATTTAGTATGTAATTTTTGTGGTCCCCTACGTACATCCTTCCAAATAAGCCCCTGGGGTCAAAACTAGTTCCATCCCGAGGATCCCGAGTTTCCATAGACTTATAAAGGGAAGAAAACGTAAGGTCTTGTTCTATTAAACAATGAGGCACTCAGCTTATATATTTAGCATGCTGCAATGCTAAGTGTTTTGTTTTCTCCTACGTAAACCCTGCTAACCACGCCCTTGAATTCCAAAGTGGCTACTCCATGGGGGTCATTTCCTCCCATAGATTTATCATATAAACAGTTTAACAAATCTTCTTTGAATTCTTGAGGCCAACAACTCAGGTGAGGGGTAATAGGCTCATCGAGTCTCTTGTTTTCTATTAGCACGCGCTTTAATCATTTATGCACAATTTAAAAGAGATGCCAAGAAAAAAAACTACATCTGTTCAAGAGAAAATAAACTTTGACTACTCATCTACAGAGGCTGTTTTAAACAAATGAATAAAGTTGAGAGCTATTTTCTTGATGTTGGCGTATTCCTGAATAATATCAGACTAACCTAAGTAAAATATGTTGAGAAATAAATGTGTAACTATAATTTCAAATTTGTTCAAATAAACATGAAACACCTCTTGTTTCGATATTCAGTAATTTGTGTCCTTCTAGTTTTGCAATCATGGGAAAAAGAGAGCTGGTTGCTTTACTTTAAATGTTTTCTTGATGTGTTGTGCTTTTCGGCGTTCTATGGCTCTTCTCACGATGCCGTGGGTTGGTCAGCAGTGAATGATCGTGGTATTTCTTGATCATACTCACTTGCTTTTTTTGGTATCTCTATCTTACATGTTAATGGACACCCATGATGGATTCTTATATATCCCCCCTACTCTCTCTCTCTCTCTCGCATTTAAGAGCTGTCTATTCTATGCCTTCACCTAAATATATAATGTTGATCTGGACGCAAATTTAACTTGGTCCCGAGGTTATGATTTTTTTATGCTCAACTCAAATTAGCATGCAATTACTTATGCTCACAAAAGTTAAAATGCCAACAAGTGTTGGCATTTTAACTGCCAACACGTGTTGACATTTAAACATTTATCAGCATGATAAATACAACATCTGAGAGTTTGAAAGCAAGAAAAGTCTCAATTTTTCAGCATTGTAGTATGTATGAGCAGTTAAAACTTCATGCTCACTTTAAATGACATACTGGATAACAAATGGGAATTTAAATTTGAAACTCGCTCCAACGTTATTGACGGTGCTTGAGAAAGTGCTTCTATCTGATAATTCGCCGTCGGAAAGGTTTGGTTAACTGGATGCGATTTTATAGAAACGCTTATACCACCCTTATCAACTTAAGCACTAAACAGTATACTGTAAATTCGGAAATTTTCGTGAGTGTTTTATTTTCGCGAATCTACGCATATGCGAAGTTTCGTGAAAATATAGTCCTCGTGAAATGATGAAATCACTATGTCGTTTATTGATATCCTAACCGTATAAAACTGAATTCACATTTATTAACCCTTAAAGCGCATAATTACAAAATGTATTCTTTTTGTCGTCCACTAAACTATTTGAAGCCTGATAGATAAATAGTGTGAATCCAGATCAGACTGCTCCTGTAGGAGCATTCTGATCTGGGTCCACAATGTTTGCCTTCCTGCTTATGTCAAATAGACATTTTCAGATGCAGTTATTTTGCTGGCGTTTAAGGACTAAATTATGACTGAGGTGGTGGCACAAGATGATACAGTTACTTTTGAATAAAACCACGCCTCCTTTCCAGCTTTTACATATGCCTAAGGTTGACTAGTCCTAATTACGGATTCATGAGGTGCCGTCAAAATAGTAAGCGAAAAGTCAAGTAATAACAGTGCAGAATTAGGTGACGAGTATCATTATATGTTTTGACTGTAGCTTCTTGAAAGCAGAAAGAAAAAGGTTTATCCCTGTATTCTATAAAAACACAATACAAATAAATGATCTTTTTAATGTTTCTGAATGTAATATACTCTTTCGTATCGCTAGATTTTGCCATTTTAGCACTGTTTAAATAACATTATACTGATTGTATATACCTTATTTTACATCAGTTACTGAATAATTCTAAGATTTTGGACACCCCAAGTTGTACAAACAGTGCAATACAGGCTAGGTTAGCTGTTAAGCACCTACATGAGTTTTGCAGTGCTTGTATTTCTATAGGTACATCATAATGCATATTAAAACCAGTTATTAATACTTTGGAGATCAACTGTACTTAACAAAGTTTTGTGTCCAAACATTTTGACTCAATACAATATATACATGCTAACTTGTTGTTCATCACTTGTTTATTTTATGTGCTATTTATTTATATGTATGTTTAATGCTCATACCCTCAGTTAGGGGGTCTTGAATAAAACTGTCTTAACTTGACAAAATTGTCATATCTCTGGTACTCATTACCCTCGTAGGTTGTTGTTCTTTGCTATTGTTCAGCCGAACTCAAGTTGCTCTTTTCCAATACTTTCAATATTGAGCTTTTTTCTCTCTCTCTCCTTAACCATATTCTTTACTATATTAACGTATTTAAATTCTTCCAAAACCATCATATAAAATGCAAATAATTATATGTCTAGGAGATGATTATTATAAGCCACTGGCTTATTGTCAGATCTTAATACCCTATGTGTACTATTGTTAAAACCAAAATTGAGCTGACATAAACTTCTAAAAATGCATTTGTATTATAAATACACTGAGCAAAATTTCTAATTGGTCACCTTACATTTTTATGTTAGTTTTGAAAGTAAGATTCGGTCAAACAAATTTCATGCTTCTATAAATCAACCAAGGCCTTGTCGAAACTCTGCATGCCATTTCATTTAAAAATGACTGGTTCGTCTTCCACAGCCAATGCTAGAGTAAAGGCATCCTAATTTCAAAAAGTCACATTTTTCCTACAATATGAAAAATTCTACAGAGATGCCATCCATTTGTATTTTTGTATGTATGAAACTGTTTCTGACAGCCATGATTCAAGACAAACACACTTCATATGATTTGCTTTAATCAGACTCCTCTTTTGTGTTATTTAATAACATGATGACAAACACCATAAGCAGCTAAAGTATTGAAATTCAGCTTTTTGCATGCAGTTTACATAGGAAGTTCTAATTGTTCTGTACGCCTTATTATCGGTGATATGGCATTGAAATTTTCAGCGAGTATGTATCACTACTAGACGTCACTGTTCTAGTTAGAAATTGAAAAAATAATGCAAGCACCACGGTCAAATTGACTTTTTTAAATTTTGCATTCAAACTGGTAGTGGTCAGCAGCAATGAAATGTTTGTCATCACAAAATGGACGAATCAAGTTCTATTTTGTTTGGGCTATCTTGTTCAGATAAAACAAAATGCATACAACAATTTTAGTACAAGCTTCTAATAAATTTCAATATCGACAAAAATCTCGAAAAATGTGATATTTAAAAATATTCGTAAAAATCTACTTTAGTCAAAATTTCAAGACGTGTTTGGTGTTTTTGGAAGTCGTCCAGACCAGTCTATTACCAACTGATCAGAACTTAAATTTGATATAAAACTTCAATCAAAAACATTTTTCTTCAAAAAGCATATTTTTGCATTTTTATCCAAAAAACTTCGGATTGAAAGACAATTATCTTGAAAGACCGCTAAACTTTTGCCCATTAAACTGCACATTTATAGGCAAAAAATCATTTAATTGTTATTAGCGCTTGATCAGAAATAATGTGTTTAAAAAGTGGCCAATTAAATATTTTGTTCAGTGTAATACTATGTTTTGTTATTACGGTGGCGGGATATGCAAAAAATGAAATTGTTCAAAAAATGCACAGGTTTCATATGTTTGTGCATTGTACGCGGATGTACTCCTTAAATTCATTTACCAACGTCATATGATTAGGGAAAGTCGGGTAAATTCGGACATCAGGTAAATTCGGACACATGTTTGCAAGCAGTAGAAATCCAGATGAGACGGCTCCTTATAAGCCGTCCCATCTGGATTTTCACTGTTTGCTTAGTTAATTTATTTTTTATTCCAATAATTGAACTATGAAACAAACAAGGTGGCTGTCCGAATTTAGCTGTCTGTCCGAAAATATCCGACTTTACCCTCACTTTTCTATACATTGTTTACAAAATCTACATTTCATTCCGCAGCTTCAAGTCACTCTGCAAACCATGAAGACCATGGCCATTCACACGATGATGATGAAGGCGATGGTGGTGGAACTGGTAAGTTGTAGTACGGTGAAGGCCCCTAACATTGTGCACTTAAGCCTTTTAACCTCCTTCGGATATAATAAGAAAGAAACAAAATTGAAAAAGTGTGCTCAGCCCAATAAAGTAATCATTATTTATCATTTACAAAGAGTTCAAATGAAAAAAAAATCCCGATCTCTAGCAACTTTTATTTGAAGTGCACAACCCGCATGTTTTAGGATAATGAAAATAGTACCCTAACATTGCACGCCTTCTGCAAATTTTTCAACAACTTCTCTTTAATGAATTGTTTTTGCAAAATATATCAGGAAGAGTAACCCATGGTTGTTCTCAACAATTTACTTCAACAAAAAACTTGATTCAAAATAAATAATTTGAAGTCAGGGTCATTTGAATTTAGGTCTGAATTTTTTTTATTGACTTTGCAAATTTTTGCCGAAATCCTCCCCTGCTCAGCAGTGAAAGCTTAAAGTGAAAACCTTTTGCTGTTTTCACTTTCCAAAAGCAGCCTGATACTAAATATCAAAAAGATTTTCTCTGATTAAATGTGGCGTAGACACATTGGCTAGTTAGGGGACATGACTGTATATGTTCAATAGTTTTACTTTTGACAGTTACTGAATTATTTTTATCATATGAAGTCGCACCTTTGAGTGAAGTATCAATTGTTCAATTAAAAGCTGCATAGTCTGTAACTTTTGATCTTCTAAGTTTAGAAATAAATTTTCTATTTTTCAAGAATACAGTAAAAATACTCAAATTCAGGTAAACATTTTACCATTTTCGTAAATTTTAACAAATTATCACTGTCAAAACAACAGCTTTTATGTTAAAAAAAATTAACTGTCTAGAATTATTGGAGGGACGTAAATAATTACAAACAAGAGAAAAAAACACCTGTTTTTATAAGATAATTCACTTTTCCGTGCAGCTTTCAGCTGTACTGAACATGTTAATTGTGAATACATAACTTAATTCTATTTTTACAAATGATTTAAAAAGAAAAGAAAAATTTTCTAAAAATGTTCATAGTTACAGACCTAGTCTCTTTAAAATATGGGTTTTATAAACGGAGGGAGGTGAAAAAAATCTGATAAAACAATGAGTTCGCAAGCACGAGTTTCTTTATATGATTTTTCACCCCCGAGGTTTTATAAATCCCATATATACATGTGTTCTGAGTAAACTGTTTGCTCAAATATAAGAAAAATACTACGCACGTGTACGGTATTCGATGTTGCGAATCTAGCGGGATCATGACACTTCTAATTTTGACCCGAGTAGCAATACATCAGCTGTTCCCTGCTGAAAATAATTGTAGACTGCCATTTTAAAAATCTTCTTCATCGAGTCCACTTCAGAATTTCTAACGTCTGTAACTTTTTTTATTAGTGAACGAAAACATAAAGTGTGGGAAGTCGTTTTCTTAATTAGATCGTAAGGAACTTTATGGGGCTTAATTTATTGTGTTTATCTTTGTACCTCGAGCTCCTCCGGTTTCTAAGCTGGAAAACAGAAACGTTATGCAACGTCATCGCATGTTTATATGACGTCATTTGTCAATTTTTTGACGTCAAAAGTGCAGACAACCGTTATGTTGCTTGTTTACAAAGAAAACTCCTTTTTGTCTTGATCATCTCATCAAAGTCCTTGGTCACTTGTATTCAGGTAAAAAGAGTTCTGGCTAAAGAGATTTATTTCCTTAGAGGAAATATATCTTTCTAGACAAAAACACAATTACCGACTTTATTATTTTGATAAATCAAGGTATTTTCCCGTCAAACATGTAATATAATCTTTAAGCCACTGATGCTTTACATATTTTCAGGTAACGTTATGAAATGACGCTTTTAACGTCGCGAATATGACAAACCCTGTAACGGTTTCACACCAAAAATAAGATTCAAAATACTTTTAAGTTTTGATGTCATTTGTCTAAAAAGAATCTTACATTCGTACTCCTGTATTACATGTATTAAATTTATTAAACACGTTGCCAAACAAATAAAATGCTGTGTAAGCCTCGCATTTTACCACTTTTTCTCAGCTCATTTAACTAATTCAATAAAACATGAACTCTCATGTAAGATCCTCTATTTCAGTTTAAGTTCATATCAACAAAAGTTACAATCATCTGTATTTGTTTAACATGGGCGGATAAGAGGGGGGGGGGGGGGGCAGGGGCCTTTACCACCCCCTAAAAATCACAAATTGAAGGGATTTTTAGCTATACTTGGCCGGATCCCCTAAAAATCACAAAGCTACAATTGTACCAAGACAGCATTAAATGTTGGGCCATCATCGGCCCGCCAGCAATACGCCATTTGGCGTTTTGCTGGCGGGCCGATTATGGCCCGCTTATAGTGATATAAGGATCCTCTGTCCCCCTCCCCCGCATAAAAAAGTTGTCAGAGTTTGACATCCTCTACTTTTTGGGTCCGCGCATGTTGAAGTCATTCCTGGAGTGAATTTGACAGTATTAATAAAATATCGAAGTTTACGCCCCGCTTGCACCAAGTCAAATCCAGATAGTTGGCAAGCAAAGCAAAGATATAACGTTTGAGTAATGTAACAATCTTTCAGTTATGTTGGGACGGGTCTTTCTGAGTAGAACCAGTACTAAGTTAGATAAATTTGTCTTGTTCAAGGACACAACGCAGTGACGCCGGTGATGCTCGAACCCATGGCCCTCCGGTTCGAGTCAATAACTCTACCACTAAGCCACTGCAATTCGGTATGATATTGAACATTTGCTCCAATGCATCTTAAATGGTGACATATCGAAGTTTATCATACGAGGAATGATCCAAAAGTCTTAAATTTACCTTGTAGCTTTGTCCAGAGACATTTTTGCGAGGCATAATGTGCATCTGAACTAGCTTTTACCTTTATAATGTTAGGAGCGCAGTGGCTCAGTGGTAGAGTGCCTGACTCGAGACCGAAGGGCCGCGGTTTCGAGGCTCACCGGCGTCCCTGCGTTGTGTCCTTGAGCAAGACACATTAACTTTTGCTTATTACTGGTTCAACCCAGAAATACCAGTCCCGACATAACTGAAATATTGTTGACTGGGACGTAAAGAATCAAATCAAACAAACAAACAAACAAATCCTTTATATTTATGCATATATTTTCTCATTGTACTGTTTCGTTAAATAATAACAACACATTATATGTGACCCACTCCATACCACGGGTCTGTTTTCATGTTATAGAACTATGATAATATTTGAATTTGAATCTTTCAATCCCGGCATCTTTAAATCCACAAAATAAAACTGCATTGTTGTTTTACTCTTTGTTACTTATCATGTCTATTCAAATGTTAGAATGGCAACAGGTTGTGTTGATTCGATTCAATATTAAAAGCACAATGGGCTATTCTTATGACGCCATTGAAATGGACAACTACGTCATTTTGAATACATAGCAGAAGTTTCATATTCGAGAATGTTTTATTTAAACAAAAAATCATTCATACTCGGAATAGATCCAATCAGAAAAGTGATATTGATAAACTAGTTCTTATAGAAATAAAATATTATATATACTATGCAAGATGCAGCAAGAGCAACATGAACCTTACAGTGCTACAATATAGACTTGGACTTCTATACCAAACATATAAGTACTCGTCCATTTCAACAGGGAAATACGAAAATTTTCAAACAAACTGGGAAAATTACCATAACTTATTAGATAAAACGGCAGACTAAAAATTATAATAACTATTCATAAAAAATAGCGAATAAAATAGAACTAAGCATTTGCTAGCCTGTGTCGCGCTCACACCCCATATACTCTCTAGATGCCCTCTCTTCCTTCTGGTTTTCTTCTTTATTTAAAATAAATCTTCACCGTAACTTTACTTAAGGTCACTGCCCACACCTGGGCGATTTTTTTTCCAAAAAAATAGAATTTTTTCATTTTTTTTGATATTGTGTAGTACATCATATTATAAGAATAATAACGCATTTTAAAGAAAATTTACCGTCCAGTTCAAAAGTTACAGCTCTTCCTTATATGGCCTATGTTGGCTTTTTATGCAGCTTTTTGGAAACTCATTTAGACAATAAAAATATTCTGTAACTCAATTTTGTATTTGAAAATCGTTATTTCAAACAAGCCTGCGAAGCCATTAATAATTTTTTTTTTTTTTTTTATTCGCCGATATTTATGCATTCGTTCTCAGCAATTACTGACTAATAATTCAATATTTAAACATACTTTAAAAGAAATAAATTTTTCTAATTCTTTTTAGGAAAGTGATCATTATATAAGATGTATTATGACAGAATTTTAAAAAAATTCACCGTCTAATTAGTGAGATATTACCAAATAATAATCCCTACCCCCTAAACTGCAAAATAATGAACTAAGAACTTATTTCTAAGCATGTTTAAACCTTACGAACCAAACACTATTCATTGAAATACCTCACTGTGAACTGCCAAATGGAACTATATGTATTCCAAATACTTGGAACTTTTTATGTGCATATATGAGAAATCTTTTCAATACCAAAAACGATACCAAAATACTCCACCCACAGTAAAAAGAAACTTATCTGCATTTTGTCTGAACACCTAGTCGATATATTTTGACCAAATTTGCATAGATACATCATTTGGATAGAGATGTAATGTTTTGGGGACATTTACCGTTTTTTCAAGGTCACAGGGTAACTCTGCATGTCTAATTTAGGTTAAAATGTGCTGTTTTAATGTGCATCGCTTCAATTGATCGATGCATATACTACATGTATACTCATCCAAAAATTTGAAATGTTTTTAAATCTTTGTTGCGGCCTCGTGCGCCATACTAATGTCCGATCGCGAAGCAAGGCCAGACCTTAAAACTTGACTACAGGAGGTTTATTTCTATTAGATCTATATATCCCTTGACGGACATCTTTCGGTTGAAACATGTCAAATGTAGAGTAAACTTGGAGATTAGCAAAAAATTTACCGTCAAATTGAAAATATTTTATTGCTCATTATTTCTATACATGTATTTGCTTTGGGTGATCAAAAGAACCGTCTCACTGAGTACCTATAACTTACCTATGCTTTGGTTGGACCCGCATTTATATGAAAAAGGTTCTTTTTATGCCCACACCCTTCCCGCTACTGAAGGGGGTATTCAGTGGCGCGGATGGGGAGGAGGTATTATCTTTGGTACGGATCCCGTCGGCGTTGGCCATGGGCGGAATTGGTCACGAGTAGTCTAGAGGGGCTAGACATTTTCTATGTGCATATCATATGAAACAGGTTTGTGGATTGGGTCCGCATTTACATGAATATAAATGCATATATGAGCATCGATGCGACAAAACCTGTCTTCAGGGTTTCCGATAAGATCATACCAAAAACCAGCCCTCTCAGCCACAGAGACTAGATAGAACTAGTGAAGTCTCGCTTGGAGCAAGTTTAAATACGCTACTGTTCAATTCGTGAATAGCAAAGGCGCTGATCAGACTGCGCAGATGCGCAAGCTGGTCTGTGCCTTTGTTGTTTGCAGACCCCGATGGCAGAATTCCTCGCGTACCTTTAGTAAATTTAGAGTATGCCTACTATAATTTAGACTCATGACTATACTTGGGTCAACCTTAGTCCAAGATAGCCCTTGTAGCTAAATATTGGAACAGATTTGACATAAGGCAAATTTTTTAGGACGCAAACTAAAGCGAGGGACTCTCAACGTCAACGTCAAGTTCAATACTTGTCGTTTACGCATAATGACGTCATAAGAGCAAGTGACGTCATTAACGCACGTCAGGTTCAAAGTAGACGCTAGACAACGTGACGAGAAAGTCTGTCTTGGTGAAATTTTAATGCAGGTAAAATAAAACCAAAAAATCATATAGATCTATATACAAGTAGTTATATCATTATTGTTGTTGTGGACTGTCAAAAAACCGCGAACAGTCGACTGACATTTCCCTGGTATAATGCGTGTTCCATTACACTGACTGATGTTTTTCTTCTCACAGAGCTGAGCGTCCATCGTTTAGTACCCATAAAGAATGCCATCTTTTGTTGTTCATTATACTTAAAAGTTTGCTTGCATTTTTAATGCGATATCAATCACTTTCAGATTACCAACGTGCAGCGTAACGGGTATTACTGTCTGTAGAAAACATATCATAGTTGCGTAAAATCACACTTTGTCGTAATCGAAGGATACCAAGTTTTACCTCCCTTGATGATTTAGAGTTACGGTTATTGCTATGGGCAGTGACCTTAATACTTAAAACAATCTAATGTTTCTTATACCGTATTTATATACATGTATGTATATACATACACGGAAGAATGAAAGGCGTGATAATGAGTAACATACAACTGTATATAATTATTGTAAGATGTGAACAGAGGGATGGCCCTCCACGACCCTCTGCACATCATGTTACGGAGAGATTAAAAAAAAAAAAAAAATCTATTTTGTCTTTCTATTTGGACTAATAACATGCCGAACCTAACATCAGCATAATATTTTATATGGTATTATTTTGATTAAACATATCTTAATCTTAATAACTATTGGAACATTGTAAAAAATTTATTTTTTTACAAAAAAAAAATTATTGATTTTTAATTAGAATATTCAGAATTGTTAATGGTTTCAGACACGGATGTATACTAGTATACATCCGTGTTTCAGACGGATGCTTTGTGCTCAGATTAATCCCTAATTTCATCAATTTACGATATCGTTGTGCACCTTTGGTCAATTGATTGGGCTTTATATTTAGATATTCACATGCAAATTAGTGTACCTCCAAATATTCACCTACTTTGTGGACTCGTTTTAATTTTCTTATGTGGTTTACCTTTAGTCTCCGAAGAAACCGACATTTCATAATTGCTTCAGAAAATAGTCAATTATCTAAGTTTGGCTAAAATAGTTTTACCTTTAATACAGCTGTTGTTATTGCAGTATGGGCTGGTCAAAACTTCAAGTGGTCCCAAATTTGATTAAAGCTGACAGTGCATAATAATACATTGCAAGGGACTAGGAAACCAAAATCACATATAGAGAAAGTTCGCCATATGTACAGGACATGAACATTGAGCACCTATAAAAACGAATTGCTGAGACTGCTCTTGTCCCAATTGTGAGGTATCTAATAAGCACAGTCTCCTTGATAGGTCAGTGCATTGAGGGTATGGCTGTTTCGGGGTAGATTTCCGGTCGCCCCTTCAAGTTACATCAAAACTTGTCAGGGCGGTGTTTAGACAAAGAATATGATATTATTTCGTTAAATTTTCAAGCATGAGATATCGCGCCAAGATCAGAACTTTCGGATCATCCCTCGTAATAACCCGATTTCATTATTGCAGGCAGATAACCAGCTAGCGCGAAAGTACTTATCACATATGCAGGCTTTGGTTTATTATGGCACATAGTGTTCCGAATATGTGATAATAACATTAATGAGCCAGTGCATGAGATTTCCAACAATATGGTATGTGCGACCAGAAAAGCCTCAGATCAGCCTGCGCATACGCGCAGTCTGATCAGAGCCTTTGCTAGTCGCTGGAGTATTCTATGATTGTTAAGCTACTGACTGAACACCATTTGGAGTTTTTAAGCTTAAAAGGAGGCTGCAGAGGCTCATCGGAGTCTACACATTTCAAAATGCAACATTGTTGGAAATCTCATGCAATGGCTCATTTGTTATATGACTGGAGAGAATACTGTCTCCTGATTTGCCCAATTTGTTTTCATATTGCTCGATGTCTACCAGAAAAATGGTCTAATTTGGCATACAGGCCTCGAGGTTATAAAACTGGAGTGCAGTCTCTGACTCAAAATAAAGCGCAATGATTGGCTGCTCGCGGACACGTGTTCGCAAGCAGCCAATCATTGCGCTTTATTTTGAGTCTGAGAATGAACTCCAGTTCTATAACCTCGAGGCAAGGTGTACACTGAATGTAAACCAGCTCAAACTAGTTTTCAGGAGTTAATATGTTTGACACATTTGCAATATCAACCTCTAAAAAAGTACTGCCGCATTAATAGGATCAATAAAATCGACTTTAATTGCAAATTTTCACGTTATTTTGTCTTGAACTTTTCGATATGCGCGTAGAAATAGCTGCAGTATTTATTGACATAATTTTCAACTAGGTGTTTTGCTGTGTTTTTCTGTAATTAGATGGAATTTAGGCATAATTACGGTTCTTTTCAACGGGGGGAGTATAACTGTTGGTAGAAGATTGAAAATAAACTGACCCAGTTAATTAATAATACGCAACGGTTGACTAAGGTCCTGACTATAAGGCCCACTTGGAGTCGAACTAAAGTCCCTGCTATAGTTATTACGCAATAGATGCGCACGCACGTTTACACCCGAACGGCTACAGTTGCAACCATTTGTTGGTTGGCAAGTAAACAAAAAGAATAGCCCTGTATGCTCCACTTCAAATCTTCATCGTAAACAAAAAGGATGTGTATAAACTGCACAACCTATTCTAATAATTAATTACGAATAAATGGGACCGCAAAATGATGCACAGCTATGACTATTTTGTAAAAACAAATCATTTGGAGACTACATACAGCTACGAAAACCATCTTGCTAGATAGGTCTAGCATGCTACTGGACGGTGCTCTGACCCACCGTTGATCTCTAGTAGGTTTGTGACATCACTCTAGTAGTGACTATAGATGTTCGAATTAAACTTTAGCTACTATAGAAGGAACTATAGTTCGATTCGAACTGCGCCGGTATCGTACATATAAAATACTGCTACACTTGTACATAAATTAGATTCGCGAAAAATGACTTTAGACAAACGTTTTCAATTTGCAATACCTTGCGATGTCGTTACAGGTCAGTAATCGCCGTATTGGTTAGAGCATTATAGCATAAAGAATGGTCCACTTCGAATCGAACTAAAGTTTCTACTTTACTTCTTACGTAATATTTGCGCGCGCACGTTTACACCCGAACGGCTACAGTTGCAACTATCGACGGTTGGCAAGTAAACAAAGTGAATAGCCCTCTACGCCCCACTTCAATTCTTCATCGTAGATAAAAAAGGATGTGTATAAACTGCACAGCCTACTCTAATTAATAATTACGAATATGTGGGAACGCAAATGATGCACAGCTTGGATTTATTTTGTAGCAAATCAATTTGAGACTACTGACAGGTCTGGAAACCGTCATGATAGATAGGGCTAGAGGAGGGAACCAGACAATTTACCAGAGTAACGGTGCTCTGACCCACCGTTGATCTCTAGTAGGCTCCTGACGTCACTATAGTAGCAATTATCGGTGTTCAAATCAAACTTTAGTTACTATAGTAGGAGCAATAGTTCGATTCGAAGTGCGCCAGTATCGTACATATAAAATACTGCTACATAAATTAGATTCGCGAAAAAATGACTTTAGACATATGTTTTCAACATGTACCACCTTGATCATTCAATAATCGTGAGGCATTTCAGGCAGTATTTTTGCATCTGGTCAAACCTGCATGAAAAATAATGTCTTCTTGTTGTATTTTTTCTACAGATATGGTTGGAGTATGCACATGTTCATCCACGGGAGATCCACATTTAAATAACCATGACGGTCAATCATGGCATCCACAAGAACCGTGTAAATATTTACTTGCTGGGGTTAACAGTACTCAACCAGACTGCAATATACGGTAGGATTCCAATATTTACACTGTATTGTAACATTTTTGTCTGGGGTGATAATGTGTTTGTTTATAAGTACTCAATAGACAGTAGTTAATTGACCCAATTGAAATAGTATCGCGAGTGTTATGTAAAGATATGTCATTTTGACAAAACGGTGAAGTGCCACCTATGAGAGATTTAATTGTTTTGGCGAAACACAGAAACGGGTTAAAAGATGAGCCAGTGCATGAGATTTCCAACAATATGGCATGTGCGACCAGCAAAACCTCAGATAAGCCTGCGCATACACGCAGTCTGATCAGAGCCTTTGCTAGTCACTTGAGTACTCTATGATTGTTAAGCTACGGACTGAACACCATTTGGAGTTTCTAAGCTATAAATGAGGCTGAAGAGGCTCGTCCAAGTCTACACTTGTCAAAATGTCAAATTGTTGGAAATCACCTGCCGCGGCTCAAATTGTTACTATATTTAACCCTTTGGTAATAAACATGAATTAATGATGAAGCTGGAGATACCATTACTTGAAAGTTTTTATATAGAAGATCTTACATGAGTGCTCATGTTTTATTGAATTTATTTAACGAGTTGGGGAAAAGAGATCTCTTTTTCTCAACGAGTTTAATGAATTCAATAATACACGAGCACGAATGTTAGATTTTATTTATCATATGACATTAAGATTACTTTGAAATTTCATTTCTGCCGTAAAAAACGTTATCATTTTGTCATTATGTACGCAACGTTGTTATGGACGTCATAACGTTTCCCGAAACTCTATAAACCACTAGTGGTTTATCGATTTTATTGCATGGTGTTATTTCACTCCCAGACGCGACGTCATATGATAATTAAGTTTAAAGTGATGAAGTAAATAAAGAGAATCGATTAATTAGGAGAGATACATGTATAAATTGTATGATAAAATCTAGGGTTTCTACGTATATATGGGAAGCAAGGTTTTCGGAGCTCTATTGGTCCCCAAAACTAACGATTTTTGTAATGCGGCATTAAAACCCCCATCAAAGCATGAACAAAGTAAGACAAAGGATCTTGGGGTGTCTAGCATCCTCCTATATTTGTTTTTAAAGCTAAATTACAAAAGCATAGGCTTTTATAAGTGAGTTCATTGATATCGACTTCAACAAGGAAGATAAAGCCAATATATTTTAGGCGTGAAAGCATAAATGCTTGGACCAACGCCCAGGACCCGGTGTTAAGTCTATCTTGACACCTGGACAGCTTGTTTCCCTAGGGTTAAGATATCCTTAAAAATATTACCCTCCCATCCTAATAGTCTTCGGCCCGGGGGAGGGGTAAGCTTTCAAGGTCGGTTTATCTTGTCACCCGCCAAAAACAGGAAGAACTGATAAGGATATTTTGTAATTTGGTCTGCTATCCTGCAAAAAATCTAATATCCTCTTTTAGTTAGTGAGAAAATATGTCTGATCTGATCTTCACTTTGGTTGCATACATTAAAGGGGTTTAAGCAAGCTGTCCAGGTGGTTTATTATGCTCCCCCCCTTACCATATATTACTTTATTGGCCAATTCCACTGAATTGAAACTATTCGATGATGACTTTATATCAATGATAATCATCATTTAAGTCTCTCTATCTGTTGGCTTTAAAGGCATGGTTGCATGGGGGAGGGGGGCAAGCTGTTCTTGGCAGTTTATCTACCCCCCCCCCCCACACCCCCCCCCCCCCCCCCCCGGATAACAATAGTTACATTTTGGATGATAATTCCAACTAAATTTAAAACTATCCCTTAGCAAAATCAAAATATTGCCTCATTATTGCTGCATTATGAATTTGTTGCCAAGAGTAGCATACTCTGAAAGCTGCAGCTAGTATATAGAAGCTAGCGACAGTATCGCAGCTACTGCTAAAGATAGCATGTTCTGAAAGCGGCAATATTGCAGCTAGTGGCAATATTGCGGCTATATTGCAGATAATTTGAAATCATGTGACAACTGTGTGTAACCTAAAGTTTCGTAGGGTAAATGATGATAGCTAGCATATGGGAGTCAGTTTGTTTACTAGAATTCCATGTAAACAAAAGATTGATTTGAGCTGTATTTAATCACAAATGGCTATTGTACCAGGCACCCCACCCAATTTTTCCCCAGGCTATTCAGAACTGCAACATTGACCACCTAAAGTGGTAATAGGAATCACAGTGTATCGCTGCCTATGATTTTGAAAAAAAAAACATAATCAAAGTTGGTCAAATGCTCTAATCTTTATATTTAATTTCGTTGTTAGTCTATTTTTTAAGATATTGTATTTCATTTTTTTTAATTTCAATGAGTGTACGGCTTTAATTTTCGGCTAAAATGGACATTTTTTGCATTAAACATATAGGAAAATAGAAAAATATGTTTTAGATCATCATTCAATGCGTTCTCATATGCAAATAGCGTGTTGGGACTTTGGACAGCCGAAAATTTGAAGTCTGCACAAGCCTGGACATAAAATTTTGGATTGTTTGTGTGTTCTTTTGGAAATCTTTTTTTAAAATAAAATGATATAGGCTAATTAGTACAAGTAAATTCTCTTTTCATGGCCCCTTGGTCAGGAACTACTACAGATTTTGAAGCATATTTTCATAAGATTATTGTCTTATATTTCAAAGATAGATGAGAATCGTTGTAAACAAACAGTGGCGAGTTTACCTATATTTTGGGCGTGCAGGTAGTCTCAGTTTACAGTTATATTGAACCTACCACAGATTACTGCATATGCGCGTGGCAGTGAATAGTCATGCTTTACCTATTTATAAGAAAAAAATAATTGCCTCATTACTATGCATCTTTGAAAAAACAATAACTTAATTGTGTTGTTAAAGTATTATGTAAATATACTGTATCTATCCAATACACGCATGCTGTATGGCCTCTGAAAAGGTGTCCTTTATGCCTCTGTCACACGAGATCCCGCGATTACCAAATCACGGGATAAGTCACGAATCTCAGATATGTAAGACTTGTCACAACTACCATGGACCAATCTTTCGGATTTATCTACAACCTACCGTTAATGTTATTTGGGGAAAATGCATTCTACGATTGGTTGTGATAAACTCAGAACGATCATGTGACCCAGTTCATGAATGTATTATCTTTATCGGGAAGGTTAGAACCTCCGTATGTGTGAGACTTCACTCCTCTCATATTCTTTGACTTTTCGCTTACTGTAAGAGCGGCGCCTCATGAATGCGTAATTAGGACTGGTCAACCTTAGACATAGGTAAAAGCTGAAAATGAGGCGTGGTTTTATTCAAAAGTAACTGTATCATCTTGCACCATAACCTCAGTATAGACGCAAACACACTAGGTCTATTCTTAACTTCTAACAAAGTAAACAAACACAGTTTGCATGTTGGCGCGCTTTAATGTGAGCAAATGAGCAGCGTGACATAGAAGGACGTTGTAGACCTTGATGAGATCTATTTAAGAAGTGCTTGAAAAGCCCTGCCAGTAACACAGCTTACTTAACCCTTCGATCTTCTCATTGCCGAAGTACCTGCCGTCCAGCCCACATGACACCAAACTTTCTATTTTTTGCTTGGCGAAAACTTGCTGTGATTTTAAACAGTGCAGTATACCACATAGCAATGACGACGTGCAAATCAACACGGCAAGATCTCTTGCTCGAATCTATACAAAATTTTGTGTGTTGCTCACATCTGTGAAGCCGCCTTAGAACTGATTTTTCACGACACTTCGTTCACAAATACCTGATTATTCTCAGTCCGTGCATGACGACTGAGTAATAATATACTGCACAACCTTTGTTAATGCTAGTACCGACTAGACAAATATTCTGCTCTATTCGATGAAACGAGCAGAATGTTAAGTCTATTCTTAACTTCTAACAAAGTAAACAAACACAGTTTGCATGTTGGCGCGCTTAGAAATTACAAATGTTAGAGAGCGACAAAATTTTGTATAGATTCTAATTACGTTTTCATGTTAAGTCACATCACAATGTCTCACATAGACTTGACCTCTGTAATGTTTAACATTTCGACTCCAAACTCTTCAACGTACATACCTGCAACAAATTAAAACAAATAGCCATATACAAATAGCCTTATTATCAATACATATTTTTCTTATTTTCATTGCAATCATGCTGAAATCTAAAATTTATTTTCCAAAAATATCATTGTTTTCATGCCCATTTGCATATAATACATTGATTAAAATGACTGTATCTGGTACTCATTTTATTTACTTATGTATTTACTTTTGTTTTGCTAAATGTACCACCTATTAAGATTAGATAATCAGGTGCAAACGGCTGGTCTGAAACTCTTAAAGTACAACAAACTGCCATATCTATTATACTCAACATTTCCCCTCTGCTAACTCTGATACTGAGCTAATAATCAGGCAACTTCTATACTCGGAACCCATCTGGAATTAACTTATTTGTATCTACGTTATAATATACACTGAACTTGTCATTTGTTTGTGATCCCATATATCAGTCAATTTAATTTTCTTCTTTCTCTGACTTAAATAAACGCATAGCTTATTAGAAATATACCATATCCATTTTATTGCCATTTTAATTTTGATATTTCACGTAACTTACCACCATAGCGATATTTTGAAAATCACCTTTTCTATAACCCGTTTCTTGTTTACTGTCGTGAGTTGGTTCTCAGTACCGTTAGTTTAACAGGTGACCGGGCCCAGGGCGACGACAGTAAACATGATTCGCACTATACTCCCGATTTCTCTTATGAGTGAATTCATTTTCTTGTTATTGTAATAAACATTGACCTCATTTTTTATCTTCTAAATACTGCTCTATACAACCATATTTACTCCTCCATCTTTGTTCATATGGAGGACATTTTCTCTCCCAAAACCATACTAAAACCAAATATTTCGTTGTTTGAAAGTCTACCCTTATTTTCATCTGAGATTTTTTTTTTTGTTCATTGATTTTGCTCAAAGGGACTTTTGCACCTTTAGAAAATTAAGACATTAAATCTGCATTTTCAACCTGACTTCCGCTTCCGGGGAAATCTCAGTTATTATCTGTTAACAGGTAAATAACTTTTTCCACTTCCTGGGAAATCTCAACTATTACCATCTACCAGGTAAATACCCTTTTCCATCCGAGAAATTTGTTTCCACTCCTGGGAAATCTCAATTGTTACCAGGTAAATACCATTTTCCACTTCCGGGGAACTCGTTTCCACTTCCTGGGAAATCTCAATTATTACCTTCTACCAGGTAAATACCACGTTCCACTTCCGGGGAACTCGTTTCCACTTCCTGGGAAATCTCAATTATTACCTTTTACCAGGTAAATACCACGTTCCACTTCCGGGGAACTCGTTTCCACTTCCTGGGAAATCTCAATTATTACCTTCTACCAGCCAAATACCACGTTCCACTTCCGGGGAACTCGTTTCCACTTCCTGGGAAATCTCAATTGTAACCTTTTACCAGGTAAATACCCTTTTCCCACTTCTGGGGAACTCGCTTTCACTTCCTGGGAAATCTCAATTAGTACCTTATACCAGATAAATACCTTTTTCCACTTCTGGGGAACTTCATATTTCCACTTCTGGGGAATGGACATGTGACCTAGTCACCAACCGATTTTAAAGATCTCTTATGAGGTAAGTTTGCTTTTCCCACATAAATCTACTGCTACTATGTAATGTTTTCTTACCTCTGGAATTACCCTTCTACCAGGTAAATACCTTTTTCACACTTCCGGGGAACTCATTTCCACTTCCTGGGAAATCTCAATTTTTACCTTTTACCCGGTAAATATCCTTTTTCCACTTCCTGGGAAATCTCAATTAGTACATTACACCAGATAAATACCTTTTTCCACTTCTGGGGAACTTCATATTTCTACTTCTGGGGAACGGACATGTGACCTAGTCACCAACTGATTTTAAACTCTCTTATGAGGAAAGTTTGCTTTTCCCAGATAAATCTACTGCTACTATGTTATGTTTTCTTACCTTTGGAATTAACCTTCTACCAGGTAAATACCTTTTTCCCACTTCTGGGAGAACTCGTTTCTACTTCCTGGGCAATCTCAATTATTACCTTATACCAGATGAATACCTTTTTCCACTTCAAAGGAACTTCAGGCTTCCTCTTCTTGGGAAATTACACGTGACCTAGTCATCAAACGATTATTGAGCTCTCTTATGAGGAAAGTTTGCTCTTCCAACATAAATCTACAGCTCCTATGATATATATTCTTACCTTTGAAAATAACCTTCAATCAGGTAAATACTTTTCCCACTTCTGGGAAAATCGTTTCCACCTCCTGGGCAATCTCAAAATTACCTTATACCAGATAAATATCTTTTTCCACTTCTGGGAAATTTCTTGTTTCCTCTTCTGGGGAAATGACATGTGACCTAGTCACCAACCGATTTTTAGAGCTCTCTTATGAAGGAAAATTTGCTCTTCCCACATAAATCTACTGCTCCTATGATATATATTCTTACCTTTGGAAATAACCTTTGAAATTCCACTTCTGGGAAAATCAATTACACTGCAAGCGTATTTGGATTTTTTAATTTTGTCTCACTACTTATAACATTCTCCATATCTCCATAGCCAACATAAGCATCACCGTTTTTCGTTTGCAAATAATTCAGAATCGAATGCAGTATTCTCTTTCAATACTCTGACATAAGCTTTTAACGACTACGCCTTTAAAACAACTGACCCCTTTTCAAAGGTGAATGACTCATTTTTATTCTAACAAGCATACCTTTAACTGACATGTCTCTAACATCTATTCTACTGTAGATGCAGCGATTTCTGCTCGTACGCTCTGATAACTTTATGTTTCTAATTGAAATCTCCTTTCTTTGATTATCTTTTACATTTTCTCCATCTTTCAGCATACATAAACCTACCCGTTTTCAAGCAGAAGAAATGTATGAATCATTTAACATGCACAAACAGTTCAATTGATAATTTTCTTCAAACAGAAGAAATTCAAATTTCATTAAATAGAGAAAAAAATCGATATCAGGAATAAGGGCTGCATATGAGCAAAATTTAAATACATACTGCGTTATAGCTTTGATTCCACATAAACAGTTATTTACAAATGCAGTTATTCTTTGACCGTTTACCACTGTAATAACATCACTGTTAAAACTTTCCGCAATATTTGACCAATGCTCGCCAATTCCAGTAAAGAATTCTGTATGTAAAATGCTTCCTTACCTGCGCCTGACAATGAGAAAGCTGAAACCGTTCCATTTGACTGAGCTTTATCCATGTAATTAATATAAGACTCACCATTTTCAAATTAGCTCATGAAATATCATTTTGAAGTTGTTGTCATGTTATCTTGTAACTTTTTTTTTTTTTTTTTGTATTTTAAACTTTTAAACTTTGATTTATGCAAATTATTGCTTATGCTATTACAATCCAGTACTAGTCTATGCTTTGTGCCTTGTTATTTTTACAGTATAGTATTAATAGCATGAGGCTACTTTTCAATTTTAAGAATACATTTCTAAGATAGTAATAAGTGGATCTCTTTGTTGTCTTATTACTGTAAGACCCCTTTACATGGCAGAAATTTCCTTTTTTTTTTTTTTTTTAAACACTCTCTGGCAAAAAAAACAACAGTATTTGTCGCGATCAGTGCAGCAAATAGATAGATAAAGTGTAATCCTCTTCTATAACCAACGTAAAGTACTAATATGACCATGCATCTATTTATATTTAATATTTAACCTATTTCATGGGGATTCATCTGTACTTTACTCTCTGCAAATCCACCCACCTTCGTTATCGTCTCTTATGATCTAACTGATCTGTACTACCAATCTTAGTATAGCGCCAAGATTCACATCTTAAAAAAATTCTTTATATCTGAAATGTCTATCTGATGAAAACAAGAAAACTGCTTTCTGTACTTATCTTTACATTGTGCTTTAGATATGGACTTTCAAATTTCCAATGCCGACTTGGATTGAGCTCTTCAAATGTGTTTCTCATCTTCCTCATCACTGGCGACCTCCAGATGTAAATAACCGTCAACTACTTTCTAGCCAATGTGGGTTCTAATAACCTGTCGTTGTTTTAAATATTGGAAACTGAAATGTAAGAACGTTAGATGTAAAACTGTGATTGATTCCATCGTTGACTTAACAATTTTATTTTATTATTATTATAACTATTATTATTACTATTAATTTATCTTCTTTGCAAAACCAGGAAATGCCGCCCAATTCATGAGGATGTATAGCCTGCTCTTGACGCCTATATTCGTAACTGTGTTTGAAACTATGATCATGGTATCCCTGGTATAGTCTTTCATAATCTGTATGTAGTGTGTTGCGTTATTTTTTATTTGCTCTATATTTTACAACATTCTCCGCATTTGAGCGTTTCAGATAAACATGTGTAGCCTGCTCTTGACGTCTATATACGTGAACATGTTTGAAACTATGACCGTGATATCCTTGGTATATTCTTTCTAGTGAGTTGCGTTATTTTTTATTTGCTCTATATTATACACCATACTCCGCTTTTGAGCGTTTCAGATAAACTTTCATAGCCTGCTATTGACATCTGTATACATGAACGTGTTTGAAATATGATCGTGTTATCCCTGGTATATTCTTTCATAATATATATGTAGTGTGTTGCGTTATTTTTATTTGCACTATAGTATACAACATTCTCCGCTTAAAGGCGTTTCAGATAAAAATGTACCTTTCGCTAAATTCTTCATCTTCATATACCGTTTAATAATGGTTTAGATTTCTGTCACAATCATCTATTTTTTGAACATGCCATCTTCTACACATTGAACGCATTTACCTTTTGAGTTATAATCTGCAGATGCGACAGACGCACTTTTGCTACCTAAAATTCACAAAATAAGTTTTTGAGTGTCACTTATCTTTTTAATTCTGTAGAAACCAACTTGTTCATCTCGTTCTGTCTGCTGTTAATACCCTAGGTCGATGCCATGCTATCTTCTTACTCCAGAAATATAGACAAACGTCCTTCGCTTTTTGTGTGTTGCTCACATCTGTGAAGCCGCCTTAGAACTGATTTTTCACGACACTTCGTTCACAAATACCTGATTATTCTCAGTCCGTGCATGACGACTGAGTAATAATATACTGCACAACCTTTGTTAATGCTAGTACCGACTAGACAAATATTCTGCTCTATTCGATGAAACGAGCAGAATGTTAATTATTCCTTAAAACTGTATCTGAAAATGTATATTTTACATAAGCTTAGAGGCAACATTGTGGACCCAGATCAGACTGTTCTTACAGGATTAAGTCCAATCTGGGTCTACACTGTTTGTCTATGAGGCTTCATATATTTTAGTGGACGACAAAAAACATACATTTTGTGATTATGCGCTTTAAGGGTTAATAAAAGTAAATAAAAGTGAGTTCAGTGTGTAAACGGTTAGGATTTTCATGAAATTTACGCGCATTTGCGAGGCTCAAAAAGCTTACTTACTCTTTACCAAATTATAAATAAAACCTGATCCTTTACTCAGCAGATGAAATAGCCGAACCACGCCCAGATATGAATATTAAAGTTGCCGCCTTTGCAGTAAGCGAAAAGTCTATTAATACACACATGAAAAAAGATAAAAGGACCGATTTTGGGGATATATATTAAGCTCCTTTACCATATGAGCAGACAAATATGTTTTGC
Source organism: Loripinus fragilis (assembly GCA_964019695.1). Classification (NCBI taxonomy): domain Eukaryota; kingdom Metazoa; phylum Mollusca; class Bivalvia; order Lucinida; family Lucinidae; genus Loripinus; species Loripinus fragilis. The sequence goes on from OZ026515.1 coordinate 101,660,354, forward strand.
CGAAAAATAAATGATGAACCATTTACACTGGTGAGACATATAAGCGTACCGTCTGGCAAACAGTGAAGACCTAGATTATATAACGTATTTTATCAGGGTCTACACTGTTTGCTACATGTATAACAAAAAGGGATCCTCAGAGAAAGAAATGCAACTTTATTTGTATAAGCTGTGACCCCTCTCTCATTGTTTATTGGACCATCCCAAAATTAATGCATCTAATCAGAAGGAAGAATCCATTAAGTGCATACAGGGTTAACACAAATAAAATCCCGCAAAAATGAAGAAACTTGTTAACTCTTTATCTGCTAGTGTCAACCAAAACCAGTTTTGGATTGAAATCAGGCTTGAAGTTTCGCGCAAGCAGTTTGGATCAAGATCAGGCCAAATGATCACATCAGATCTGATCTCGATTCAAACTGTTTGACACTGAATACCCGTTTTGTTTGCTATTTTTTCTAAAAAAGGTCATTTGAAAGATGATCAGAAGGCGACACTTTTGAAAAGTCATACTTTACCCAGCATGTAAAGATTCATTTTTCTTAAGTCGATACTTGATTTTGTTATATTGCGTTTTAACATGTGATTTTAGTAATATTTTGCATTTTAAAGCATAAACACTCCGAAGGCTTTAGGATTTTGGCTCTTTTACAATTCAGACATTTTCATACCAAAGTATCGTGAGATTATGTATGGCATTACATGTTTTGATTGTAAGGTTAATGGAGGATAGCCTCGACTCATATTGACCTATTAATCTCCATACATAAAGTAGATGATAGGTTGCTATTCCTTTTTTCTGAATATGATATAGTTATACTATGAATCGCACCATGAAAGACACACTATTGTTATCTAAGCTCCCAGCGCTCAACTATCCAGTGGGACTGCATGATCTATGTTTTGATCTGATTCTACAGCTACGCTCATACTTCTAACCAATTCACGAAAGCTCCGCTGTGGCTCATCTTAGCCTATGGCGTTTTACTTAGTGGTAAGAAAAAAAAATGTTGTTTTTTTCAGGACATTTTGTCATCTTGAGGTGTTTTCAAAATTAACTGTTTCTAAAATTATCTTTCAACAATAATGCCATTTAAGTGCAAAATAGTTTGGATTGGGGCCAGACCAGACGTTTTTTGTCTCAAAAGTACAGGCTTGTCTGAGCCTTAGCTGTTAACGAATGTGAAATACTGTAAATTTGGAGATTTTCGCGAGGACTTTATTTTCGCGAAACTTCGCATATGCGAAGTTTCGTGAAAATGAAACCCTCGCGAAATGACAAAATCACTCAGTCGTTTATTGATATAGGTAAATCTTGCCTTAGTCGCGATTTTTTCACATCACTAATATGTCTTTTAATGCTATTCGCGAAAATTAAATTCTCGCGAAAATTTCCGAATCTACAGTACTATAATCTCTTTCCAAGCTGCCTTTACTACGGCAGGCTCAATGTGATGCTGAAAATTGCGTATGTATACGCAGCACATACACCATATGTCATGGAACACTACCATCATATAGGCCTGATTTCAGACCACGTGTCCAAGACTTCTAACTACATGTACTAAACACATAACATATTTGGTACTTTATTACTGCCCCATTGTCTACAATAAAGTATATCAGACATTTTTGAAGATATTGGTACAGTCGTATTTGCATAGTTGTGTGCATATTTTTGATATTGCTTTATTTACTGGTCTGATACCAGCCTACCATCATACATTTGTATATGCATTTGACAATCGCAAAGATCTGTGACTGGTCGTATACAAGTCGTATCCCCGTCGCAGGACCTTATAAATACTTTTTGGAGACTACCTGTGATCTTGGATCGCGGTCGCAGGTTTTTGAACATGTTCAAAACTCTCCGCCCCGCCAATTTTCATGCTGTTTGCTCACACGATCACTCTCGATCAATAAAACCCAACGTGCGACAGTCTTGCGTTTTATTTATGTATTTTTATCCTGTCTACTTGTGAAAGCACCGAAAAGCTTTTAAAGACATGTATACATCTGCAGCTACCATCTTAGTCTATCTACTGCAGAACCAGGTTCATGAAAATGCTCAAAGACCTCTCTAGAGCCCATTTTGTTAATATTGCTGTTCCCAATCACTAAGACCTGTCGCGCGCTCGTATGAGATCTGCTTTCGATTATACCACGTGACTGGTCTTATACAGGTCGCAACATGGTCGTAAGCCCTTGTGTGACCTGGGCTTAGGCAATAGTGTACAGGTCCATTAAAAAAGTTATTTCACTACGCAATATTTCAAAAGTTTTTTCACATTTTTTATACATTATTGGTCTATGTTTTATCATACATGTTTGTAATTTAATTCTCATGGCATTTTATTTCTACAAATCATATCAACATATAATCAGACATCATTTGTATATAAATACGTTCAAATAACACACAACAACATACTTAAATACATTCAATAAAAACACAACAACATACCTGTATGACTACATCATAAAGTCAGTATTCGTTGCACCTCCCCTTGCTTAATAAGATCTGCAATCCTTCTTTTGCATTGAATTGTAAAGTTCTTCGATGACGTTTAGTGTCACACTTTACCACGCTTCTTATACTCTCTTCCACATCTCTTCTTTTAAACACAGCAGTTGGTTACCAATCAATTTCTTCATTATATTCCAAATGTTCTCTATGGAATTCATTTTTGGCGAATACTCTGGCCATTTCAGAATGGGTATTCTGTTACATTCTAGGAATGTTCTAAGTATTTAAGAGTTATGGCATGGTGCAATATCATGCACATAAATATATCCCTTCTGTGGGAACACAATGCATCCACATGAGTCTGTATTCACAGTCATAACACTTGATGCTATAGTCGTGTTTGGCGCAATCAGAATGAGAAATGTAATGCTAAGTGTATTCAGACTACTGTAAAATCGCCAGTAGGTGTGTGCAAGTCTGAGGAGCCATTAGCAGTAGAAGAATGTCTCTTCTGAGAAAAGTGAGTCGTAACAAGGATAGTGCAAAATACCAGAGTGATAGTATTCATTATATTGAAATGACATGTTAATGCATTGTGTTCCCACAGAAAGGATATATTTTCATGCATGATCTCGCACCATGCCATAACTCTAAAAGTGTTAGAACATTCCTAGAACGTAAAGGAATACCCATTCCGGATGACCAGGTAATTCGCTAGACATGAATCCCATAGAGAACGTTTAGAATATAATGAAGAAAGAGATGGTAACCAAATGCTGTGTAAAAAAGAAGAGGTGTGAAAGCGAGTATGTGAAGCGTGGTATAGTGTAGCACCAAACGTCCTGGAAGAACTTTACAATGCAATGCCAAGGAGAATCGTCGATCTTATTAAAGCAAAAAGAGATGCAACAATATATCGACTTTATGATGCCAGGCGTACACTGTTATTGTGTTTTCATAGGAATGTATTTAAAGTATGTTGTTGAGTTTTCATTGGAATGTATTTGATATTTATATACAAATGTTGTCTGATTATACGTTAATAAGATTTATAGGAATAAAATAGCATGAGAATTAAATTACATATATGGTAAAACATAGACCATTAATGTATAATAAAAATGTGAAAAAACTTTTGAAATATTGCGTAGTGAAATAATTTTTTTAATGGACCTGTATATAAAGTATTACTATTTTCAGGATTTACACTAAGCAAGAACACAGATTAACAAGTACTGGTCATCTCAGAACCGATGTCGCCTTTAACAGATACGTCGACGTGGAGTGGGTTGATTTAAATGTAGTCGTTCGTCTAGCTAAATACAATAAACTTCTGGTAAGTTTATAAAACAAGTACTTATGACCATGAATGTCACAATCAATATATAGACCCAACATCAAAAGATGAAATTCGCCATATCTACATTATTTACGATTTACCGGTTACAAGGTGGTCAGTAATGTTTAAAAAACAGGCATCCAATACCCCCAATACCAGGTGTGTGTGTGTGTGGGGGGGTCTAACGGCTATCTGTTTTATCCATTATTGGCCCCCAAGCAGTTTTGGGAAGCTGAGAATAAGGGCAATTTATTTTCAGGGAGCCTGGGAGCACTGGTAATTAGTTTAAGACAGCTGGCAACCAACACTCATAGTTTGGGGGATTTTTATCATTTATTTTTTTATCATTTTTTCACAACGTACGAAGATCAACGCAAGGACTAATTACTGGATATACATGTACACAACGTACAAAGATCAATGCACAGACAAATTACTGGATAAACATGTATCATTGGAAAGAAAAACATAGAAGACATATCTTAACAAACAGTCGTGAATTTACCTTAACATAGTGACGATCTTGATTTGTATAAAACATCGTCGCAAAATTAATAAAAAAAATAGAGAGAAAGAGAAAATAAAATCCCCCGCCGACAACCTGTCCTTTGAAATAATTTAGTGTACATTTATCTTAAACTGTTTTCCCATTTATATTTAAAACAAGCTAGCTTGTCATTAAGCAAAGCTATCCTTTTCTTTATCTTAATTCTGTTAGACAGGTCAAACTTAAAACATGTATACTTGGATTTTTTGTTTTGCTTGTTTTTAAAAATGAACTTTTTTACCAAAAAGATTATTAAGTTTATTTCTTTATAACATTTTAGGCTTTGAATACCAAATTCATTTAAGAAATGAATTCAATTTTTGAAATGTTCATGGAATCATGAATACTTCGGGTCTCTTGCAAAGTAAGTGAAGACTGAAGGGCTTCACGTTAACTTTGTAAGAGACCCGAAGTATTCATGATTCCATGAACATTTCAAAAATCGAATTTATTGCTTATATGTACATATTATTATGAATATCTACAATATAAAAATATTTATAATTTACGAAACAAAACAGTTTTGTTTTTAATATTTAATCGTTTTAACAGTTTTGTTGGTGTGTAAAATGGAAAAGGGAAACAGCCAGTGTGAACACGGGCGGCCAATTGAACAATCAAGAGGCTCTCGTTTGTGGTGTCTTACTGTGAGTTTGTCACTTTCCCATTGGTATCCTGGGTCAGCTGTGGTACTTAATTGTATCGATTCCTGATCTTCATACCCTTACTTACTTTGTTTTGCACATGCGACGCAGGTGTGGCTCGCTGACTATCACAACACCAGTTTCACTTCTGGCGAATCAATTCGATGTTCGAGCGTATTGCACAGGCATGTGAGCTTATCAGCTGTCAATCAATTTTTCTGTCATTCATGAGGCTATGAATGGTTGCAAAAATCTAAAGATTCATTAAAAGCTTGCTTTGAAAATGTAAATATAATGTTATATTTGTTTTTCTGTTATGTTTATATTACTATAAGAAGGTCTGACACTAATGTTCAAAGCTGTTGTACATGTGCTCATTCCCAGAACAGATGTGAAACAGTTTCTATCTTCATACTGCAAAGGTCACTCAGGGCTGAGTCAATAATAATGAATTTTGTTAAGAACTAGTAGGTTTTTACAATACGAACTAGTTTTTATTCTGAACATTTTGCAATTTAATATCCTTTGTTGATTTAACTCAAAATCCGAAACTGGATGTGTCACCTGGCAAAACAGAAGTTAAACAGGGCAATTTAAGCCTACAACTATTTTTAGTCAGGGGGTAGTTCAATACAAAAATAAAATTATATTTACAATTTCAACATATGACTTCAACCTGGCCCATAGTACATGGGTGTGTGTAAGGTCAAAGTGTTTGCTTCTATGTTAGTCTATACCTCTTTCCTATTAATTTGTTATGTACTATGACCACTTTCAGATTTTTTTTACCTTTTAATCTAACCAACAGGTTGAGGGAGTGTGTAAGGAGAGAATATGTGCTTGCATGGTGCTCTATGCTCCATTCCCTTTAATTTTATATGCATCATGACCTTTTTGTGAAAAAGTTGAATTTTGGCGTTTTGTCCCCAGGGTCAGTAGATGGGGGAGAATGGGGGTATGCGAGCAAAAAATTTGCTACCATTTGCTGCATTCGTGATGCAATCAAATGCAACATTTGTGATTCCCTTTAATTTGATATAAAAAATGATCATGTTATGAACAAGTTGAATTTTGACCTTTTGACACTACCCAAGGGTCCAGGAGGGGGTCTACAGGTCAAATATGTTCTACCATGTTGCTGCATTCGGGATTCCAATTATCATGATATGCATATGACCATGTTCTGAAAAGTTGAACTTTGACCCTTGACCATGACCCAGGGTCCAGGAGGGGGTCTGATGGTAAAATATTTGCTACTATGTTGCTGCATTCGTGATTCTCTTTAATTTGAAATACAACATGTCCCTGTTCTGAAAAAAAAATGAATTACGACCTTTTGACCTCCATGGTCAAGGGGGTTGGGTCTGCGAGCTTAATATTCGCTACCATGTTGCTGCATTCGTGGTTCCATTAAATTTGATATGCAACATTATTGATTCCCTTGAATTTTGACTATTTAACCCCATCCCAGGGTCCAGGAGGGGTCTACAGGTAAAACATTTGCTACCATGTTGCTGCATTCGTTATTCCCTTTTATTTGATATGAAATTATACCATGTTCTGAAACAGTTGATTTTTTTACCTTTCAACCCCCCAGAGTCGGTGGAGGGGTCTGCGGGCAATACATTTGCTAATATATTACTGCATTTGTGATTCCCTTTAATTTGATATGCAACATGACAAAGTTCTGTCAAATTTGAATTTTGACCCCACTCTCAGGTTAAGTGGGGAAAATGGGTAGAATTTCTGATGCTATGTTGCTGCATTTGGGTGGGGAGAGGTCTGGGGAGAAAAATATTTGCTACCATTTTGCTTCATTCCTGATTTTATCTAAATAAATATGCAACATGACCATATTCTGAAGAGATTGAACTTTTTTTGACCTTCTGATACCAACTTCCAGGGTCAGTGGGGGTCTCTGGTCAAAATATTTGCAACCAAACTGCTGCATTCCTTATTCCCTTTAACTTGATATACAACATGTCCCTGTTCTGAAAAAGTTAAATTATGACCTTTTGACCACCTGGATGGGGGGGTGCGAGCAAAATATTCGCTACCATGTTGCTGCGTTCGGGATTCCATTAAACTTAACATGCAACATGACCATGTTCTGAAAAAGTTCAATTTTGACCTTTGACACCAATTTTAACTCTTTGAATTTAAATTATTTCTGAGTTCACGAATGTTTTTATATGGTAATGAAATGGATGAAAACGTAGTTTAGATTGCATCTTAAAATTGACTGGAAACACTAATGGGGCATTCCTCACCGGCGTCACTGCGTTCTGGTCCTTGAGCAAGATACATTTATCCTAGCTTAGTACTGGTTCAACCCAGGTAGACCTGTACCTGTTTAACTGAAAGCTTGTTTATGGGACACAAAGAATCAAATCAAACAAACAAACTAATGGGGCATTAGTTAGGTTGCAAATTGACAAATTCAAAATAAATATCATGCTAGGCTCCCTGTGCCATTAGATTCACATTGTCATTTTCGTCACGTGGTGCATGTCTGTTGGCGTCATTAACTTTATGTGACGTCAGTTAGTTAGGCTTTATCATGTCTGGTGCCTAAGAGTTACTTAGGCGCAATATATTGGTCCTTTGAATTCCTGTTTTTTTCACGTGGTCATGTAATTTCTTACACGAGCTGACAAACAATCTTATGGGCAAAGGTGGGAGAAAAATATGTCCCTAGCGATCTCAGCAAGCCCGGTGATACCAAACGGCGATCCTACAAATGGAATTTTTTATCACCCCGTCATATTCAGGATATATTCGTATATTCTAATAAAACATGTCACAATACTATCTTTGCAGGTTAATGGTGAAGAGCAAACCCCACCGTACTCGCATCCTCTTTTCAGAGTAGATGTTATTTGCTATGGACTTGCTATCGATGTGTTGAGCTGTCCTAGGATAAATGTGCAGTTTGTTAAATCAAGAAATGTGTTTGTCACCATAAGTAAAGTACACGCAGAGCATTTCACTGGACTTTGTGGTGACTGTAAGTTTTTTTGTTTCTTGATGTAACGAGGGGTGTTCAAATATGAATGCATCCAGCTTCAAAACTGTATTCACATATATGCTACGAAAAATGTTATACGTTTCTGAAAAGAACTAAATGTCGCCTTTAAACTGGTATCAAACATAAAAAACACACAGTATATTCATCAAAATACAAAAAATACCACAGGTTAGAGTCCATCGTTCCTTCCCATTAGCAGTCTCCTTACATTATGTTGCCACAGATTGTCAAGCCTTGTAATTTATGTAGCCAGAGATTGTTTAAGTACTAAACTTTGCATGAGAATTTACCATAAGATGAAAATCGCACGTCCGCTGTCTGACCGTTATGCTATCTCCTCCTAAACCATTGGAAGAAGTCAAACCAACTTTGATTTGTATGTTGCTCACATGAATAAATATCGAACGGAATTTTGTTCTGATGACTGGGTCATGCACCAGGGCTGAGACTTTGGGGCTCCTGGCGTGCCCAGGGGTTCAAAAGGTCATTTTTTCAAACATTGTCATGTAACATATTAAAATGATGAACAGAATACAAGTAAGATTTACACCTTAGGGTCAAACTGGTGACCTTTGGGTGAGGTCGAAGGTCAACTATTCTTAAATTTATATTACAAAGTCAATTTCAACGATTTTTTATACCAAACGTTGTTTGTGTGTTCTCACAAATTATAGATATAAAACATATTGAATGGAATTTTCATTCTGTTGCCTTGGTCATTCCCCAGTGGTAGGACTTGGGGATGATGGGTGTTAAAAACTTGAGCGTTAGGGATTTTCGATGGCGACCAATCTACTTCATATTTTAGTTAATTTTTAATTGGTTGTCACTCCTACATCATTAATACATTTAAACCAAATGGATTCCCCATTCTTAACAACTGGACCATGACATTTCCGTTTTATGGATAGTTGGGTGGTATTTTTCATTTTTATTCAAAATTTAAAGATCATCCTGTAAGCAAACAGTAGAGACCCTGATAAAACACTGTGTTTTGCGTCATTAAAATCTGGGCCTGCATTGTTTGCCTGTCTTCCACTAAAAGGACTCCAGCCTTATATGAGTAAAGGGGCATTAAAATAAATAATGGTCCATTATTTTTGTTTCGTTATGTTTTTAATGCTCGTGAGTTTGTATTCTTTAATGGACATTACAAAAAGAAAATGGCCATCAAAAATCCAATGTCTATTTATGGCATAAAATACTCTTGAATGTTCATATTTGATATCTTAATGGTCATTAAATATATAAATATGCAATTCGTGGGCATCAAACATTCCAGGGCCAATATATTTATCCAAGATATGGCCATTAATTTTGGTGTAATGTCATAGAGCAAGTCTGATCATATACCCTCTGTATGAAATAATGACAGTCAAAACTAATAATGGCCTATAATTATCCTTCGTATTGTGTTCTAATGTCATGAATTTATTTTTAATTGCCATTACTAAAAAATACAACAAATCATTATCATTGCATATTAATGGCCATAAAACATTTATAAATGGCTATTAAATTTACTGAAATTAGGGATCAATAACCTTAATCGCGATTAAATGTGTGAAATGGCCATTAAATATACTGAGCAAAAATAGAACTTTTACACTTTTTGAATAGAAATTTAACCAAGTTAACACAATTTATTACGTAAAATAGTATGCGTATATAAGTACTACACGTCTCACAAGACATCCATGCAAAAAACTTTAAAACTTGATCAGGCGTTCATGAATAACGTCGAACAAACGTCAAACAGCATTTTTTAGTCTGGAAGATTATCATTGCGATATTTTGAATATGTAAATACACTATCAGCGAGTCTTTCGAGTCAGAACATTGAAGACAACAAATGACGTCGGCAAAATACACTGTACTAATGCTACGTGTCTGTCAAATTGAGCATAAGAAGGCGTATGGCAGGTCTCTGCTATACCAAGAGTAATACCCGCGGCAAAGTTGTTTGGTTGCTCATTGCCTCGTGAGATGGTTTGAGCAGACAGGAATATCTATCAAAGCACAGGATCAACGCGATGTAAGAATACAACGCCAAGACAAGACCGTTAATTTGCACTCACGCGTTTACATAAGCGGTTCTATCCGGTAACAGTAGATGCTACTCACCTCAATGTTTTATACCGAACGATAAAAACAAGGATCTGAACAAATGAATTTTGATGTGAGATTTTTTATTTTGATCCCTTTCTCATTCCTAACGCTACCAGTCAACCACAGCTGCGTTTCAATTAGACAGATGTACAAAGAATTGAACACCAATTAGTTTGACATGATTTTTTTTTACGTATGATAGGTATTGGCGGAGATATTACTATTTAAAAAGTGTAAAGTTTCTATTTTTGTTAAGTATATGTTAATTATGAATTCATTAACATATGAAAAGAACAATTAATTTTGTGCTCTGAAATACTTTTAAAATCTCATTTACATGTTAATAACGGTCATAAATAATATATTCAGAGTATTCAAAGGCCGTTTTTACACCGTAAGATTACCTTTAACGACTTGTATCTGCATAATAGTGACAGTTCACAGTTCAAATTTAAGCTGATTTCTACAGATTGACTAAGTCTAAGTTTTTAGGACTTCAATGGTTAAAATTAAGGCTAGGACATATACTTTGCTAACCAAGGTTCCAGCTGCAGTTGGCTGGAGTAAAAACCTTGGTAAAAATTTAATACCTGTTACCTGAAGACATGATAATCGTAACAAAGTCAAGCATAGCTGAAAAATTCACGTGCCTTTGCTGGGAATCAAATCTTGGTCGCCCCTGTACTAAACCAATCCTCTAACCACTGAGCGAAAGAGTTGACTCTCTGACGCAGTTGTCATAGATTGATCATATTCTAAAAGGCTTCTGAAGCTATGCGAAATCTACCTTATGTAGATATACAGGTGAGAACACCCCCCTCTTCAAGGAAGTCATCATTTATGATGACAAAAAGCCTGTTTAGGCAAAACTAAGGTCCAATCTCGGACGTGAATCCGCATCTTACGTAATGATAGCCGAAAAAAAGTGAAGCATAACTGAAAAATTGTTCATGCCTTTGCTTGGAATCGAACGTGGGTCGCCCAGGTACTAAACCAATGCTATAACCACTAAGCCAAAGAGTCGACTCTAGGTCAGAGTGCCCAGCCTGCAACATTTAAATAATTCATTAAAAGGGGAATAAATGTACTAACTGTGTGTGGGGAATGACAGATATAAATGTTATACAGCAGAAGCATGTATTCAATTTAGCTTGCATTTGTAGAAACTGTGTGCACAATTCAAATGCCAGACATTTCTTTATTAATAAACATTTGCTTTGTGGTACAAAACCCTGCTTTTCCATCAACAACAGGTGTATTACTCCTTTTGTCAATTTGAGTACAAGAGCGTTTATAGATACTGACAGGTAGTATGACGATTGAAATGTTTAAGGTCAATCAGGTGTTAAAAAAGTTAAGCACTGCTTTGTAAGCAGGGTTTGACCATCACGCCTATCAGTCGGAACAATGAAAGCAATTCAAAATCCAAAGCCATTATCATTATTTACCCTTAATATGAGTTTTGAGCAAGATTTAATGGTAATTAAAGTTGCATGTAATGGACATCTCATGCAATAGCAGAAAATTATTTGTCTGAAATATCTATTAATGGCCAATAGTTTAGATCACATTGCCATATTAAAGACATGTTGTCTATGTAAAAAATAATGTTTACTTTTATTATAGCTTCTTCATTTTTCTTTAAATGTGTCTGTGTCCTTAAAAGGTTTTGGCCAATAACATTTACATACAATAATTTATTTCCATGTAAAAGAAAGAAACATTTCTTAATAGAATCAGACGAAAGCAGTTTTTTCTTAACGGTCTTGATGAGGCTGAGAAATGTCGATGTACCTAATGTGTAGAGCCAATGAATTGTGTCTACAACTTGACATTGTGGAGGTTCACCATTGGTAGATTTATGTTCTTTACATGTATCTAACAGCCCTCCGTTTCACCAAGTAAGATTTGGACATATCAGAATGATTGTTTATTAGTATTTGAAAGATAAGATATAAATTCACGTTTAGATCAAATTTAAAGGACGGGCATATCTATAGGCCAACACTTGCAAATGTCAATTCTCCATCAACTTATATTGCAATGTGTGTGTGTGTGTGTGTGTGTGTGTGTGTGTGTGTGTGTGTGTGTGTGTGTGTGTGTGTGTGTGTGTGTGTGTGTGTGTGTGTGTGTACTATGTGTGTGGGGGGGGGCAAAGGTATTTCATATATTATCACAAATATTGTGTTCATCTATTATAACAGGCAATGGTGTCCAGGCGGATTCATTCGTTACTCCTGAGGGTGTTGACCTAACAGGTCAACCAGGCCAGTGGATGGAGTTTTGGCAAGTTTATGACGATTCCTTGGACGCACCATTAAGGTATATCCTTTTCTATTTGGGCCTTCCCTCGACAAATCTGCCTTCAGGGTTCAGACAAAGCACGACCCAAACCAGTCTCCTCCCCTAAAGAGACTAGCTATAAGATTCAAAGATTCACCTATATGTAGTTGGATGTCACTTTTAGTACAGAGAATTTTAAGCCTGAAAAGAAAATTTCTGATACTCTTAGATAGCTACCCTGGTAGCTGTGAATAACGTAGTTTGTTGTGGGTTATTTTAGCTGGTCCAATGATTGTGATAGTTTCCTGATCTTGTCCTCCAGTTGATCTATGATTGTAATAGTTTTCTGGTCCTGCTGTGGAACATGTTAAAAACAAACTTTGAAAATAACTTCGTCATTTTCGGGAGCGTAGAGTGGGAATAGTTAGTGTGATATATTTTTTCATGGAGTGACAAGCTGTGAATAACTTGATTTGTTGGTTATTCTGGCTTGTCTATGATTGAGAAGGCGTTTGGTCTTGTTTTGGCTTGTTGAGATTAGCTTAGTTTATTTGCTATTCGCTGGCCTTTGATTGTTATAGCTTTCTTGTCTGTCTTCCGCTGGATACTGTAAATAAGTTTATTGTGGCTTTGATAATAACATAGTCATTTTATTACTGGGTAACAGAAATAAAAACTTGGATAAATTTGATAGTTTCTATGACCAATTATATATTGCATGTTCTCTCTATTCTCCAGCAGTAATCACCAGACCCGAAAACCATCACAATCAAAGACCAGTCAGAATAACATAGGTTAAGATAAGGATAGTTTGTGCACGTAAAATTGTATTTATTTCCTTACCCATCAATTTAAATATGTGTTCTGGGCGCCCAAAAGAACCGTCTCACTGAGACGGTTCTTTTTAGTACCCACAACATATGTTTTGGTTGAGAAATAAGGAAATAATTTTCCTATACGCACTCTTATTTGGAGGCCTGGAATAACCCTAAAATAAAATAAGTTATTCACAGCTAGTCATTCAAGGTAACCAGGACAGTCATTCATGGGGACCAGGAATTTTTATCTTTAAAAAAAGACAAAGTTCTATTCAGGCTTAACACCCTGGTACCCATTGTGACATTAATTACTACTCCTGTGGCATATTAAGATATGATATTTTACAAAATAACATAATAAAGGCATTGATCAGGCTGAGCAAATGCGCAGGCTGGTCTGTGCCTTTGTTGTTTACTAGTTCAAGAAAACAGATATTCTCACCTCCAGGCCCATTTTATATGATATATGCCAATAGCAATGTATCATATGACGTCGCGTCTGGGAGTGAAATAATGCCATGACTTAAAATCGATAAACCATAAGTACTTAACAGATTTTGGGCTAACGTTTTGAAAACATAACGCTTTAAACAACGTGACGTATAAGGCCAACCCCAACGTTTTGCGCCAAAAATGATATTTTGTTGATTGCACAGTTATTATAAATTTAAAAATGTCAAATGATAAATAGAATCAAACACCCATACTCATGTATTATTGACTGCATTAAAATCGTTGCGAAAAAAAAGAGTATATCTCTTTTTATCTCTAGTTCCCAACTCCTTTGATGAATTCAATAATACGCTTGTGTAAGATCCTTTATATATCATTGGTATATTAGTATACTTTGTCAAAATAATATTGCTTGTAAAATTATCATGTATTACACTGAGAACATAGTTTAACCCTTTGTATTCTGATGGATTTTTCCATACAATAGATACAATGAGGAGAGGATTATCCATAATATATATGAAGGTGTCACAGGTTGACGTTTCTAGATAACTACGAGGGGCATTTGGGAAGTTCTTAAACAAGGTATTTTACCTTAGACAAGGTAAAATATTGTGTTAAAGCAGATTCTTCTGTCCATGAAGCTTTCTGGACACTTGGTCATATATTGTCTTTGTTCCCCTCAACATTTGGCCTTTCTTCCTCTGTTCCCCTGAAATAAATGCCATTTTCCGTGTTCACCAAAGCCCCTACGAATGCCTCATAAGCACTTGACTGATAGACCAGGTCCTTGAGCCCATCAATCAACAATTCTTATAGTATGGCTCCAAAGCAATCAAATAGAGCAAAAACTGAATTTATAGATTCAGGGTCAATTTAAATAAAAAATGAACCCAAAAATGACTTGGCCCTGCAGTGCAATTGGTAGTGAGTTTGATTGCTGATACAGGTATCGTGAGTGCGATCGTGGAGGTTGATCATGAAAAATTTCAATCGTCATTCTCCTTCTCCCAGTGATTTTAGACGGGATATTGTCAGTTACAAGCGAAAGCGTGTGCACAAAATACTGCCTAGTCTAAGACTGCCCCAGAAAAGCGTGGTTAGGTTAACTGACCATCTCGACATGTCCATGACAATTGACTAGGGCTTTGAACCCAAGACAAAAGTATACCAAAATAGCTGGAGGGGTCAGTCATATTTATATTGTATGGTCTCAAATCCATAAAAACACAGGAGCCACTGTGGTGGAGCCGCTGTACTCCTTGCCTTGTAACCAGAGGACGTGGGTTTATTCTCTGGCTTCATTAGTCTGTCAGATGAGAATTTTTGCTATGGCCCCATCTTGATATGACCTTAGCTATTGGTGGAACGTAAAGCACAAACAAACAATTAAATAAACAAATAAAAACAAAAAAAACCCACTCAATTTCAGCATGATGTCCCACGGGATAACAAGTACAGTAATTGGTTCTGGGTCAATTTCATTAAATCTGAAGCCAAAAAATGGGTTTCTTTCTTTCTTTCTATCGTTACTGGTTCGCTCATATATGAGCATTACACCAGGGAGTGCGAATTTGGAAATTTTGATAAAATAAAAAACAAAAATCACAAAAAAAACAAAACAACACAAAAAACACAAAAACTTTTGGCTGAATTTTTGTTTAAATAAGGAGTGCCCTAAACTCCTCTGTGGACTGGGCGTTTGCCACAGAAGGAGGCAGACTATTCCAATGTGGAATAGTACGGGGGAAAAAAGAATTCTTCAGGGCATCACTGTATGTCTGGTGTCTGCGTTATTGAGCACTATGTGATGACCTGGTAGTTTTCAAACTATGAGCAGGGGTCATATACTTGTCTTTTCAATAGACACTGCTCCACAATGGATCTTGTGAAAGAGAAGCAAGGAGGACTGGTCCCTACGGGCCTCAAGAGATGGCCAATCAAGCTCATCAAGCATTTCGCCGACGCTACTGGTGTTTCGCCATCTCCTGCAGGTCCAGCGGGCTGCTGTCCTCTGAACTTTCTCAATCTGATTAATCTGAAGTTTCATGTATCAGTTAAAAAGAAACACGCCATTGTCGTATCAGATGACACTAAATCGATTAAATACGGACAAAAACTTGATTCCAGCAAGAAATGCCTACTTCACTAATGCTTTGAATCTAATTACATACTTATGTATATATGTGCATAAGTAGCAATTTGGTGGCCATTTTGATGACGTCATCATTGGGTCCAGACACAGAACTCATATGGGTGAACTGGTTTAAATTGTTACATATGCCACAAACTTTTTTTTGATATAGGTCACCAAAACTGGACACAAAATTTACACGAGATTCCTATTTGACATAGACTATAAGGCCACATGTCTTGTATGATAACAGCTCCATAATTCGACTCTAGGTCTAATTTAATGAAATAAGGACCCCAAAAATAGATTTTTTTTCCATTCTAGGGATATAAAACCTAATTCACTTCATATTTAGTATATAATGTCCCCAAATTGACTGAACCAGAACAAAAATCACTTAATTTTAGCATAAACTTTCTACAAGATTACAACAAAAGAAATTGGATCTGGGTCAAATTTATCGATTTTGGAGCCCAAAATGGACTCTAGGGGTCTGAAAAAAATTGAACAGATCTTTTTCATATCGTTTAACGGCCAATCAGTTTAATAAAGACAAAATATTATTTCTAGCAATACATTCTCCCTCAACTATTGCTTTAAATACGATGTCTTATATGTGTACATAGCACTATGGCCGCCATGTTGATGACGTCATTTTTCGAACCAGACGCGGAACTCAGATAGGTGAACTGGTTCAAATTTGTACATATGATTCAAAGTATATTTTGGTATCGGTCACCAAAAATCGTCACAAAATTTACACTGGATGCCCATTCGACATAGGTTAAAAGGTAAGATGAACGGTTTTTGAAATTGTTTGTTTGTTTGTTTTGTTTGTTTGTTTGTTTGTTTGTTTGTTTGTTTGATTATTTTTGTCCCAGCAACAATCTTTAAGTTAAACAGGGACAGATCTTCCTGGGTTGAACCAGTACTAAGCTAGAATAAATGTGTTTTGCTCAAGGACCACAAAGCAGTGACGCCAGTGAGGGAATGAACCTGCGGCCCCTCGGTCTCCATTCAAGCACTCTACCACTGAGTCCTGTTTCTCCCTCTAAAATCATTAACATAATGCATTCTGCTGAATTGCAATGTACATATATTTTGTAGTCTTGTGAGTGGTTTTATTGAGGAAAATTATAGAAATAGACCTGCCTATTCCTTTTCTTCGTCTGTCTCTTCTTCTTGATATGACTCTGATCATGCAGTATGCTTGTCTGTACTTTATAACAAATCTGGGAACCCGACCCCTCGGGCCTTGGGGAGGCGCCAAAAGGTCAAATACATTAAATCTTAATTACAAAGTCAGTTTCAAAGAATTTTAATTCAAACTTTGTGTGTTTTCTCACAACTGAAATATATAAATCATATCAGACAGGATTTTCATTCAGTCGCATAGGCCATGCCACAGGGTGTGACTTAGGGGTACCATGGGGGATTAGAGGGTCTTTTTTGTGGGAATTCAACCAGATTTGGTGTGATTTACTTATATGAGTGCACATCCAACAGCACAATGTTTTGGGTCCCCATTTCCAGGGGCCTTGGGGAGGGGCCAAAAGTTAAAATATCATAAAAAAAACGTCAATAACAAAGTCAATTTCGAAGATGTTTCAAACAAGCTTTGTGTCTCTTCTCAAATATGAAAGATATAAAATAGTAGACATGATTTTCATTCAGTCCCCTAGGTCATTACCCAGGGTTTGGGACGTGAGAGTGCTGGGGTCAATTGTTTAATCTTCTGGATATGGTCATGTGGCATATTAAATTAAAGGGGATGAGCAGTTGACCAGGATACACTGAAAAATTCTACTCGACAATCAAACTGATGACCTTGGGGTGGGGTCAGGTGTCAATTACCATTAGATTTCTGCAAGAGCATGGGTATTTGCGATGGTGCGCCATCGAACGTCTTCTAGTTTGGTGTGTATTTGTGGTCTCCAGAACTTAAATTGTTGATTTACTGAAGATATATTATCTTTATTGGAATATAACTGAATTAGTGAGTATTAGTAATCTACTTGGAGAACTTTGCTGTAAGAATATTCAGAGGTTAAAGCATAATCACCAAAATAGTTGGTATTACTAAGCATTTTATAGTGAGTCATTATATATCATAGAGTATAAGCACATTCTAAAATATATCTTTAGAATAATGCTATGAATATTTTTGGAGTTATTACCCTTTGATCACAATGCTATTTTGTGTCCACTTTATAAATTGATAACCCTTAGAAGTATCTCTGCGAAACTTCATTCATTTGTAAAGCACTTTCAGACGATATGTCTCGCACAAAACCATAACTCTTGCAAGTTAATTTTTCAAATTATTCCCCTTTAACATAACTGAAAGAAATTATGTGATTTTTTTATTCCTTAAAGGGGGAGATATCTGCTTTCTTGTAGAAAAGCAATTCCAGTTTATTGTCTGTTGCTGGTCTTTTCAAAACGTTTTGACCCAGATCAGGTATTTCAGAACATTGGTCCTGATTTGGATCAAAAAGGTTTGTCATTCTGATATCGCGTTGCTGCAAGTTTTTTCGTAAAGTAATTTTGAAAACAAAGTCAGCAGACGATGAAAGAAAAAGTAAATTATGTAAATGCAAAGAGTAAATTTGCTCCTGTTTCCTGAAAAAAAAAAACATTAACCCTAGTGACCTTAAAGATGATTGGCTGATTCGTTTAAATAATGGCGAATAGAACATGCCCTTTTCCCAATGACATGTAAGGCAGGCTATTTAGATCCTACATGATTCTATAATAGCAGTGTTTAAATGAGCTGATTTGTAATGTATGACTAAGTCTGGCTGAAAAAATCATGCAGTCTAAACACCCCTTTGATAACTACATCAGTAACTTGTCGCATAATTGAATAAATTCAGAGTTAAGCTTAAAGAAAAATGAGCCAAATTGACAAAAAAAAGGACACAGAGGAAAGCAAAACAAGTGGTCCGATGCTAGCTGTACCAGCTGGAACTGCAACAATGGCTTGTCCCTTCCCCACAAGGTGACCACAAGGCTGCACGACACAAATAAGGCAATATTTCAAAGAAGAACACAAATTAAGAAGTACTACCTTGGAATGGTCAGTAAGAAAACTACAGGAGTGAAAAACTAGTTTCACTAGCTTTAAATCCGACTTTAAATCTCACTCTGAGTATAACGAAATAAAATAATCCTGCAAGCTATTTTAAAGGCACAGGACCCTTGAATGGGAGTTTCTGTTGAAAACCAGGATGATTTGTCATTTATGACTGCCTCTTTTAAAGACACGACGAAACACATGGTACTTGGCGTTTGGCTCAAGATGTTATCACTTCGTAATGTAACGTTATAAGAATTGTGCAATCGCGCCATAGTTATCACAAAACCGCTTGCTGGAAAGAACTATCATTTAAGTCCAAGATCCTGTTGATCGAACAAATCACTCAGTCTTGTGGCTAAAATATATACTTGAATATCAACAACACTGGCATCTTAGCGATTCAATTTTACTTTTTTGTATTTTTTCAATGTTAATGATGATCACAGCCCATTTTTTACAGAAGAATAAGGTTCTTACTTCGATTGAATCAACTCCGTATAGATACCAGAACTGGGCGACTTTGAAACAAGAGGGCAAAGTGGCCCTGAAGTGCTCACCTAAATCTTGTTTAAAGCTTATATTGAGATATCTGTTGAATGCTGGCCAATTCCATTGAGACACCTGCGGTGGTCATTTTGGCCCCAAAGCCATTATTTTAACAAACTTGGTAGAAGTCAAGTAGATAATGCTACACACCAAATATAAATGCTTTGCGGCTTCAGATAAGAAGATTAGTTATGTTAGAATAGATTTGGTAGAGGTCCATTAGGTGAGGTAACATACTAAACATCAACCCTCATGGCCTTGTGGTTTCAGAAGAGGAGCTTTTTATGTTTTCCCTATATAATTATATGTCTAATATGTGAATGCCTAGCGGGGCTCTTTTGGCCCCAAGGGCATAATTTGAACAAACTTGGTATAGGTCAATAATTAGGTGATGCTATAAACCAAATATCAAGGTTATTGGCCTTATGGTTTCAGACAAGAAGATTTTTTCATGTTTTTCCCTGTATGGGGCTTATTAAAAAAGTTACCCCTGCAGGCAACCTATTAAGCCAATTTAAAACATGTGACCTCCAGGGTGGGACCATTTTTCCCAAGGGACATGATTTGAACAAACATAGTAAAGGGCCACTAGGTGCTGCTACTTACCAAATATCAAAGCTCCAGGATTTATAGTTTCAGACAAGAAGATTTTTCATGTTTTTTCCTATATAAGCATATGTAAAATATGTAACCCCAAGGGCGGGCCATTATTAGCCCCAGGAACATAATTTAAACAAACTTGGTATAAATCTACTGTATGATGCACATACCAAATATCAAGGCTCTATGCCTTAAGGCTTCAGACAAGAAGACTTTTTAAAGTTTTTTCTCTCTATATATATAAGCCTATGTAAACATGTGACCCCAGGGGGTTATTTTGACCCCAGGGCCATAATTTGAACAAACTTGATAGAGGTCTACTAGGTGATGTTATACATACATGTACCAAATATCAAGGCTCTATGCTAAGAAGATATCTTCATGTTTTCGCCTAAATAAACCTATGTAAAACGGGGCCATTTTTCAACGCAGGGGCATAATTTGAACAAACTTGGTATAGATCTACTAGTTAATGCTTCTTACCAAATATCAAGGCTCTATCTATGCCTTGTGGTTTCTGACAAGAATATTTTTTCATGTTTTCTCTATATAAGCCAATGTTGAACATGTAACCTCCAGGGCAGGGCCATTTTTGGCCCAATGGACATAATTTTAACAAACTTTGTAGATGTCCTCTAGGTTATGCTACATACCTTTCGTCAAGGCTCTAGGACTTACAGTTTAAGACAAGACGATTTTTTCATGTTTTTCCTTATATAAGCCTATGTAAAGCACGTGACCCCCCCCCCCCCCGGGTGGGACCATTTCTGACCCCTTGGGTGTATGCCGAAAAAACTTAGTAGAGATCTACTAGTTAATATTACATACCAAATAGCAAGGCTCTATGCCTTGTGGTTTCAGAAGAGAAGATTTGTTCATGTTTTTATATTGATAAAGTAAAAAAGAGGGCAAAGATTAGGAAAATATATAATCAAGCACCACGCCTGACCCTTGATACCAATGGAAAAGTGACAACGTCACAATAAGACATCACAAACCAGACCCAAGAGATCAGCCCTTTCCCAGCAGGTGACCACAAGGCATCAACAAACAGACGTGCATGAAAGCATAACAAATCAAGACAGAAATAACATAAATAATCCACAAAAGAAGCACTGCATTGGAACGGTCAGTAAAAGTATTTTACTGGAGGGTTTAATCTGGTTTGACGGTGCACCAACCTCACTACTAGTTCAGATGTGGAATAAGACACATAGATATTTGGTTTGCATGAAAGACCCCTAACTTATCAAAGTATTATCTCCTAGACCATATAAATCAAGATATAAAAAGGAGATAAAGCAAAGATAAGGACTCAACAGTAAATAAATCTGAATATCACAGCAAAAGAAATCCAACAGGTAAACCCCAACAGGCCTGCCAACAGCCAAAGGATCAGGCCCCTACCATCTTATCAATAGATATGTCTTTAAGTTGGAACCGTCATAGAGTCTGAAGTCTGACCCACCTGCGTGCAATTAAAGAGGAAAGCAAAGTTGCCAACCATGATAGGGTTGACCACCAAGCATGCAGTCTGCTACAATGCATTAATGTTATAGCCAATCTTTTTATAATGGGACATTATTTTAATGAACTGCGCTGGGAAATTATCTGAGCGAACATTCTTCAATTTATACACCAAGTCACCAACGAAATTAAGGATAAGAAAGTCTTTGGCGCAAGAGAGATTTAAGTCAATTTTAGAATTTAGATATCAAATCATAGTTATGTCAATCTAATTTAGAAAAGGCTTTGCGAAGTTTATGATACCGATAGCAAGTTTAAGAAGTTTCTGAGTTAACAATTTATTGTGAGTATTGAAGTCAGCAACATGGCTAGATGCTCCATCAAAACGAATGTTTTGAGAGATATAGACTCCATTTGATGTAGAGCAAGAAACATAACCATCTAAAAATTTGGAAATTGACAATTTAAAAATCAAAGTCACCACGTTTATCATAAATAATGTCATTAGAAATTGGCAAATGCAAGTCTAAAAACGCGGCTTTGGTATTAGAGGTATAAGCTTATCAAGTTTGAGCTCTGAAGGGTATATTTTACTTACCATAGAGTCAAAATAAACATTATAAATGTTAAAATATCGTCCAAATATCTGGATGTAGTGTTAAAAATATCAGCTTGCTTATCATCAGAAAGGGACATCATAAAGTCCTTTTCATAACAAAACAGAAATAGGACTATTTAAAACATGTGACCCCAAGGCAGGGCCATTTTAAGCCCCAGGGGTATTATTTGAACGAATTTGGTAGAGGTTGACTAGGTGATGCCACATACCAAATATCAAAGCTCTAGGACTTATCGTTTTAGACAAGAATATTCTTTCATGTTTTTACCTATGTAAGCCTATGTCAAATATGTAATCCCAGGGCTGGGCCATTACTGGCACCAGGGACATAATTTGAACTAACTTGGAAGAAGTCTACTAGGTGATGCTACATACCAAATATCAAGGCTCTATGCCTTATGGTTTCAGAAAAGAAGATTTTTTTCATGTTTTTCCGTATATATATATATATATATATATATATATATATATATATATATATATATATATATATATATATATATATATATATATATATATATATATATATATATATATATATATATATATATATATATTTATAAGCCTATATTAAAATATTAAACATGAGACCCAAGGCGGGCCATTTTTGACTCCAGGGACATAATTTGAACAAGCTTGGTAGAGGCCTACTGGTTGATACTACATACAAAATATCAAGGCTTTAGGCTTCATGGTTTAAGACTAGAATTTTTTCATGTTTTCCCTATATAAGACTACGTCATACATGTGACCCCCGGGGCAAGGCCATTTTTCTCCACAGGGCATAATTGGAACAAACTTTCTAGAGGTCCACTAGGAGATGATACATACCAAATATCAAGGTTCTAGGCCTTGTGGTATCACACAAGAAATTTTCATTTCGAAAATCTATTTTTAGCCTGTGTGACCTAGATATGCCACGGACCATAACCATTTGAACGATGATTAAAGGAGGCCATGTAAGGATTATTCCTGCCAAGTTTGGTAAAAATCAAGCTGTAGTTTAGGAGGAGATGTCCTTTGAAGCAATTGTTGATGACGGATGACGCAGGCATCCAACACACAACGAAAACAATAGCTCATCATAAGCCAATGGCTCTGGTGAGCTAAAAATCAGGCCTTCATACTTAAGATGAATAAAACAGAACAATGCCTATAATCGTAACAGCAACCTACTTTCGCTGTTGCCATCTTTGGTTGGTTGCTATAAAAGATACATTTTGATTTTGGAGGTTCATGAAAGGACAAACCCTATGCATTTATTTCAAAGTTATGGCACTCTTTACATGTCACTCATTTTACATGGTAAACATGGTATTCATACTGCAACTTACAATTGAAAAAATATATACTTCTTATATAAATTGCGTTGATGTATTTTGTTTTTTCAGCTGCAAACAAGATAACCCACAAATATGTTCGAGCAGTAATACGCAATCTGCGGAAGATATGTGTAGCAAAATCATAAATCCAGGTGGTCCTTTTGCCAACTATTTGACTGAGGTAATGTACTTATAATAAATTTCAAGTATGATAATAGTATACAGTCAAGGACCACAAAAAATATTATATCATTGACTTTTATGCATGTTAATGTTTGTAAAGCTTGTGTGATTTCTTAATTAAATCACATTTCATTGTATATTGTAATTGTTGAAAAAAATAGATAATAGATCCATGTATTATACAACTTAGACGATGTTTTACCTTTGCACTTTTGAAAAACAACAGTTTAAACTTTTACAAAAAATTAAATATAGAACTTTTTTATCGATGTAAAAGGTGTATTTATCTAATAAATGTCTAAAAATCTTGCAAACTGTTTGAAAATGTACTGGCTAAAGCTTAACACACTTGTTCAATTAACTGTCAAATGACACTAAAAGCGTAAAACTATGTTACATGTAGCAAGCTGTAGCATAGAAAATTGTCCTACAAACATGATAATACACTTCAGTTTATGCGGTACTACACACTGTGCTGATAAACTTCCACGCCATGGATGTAAACAAATACGGATACATAAAGACTTCCAATTGATTATTGACTTCTTGAGGTTATAGGTCATGTTTACACGGTACAATGTGAGGTACTGTATGGGATTTCTTATGTAGAATCATTATTTTTGGTACACATGCAACAATATTCATATTCTATTGTGTGGTATCTTTAAGTACATCATGTGGCTTTGAACCATTACAGAAGACATATCAGGTAAACTAAAGCAAAAAACTTAAGTTCAAACTGTTATCCGCTACATAATTGAAAGAAAAGGCCCACACCATAATATATTCCATATGTATGGTTATTATGAGCCACAGATTGCCCCTTGGCCTACTGTAAAGGTTTTGAATACTGAATCATTTCATACTAAACACATGAAAGTTACATTTTAGCAAATGTCACTTTTGAATAGAATACTTTATAAAACTTTAAGCTAGGGGTAAATTTGGACCTCCTGAAAGTTTATTTATGACGTGACCCTTACTTTTTTTTTAGGTTTTGAATAGTCCATGAAAAATAAACTATTAATTTATTCAATGTAAGCTTTAATATTAAATATGTAGGTTTACTCTGATAGAAAATATAAATTCAAAAAAATGCTAAAATATATCATGCATTATCCTGTCATGGTTTTCAATAAATGTTAAAATTAAGAAAAAAACTGACTGAAGATTACTTATTTTAGCTTACTTTTTAAAACAACTAGTATTCTTTCATCTTGGTAGAAAATTGGTAAAATGCTGATAATTCACAATGCTATTATGAAAAACTGACAACATAGATACATCTGTTTTAATTCATAAATTGATTGTCAATTCACAAAACAAATGGTACGAATTGGGAAGTCTTCAGTAGCATATGCCCTTTAATGATTGCTTTAGTAAAAAAAGACATCTGTTATACTAAATAAAAAGATTACTATGTAAACCAGGGAACAATGGTGTTTTTCAGGGCGGTTTGTTAAACCTGTTCTTTCACCTATTCCTATTATCAGCTAACCTGAGCAGAAGGATCATGTGTAATATAAGTATGGCCATAGTCTGCCGTCTCTATATGGTGTCTGTGTCATCCATCATAATCTGGCATCTGTATTCAGCGTCAACTATCGTCGGGACAAATAGACACTTGTTGGCGACTTACATTTCCAAACATTCTCAGCCACCACATTCCACTCAACAATTTCTTTAAATTTAAAGTTTTTAAAATAATTAACAGAATAAAACTCATTTGAATATTAAGAGAGTTAATGAACTAAACAAAAGGTTTATTCCTTTAAAATTGAAAGGAGACTTTTCTGGTACTTGTGCTTTGTTGGCATTTTTCTAATTTAGGAAATGGCAAAGAGAGAGAGAGAGAGAGAGAGAGATGTTATCCTGAGAACCTCTGTTTGTCCAAAAACTTCAAAGTAGTATATCTTTCAAGTCACTTGGCACGTTTTAATCTCTTTGTAGCCAAATATCTAACGCTTCTTCTCAGGCTCAGAAGCAGACACTGTTTAAGATCTGGTGAAACTCGTTGCCAAAAAGCGATAAAATGCTCTCCCAAACTCGTTTAATGAATTCAATAAAACATAAGCACTCATGTAAGATCCTCTATGTATAATGCCATTATCTAAATAACTAACCGTCTTGCAGAGCCAAACAATTTAATAGTCTTAACATAATTGATTTAGCCTAATTGTCAGAATGCAAGTGTATTAATTATTAACAAGGCAGTTCATCTGTTGTTAATGTATTAACTCATACCTTACATAAGCTCGTTCCAAGTTATAGCGACTCACTGCAGATGATCCTTTCATCACTTTAATACATAACTGGGCCCTGTAACACAAATATTAATTTAAAGGTTCAACAGTCTGTTGACCATTAGACAGACACAACGTCTAGTGCTACACATTTTGGTAAAATTAAGGAGAATATATAAAAAAAAATTATGCAGTAATAACAATAATTCATGAATAAACACATCTGCTAAGCATGTATAAGGCATTTGCAGGTATTTGCAATGTAGCCTGCTAGAGTACATTTTCAAATATACCAACATATGACAGTTGATATTAATATACAGTTAAAGGTCATTTTCCACTTATTTTTATTCAGTTTCAGGACATAGCTCAAAGTTTCTTTGAAAATTGTGTGTACGATGTGTGTAGTGACTTGGAGAGTGGCGAAGACGGTCAACAATCTGCATGTGATGAAATAGACGCATTCAACGACTATTTTATGGAACAAGGTTACTCTGGAGTTAATTACTGGTCTGATGATAATACGTGTGGTAAGAAGCCTTTTATTGTTAACATTTGAGACGCGGCATGAGATTTCAAAAAAAATTGACATTTTGACAAGTGCAGACTCAGACGAGCCTCTGCAGCCTCCTTTTAAGCTTAGACACTCCAAATGGTGTTCAGTAAGTAGCTTAACAATCATAGAATACTCAAGCGACTAGCAAAGGCTCTGATCAGACTGCGCCCATGCGCAGGCTGATCTGAGGCTTTGCTGGTCGCACATACCACATTGTTGGAAATCTCATGCACTGGCTCATTTTATATACTAATTATATCTTCTCTTTATCTGATACAATAAACTTGGTATAATCCATCGTATACCAGTACTACAATATTTAAAGGTTTCAGATTATTTTATTGTATTTTACTGAATCTTTTTTAAAACTTAGAAGATAGTGTAGATCCTGATGAAATGCTGTTAAACTGCATTCTATTTGTGTCTTTACTGTTTGTAAAAGTACCAATTATGGGGTTTGACGTATACACAGGGTTAAACTAGGATTCAATTGTTATACAGTGGAATACCTCATACCATTCGCTTAACTTAACAGTTTGATTCACCGTTAGAAACTCAAGTCATTTCTTAATAAATCTAAAAAAGTCTCAAATCTTAGCATAAGTTTCCTGAGACATAACATTTGTTAAAACTTCTGGAACATATGAAAAACTACGCTTTGGAGAGTAGTATACTTGTCTGTATGGCTGGTGGAAGATGTCAGGTAGGTGGAGAGTTCTGGCTATAACCTTGTCGTAAGAGCCCTATGACGACGCTTGAACGATGTTTGAATGAATGTGCTATAAAGCGACAATGTCTTCAGATGGACAGCCAAAATTAGCATATATACTATAAACCATCTGGCAGATGAATTGGGCTGGGTACTACCATTCATGCCCATAGGGACATGATTCTTCCTGTTCAAGCTATATCCCTGTAGATCATTGGAGATGATCACCATGAAATTCAAATGCTATTAATGTCAGCAATTATACATGTGGCAGGTTTATGGCCTTTCACCGTCACTAACCTAAACAAATTGCCAACAAAATTGGACCCAGTTCTTAGGGGAAAAGGGCAGCTCTACATCACTTTTTGTAACCATGGAAATACAGGTCTGTAATAATCACTATTTTTTTGCATTTAGCATAAGATTTATTTTATCTTTATTATATTTGTTTCATGAGCAAATTTAGTTAAAATATTGGGGGATAAGATCGGTTAAAGCCAAGCATCATGCATGTTTAATGAGACATTTTCTCTTGAGATACTTTTTCTTTTAACCTGCTGATCAGACAAGAAATACCGTTCCACAGAAAAAACCTTTAAAAATAACAAGAAACTTTTGAATTAATAAAGTGGAATGCAGACAATATATTAAAGCAGACTGGTATAGTACTTTAGTTTCCCAGTAACAATTAAGGGTTACACAGAAACCAGTCATGTGTACCTACTGTTACATAGTAAACTGCCAGGGGCAGTTTGGGTTTATTTTAATTAGAGCATAATGTTGACTTTGTCGTGCTCCTACCAACTCCTTCAAAATCTGGAATGCTGCTTTCTCCCTACAGTTCAGTGTCAAGTGTGGGGAGTATACAGTCAACATGTGTGTTGAGGATTACTCTTATCGTACTCAAAAAAACTCTGACAGAAAAAAGGCACTTGGTGATAATTTACACTTCTTATTCTGTAACCTTTTAAGCCCAACCTAAATTGCATCTGAAAATGCTGTCTGCTCATGTCGTCTGCTGCATATTTTTACTAACATTTTTAATTATTTAAGCCTAGAGAAAATCAGTGTGGACCAAGATCAGACTACTGCTGTAGGAGCAGTATGATCTGGGTCAACAATATATATGAGCAGTCTGATCTGGGTCAACACTGTTTAATCAAGGCTTCAAAAACATTTCAGCAGATGACTAAAGCAGACAACTTTTGTTGTAATTGGAGCTTTAAGGGTTAAAGAAACCAATAAGATGGGTATTTAGTGACGGGTTAGGTTTAATTTTCTTTAATTCTCCATAAAACATCATTTGGGTTGATACATAGCCTGATTTGAGTCTTCACTGACTGCCTACATTTTGTTGGCTTTGTCACATCACAGTGCATATGTTATATGGAATATTAAAGAAAATCTTATAATAATTGTGTCAATAGCTTCTTGCATAAAAATGTGTGTTTTTTGTTTTATTTTCACTCAAACCTTCGGGCAGTTACTGTAGAAATAAAATAATCCTCTGAAACCATATATCATAAATTGTTAATTTGCTGCAAGTGGCAATTTGACCCTAGACTGTTTATCTTATAGTCAGAGCAGAAGAGAGTTTAACAAGAAATCTCAAGCAATCAGAAACCTCGAAAAGGAAGAAAGTTTCTTCCAGGCCAAATGTCCCTTCAGTAATCTGCCACCTGTATGAACCTATGATATTCTAAGACTTATATAGTCTATTAACGTCAGTAATATGTACAGACAAAAATGATGTTCTTAACATGAACTATTCGGACACCATTTCTCAGCACGGGACCCAACAAAACATAAATCAACTATGGTCCCAACACCGGCAAGATGGCTGGAGATACCCTGAGCTTTACATTAGCGCTGAGTAATTCTGAAACTAGCTCTTACTCCATGATTTTTTCAAAGTCCTGGTTTTAAACACGTTCAAGCCTCAGTGCTTGGAACGTAGCTTAATCAATAAAGGTTATGCTCCAAGCATATGACGTTATGATGCACAAACTTGTATGGGCTTCAGCCTGCCTGTCTGAGAAAAAGCTCAGAATCTGCTTTATCCCCATGCGTTCAGTCTAGTTGAAAGCTACAAGCATCAAAGGGTCTGCAAACCATGATGGGGATATAGCGTGTCCAACCTGATATGTTTCCAGCCTAGCAAGCTGGAAACTCAATACGCATCCAGCCATACTGTGACAATATCTCAAAATTAGGTTAAAAAATAATGTTCCTTAACCTATGTTTCCAGACTAGCTGAACACACTTCGTGTATCGAACAATCCACACTTATATGGTCGGAAGAAGGCTTTCTCAACTTGTAATAGACGTTACTGGTCTTTATATAATTTCGTCTTTATTACCATTCGTGCAGTCCTACCACAATGGTTTGAAAACACTACTAACTACTAGAATCGCTCTGAAGTGTTTGTTTGTGGCTGTGTTCCTTGGCTATAACCAATACTGGCCGGGTGGGTTTATGATATTTGTGGTTTTATGTCCAGGAGCACCCGAAGGCTCACCCGCAGTGGTTCTGGTTTTAAAGCGTCTCAGAAGACTGGGCCACAGTTTAAAGTCTCATCCGCAATCTTGCACACTGTCAGTAAATTATACAATCCAATGATAAGTCTACTGTTAATTTCAACAAAAAGTATCTTTTAAAACCTTTAGAACAAACAATCAGACAGTATAAACGATACAATGCGAAAAAATGAATTTTACATGAATTATCCCCCTTTGACTCTTAATATTTATAGAAAACAAATATCAAGCTAACATAAAATGAAACATACAACAAAAATGGCACAACGGCATTTTATCAGCGCAGACTATCCAGACGGTTGCAGTGTCGCCAATTTATTGTTGCACTTACCATTAGTTCTCATAAACAGACTCAATAAAACTGAGTCTGCTGGTTTCTTATATTGTAGGTTCTTTCTATTTCTGAAGGTTCCGATTTTATCTAGATTGTTTAGTTACTAGAATTCTTACAAAAATTTTGTTTGTAAAACATGTGAAATATGGTTATTTTTTCGTTCTTAGTGGCTATAAATGTAGTTGTCTTAAGATGATTTGACAGATTATTATTAGCAATAATGACCACAAAACCATGATCATTTGCTACTAATTAACATAAAACATATTTTCTGAAAATGCCTATCAGATAAAAATGAATGGGAAATGTAGTCGGCCTAATCGGTTCCTCTACATATTGCATGACAACATTAACCTGGGAATGATTATTTTTCCCCAATATTTTATTGACCATCGTTATTTTTTCCAAAGTGTCTCAACCTAGCTCATCTTTTTGCCAAAATATAAACTTACTGTCTGTTTATGAATGCAAATGGTCTGATGTCCTAGTGATTAATTAATCTGGCTTGAGATCACACAATTTTGGGGTCGAATCTTAGAAAAAATAGTAATGTCAATTGTTTGCAGTCTGCAAATTTAAATGTTTTCTTTTGTTTGTTTTTAATACGATTTTTCTTTTATATTATGCCATCTCCTGAATAACTTTACATTAAGTATTTAGCCGATTGTGTATTAATAATTCCCTTGCTTTTCTTATAGTTGGATATTAAGTGGGTACTACGTGATAATTGATGTATAAATGTAAGCCATATTCATATCTAGAATACCTATAAATGCACAAAATTACAAAGAAAAACAATAAACAAGCAAACAATTAACTTTAGAAAATGATAGAAATTAATTATTAAAATGGTCATAAAGTTGAACCCACAATGTTTTAATTCTAATGAAATACTGTTATCCAATTGGCTACTTAGGAGTTAAGTGATCATTGTTGTTGTGTTTGTGTTAACGTACCACTAAACAGCTTAGGTCATATGGAGCCATGGCTTAAAGTCTCATCCCACGGACTGACGAAGCCGGGACTCAAACTTATGACCCCTGGTTTATAAGGTGAGATGTTTATCCACTACACCACAGCGACTCCTAAAGTGATTATTGTATTCAGATTAGTAAGTGTACCATAATATAAAGCGTACTTTTTGTTATGACTCCCAAAGATTTTGTGAAATATTCAATAATTTTACAATATAACTCAGGTCTATTTTGTCAGGCAATAATTGTATTAGCGTACCCATATTTAAGTAAACCTGAGGTAAGTCATCTAGTCTCACCTGGGCCTTTTATCATCAATTACCCTTTTCGTCTTCGCCAGCTATGAATAATTATATAAATAACCTAAGTTAATACCTGTACATAGAACAGAGAAATACTTTGTTAAGTCTACTTGAGTAGGATTTTATCTAATCATATTTCAAAGGAAGCAGAGTGGTCTCTGATCATATAGCTACTTTATGAACTGTTTGATCTGGGTCTTTTTTGGATGCAAAAGCGTTGAAATGTGTCTCTATGGGGTAAATCTGCAGATTGCCTCTAACCTTTAACAGACTAAATACATTTAAAGAGGTACTTTGGCAAACAGTGAAGGCCAAGATAAAATGCTGCATAACGTTGTATTTCATCAAGGTCTGCTTTGTTTTCAGAAACAAAATCAACTTACAGATGAAAAAATATATTTTCTTAAAAATTATAACCTTTGGATCCTAAATATATATGATGGGCCATCCTGACATAACCATGTCAAACTTTATGGGAAATGGCATTGGTCAAAATTGGTAACTTGTATGCGCATTTCAGGCATTTATAAATGTTGTCAAATCAACTTACGTATATTTCACTGCCATTCTACAATAGTTTCTGTATATTATAAATATATTTGCTTTATCTATTAATTGTAGGTTTATAAGAGTTATATGAAGACGGAAAGTCTCTAGATAAAAGTGCATAATGACAAATTGATTATCTTGTCTATCAACAAAAACATAGTTTGTACGTATAAGAAAATATAGGCTCAAAATGTCATTTAAGTACACGTACGAAATTAAAAAATGATGGATTAGAAAATAATTCCTATTTTATGATTGTTTTGTTTAGCTATCTTATGATGCAATCAATCTGTTCTTAAGTCTAGCTTATTACATGCCTAGATTGTATTTAGGCCAGTGAATGAGATTTCCATCAATGTGGTATGTGCGACCAGCTAAGGCTCAGGCCAGTCTAGCATACGCGCAGTCTGACCAGAGCCTTTGCTCGTCGCTTGACTATTATATGAGTGTTAAGCTTCTGACCGAACAACTTTTGGAGGTTCTAAGCTTAAAAGGAGGCTGCATAGGCTCATCTGAGTCTACACTTGTCAAAACGCCACATTGTTGGAAATCACGTGTCACGGCTCACTTTCATGAGAAAAGTATCATAATACTTTCAGTCCCAGAGTGTGAATCCAATGAGGAAGTAGTGTCTACACCAAGTGCTGCTGTTTCTTGTCCTAATACCTGTAAAGACCGTAATGCTACAAACAACTGTAACAGACCACCATCTGCAGGATGTGCCTGTAAAACTGGATTTATTATTAGGTATTTTCAGTTCTTCATATACTATGCTTACTTGATTACAGGCAATAGTGCAATCAGAACTCCTTGGTCAATTCTGTGGCATTAGACTTCGGAGGTATATTCAGGTCTACTTTCATAGCGCGACGGTGTCATCACCTAACGTGACGCTGACGTCATAGAACAATGCCAATACAATAACAAGATTAGAACAAAAGGTTCCAATTATATCTTGTTTACTGTTTTGAGGCATTCCAATGACGTTTGTATACGCTGTGTACCCAGATCGGACCTGACAAAAAGTGGGGCCTGATATGTGTCGAAGCTATTTAATAATTTGATGATAGTAGATTTAAAAAAAAGGGTAACTTTGAAGATAAAAAGTGTCAGCAGATGACGAAATAAATCATGAATTTTTACATGAACTAGTAAAAAAGGCAAAGTGTGTATAAGTAGTGTTCAAGTTATCTTTTGTCCAGTTTGGTTTAACTGATATTAGGAAATTTAACCTTATAATGGGATCTTAACACAACCATAAACATGCCCCCAAAATGTACCATCAGGACTGGCGCCCAAGTACCCACAGGAAGGCAGATTGGTCTCACTTTGATGAGCTAAACCTGGTTGCAACCAACTGTTTTCCGCCTCTTTCGTTTTTTGATTTCTCATTCTTATGGCACCTCATGCAGTCTTATCCAAAATTTTGGACATAAACCATTTTCTCTTTCATTTTCTTTCCTATGCACTGTTTAAAAAGCTCCTAATAAAAATCATTCATCGTAGAGACATGATATGCGTATACATTGAAATAGCCTTGTAAAGACAATCTAACATATGTCCCACACATATACGATATTCAACAAAATAAGGACACCATGATTGAAATTGATACTTATCAAGAATTTAGACCATTGTTTTTTTCTTATAAAATGTGCCAAGCTGCCACTTGTAACGTAGAGGCCTTAAGTTTTGAGAGCGTGACATATACTTTTATTTCTCAACCAAATCATATGTCGCGTTGTGGGTATTAAAAGGAACCGTCAAAATTACATGGTTTTTGAGACGGTTCCTTTATGCACCCAAGGCATATGCTAATATTATAGGTAAAATCATATTAACTTTTTTGCTCGAAATATTGTTTATCTTAACTTATGCACTTATTGGAGAAATGAGCTGCCACATGTGATTTCCAACAATGTGGCATTTTAATAAGTGTAGACACAGGTGAGCCTGTGCAGTCTACCTTAAAGCTTAGAAAATAAAAAAATTTTCAGTCAGTAGCTTAGTAGTTATAACATATTCAAGCGACTAGCAAGGGCTCTGATCAGACTGCGCATAACGCTTGCGGATCTGAGGCTTTGCTGGTCGCATATACCACATTGTTGGACATCTCATGCACTGGCTCATATGTTATGTGCGACTAGCAAGGCTAAGATCAGCCTGTGCATACTTACAATCTGATCAGAGCCTCTGCTAGTCGCTTGAATATTCTATTCTGTTAAGGCTACTGACCAAACAACATTTAGAGTTTCTTAGCTAAAGAGAAGGCAGCACATGTTTGTTTGACATACCGACCGCTTCCTTTGAGTCTATTCCTGTCAGAATGCCACATTATGGGGAATCGCATGTTGGGGCTCGTACATTCTTTTATCATATGACGTCGCCTCATTAAATGAAATAACGCCATGCATTACATTCAATAAACCACTAGTGGTTCATAGATTTTCGGGAAACGTTATAAAATGACGCTTTAAATATGCATATGGCAAAACCTAACGTTTTAAGGCAAAAATATGAGTTAAAAATAATTTGAATATCATATGATAAATAGAGTCTAACATTCGTGTGCCTGTATTATTGTATTTATCAAACTCGTTACGAAAAAAGGATAAAATGCTCGGCAAGCCTTGTATTTTATCTCTTTTCCACAACTCGTTAAATAATTCAATAAAACATGAGCATTCATGTAAGATCCTCTTTATCTACAAGAAGGGGAGCACTCATGTAAGATCCTCAATATCTATCATTTCAGTGGTACTCAGTGTGTTCCAGAGGTGGAATGTGGGTGTGAAAAACAAGATGGTAATTATGCTAAGGTAGGTTGGTGTTGTAGTGTAATCTACCAAATGCTTTTTGTAAATGGGCACTATCAACAGAAATTGTGTCTTTTTACTTGCTAACTAGCAAGGATAAATATATACTTAAGGAATAAAGAAACGCAACAGACAAAAAGATAATTTTTGCGTGTTTAAATGACGGTTTGGTGAAATCTCTTTTGAAAGTTTCTTATTGAGTATTTATAGCATGTGATGAAATACCAAAACGTCATTTTAACGCTACATTTTACGCTACAAGATGAAAACATATGAAAACGTAAAACGTGACTTTAACGTAAAAATAAAGATCAAGAAACCCCGTCTTTTCCATGTTTGATTATTTGGCGTCGACTTGACAATGTGCAAATTAAACATACGTCCAATCATATTCGTAATGCAGTCAAATATTGCGTCAAAACTCGTTATTTGAATGGCAAGATACACAATGGTAGTTAATAACGATTTACGTCACTTTGAGCCGTCAGGTTTGGGTCCTGGTGAAAATACGGGATAAAATAAACCTAGAGACATCAGAACATGCTTTCTTGGGAAAAACTGACTTTTCAGATACCGTAGAATTACGCTGGTAAGGTGTTTATATTGACGTTAGCCAAGCAAAACACAGTATAATGCAAGAGACAACATCTAATTACATGCCAAGAGTGAACACCAAAAACTGTAACCTAAACTTTGTCACTGGACCATTTTATCATTAGAAAAACACATACACATCAAGGAAACCATTAAAATGTAGGATATCAAATTTTGACATCAGAATTAAGTTTGTTTTTGACTTCTGAAGATCTCAAGCCATAATTCTTGAACAAACTACCTTGTAATGAAAAAATCTCAAGCAGAAAAGAAAGTTTATGCGTTTCACGCAGTATTCAGAGTTGACGTTTGTGACGTTAGGCCGTTTCAGAATCCTACAGAAACTTCTCCATTTGATCATTTCCTTGGTCTGCAATCTATGCCAAGACTTTTTTAAACAATAAACCGATGGTTGATTCAAACTTTGCTTTTATTAACCTTGTTTCAGCAGTCAGGCTGGTTAAGCACATACCAAAAGATTACGTAATCGATAATTAGGTTGAACCTGCTGTGAGTTGACGGATACATACTGCTCCTATGAATGAAAATCATTTGCACAAAAAAACTTGCATCATAATGTATGCTTACAATGACTTGAAGTGTTTGTTGCGTTTCTTTATTCCTTAAGTATAGTTACATAGCCTAGCAAGCTTAAATATGTAGAATTATGTCTGTAGCAAGCTAAGCTTCTACACTTTCTAGACAGCGAATACTGTCAATCTGGAAAGTTTGTGAGAATTTTATTTTCGCGAATGTTTTCGCAATATTTGTGACAATAATAAAAAATCGTGGCAGAAGCATGATTTACCTTCCTAGTAACTGACAATGTAATTTCGCCATTTGCACACATGTGTAAATTTTTGTGAAAAATAAACCCTCGTAAAAATGCTGCTGATGGTCGAATGCAGCAGATCGGTGTGAGGACGACTACTAATATATATGTATGACATAGTATAGGTGTACATGCTGAATAACCCCCCTTTTCAGCATCCCCAAGTATATGGTAAACTCCCTTTTTTACAAAGAAAGTATATAAATGGCTTTATTTTCTGATGTTGGTTTATGAATGACACAACTTTTCTGCTACCCATCTACATGTATATGCACATATGTATCGTATGAAATGCTGTATTTATTTAAAGGACAGTATATGAATACGTCAACTTTCTTCAGGTATATAATTGGAGTTGGTTTCAAAATACTGACTCTCACATCGTACCAAAATTACCCCTGAGTTACCCCCTGAATGCAGCAGTCAGATTTTTTCTGTCGATGCACGAATGCAGTTAAAATCTGTAAAACGCATTTCTCATATGGCGTCGCGTCTGGCAGCGAAATAACGCTGTGCAATAAAATTGATAAATCACTAGTGGTTTACATATTTTCAGGAAACGTTATGACTTCCATAAGAACGTCGCGTGCATAATGACAAATGACGTTTTTACGTCAGAAATGAAACTTCAAATTTATCCTTATGTCATATGATAAATAGAATCTAACATTCGTGCTCTTGTAATATTGAATCTATTAAACTTGTTGCAAAATGAGAAAAAATGCTCGAAAAGCCCCACATTTTATATATTTTCCCAAACTCGTTTAAAATATTCGATAAAACATGAGCACTTATGTAAGATTATGATGGCATAGAAACGTACATTGGCACAATAAACTCTTTAAGTTACAATTATGTGATGACAATTGCACCATTTTCCTTGTTTTTGCAAAAAAGTATAATATTACATGAAAATATGTGTGTGTGTAGCCGTCATAAAAGAGTTAAGCATGTACGTAATGAATATAATATAAGAATCTATCACACGTGTGGGGGTAGGATAGAAAAATCCGTCCTGAGGGTCACCATTTGGCATCATGAGGCTTGCCGAGTGATGACAACGGTGATCCCAAGGGATGGATTTTTCTATCCTACTTGCAGAGTGATGCCAAGCGGTGCCCCTTGGGACGGAATTTTCTATTCTACCCTCAAACGAATAATGGATTCCTTTTCTTGCTCACCACTGTTTTTTTTTATTTTAAAATAAGCTTCCAGAATACGCTAAGATGCAATTTCAGATAATGACGTCACTTTAACGTAACAATGACGTCACTTGATGACCATGTGCGTGAGTTCCAGTACAATTAATGTTTTTAGCCCTTACGTGACAGCCTGGGTAAGATAGCCTGGGTAAGATATGATTTTCTATCCCTGTGTAAAATCTCAGATATCCTTATCCGGTGTGCAAGAATACATATTTTAAGGAATAAACAAGTGTAGAAATGGCATTGTTCCTACAATAGAGAATGCTCTCAAAAGAAAAAATGTTCTCCCTCTGAAAACAAACTCTTTCCTTTGCTATAAGCCCCCAACTTTTAAAGGGAATATAATGATAAAATTCACCATTATCCATAATCATTTAAGAATCCTGGCTATGAACTTGGTAGGTAGAGTTAGCATGATGCAGACAGACCTCATGGACTGAATTGATATATGCTACAGTTCAGTTAAGGCTTCCAGATACAAGAGCGTAATTGAATGTTTTATGTTGTTTTCTCAATAAAACTTTGCAAAAGTACTCGCTAAGGGGTTTCCAGAGCACAACATATTAACTAATGCAAGTTACATCAATATTGTTCGTTAAACCCAAACCATAACTAACATCTATACCTAAACATGAAAGGATTTTTCATATCAATAATATTTTGTCTGTCAACTTTTTTGTAGACCAGAACACATTAA
This sequence comes from Loripinus fragilis, assembly GCA_964019695.1. NCBI lineage: Eukaryota > Metazoa > Mollusca > Bivalvia > Lucinida > Lucinidae > Loripinus > Loripinus fragilis. Next base: position 101,698,341 of record OZ026515.1, read on the forward strand.
TGGGTGCTTTGGCAAACAGTGGAGACCCAGATAAAATGCGCATACTGTAGGATATCCTCAGGGTCAGCACTGTTTGCAAAGATAAACATGATCTTTAGCGATTGAAAAACTTTTAATGACATCTCGTGACCCCTCAATAAATACAATGGACTATTCTAATTTTATTGTATATTGTATTATTTAAACTCATGGGTCTGTAAAGGGTTAAATAAAAACGGAACATATGAGCCAATTTTTGAGACCCAGGTCGTCCTAATCACATATGCTATGATAGTCATTTACTCTTCAAAAATACATGCAAAAATCTCTAGCCCCTGCATTTCATCTTATTTCTCAAAGTCGTTTAATAAACTTAATAATACTTGATGACTGATGTAGGGTACGTAAAGACAGGTTCGGATACCAGGTAAATTGGGACATGCTTTTGCAAACACTGAAAGGACTTTCAATGTTTGCTTGGTTAATTCATTTTTCTCTTCCAATTATTAAAATGTGAAGGCAAACAAGGTTGCTGCCCAAATATACCTGATGTCCTAAGTTACCTGAATTTACCCTAGTATCCTCTTTAAATCAAACGTTGTTCAGTCTGTCATGTGTCTATTACAGCAAGGGGAATCTTGGCTCTCAGAAAATTGTTTGTCAAGCATAACCTGCACATCCACTGGTCTCGTATATACAGATCAGGAAGCTTGTTCTTTTCACGCCTCATGTGCAGTTAACAAGGAGACGCATCGTCGGGGCTGTGTGTGCAACAAAGGCTATGTTGGTGATGGATATAACTGTGAACGTAAGTTGGTTAATCCTAAAATCTGAGTCAACAATGTGTCATCAATAAGAGTAATGTCAGTATAATTGTACTCAATTGTAAAGAGAGTATTGATAAAACCGAGACATTGGCAAGAAGGACTTGAATAAATTTTATTTGAGATTTATTACAATCAAGTTGGTAATATCTGCCCAGTTTAAGTTATGCTTAGTCGTCGCTTGAAAGTGATTGCTCATAAGTCTAGATTTTCTATGTGGTAGTTTTAATTAGACATAGCACGTATTTCTTTATCGACGTTGGGTACCTTGATTGTAATTAATTGTGCAAGACACAATACGTTAATGATTACTTTGTGATGATAAGTTCAATGTAAGAATCCTAAACTGCGTGTACCTTTGTGCATACAACAATAAACCAAATGGGCCTCGTCGCGAGAAAACCTGTCTTCGGAGGTTTGCGAACAACAAAGGCGCAGACCAGCCTGCGCATCCGCGCAGTCTGATCAGCGCCTTTGTTATTCGCGTTTTGGAAAGAACCATATCTTAGCTTGCTATAGGCGGAATTTTATTTTTTTAGCTAGTCTCTGTAGCTGTGGAGACTGGTTTGAGTGCGGCTTTATCAGAAACCCCGAAGACAGGTTTTCTCACGATGAGGCCCAAATATGACAAGGTCATCACTGTGCAAGCTGCGGCAGAGATTGCAACGATCCATCACCCACACTGTGGACCTTAGTAACATACACTCTGACATATGGGCCGCGACGCGAGAAAACCTGTCTTCGGGGTTTCCGACAAAGCAAGACTTAAACCAATCTCCTCAGCTACAGAGACGCTCTAGAAAATCGAAATTTCACCCGTGGCAAGTTTACATATGAAACTTACCAAAAAGCGAAAAACAAAGGCGCTGATCAGTCTGCGCGGATGCGCAGGCTGGTCTGCGTCTGTGTTGTTCGCAAACCCCCCGAAGACAGGTTTTCTCGCGTTGCGGCCCATATAGTACACACCAAGCCAGAATGCAATCTCTGGCAAATATTTGTCAACAAACTAAAACGCATTAAAATGGCGTTTCGCTGGTAGACAGTTTGTCACCCAATTTTATATGCTTACTGGGAAAGGCATGAAATTAATGTCAACACCATCCAATCATATGGGGCAAAACATACAGGTTTTATATTCTGTGCATGTATTACTTATTTTCTTGGTATCGAAGAACATTGTGTAAGTGCGTTTACATGCAACAAACTTTTATGATGGACATGTCATTGGGCAGGGTTTTGATTCAAAACAGTTTGTCCAATAATTATAATTTTACAATGTTTTTACGAATATCTATTTTGTCATTACTTATGGGAAACAGGTGATTTTTTTAACATGTCTGGCACAAGGAACATATGGTATAGTTCTCAAGCTGAGATTGCTAGGTCCCTGTTTTGAGCTTTCCAGAAGTACTGTGTTTGTCTTTGAGTTAGACACACTTTCTCTACTGCTGGTTCTGACCAGAAAAACTTCTAAAAATAACTGTATACCCACTTTATATACTTTTATAAGAAAGGCAAATATACATATGGTCAGATAAAATCAAATCAATCCTCTTAAAACAGAATGAATCTACAATATTGAAAACAGCAGATTCTTTTAACCCATAAAGCGCAAATCACAACTGCAGCAGACGTCAAATTTTGTGACATCTTTTCTAATTATTTGAAAATAAATAAGGTATGATATTTCATGAGAATTGTCTGCCAACAGACGATTCTCATGTAATATCATGCCTTATTTCTTATTTTTGAAAAAAAAAACCGTTAAAATTTGAAATTGTCGTCTGCTGTGAATTATAGTTGACGCTTTAATGGTTAACCTTTCGCATCCATGATCCCCCTTAATAAGTGCTTTTGCAAACATTACAGATCCGGATAAAATTGAGCATTTTGATGCATTTTATCAGGGTCATCTATGTTCACTGAGGTAAATCGGATCTTCAGACAAAAGAATACAATACTTTTTAAGATTAAAACCGAACACCTTCGATATGTACAATGGACTATCCCAAGTTCACTGTATCAAACCATAAAGTAGAATTCATCAGTGGGTTAACTGGGTAGATTTATTAGAATAAAAAGGGCGTACCAACCATCAGTCCTCTATCAACACGCTTTTTAGCTATAGATCTCCCCTCTACTATCTGTGGATATATATTGCATCGTAGCTAACAATATTATCATAAGTATGTGTAAGTCAACTCACTTTATCGTGAAATTTATCATGCTCATAAATGTTGAAATGTCAACAGATTTTGACATTTTATTTTTTATTAACAGAAAAATTCAACATTTAAGAGTTTAAAAAGAAAATGCTGATTTTTTTAGCATACAAGTTTAGTTCATGCACAACTGACTTGAGCATACACTGTGTTAAACCTCTAGGCTTGGTTTGTGAATGTGGAAGTTTCTGCTTAAATATGTATTTTTATCATAAATTTGCAGCGCAGTGTGGTAGTGGACCAGGATCAAAATGTCATGAAAATGCTGACTGTGTCAGAAATGGTGGTTGGGAACAGTGCCGCTGCAAAAGAGGATTTTATGGGAATGGTGTCACAGAGTGTAAAAGTAGGACTTGATTTGCTACTTTATTGTATATATTCCTGTTTTTTGCTGTCCTATCTAATTTAACTATATTTTAATGGGTTGATGCGAGAAAACTTGTTGTTTTGGTTTCTGAGTGAGTAAGACTCATATCAACCTGCTTTGCTGCCCGCACAGTCTAGAGTATTGAAAATTTACTTGAAGGAAGTCTACGTATAGGCTTTCTAATAGTCGAATGAAAATGTGCTAATCAGACTGCATGTATAAGCAGCTGGTCTGCATCTTTTTTGTTGTCATGCAACATAGTAGGTTTAATACCACTATCACTCACTGCAGACCAACCCATGGCACCATGCGGAAGAACAAAACTATAAAAAAAAACAATCACAAGACATGAGGAAGACAAAGTAAAACAACCAGCTTTCTCTTCCCCATTAAGATGTTTACAGAAATAGAAAAAGGAACAAAGTAAGTTTGAAAAGGGGCAAAGATCAGGATCGATACAATCAAGTACCACACCTGACCAATGGTACAATTGGGAAAAGTAACAAACACAAATTACCACCACAAACGAGAGCCAAAAGGTTAGCCTTTCCCAACAGGTGTTCACAAGGCAGCAATGAACAGACCCAAAAGCATGACAAACACAATACATAAATATCACAAATGTTGCACAACAAAATATAGAAAAAAACAGAAACCCACAATGGGAGCAACAATGATCAACTAATCAACAACAAATGAACCACAGACTTAGAACAGACAGCAGCATAAGCTACTGGGGGCTTAAATGTTTTTACTGGTACCAAATCGTCGCCCTAGATTATATTGTAGTTAAAACACGAATGTTCCCATAGAGGCTTCCTAACTACTGAAATGTATCATCACATAGATACAATCTAATTAAATTAACACTCTCTGATGAAAAAAAAGAAATGCCTCATGGCTCTCAGATAGTCAGAGATAAAGAAAACCTCAAGCTGAGCGACGCATGGCCCTGCCAAAGACGAGTTTTAGGCACCAAACGACCAATTAAAGCTTTAGGTCAGGGCATCATTTAGTACGAGGCCTGATCCAACGTCGTGCAATTAAAGAAGAAATCATGGCTATAAGCCGTAATTGGGTTTACAGGCAGACATGCAGGCTGTCGCAGGATATCCATGTTATATCCAACTTTTTATAATATTTATTTAAGAGGTCTATCTACATTACATATAACTGTACTCTGAGAAATTTAGCTACAAAGATAGCAATGCTTAACTTTTGACGCTTTGTATACATGTATTTGTAATTGTATACAATCAAAGACATTCGTTACTATGATGTTGATGAGACTAGGCAGATGTGCAGGCTGTTTTGAGTGCGTCTTTGTTGTTTCAGTACAACAAACCCGGTTGTATGACATGGATGTTAGATTTACATCCCTTCAAGTACATTCTGATGAAAATACGCTTGTTAAGAAACACCAAATACTTATCCCTAACCTCTTCTTCCAATCTGTAAAGAACATAATTTATGCAAGGCGACTCATAAGCATTATGATATTATTGTATTTGTGCAAAAATTCATTCAAATGCGCATGCTAACGTGTATTAGTGGAGTTGTGGGATAGGAATTTGGTTATTAATATTCATACTTTGTTTATGCGAGCGGTAATTACTCTGGCAATCCTGTGCTGATTTGTTCTAGTATTAGGTGCTCGACAATGCAAACAGTATCACTATTGAATGTACTTGCTCATCTTGTTCTGGGCTTATACTTGACCACAATTTATGATATAATGTGATACAGCATGTCTTTTAAAACGTGTATTAACATTTCAGGAAAGTGTATGTGTCTAGCAGCAGGAGATCCAAATTACAAAACATACGATGGAGGAGTTTTACATTTTCATGGAAAGTGCACTTATCTTTTAACTGATGCTTGGGAAGGTGATTTTTGTAGAATGAAGGTCGTCGTTAAAAATGCTGAATGTCGTAATCCAAAGTTTGCTTATACGCAGACAGTGTATATTATAATGAGGTACTATGACTTCGAGGACACTCTTGTTTTTGATAAAAAAACAATGACCATAACGGTAAGTGTAATACAAGTTTAAGCTTTTCAAAACTTACCTTGACATCTTTCAACACTTAACTACATGTAAAATGGGCTTTTAACTTAAAAGTACAGAAGCCATTTAAAAGCTGTCTAAAAATAAAGTGAATTTGTTAAATGACACACCCATCTCATCGCCAACTCTGCTAGTGGAGATGGCGATGAGCTTGGTGTGTCATTTTAATCTTGTGACAACATGAGGCAATACAATTATTCAAGTAATATTCCCAGAGAGGGATGTCTCATGCCGCAACACTAAGCTGATTGAACGATACAGGTTGCAGACTTAGCAACCCTTAATAGGATTGCAAAAAGCAAACAATATTGTACAAAACGAGATAAGATATAATTGGGCCTCGACGCAACAAAACCTGTCCTCTGGGCTTCTGAAAAAGTGAGACACAAACCAGCCTCCTTAGCTACAGAGACTATCCGGATAATTTAAATTTCGCTCGTAGCAAGTCTAGATATGATACTTCCCTAAATATTAATAACAAAGGCGCTGATCAGACTGTGCAGATGCACCAGCTGATCTGCGTATCTGTTATCAGCAATCACAGAAAATAGGTTTCCTAGTGTTGAGGCCCATATTATCTAGAGCGCACTAAGGTTTTGAGAGAGAAGACTATAATTTACAATGAAAATTCATTTCACATCCACCATTGCATTAAAATAATTATTCATATTCAGCCACGGAACTTAATCATTCACCACTTTGTGATGCAGTTAGTTAAAACAGGCTATTTCCAGAATTTTGCATCGTAAATTTATAAAAACTGAGTAAATTGCTGTATTTTTACACATTTTTGGTCCTCCCGTAGATTGTAGCTCCAATAATTTGCAGAAATAATGTTTGCAAAAATCTGGAAATACATTCATAAAAACAGTTACATCAATAAGTAGCCAATAATTTGTCCTGTGACCGTATCTTCAAGCTATATAATTGGTTCAGATTTTGAACTTTTGTTGATTCACTGCGAAAGCAAGCAGAGAAGGCTGGGTCAAGCATGCCAAACCAGCAGTCTTATTAAAACCTTCGTTTTTCGCACATTGTAAGTAGGAACGTAGATGGCAGGTCATATCGTACATGAGATCTCCAAACAGAAAGTGTGATAAACAAAATTTATGAGCTTAAAAGTTCTTGAAACATTCCTATCCATCTGATTAAACATACGTTTTAGATAGTCAAAGAACCATCTCAATGAGATGGCTCTTTTAAGTTCCCGCAGCATATATTTTGATAAAGTCAGAAAAAATAACAAAGTTGTTATTTAAAGGCATTTATTCCTGTCTATTTAAAGCAATCAATTATTGTGTTAAATATTATTAAGTGAAGCCTGCTGCTCCTTAAAAAGGTAGTTATCGTCTTTTATAGATAAGGGGCTTCAGAGGGGAAATCAGTACCTGGCTCACTGAATATGGAATGACTTAGTGAGATAACAAGTAAAATAAATTAAGATTTTACCTTACATTTAATACTAGAATTCCAAGGAAAAAATGTTTCGCCTGGCAAAACTGAAGTCAAAAAAAGCAAATTTGTCGAATTTATATCCCAAGTGAAGGGTTATTTTAGAGAAACTTATAAATCACAAAACATAAATCCACTTTCTCTAACCCCTAAGTTCTCCTTGGATATTAATATACAAAGTTAAAAGCCTATCACATAGTTTTCAGAGGTTAGTTCGATAGAAAATAAAATAATCTGTACAATTTCAATATCTGACTTCAACCTGACCAAGAGGTCAGGGGTGTGTTTAAGGTCAAAGTGTTTGCTTCTATGTTCCCCTTAATTTGATATGAATTTTTAATATTCAGAATTTTCTTACCTTTTAATCCAACACACAGGTTGAGGGTGTGTGTGTTAGGAGAGAATATGTGCTTACATGGTGCTCTATGCTCCATTTCCTTTAATTTGATATGCAACATAACTATGTTTTGAAAAGTAGAATTTTTACCTTTTGACCCTGATGGTCAGGGAGGGTCTGCGGGCTAAATATTTGCCAACAAGTTGCTGCATTTGTGATTCCCTTTAATTTGATATGCAAAATAATCATGTTCTGAAAAGTTGATTTTGACCTTTCAGCCCCATCCCCTAACATTTCCTACAATGTTGCTGAAGTCGTGATTCCCTTTAATTTGATAAGCAAAAAGACCATGTTCTGAAAAAGTTGAATTTTGACCTATTGACCCTATCCCTATGGTCGTGGGATATGCAGGCAAATATTTGCTACTATGTTGCTGCATTCATAATTCCCTTTAGTTTGATATGGTTAACAGCTTGTTCAAGCCTGCCCAGGAAAAAGTGTGGCTATGTGAACTGACCGTCCGGCAATGACCATAGCTGTTGTCTTGGGACGTAAAGCAACAAAACAAACAAACAAATGCAACATGACCATGTTCCGATAAAGTTGAATTTTTACCTTTTGTCCTCAATCCAAGGGTCAGGGGGTGGGTCTGCAGGCAAAATATGCGCTACAACGTTGCTGCATTCGTGATTTCCTTTAATATGATATGCAACATGACCATGTTTAAAAAAAAGTTGAATTTTGACATAATGACCCCATCCGCTAGGGTCGTTAGGGGAGGGTTGGGGTCTGTGGGAAAATATTTGCTACCATGTTGCTGCATTTTATGATTCCATTTCATTTAATATGTAACATGACCATGTTCTGAAAAAGTTGAATTTTGACCCATTGACCCCATCCCCTAGGGTCGTGGGGGAGGAGGGTCTGCATGCAAACTATTTCCTACCATGTTGCTGAATTCGTGATTCCCTTAAATTTTTTCTGAAAAAAATGACTTATGACCTATTGACCCTATCCCTATGGTCGTAAGGTCTGCGTGCAAAATATCTGCTACCATGTTGCTGCATTTTGTGATTCCATTTAATTTGATATGCAACATGACCATGTTCTGAAAAAGTTGAATTTCAACCTAATGACCCAATCCCTTGGGTCATAAGGGTAAGGGGGATCTGCGAGCTAAATATTTGCTACCATGTTGCTGCATTCATGATTCCCTTTAATTTGATATGCAATATTACCATGTTCTGGTAAAGTTGAATTTTGACCTTTTGAACCCAACCCCGTGTCAAATTGTTTGCTTCTATGTTCTGCTTAATTTGTTATGCAATATGACCACATTCAGAATTTTATTACCTTAAAATCAAACCCACAGATTGAGGGTGTGTGTAAGGAGATAATATGTGCTTGCATGGTGCTCTATGCTCAATTTAAATTGTTATGCAACATGACGATGTTCTGAATAAGTTGAATTTTGACCTTTTGACCCCTATGGTCAGATGGGAGGAGGGGGGGGGGGTTCTGCGGGCTTATTACTTGCTACCATGTTGCTGCATTCGTAATTAATTTGATATGCAACATGACCATGTTCTGAAAAAGTAGGATGTTGACATATTGACCCGATCCCCTAGGGTCGTGGGGGGAGTGTGGTGGTTTGTGGACAAAATATTTAATACCATACTGCTGCATTTTGTGATTCCCTTTAATTTGATATGTAACGCCCATGTTCCGAAAAAAATGACTTTTGACCTATTTATCTCATCTGCAGGGTTGGGTGGGGAAGTCTGCATGCAAAATATTTGCTACCATGTTGCTGCATTTTGTGATTCCATTTAATTCGATATGCAACATGACCATGTTCTGAGAAAGTCAAAATTTGACTTTTTGACCCCAACCCCAGGGTCAGGGGGTGGGGTGGTCTGCAGGCAAAATTTTTGCAACCATTTGGCGGCAATTGGGATTTCCTTTAATTTTATATGCAAAATGACATTGTTCAATAAAAGTTGAATTTTGACCTTCTGGTCAGGAGGGGTCTGCAGGCAAAATATTTGCTACCGTATTACTGGATTCATGATTCCCTTTAATTTGATATGCAAAATTACCTTGTTCTAAAAATCTAGATTTGACCTTTAAACTCAACCCAGGGACAGCAGGGTGGGGGCGGTCTGCAGACTTTTGACCTATTTATCTCATCTGCAGGGTTGGGTGGGGAAGTCTGCATGCAAAATATTTGCTACCATGTTGCTGCATTCGTGATTCCCTTTAATTTGATATGCAACATGGCATGGTTCTTAAAAAGTTGAGTTTTGACCTTCTGACCCCTAGGGTCAGGAGGGTCTGCAGGCAAAATATTTGCTACCATGTTGTTGAAATCATGATTCCCTTTAATTCTATATGCAACATGACGATGTTCTGAAAAAGTTGAATTTTGAGCTTTTGACCCCATCGCCCTATGGTCATGGGGGTAGGGAGGGGTCTGCAGGCAAACTATTTGCTACCTAGTTGCTGCATTTCGTGATTCCCCCACATTTGATATGCAACATGACCATGTTCTAAAAAAATGACTTTTGACCTATTGACCCCATCCCCAGGGTCGAGGGGGATAGGGTAGCGGGTAGGGGTGTCTGCCGGCAAAATATTAGCTAAAATGTTGCTGCATTCGTGATTTTCTTTAATTTGATTTGCAACATAACCATGTTCTGAAAAAGTAGAATTTCCACCCATTGATGACAACCCCTAGGTCAGGTGGGGGGATGGGTAGGAGTCTGCGAGCAAAATATTTGCTACCAAGCTGCTGCATTGTTGATTCCCTTTGATTTGATATGCATCATGACCAAGTTGTGAAAAAGTTGAATTTTGACCATCTGATCCCACCCCCAAAGTCCATCCAGAGGGTGAGACACAGGCCTTCATTGGAAAATCACATTTGATATGTTTCATATTTATTGTACCTTTGTCTGCATGCAAAAAGTAAAAATATTGATAACTGACTGAGTAATTGCGAAATTTAATTATTTGACCTTTGACCACACCAAAGGGGTCAGGGGGTAGAGTAAAATTTTTAATCACTGTCATGCTTATCTGCAGGCACTGGATAATCATGTCCTGTAGTGAGAAGTTGTCAGATAATATTTTTCTGGAGAAATGTGAAGTTTATTCCACAAAAAAAGCCAATATAGCTTTTGCATTAGCCTTGATAGAAATTGTTGCATCCCTTCAAAAGTTATTGATAGGAAACCACAAAATGACAATTTAGCCATTATCTGAGTCAAAAAAGGGCCATAACTCAGTCAAAATTTTGCAAATTACCCCATTTGTCAAACTTGACCTGTATTTAATGATGCTTAATCCTTCTTTAAAGTTCAAATGAAATTGATTCATCCCTTCAAGAGTTATTAATTGGAAACCAAAAATGTGACGCCTGAACGATGACGACTGGGATGGAGTCATGTTCCCTATAAGTCCACCATGCTTCACAGGTGACACAAAAAACAAGCAAATAGCGTTTTTAGCATCAAATTATAACCTTGGCATTTTTATGCTCATTCATGTTTCTATTTACACTTATTAAAATCAATGTATATTAGAGAGAGCAGTGGCTCAGTGGTAGGGTACTTGACTTGAAAACGAAGGGCTGTGGGTTCGAGCCTCACCGGCGTCACTGCGTTGTGGTCCTTGAGCAAGACACATTTATTCTAGCCTAGTACTGGTTCAACCCAGGAAGACCTGTCACTGTTTAACGAAAAGATTGTTGATGGGACATAAAGAATAAAATCAAACAAACAATGTATATCAATTTTCACTAACATCCCATTTACTTCTAAACACAAGAATTACTATTCATTGTCAAGCTAATTATATCTAGTCAACAGTGCAGAAAGGATAGATAAAAGTCAAACTTGTTGCCAGGGTCGGTTAAAATTATCAATGAGACACCAACTTACTCTTAGACCTCTAGCAGGAAAATACTGCCGACTGCTGATTATCTTTGCAAACAGATTGGACCCAGATCAGGCTATCCAGAAGTTCAGTCCTGAACAGGATCCAAACCGTTTGACAATCTGATAGTATTACTGAAAACTTTTTTGAAAAAAAGCTAATTTTGAGAAATATTTGCAGATAACAAAAAATCATTAAAAAATACTCAGCATGCAGAGTTAAATGCAAACTAATCAGAGACTTCGCTAATCTACCAAAGAAGTTGAAACGTCAACTTGATTTCAATTAATATATTATTTTTGATCAGCTTTAGTATCTAATCAGATTTCTATTACGTGCAGTCTAATTGGGGACTAAAAAGTCTGTAATTTATTTAATTACCACCTCAAATTACCATATACTGTTTTTGTTTTTTTTTTCAATTGCTTTAATTACCATCTCAATATTACCTTAAATTGTTATTTTCTCAAACTTGGAACACATAAAATGAAATAAATAAATAAAACTTCAACCATCTTTTATGACTAACACAACCATTGAAATTCGGAAAAAGTCTGAAATGCAAAATATTCAATAAATTGTCAGTGATAGACAATCAATTCCCAATGCATCTATTTTCCTATTTCAAAAGCAGATAACTACATGAACTAGGGACGTTTTCAGTCAATAGTTTCGTTTGGTAATACCGATATATAGGTGATATATATCTACAAAAATCATTAATATTGCTTTATATTCTACGAAATAATGAGGCTGCCATTTTGGTCAAAATATTTTTTCATGCCAAATTCTCTGGCATTCAATTTACAACCATGGTAAAACTATTTTAGACCAGCTACATCACTGTAGACTTTGCACGTTGTGAGGTATTTCATGCCAAAGTCAATATAAGTGGTATAAATGGTGAAGTCTGTTGGCAGTCTGATATATACACATTATAATAATAGTAACTTGATCTGGCGTACTGTATCACGTCAAGTGGATGAAGTCATACCATCAGATCACCCAATACCATATATTATATGCTTTTTTTTTCTGACATTCATTCTGATTTTAAAACCTGTTTCGGTATTTAATCCCAAAAAATTGTAGGAACGTTTGCCATAACGTTACATTTCTTGACGTCACGTCAACATGTTTCCCGTCTCTGGTTCCATGCTTGGGATTTACTTTACATTACGTCGCCGCAAAAGCAGGTAACCGACGTTAGCCTCGTTTTTTAAGGATAGTGATATGGATTCAGAAAACTTCAGTTCGTTGATCTAGCTTTCTGTATCAGATGGCCAGAAAACAGACATTTCTAAAGTCGTATCAGTTATAGGTATATAATAACATGATCGAGTACAATTCTTTTACTAGTATGGTCAGTGTATGCTAAATATTCAGGAATTTTCCCGAGAATTCAATTTTCCTGAAGAGCGTTAAAGACAAATTTGTGACGTTAACATTCGTGACTAGGGCCAGATTTACCTCTATCCATAAAAAGACAGAGTAGTTTCGTGAGGGATTTATCTTAACAAAACTTTGCATCTGCGAATTTTCATGAAAATATGCCCTCGTGAAAATTTTCGAATTTACATTATAGCTTTCAAGCACTTTAAACATTTATCTTGAGTCCAGATAAGCCATCTTATTTTTCAAAAAAATATCACAGGTTTAAATTGAAACAATAGTGGCATATAAGCTACAATTAATGGAATATACAGGCTAAACAAGAAACCACAAAAAAACACAAAGTTGGACCTTAGTTTCACATAAGACCTTACTTTCACATTGTATTCTTCAGGATATCAGTAAATAAAGGGCCAATGTGTTAGAAAATATTAAAAAAAGGAATAAGTCTATTCAAATTCAGAAAAGGTACAAAAAACAATGTTAGCCAGGTTAGGGAAAAATATCGCTATTATTTTAGGCCTAGCTTCTCTTTTTTATTGTTTTATTCTGCTAGATGTAAAGGCATGGTATATTGATTGATATATTAAAGGTGAAGTAACTATTCAGTTTTATCAGTCACCCCTAATGTAAACTGAATTATTTCAACATAACCTAATAAACTTTTCCTATCGCACGGCATGTTACCTTTATCAGGTCATGATGACGTTGCACTTTTTGAATGACGTCGCTAATGACGCTGAATCAACACAAAAATTAAAAAAAACCCGTCATAATCGCTAGTTTTAAGAGTGTACAACAATGGGTAAACTGATAAATAGAATACCAGGTTCGCGTCTTTTGATATCAAGTTTACCAGGCTCGGCTTTGAGAATGCATGTTGAATCGCTCGGCAAGCCTCGCGATGTCAACAAGCGTTCTCAAAGCCTTGCCTGGTAAACTTGATATCAAAAGACGCGAACCTGGTATTCTCTTTATCTCTAGTCATTGTGACGCTTAAAAACCTGTCATCTGGGTTTCTGACCAGGTATGGCTAAGACCAGCCTGCTCAGCTACAGAAACTAGATACAAAATGAAATTTGCATGACGCAAGTTTGAGTATTTTAATTCCTAGGAAGTAAATAACAAAGGCACTGATCAGACTGACTGGATGCAAAGATAGGTCAGTGCCATAAGTGTTCAAAAGTCTGGGTTATCCCATCCAGGCCCAAATATTCTTGCACATCAGATTGGGATTTCCACTGTGTTTTACCAAAATGAAATAATCGTTCTCACATAACAATGCCTACAAGTAAAGGTGTCCCTATGTTAACTCGCTGTCTGCAAAATATGTCCCACATTGATGCCTATGTGAGGCAAGCGACGCATGTCTGTATTCTTTCAGAAACCGAAAGTTGACTTATTGATCATTTTAAGGCTTTCAGAGGAAAACTTTTGATGTCGAGATTCTAACGATTAAGTTATGCCTACGCGTGGTATCAAGTAAAACTGCGCATTTTACATTAACCACGTTGAATGCATCAGTGGACAATGAGTTACTAAATGCACCGGACCAGGGAAATTTATCGATGTAAAAAACAAACCAATTTTCCATCTTACGACATGATAGCTGTAACAAAGTAAAGCATAGCTGAAAAATTTCGCGTGACTTTGCTGGGAATCAAAGCCGGGTCCCCCTGGTACAAGACCAATGCTCAAACCACTGAGCCACAGAGTCGACTATCTGACACAGTTGTCAAAGATTGATTTTAACATAGAAGCTATGCAAAATCTACCTTATATAGATATATAGGTGAAAGTGACTAGCCCATAACACTCCTCCTCTTCAAAGGAGTCATCATTTATGATGTTGAAAAGCCTTTTTAGGCAAAACTAATGTCCAATCCCGGACAAGAGCCCACATCTTACGACATGATAGCCATAACAAAGTGAAGCATAGCTAAAAAAATTCCTGTGCATTTTCTGGGAATAGAACCCAGGTCGCCCCTGTAGAAGACCAATGCTTTAACAACTGAGGCAAAGTGTTGACTCTCTGACGCAGTTTTCAGAGATTGATTATATACTAGCAGCTATGCAAAATCTACCTTATGTAGATATAAAGGTGAGAGTGCCCTGCTCGTAACATCCTCAAAAACTTATTCAATGTTGTTGATAAGGTAGTTCTTGAAAATGTATTTTTTATGAAGTAATCATTTGTTCATTGTTTGAAGTCGTGTTTAATCACCATTTCAAGTTGTTATATCTTCGTCTACAAAAAATTAGGCTTTGTACAGCGCCCGTCATTGATTGTAAACATCAACTCAGTGACGTCAACAACAAATATCATACAACACATCACTCTGGTCCACCGTTCAGTGGGAAATTCTGCAAGCCTCGTGAACCACTGGAATGATGGGCACTCACGTTTTTTACTTATCTCGTATACCCTATGACAACACATGTGAAGCATAAAAACCGAACAGCTGCACAGTGGAAGCCAAGTGACATCATTGTGATGTTAAAGTATTGTCAGTGTAACATGGCGCATCTCAGCGTATTCAGGAAATTCTCAAAGCATTTTTGTAAACATAAAATGCGGAATGTAATGGTGTCGAAGAAAAATAATTAATTATTCGTAGCAGCCCTGTGATGCCCAAAGATGATCCTCAGGATGCATTTAATAATCCCACCCTCACACTCCTGATAGATTATTATATCATAAAGGTATCATTAGAAGTTTAACTTTGTCCTGCTGAACAGTTGTATCTATTCTTGATCTTTGCCCTCTTTCTTACTTTCATTCTTTTAGAAAACAATGTACATCAAGATCAACTGACTTCTGGCTTAGCCATCTGATCAGAACCCACACTGTTTTGATTTTCTATCTGGAATGCTGAATGTTTACAAGTTAAACTTAGGAAGAAAAGTAGTACATAAAAATTCAGCATGACAAACGTTAAATGGATATGCTATTGTAATAATTTATATTGTATTTTAGATAAATGGCATACCAAAGATAGGCAACCAGGATGAAGAAGGGGATGCATACAGACTTTTCTTTAACGGAAGAAATGCAATAGCACGAAATCGTTGCGGTATGGAGCTATGGTTTAATTTTAAGAAGAGAGTTAAAGCTTACATACGAAGGGAGCATGTTTACAATGGTGGACTTTGTGGTATATGTGATCAAGATACACAAAATGATTATTTTCTTAGAAATGGCACAAATATAAAAGAATTTTCTCCTAAATTCGAAAGGGATTGGATAGTTGGTCAAAGCTGGTTTGAGCCTGGTTATGGCGATACTCTGTAAGTGAAAAATTTATATACTTGCATGTTGGGTTTTTGTCATACTGTTGTTATCGTCTAAGTTAAGCATTGATATTTAGGATACGAACATTGCGTTTCAAACTTATAAAGATCAAATAGCTTTGTGTATTCTGTAGATAACAATGACATCTTTGACAATAGATACTACACAGAGCCTGGCCATCCATCAAACATTTAAAATACCACGCTTAAATATCAAAACTTCATCCATCAAACATTTAAAATACCACGCTTAAATATCAAAACTTTTTGTTCTAATTTTATAAACATATAGTATATATATATATATATATATATATATATATATATATATATATATATATATATATATATATATATATATATATATATATATATATATATATATATATATATGAGCCGCGATCTGTGAAAACCTGCCTTAATGGCATTTAGGACTTTTTGTGTAAAAATCATTTGAAAAACACCGAAAATTAAGAAATTTGACATGTTTATATATTGCCTTAAAACCTCTTTGGGTGGATAGTAGAATACAACTGGCAACTATTTCTGATTCAACTTCTTCGTTATCATGCAAAAGGTTTCCATGGCAACAACTTTACCTTAGCAACTGTCAGACTTTTTAAAGTATGGTCAGCTGTTTTCAGATCATGCAAAATTTAGGCAAAACTGAATCAGTGTCAACTTTTCTGCGAATTCCATTGCACACATGTTAAGGATAATAAAAAAAAATACGTTAGCAAGAAATAACATGTCTTTCATGCACCCGACATACCCGCATATCAGGAAGTTCACTTTGACGTCATTAGTAACGTCATGACGTTTCTAACGTTGCGTGTTAAAGTTTAGACAGTGTATAGTTTTAAATGATCATATTTCCATGAATAATGGAGATAGCTTCATAAAATTTGCAGGATAACTTCTTAACACTTCGTAGATTAAGTGTGTGTATTTAACTAAATTTTGACGACTTCGTCATTTAGGCTGGTTTTCACAGATTGTGGCTCATATATATATATAACATAATTACATTTTCCACACAAAGTCTACTACACGCTTCAATTTCAAGACTATTTTTGCTTTAAGATTAATCATTATTTTTTAATACTTAACTAGTATGCAGAAAAGAAAGAAAAGAATGAAAAGAGCATGGAGAAGAATTAAGGATATAGAAAATTCAAAAACACTCTGTTCTGGATAATGCAAGAAAAGCGGTAAATTTGTTCTAGGAGTACAAAACATTATGTATTAATAGTTGATTTATAGAAAATCTTGACATATAATAACAGCGTGAAACATTGTTGTTGGGAATATTGTGAAGCAGGAGAAACTGTAAGAAACAACAACACACACTGTACTTTAACATAGTGAATACCCATATGTTTGGTGGAAAAGTTGTAATTCTATTTCAAGTATATCTTTATTTTGTCAGTTGCTCAGCCTATGTACTCATTATTAGTAAAATAACTATATATCTTTGGTCATTTGGTCATAAACTTTCCAAACCAGTTATGTATGTGCCTATGCGTTTGCTCTGATAATTATTTTTAAAGTAACAAGATGAAATTCTGTATATGTAGGGTGTTCCTTGTAAACTTGTTCTTATATATATAATATTTTGCTAAACATGGAATATAATTGTCTATACTTCTTGGTTTTTGTGATGAGAAGATGAGTGATTTATCATGTTTTTGCAAAATTATATAACAGTTAATATTTAACTAATTTTGAAGGTTGTTCCAGGAATCCATTACCAAAGCACAGTTTAAAAATAAGTGCTCTATCGAGACCATGTGTTCATTACAGTAGGCTCCTTGATTAATAATCTTTTTGCTTTTGAATAAAAATAAGTTTGTCACTAGAATTCTATTATTAAATTTATAATGAAAATCAGCTAGTTTTTCTCCCTTGATGTCTTCAATTGATGTATTTTACAACTTCTATTTTTTATTGCTGATGTTTCCTAATTGGTTTCTCCACCTATTTGTAACACCTATTTCGTCAACATGCGCTAAAATGTCATAGAATGTTCTACTACTTTTTACTCCTTTAAAGCTGCATACTCTGTAACTATGAACATTTTTGGAAAAAAAATTATTTTCATTTAAAATCATTTGTAAAAGTATAATTAAGCTATGTTTTCAAAATAAAAATGTTCAGTACAGCTGAAAACTGCATGGAAAAGTGAATTATCTTATCAAATAGGTGTATTTTTCTCTTTTTGGTAATTATTTGCGTCCCTCCAATAATTCTAGACCGTTGAATTTTAACATTAATGCAGTTGTTTTGATAGTGATAACTTGTTAGGATTTACGAAAATGGTAAAATGTTTACCTGAATTGGAGTATTTTTACTGTGTTCTTCAAAAATAAAAACATTATTTTTAAAATTAGAAGATCAAAAGTTACAGACTATGCAGCTTTAATAAGTATGTCATACATACAGTGCAAGTATTATTATACATATTTTGATATATAAAAACTCTGCATTTATTATATTTTTCTCTCAATTGCAATTTTGTGTAAAATGTTTATATAGCTTAAAAAGTACCTGTTACCCCATTATCTCTTTTAACCTATCAAAGGTGTAGACTTTTACTCTTATTATCTAAAATATTCTATATGGCTTTAATTCCTTCACTACCCCAGCTATTCACATACACATATTTTTATTTCTTAGGTGTGTATTATACCATAATGGTGCACTGGGTACATATTTAATATCTTCAGATTTACGTTTTACAGAAATCTGCCCAACTTATCAGAACATCTTTCCAAAATGGGTTTCATACATGGATTGCTGTATTCATTGCATATTCTCCTCCTAGTGATAGAACTTTATCAACATCATTCGGGCCCACCGGGGATTACCTGTTAGATATATTTTGCTCCTGTATTCAGTTTTATTTACTGTTGAGTCCTTATCTTTGCTTTATCTCCTTTTTATATCTTGATTTATATGTTTTAGGAGATGATGCATTGATTAGTTGGGGTCTTTCATGCAAACTAAATATCTATGTTTCAGGATCCACATCTGAATTAAGGGTGAGGATGGCGCCGTTAAACAGGCTTAAGCCCTCGAGTAAAATATTTTACTGACCATTCCAAGGCATACTTCTTTTTTTGACATTTCATGTTTTTTCTGTCTTGTGTTTGCTATGTCTTTGTGTGCGTCTGTTTATATGTGCTTTGTGATCACCTGCTGGGGAAGGGCTGACCTCTTGGCTCTCGTTTGTGGTGTCTAAATGTGAGTTTGTCACTTTCCCATTGGTATTCTGGGTCAGATGTGGTACTTGATTGTATCGATGCTTGATCTTTGCACCCTTACTTACTTTGAGAATGTGCTTATTTGCTTGTTGAATTACTCACCTCAACCAAGATATTTTGGAAAGAATATATATGAGGCGTTAGTAATCCACCAGTAGATAATTTTGATAGCACGTTTCCTTGTATTGATCAGGGCCTGCATTCCATAAAAAGTAAAAAAAAACAGCAACTTCTAGTTTTTTTATTAGCTCTGCCGGAGGATTTGGTAATGACAGACACATTGGTACAAACTTTGATAACGCCAATGACTTTATGATAGTTACGCGCCAAAAACGAGTAAGCTTTCTTTTTGACCATTGCTTTAACAATTATGACTTGATTTTATTTAAAGTTTCTACTGAATTAAAATCCTTATATATCACGTACATTAGTTGTAAAAGTAAACAAATTATCTTCACAGCCCCCACCACCTTGTTTAAAATCATCGCATATTTCATCATTCTAATTACGTTTTGCGCCAATTCATATCGCTCTGGTGTTTTCTACATTTATAAAAAAGCCCTGATAAGTAAAAGAATTTGGACAATAATTGAAGGCTTTTCCATCAGTACTTGTTCTGTACCATCAAGAAGTATTTGTGTATCATCTGTGGATTGACTTATTTTCATTGCTTTATTATTAATCACTTTTCTCTTAATATTTATATTTTTCTTACCATTTGTCCAAGAACTTCTGCACATAAAAGAAATACGAGGGATGATCAGAAAGCTCACAGAAAATACTTGTCATTTCTACATAGTTTGATCAATACAGCTGGAATTACAGCAAATAATACTGCAACACATATGCAGTTGATCGGTTACAACATGCTTGACGTTATTCGTCTACGTGCGTTACAGCTGTCGTCACAGCAACGCTATATAACGCAAACGGGCCCAATTTACGTTGCATTTTGACGTTTTACCAGATAACCAAATTAACTTCAACGTATTGTAAAAGTTTTTTATGCTATGATGACCCATATTGCATTCCATGCATAATTACCAACATGTTTACCTCTCTTCTATGCAAACTTTCAAAGATTTATATGTAACGGAGGGTGTTCCAAATCAAAACTACTACAGTACTGTCAAAAGGCAAAGCATTAAACATCTATGAACCCATTGCGTGTTTTGGCATGTCAATTCTTTAGAATAAACTATGTACATACTTTCAAAAAACACCGTTTTTCAGGACAGTAGGTCTAATATTGATAGTTAAGTCGGATTTTATAACTATTTTGATGAACACTAACATGAAAATAAGTTTATATTTAAAGTTTACAAAAACTGAAAATATTGACGCATTTTAGGCCTGCCCATCAGACTGAAACCTATTAATTTGAATACATAGCGCAGCAGAATTAGATCAAAGAATGACAAAACATTACTTTCCTTTAAAATACCAATAAATTCAAACACAACTACGAGTTTTAGCCCCGAGAAGCAACCCAGGGGTACAGATGGGCCCGTGCCATCAAAGTGATGGCACAGCGGCGCCTCATACTCATATGTCTGACGTCACATTTTCTAAATTTCAATTTCAGTCAACTTGCTATGAATGGTGGTTTATATCTATGACTTTTCTTTGCAATCTATAGAAGCAATGCGATTATATAGCACATTTCAGCCAACTTATTGATCACCCCTCGTATATTAGGTGAAAATGGGTTGCCTTGTATGTAGCCCCGTTTTAGAAGAAAGAAGTCTGACATAAACCCATTTTGTAAAATACATGTTTCTGGGCCTTTCTGGAAAATTGTTTTCAGCTACTTTCTGGTAAATATGTCTCCATTTTTGATTGATTCACCAAATTTAAAAGAATTCAAGGTTTTTGAGAAAATATTCAAGAAACTGTGTTCAATGCTTTTTCAAAATCTATAGAAAGAATTAGGCCTGGTATATTTTGCTGTTTAGTTTAACATAAAACATCATAAATCAATCTTATATTTTCACATATAAATCGCGCTGCTATATATACTTTTTGATTTTCAGAAATAATGTCTTGTAATGTCTGCTTAACTATGTTAGCCATTACTGATCATGTTAATTTATAAACTACATTCATAAGTGATATTGGAGGACAATTCTTTAAACTTAGTCTCGATTTATTCTGTTTTGGGAAGCGCGTAATTAGCCCATGCCACTATGTAATGCTTAAAGAACCATTTTTATAGCCATTATTAACTGATCGTAAAATAAATGCCCCAATATCAACGAAAAAAAACAACTTGAAAAACTCTGCTGAAAATACATTTAAGCCAAGAATATTATTTTTCATATTAATAAGGGCAGTTGATATTTCTGTATCGGAACTTTCTCCTAAATTGAAATGGATGTTTCATCTGACATTTTGTTTACATTTTTACCCAGAGCGTCCCTTAGTGGTGTTGAGCAATATTTATATGATCAAAAAAAAAAGGTTCTGATAAATCTTTTTGACATCCCAAAATATCTTTAGTTTCATAAAATGCTTCCCCTTTTCACTTATTAATTTATTTATTACTTTATTATTAAAGTTCCTATTTTCTAAGCTAAAGAAATTAATCAATGGCTTTTCTTCAAGATCTTTGTTTCGACGTTAAGAACGTAACATTAGTCCTTATTTGATTTTATTTCTTGACTAAAAAGATCTTATTTTTTTCTGCACTTAAATATCAAGCTTTTCCTCATCAATATCATTTATGTTCGAACTTATTGTTTCTTCAATTTTTTATATCTGCTTTGTATTTGTTTTCTTTTTCTGTATCTTTCTTTTTATTTAGAGATAAAGCAGATAGTATCATTCCTGATGATCATTAATGTGTCTCCAGGACAAAATTGGTCATTTATTCTAACTTTAATATTATAAATAGCTTGCTCATTATTTGTTTTCTTTGTATCTTTAACTTCTTGAATAATATCTATCACTAATTTTATGTTATCTTTATTTTTAGTAGAGAAATATTTAATTTCCATTAGCCCAGACCCCATTCATTATTAATAAATTTTAATTTTAATAAAATGAAAGAATAATCAGTTCCATAACCAGGGTTTATATTAGTTTCCATTACATATACTTAACAAGTTTCATTTATTAAATGGTAATCAAGTCGTACCTGTTTCCTCACTTGGTTCATTCTCTTCCACGTATATGCCCTCACATGTACATCTTCATTAAAAATTATTGCCACACGTCAACAAGGCTTTTTTCCTCCATTGTATCTAATTTACCTTTCTTGAATGAGGGTAAATAATATGCAGGTAGTTGTGAGAGTCCATTTCAGGATTCTGTACGAAGTTACATTCTTCGCAAATAATTAATATTTCATTGTCAAATGACCATTCCAGGGCGGTACTTATTTTGTGGATCATTTGTGTTATTTATGTATTGTGTTTGTCATGTTTTTGCCTCTGTTCATTGCTGCATTGTGCAATTTTGAGTCCATATATTTGCTTTATCTCCTTTTTATACCTTTATTTATATGTTCTAGGAGATGATGTTTGGATTAGTTAGGGGTCTTTCATGAAAACCAAACATTTATGTGTCTTGATCTACATCTGAACTTAGGGTGAGGTTGGCGCCGTGAAACCATTCCATTGGGGTACTTCTTTTGTGGATCATTCGTGTTAGTTATGTCTTGTGTTTGTCATGCTTTTGCGTCTGTTCATTGCTGCCTTGTGGTCATTTATTGGGAATCGGCTGACCTCTTGGCTCTCGTTTGTGATGTCTAATTGTGTTTTTGTCCTATTTCTATGTGGTATCCTGGGTCAGGTGTGGTACTTGATTGTATCAATTCCTGATATTTACCACATTTCTTACATCTCTTCCGCTTCAAGATTATTGCAAAACTAGAATGAACACAAAGTAATGTATAACAAAACAAAGACGAACACAGGACTCCCTCATTCAATTGGAAGTATGTTAAACAATATATCTACAACAAAAAACGACGATTTAGAACCGACAGCAGCCTAAGCCACTCGAGGGTTTAAATAGATGTTACAAATGACCAGCCTTCACCCTAGATACAAATGTAACCTTCTTTACTTTTCGTAATGTTTTCTGTTATAATGCTGCGTAAAAGGTGGCAAATCATGATGTTTTTGCACAAAAATGCGATTTTAAGCAACAATAATGTCATGTTGATAGAAACATCTAACATATATATGTGCTTCTGTTTAATTTAATTTATCCAACTCGTTGCATAATGAGATAAAATGCCCAGTAAGCCTCGCATTTTATTTCTTTTCCTCACACTGTTTAATTTAAATATTAAAACGGGAGTGCTCATGATAAATCCTTTATATAGAAAATGAATTAACTTTCATGCATCTTTGTATTTACAGAAGCGCATGAACTTCCAAGAATGCCTTCTTTGGACTGACACCATGTTCACATGTATATAGATAAATTAACAAAAAATAAATACGCGTGAATTGTTTGTGATTTTTTATAAATCACACGATATTTTAGTACTTAACGCATATGCGCAAATGACTCGAAAAATCCCCTTTACTGTCTTAAAGGGCAGTATCTAGAGGGCTTAAGTTTGGTTTGAGATTTCATCTACATCTACACTTTGGGTAGGCAAGCAGCTAATGCCCTGGAAATATGAGCATATGCGGAGACTTGCCTGAGTAAATGTGATAACACAAATATCTTGTGAATTGGATGACTTTTTTACAGTGAAAATTGCAATGGAGATACACCAGAACCAAACCCAGAATGTCCTGACTCTATAAAGGCAACAATAGCAACTCACGAATACTGTGGATTTATAACAGACCCGAATGGGCCTTTTGGAGAATGTATAGCCATACTTAATGGTACCTCTATAGATATACAGGAACTGTACAACGACTGTGAACGCGCAGTTTGTGATAATTGGGATGATGAGATTGAAAGGAGGAAACAAGTCTGTGAGGATTTGGAATTGTTACATGACATATGTAACCAGCAACCTATTTCAATAATTGACTGGAGGGGACCAGATTTCTGTCCATGTAAGTATTGGGCATTTAGTTGTTTTTTTTTTTGCTAATTTCTCAACCCAAACATATTTTGTGGGCACTCAAAGAACCCTCTAAATGAGACAGTTTGTGAGCACCCACTCAAAAAACCGTCTCGATGAGACTGTTCTTTTGAGAACCCGAAATATATGCTAAAATGTATAGGTAAGAAATCTTTACAATTTTACATTTAAATGTTCTGCTTAGCTAACCTGTGAAGTATGATAGTAGGCACATTTGTGATAGCTCATTTTTGTAATAATCACATAATGCGAAAAACACATTTAGTGTGCATACTGGCGAATCCATCAAGGCTAGATTTCTGATTGAAAGACTAAGCCTTTATCTGCACCCATTTTTGTGATCGCAAGTAGCTCTTGCTCTGAGAAGTCTGCAACTTTGCACAGCCTTGTTCGCTGCTCGACAAATGATATAAGTACAAACGTAACATCTCTTAAACTGGGTTATCTTAAATGGAAGAAAGATATTGCTTATTGCTTTTCTCATTTAACATATTGAATCAATTTAGACGATACAAATAGACAGAAACTTACACAAACTTAATTTAACAAGTTTTTGATAATTAGTGATACACGTATTTGCTTACAAAGCTACAACGATTCTAGAATGTATGTACAGACGATGATTTAAAAGATATGTAAAGTGTCAGATGCATCACAAGTATTTATGCGTATTATTATAATCGCGATCAAATATATCGCATGTGTGATAATATCACATTATATATATGACATCATCCAATAACAAAAACTAATGTCAAATGTCATGTCAAATGATTAATCTTCTTGCATATTCTGTGATTTAAAACAAGAAATATCTTTAAAAAAGATCACCAATGAAGATTAAACGGATTGGTGTTTGATAACCTGCAGAGCACAATAAATACTTTTTCAGAAGCGATTGTATTGTGCTCAATGGGAAAATCCTAGCATTTGCGTATTGGTTGGGATATACCACTGTGTTTTTGTACGTCTGTACTCCAAGTCATATATAGTTGCTATGCCTGTGGGATTGATGCCCGCTCTTGCTTCTGGTGCGCAATTGAACGTGAAAGTAAACAATCTCTTTATAAAAAATACTTTTTTTGAACATTTTCATTATTGTAGTTATTTATTCTACATCATGATAAAGGAAGTAAATGTGTTTTGTTTCTCATTTATTAATTAATCCTGTTGAACCGCGTGTTTGCACTTTGCTGTAGGTCGCTAATGAAAAAAAGGTAAGATAATTTAAATAAAAGTTATTTAAATTTCTTATCCAATGAAGGCTAGCTTTTTTATATTTACTAATAGATATATAGATAAATAGGACTTAAGCTGCATTAGACTCGACTTCGTAGAGAAAAACTCACAAGATTAGATGTACCTCGTTGCGAGAAAACCTGTCTTTGGGGGTTTCGGACAAAGCGAGATTCAAACCAGTCTCCTCAGCTACAGAGACTAGCTAGATAATTAAAATTTCGCCCGTAGCAAGTTTAGATATAATATTTTCCGAACAGAGAATAACAAAGGCGCTGATCAGACTGCGCGGATCGCTTGGGTTGTTTGCAAACCCACGAAGCCAGGTTGCAAGAAGCTCCAAGGTGTGGAACAAAGACACCGACCAGCCATGGTATCAGCGGGAACTAATCAGAGACTTTGTAATTCGCTTTTTAAAAATTGCCTTATCGGATCTTGCTACAGGTGAAATTTTATTTTTTCTAGCTAGTCTATGCAGCTGAGCAGACTGGTTAAAGTCTCAAATTGGCGGAAATCCCAAAGATAGGTTTTGTCAAGTCGAGGCCCATATTTCTGAAAGCAATTCTAGTGAAGATGTGGGTAATGCATTAAGTAAAATAGAGGATCTTACATGAGTGCTCATGTTTTTTTGAATTTATTAAACGAGTTGGGGAAAAGAGATACATGCGAGGCTTGCCAAGTATTTTAACACTTTTTCGAAATGCGTTTATAAATTCAATGACACATGAGCTTGAATGTCATATTCTATTTATCATATGACAAAAAGATTACTTTGAAACCTCATTTCTAGCGTAAACATTATAATTGCGTCATTATGTACGTACTGTTGGTATAGACGTCATAATGTTTCCCATTAATCTGTAAATCATTAGTGGTTTATCAATTTTATTGCCGGGCATTATTTCACTCTGAGAGACAACTTCATATGATAAAGAAATTTATGTGATTCAGCTCATGAAATGTTGTTACAGGTACTATATATATGTATGTAGGCGTGGTTTCATCAGGTCAGTCTGCGTTAATTGATAGTCTCACGAGATCCTTTGTTGCTTGCACACACAACGTATGGTCGTAGACTATTGAGTAGGCAAAAGTTTATGCATCTAGCTGAATCACTTTTTGCATATGCTTTAAAGGTGTACCACAGCGGAAAAAGTGTAAATTTCCTCCAGTTACAGCAAAATATAACTATCAAATGCCTTTCAAGTTTATAAATATGTTAGCAGATTTATTAAAAAATGTAAAAGTACATGTGGAGTTTGACTGCGCACTTGTTAAGGATGGCACATCGACCTCATCACCAATCCATTGATATGAAGGTATTGTACACGTAATTTTTATTGTGAAAAAAAAAAAACAGCAAGGCCCCCATACTTGCACCAACTCTTCATTTATTTTATCACAAACAGTGAATTCAATGCATATCAAATGTGTACAAAATACATTATCTATAGTGTAATGATATCGTATCAATACACTTGTAAATGATAAATTTATTACATTTCACTGTAGCAAGAATAATTTGATATTTCTTGGACAGGGCCATTTGTCCAAAGGGTTTTAGATAACGGTATTTGTCAGAAATAACGCCACGAATATTGTGACATTAATTTCAAACCTTATGACGTCACCGCTTGGCCCTGCGGTATCGCTAGTTTGCATGTGACGTCTGTCCTTAGGAAAATTTGGGTGACTTTATTTAAATGAGGATTTTACATTCATCCGTCTCTTCACACACCGGATAGGTGGCAATCGAAAACGCTCTTAACAATATTCGGGCGAGGAATGCAGGGATATTTTTGGATGTACCCGAACGATTTAATGAAGAAAAAAACTATGAGTGATAGAGATATTCTGATTTCATTTTGGCTGTGTAGCACCCGTGAGTGTAAACGCTCCCGTTAGTGTTAACGTTGACAATAACGGGAGATATAGCTCCCATTACTGTAAACGCGTTTACAATAACGGTACCGTTAGTGTAAACGTTGACAGTAACGGGAGCGATCTCTCCCGTTTTTGTCAACGTTAACACTAACGGGTGCGTGTGACGATAATATGTGCGATATCAACGCTTTTTGTTAACAATTCAGATTTTATTTCCTTACGTTTTGTGATAGAATTTTGGGTCTTGTCTAATATCAAATAACTTTACCTGCTATTCCTTATTACTGATACATGTACCCATATCTATTTAAGCTTATTAAGTGAACAGGTGGGAATCTACCAGCTGATTATCCCAAAAGAATCCTTTGTATGCTCACTTACTCATAGGGTTCATTATTATACAATTTGATGATCATATATTACTTGATTTTGAAATCACAAGTCGAAATCACTGGACCATGAAATAAAGGTCAGTTGCCTACATTTAGTCGGGTGACAAAATTCAAGTTCTACCGTTGCATAATCTGAAAACAGCATTTTATATTTCCCATGGTCTTAAAAACATAAGGCTGAATTACATGACCATATAATATAGGTCAGAGTGACCTGTATTAGTTTTAGGACATACTTCAGGTCATACTTACTTGCAATCAATATGTATCATATTCGGAGGTCAAATTAATCAAATTGGCATATTCTACACTGGTAACATCTAATTTGGCTCTGTTTTATTTGCTAATGTCATATTTGCAGAACATACTGTTTGCATATGTCATATTTGCATGACACGATTATGCAGTTGTAGATATACCAAAATATTGACAATGTAATTGACCCTAGATTCAGAAAGCGCAGCTGGATTTATCAATATACATGTAAATAAGCGCTCCATTGAGTGCTACCTTTCGAAGGCGTATACCCCGGTGGCTTTGGCTGCTGTCCGTTCTAAGGCAGTGGTTCTGTTGTTGTTGACTTTTTGTTTATTCTTCCTCCCATTGTGGGAGTCTGTAATTGTTTTATGTTTTGTTGTACGTTACTTTATGTCCATTCTAGTATTGCAATCATCTTGATGGGGAAGAGAGAGCTGATTGCTTTGCTTAATTTGTCTTCCTGGTGTCTCGTGATGGTTGAGCGGCTCTTCCTCGCGGTGCCACTGGGTTGTCTGCAGTTTGTGATTGTGGTATTTCCTGATCATACTCATTTACTATTTTTGACTGCCCTTTGGAGGAGTCTGGCGTTTACCCAGGGTTGACTGCCGTTTGGAGGAGTCTGATCCCGATCAACATGGCTTGAAGTTGAAACCCACAATATATGGATCTTCCCCCTCCACTTCAATCAAAATGTTCATAAACTATTAAGCTCTCTATGATTGTCACCATTACATTTCCTTTTGTATTGAACTGGACTATTATTCACTCCAGTACATGTAGTACTTCCGTAGATAAAGAGCTTTAAAATACTGTAAGTAAACCACATGACAGACTCCGATGAGACGCCACCTTTAATCGCCTCTTACAACGGTCTGCACTGTTCGCTAATTTCGCTTTTGCTGTACAACAGCCTGATTCCCCTATCAGTACTGCTTGGAATATGCATGGAACAAATATGCATTTGCAGATTTACTATAATATGTATTACGGAAAATGCAAATCATCCCATTCAATTTCCTGATATTCGATTACATATTTGTATGTGGTGCCTTGTCTGGTGCAACTCTGTTATCATATGTTGTTTTATAATATTGAATATGCACATGTCAAGATAATAAAACATTTACTAACATACTTACTATTCATTGTTCAAATAGTTATCAAGATATAAGGCAAAATCACTGGAACTCAAAAGTAGGTTAAACTGGTCTTAATCGAGTAGTCAATGTCACAAAGTTGGTTTTGCCACGGTCGTCCATTTGTCTGCGATAAATGGTCATCTCTTGTAATTTCGTTTTCCCCACAATGTTGACACTAACGGTTGATACTGTTTTTTGGGTCTGCATTTTCGCCGCTTAGTGTAAACATGATCTTGTTTACAGTAACAGGAGCGGTATCTCCCATTATTGTCAACGTTTACACTTACGGGAGCGTTTACACAAACGGGTATTACATGTCTGGGCCCCATACATAAGCTACTCAAATTTGGTTATCATTTTGCTGTAAGGTGGATACTAAGGTTTCTTTGGCCCAATTTTTGTTTCAAATATCCCATCAAGATTTCAAATGGCCCATCAAAATCTTGATTCTTTGCATGCAAATGAATGAGACAGGGGCCATTACCCAGTTTTCATGGCCCATTTTTATATTCTGGATCAGAAATATTCCTGCATATAGTAGTCAAAAACTCTGTTTCTTACTATTTTGGTCTACTTTCCTCTTTAGTCTGTCTCTTTTGTATTAACGTTTTCGATTGCCACCTACCTGGTGTGCTTTAGTGAAAACTGCTTGCTTAAAAAACAAAAGAAATCTTATGATTAAGAAATGCAATATTTTTGGAAATAAAAACCTGTGACCTCTCAATATATACAATGGACTACCCTTACCTAAAGGCCCTGTCACACTATAACGCTTTGGCCAACGTATGCCGACGTATGAAAAATATATCTAGTACGCTGGCATACGCTGAAATCTAATTAAAAAATCAGAGGAAGCCTCTCTCTCAACTTATGGAAAGCGTACGCAAACGAACATAGAACGTATGTCTAACTTATGAGTAACTTATTCATATCTTATTCCCGACATAACACATCTTATACTTGTAGCAGCGTATAAAAGTGCATGCCCAGCGTATCACTTGCGTTCTTGACTGACTTATGAGAAACTTATGCGCAATAAACGTCTAACGTATGCTGAATTTTACATAACACGTAAGTTAACGTATGCAAAACTTACACGTAGCGTACCTCTAGCTTATGTCAAACATATAAAAACACACAATTTTGTGACCACTTTGTCATATGACAACGTATACCAACGTGCTGAAGCGTTGTCGTAACGTAATGAAAACGTATCTCTAACTGATTCAGCGTACACCAACGTACTTGGTTAATTTGCATACGTCCTCATACGTTGGTAACGTATGCATAACTTACCCGTTGCGTACATCTAATTTATGCCTAACGTATAAGCAATACGTCGGCATATGCTAAAGATTTTTAAGCAAGTACAAAATTTTGAGATCTATTCGCCGTATGACAACATATACCTACATACAGTAGCGTGTTTGTAACGTGTTTAAAACTTATCTCTAACGTATGCAGCGTACTTCAATGTACTTGCTTAATTTTTCATACGTCCGCATACGTTGGTGCTAACGTACCGTAACGTATGCATAACTTACCTGCTGCGTACATTTAGCGTATGTCTAACGTATAGAAGAGTACGTTCGCATACGCTGTATTTTTTATGGATGCACTAAATGTTGGACCTCTTGGCCGTATGTCCACGTATACCACCGTACTATAGCGTATTCGTAAAAAAACTTATTTCTAACGTACTCAGCGTATACCAAAGTACTTGCTGAATTGTTCATACTTCGGCATGCTTTGGTGCTATACGTCGTAGTGTGTCAGGGCCTTAACTGATTTAGACTTTATAAAATAGTCCAGTAGTCCACAAAAAGTTGAAATGCCATTCTATTTTCAGACCAATGTGGCCCTAATGCGCTTTACAATCCATCCAAGGACGTAAATAATTGGCCTTCATGTCATTCTAAATACAAACCTAACATAGGACAGGGACATCCAACAGAAGGCTGTGTTTGCAAGCCAGGGTTCTTTTATGATGACAATAAAAGAGAATGTGTTCCTGAGGAGGAGTGTGGTTGTTCGAAAGGTGGAGAATATTATAATGTAAGTTCAAAAAGGCTTGAGAATATTTTGGGCCAGCACAAGAGATTTTAGGACTTATAACATATGAATAAATTCCTTGAATGATCTCTAATGAACGCATATGTCAATTTGGCGTAGCACTCAAGGGAGGTCAACTAATATGGTATAA
Source organism: Loripinus fragilis (assembly GCA_964019695.1). Taxonomy (NCBI): domain Eukaryota; kingdom Metazoa; phylum Mollusca; class Bivalvia; order Lucinida; family Lucinidae; genus Loripinus; species Loripinus fragilis. Next base: position 101,729,637 of record OZ026515.1, read on the forward strand.
GTGATCTTCCATACCATAAGGAACTGCTTTTAAAAGTGTTTGGGGTCTAGGTGGGGAGGAGTTGTACAAGCCAAAGAAGACATCAGTCATCTTACAAAAATTAACCACTTTGTAATTGTACATCAACTGTATAAACATATATATTAAGTTGTGATAGGACGTTTGTTTACCTAATTTTAACGATGTATTTGCCATACATGTTACTGGAATAGCAAGCACAGCTGGTGATGAAAATAAAGTCACAATCAAAACGAAGCAGGACTATTTCATGCATTAAGGGGAAAAACGATTTATGTTCTATGTATTGTTGTACGTTATTAATGTCCATTCTAGTTTTGCACCCATCTTGATGGGGTAGAGAGTGCTGGTTGATTTGCTTAGTCTGTCTTCCCGGTGCCTCATGATTGTTATGTGGCTCTTCCTTGGTGTGCAATGGGATTGTCTGCAGTTTGTGATTTTGGTATTTCCTGATCATACTTACTATTTTTTTTTAAATATACAGACTAGTGTGCAAAGACAGCTGGTTTATATGTATGGTTTGAAAATGCCTAGTGTCTCCAGTCCGTATTGCAGCAAAATAATGCAATCGTCTCAATTAGGAAAATAGTTCCCCTTATCGCTATAAATACTTTTGATCTGAGTCTTATTGTTACCCTTTCACCCCTAAGTTTCTGAGTAAACTATGTCCACTTTAATTTGAGCCATGACATGTTTTTTCCAACAATGTGGCATTTTGACATGTGTAGGCTCAGACGAGCCTGTGTAGTCTCTTTTTAGGCGTAGAAACTCGAAATGATGTTCAGTCAGTAGCTTACCAGTCATAGAATATTCAAGCGACAAGCAAAGGCTCTGATCAGACTGCGCGTATGCGCAGGTTGATTTGAGGCTTTGCTGGTCGTACATACCACATTGTAGGAAATCCCATGCACTGGCTCGTTTGTAGAAGAGTCAATTGTTGTGTCACCTGCAAAGCATAGTCGGCACATAGGGATATTGATTTTCGCGGCGGCGTCGTCGTCGGCATTAGCATTGTCACACCTTTGGTTTAAATCGATAACTTTTTATGGGATGCATCAACTTCATTCAAACTTTAACAAAGAGTCAATCATCATTTAAGACAGGTCAAGTTCGAAAACAGGGGTAATCCGCAAAAGTTTGACTGAGTTGTGACCCTTTTTTATTTAGATTTGGCTAAAGTGTTGCTTCTAAGCAATTATTTTTGGAGGGATGCAACAATTACATTCAAATTTTACAGAAGGGAAAAGCATCATAAATACGGGCAAGTTTGAATTTCGAGGTCATTTGCAAACTTTTGACTTTTTAGACTAAGGTTTAGACTAATGCAAACTCTATATTGACTTTTTTGTCAAGTAAACTTTACGTTTCTCCAAGACTATTACATCTGACTACCCAGTTTCAGTTGATGATAAGCATGACATGATTAAAATTTTACCCCACCCTCCTGACCCCTTAGGTGTGAATGGGCGAGTACTTTACAGCCACGTGTTGCATTTTATTGCACGTTGTGTTTGTTGTCTAATTAGTCTCCCATTACACACTTGTGTCCATTATGACTACCAATAAGACGTTTTTAAGCCAATGAAATTTCCCACTATTATGAATGGACCAGTTCATTTCAATCTTAATTAAGGGTTGTTGGGTTGTATTTTTAAAATTTGTATTCAAACTTTAACTGATCATTCAGTCAGCAAACAGCAAACAGTGGATTCCCTGATCAGACGCAACAATCTGTGGCGTCTGATCTGGGTCAGCACTGTTTGCCCATGCCCCATTAAAAGAAGCTAGACTTTGTTTAATGCTTTAACCACGAGTGCCAGTATATCAGAATTTTATACTTGACGCATAGGCGAACAGTATAGACCAAAATTGAAACTATTAGACCTACAGACGAGTGTATGCCAGCACTAGCGTTTAAATAAAGCTACTGTGGATAAGTACCAAACTCTTATGTGATGGCCTGTTTTCGAATGTTACTCAATTTACTGTTTAAAGTAAACACAATACAACCCTTCCAAAGCTTAAAAAGCAATGAATCCTTAAAAAAGAAAATGTAGAATACTAGTGAGATGTTTATATTACTTGACTTTTCGGGAAATTAAGGGAAATCAGGTTTTATTTCTGGTTTGGTGAAGAGTTAATATGCTTTATGAGCCGCTCAAACGTGCGTGCATTTCATAAAAATCCTAACCGTATATACACTGAACTCACATTTATTAACCCTTAAAGCGCATAATCACAAAATGTATGTTCTGTGTCGTTCACAAAACTATTTGAAGCCTCATAGAGCAGTCTGATCTAGGTCTACAATGTTTGCCTCCCTGCTTATGTTAAATAGACATTTTCAGATGCAGTTATTTTGCTAGCGTTTGTCTGTGAGGCTTCAAATATTTTAGTGGATGACAAAAACATGCATTTTTGTGATTATTAAGGGTTAATAAATGTGAGTTCAGTGTGTATATGGTTAGGATTTTCATGAAATGCACGCACGTTTGCGCGGCTCAAAAAGCTTATTAACACTTTGCCAAATTATAAATAAAACCTGATTTCCATTTCTTAGCAGATGAAATAGCCGAACCACGCCCAGATATGAATATTAATGTTGCCACATTTACAGTAAGCGAAAAGTCAAGTAATAGGTAGAGAGTCACACTATATGCACAGTTATCTAGATAGAGAAACCTCAACTATAACTTTAATCATTTTTGTGAAGCATTTTTTTCTTGTCACGCCTTAGCTAGTGAGAAAGACGGGGAATGTAGCAAATTTCCAGAATATGCAAGCTTGTCTAAGCCTATGGTGTTCTTATATGCTATAAATAACAAATCTTATTCTCATCCATTTTGGATAAAATAGTTTTTTTGGAGGATATATATAGGTATTCGTTATAGGTAAGGATAAAAAATAACAAAAAACAATATTTTCTCACCCATTTTTTTAGCATATATGTGTTTCGGGTGACTGTAAGAACTGTCTCATTGACACAGTTTTTTGAGTACCCACAATATATGTTTTAGTTGAGAAATAAGAAATTCAATGTTCAATTACTGTAATACTAGAGGTCTCATGCGCGGACCTAGAAAATTTTAACAGAGGGGGTCCAAATAAATTTTTTTGTTGTTGATGAGGGGAGAAGAGAGAGATGATCCAAATACCATTCTAAGTGGGCCATCATCGGCCCGCCAGCGTAACGCCATTTACATGGCGTTTCGTTGGCGTGCCAATGATGGCCCAACATTGAATGCTGGCTTGGTAGATTTGTGATTTTTCAGGGGATCCGGACCAGTATTGCTTTTTTGCTAAGAAACCCTACATTTTGGTGATTTTTCAGGGGGGTGGGGGGGTCCGGACCCCCTGTCCCCCCTCTGGATCTGCCCACGGGTCTGATTAGTGTTTTTTTTTGTAGGTCTTTGACTGGTATTTGAACAAGGAGTGTACCAGCAAGATAACGTGTGTCAAGGAAGATGGTATTAAACAATGGCATGAGGAGACTTATAGTTGCGAGGAATCAGAAAAATGTGTTGTCAAAAATGGCATTGGACAATGCATTTGCAGAGACAATTTTGAACTTGTGAATGGGGTCTGTGAACGTAAGTCATTTTCGATTTTTAAGTTATTTGTCAATAATTACATATTTATGTTACGTACCAAGGGTTGAGCAGCTAATGTTATCGCTCACTTTCTGGTTATATCTGTAGACTTACACAAACTCCAGCTAACAGTGTAAGTCTGAGTCCCTCTGTAACGATGCACAAGACTTTTGTCTAGGCCTCATGTATAAAAAGGCGAACTTCAGTTGGGATATTTAAACTAAGCAAAATAGGCTGTTATACATTAAGTGAAGGACAGGAAATGAGACTAAAGACTGGTTTAAAATGAACACTTTAACATTTTAATATGTAAATAGACTTTAAAAACATGAACCAGAGCAAGTAATTATGTTGAGCATCTGTGGTTGCTAAAAAAATGACATATTTAAGAAACAACTTTTTTTAAGAAAATGGACGGATAACAAATCTATGTTAGAATGAATCAAATAACCTTTTCGCGCCTTAACAGTGATCACTCGCAAGCCCTGTCAAAGGCCAGATAATAATATGGAATGGAAAAGCATGTATATCTGATTAATCTATCTTAAACCCTTGTCAGCTGCCTGTGAATAAATGGCAATTTAGCAAAATGCTTTAATAAAATAATTTAAATGATAAAACTCACTTCATAAAGTTACTCTTTGAAAACAAATAAAAAACAATTTAAGAAAGATTTATCTTGAAAAATAGAAATCAATTATTACAGCTAAATAAATGGAGTCTGAAATCAATGAAAGCTTAAAACTTAGGTCCATGTGGGATTTCAGACGCTGCCTTATATAGTCCCTATCTCCCACTTTCCAAAACTCGCAGGTTTAATCATGCGGGTTCCCCACAACCAGCAAGAACTCTGCAGTGATCCCACAACATAAGTATTGCAGGAACACGATCCTGCCAGAAAGTTCGAAGTCTGCCATCTCTGATTTTACAGAAAAAATATCTAGGGTCACTCACTACAAACAGCTAAAACTCAATTATTATAAGTGAAATTGACACTGAATATTCTAAAAAATTGATCTAAATTTGATTTTCTAAATGACTGACATATACAGGATAAGAATCTTTCGTACCAATATCTTATAATCTGAGGTTTAATGTAAGAAGACTGGCTTTGACAACTGATTTGTTTTTTTTGTTTGTTTGATTCGATTCTTTACGTCACATCAACAATCTTTCAGTTAAACAGGGACGGGTCTTCCTGGGTTGAACCAGTACTAAGCTAGGATAAATGTGTCTTGCTGAAGGACCACAATGCAGTGACGCCAGTGAGGCTCGAACCCGCGGCCCCTCAGTCTTAATTTAAGCACTCTTCCACTGAGCCACTGTGCTTCCACAACAGATTTTTATGATGGTTACACTTAACCCCGCTTACACTGTTTCCCATAAGCCAATTCGCACACACCCAATACACAAATCCAATTTGGTGAACTGCAGCCATGAACACGCTGCGATCTGCAGTATTTTACTTAAATACTCCTTGTGGAGTAAAAGAACAAGGATTAAAATACGACAACATCCTAGGTAAGCACATTTTTATAAAACAGCTTACAGTGAGCCACTTTAGTAACGCACCACTTATAAAATGTAAAATTACTCAAAAAGACATATGCTACATTTATTCTGAGGCTACCAGCATAAAGCGCATCTATATTTACATTTGCCATAGACATTTTATTTTGATCAGATGAGTAACAAGTGAGAAATTAGATCTTGAAGGGCACTACCCTCACAGTGCATGATTTCGAATGAAACTCAGATCACATTGCACTTTTTTCAGGGTCAAATTTCTGCAATGCCAGAGATAAGAAGCGATAGATTCTTGACAATATCTAAGACTGGAATGTGTTGGTTAACTTTATTAGTTTTTTTAACGTTTTACTAGTTTGGTTCCCAGGTGACCAAAGTTTAAAAAAAATATTTTTATTACTTTTTTAAAGTTATTTAAAATTTCATATGATTCTGATTTAATTAGTTATCAAAACACTTCTTTTATAATTTTGTTTTAAACAACCATGTACCCGCCGTTTATTTTCGTAAAAAACATAAATGGATTTATTGGCGTCAAGGTGTTGACGTTAGTGATGATGTCACTACTACCAAGGCTATAAGACGTGTCAATGATAATATATTTTAGTGTTTTGATACTTTTATATCAACAAGTGACTCATAACAAAACGATTTGAGAAAGAAAACCTGTTCGATTATTGTAACTGACGTTAATATGACGTCAAAATGAGCATTTCTTCAAAAAGTAACAGTGTTACTAACTTCAGCGACCTAAAAAAGGGATTTTACTTGAATAAAACAATTGTTTTGAGTGTTTTTCTGTCACAACAAATGAAAATGAAGTGAGAATTCTTTGCATTAGTGCTATAGTGTTCTAAGTGACATTTTGGTCAAAAATGAGTTATGAATACCGTTGGAAAGTAGATAAAATGTTCTATCTACTGGTGAAGGTTTTATTTGCCTATCCCCTCCAAGTAAGCTTGAAATCGCTGTGCCTTTCTGTTCTATCTACAAAAAGACAATTTCGTCCAATGCTATAGTGTACTAAGTGATTTTATCAAATGCCCAATAATGATTATGTCACGTGACGGGGTGAGTTCAGTGTCATACTGTTCTATCTACAGAAAATCGGTTCACCTTGGAGAAATTGGTAAAATTTGCAGTTACTTCCCTTATATAAACTTAAATTTAGTTCCAAATAAACCGCTCAGTCAAAACTATTATGCAAATTTATCCATGGACAGAATGATAAGCTGTAGAAACAGATTACCTCTCTTACGCATATTTAAACTGCTTTAAATGAAGTAATTTGTCGGTGTAAGTACCAATTAATGGTTAAATCTGTTACTTTTATGTCCAAATAATCAGTTCAGTCTAAATAATATTCTATTTGACCCTATCGACAGAAAAAATAACTGTAGAAACATATTACCCCCTTACATAAATTTTAATGGCGTAGTCTGTGCGGTCTATTGTTACTGTTATGCCAAACAAATGAATAAATCTGCTACTTTTAGGTACAAATAATCATTTCTGTTCAGAACAGTATACGAGTTGACTCCATAAACGGAATAATAAGCTGTAGGAAAATATAGAACACTATAGCACTGAACGCAGAAGTTCATTTCTGTTCAGAATAGTATACGAGTTGACTCCATAAACGGAATAATAAGCTGTAGGAAAATGTAGAACACTATAGCACTGAACGCAGAAGGCGATTCTTAGGGCATAATGTTCTATCTGCAAACTGTAATGTGCCCCTAAATTCCATATTACTATGAAAAATTCTTTAAACTAAGGTCAGTTACACTGTATGTATATATTTTAACCCTCTGGTATGATTCAAAGGTCTGTGATAAATGAGGCATCAAAAATTAGGAAATAAAATTTTCAAACTCATTTTTCTCAAAACTTGTGCAATGGTAGATAGAACACTGAAGTGACGAATCGAGTCATTACATTATTTACATTGCTGAATATAGATTGAGTAATAAGCAGTCAAAGCAGACCCAGATGAGATGCTAAGTGTTATTAATGCTGTTCATTTCATCAGTTTGATGTGTCTATAATTAGCTGACACATAAAGAAGACTAATGCCTGTAGTATGCATTGCCCTGGGAAAGAGTACATAATTAACGAAAAAAGATGGCAAATATCAGGAATCGATAAAATCCAGCACCACACCTGACCCAGGACACTACATGGGAAAGTGACAAAAACACAATAAAACATCGCATACAAGACAGTCAAGAAGTCAGCCCCTTTCCAGTAGGTGACCACGAGGCTGCCATGAACAGACAAGAAAGCATACAAAAACAAAACAGAAAAAACAAAATAATCCAAAAAGAAGCAACGCCTTGGAAGGGTCACTAAAAATATGATGATATTGATTCCTGACCATTGCCGTCTTATTATTTTGCAACTGTTTGAGCTTCGAATGCCTTGAATACATATTTCATTTCCATATAATTTTGATATATTTCAATAATTTGTGTAATTGTCTTCATACTTTAACAACAGAAATGAAGTCCGACCCAATGGCGAGTAAAAAGAGAAAAGCAAAAATGCCAACCGTTATTGGGTTGACTAGCTAGTAGGCAGTCTGTTGCAATACATTAATGGTACTCTTTTTATAATTAGAAATTATTTTAATGAACTAAAAAATTATTACAGCCGACAGTCCTCTTCAACTTTCAAAATCAAAATCGTCATCTGTATCGTAAATTTTGGTCAAAACAATGCCATTAAAAATGGACAAATGGTCCCTTGATAACCATAAGGGCTCATCTGCCTTATTATTTCATACATTGATGAGCCTTTAATGCAAGTCAAGTAAATACCATAACAAATATTACAGTTTTATGGCATAAATGTGTTAAGGCATGCAAGAGTTGTGGTTAATGTTGGCAGTAGTGCCCTTTAGTTGTTGTGTGTATATGAAAATATTTCTTTCATGGGATTTTTATTTTATTTTCAGCGATATGTCAGCGTGGTGAGTTCTACAATGAAGTTTCGAAACTGTGTGAAAAATGCCATCCTGGTACCTTCTCATACAACAAGGGTAGCAGGTCATGCACAGAATGCCCTGTAGGGACAAGTCAACCAGCTGATGGAGCATCTGAATGTGACCCTTGTAATCCTGGTACTTATGCAGATGTGAAAGGAAGTGCTGAGTGTAAACAATGTGCTGAAGGAACAAGTCAACCAGCTATGGGAGCATCTGAGTGTATACCTTGTAATCCTGGTACTTATGCAGATGTGAAAGGAAGTGCTGAGTGTAAACAATGTGCTGAAGGAACAAGTCAACCAGCTATGGGAGCATCTGAGTGTATACCTTGTAATCCTGGTACTTATGCAGATGTGAAAGGAAGTGCTGAGTGTAAACAATGTGCTGAAGGAACAAGTCAATCAGCTATGGGAGCATCTGAGTGTATACCTTGTAATCCTGGTACTTATGCAGATGAGAAAGGAAGTGCTGAGTGTAAACAATGTGCTGAAGGAACAAGTCAACCAGCTATGGGAGCATCTGAGTGTATACCTTGTAATCCTGGTACTTATGCAGATGTGAAAGGAAGTGCTGAGTGTAAACAATGTGCTGAAGGAACAAGTCAACCGGCTATGGGAGCATCTGAGTGTATACCTTGTAATCCTGGTACTTATGCAGATGAGACAGGAAGTGCTGAGTGTAAACAATGTGCTGAAGGAACAAGTCAACCAGCTATGGGAGCATCTGAGTGTATACCTTGTAATCCTGGTACTTATGCAGATGTGAAAGGAAGTGCTGAGTGTAAACAATGTGCTGAAGGAACAAGTCAACCAGCTATGGGAGCATCTGAGTGTACATCTTGTAATCCTGGTACTTATGCAGATGAGAAAGGAAGTGCTGAGTGTAAACAATGTGCTGTAGGAACAAGTCAACCAGCTATGGGAGCATCTGAGTGTATACCTTGTAATCCTGGTACTTATGCAGATGAGCAAGGAAGTGCTGAGTGTAAACAATGTGCTGAAGGAACAAGTCAACCAGCTATGGGAGCATCTGAGTGTATACCTTGTAATCCTGGTACTTATGCAGATGTGAAAGGAAGTGCTGAGTGTAAACAATGTGCTGAAGGAACAAGTCAACCAGCTATGGGAGCATCTGAGTGTATACCTTGTAATCCTGGTACTTATGCAGATGTGAAAGGAAGTGCTGAGTGTAAACAATGTGCTGAAGGAACAAGTCAATCAGCTATGGGAGCATCTGAGTGTATACCTTGTAATCCTGGTACGTATGCAGATGTGAAAGGAAGTGCTGAGTGTATACAATGTGCTGAAGGAACAAGTCAGCCAGCTATGGGAGCATCTGAGTGTATACCTTGTAATCCTGGTACTTATGCAGATGTGAAAGGAAGTGCTGAGTGTAAACAATGTGCTGAAGGAACAAGTCAACCAGCTATGGGAGCATCTGAGTGTATACCTTGTAATCCTGGTACTTATGCAGATGTGAAAGGAAGTGCTGAGTGTAAACAATGTGCTGAAGGAACAAGTCAACCAGCTATGGGAGCATCGGAGTGTATACCTTGTAATCCTGGTACTTATGCAGATGTGAAAGGACGTGCTGAGTGTAAACAATGTGCTGAAGGAACAAGTCAACCAGCTATGGGAGCATCTGAGTGTATACCTTGTAATCCTGGTACTTATGCAGATGTGAAAGGAAGTGCTGAGTGTAAACAATGTGCTGAAGGAACAAGTCAACCAGCTATGGGAGCATCTGAGTGTATACCTTGTAATCCTGGTACTTATGCAGATGTGAAAGGAAGTGCTGAGTGTAAACAATGTGCTGAAGGAACAAGTCAACCAGCTATGGGAGCATCTGAGTGTATACCTTGTAATCCTGGTACTTATGCAGATGTGAACGGAAGTGCTGAGTGTAAACAATGTGCTGAAGGAACAAGTCAACCAGCTATGGGAGCATCTGAGTGTATACCTTGTAATCCTGGTACTTATGCAGATGTGAAAGGAAGTGCTGAGTGTAAACAATGTGCTGAAGGAACAAGTCAACCGGCTATTGGAGCATCTGAGTGTATACCTTGTAATCCTGGTACCTATGCAGATGAGACAGGAAGTGCTGAGTGTAAACAATGTGCTGAAGGAACAAGTCAACCAGCTATGGGAGCATCTGAGTGTATACCTTGTAATCCTGGTACTTATGCAGATGTGAAAGGAAGTGCTGAGTGTAAACAATGTGCTGAAGGAACAAGTCAATCAGCTATGGGAGCATCTGAGTGTATACCTTGTAATCCTGGTACGTATGCAGATGTGAAAGGAAGTGCTGAGTGTAAACAATGTGCTGAAGGAACAAGTCAATCAGCTATGGGAGCATCTGAGTGTATACCTTGTAATCCTGGTACTTATGCAGATGTGAAAGGAAGTGCTGAGTGTAAACAATGTGCTGAAGGAACAAGTCAACCAGCTATGGGAGCATCTGAGTGTATACCTTGTAATCCTGGTACTTATGCAGATGTGAAAGGAAGTGCTGAGTGTAAACAATGTGCTGAAGGAACAAGTCAACCAGCTATGGGAGCATCGGAGTGTATACCTTGTAATCCTGGTACTTATGCAGATGTGAAAGGAAGTGCTGAGTGTAAACAATGTGCTGAAGGAACAAGTCAACCAGCTATGGGAGCATCTGAGTGTATACCTTGTAATCCTGGTACTTATGCAGATGTGAAAGGAAGTGCTGAGTGTAAACAATGTGCTGAAGGAACAAGTCAACCAGCTATGGGAGCATCTGAGTGTATACCTTGTAATCCTGGTACTTATGCAGATGTGAAAGGAAGTGCTGAGTGTAAACAATGTGCTGAAGGAACAAGTCAACCAGCTATGGGAGCATCTGAGTGTATACCTTGTAATCCTGGTACTTATGCAGATGTGAAAGGAAGTGCTGAGTGTAAACAATGTGCTGAAGGAACAAGTCAACCAGCTATGGGAGCATCTGAGTGTATACCTTGTAATCCTGGTACTTATGCAGATGTGAAAGGAAGTGCTGAGTGTAAACAATGTGCTGAAGGAACAAGTCAACCGGCTATGGGAGCATCTGAGTGTATACCTTGTAATCCTGGTACCTATGCAGATGAGAAAGGAAGTGCTGAGTGTAAACAATGTGCTGAAGGAACAAGTCAACCAGCTATGGGAGCATCTGAGTGTATACCTTGTAATCCTGGTACTTATGCAGATGAGACAGGAAGTGCTGAGTGTAAACAATGTGCTGAAGGAACAAGTCAACCAGCTATGGGAGCATCTGAGTGTATACCTTGTAATCCTGGTACTTATGCAGATGAGACAGGAAGTGCTGAGTGTAAACAATGTGCTGAAGGAACAAGTCAACCAGCTATGGGAGCATCTGAGTGTATACCTTGTAATCCTGGTACTTATGCAGATGAGACAGGAAGTGCTGAGTGTAAACAATGTGCTGAAGGAACAAGTCAACCGGCTATGGGAGCATCTGAGTGTATACCTTGTAATCCTGGTACTTATGCAGATGTGAAAGGAAGTGCTGAGTGTAAACAATGTGCTGAAGGAACAAGTCAACCAGCTATGGGAGCATCTGAGTGTATACCTTGTAATCCTGGTACTTATGCAGATGTGAAAGGAAGTGCTGAGTGTAAACAATGTGCTGAAGGAACAAGTCAACCAGCTATGGGAGCATCTGAGTGTATACCTTGTAATCCTGGTACTTATGCAGATGTGAAAGGAAGTGCTGAGTGTAAACAATGTGCTGAAGGAACAAGTCAATCAGCTATGGGAGCATCTGAGTGTATACCTTGTAATCCTGGTACTTATGCAGATGTGAAAGGAAGTGCTGAGTGTAAACAATGTGCTGAAGGAACAAGTCAGCCAGCTATGGGAGCATCTGAGTGTATACCTTGTAATCCTGGTACTTATGCAGATGTGAAAGGAAGTGCTGAGTGTGAACAATGTGCTGAAGGAACAAGTCAACCAGCTATGGGAGCATCTGAGTGTATACCTTGTAATCCTGGTACTTTTGCAGATGTGAAAGGAAGTGCTGAGTGTAAACAATGTGCTGAAGGAACAAGTCAACCAGCTATGGGAGCATCGGAGTGTATACCTTGTAATCCTGGTACTTATGCAGATGTGAAAGGAAGTGCTGAGTGTAAACAATGTGCTGAAGGAACAAGTCAACCAGCTATGGGAGCATCTGAGTGTATACCTTGTAATCCTGGTACTTATGCAGATGTGAAAGGAAGTGCTGAGTGTAAACAATGTGCTGAAGGAACAAGTCAACCAGCTATGGGAGCATCTGAGTGTATACCTTGTAATCCTGGTACTTATGCAGATGTGAAAGGAAGTGCTGAGTGTAAACAATGTGCTGAAGGAACAAGTCAACCAGCTATGGGAGCATCTGAGTGTATACCTTGTAATCCTGGTACTTATGCAGATGTGAAAGGAAGTGCTGAGTGTAAACAATGTGCTGAAGGAACAAGTCAACCGGCTATGGGAGCATCTGAGTGTATACCTTGTAATCCTGGTACCTATGCAGATGAGACAGGAAGTGCTGAGTGTAAACAATGTGCTGAAGGAACAAGTCAACCAGCTATGGGAGCATCTGAGTGTATACCTTGTAATCCTGGTACTTATGCAGATGAGAAAGGAAGTGCTGAGTGTAAACAATGTGCTGAAGGAACAAGTCAACCAGCTATGGGAGCATCTGAGTGTATACCTTGTAATCCTGGTACTTATGCAGATGTGAAAGGAAGTGCTGAGTGTAAACAATGTGCTGAAGGAACAAGTCAATCAGCTATGGGAGCATCTGAGTGTATACCTTGTAATCCTGGTACTTATGCAGATGAGAAAGGAAGTGCTGAGTGTAAACAATGTGCTGAAGGAACAAGTCAACCAGCTATGGGAGCATCTGAGTGTATACCTTGTAATCCTGGTACTTATGCAGATGTTAAAGGAAGTGCTGAGTGTAAACAATGTGCTGAAGGAACAAGTCAACCGGCTATGGGAGCATCTGAGTGTATACCTTGTAATCCTGGTACTTATGCAGATGAGACAGGAAGTGCTGAGTGTAAACAATGTGCTGAAGGAACAAGTCAACCAGCTATGGGAGCATCTGAGTGTATACCTTGTAATCCTGGTACTTATGCAGATGAGAAAGGAAGTGCTGAGTGTAAACAATGTGCTGAAGGAACAAGTCAACCAGCTATGGGAGCATCTGAGTGTATACCTTGTAATCCTGGTACTTATGCAGATGTGAAAGGAAGTGCTGAGTGTAAACAATGTGCTGAAGGAACAAGTCAACCGGCTATGGGAGCATCTGAGTGTATACCTTGTAATCCTGGTACTTATGCAGATGAGACAGGAAGTGCTGAGTGTAAACAATGTGCTGAAGGAACAAGTCAACCAGCTATGGGAGCATCTGAGTGTATACCTTGTAATCCTGGTACTTATGCAGATGTGAAAGGAAGTGCTGAGTGTAAACAATGTGCTGAAGGAACAAGTCAACCGGCTATGGGAGCATCTGAGTGTATACCTTGTAATCCTGGTACTTATGCAGATGTGAAAGGAAGTGCTGAGTGTAAACAATGTGCTGAAGGAACAAGTCAACCGGCTATGGGAGCATCTGAGTGTATACCTTGTAATCCTGGTACTTATGCAGATGTGAAAGGAAGTGTTGAGTGTAAACAATGTGCTGAAGGAACAAGTCAGTCAGCTATGGGAGCATCTGAGTGCATACCTTGTAATCCTGGTACTTATGCAGATGTGAAAGGAAGTGCTGAGTGTAAACAATGTGCTGAAGGAACAAGTCAACCAGCTATGGGAGCATCTGAGTGTATACCTTGTAATCCTGGTACTTATGCAGATGTGAAAGGAAGTGCTGAGTGTAAACAATGTGCTGAAGGAACAAGTCAACCAGCTATGGGAGCATCTGAGTGTATACCTTGTAATCCTGGTACTTATGCAGATGTGAAAGGAAGTGCTGAGTGTAAACAATGTGCTGAAGGAACAAGTCAACCAGCTATGGGAGCATCGGAGTGTATACCTTGTAATCCTGGTACTTATGCAGATGTGAAAGGAAGTGCTGAGTGTAAACAATGTGCTGAAGGAACAAGTCAACCAGCTATGGGAGCATCTGAGTGTATACCTTGTAATCCTGGTACTTATGCAGATGTGAAAGGAAGTGCTGAGTGTAAACAATGTGCTGAAGGAACAAGTCAACCAGCTATGGGAGCATCTGAGTGTATACCTTGTAATCCTGGTACTTATGCAGATGTGAAAGGAAGTGCTGAGTGTAAACAATGTGCTGAAGGAACAAGTCAACCAGCTATGGGAGCATCTGAGTGTATACCTTGTAATCCTGGTTCTTATGCAGATGTGAAAGGAAGTGCTGAGTGTAAACAATGTGCTGAAGGAACAAGTCAACCGGCTATGGGAGCATCTGAGTGTATACCTTGTAATCCTGGTACCTATGCAGATGAGACAGGAAGTGCTGAGTGTAAACAATGTGCTGAAGGAACAAGTCAACCAGCTATGGGAGCATCTGAGTGTATACCTTGTAATCCTGGTACTTATGCAGATGTGAAAGGAAGTGCTGAGTGTAAACAATGTGCTGAAGGAACAAGTCAATCAGCTATGGGAGCATCTGAGTGTATACCTTGTAATCCTGGTACTTATGCAGATGTGAAAGGAAGTGCTGAGTGTAAACAATGTGCTGAAGGAACAAGTCAGTCAGCTATGGGAGCATCTGAGTGTATACCTTGTAATCCTGGTACTTATGCAGATGTGAAAGGAAGTGCTGAGTGTAAACAATGTGCTGAAGGAACAAGTCAACCAGCTATGGGAGCATCTGAGTGTATACCTTGTAATCCTGGTACTTATGCAGATGAGAAAGGAAGTGTTGAGTGTAAACAGTGTGCTGAAGGAACAAGTCAACTTGCTATGGGAGCATCTGAGTGTATACCTTGTAATCCTGGTACTTATGCAGATGTGAAAGGAAGTGCTGAGTGTAAACAATGTGCTGAAGGAACAAGTCAACCAGCTATGGGAGCATCTGAGTGTATACCTTGTAATCCTGGTACTTATGCAGATGTGAAAGGAAGTGCTGAGTGTAAACAATGTGCTGAAGGAACAAGTCAACCAGCTATGGGAGCATCTGAGTGTATACCTTGTAATCCTGGTACTTATGCAGATGTGAAAGGAAGTGCTGAGTGTAAACAATGTGCTGAAGGAACAAGTCAACCAGCTATGGGAGCATCTGAGTGTATACCTTGTAATCCTGGTACTTATGCAGATGTGAAAGGAAGTGCTGAGTGTAAACAATGTGCTGAAGGAACAAGTCAACCAGCTATGGGAGCATCTGAGTGTATACCTTGTAATCCTGGTACTTATGCAGATGTGAAAGGAAGTGCTGAGTGTAAACAATGTGCTGAAGGAACAAGTCAACCAGCTATGGGAGCATCTGAGTGTATACCTTGTAATCCTGGTACCTATGCAGATGAGACAGGAAGTGCTGAGTGTAAACAATGTGCTGAAGGAACAAGTCAACCAGCTATGGGAGCATCTGAGTGTATACCTTGTAATCCTGGTACTTATGCAGATGTGAAAGGAAGTGCTGAGTGTAAACAATGTGCTGAAGGAACAAGTCAACCAGCTATGGGAGCATCTGAGTGTATACCTTGTAATCCTGGTACTTATGCAGATGAGAAAGGAAGTGCTGAGTGTAAACAATGTGCTGAAGGAACAAGTCAACCAGCTATGGGAGCATCTGAGTGTATACCTTGTAATCCTGGTACTTATGCAGATGTGAAAGGAAGTGCTGAGTGTAAACAATGTGCTGAAGGAACAAGTCAATCAGCTATGGGAGCATCTGAGTGTATACCTTGTAATCCTGGTACTTATGCAGATGAGAAAGGAAGTGCTGAGTGTAAACAATGTGCTGAAGGAACAAGTCAACCAGCTATGGGAGCATCTGAGTGTATACCTTGTAATCCTGGTACTTATGCAGATGTTAAAGGAAGTGCTGAGTGTAAACAATGTGCTGAAGGAACAAGTCAACAGGCTATGGGAGCATCTGAGTGTATACCTTGTAATCCTGGTACTTATGCAGATGTGAAAGGAAGTGCTGAGTGTAAACAATGTGCTGAAGGAACAAGTCAACCAGCTATGGGAGCATCTGAGTGTGTACCTTGTGAACCTGGTACATACACAGATATGACAGGAAGTCAATTTTGTAATAAATGTCTTGCAGGCCATTTTCAACCCAAAGAGGGAGGAACGGACTGTATGAGATGTGAAGGTGAAACAGTACAACCATTTGAAGGCCAAGCCAACTGTACAAAATGCTTGATTGGCTCATATGCCAATATGGATAATACACAATGTAAGTTGCCTTTAACCTTTTGCCTACTGGGTAATTCTGAATGATTTTGCTGTCTCATCCAAATCACTTTTTAGAATAATTCTTTTAAGAATTCCATAAGCGTTTAATTTAGCTAGAGCCCAGATTGGGTCAACATATTGTTGGATTTTATCTGGGTCCAAACTAATTGCAAAGGTTATCAGCAGACATCACTAAAGCATAAACAAATTTACCTGCCCGGTATCACAGTCAGAAAAGTGTTAAACTGTTGATCCAATGATTGCAAATTCGATCCCGGCCTGGTCCCATACTTTTATGGAGATTGATCATGACTATTTCTATGGTCATTCTCCTACTTCAGCTGATTCAAGAAGGGTTGCTGTCAGTTAAAAGCGAAAGTATGTACACAAACTACTGGCTCACAGCTTAGTCATAAGTTGGCACAGAGTGGATTAAATTGTTTTATGCAGCTAAAGTAATTTATTTAGGCATATATAATCCTTTGAGGATGAACTCATATTTGTATGTTAGAGTACACATTGTTAAAATTTCAAATATTTAGTTTATGACCAACGTATGTAAATAATGGCTAAAATGTGAGCTATACCAGGAACCTGAAAAGTGCTGAGCATATTTCACCCATGATTATAAGATCATATATACTCAAACAAAAAAGAAACGTCCGATTTTCATGGTACTGTATCTTTCGCTCCAGCTAAGATGTTGCATCAAAAATAAATCAAATTATTAATTAAACGTCCGAGACACAAAAAAAATGTAATTATTTGATTTTATCTTCTGATCTTGAAGGGTTATTAAACCTTATGTGTACACAGCTTTTTCCATTATCATCAGGAAGTTAATCATCAAAGCGTGACACATTTTACGTTAAATGGCAACCAGAAGCGTTCGACGATGAAAAAACATCTAAAAATCCCAAGTCTGCCTTTTAAACAAACGAAATTGCAGTTCCAAATCTTTCATTTGCAAAATTGTCTAAAATTACCTCCCATTGAATTAAACAAATAACAAATTCAGAACTTTCAAATCCCTTAACCTAATATCATTTTGAGACCGTTTTTGTTCTGATTTGTTGTGTTTGTTGATGACAACAATTACACAATAGAGAAAAATAAAAAAAACTATGGCTGATGTTGGGCATCATAGGTTCACTAAATCTGTGTTTTATACCCCACCCTTTCCTGCAAACTCATCAGAGAATTTCCATTATCAATTGTTTTGATGCTGATTACTGTTTAATTCTTGAGACGACGAAAAAAATCAAATTTGTTTGCTTTTGTTGATAATCAAAATGTTTGACCAATATTGAATTTTCTGAGTGTTTTCATGCACGCTCGTGATCGAAGTTTTTGTGACGTCAGAGTATGTTACAAACAAATGACTGTGGCGGAAAAAAGCAATGCATACAACTAACCAGCTTATCTTCAAGAGTGTTTGTTCAGTGATGTTTAAATGTGCTTGAACAGTTCGGGATTATGACGGACACACAAGCTATTGACGTTGTGACTTTTGATTTTAAGGGTACTCGTGTTTGCTGTTTTTCAGCGGCTCTATTGATTATCACATGGATTACTTTTAGGTGGAAATCATGTCTAAATAATCAAAGTTTGTAAGGTGAAAATCTTAATGAAATGCGTTCATATATTTCGAAAAGGCAGACATAAACGTCAAGCGGACATAACTTTATTGTTTCAGTATATGACGCATACCAAAGTGAAAGACAATCTACATATTAAATACTTGCTCATTCACATACAGTAGAACAACATCCCTACAGAGAAATTTTAATTCTAAGAAATATTTATCTGACACACCTTGTAAGATTGGGATTTTCGTTATTTTTACCCATTGGATATAATTCTATCTTACATACTATAACCATAAATCAAACAGGCACACGCCGATCTATGATTTCATTGTAATATTAAAATGACATCACCATGGCATATGTATGTCACATTTCAGCAAATTCAGAAACTTTTGGTTTTCGCCATTTGCCATCACTCTGCAAGCCTTGTGATGCCAATGGGTGATCCTGGGGACTGATTTTTCTATCCCACCCTCACACTCTGTGACGTCATTATTATGTTAAAATTACGTCATTATGCTATATATCGCATCCCAGCGTATTCAGGGACTTCTTTGGTATATGTAATGAGAGCAGCAGTCGATGGTACACCATAACAAATACCCACCTTTTTTATCTTTGACCTTTGCCTAGGGTTCAAGGTCAACTAAATATTGCACACTACCCTTTACATTTCGTGAACTACGTACCTGCAAAGTTTGAAGTTGTTACGCCCCATGATTTAGGAAAAGATGTATTAACAAGAAAATTTATTATATGACCTTATTGCCCAGTACCCTCTACATGATAAGACCTATCCAATATTTTAATGCTAATTATTTCATATACTAGTAAAATGTCATCGTCAAAACGACCGTTTCTTTTTAAATTGAAACCTATGGGGTGAAAGATAATTAGCTCAGTGACTCAATATTTTTATTCTTTTTTTTAAAGTATTATAATAGTCCATGAAATAAAAATAAATTCTTAACATTTTCAACATCATATTTAAGCTCACCTGGGCTCATGGTGAGCTATAATGGCTCATGGTGAGCTATAGTGTTTGTTAGATGTCCATCGTGTGTCGTCCGTCGTCCGTCGTGTGTCGTCCATCGTCCGTCGTCAACTATTGCTTCAATATACATCTCCTCCTAATTTACTGGCTGGATTTTGATCAAACTTGGTAGGAATGATCCTTATATGGCAAATCTTCTTCTCTGAAACCACAAGGCCTACTGCTTTGATATGTGGTATGTAGCATCACCTAGTAGACCTCTACCAAGTTTGTTCAAATTATCCCCCTGGGGCCAAAAATAGCCCCACCCCAGGGGTCACATAGTTTTCATATGCTTATATAGGGACAAATATGGAAAAATCTTCTGCTCTGAAACCACAAGGCCTAGAGCTTTGATGTTTGATATGTAGCATCACCTAGAAGATCTCTACCAAGTTTGTTCAGATTATCCCCCTGGGACCAAAAATGGCTCCCCCCAGGGGTCACATGTTTTACATAGGCGTATATAGGGAAAACATGAAAAAAATCTTCTTGTCTGAAACCTCAAGGCCTAGAGCCTAGTAGACCTCTACCAAGTTTGTTCAAATTATCCCCTGGGGTCAAAATGGTCCTGCCCCAGGGGCCACATGTTTAACATAGGCTTATATAGGGAAAACATAAAAAAATCTTCTCCTCTGAAACCATAAGGCCTAGAGCCTTGATATTTTGTATGTAGCATCACCTAGTAAACTTCTACAATGTTTGTTCAATTTATACCCCTGGGGCTCAAAATGGCCCAGCCCCAGGGTCACATGATTGACATAAACTTATATAGGGAAAGCATGGAAAAATCTTGTCTGAAACCATAAGGCCTAGAGCCTTGATATTTTGTTTGTTGCATCACCAAGTGGACCGCTACCAAGTTTATTCAAATTGTACCCCTGGGACTAAAAATTGCCCTGCCCCTGGGGTCATTTGTTTTACACAGACTTATATAGGGAAAAGCATGGAAAAACCTTCTTGTCTGAAACCATAAAGCCTAAAGCCTTGATATTTAGTATGTATCATCACCCAGTGGACCTCTACCGAGTTTGTTCAAATTATGCCCCTGGGGCTAAAATTGGCCCTGCCCCGGGGTCACATTTTTTACACAGGCTTATTATTAGGTATTTCCTGATCATACTCACTTACTATTATTTATATAAAGAGAAACATTAGAAAATCTTCTTGTCTATAACCACAAGGCCTAGAGCCTTGATAATTTTATTTAGCATCACCTAGTAAACCTCTACCACGTTTGTTCAAATTATGCCCCTCGGGCCAAAATGGCCCCACGCTAGGTGTCGTCAGGGACATGATCATCTTTCTACAGATACCTATATGTATGCTTTAAACAGAACTCAGGTGAGCGGTTTAGGGCCACTTGGCCCTCTTGTTTAATATTCTAAAAACAAATTACAATTTTCGAAGAATTGCCAAAATATATTATGCTGTATCTTGTCACAGCTTGGGCTAACAAATAAACTTGCACATATTCTAAAAGGTGTGAGGTCATGGGCAATAGTTTAAGTTAAAAGAAAGAAGCTGGCTGAACATCACAACAGTTTTAGCTCAATAATGAGGACAAGCGTTATTCTTTCATCTGTTTAAAGGTTGGTCTTATGCTGAAAAATTCCCTATTAGATTATGAAAAAATAAGCATGGTGACATTTCCTTTTTATTTCATAAATGGATAGCACATGCGTGAAACAAACTGCTTGCAAAGTATTGAACAAATTTCAACATGGGAAATATTTAATAGTATATGTCCTTAAAAGGAGATGCATTTAAATTGTTTGACTGGGAGGTAAAAGATTAAACTAACAGATTTTAAGAAAAAAATGAAATACTTACAAAATCTAAATAGTGTGCTTGAATAGGAGTCATAATTTAAACACATTTTATTGCCAAATATATACAGCAATTGGAGTCATATCAGAGTACTTAATTCTAAGATATTTTATCTTATCACATGACATCGCGTCTTGGAGTAAAATAACACCGTGAAAAGAAATCGACAAACCACTAGTGGTTTACAGATTAAGTAACATTTATAATGACGTTCATTATGACGTTGCGTAAAATCTGGCAAAATCTTGACGTTTTCACGCCAAATATGCAAAATAATTTTAACTTAATGTGATTGATATAATCTAACATTCATGCTCAAGTTTTATTTAATTAACTAATTTTGTTGTGAAAAAGCGATAAAATGCTAATTAAGCCTAGCATTTTATCTCTTTTCCCCAACTCGTTTAATAAATTCAATAAAGATTATGTATTTATGTAAGATCTCTATATAGTTTACAAATTCCTGCTGAAAGATGTATGCTACTAGAAAAATGCAGGGAAAACGCTGCTAACAGATTTCTAATAGATATTTTTTTTATTTACGTTTGATTTTAACCACAATTAAATCTGATCTATCTGATACATTACCTCTTACATTTGTATATATTGATACAATAAGTATAGATTTATACCTTTTTTAATTCAAGTGGTTGGCGCTCTTTTTTATATATAAAATGATGTACTTATGTCCCTCATGAGCCGATCTTGAGGAGGGAGGGCAGTGGTCTAGACCCCTCCTGGGAAATCACAAGTAGCAATACAGTTTCAGTAGATATTGGTATTGCCCTACCCCTCATAAAGCAATTGGACTTCTTTTGGTTCGATCGCTTCTCAAGGGTGGTCTTACTGCCCTTTTTTAAAAAATGTTGATGACTAAAATAAAAAAAAAAGTTTTTAGATCCCCTTGAATTAGATGACTTTCATGGAGGATCTTACGAGGGCTGTTCAAATATGAATGCAAGTAGCTTCATAACTTTCTTCACATATATGCTACGACCAAATATCATACCTTTCTAGAAAGAACTGTTTGTCGTCTTTTAAAAGGCACCAAACATAAAGAAACACTCACTTTATTTCTCGAGATACAGACCCTTATATAAAGACATTCCTGTATACTGAAGTTTTTCTGAAGCAATTTCAATAGGACAAGTGCGGATATAGTGTCATATCTTTGTAAATTTTAGACAAAATGGCACCAAATTTTAGATGCAAGTTTAGGTAACATTCCTGAAATTGCTTGCAGGAAAAGTTTATATGATCCTGTTTCAATCTCGAGTAAACATGCACGTTTGTGACGTCATTAATTGTATGATAAACGTCATTTTGAGTTATCTACTGGTGATGTAATAATGAACATCGCTGTGTCGTTTTCTTTGCGTTTAGCTGAAAACATGCTAAATATGTCATGAGGGAGTTTTCAAAACGCGCCGTCTTCTATTTACAGAGTAATAACATTTTATATCATTTTTCAAGCATTTTTCTGCTTCTTAATGACTTGTTTACATTAATTAAAATATGTTCAATATGTCTATTCCTCAACATCAGGTGGATAATTTTATTGTAAATATTGCCTATAGTGGTCAAACTTAAAGTTTACGTTCAAATTCAGGAATAAAGCCGCAATTTTATGACAAAAAAAATTAAGTATAAATTCTATAACCCCTTCACTTAAGGCATTTTTGCATTAATAAAATGCTTTTCAGCGTTTAAGAATTACCCACTATCCATCAATAATTTGTAGCAGCAACTCAGTATGAGCGATCAACATATTGTCTTTGATTTAAAACTAGTTTAAATGTTGATTCGGGCATTTTGTTAGAGACAAGTTGAACTGAAAACCGAAAGGTGGTGTTTTGTTTACCATTTATTTGCAAACATAAGGAGACTTTAGTGAAAACGATTCGTTGTCATTTTACAAAAGCATGTCGGATTTTCGCAATTTTCACAGAATCATTATATAAGAATATGGGAATACTTCCTTAAAAAATTCAAGAAATTGCACCTTTTAATCGAAGAATTATACGCTCGTCTATATCGCTGGTATATGTTCGAAGCATTGAGTTTGTTAGTATACTAACGTGACCCTCATTCGAGGGGATATAGCTCGTTAAGCATACTGTATTTTTCTTAAGGTTTTGCGCCAGTGTAAAGGTGACATATAACCCTTTATAGAAACGTTTACCATTTTGTCGTAGCACATATGTGAAGAAAATTATGAAGCTACTTGCATTCATATTTGAACAGCCCTCGTACATGAGTGTTCATGTTTAATTGAATTTATTAAACGAGTCGGGGAAAAGTGATAAAATGCGAGGCTTGCCGAGCATTTTATTACTTTTTCGCAACGAGTTTAATAAATATGATAATACAGGAGCACGAATGATAGATTCAATTTATCACATGACATTAGAATTACTTTAAAATCTCATTTTTGGGATAAAAAAAAGTTATAGTTGCGTCATTAGTTACGCAACATTGTTATGGATGTCATTACGTATCTGGAATATCTTAAAACCACTAGTAGTTTATCAATTTTATTGCTTGGCGTTATTTCACTGCAAGCTGCGACGTCATATAATAAATAAAAAAAGTTTTAGGACCCTTTGACAGAATTTTCTGGATCCATGCTTGTCCCTGTTTTTCTAGTGAGGGTTTTAGTTTTACATCCACAAAGCTTTGCGTAAAAAAAACTTTTAGAAATGGTCAAACTACTCTGATATAGGTATATTATGTTCCAGTCACGAATTTTTAACTTTGCAAAAAATGTCTTCAAGATTTATAGCAGCACCTTGAATATGCAGCAGATGACAATTTCAAATTTTGCCGCTTTTTCAAAAATATCAAATAAGGCTTGATATTTCACGAGAATTGTCAACTGGTAGACGATTACTATGAAATATCATGCCATTTTTTTACGATAATTGGGAAAGATATCTCAAAATTTGTAATCTACTGCAGTCGTAATTGGCGCTTTAAGGATTAAACGTTATTCATAAGAATAGATTCTCACGTAAATTTGCAGTATTTGTTTAGATATTTGAGCCAGTGCATGAGATTTCCAACAATGTGGTATGTGCGACCAGCAAAGCCTCAGATCAGCCTGCGCATACGCGCAGTCTGATCAGAGCCTTTGCTAGTCGCTTGAGTATTCTATGATTGTTAAGCTACTGACTGAACATTATTTGGAGTGTCTAAGCTTAAAAGGAGTTTGCAGAGGCTCGTCCGAATCTACACACGTCAAAATGTTAAACTGTTGGAAATCTCATGCACTGGCTCATTAGGTATTTTGATATTAAGGTATTCCAAGCATTACTTACAACCAATCTACAGACAACGGATGTGGTAGTGCTGTTGATGGCGACAGCAACACATGCATTGCTACCGCAGAGAAGAAGTATCCGTCGTGGAGTGTGTATCTGGATATGTTCCATGAGGTCACCAAGGTATACATCTACATACGACAGGACTGTTGTTGTAAGTTGGACTGTTTTCACTGTTACTTATTTAGACATACAATTATTTTGCAATAATATTGTACCTTGACAGTGTGCCAGTGTATCATGAAAAAAGAAGAACAGGTTAGGCATCAACTAAGTTTGATCTTCATTGTCCCTTAAAGAGACTAAGTCTGCAACTATGAACATTTTTTGAAATGTTTTACCTTCTTTTTAGATCATTTGTATAAGTAGAATTATGCTATGTTTTCACAATAAATCTGTGCACTGTAGCTGAAAACTGCACGGAAAAGTGAATTATCTTATAAAACAGGTGTGTTTTTCTCCTGTTGGTAATTATTTGCGTCCCTCCAATAATTATAGACAGTTAATTTAACATAAATGCTGTTGTTTTGATACTGAGAATTTGTTAAGATTTACGAAATTGGTAAAATGTTGACCTGAGTTTTAGTTATTTTACTGTGTTCTTTAAAAATAAAAACATTAGTTCTAAAATTAAAAGATCAAAAGTTACAGACTATGCAGCTTTAATTGTGCATGTGTCTAAGCGCACAGCAAGTTCTCTAATCAGATATTTCTTTCCCCGCGGACAAGTATTAGTTTCATTAAAGACTGTAAATAACAAGTATTGATTTTTCATAAAAGAGATACCTTTTAAAGGAATTTTCCCCCACGGAAAGTATAAGCAAACAAATGCGACCTACTGCTGGGTCTTTTAATGAGAAGTAGGTGTTTACGTGTATGCATTTTGTAAAACAAGGAGTGTAGTGGAGCATGGAGTAGAGTGCTATTTTTGGAGTATGTCTTAGTTTCTCTAAGATCACTACCCAGTCACATAGAGGTCAACTTATAACCTCTTAGAGAAGTGACTATGAATTTCAATTATAAACATAATTAATAAATAAATAAACAAATAAATTAATTGAATCGCTTAATACAAATAAGATAGAAGCAAAGAAGGAAACGATACAATCAAGTACCACACCTGACACAGGATACCGCATGGGAAAGTAATAAAAATACAATAAAATTATCAACAAGAGTCAAGAACATTGTGACATTGTGTTCTACAAAATAATTGAAGGATTTTTATTGGTTCGATACATCATTTTTCAAATCCTTAAAATTTAATACTTAACTATGATTGTCCTGTATTTTAGAGAGGTATTGTGATTTTGTTCCCTGAAAAACTGCAAGGTTGTTCGTTATTTTTTATTCTAGTGGCAGCCACTAACAACCTAATAATATATGTAGGAGACAGGAAGAATCCAAAACGGTTTGTGTGTGGTGGATTTCCAGGTCCTGCAGTTAGTTATGACAGAAAAGAAATCCACTGTGTTGGTTATAACCTTGGGAATATTATAACTATTGAGAAAAACGTTGCAATAAAAGATACGCTGGCTCTTTGTGAAGTTGCTGCATTTGGAAATCAAGGTAAGATGTACTCATTTACTGGGATGTCAGACCGTTTTTGAAGTTTTATCAGCAATTTGATGTTGTTTGATCATATTCGCAAGTGCAATAGAGGTATGTACAGTAGAATATTGTACATTCGAAGTCTTAAGGACAAGAGGTGTTTTTCGAATTATCAGTTATGCTTATGCGAAGTTTTGTTAATCTCTTATTAAAACCCATTAAGCAGTGATGTTTCTGATGAGTCTGCATAGTATTGCCCGAGCATTTGCTAATTTGTGTACAAACTTTTGAAAAATCAACAAAGACTAAGATTATAAATTTAGAACACTGGCCTTACTGGATATATCAGCATGGGCTTTTAACCATTTACCTCAAAGAGTCGCCTTTTAACGCTTTTGCAAACAGAGCAGATCCAGATCATACAGCTCTTATAAGAGCTGCCTGATCAGGGTCTACTCTGTTTGCTTATGGGAATTTGATATATCTGATCCTACACAAGTGGACCTGGCAAGTAATTTCTTTTGTCAGTGTACCTAAATTAACGTTTATTTATATAATTATTCATAGTGGGTGGAGCCTAGCATGAATATTCATAAAGGAAGATTTTTGCACTTAAAAATGTGATAAGTACTGTAAATTCAGAAATTTTCATGAGAATTTTTTTTCATGAATAATGTTAAAAGACATGTATCGAATGTTCAAAAGTAGGAACAGGATCATAATTTACCTACATTAGGAAATGGCAGAGTGATTGCGCCATTTCGTTAGGGTTTTATTTCCATGAAACTTTGCTTCTGCTTCTGCAAAGTTTCGTTAAAATAAAATTCTTGCAAAATTTCTGAATATATAGTACCAAAACTTTATATGCTAGTTCAAACTTTCTTTTGCAGATCCATGTGAAGGTGATATAGCATTTGTGTCGTGTCACAGTAAGAATAACAAGGGGAAATTGTGTCCTGTTCCGGGAGCAAAGAAAATCATCAATTTATCGGTTGTAAAACAAGATCCAGACTCAGCCAACTGCTCAGAAGGGCTAAACTACAAAATAACTCATGGTCAGAAGCATATCATGGTGTCAGAAGGATGCAAAGCATTGTTTAAAGCTTGCTTTATTTCTAAAGGTATACTATATTCAACTTTGAGAATTTGGGAATCATATGCATATGACCAACGATATTTGTACAGACAGACTTGAGCAAACATCGTAAACTCAGATCAGCCTGATCCTGTTGAAGCAGTTTAATCGCAGTTTATAGTGTTGGTCATTAAAACACTAAATTATACGCTCATTTTACATATGCATTCATAATCAAATTGATAGCTTTATTTTATGACTCAAAATATACTGACTCAAAAAATAAATATACTGAAGGACGTTAGAAACGCACCACCTGCTTAAATGCTAATTTATGTTAAAATGTAATATTCTAATTATGTGAAAAATAAAATTGACAAGTCCCTTAATTTAGCTTACATTCAATAAGAAAATCGAAATGCTGTGGCTTATAGTTGCCGTGACGTCGCGATTATTCTGAGACATCCCAAATTTAAAAAGTCACAAAATATCAATACCTTCCATAATGAGCACAAAAAAGTTTCAAACTGATGTTTGTTCTCGAAAGCACAAGGAAAGACAAAATAAAATCATGAAGTTTTAGGCCTCTGGTAAAGTTCATTTCGTCTAGGTGACGTCATGGTTCATTGACATAATTGACTGTTTATATCCTAAGGAACAGGAATAATCAAAATATTTTAGTACCACCAGATACTCCGCAGCCTGTTGCGTATAAGAAAAAGTATCGCGACAAAGCGAACGTCATCCTCCTGTTATTGCTGTTTGAAAAATTAAGACTGACGTTAGCAAAGGAACGCTGCAACAGGGAGTGTAATTAAATGATTATTTCTGATAACCTCCAAAACTGTTCTTGTTTTCCGTTGGTTAAGACACCTGGCTACCAGTTCAAAGTGTTAGCTTTAAAATTGAAATAATCTCACAGATGTCAGACAACAATTGTTGAAAAACACTAACGTCAGTATTACATCGGAATGAACCGCATGAGCAAATCAAAATTATGGCCAACTATGGACTTTGTATGGGCGGATAAAAAGTGTTAAAGAAAACACCTTCAAATTAACAATGTGGAAGAGACAGTGAATATATAATTGGTGCGTTTCTGAAGTCCTTTAGTATACATATAGGTATTTGTAAATATACCTTTGCTTATTATAAGTATGTTTTATTGCATGGATGATAAACAGTGTGTATCTGGATTAGCTGGCTTCAACTGAAAGCCAGCTGATCTGGATGTACATTGTTTTCATAAGAGGGTATAAAATTATAAAAAAGAAACGCATGCATGTTTGTGAAGCAATTTGATCATGATCCACACTACTGTTATCATCACCATACTTAAATATCAATAATGAACCCTACCCACTTAAGCCAAATGGAATTTCCCACTGTTATCAATTTGACAAGTCCATTTCAATTTAAAGGGTTGGTAGGACGGTTTTTTTTCATTTTTTTCCCAAATTTTAATAGAACAATGTAAGCAAACAGTTGTGACCCTGATCAAGCGTCGCATTATGTGGCATGGGATCTGTATGGCATTCCTAATTTACCATTTTCAGCCAAATGGAATGTCTCACTCTTATCAATTGGACCAGTCTATTACCGTTTGAAGGGTTGAGGGGTGGTATTTTTACTTTTTATTCAAACCTTAATTGAACATTTTTAAGCAAACAACAGAGACAATAGCATTTTGATGCATCTGATCTGGAGCTGCACTGTTTACCTATGTCCCACAATAGGACGCTAGGCATATATGGGTTTATGTCTTAAGGAATCGATTGTGTAAGTATTTAGACATATCAGTGCAATCTTTATATAATCCAGGTTGCTCAGCTACAGAGACTATTGTAATAGCTGTGTAAAACGGCCACTCTCAAAAGGACAAAAAAATGGATTTCAAGACCAATTATTGCTAAAAAAGGTCAAAAGTGCTCCCCTTTGAGCATTCTGTAGTACTTTAGACATTCAGTTAGCTAGCATTTGTCATTTAGATCTTTGTTTTGTCTTTTTTTGAGTGGCCTTTTTGCACAGGTTTTACTGTACCTAGAATGTTGTGATTTTGATGAATTCCTCATGTATATATAGAAGTTATATGCTGTATAACGAGTGAATAATAAATGCACTGATCAGACTGCAAATGTGCACAGTCTGGTCTCCACTATTGTTGCCACATGTAACATGCACTATTGTTGTCACATATTCATATATGTATGAATATAATGAAATAAAATATTGTTTAGATCAACTCCTTCCTTGCTAACAACGACATTGTCATCTGCTGATAATATTTTAACACAGCTTTGACCCACAGCAGGACCAATAGAACGTCAGTCTTGATCTAGATCCAAAGCACTTGACACACTAATAGTGTTCCTGAAATAATTGTTTGAAAAGTTAGTTTTAAAAAAGTAAGCAGACAACAACAACAACAACAAAAATTAAAAATTATCCAGCATGCAAAAGTTAAATAAAACAACTTACCATTCATATTGGCGTTAGAAATAACTGCTACCTACTATTCAATTCTTAGCCTACTATTGTCACCCGCTTATAACCTTTGCAAAGAGTTTGAGTCCAGATCAGGCATGACAAATTGTTGGCCCTGATCTTGATCCAAACTCTTTGACACTTTTATGGTATTCCTGGTAAAAATATTTAGTTTAAACTTTATTTCATTAGCACAATACATACAAAGCAAAACAGTATCTGTGAGTCATGAGCCCTTTTCTTTGTTTCATCATGGAGTGTATATTTAATTAGAATGTTTTCCATGATGATACATTGCATTAGTTAGATGGCCTCCATGCGAGCTGAACATTTCTTGTACTTCAACAACAGCAGAATCTAGGGCGAAGATTTGGTATCAGTTAAATGCATTTAAGCCCCCCAGTGGCTTAGGCTGCTGTCCGTTCTAAGGAGGTGGTTCTGTTGTTGTTGACTTTTTGTTTATTGTTACTCCCATTGTGGGAGTCTGTAATTGTTCTATAGTTTGTTGTACGTTACTTTATGTCCATTCTAGTATTGCAATCATCTTGATGGGGAAGAGAGAGCTGATTGCTTTGCTTAATTTGTCTTCCTGGTGTCTCGTGAAGGTTGAGCGGCTCTTCCTCGCGATGCCACAGGGTTGTCTGCAGTTTATGATTGTGGTATTTCCTGATCATACTCACTTACTATTTATGATAAATATAAGCATTATACAAACGGGATTCAGAAGGAAGTCCGAAGACTTATTTGAATCGGTATCCCTCGATAAAATATTTCGAAAAAGTTGATTTTGAAAACTAAATCAGCAGACAACAGAGGCAAATAATTAGAGCTGTGACGTGATTACCAACAATGTGGTATGTGCGACCAGCGAAGGCTCAGACCAGCCTACGCTTACGTGTAGTCTGATCAGAGCCTTTGCTGGTCGTTTGAATATTTTATGACTGTTAACCTACTTACCAAACAGCTTTTCGAGCTTCTATCCTTAAAAGGAAGCTGCACAGGCTCGTCTGAGTGTTCACATGTCAAAATGCCACATTGTTGAAAAAACATGTCACAGCTTATTAAATTCTTCTTCTGATTGCAGCAAATGGCTCCTCCAATTCAGGCAGTAGTTCATCTCATAAACACGGATCTGGATCTGGTAATGTTCAAAATTTTCTTAACCTTTAATGCGCCAATTGCATCAAAAGTCGTCTGCTTTTCTCGTCAGCTGAATTCGTTAAGAAGTCTCTATGACAAACAGTGTGGATCCAGATCAGACTCCTCCTATAGGAGAAGTCTGTTCTGGGTCCACGCTGTTTGCTTCTATACTTAATTCGTCAGTAATGATAGGCATTTATTTGCAGCAGACGACTTCAGCAGACGACATTTTCAGATGCATTTTTTTTCTTGGCGCTTTAGGGGTTAGTATTAGTTTTTTGAGCAAAACTAAGAAAAAACTATCCCTATGACTATCTATGTAAATAAATAATTTCTGGATTAATACAATACAAGACGAATTGTGCATAGGAAGGGTCATTGGTTAGAACTTTCAAGTTGAGATATACTTCAGTCCCTGAAACTTGTTTTTATTGAAGCAAACAATGCAGACCATTCACTAAGTATTCCCTGTTTTCTAAAGCCCAGGGATTCTGAGCATAAGAACATTTACATTTTCAAATATTTCGACAAGCTGCAAAATGCAGTGACGCAAACATTATATCAAGTAAGCGTTTACAATTATGGCCCTATTGGCCTAAAATGATCAGTTTTGTCAGGACGTATAATCTATATATTCATTGAGCTACCATCATTCAAAAGATACCAAAAAACTATAATTGAGCGGTGCCCTGAGATTTCCAACAATGTGGTATGTGCGATCAGCATACGCTCAGACCAGCAAATGCCCAGAGTATCTAAACTTAAAAGGAGGCTGCACAGGCTTGCGTGAGTCTACACTTGTCAAAATGCCACATTGTTTGAAATCACATGTAGCGGCTCATATACAACGAAAGTATATTCTCACAGAACAGTAAATACTTTCTCGTACACCAAAATTGTAAGTGAGTATGATCAGGAAATACCACAATCACAAACCATAGACAACCCTGTGGCACCGCGAGGAAGAGCCGCTCAACCATCACGGGACACCAGGAAGACAAATTAAGCAAAGCAACCAGCTCTCTCGCCCCATCAAGATACCAAATTGAGATTTTTGCTGTTTTCAACTATTTGAAATAAATCTATTTCATATACCCATACAAACCTGTGGGAAAGATACAAATCGAACAGCTGCATGTCGAAATATAAGTGACATCATCGTTACGTTAATGTGACGTTATTATGTGATATATCGCATCAGCTTTCGGGAGCCTTTTGTCATATGAAAATGCAAAATTTAAAAGTGAGCTAGAAAATGATTCCTTATATATGTGAGGATGTGATAGATAAATACGTCCCTCGTTATCACCGTTTGTCATCAGATGGCAAGCCTTGTGATGCCAAACGATGTTCCTTGGAATGGATTTTTTATTCCAACCTCACACTTATGATTGGGATCAACAAATTAAGAATTGGTACAAGAAGAAAACAAATGTTGAATGAAATAAAAAATTGGCCTATTGCAGTTTTTCTACAACAAAAATACACAATGTTCAAAAATATTTTTATCGCTTGAACCAGTTTAGTGGGTTTATTAGCCAACACTCTTTACAATAGTGCAGTGAAAATGCAGATTCATTATACCAATGCTTTTAGCTAACATCGTGCGCGGATAAAGAGGCGGGGACAGAGAGTCTGGACTCACTCCCCCAAGCAAATCACATAATAAAGCCTTAGGGCTTCTTAGCAAAACTGGTATGGTTCCCCTGAAAAATCACACAGTTACCAAGCCATGCAAATGGCGTCTCGCTGGTGGGCTAATGATTGCCGGCGTACAGTGGTATTTGTATTCTTTACCACTCAACAACTAAAGGAGGAAAGGCAACGTAGTCAAATGGGCAATACAAATAGGCTGCCAAGTATTAGCATGCACTGGTCGTCTATGTAAATGCTGCATAAGTCACATGTGATAGCTGCAAATGCTAGTGTATCAATATATATATACCCAACAAAAAAAGAAATGCAACACATAGAATTGTCCAACTCTCATGAAGATCACATGTGATAGGCACATTTTGTTTATATCTGCGCAAAGGTATGCCTAGTACGTACTGCTGCGTTACGCATCTTAGATTACAAATTTATGAACTTTTACTTGACGTTATGTAGGCGCATGTGGAGCACGTGGAAATCTTTGTTATGAAATTCATCTAGTCCTAATAGCAATTAAATTTCGCAGATGTATTTCAAACAATACATTACTACCTCAACTAGTGACTATTCAAGGTATAGTGTTAAAATTTTGAAACATTTCACGCTGTCGGTATTGATTTTATAGAAGATTTATTATACATACTATATTTTTATTTTTTAGAAAATGCTAACGTTTTAAGAACGGTATGGCGCAAAAATTAGACTTTCAATACTTTTTGGCTAATTTAACACATAAAAGCATATTCTGTTAATGTTTATTGATTGGCAAAATAGTCACTAGTATCTTTAAATGGATTTCGTGCAAAATTATTTTAGTAATACCCCAAAGACCAGTTCCTTATCGTCATTTTAACTGAACACATGCTATTTGGCTGAGTGTCATTTATTATACTAGTAAATATTTTGTCTCGTATGAAATCTAAAAGATCGAGTGTGTTTGTTTGCTTAACATATTTAAGCTAATTATTTAGTCAAAACTTGAACTAGGAAGACTTACACAACAAATAGACGGCAATATTTGTTACCTTTAAACATTATAAAAAGAGTAAAGACAAAACATTTGACGACCCCTCTGTGAAAATATGGCAAAATAAACTGTGACGTGTGCCGCACACGCTGACATATTGTCAAGTAAAGGTTCATAACTTTGTTAGCTAAATTGTGATCCCACCCATATTTGTACAAAATGTGTAACATATGTATGTAAACATTTCATGCAAATTTCATAGAATTCCTGATACACAGTCTTGTCTTATAACAAAAGTCCACGATTTACTGGGACAACCCTCGTACAAATGTAAAGCATACTCGGAATTTCATGTAGACAGTAGCATTAAATAAATGCTTCAAAATCCCGTTTACCATTTGGCTATATGAGTTTTGTTCCTACACAGGGAAGGTACAGATACTCATCTACGTCATACTCAAGTTTTAGTAAGATTTGATCAGATATTAATATTTCATGGCACCTTACATTTTCGTATCAAAAGTAGAACTTAATGAGGAAAATCATAGTCATGCCGTTTTTTTAGTCAGGTATATTTTAACTAATCATATTTGTTGTAGACGATGGGTCCGGAAACAGTAGAGGTTCCAATTCAGGCAACAAGTGCTATGATATTGAACATTCAGGTATGAATCTTAAAGGCTACTTGCTCAGAGTTAAAACACTTTTTCATCCTCAACTCAATTGAGCATGAAATTTCAACTGCTAATAAATTTAAAATGCAAAAAGATGACTATTCTAGATTTCAAACTATTTATATTTTGTATTTATTATGTCGATATATGTTAAAATGCCAAAGATTGCTGGATTTGAACATTTATTAGCATGATAGATTTCATGCTCAGTTGAGTTGAGCATAATAACGTTTAATAACCTCATGTCCAGGATTAACATTTTTAAATTTGTCTCAAGTCAACAGACCTACTGAAATTTAAAACAATTGTTGACCATCTGAGCATTGGGTAGGTTCGTATTCATTTAAATAGTCACGTTGTGCTATCAAATATGTCAATAAAGTTGTCACAGTTATTCCAATTGTAAGAACTGTGCGTTAGCAACTATTGTAAACCCTAATCAGAGGACACATTTGCGGTGTCTGGTTTGTGTCTGCACTGTTTGTCTATGTCCAACAAAAAGAACCTAACGCTTATATTTAGGTGAGGCTGAAATGTAGTTAGGGAGAAGAAGCCAAAAATATATATTACAGAAATAAAGAATGCTACGCATCAACTCTTACAATAAAAATGAAATGATTCAATTGATTAGAGTCAGAAATCCCATTTGGCTGCATCAGGTTAATCTGTCCCTTTTGGTGACAGTTTTTTGATCACTTGGCAAGTCTTGTGATGCCAGAAAAAGAACCAAATGATTGATTTGCTACCTGTCCTACACCATAATGAGTTGTATATTCTTATCAAGCATAGTGATGTATCAATAGCTTATAATTGAGCCGTGGCATGATATTTCAAATAATGTGGTAAGTGGGATAAGCAAAGGATCAGATCAGCCTGCGCATACGCGCAGTCTGATAAGAGCCTTTGCTTGTCACTTGAATATTTTATGACTGATGAGCTACTGACTCAACACCATTTGGAGTTTCTAAGCTTAAAAGGAGGATGCAGGGGCTTGTCCCAGTCTACACATGTCAAAATGCCACATTGTTGGAAATCTCATGCACTAGCTCAATTGATCTAGTATCCCACATAAGGTACACATTGGCATCTGCATACAATAACGTTTCAAATTAGACATATTTAGATTATCAAGTGCTACCGGTATAAGGCATTGAAAATAATTGTGCTCGCCATTTCTTTTCTTCAACTGCAGGGTCAAGTTCCTCCGATTCTGACAGTAGTTCCGATCATCATCAAGGATCAGGATCTGAATCTGGTTAGATTTTAAAATTAGACAAAGCCTTAATTCATTTAAGGGGTTCACTTACTTTTAAAGAAGCTTTAATTGGGATATAGCAACCACTCTGACTATGGTATTAGTTCGCTTTGGCTACTGTAACACATTTATCTTTTTTAATTTATCTCAAACCACTAGACCAACTGAATTCAAAAAAAGTGTGAACCACATCCAATATACCAGTATGCTAGTCACAGTTGTCATCTGAAATATTTTTTTGACTTCTTCTCTCTAACTGTCTCTCAGACTAACCTGGAATAAGCAAATAGTAAGTAAGTATGATCAGGAAATACCACAATCACAAACCACAGACAACCCGTGACACCGCGAGGAAGAGCCGCCCAACCTATATAAGCATAACGTCCTTTTTGTACATAGACAACCAGTGCAGACCCAGATCTGACGCCACAAAATGTGGCGTCTGATCAGGGTCTCCAATGTTTGCTAACGCAAGGTTCTATTAAAATTTGAATAAAAAATGCAACCCAACAACTTTTACAACATAAATGGACTGGTCCAACTGATAAGAGTGGGAAATTCTATGCGACTAAATAAGGTCTATCTGTCCTTTTTGATGACAATTTTTAATCACTAAGTCTTGTGATGTCAGACAATGAACCAAATGATGGATTATCTACCTTCCCCACACAAGATTGATTTGTATATATTTAATTTAATAAATTTATCAGGCATAGAGATGCATCAACAGCTTATAATTGAGCTGATATCCCTCATAAAGTACAAGCCAGCATCTGTATACAGCAAAGTTTCAAACCAGCTATATTTAGGTTATCAAAGGCTACCTGTATAAGGCATGGAAAATAATTATACTCACTTTTCCATTTCTTTCTTTCACTTGCAGGATCAAGTTCCTCCCATTCTGATAGTAGTTGCACTAGTAATCATGGATCTGGATCAGGTAATATTTTAAAATTAGACAAAGTAAGGTAGAAGGCAAAGATCCAGAATCGATACAATCAAGTACCACACCTGACTCATGACACCACGCTGGAAGGTGGGAGCGCAGTGGCTCAGTTGTAGGTGCTTGACTCGAGACTGAGAGACCGCATGTTCGAGCCTCACCGGCGTCACTGCGTTGTTGTCTTTGAGCAAGACACATTTATCCTAGCTTAGTACTGGTTCAACCCAGGAAGACCCACCCCTGTTTAACTGAAAGATTGTTGATGGGACGTAAAGAATCTAATCAAACAAAACAAACACTGGAAAGTGTAAAAAACACTAGAAAACATCACATACAAGAGAGCCAAGAGACCAGCCCTTTCCCAGCAGATGACCACAAGGATTCCACGAACAGACAAGACAGCATGAAAGACAAGAAACATAAAATAACAAAAAGGATCCACAAAAGAAGAACCGACTTGTGACTATCAGTAAAAAAATAACTGGAGGGCTTAAACTAGTTTTCATGGTACCAACCTCGCCCTTCTTTCTGAAGTAAATCAAGACAAATAGATGTTAACTTATCAATGTATCATCTCCTAGTGAATACAAATCGATATATAAAAAGGAGATTAAACAAAGATAATGCCTCAACAGTATATACAACTGAATAACAGGTTAAAATAAATCCAACAGTTAATACCCGTTGGGCTCAACCACAGATGCAACATCCGGCCCTGACCCTCTCATCTATAGATAAGTCTCTCAGTTGGAACCTTCATAGAGTCTGAGGTCTGACCCAACGGCGTGCAATTAAAGAGGAAAGAAAAAAAGTAAGTGAGTATGATCAGGAAATAACAATCATAAGCCCAAGACAAACCCATGGCACCTAGAGGAAGAGCCACGAAACCATACTGAGACATCAGGAAGACAAACTTAGCAAAGCAACTAGCTCTCTCTTCCCCATCAAGATGATTGCAAAACTAGAATGGACATAAAGTAACCTACAACAAAACATTAACAATTACAGACTCCAACAATGCAGACTCCAACAATGGGAGTAACAATAAACAAAAACAACAACAACAGAACCACTCCCTTAGAACTGAGAGCAGTCTAAGCCACCGGGAAGCTTAAATGCATTTTACTGGTCCCAAATCTTCGCCCTAGATTCTGCTATAGTTGAAGTACAAGAAATGTTTAGCACGCATGGAAGTAAATAATGGTACAAAGATCAGGAATCGATACAGTCAAGTACCACACCTGACCCATGATACCGATGGGAAAGTAACAAACTCAAAGTTAGACACTACAAACGAGAGCCAATAGGTCAGCCATTTCCCAGCAGGTGACTACAAGGCACATATAAACAGACGTGCACAAAAAATAGCAAACACAAGACAGAAAAAAAACATAAAAGATCAACAAAAGAAGTACTGACTTGGAATGGTCAGTAAAATATTTTACTGGAGGGCTTTAACCGGTTTCAGGGCGCCAACCTCACCCTTAATTCAGATGTTCAGATCAAAACAAATAGATGTTAACTTATCAATGTATCATCTCCTAGTAAATACAAAATGAGATATAAAAAGAAGATAAAACAAATATAATTAAGGGTGCAAAGAGTCAGGCCTCAGACTCTATGATGGCTTTGACATAAAGCTTTAATCGGTGGGTTGGTGCCTGATGCTTATCTGTAGCAGGAACCACCGTGGCTCAACTTTAGGTTTTTCTTTAGCTCTGACTATCTGTGAGTCATGAGCGTTTTTCTTTGATTCCTCATAATGTGTTAAGCCTTCTCACTAATGTATTTTATCATCATGGAGAAACACTCTAATCAGGTGAACATATTATGATGAAACAAAGACAATATGTAAACACTGCTTCACCCAATCCCCTGAGCAGGGCGGAGATAGCTTTGCAAGTGTGCTGTGATTTTACTTTTACATTGTCTCCATAATGCGGAGGAATTGTATTTTATTCAGTTTGTTACATATGATTATTAATATATTCAATCATTTCTTTAATAGGTTCAGGCGGTAGCAGTTCTGGAAGAAACAGCACAGGTTTGTATTTTATAATATATACACAACTTTTGGTAATAACATTGATATCACTTATAATTATATAGAAAGTTTTAACATGACTTTTTTCACTTGTTATAATTAGTTCTAACATACAAAACATATCTTTGAATTAAAACGAAAATGAATTAAGATTATAAAATAAGATCATTAATATATTCAATTATTTATTTAATAGGTTCAGGTGACAGCAGTTCTGGAGGAAGCCAATCAGGTTTGTATTTTATTATACAGATAATTTCATTAATGCTTCATCAATATCACTGTTATCAAGATAGGAAGGCTCATTGCTAATATGTTAAATAAAATCAAATTAAATAGACAAAATTTGCATTTCATATAATTTAAAAATCATATTTATATTGTATCTGAAATTATAGGTATTTCAATCTGAAACCTTTGTTATTTGATTTGATTTTATACAAAACATATTTATGTCCATTGAACTAGAACGCATGGTATACATATCTTTATCAAATCCAGATATGTTTAAGGAATCTATCAATATCAGGATGATTGTGTTTCATTTTG
Organism: Loripinus fragilis; assembly: GCA_964019695.1. Taxonomy (NCBI): domain Eukaryota; kingdom Metazoa; phylum Mollusca; class Bivalvia; order Lucinida; family Lucinidae; genus Loripinus; species Loripinus fragilis. The sequence goes on from OZ026515.1 coordinate 101,768,240, forward strand.
GCTTTTGTAATCTCTTAATTTATTCAGAAATAAAGTTACCAGTGAAAGCATGAGTGGATATATAGTGTGTTTCATTTGGAAATAGTTTACCCTGTTGGGTCAACAATGTGATGACTGCTCTGAAGAAGCATCCCAGTAAGGAAAAACAAATTGTTTAATTCCCATTTTTGTATGTCTTCTATTTCTTTCTTTTCTCTTCCTCTTTCTCTGCTTCCATCTTAGCGCGCATCCTTCACCCTTAGTTATCATAAGCATGCTCATTTGGTTCTGACTTGTCTGTACTTCGAATATAATGGTGAAAATGGGATGTTTGAAAGAGGAAATTTACACTATTGCTTAACTATCAAACGCTGCCATCTAAGAGCGATGCGAAATGATATAAAAAAGTAACACTTTAACAGCTTATTTGACAGTTTGTATTTTTGTTTACATAAAGCACATCTCTGTCCTTTAAATTGAACCTGTATTCAAGTGGTAAAATATGCTCATCAGTATATTCAATCATTTATTTTATAGGTTCAGGCGGTGGCAATTCTGGAGGAAACAGCACAGGTTTGTATTTTATAATATATACACAACTTTTGTTAATAACATTGATATCACTTAAAATAATATAGAAAATTTTAATATGACTATTTTTAGTTGTTATATCTAATTCTAACATACAAAAAATATCTTTGAATTAAAACGAAAATGAATTAAGATTATAAAATAAGATCATTAATATATTCAATTATTTATTTGATAGGTTCAGGTGACAGCAGTTCTGAAGGAAGCCAATCAGGTTTGTAGTTTATTATACAGACAATTTCATTAATGCTTCATCAATATCACTGTAATCAAGATAGGAAGGCTCACTGCTAATATGTTAAATAAAATCAAATTAAATAGACAAAATTTGCATTTCATATTATTTTAAAATCATATTTATATCGTATCTGAAATTATAGGTATTTCAATCTGAAACCTTTGTTATTTGAGTTGATTTTATACAAAACATATTTATGTCCATTGAATTAAAACGCATGGTATACAAATCCTTATAAAATCCAGATATGTTTAAGGAATCTATCAATATCAGGATGATTGTGTTTCATTTTGCCTTTTGTAATCTCTTAATTTACTCCAAAATAAAGTTACCAGTGAAAGTATGAGTGGATATATAATGTGTTTCATTTGGAAATAGTTTACCCTGTTGGGTCAACAATGTGACGACTGCTCTAAAGAAGCATCCCAGTAAGGAAAAACAAATTGTTTAATTCCCATTTTTGTATGTCTTCTATTTCTTTCTTTTCTTATCTTTCTCTGTTTTCATCTTAGCACGCATCCTTCACCCTTAGTGATCATAAGCATGCTCAATTGGTTCTGATTTGTCTGTACTTTGAATATAATGGTGAAAATGGGATGTTTGAAAGAGGAAATTTACACTCTTGCTTAACTATCAAACGCTGCCATCTAAGAGTGATGCGAAATGATATTGAAGAATAACACTTTAGCAGCTTATTTGACAGTTTGTATTTTTGATTACATAAAGTACATATCTGTCCTTTAAATTGAAACTGTATTCAAGTGGTAAAATATGCTCATCAGTATATTCAATCATTTCTTTTATAGGTTCAGGCGGTGGCAGTTCTGGAGGAAACAGCACAGGTTTGTATTTTATAATATATACACAACTTTTGTTAATAACATTGATATCACTTATAATAATATAGAAAATTTTAATATGACTTTTTTCAGTTGTTATATCTAATTCTAACATACAAAAATATCTTTGAATTAAAACAAAAATGAATTAAGATTATAAAATAAGATCATAAATATATTCAAGTATTTATTTGATAGGTTCAGGTGATAGCAGTTCTGGAGGAAGCCAATCAGGTTTGTATTTTATTATACAGACAATTTCATTAATGCTTCATCAATATCACTGTAATCAAGATAGGAAGGCTCATTGCTAATATGATAAACAAAATCAAATTAAATAGACAAAATTTGCATTTCATATTATTTCAAAATCATATCTATATCGTATCTGAAATTATAGGTATTTCAATCTGAAACCTGTGTTATTTGAATTGATTATTTACGAAACATAATTATGTCTATTGAATTAAAACGCATGATATACATATCTTTATAAAATCCAGATATTTTTAAGGAATCTATCAGTATAAGGATGATTGTGTTTCATTTTGCCTTTTGTAATCTCTTAATTTACTCCAAAAAAGTTACAAGTGGAAGTATGAGTGGATATATAATTTGTTTCATTTGTGAATAGTTTACCCTGTTGGGTCAACAATGTGATGACTGCTCTGAAGAAGCATCACAGTAAGGAAAAACAAATTGTTTAATTCCCATTTTTGTATGTCTTCTATTTCTTTCTATTCTTCCTCTTTCTCTGTTTCCATCTTAGCACGCATCCTTCGCCCTTAATGATCATAAGCATGCTCAATTGGTTCTGATTTGTCTGTACTTCCAATATAATGGTGAAAATGGGATGTTTGAAAGAGGAAATTTATTTACTTGCTTAACTATCAAGCGCTGCCATCTAAGAGTGATGCGAAATGATATTGAAAAATAACACTTTAACAGCTTATTTGAGTTTGTAATTTTTTACATAAAGCACATCGCTGTCCTTCAAGTTGAAAATGTATTCAGTTTGTTACATATGCTCATCAGTATATTCAATCATTTCTTTTATAGGTTCAGGCAGCAGCAGTTCTGGTGGAAACAGCACAGGTTTGTATTTTATAATATATACACAACTTTTGGAAATAACATTGATATCACATATAATAATATAGAAAATTTTAATATGACTTTTTTCAGTTGTTATTTCTAATTCTTACATACAAAAAATATCTTTGAATTAAAACGTAAATGAATTAAGATTATAAAATAAGATCATATATATATTCAATTATTTATTTGATAGGTTCAGGTGACAGCAGTTCTGAAGGAAGCCAATCAGGTTTGTATTTTATTATACAGACAATTTCATTTATGCTTCATCAATATCACTGTAATCAAGATAGGAAGGCTCATTGCTAATATGATAAATAAAATAAAATTAAATAGACAAAATTTGCATTTCATATCATTTTAAAATCATATTTATATTGTATCTGAGATTATAGGTATTTCAATCTGAAACCTTTGTTATTTGATTTGATTTTATACAAAACATATTTATGTCCATTGAATTAGAACGCATGGTATACATATCTTTATCAAATCCAGATATGTTTAAGGAATCTATCAATATCAGGATGATTGTGTTTCATTTTGGCTTTTGTAATCTCTTAATTTATTCGGAATTAAAGTTACCAGTGAAAGCATGAGTGGATATATAGTGTGTTTCATTTGGAAATAGTTTACCCTGTTGGGTCAACAATGTGATGACTGCTCTGAAGAAGCATCCCAGTAAGGAAAAACAAATTGTTTAATTCCCATTTTTGTATGTCTTCTATTTCTTTCTTTTCTCTTCCTCTTTCTCTGTTTCCATCTTAGCACGCATCCTTCACCCTTTGTGATCATAAGCATTCTCAATTGGTTCTGATTTGTCTGTACTTCGAATATAATGGTGAAAATGGGATGTTTGAAAGAGGAAATATACACTCTTGCTTAACTATCAAACGCTGCCATCTAAGAGTGATGCGAAATGATATCAAAAAATACCACTTTAACAGCTTATTTGACAGTTTGTATTTTTGTTTACATAAAGCACATCTCTGTCCTTTAAATTGAAACTGTATTCAAGTGGTAAAATATGCTCATCAGTATATTCAATCATTTATTTTATAGGTTCAGGCGGTGGCAATTCTGGAGGAAACAGCACAGGTTTGTATTTTATAATATATACACAACTTTTGTTAATAACATTGATATCACTTATAATAATATAGAAAATTTTAATATGACTTTTTATCAGTTGTTATATCTAATTCTAACATACAAAAAATATCTTTGAATTAAAACAAAAATGAATTAAGATTATAAAATAAGATCATAAAAATATTCAATTATTTATTTGATAGGTTCAGGTGGCAACAGTTCTGGAGGAAGCCAATCAGGTTTGTATTTTATTATACAGACTATTTCATTAATTATTCACCAATATCACTGTAATTAAGATAGGAAGGCTCATTGCTAATATGATAAATAAAATCAAATTAAATAGACAAAATTTGCATTTCATATTATTTTAAAATCATATCTATATCGTATCTGAAATTATAGGTATTTCAATCTGAAACCTGTGTTATTTGAATTGATTATATACAAAACATTATTATGTTCATTGAATAAAAACGCATGGTATACATATTTTTAAAAAATCCAGATATTTTTTAAGGAATCTATCAATATCAGGATGATTGTGTTTCATTTTGCCTTTTGTAATCTCTTAATTTACTCCAAAATAAAGTTACAAGTGGAAGTATGAGCGGATATACAATTTGTTTCATTTGTGAATAGTTTACCCTGTTGGGTCAACAATGTGATGACTGCTTTGAAGAAGCATCCCAGTATGGAAAAACAAATTGTTTAGTTCCCATTTTTGTATGTCTTCTATTTCTTTCTATTCTTCTTCTTTCTCTGTTTCCATCTTAGCACGCGTCCTTCGCCCTTAGTGATCATAAGCAGCCCAACCAGTTCTGATTTTGTCTGTACTTCCAATATAATGGTGAAAATGGGATGTTTGAAAGAGGAAATTTATTCACTTGTTTAACTATCAAACGCTGCCATCTAAGAGTGATGCGAAATGATATTGAAAAAATAACACTTTAACAGCTTATTTGACGGTTTGTAATTTTTTACATAAAGCACATCGCTGTCCTTCAAGTTGAAAATACATTCAATTTGTTACATATGCTCATCAGTATATTCAATCATTTCTTTTATAGGTTCAGGCAGCAGCAGTTCTGGTGGAAACAGCACAGGTTTGTATTTTATAATATATACACAACTTTTGGAAATAGCATTGATATCACATATAATAATATAGAAAGTTTTAATATGACTTTTTTCAGTTGTTATTTCTAATTCTAACATACAAAAATATCTTTGAATTTAAACGAAAATGAATTAAGATTATAAAATAAGATCATTAATATATTCAATTATTTATTTGATAGGTTCAGGTGACAGCAGTTCTGAAGGAAGCCAATCAGGTTTGTAGTTTATAATACAGACAATTTCATTAATGCTTCATCAATATCACTGTAATATAGATAGGAAGGCTCATTGCTTATATGTTAAATAAAATCAAATTAAATAGACAAAATATGCATTTCATATTATTTTAAAACCATATTTATATCGTATCTGAAATTATAGGTATTTCAATCTGAACCATATTTATATCGTATCTGAAATTATAGGTATTTCAATCTGAAACCTTTGTTATTTGAGTTGATTTTATACAAAACATATTTATGTCCATTGAATTGGACGCATGGTATACATAAAATCTAAATATGTTTAAGGAAACTATCAATATCAGGATGATTGTGTTTCATTTTGGCTTTTGTAATCTCTTAATTTATACAGAAATAAAGTTACCAGTGAAAGTATGAGTGGATATATAATGTGTTTTATTTGGAAATAGTTTACCCTGTTGGGTCAACAATGTGACGACTGCTCTGAAGAAGCATCCCAGTAAGGAAAAACAAATTGTTTAATTCCCATTTTTGTATGTCTTCTATTTCTTTCTTTTCTCTATCTCTTTCTCTGTTTCCATCTTAGCACGCATCCTTCACCCTTTGTGATCATAAGCATGCTCAATTGGTTCTGATTTGTCTGTACTTCGAATATAATGGTGAAAATGGGATGTTTGAAAGAGGAAATTAACACTCTTGCTTAACTATCAAACGCTGCCATCTAAGAGTGATGCGAAATGATATTGAAAAATAACACCTTAACAGCTTATTTGACAGTTTGTAATTTTTTACATAAAGCACATTGCTGTCCTTCAAGTTGAAAATGTATTCAGTTTGTTACATATGCTCATCAGTATATTCAATCATTTCTTTTATAGGTTCAGGCGGTGGCAGTTCTGGAGGAAACAGCACAGGTTTGTATTTTATAATATATACACAATTTTTGTTAATAACATTGATATCACTTATAATAATATAGAAAATTTTTATATGACTTTTTTCAGTCGTTATATCTAATTCTAACATACAAAAAATATCTTTGAATTAAAACGTAAATGAATTAAGATTATAAAATAAGATCATATATATATTCAATTATTTATTTGATAGGTTCAGGTGACAGCAGTTCTGAAGGAAGCCAATCAGGTTTGTATTTTATTATACAGACAATTTCATTAATGCTTCATCAATATCACTGTAATCAAGATAGGAAGGCTCATTGCTAATATGTTAAATAAAATCAAATTAAATAGACAAAATTTGCATTTCATATTATTTTAAAATCATATTTATATTGTATCTGAAATTATAGGTATTTCAATCTGAAACCTTTGTTATTTGATTTGATTTTATACAAAACATATTTATGTCAATTGAATTAGAACGCATGGTATACATATCTTTATCAAATCCAGATATGTTTAAGGAATCTATCAATATCAGGATGATTGTGTTTCATTTTGGCTTTTGTAATCTCTTAATTTATTCAGAAATAAAGTTACCAGTGAAAGCATGAGTGGATATATAGTGTGTTTCATTTTGGAAATAGTTTACCCTGTTGGGTCAACAATGTGATGACTGCTCTGAAGAAGCATCCCAGTAAGGAAAAACAAATTGTTTAATTCCCATTTTTGTATGTCTTCTATTTCTTTCTTTTCTCTTCCTCTTTCTCTGCTTCCATCTTAGCACGCATCCTTCACCCTTAGTGATCATAAGCATGCTCAATTGGTTCTGATTTGTCTGTACTTCGAATATAATGGTGAAAATGGGATGTTTGAAAGAGGAAATTAACACTATTGCTTAACTATCAAACGCTGCCATCTAAGAGTGATGCGAAATGATATCAAAAAGTAACACTTTAACAGCTTATTTGACAGTTTGTATTTTTGTTTACATAAAGCACATCTCTGTCCTTTAAATTAAAACTGTATTCAAGTGGTAAAATATGCTCATCAGTATATTCAATCATTTATTTTATAGGTTCAGGCGGTGGCAATTCTGGAGGAAACAGCACAGGTTTGTATTTTATAATATATACACAACTTTTGTTAATAACATTGATATCACTTATAATAATATAGAAAATTTTAATATGACTATTTTTAGTTGTTATATCTAATTCTAACATACAAAAATATCTTTGAATTAAAACGAAAATGAATTAAGATTATAAAATAAGATCATTAATATATTCAATTATTTATTTGATAGGTTCAGGTGACAGCAGTTCTGAAGGAAGCCAATCAGGTTTGTAGTTTATTATACAGACAATTTCATTAATGCTTCATCAATATCACTGTAATCAAGATAGGAAGGCTCATTGCTAATATGTTAAATAAAATCAAATTAAATAGACAAAATTTGCATTTCATATTATTTTAAAATCATATTTATATCGTATCTGAAATTATAGGTATTTCAATCTGAAACCTTTGTTATTTGAGTTGATTTTATACAAAACATATTTATGTCCATTGAATTAAAACGCATGGTATACATATCTTTATAAAATCCAGATATGTTTAAGGAATCTATCAATATCAGGATGATTGTGTTTCATTTTGCCTTTTGTAATCTCTTAATTTACTCCAAAATAAAGTTACCAGTGAAAGTATGAGTGGATATATAATGTGTTTCATTTGGAAATAGTTTACCCTGTTGGGTCAACAATGTGACGACTGCTCTAAAGAAGCATCCCAGTAAGGAAAAACAAATTGTTTAATTCCCATTTTTATATGTCTTCTATTTCTTTCTTTTCTTATCTTTCTCTGTTTCCATCTTAGCACGCATCCTTCACCCTTAGTGATCATAAGCATGCTCAATTGGTTCTGATTTGTCTGTACTTCGAATATAATGGTGAAAATGGGATGTTTGAAAGAGGAAATTTACACTCTTGCTTAACTATCAAACGCTGCCATCTAAGAGTGATGCGAAATGATATTGAAGAATAACACTTTAGCAGCTTATTTGACAGTTTGTATTTTGATTACATTAAGCACATATCTGTCCTTTAAATTGAAACTGTATTCAAGTGGTAAAATATGCTCATCAGTATATTCAATCATTTCTTTTATAGGTTCAGGCGGTGGCAGTTCTGGAGGAAACAGCACAGGTTTGTATTTTATAATATATACACAACTTTTGTTAATAACATTGATATCACTTATAATAATATAGAAAATTTTAATATGACTTTTTTCAGTTGTTATATCTAATTCTAACATACAAAAATATCTTTGAATTAAAACAAAAATGAATTAAGATTATAAAATAAGATCATAAATATATTCAATTATTTATTTGATAGGTTCAGGTGATAGCAGTTCTGGAGGAAGCCAATCAGGTTTGTATTTTATTATACAGACAATTTCATTAATGCTTCATCAATATCACTGTAATCAAGATAAGAAGGCTCATTGCTAAGATGATAAATAAAATCAAATTAAATAGACAAAATTTGCATTTCATATCATTTTAAAATCATATTTATATTGTATCTGAAATTATAGGTATTTCAATCTGAAACCTTTGTTATTTGATTTGATTTTATACAAAACATATTTATGTCCATTGAATTAGAACGCATGGTATACATATCTTTATCAAATCCAGATATGTTTAAGGAATCTATCAATATCAGGATGATTGTGTTTCATTTTGGCTTTTGTAATCTCTTAATTTATTCGGAATTAAAGTTACCATTGAAAGCATGAGTTGATATATAGTGTGTTTCATTTGGAAATAGTTTACCCTGTTGGGTCAACAATGTGACGACTGCTCTGAAGAAGCATCCCAGTAAGGAAAAACAAATTGTTTAATTCCCATTTTTGTATGTCTTCTATTTCTTTCTTTTCTCTTCCTCTTTCTCTGTTTCCATCTTAGCACGCATCCTTCACCCTTTGTGATCATAAGCATGCTCAATTGGTTCTGATTTGTCTGTACTTCGAATATAATGGTGAAAATGGGATGTTTGAAAGAGGAAATTTACACTCTTGCTTAACGATCAAACGCTGCCATCTAAGAGTGATGCGAAATGATATCAAAAATAACACTTTTACAGCTTATTTGACAGTTTGTATTTTTGTTTACATAAAGCACATCTCTGTCCTTTAAATTGAAACTGTATTCAAGTGGTAAAATATGCTCATCAGTATATTCAATCATTTATTTTATAGGTTCAGGCGGTGGCAATTCTGGAGGAAACAGCACAGGTTTGTATTTTATAATATATACACAACTTTTGTTAATAACATTGATATCACTTATAATAATATAGAAAATTTTAATATGACTTTTTTTCAGTTGTTATATCTAATTCTAACATACAAAAAATATCTTTGAATTAAAACAAAAATGAAGTAAGATTATAAAATAAGATCATAAATATATTCAATTATTTATTTGATAGGTTCAGGTGGCAACAGTTCTGGAGGAAGCCAATCAGGTTTGTATTTTATTATACAGACAATTTCATTAATTATTCACCAATATCACTGTAATTAAGATAGGAAGGCTCATTGCTAATATGATAAACAAAATCAAATTAAATAGACAAAATTTGCATTTCATATTATCTTAAAATCATATCTATATCGTATCTGAAATTATAGGTATTTCAATCTGAAACCTGTGTTATTTGAATTGATTATATACAAAACATAATTATGTTCATTGAATTAAAACGCATGGTATACATATTTTTATAAAATCCAGATATTTTTTAAGGAATCTATCAATATCAGGATGATTGTGTTTCATTTTGCCTTTTGTAATCTCTTAATTTACTCCAAAATAAAGTTACAAGTGGAAGTATGAGTGGATATATAATGTGTTTCATTTGTGAATAGTTTACCCTGTTGGGTCAACAATGTGATGACTGCTTTGAAGAAGCATCCCAGTAAGGAAAAACAAATTGTTTAGTTCCCATTTTTGTATGTCTTCTATTTCTTTCTATTCTTCCTCTTTCTCTGTTTCCATCTTAGCACGCATCCTTCGCCCTTAGTGATCATAAGCAGCCCAACCAGTTCTGATTTTGTCTGTACTTCCAATATAATGGTGAAAATGGGATGTTTGAAAGAGGAAATTTATTCACTTGTTTAACTATCAAACGCTGCCATCTAAGAGTGATGCGAAATGATATTGAAAAATAACACTTTAACAGCTTATATGACAGTTTGTAATTTTTTACATAAAGCACATCGCTGTCCTTCAAGTTGAAAATACATTCAATTTGTTACATATGCTCATCAGAATATATTTAATCATTTCTTTTATAGGTTCAGGCAGCAGCAGTTCTGGTGGAAACAGCACAGGTTTGTATTTTATAATATATACACAACTTTTGGAAATAACATTGATATCACATATAATAATATAAAAAAGTTTTAATATGACTTTTTTCAGTTGTTATTTCTAATTCTAACATACAAAAATATCTTTGAATTAAAACGAAAATGAATTAAGATTATAAAATAAGATCATTAATATATTCAATTACTTATTTGATAGGTTCAGGTTACAGCAGTTCTGAAGGAAGCCAATCAGGTTTGTATTTTATTATACAGACAATTTCATTAATGCTTCATCAATATCACTGTAATCTAGATAGGAAGGCTCATTGCTAATATGTTAAATAAAATCAAATTAAATAGACAAAATTTGCATTTCATATTATTTTAAAATCATATTTATATCGTATCTGAAATTAAAGGTATTTCAATCTGAAAGCTTTGTTATTTGAGTTGATTTTATACAAAACATATTTATGTCCATTGAATTGGACGCATGGTATACATATCTTTATAAAATCTAAATATGTTTAAGGAAACTATCAATATCAGGATGATTGTGTTTCATTTTGGCTTTTGTAATCTCTTAATTTATACGGAAATAAAGTTACCAGTGAAAGTATGAGTGGATATATAATGTGTTTCATTTGGAATTAGTTTACCCTGTTGGGTCAACAATGTGACGACTGCTCTGAAGAAGCATCCCAGTAAGGAAAAACAAATTGTTTAATTCCCATTTTTGTATGTCTTCTATTTCTTTCTTTTCTCTTCCTCTTTCTCTGTTTCCATCTTAGCACGCATCCTTCACCCTTTGTGATCATAAGCATGCTCAATTTGATTTGTCTGTACTTCGAATATAATGGTGAAAATGGGATGTTTGAAAGAGGAAATTAACACTCTTGCTTAACTATCAAACGCTGCCATCTAAGAGTGATGCGAAATGATATTGAAAAATAACACCTTAACAGCTTATTTGACAGTTTGTAATTTTTTACATAAAGCACATCGCTGTCCTTCAAGTTGAAAATGTATTCAGTTTGTTACATATGCTCATCAGTATATTCAATCATTTCTTTTATAGGTTCAGGCGGTGGCAGTTCGGGAGGAAACAGCACAGGTTTGTATTTTATAATATATACACATTTTTTGTTAATAACATTGATATCACTTATAATAATATAGAAAATTTTAATATGACTTTTTTCAGTCGTTATATCTAATTCTAACATACAAAAAATATCTTTGAATTAAAACAAAAATGAATTCAGATTATAAAATAAGATCATAAATATATTCATTATTTATTTGATAGGTTCAGGTGACAGCAGTTCTGGAGGAAGCCAATCAGGCTTGTATTTTATTATACAGACAATTTCATTAATGCTTCATCAATATCACTGTAATCAAGATAGGAAGGCTCATTGCTAATATGATAAACAAAATCAAATTAAATAGACAAAATTTGCATTTCATATTATTTTAAAAAAATATCTATATCGTATCTAAAATTAGAGGTATTTCAATCTGAAACCTGTGTTATTTGAATTGATTATTTACAAAACACAATTATGTCCATTGAATTTAAACGCATGGTATACATATCTTTATAAAATCCAGATATTTTTAAGGAATCTATCAATATCAGGATGATTGTGTTTCATTTTGCCTTTTGTAATCTCTTAATTTACTCCAAAATAAAGTTACAAGTGGAAGTATGAGTGGATATATAATTTGTTTCACTTGTGAATAGTTTACCCTGTTGGGTCAACAATGTGACGACTGCTCTGAAGAAGCATCCCAGTAAGGAAAAACAAATTGTTTAATTCCCATTTTTGTATGTCTTCTATTTCTTTCTATTCTTCCTCTTTCTCTGTTTCCATCTTAGCACGCATCCTTCGCCCTTAATGATCATAAGCATGCTCAATTGGTTCTGATTTGTCTGTACTTCCAATATAATGGTGAAAATGGGATGTTTGAAAGAGGAAATTTATTTACTTGCTTAACTATCAAGCGCTGCCATCTAAGAGTGATGCGAAATGATATTGAAAAATAACACTTTAACAGCTTATTTGAGAGTTTGTAATTTTTTACATAAAGCACATCGCTGTCCTTCAAGTTGAAAATGTATTCAGTTTGTTACATATGCTCATCAGTATATTCAATCATTTCTTTTATAGGCTCAGGCAGCAGCAGTTCTGGTGGAAACAGCACAGGTTTGTATTTTATAATATATACACAACTTTTGGAAATAACATTGATATCACATATAATAATATAGAAAGTTTTAATATGACTTTTTTCAGTTGTTATTTCTAATTCTAACATACAAAAAATATCTTTGAATTAAAACGTAAATGAATTAAGATTATAAAATAAGATCATATATATATTCAATTATTTATTTGATAGGTTCAGGTGACAGCAGTTCTGAAGGAAGCCAATCAGGTTTGTATTTTATTATACAGACAATTTCATTAATGCTTCATCAATATCACTGTAATCAAGATAGGAAGGCTCACTGCTAATATGATAAATAAAATCAAATTAAATAGACAAAATTTGCATTTCATATCATTTTAAAATCATATTTATATTGTATCTGAAATTATAGGTATTTCAATCTGAAACCTTTGTTATTTGATTTGATTTTATACAAAACATATTTATGTCCATTGAATTAGAACGCATGGTATACATATCTTTATCAAATCCAGATATGTTTAAGGAATCTATCAATATCAGGATGATTGTGTTTCATTTTGGCTTTTGTAATCTCTTAATTTATTCGGAATTAAAGTTACCAGTGAAAGCATGAGTGGATATATAGTGTGTTTCATTTGGAAATAGTTTACCCTGTTGGGTCAACAATGTGACGACTGCTCTGAAGAAGCATCCCAGTAAGGAAAAACAAATTGTTTAATTCCCATTTTTGTATGTCTTCTATTTCTTTCTTTTCTCTTCCTCTTTCTCTGTTTCCATCTTAGCACGCATCCTTCACCCTTTGTGATCATAAGCATGCTCAATTGGTTCTGATTTGTCTGTACTTCGAATATAATGGTGAAAATGGGATGTTTGAAAGAGGAAATTTACACTCTTGCTTAACTATCAAACGCTGCCATCTAAGAGTGATGCGAAATGATATCAAAAAATACCACTTTAACAGCTTATTTGTCAGTTTGTATTTTTGTTTACATAAAGCACATCTCTGTCCTTTAAATTGAAACTGTATTCAAGTGGTAAAATATGCTCATCAGTATATTCAATCATTTATTTTATAGGTTCAGGCGGTGGCAATTCTGTAGGAAACAGCACAGGTTTGTATTTTATAATATATACACAACTTTTGTTAATAACATTGATATCACTTATAATAATATAGAAAATTTTAATATGACTTTTTTTCAGTTGTTATATCTAATTCTAACATACAAAAAATATCTTTGAATTAAAACAAAAATGAATTAAGATTATAAAATAAGATCATAAATATATTCAATTATTTATTTGATAGGTTCAGGTGGCAACAGTTCTGGAGGAAGCCAATCAGGTTTGTATTTTATTATACAGACAATTTCATTAATTATTCACCAATATCACTGTAATTAAGATAGGAAGGCTCATTGCTAATATGATAAATAAAATCAAATTAAATAGACAAAATTTGCATTTCATATTATTTTAAAATCATATCTATATCGTATCTGAAATTATAGGTATTTCAATCTGAAACCTGTGTTATTTGAATTGATTATATACAAAACATAATTATGTTCATTGAATTAAAACGCATGGTATACATATTTTTATAAAATCCAGATATTTTTTAAGGAATCTATCAATATCAGGATGATTGTGTTTCATTTTGCCTTTTGTAATCTCTTAATTTACTCCAAAATAAAGTTACAAGTGGAAGTATGAGTGGATATACAATTTGTTTCATTTGTGAATAGTTTACCCTGTTGGGTCAACAATGTGATGACTGCTTTGAAGAAGTATCCCAGTATGGAAAAACAAATTGTTTAGTTCCCATTTTTGTATGTCTTCTATTTCTTTCTATTCTTCCTCTTTCTCTGTTTCCATCTTAGCACGCGTCCTTCGCCCTTAGTGATCATAAGCAGCTCAACCAGTTCTGATTTTGTCTGTATTTCCAATATAATGGTGAAAATGGGATGTTTGAAAGAGGAAATTTATTCACTTGTTTAACTATCAAACGCTGCCATCTAAGAGTGATGCGAAATGATATTGAAAAATAACACTTTAACAGCGTATTTGACAGTTTGTAATTTTTTACATAAAGCACATCGCTGTCTTTCAAGTTGAAAATACATTCAATTTGTTACATATGCTCATCAGTATATTTAATCATTTCTTTTATAGGTTCAGGCAGCAGCAGTTCTGGTGGAAACAGCACAGGTTTGTATTTTATAATATATACACAACTTTTGGAAATAACATTGATATCACATATAATAATATAGAAAGTTTTAATATGACTTTTTTCAGTTGTTATTTCTAATTCTAACATACAAAAATATCTTTGAATTAAAACGAAAATGAATTAAGATTATAAAATAAGATCATTATTATATATTCAATTATTTATTTGATAGGTTCAGGTGACAGCAGTTCTGAAGGAAGCCAATCAGGTTTGTAGTTTATTATACAGACAATTTCATTAATGCTTCATCAATATCACTGTAATCTAGATAGGAAGGTTCATTGCTAATATGATAAATAAAATCAAATTAAATAGACAAAATTTGCATTTCATATTATTTTAAAATCATATTTATATCGTATCTGAAATTATAGGTATTTCAATCTGAAAGCTTTGTTATTTGAGTTGTGTGGTACTTGATTGTATCGATTCCTGATCTTTGCACCATTACTTACTTTGATTTTATACAAAACATATTTATGTCCATTGAATTGGACGCATGGTATACATATCTTTATAAAATCTAAATATGTTTAAGGAAACTATCAATATCAGGATGATTGTGTTTCATTTTGGCTTTTGTAATCTCTTAATTTATACGGAAATAAAGTTACCAGTGAAAGTATGAGTGGATATATAATGTGTTTCATTTGGAATTAGTTTACCCTGTTGGGTCAACAATGTGACGACTGCTCTGAAGAAGCATCCCAGTAAGGAAAAACAAATTGTTTAATTCCCATTTTTGTATGTCTTCTATTTCTTTCTTTTCTCTTCCTCTTTCTCTGTTTCCATCTTAGCACGCATCCTTCACCCTTTGTGATCATAAGCATGCTCAATTTGATTTGTCTGTACTTCGAATATAATGGTGAAAATGGGATGTTTGAAAGAGGAAATTAACACTCTTGCTTTACCGGGCCGCGTAGCGCAGTCGGTAACGTGTCTGACTACAGATGCGTGTCTGACTGCAGATCCAGGGGTCGCGAGTTCGATCCCGGCCCGGTACCATACTTTCGTGGAGATTGATCATGAAATAATTTCTACGGTCATTCTCCTCCCTTCCGCTGATTTATTCAAGAAGGGTTGTTGTCAGTTACAAGCGAAAGTATGTGCACAAATTACTGGTTAACCGCTTGTTCAAGCCTGCCCAGGAAAAAGTGTGGTTAAGTGAACTGACCGTCCCGCAATGACCATAGCTGTTGACATGGGACGTAAAGCAACAAAAACAAACAAACAAACACTCTTGCTTAACTATAAAACGCTGCCATCTAAGAGTGATGCGAAATGATATTGAAAAATAACACCTTAACAGCTTATTTGACAGTTTGTAATTTTTTACATAAAGCACATCGCTGTCCTTCAAGTTGAAAATGTATTCAGTTTGTTACATATGCTCATCAGTATATTCAATCATTTCTTTTATAGGTTCAGGTGGTGGCAGTTCTGGAGGAAACAGCACAGGTTTGTATTTTATAATATATACACAATTTTTGTTAATAACATTGATATCACTTATAATAATATAGAAAATTTTAATATGACTTTTTTCAGTCGTTATATCTAATTCTAACATACAAAAAATATCTTTGAATTAAAACAAAAATGAATTAAGATTATAAAATAAGATCATAAATATATTCAATAATTTATTTGATAGGTTCAGGTGACAGCAGTTCTGGAGGAAGCCAATCAGGCTTGTATTTTATTATACAGACAATTTCATTAATGCTTAATCAATATCACTGTAATCAAGATAGGAAGGCTCATTGCTAATATGATAAACAAAATCAAATTAAATAGACAAAATTTGCATTTCATATTATTTTAAAAAAATATCTATATCGTATCTAAAATTAGAGGTATTTCAATCTGAAACCTGTGTTATTTGAATTGATTATTTACAAAACACAATTATGTCCATTGAATTAAAACGCATGGTATACATATCTTTATAAAATCCAGATATTTTTAAGGAACTTATCAATATCAGGATGATTGTGTTTCATTTTGCCTTTTGTAATCTCTTAATTTACTCCAAAATAAAGTTACAAGTGGAAGTATGAGTGGATATATAATTTATTTATTTGTGAATAGTTTACCCTGTTGGGTCAACAATGTGATGACTGCTCTGAAGAAGCATCCCAGTAAGGAAAAACAAATTGTTTAATTCCCATTTTTGTATGTAAGGTTGCAAAGATCAGGAATCGATACAATCAAGTACCACACCTGACCCAGGATACCAATGGGAAAGTGACAAACTCACAGAAGACACCACACATGAGAGCCAAGAGGTCAGCCCTTTCCCAGCAGGTGACCACGAAGCACACACAAACAGACGCGCACAAAACACAGCAAACACAAGACAGAACAAAAACATAAAAGATCCACAAAAGAAGTACCGCCTTGGAACGGTCAGTAAAATATTTTACTGGAGGGCTTAAACCGGTTCAACGGCGCCAACCTCACCCTTAATTCAGATGTGGATCAAGACACATAGATATTTGGTTTGCATGAAAGACCCCTAACTTATCAATGCATCATCTCCTAAAACATATAAATCAAGATATAACAAGGAGATAAAGCAAGGATAAGGACTCAACAGTAAATTAAACTGAATACCGGAGCAAAAGAAATCCAACAGGTAAACCCCGGTGGGCCGGACAAACAGCCAAAGCATCAGGCCCCTACCATCTCATCAATAGATAAGTCTTTAAGTCGGAACCATCATAGAGTCTGAAGTCCGACCCACCGGCGTGCAATTAAAGAGGAAAGCAAAGTTGCCAACTGTGATTGGGTTGACTACCAAGCATGCAGTCTGTTGCAATACATTAATTTTATAGCCAATCTTTTTATAATGGGAAATTATTTTAATGAACTGCGCTGAAAAATTATTAGAACCAACAATCTTCTTCAACTTATACACCAAGTCACCATAGAAATCAGG
This sequence comes from Loripinus fragilis, assembly GCA_964019695.1. Classification (NCBI taxonomy): domain Eukaryota; kingdom Metazoa; phylum Mollusca; class Bivalvia; order Lucinida; family Lucinidae; genus Loripinus; species Loripinus fragilis. The sequence continues at coordinate 101,786,069 of OZ026515.1, forward strand.
TTCCGAAAGTCCTTGGCGCAAGAGAGATTTAAGTCCAACTTGGAATTTAGAAATCAAATCAAAGTATCGTCTATAAAATTTTGAAAATGTTTTGCGAAGTTTATGATACCGATAGCCCTGTTTAAGAAGTTTCTGAGTTAACAATTTATTGCGGGTGTTGAAGTCAGTAACATAGCTAGATGCTCTAGCAAAACGAATGAGTTGAGAGATATAGACTCCATAGGATGTAGAACGAGGAACATCACCATCTTAAAATGGGAAATTGACAATTTCAAAATCAAAGTCGTCACGTTTATCATAAATTTTGGTAGAAACAATACCATTAGAAATTGACAAATGCAAGTCTAAAAATGCGGCTTCGGTATCAGAGGCGTTGGCTTTATTAAGTTGGAGCTCTGAAGGGTATATTTGACTAACCATATTTTCAAAATAAACATTATTAATATTTAAAATATCGTCCAAATATCTGGAAGTAGTGTTAAACGCATCAATAACATCAGCCTGCTTATCATCAGAAAGAGACATCATAAAGTCCCTTTCATAACAAAACAGGAATAAATCTGCAACAGGGGAGCACAATTAGTGCCCATAGGAATCCCAACTACTTGTCTATAGAGCTTGGTGCCAAATCGAATAAAAATGTTGTCTTCTATTTCTTTCTATTCTTCCTCTTTCTCTATTTCCATCTTAGCACGCGTCCTTCGCCCTTAGTGATCTTAAGCAGCTCAATTAGTTCTGATTTTGTCTGTACTTCCAATATAATGGTGAAAATGGGATGTTTGAAAGAGGAAATTTACACTCTTGCTTAACTACCAAACGCTGCCTTCTAAGAGTGATGCGAAATGATATTGAAAAATAACACTTAAAAAAGCTGATTTGACAGTTTGTAATTTTTTACATAAAGCACATCTCTGTCCTTCAAATTGAAAATGTATTCAGTTTGTTACATATGATCATCAGTATATTCAATCATTTCTTTTATAGGTTCAGGCAGCAGCAGTTCTGGAGGAAACAGCACAGGTTTGTATTTTATAATATATACACAACTTTTGGAAATAACATTGATATCACATATAATAATATAGAAAGTTTTAATATTTTTTTTTTAATTGTTATTTCTAATTCTAACATACAAAAGATATCTTTGAATTAAAACGAAAATGAATTAAGATTATAAAATAAGATCATTAATATATTCAATTATTTATTTGATAGGTTCAGGTGACAGCAGTTCTGAAGGAAGCCAATCGGGTTTGTATTTTATTATACAGACAATTTCATTAATGCTTCATCAATATCACTGTAATCAAGATAGGAAGGCTCATTGCTAATATGTTAAATAAAATCAAATTAAATAGACAGAATTTGCATTTCATATTATTTTAAAATCATAACTATATTGTATCTGAAATTATAGGTATTTCAATCTGAAACCTTTGTTATTTGAGTTGGTTTTACACAAAACATATTTATGTCCATTGAATTAAAACGCATGGTATACATATCTTTATAAAATCCAGATATGTTTAAGGAATCTATCAATATCAGGATGATTGTGTTTCATTTTGCCTTTTGTAATCTCTTAATTTACTCGGAAATAAAGTTACCAGTGAAAGTATGAGTGGATATATAATGTGTTTCATTTGGAAATAGTTTACCCTGTCGGGTCAACAATGTGATGACTGCTCTGAAGAAGCATCCCAGTAAGGAAAAACAAATTGTTTAATTCCCATTTTTGTATGTCTTCTATTTCTTTCTTTTCTCTTCCTCTTTCTCTGTTTCCATCTTAGCACGCATCCTTCACCCTTTGTGATCATAAGCATGCTCAATTGGTTCTGATTTGTCTGTACTTCGAATATAATGGTGAAAATGGGATGTTTGAAAGGGGAAATTTACACTCTCGCTTAACTATCAAACGCTGCCATCTAAGAGTGATGCGAAATGATATCAAAAAATACCACTTTAACAGCTTATTTGACAGTTTGTATTTTTGTTTACATAAAGCACATCTCTGTCCTTTAAATTGAAACTGTATTCAAGTGGTAAAATATGCTCATCAGTATATTCAATCATTTCTTTTATAGGTTCAGGCGGTGGCAGTTCTGGAGGAAACAGCACAGGTTTGTATTTTATAATATATACACAACTTTTGGAAATAACATTGATATCACTTATAATAATATAGAAAATTTTAATATGACTTTTTTCAGTTGTTATATCTAATTCTAACATATGAAAATATCTTTGAATTAAAACAAAAATGAATTAAGATTATAAAATAAGATCATTAATATATTCAATTATTTATTTGATAGGTTCAGGTGACAGCAATTCTGGTGGAAGCCAATCAGGTTTGTATTTTATTATACAGACAATTTCATTAATGCTTCATCAATATCACTGTAATCAAGATAGGAAGGCTCATTGCTAATATGATAAACAAAATCAAATTAAATAGACAAAATTTGCATTTCATATTATTTTAAAATCATATCTATATCGTATCTGAAATTATAGGTATTTCAATCTGAAACCTGTGTTATTTGAATTGATTATTTACAAAACATAATTATGTATTTTGAATTAAAACGCATGGTATACATATCTTTATAAAATCCAGATATTTTTAAGGAATCTATCAGTATCAGGATGATTGTGTTTCATTTTGGCTTTTGTAATCTCTTAATTTACTCCGAAAAAGTTACAAGTGGAAGTATGAGTGGATATATAATTTGTTTCATTTGTGAATAGTTTACCCTGTTGGGTCAACAATGTGAGGACTGCTCTGAAGAAGCATCCCAGTAAGGAAAAACAAATTGTTTAATTCCCATTTTTGTATGTCTTCTATTTCTTTCTATTCCTCCTCTTTCTCTGTTTCCATCTTAGCACGCATCCTTCACCCTTAATGATCATAAGCATGCTCAATTGGTTCTGATTTGTCTGTACTTCCAATATAATGGTGAAAATGGGATGTTTGAAAGAGGAAATTTATTTACTTGCTTAACTATCAAGCGCTGCCATCTAAGAGTGATGCGAAATGATATTGAAAAATAACACTTTAACAGCTTATTTGACAGTTTGTAATTTTTTACATAAAGCACATCGCTGTCCTTCAAATTGAAAATGTATTCAGTTTGTTACATATGCTCATCAGTATATTCAATCATTTCTTTTATAGGTTCAGGCAGCAACAGTTCTGGTGGAAACAGCACAGGTTTGTATTTTATAATATATACACAATTTTTGTTAATAACATTGATATCACTTATAATAATATAGAAAGTTTTAATATGACTTTTTTCAGTTGTAATTTCTAATTCTAACATACAAAAAATATCTTTGAATTAAAACGTAAATGAATTAAGATTATAAAATAAGATCATATATATATTCAATTATTTATTTGATAGGTTCAGGTGACAGCAGTTCTGAAGGAAGCCAATCAGGTTTGTATTTTATTATACAGACAATTTCATTAATGCTTCATCAATATCACTGTAATCAAGATAGGAAGGCTCATTGCTAATATGATAAATAAAATCAAATTAAATAGACAAAATTTGCATTTCATATTATTTTAAAATCATATTTATATTGTATCAGAAATTATAGGTATTTCAATCTAAAACCTTTGTTATTTGATTTGATTTAATACAAAACATATTTATGTCCATTGAATTAGAACGCATGGTATACATATCTTCATCAAATCCAGATATGTTTAAGGAATCTATCAATATCAGGATGATTGTGTTTCATTTTGGCTTTTGTTGTCTCTTAATTTATTCGGAAATAAAGTTACCAGTGAAAGCATGAGTGGATATATAGTGTATTTCATTTGGAAATAGTTTACCCTGTTGGGTCAACAATGTGACGACTGCTCTGAAGAAGCATCCCAGTAAGGAAAAACAAATTGTTTAATTCCCATTTTTGTATGTCTTCTATTTCTTTCTATTCCTCCTCTTTCTCTGTTTCCATCTTAGCACGCATCCTTCACCCTTAATGATCATAAGCATGCTCAATTGGTTCTGATTTGTCTGTATTTCCAATATAATGGTGAAAATGGGATGTTTGAAAGAGGAAATTTATTTACTTGCTTAACTATCAAGCGCTGCCATCTAAGAGTGATGCGAAATGATATTGAAAAATAACACTTTAACAGCTTATTTGACAGTTTGTAATTTTTTACATAAAGCACATCGCTGTCCTTCAAATTGAAAATGTATTCAGTTTGTTACATATGCTCATCAGTATATTCAATCATTTCTTTTATAGGTTCAGGCAGCAACAGTTCTGGTGGAAACAGCACAGGTTTGTATTTTATAATATATACACAATTTTTGTTAATAACATTGATATCACTTATAATAATATAGAAAGTTTTAATATGACTTTTTTCAGTTGTAATTTCTAATTCTAACATACAAAAAATATCTTTGAATTAAAACGTAAATGAATTAAGATTATAAAATAAGATCATATATATATTCAATTATTTATTTGATAGGTTCAGGTGACAGCAGTTCTGAAGGAAGCCAATCAGGTTTGTATTTTATTATACAGACAATTTCATTAATGCTTCATCAATATCACTGTAATCAAGATAGGAAGGCTCATTGCTAATATGATAAATAAAATCAAATTAAATAGACAAAATTTGCATTTCATATTATTTTAAAATCATATTTATATTGTATCAGAAATTATAGGTATTTCAATCTAAAACCTTTGTTATTTGATTTGATTTTATACAAAACATATTTATGTCCATTGAATTAGAACGCATGGTATACATATCTTCATCAAATCCAGATATGTTTAAGGAATCTATCAATATCAGGATGATTGTGTTTCATTTTGGCTTTTGTTGTCTCTTAATTTATTCGGAAATAAAGTTACCAGTGAAAGCATGAGTGGATATATAGTGTATTTCATTTGGAAATAGTTTACCCTGTTGGGTCAACAATGTGACGACTGCTCTGAAGAAGCATCCCAGTAAGGAAAAACAAATTGTTTAATTCCCTTTTTTGTATGTCTTCTATTTCTTTTTTTCTTTTCCTCTTTCTCTGCTTCCATCTTAGCACGCATCCTTCACCCTTAGTGATCATAAGCATGCTCAATTGGTTCTGATTTGTCTGTACTTCGAATATAATGGTGAAAATGGGATGTTTGAAAGAGGAAATTTACACTCTTGCTTAACTATCAAACGCTGCCATCTAAGAGTGATGCGAAATGATATCAAAAATAACACTTTTACAGCTTATTTAACAGTTTGTATTTTTGTTTACATAAAGCACATCTCTGTCCTTTAAATTGAAACTGTATTCAAGTGGTAAAATATGCTCATCAGTATATTCAATCATTTATTTTATAGGTTCAGGCGGTGGCAATTCTGGAGGAAACAGCACAGGTTTGTATTTTATAATATATACACAACTTTTGTTAATAACATTGATATCACTTATAATAATATAGAAAATTTTAATATGACTTTTTTTCAGTTGTTATATCTAATTCTTACATACAAAAAATATCTTTGAATTAAAACAAAAATGAATTAAGATTATAAAATAAGATCATAAATATATTCAATTATTTATTTGATAGGTTCAGGTGGCAACAGTTCTGGAGGAAGCCAATCAGGTTTGTATTTTATTATACAGACAATTTCATTAATTATTCACCAATATCACTGTAATTAAGATAGGAAGGCTCATTGCTAATATGATAAACAAAATCAAATTAAATAGACAAAATTTGCATTTCATATTATTTTAAAATCATATCTATATCGTATCTGAAATTATAGGTATTTCAATCTGAAACCTGTGTTATTTGAATTGATTATATACAAAACATAATTATGTTCATTGAATTAAAACGCATGGTATACATATTTTTATAAAATCCAGATATTTTTTAAGGAATCTATCAATATCAGGATGATTGTGTTTCATTTTGCCTTTTGTAATCTCTTAATTTACTCCAAAATAAAGTTACAAGTGGAAGTATGAGTGGATATAAAATTTGTTTCATTTGGGAATAGTATACCCTGTTGGGTCTCAAATGTGTTGACTGCTCTGAAGAAGCTTCCCAGTAAGGACAAACAAATTGTTTAATTCCCATTTTTGTATGTCTTCTATTTCTTTCTCTTCTCTTTCTCTTTCTCTTTCTCCGTTTCCATCTAAGCACGCATTCGTTGCCCTTAGTGATCATAAGCAGGCTCAATCAGTTCTGATTTGTCTGTACTTCCAATATAATGGTGAAAATGGGATGTTTGAAAGAGGAAATTTATACACTTGCTTCAACATTCAAACGCTTCCGTCTAAGAGTGATGAGAAAATATATTGATAAATAGCACTTTAATGGTTGATTTGACAGTTTGTATTAGTTTACATAAAGAATTATATTGTATCTGAATTTATAGGTATTAAAATCTGAAACCTGTGTTATTTGAGTTGATTTTTATACAAAAAATATTTGTGTTCATTGCAATTAAAACGCATGGTATACATATCTTTATAAAATCCAGATATGTTTAAGAAGGCCATCAATATGAGGGTGGTTGTGTTTCATGAGTGTGCCATTTTTCGGAAATTCTTGGTCCGTTACTATGCAAAATGTAAGACTTTTTAAAAACTGAACAAAGATTTTTATTATACGCATATGATAATTTTACTCTCAATTCAATATTTTGGCCAAAAGCCTTTATCAAGGAAAAGCATGCACTTCAATATTAACTACATAGTCTCTGTTCCACCACAAAATTATCATATACGTTTAACATTGTTCCCTACGGAATATAAATGACTATTTTTTATCATTATAGTTGCTGCTTCTCCACTTAAAATTTTACAGTTTATTAATTGTTCTATTTAAAATATATAATTTATAAACCGAGGGAGGTAAAATATCTTATAATGAAACCAGTGTGCAAGCACAAGTTTCGTTATATAATTTTCAGCTCCAGAGGCTTATAAATTCCATATTTTAAATAGGATGATTCAATAAACTGTTTATTACATGTGTTCTGCTTGAACTGCTTGCTAAAATCAAGAAATTACTACAGTATGCGATGTGACAAAACTAGCATGATTATGGCACATCTAATTCTAACACGAGTAGTAAAACATCAGCTGTTCCCTACTGAAAAAAATGAAAGTCCACCATTTTGGAGATCTTCTTCATTGAGGCCACTACAGAATTTCAAACGTCTGTAACGTTTTTATTATTGAACCAAAACATTAAATGTGGGTAGACATTTTCTTAGTTAGATGGTAATGACCATATTGGTACTAAATTTATTGCGTTTTTCTAGAATTTTTCGTTTTTGTACCTCAATCCTCTTTTTTCAGTGTTCGAAGACAGAAACCTTATGCAACGTCATCACATGTGTAAATGGTGTAATTTGTTAACGTTTGTGACATCAAAATTGCAGAAAAGCGTTATTTTTGTTAAATTGTAAATAATAAAAAACGAGAAAAATATGACATACCTTTCATCCCATCGATGCCCTGGGTCACTTGTGGTCAAGAAAAAGGAGTTCCCGCTAATGAGATTCATTTCCCTAGAGGAATAAATCTTTCTAGACAAAAAACTAACGCTTTTATTTGTTTGATAAATCATGCAATTTCTCCATTAAACATTTATATAACATTTTATCCAAATACATGACTATGGGTGGTCAAAATATTTTGGGTAGTTACAGAGGATAACTCTTAATTAACGTTTCAATTTCAATTTAATTCAATTCATTTTTCATTTTTACGTAATTTTAGATGAGCAATTTATTTCTTATATCTACCTTATAATTGATGAGCAGATTTGAAGTTTGAATGGAAATGAAAGTGGACTTAATATGTATTATTGGGTATAGTTTACCCGGTTTGGTCTGAAAATGGTGACTGTGAAAAGGAAAACCTATTCACAGACTTAAAAAAGGATCAAAACTAGATGCCATACCAAGCTATGGTCTAGTTTGTTTTGCAAAAGAAATGTGGCCTAGTAAATAATTATTTTTGATAGACGAGTTTCACAAACCAATGTTATACCAGCAAGCAGTGTTATCTTATTTGGTTTTATTAAATGGTCTTGAAAAGTAGAAAAAATGATGAATTAATGTTGTTCAATTCAATGTAGGTGAAAGCAGTGTTGATACCGCAAGTCATAGTGATTCGTCAAGCAATACTGACGATTCTGGTGTGATATGTGTTCCTGCGCCAAAACAGGGTGAGTCCAATTAAGGATTTATAATAAATGGGCCTCGTTGCGATAAAACCTGTCTTCCGGGTTTCGACAAAGTGAGACTCAAACCAGTCTCCTCAGCCGCAGACACTAGCTAGAAAACTTAGTTGAAGCAAGTCTAGATACGATGCTTTCCAATAAGCGATTAAACAATGTGCTGATCAGACTACGTGGATGCGCAGGCTGGTCTTCGTCTTTGTTGTTCGCAAACCATCGAAGTCAGGTTTTGTTGCGGCGAGGCCCTAATCCCTTCCAATCAGGTTAAATAAGCCATCAAGTGTGATTCAATTAAGTTTACATAACTCTTTGTATACTAATGGGTTCTACCATCTGGTTTGATACAATGACTTTCAGATGGTCCTTTGTATATATCTAGGAGTGTCAGGTAATGATTTTTAAGATACATATGTGTTCTTTTGTCTGAAGAACGTTTTTACCTATACAAACAGTGTAGACCCTGATGAAATGCCGAACTATGCTGCATTTAATCTGCATTTCATCTGAATCTTCACTGTTTTGTAAAAGTACCCATTTAGGTGTTTCCCGAATACATAGGGATAATTAAATCAATTTGAAGTTGTCCAAAGACACAAATGGCTAATTACTTCTTCTAGGAGATGAACCTATCTTACCTTATATCTATCAGTTTGCCTTTCCTACCATATTTCTATTCTGTTTAGCCAGATTTGAATCATCATTTTGTATAAATAATTAACACTATGAGAGGTTGGTGTCCTGTAAATTTCATCAACTTGATTGTATAACATGTACACTTCTGTCTATTCCCTTCTGCAAGTTATCAAATACAACGAAAAAAGTAAGTGAGTATGAACAGGAAATACCACAATCACGCACTGCAGACCAACCCATGGCACTGTAAGGAAGAGCCACAGAACAAAATCAGTCACAAGACTTTAGACAGACAATCAAAGTAAAGCAACCAGCTCTATCTTCCTCATCAAGATGACTGCAAAACTAGAAATAAAATAGATAACTGTACAACAAACGTGGAAGAAATACAAAACCCTTGCAGTGGGAGCAGCAATAAATAACGAATCATTAATGACAAAACCAATGCCTTAAAAAGGGCAGCAGCCTAAGCCACCATGCTTAAATGAATTTTACTGGTACTTTTCTTTGCAATAGATTCTGTTGTTGTTAAAACACATAAAACATCTTTAGCTCGCATGGAGGTTTTTAAACTATTGCAATGTATCATCACAGAGAAACAATCTAATCAAATTAACATACTATGATGAAACAAAGAAAAGAGCTCATGGCCCACAGATAGTCGGTGCTAAAGAAAAGCTCAAGTGGCCAAGGGGGCCCAGCCAAAAACAAGCATCAGACAACAACCAACCAACCAAAGCTTTACGTCCGGGCTGTTTTTGAGTCTGAGGCCTGGCCAACCATCGTGCAATTAAAAGGGAAACCATAGCTATAAACCGTGATTGGGTCTACAACCAGACGTGCAGACTGTCGCATGATATCCATGTTATGTCTAACATTTTATATATAATTTTAGATAATCATTTAAATTAGGTCTTCCTATCAATCTTTTAAACTTATAAACTAAATCAAGTACCATACCTGACCAAATACACCATGTGGGAAAGTGACAAAATACAAGAAAACAAATAAAATGTTATGAATGACATATTCCATATCATGTCTTTTCTAAAGTATTTTTTAGATCATGAAAGCTAATACTTGTAAAACATTTAATTCCAATTTTGTTGTTTACATAGGAAAAAAGTTTGTTTATTGTTTACTATTTCTAGAATAATCTTCATTATAAAATGTAATCACTAGTATTGTTTTTATTTAAAAAAATGGTAGAAACCTTAAACAAACCAGCTGATTCAAGAGACTTCTAGAAAAATATGATACATTTTACTTATTTAATAATCTCCCTTGGGATATTTTTTAAAAGTTCTGTTATTTCGTGAAACTATTTCAAGTCATTTCTTGCTGGTCAAATCCAGATTGAGTCTTGATCATATATATATATATGCAGCCCACTAATGTTCTAATCATTAGTTGTTATCACATAAATTTAGTTCATTTAGAATTTTCCCTGCAGGCAAACAAAATTGAGATAATGTTAATTCAATGTTATGACGATGAATTAACATTGAATCAAATTTGAGTCAACGTTGTTTGCCTGCTGGGATGATATTTTAGATACGTGACATAGAGGGGATCTATTTCTAAAAGAATGTGCTGAATTATGACTTATTTCAATTTGGCTAATTTAAGCTACCTAGACTAGTGCGAATGTATCATAACTTCATATGCTGGATATAGATCATCTAGATTTGGAATTCGTATACAAGTAAGCGACTGAATAAAAAAAGGATCTTACAGGAGTGCTCATGTTTGATTGAATTTATCAAACAAGTTGAGGAAAAGAGATAAAATGTGAGGCTTGCCAAGCATTTTATCTCTATTTCGCAACAAATTTAATAAATGCAATAACATATGAGCACGAATGTTAGATTCTACTGATCATATGCCATTAAAATATTTTGAAAATCTTATTTTTGGCGTGGAAATGGTAGGGTTTTGTCATATGCGGGACGTTGAAAGCGTCATTTCATTACAATTCAAGAAATCTGTAAACCATTAGTGGTTTATGATTTTAATGCATGGCGTTATTTCACTCCCAGACGCGACATCATATCTTAACACTTTATAACTTTTGGACAGATAACCATAACCGCATGTCTAAAGATACATTGATTTATCTAAAAAAATCATTATTAATTTTGGTCTGATGAAACTATTTTTTTGGAATTAGTTGTTAAAAGTTTTAAAACTGTTTTTGCGTGTGTTTTCAAATATATATATATATTTTATGAATGTAATAAAATACATGTAGATGATACATTTAAGGTCTATTAATTTAGCAATATCCAAATCAGATCTTATTAATGATTGTACGAGGGAAGACTACTTGTCAAGTCTATTGAAGTAAACATTACAAGTATAGTAATAAGTATATCAGCATGTGTCAGATAAGTATTTTAACTATCACGTTTTGTAAAGAGAAATAATACATCTGTTACCAAGGAAATTCATTAAGTGCATTATTTATGAGAATACACTACATACCTATTACACCTACACAATATAAATTTAGAAATTGTTTTTTAAGGGTGATACCATCCACATTGGATCTTAAGTTTTATTTTGTTGACATGAAGATAGAAACGCTAATCACTCTTTTTTAACAGAAAATCTTTACAAACGATGCGCTTGTGCTCAAGTGGCTTTAGATTTTTTTAAAAAAGCAAGCAACGTTGATATTTCTGATCAAAATGAGTAAGCCAAAACCTATTTTCAAGCAATTGTTTGGTCAGTAAAAGCAAAAAAAAATCAAATTCTGAAATTTGCTGAATTTTCTTAGAGAAATAAAGTACCAATTTTTTACAATTTGACATTTTTATTGATGCTTTCGCATTATCGTCTTTAAACTGTGTTTCTAATCAGTGTTTCTTGAACTACTTTAACAAGTTAAGTTGTTTGATGCCTTCCAACTATTCAGGCAAACAATTTTGAATGAATCCTTTTCAAGGCTACAGAGCATGAGCTCAAAGCTGACATAGATCAATGACATCATAAGATAAGCATTGTTTACATTGTCATTGGCGACGAGACATTTCAACAGACTTTTGTCAATACAACAACAATAAACAATCAAAAGCAGCCTTAAGATAAACAATAATGTATTTCTAGGGTGTGATATACCTTTTATCTTACACTGTATTTCATAGAAAATCAACTTTTTTCTGAAAATATTTTATTTGAAGAGCTGACAGGAACTTAAAACGATCCCAGTAACGATCGATCATCCAATCAGCTTGACACCCGTGTACTTTACCAGCCTCAGGGCTAGCCATTGAGTTTGTTTTACCGAAACTGGCAAAAAGCCTAACTGTTGCATGTTCTGATGTCCCATTCTTAATTCTTCTGGCATTTCGCTATTTAATGGCCTGAATCGAGCATAAAATACATCGGAAAACAGGGTCTCATAACTATTCTAAATTTACTTAGCCATGTTGAAACGAATAGCCTAGCCTTGTTTTAATCAAAAAGGTGCACAATTTCTGAGGCAGTTTCAAAAATCCATATTGAGGCACCAACATGGATTTTTTGGCATCGCCATGTGACTGTGCCATTATGGATTCAGTCCAATTGAAAATATTACTGAGTGCTAACGGCAATTTTACTATGTAAAATAAAGAAGGCATGTAATAAAATGGATATTGTCTTTTTACTCAGACAAATTAAAGGTACTTAAACGTATGTTTTTACGCAATAGAATTAAAAGTGCTTATATGTAGCTATGCTAAAACTAGAAACATTTGAAGGTTGTTGCACGTAAGCAGCATGCGTAGTGGATTCAGTGCTAATGTAAAATTAGCTTTTGACAAACATCTGTGCAGTCTCACACAATATATTTACCGAGGCCATGTTCAGTGTGTTTTTTTTTTCTTTTGTGCACCATGATTTCGTCTACAAATTATTAGTAAAGCAAAGATTTATTTGAATTTCAACATCTTCAATGTCTTTAGAGTTTCCATTCATTACATGGAACAACCATAAATTGTAATACAGGTCCCTCCCCTGTTTAGTCCAATGCTGATGTTGCCAAAAAAAAGTATACAAAAATTAGCATGGTAGTATCACTTGGTAAATATTCACTAAACATGCTTATTTTTTAAATAAAATTAAAAATTTGGAAGGGTGCATTTTTTCCACCAAAAGATTACTTTCAGCCCCAGGAACACGCGTTGGTTGTCGTTTTAAACAGTCACCTATATAGGTCACTATTTTAAATAACTGGTGTTTGGGTGAATGTACATGTACACACGTCAGCAATAATTGCAATTATTATGCACATTTGGGGCTGATTAATGGACTGCTTCAACGTCTGCAGTAATAATTAAGATTATAACAGGTGGAGACTAGACCACATTGTACAAAGGCCATTATCATACTCGTATTTCATATAATCAAAAAATTGAAATAAATGATGTTTAAACCTTGCAAAAGTTGAGTGACTGATTCCTGAGCACTCTTAACCCATGTATTAAGCACAGCGTTCTTTTTTGTGATGCATATGTAGTGTAAATCCAAATCAAATGTTACATAATGCATCGTCTGACCTGGGTCTCTACAAAGTGTTTGCAACAGCTATATTTTAAATTGAATGAAAACTACCACCACATAACCTTTTAAACGGAGATGGACTGACCAGTTTATGATAGTTTGAAATTCCAATCGGCTGAAATGGGCTAAATAGAAGTGACTGGACTAGAATATCTGGCCTGATTGGAAGGTCGCGCATGTAAAACTTAGAAGCGCTTTGCACATGTTTCAGTAAGTACATTCCCAAATGCGCATACCCAGACAGAAACAGAGGGTCTGGATCCCCCTCCTGAAAAAATACAAAAATATAGAGTTTCTTATCAAGACTGTCCAGATCCTAGCCAGGGTCCAGTCATCGAGATTTTGGCAATATTTATTTTGCTAAAATGAAACAAAATTAAGAAGATAAAAAGTTACCACTTGAAAGGTATCGGTAGTCCATTATTGATTACAATTTTACCCAAGAAACGGAAAAAATAAGAACAAATTATGAGACTGGAACCCAGACTATCCAGATACCCTGGAAAATAAAAAAGCAACCATGTCAGCATGCAGTGTTGGCCCATCATGGGCATGCCTGGGAATCGCCATTTAAATTGCGTTTGGCTTACGGTCCAATGATGGCTCTCTTGATGTGGTATTTAGATCATCTCTCCTCTCCTGAAATAGAAAAAAAGAAAAGAAAAAAAACGGTCAAAGTTGGACACCCTCTGACAAAAATTTCTTAATCCGCGCATGTTCCAAATAGTTTTTTTTATGTACATAAAATTAAGCAATACGTCATGCCCATTTACTTATGCAAGCACGTGTGCAGCCAATTTGTCATTCTTGTATTTGAAGACATATGCCCCAGCACACGAGATGTTGGTACTCGTCGCATGCAAATTGAATCCATTTTTCAAGCTAGTGAGCAGAGCTACAAAATGAGACAATTAGATTTTTGGTCTTTTACCATTAGCATACGAGCTTTGTAACTGCGGGCAACGAAAGTTCTGAAGGGATTGAACACATGCAAAAGCCAGTCTGAGCCTTCCACATTCATTTATAAGCAGTATAAGTCGTAATATCGCATGTTTGCATCGGTAGTCTTGTAGGGAGAAAGAAATATGTATGTTTCATGATTGTTAATGCAATTTATAACATGGGGAGGGACAATCATTATCGGCTATGGTATTCTTAGAATAATGAGCACATCATTTATATTCAAATAGCGAAGGTTCTGACGAGACGCATACGAAGTATTGATGCAAATTACCAAATTATAAAAATTATTGACAACTAAGTTATTGCGAAATTAAAATATTTGACCTTTGACTCCACCTTAGGGGTCAAGGGGTTGGGGTAAAATTTTAATCCAGTCATGCTTATCTACAGGCACTGGGTGATCATGGCCTATAGTGAGAAGATGTCAGATATAATGGTTTTTGAGAAATGTGAAGTTTAGTCCATAGCTTTTGCATTCGCCTAAACCTAAGTCAAAAAAGGGTCATAACTCAGTCAAAGGTATGCGAATGACCTCCAAATTCGAACCTGACCTGTATTAAATGATGGTTTACCCTTTTGTAAACTGCGTTTATCTGTTAGAATTTTTTGCTACTGTTTTCAGTTTTATGTACTGTTGAGTCCTTATCTTAGCTTTATTTCCTTTTAATATCTTGATTTATATCTTCTAGGAGATGATGCATGGATAAGTTAGGGGTCTTTTATGCAAACTAAATATCTGTGTGTCTTGGTTCACATCTGAACTAAGAAGTTGGCGCCGTGAAACCAGTTTAAGCCCTTCAGTTAAATAATGTTACTGACCGTTCCAAGGCGGTACTTCTTTTGTGGATCATTTGTGTTATTCGTCTTGTGCTTATCATGCTTTCGTATCTGTTCATTGCTGCCTTGTGGTCACCTGCTGAGAGAGGTCTGACCTCTTGGCTCTTGTTTGTGATGTTTAATTGTGCATTTGTCGCTTTCCTGTGTAGAATTACTGAGTCAGGTGCGGTACTTGATTGTATCGACTCCTGATCTTTGCTGCCTTTCGTACTCTGAATGAAGTTAATGCATCCCTTCAAAAGTTATTGATCGGAAACCAAAAGTGTGACGCCCAGACAACGCCGACGGAGTCATGATCCCTAAGTGTTGACCATGCTTCACAGGTGACACAAAAATGCTACAATCAAAGAATATACGCTAACCTATGTCCAAGTCCTTTGGACTGCTGATAATCACTTTTGTGATAGCGAACAGTTAATGCACCGATAATATGCCACATGCCATGCCATCTATTATCATAAAAGGTGAATGGAATAACCCACAGACTCCTATCAATTGGACCAGTCCATTTCCGTTTTATGGGCTGTTGGTATTCAAATTTTGATAGAAGATTCTATAAGCAAACAAGTGACCCTGATTAGACGCTGCATTCTGCGGCGTCTGATCTGTGTCTGCAATGTTCGCCTATGTTTAACAATAAGGACGTTAGGCTTATATGAGTCTTAGTGTGACTGTGACCTATATACAATGGTTAATTGAGCTTAAGTCATATTTCAAGGACCTTTGATGTTTGTACATTAATATTTACATTTGCAAAGCAATCCTTATCTTTAGATTTCTTTAACATTTCATAGCCTCATGAACTACGCAAAGCTGATTGACAGCTGCCAAGCTCACTTGCCCATGCAATGCGCTTCGAACATCGAATTCCTTCTCCATAAGTGGCACTGAAGTTGTGACTGACAGCGAGCCACATCCAAGTCGCATGTACAAAAGAAGCCTCCTGTTCGCCCCACTGGCTGTCCGTGTTCTCACTGGCCGTTCCGCTTTTCCGTTTTACACTTCGACAAAACCGTTAATACACTTGTATTTTAGATAATAAACTATTATAATTCCTAAAATAAAAATAATTTTTATATTTTAGATATTTGTAATAAAATGTAAATATAAGCAATAAATTCAATTTCTAGTCAGTTCATGAAATCATGGATACGTCGGGTCTCTTGCAACGTTAACTGGAAGCCCGAAACTAACTTTGCAGAAGACCCAAAGTATTCCTGATTCCATAAACATACCGAAAATTGAATTGATTTTTAAAATACTTGAGATTGTGCATAAGTAAACACAAAGTTTATTGTGACCAATCTTTCTTCGTCCAGTCATTCTGTCTCATATATGAGCCAGTGCATGAGATTTCCAACAATGTGGTATTTGCGACCAGCAAAGCCTCAGATCAGCCTGCGCATACGCGCAGTCTGATCAGAGCATTTGCAAGTCGCTTGAGTATTCTATGATTATAAAGCTACTGACTGAACACCATTTTGAGTTTCTAAGCTTAAAAGGAGGCTGCAGAGGCTCGTCTGAGTCTACACATGTCAAAATACCACATTGTTGGAAATCTCATGCCACGGCTCATATGTATATGGAAAACCATCTTGTCATTGTTACAGAAAAAGAGACACTGTGACCCAAACTTCGTTGTTCTGGTACCTATCTTTATCCGTAAAGTGTAAAGCCTGGCACCAGTACAAGGAGCGCATGAGTGCTCGCATCGTTGAACTCACCTCCACTGTTGCATTTTGGGATACATCCTTGTGGCATACCTGACTTATTTTAATTTGTAACTATCATGATTCCATTTTAGATACTAACAGCGACAACAAAAAGTCTGGGAGCGAGTCTGGAACCCAGTCTGGGAGCAAGCCTGAGAACGATTCTCAACAGAAAGGTATGAAGTAACCCAACATGTTAAACAAAGCACAAGTTAATATAACCAGGCTTTGAGGTTATCAAACATTTTCGTGCTCAAATCAGCTGAGGACAACATTTGTCCTGCTCATAAATGTTAAAATGCCCATAATTGTTGGCATTTTAACAAATATTAGCATGATAAATACGACATCTGTGAGATTTTAAGCAAAAACCTTCTTTATTTGTTGGTAATTTAGTTTTATGAGCAGTTGAAATTTGGTGCTCAGTTGAGTTGAGGATGATTTTTTTTATAACCTCCGCGCTCATTCGGGAAAGTCCGCTACAATTCGAGAATCGAATCATGGTTTGGGAGTATGTAAGTAGCATTACGCGTATAACTTTGTACCAAAAAGCTCCATTTTGTAAGCCGGAACTGGCGTATGGAACATTAGTTCTGCAGCTTGTGGGTTCAGCTCTATTAAAATCGATTATTCTGATTATCCGAAAAGTATAATCAGCAGAATAAATGAAGTTTATGTTTTATCAATAAAATATATTTTATTGGAAAAACATAAGCTTCATTTAAGCCGTTTTTTGCTGCTATCACACTTGTTATTGTGTTAACATGGTTTCCGTGACGTCAGCGTCACGTTATATAACGTCAACGTCATGTTATCACCCGCGTTATCAAAAAGATCCTCGACATACATCCGTGGTCTGATTCCACAGAATTTCGCGGAATTGGCCGAGGCAGTTCTAATTGCGCTGTCCGCATGAAGAAACGTAGCTCCTTAGCTACCAAATGAATGCACAGTGAAAGCTATGATCAGACTAGATGGGTGCCAAGGCTAATCTGAGTAATTTAACAGTATACACTCGTTTTTTTTGTTTTTACATGCCATGGCTTAAATGGGTCTCGTCGCGAGAAAACCTGTCTTCGGGGTTTCCAACATAGCGAGTTTCAAACCAGTCTCCTCAGCTACAGAGACTAGCTAGAGACTTGATAAATCACCTGTTATTTAGCAAGTTTACGTGTGATACTTTCCAAAAAGCGAATAAAAAGGCCCTTATCAGACTGCGCTATTGCGCAGGCTGGTCTGCGACTGTGTTGTTCGCAAACCCCCGAAGACAGGTTTTCTCGCATCGATGTTCAAATGTTACGGAAATGACATCATTTGTATGGTCAAAATTAAGATACAGTGAAACATGTGTAAAACGGCCACTCTCAAAAAGACCAAAAATTGGTTTTCAAGACCAATTATCGCTGAACGCAGGTATTCAATGGGAAGCATTCTGCAATACTTCTGACCTTCATTAAGCTACCATTTGTCAGAATGATCAATGTTTTGTCTGTTTTTGAGCGACCGTTTTACACAGGTTTTACTGTATGTTTTAAAAGCAAGCGCTAAATAATATACTACTTATGTCTCTTGTTGCAGGTGATAACTACTAGAAACGCCGGATTACAGACTCAGCTCAACGTGAATGGATCGACCGAAACATATTAGCCAGTTCATGATTTTTTTATACTTATCTCATCGGTGAGCAGCCAAGAATCAGACGAGCCTGTGCACTTGAGCAGTCTCGTCTGAGCCTTCACTGCTGGTGCTAAAATGGAAGTAGAGGAAGTAGAGGGAGTCTCTGACCAAAGATTATAATCCTTGCCCCACTAGACAGCTGCGAATGTAATGTCCCGGTCTCCTGTAAAACTAACGAAGATAGGAACCAGTTGGGGGCGTGGCTAGACAGTGACCTAATACATGAATTATATGGGCTTCGACGCGAGAAAACCTGTCTTTGGGGGTCTGCGAACAACACAGTCGCAGACCAGCCTGCGCATCCGCGCAGTCTGATCAGCACATTTGTTGTTCGCTTTTTGGAAAGTATGATATATAACCTTGCAACAGGTGAAATTTTAATTGTCTAGCTAGTCTCTATAGCTGAGGGGACTTGTTTGAAACACGCTTAGTCGGAAAGCCCGAAGACAGGTTTTCTCGCGACCAGGCCCATATATTGATGCAATAAGTATAAAAATGTCATTTACTGGCTAGGCTTTTATTTCTTGTAACAACTCTTATTTTAATAAGACCATATCGAGAAACCCAATTATGTCATATTTTAGATACATGTATGTGTGATCAACCATGTTCTGGTGTTCTCCTTACAAACTATACACTGGATTTCCTTCAAAAAAGCAGATATAGTCAACGAAACTTTATCATCTGATACTTTTGTTGTTAGAATCAAGAATATGTCTTCAAACTAAGAATTTCGAAATGAAAGACCCCTGTAGGAAGCGAGCCTCTCCACTGTATAAAGAGTATCCATACGTTTAGATAAGCTAAATGTTTGAGTATTTTCTTACCCATCAGTTTTAACATATGTTTGGGGAACTCAACAGAACCGTCTCATTTAGACGGTTCTTTTGGGTACCCACAACATATGTTTTGGTTGGAAAATAAGAAAAAAAAATACGCACTCTTAACTAAAGGCTTGGAACCTTGTACACAAGTTGCTATTTAACTAGTGTTTTTTTTTAAACAAGCCGTAACGAAATCATAATTTCAAATGAATTGCCAGAATTGTTAGGCACTTTTATCCTTTCAATCTCAGATTTTTAGACTTTTAAAGAAGACAATTATTTAGTAGAAAACGATACTTTGTCACAGGCGTCGGTTTGAAGTGTTATTAAATGCGTGATCACTTTACTTTTAAATATCCTTGCTTAGTACTGGTTCAACCCAGAAAGACCCGTCCAGACACAACTGAAAAATTGTTGACTGGGACGTAAAGAATCAAATCAAACAAAACTTTACTTTTAATGACACGATGGTACCCACTTATAAACAGCGATTTTACATAGAACATTGTTCATTTGTCTTACAGTGATAGACAGCTTTAGGTGCAAGGATGTATATATGTTAAGTGTACTCAGGACTTTAGTTAAGAGTATTACGAAAATTGTCAACCAAAACATATGTTGTGGGTACTCAAAAGAACCGTCTCAATGAGACGGTTCTTTTTAGTACCCAAAACATATGTTAAAATTGATGAGTAAGAAAATATTAACAATTTTACGCTGACTTTTTTTATCTAAACCTGTGTGTACTTAGTATATGGATAAGGTAGCGTATGCACCAAGTAAATACTCAGATCAGACTGTTCTACTGCCTTGTCATCTGATCAATGTCTTTCCTGATCCGCCTAAGGGTTTCTGAAGACCTAAAGCAGCTTCACGCGGATGGTAGAGACTGCATTGGTGAAAGTTTTCAAGATTATTCCTGAATTCAGGATTTTGAGGCTGACTTCCCATAGAAAGTCAGCCTCAGAATGCTGAATTAGGGTGATTAAAATAGATTGTTACTATATAAAGTATGTCTAAAGAAAGTTGAACATTTAAACTTGAAACTGCAAGGCTTAAGATCGGGGTTTGGAAAGTTCAGGAATTTGGAAATTTTAAACTTTCACACATGCTTACAGTACAAATTTCAAGGTTATTCTGAGTGTTTGCTGGGCGTACAATGTTCATTTCCCTATAACTTCTTTGTAAAAGTGATGTTACTATTGACTTTGTCATGAGAATTTCCTCATATGGGCCACGTTGCCAGAAACCCTGTCATCTGGGTTTCCGACTGAGTAAGATTCAAAGAAGTCTGCTCAGCAACAGAGACTTGCTAGAATATTAAAATTTTGCACGTAGCAAATTTCCAATAAGCAAATAACAAATACGCTGATCAGCACGTGTAAATGCGCTGGCTGGTCTGCGTCTTTGTTGCTTGCATGCAACAAAGCCAGGCTTTCTCGCAACAAAGCACATAGCATAGCAGCATTCAAGGAGAGCTATTTTACATGTATTACATGTCTTTATGTGATATTGTATTTAGTGACCTTAGAATAAAAAATAATTTTTATCTGCAATCAATATAAAATATCAATTTGGTGCATATATAATAATAATGACATAATTGGGTTATACAGCTCTAAACGTACCTAAGTTGACCCTGGCAAGTAAGACTCCCTTTGCTGCATGATGACTGAATGACCCTTTATTCATGTAAAAAGACAGTTGAAAATAATAATTACAGAACTATTTCTTTGCTTAAAAAGCAGTTCAATCTTAAAATATATGTTGTGAAGTATTAAATGGAATGAGCCTGCTCTATCTGTTACTCTCACACGAAAAGCACATTTGGATTTAGATTAAGCAAGCAAATCCATCTTCGAGTTATCTAATTCTGTCATTTTTGTTGGACAAAGATCGAAACAGACAATAATGTGTGATGTTGATTAATTTTGGAAAAATCAACATACTTATGGTTTGAAAGTATAAAAAAATCTTATTTCTCATCCAAATGTACGCTTAAAGTTTTAAGACAACAACTTAGGTTCGTTATTGACTCTTTGCATGATGTGTAACTAAGCATGTTTTTTTCATGTTTTTTTTTCTAAATATTTATGTTTCAAAATATACTTACAGGAATACCATTGTAGTGTCTAAAAGTTTGGATCCAGATCAAGACCAACTTCGCTCTTGATCTGTGTTCAAACTGTTTGCAAAAGTTATCACAAACGAAACTAGCATGCAAAGAGTTAAGCTGTATGTATGATACAGGTACTACTGTCCTGCCAGCCGCAAGCGACAGTGACTTCAGGTTTTGTTTACAACTGTATCAGGGACTTATAATCGATAGACCACGTGTGTATTAATGCTTTCCTGAGGATAGGATTAAAACACAAGTGAATTATCAATTCTCGTCAGAACAAGTTGAGTGTACAATTTTTTTATTACTTGGCAATTGTAAACACAATATTACGTCACATTCACTCTTGGTTGGCACGACAGTACATGTGTTTATTATGGTCACCAACTTATCAGAAGCAAAACAACTCAGCTTTTACTGTATGGAAACTGCATTGTATTCAATAAGTACCTAAAATTATACAACTTTTATCATGCTCAACTCAACTGGGTATATGGAATTTATCTTTCTCATTAATAATAATGAGCCGTGACATTTGATTTCCAACAATGTGGCATTTTGACAAGTGTAGACTCAGACGAGCCAGTGTAGCCTTCTTTTAAGCTAAGAAACTCCAAATTGTAATCAGTCAGTAGCTTCACACTCATAGAATATTCAAGCGACTAGTAAGGCTCTGAACAGACTGCACGTATGTGCAGGCTGATCTGAGGCTTTGCTGGTCGCATATGCCACATTGTTGGAAATCCCATGCCATGGCTCAATTATAATAATGGTAACAATTGTTGGCATTTTAACAGTTATAAGCAAACTTTAGTTTGAAAGCATGCAACGTCTATATTTTAAGCATTTTAGTGTTTATAAGCAGTTGAAACTACATGCTCATTTGGGTTGAGCATGTAAACAATTTTCATAACCTCTGGGGCACCAGGTAGCAAAGTTACAGATTTTTAATGGAACAGAGGAACAGTTAAACACTATTTTGGAACAGGGAATAAACGAACTTTTTTAAACGTTGGCTTACAGGGGTTTAAACCCAATTTATTGAAGAGAAAAAAGGGGATACGGAACTCATAGTAGGGCTTCAAGAATTACTGTACTTCTGAATGTGTACTGGCCAAAATACATATTAGGCTTTAGATACTCCTCACTCCCTATCTGGGCCTTGGCTGGTTATCTTTTGAATAATGGCCAGTTTCATAATGGTTGTATTAGCTTTTGTTTTGCTTCAGCATTTATACTTAACCCTTGTCATGCCTAACATTTTATGTAGTACACTCCTCCCCAATTTTTATCCTTTAACTGGAAGTATGCATTTTCAATCGGAGTGGAAACAGACTGTTAACATTATTTTTTGAACAGATAAAAAAACAGTGTGGATCCTGGTCAGATGGCTTCACTAGAAGCCAGCTGACCTGGATCTTCAGCGTTTTTCAAAGGATAAATCCGGGTCCAGCAGGACGGGGGTTAATGTGACCTATATCGTGATAAATGTATTGTTTTGTTCTATGTTAACTGTGCATGCAGTTCTGAGTTCTGTCAAACTGTGCATGCACAGATTAGACTGCGTCTGTGTATGAGAAGATAGCTTTGCCTTATCCATGGTGTGTACGATTCTTAACCCTTTGTAGTTTGGTAATGCATAAACAAGTATTTTGGCAAATAATGGAATCCTAGATGAAATACTGCAGAATGCAGCATTTCATGAGGGTCTGAAGACAAAATTGATCTCAAGAGGAAGAAATATAAGCCGTGGCATGGGATTTCCAACAATGTGGTATGTGCAACCAGCAAAGCCTCAGATCAGCCTGCGCATACGTGCAATCTGATCAGAGCCTTTGCTAGTCGCTGGAATATTGTATCTTACTGAACATAATTTGGAGTTTCTAAGCTTAAAAGGGGGATGCATAGGCTCGACTGAGTAAACACTTGTCAAAATGCCACATTGTTAGAAATCATATGTGGTGGCTTATTTATTATTGCTGCATCATTATTTTGGTCTCCTATATATACACCATGGACCATCCAATGTATATTGTTTCAAATCAGAAAGAAGAACTTATTTGTACCCAAATGGTTGTAAAAGCTTCCTCCAAGTGGGTAACTTATTGATTATTTTGGGTAAGCATTTCGACAAACATTTCAAAATCCATCTCCATCATACATGTATAACTGGGCTACAAAATAGAAAAGACCATTCATATATACAAAAGCTTATGTGAATGAATTATCAGATTTTATGCTATTTTAATTCCATTAGTGTTAATTTAATACCTTAATAGTATTATCACATTGCTTTGCGTTCTTGGAGTGATTTAAAACCATGTGTAAAAGTCAATAAACCACTTGTGGTTAACATACTATCTGGCAAAATATTGAGCTTTACATGCCAAAATCGTTTTCAAAGAATTTTAAGTGGCATATGATAAATAATGCTCCTGTATTATCGAATTTATTAAATTTGTCGCGAAAAAGTGATAGCATGTTCAGCAGAGCCTCGCATTTTATATCTTTCACTCTACTCCTATAATATACTAAAAAAAATGAGCATTCTTGTAAGATTTTACATCTCGTGAATATAAATTCAACAAAACTGGAGCAATTGAATAGCTTCGAAAATAAACAACAATGAGGATTACTCCCATACCAACCTCTAAAACAAATTTAGAGTCCGTGTTTGAGGGGATGAGAGAATCATTGCTGAAGATGAAGAGGTTTTCTGAGCGTTAGCTTTTGATCATATTCTTATCTATCAGCAGAAACATTTGAGTTGGACTCAAAAGAACCGTCTCAATGAGACGTTTAATAAGACGGTTCTCTTGAGTGCCCACAACACATGTTTTGGTTGAGAAATATAAATTTAAGTTATGATTACACAATCGTATGCGACAGTCTGATAAACATGAGGTTTTAGTGTTTGTTGATTATGTGACCAGCGAAGGGTTAGATCCATGTTTTAGTGAGGTTCTAATACAGAGATCTTCAGCCATCTAAATCATCATAAACGCAGTCTAGTAGATATACATCCCATATCAGCACGACTATATAGGCCAGTTCATGTGTTTTTGCTACTTCTAGCCATTGGCGTAGTTCAATAAGGCACTTACACTAGTGCGTAATAAAAATAGTAACATTCAAGGGAGGTCATCTAATGTGGTAAAATTGATTTTCCATACGAAAAGGAAACTGCTCTTATAGGAAAGAATTCGCTCCCTTTGGGAGCAAATCCTGTCCTTTAAGAGAAGTTCCCATTTTGAAAAGGGACACAATTGAAGAAATTCACTGCTTGATTCAGTGGTCTCCCTTTTGATGTGCGTAACTTTCGCAGCGCACTGGCTACGCAATTGATAGCATATGCGCCACAGCCAGCCCAAGCTGACCTATTCAGCGGGGCTAGAAGTGTAGATATTAATCTGAGTCTTCAACTACATCCAAACATTTTGTATACGAACATTGAAGGCTCTCGCGAGTCCGCCTATCGGCGCAAGCTTGTTTAAGCCATAATTGCTTGATTGCGATAAATACAAAATTTCATGAACTGGCCTGTATATCACCATTTTCATTCATTGTTTTCTTTTTTTAAATTTGGGTCAGGGTATTTTTTATTATTGTTTCTTGTATTTTTAAACTATTTTGTCACTCTCTGACTTAGAACTGTACTGATTAGTAAATAGTAGAGATTCTATTGTCAAGACATCGTGTTAACAAATCTATATGATAATCTCTAAAACTAGCGGCTATGAACTGACTGTATTCAAACCAATAAGAATATTTCATTTCTGCTTGAAACAATGTTTTGTTGTACTAATTGGGAATGTCTCAATATGCTGCATCTAATGAGACATCACAGCCCATGTATTTGTGCAGAAACATAAAGAAACCCCTATTTTTTTCTTAATTAAATAGGGTTTGGGATGTAGATATCAAATCGATGTGTTAACGTGATAGACTATTTTTAAAAGCTGAGTCAGGCAAAATACTTGTAATTACACAGCAAACTTTGTATGCTAGACGATGAATACGAAAGTATTCCAAATATGCTACAACTTCAAATCATTATGTTACATGCTGTACTGAGTTTATTTTACCAACTCTATTGGTATATGAAAGTTGTTGGAATTAAAAAATCAATTTCCTGATGACATATAATACATTAACTATACGTGATAATATTATTTGATATTTATGACCAAGGACCTAGTCCTTGGTCATCAATATCAAAGAATATTTCCCATCTTTAATACAGAAATCTCTGAATGGTCCATTGTCTACTTTAGGGGTGATATGAAAGAATCTCCAGTGTGTAGCTATATTTATCTTAGCAAACAATACATGCCCAAGTGACATACTGCATTATATGACATCTTCTTCGGGTTTACACCGAGTATGTTAACCACACAGTCCGTCCAAACTAATCTTTTCACGATCAAATAACATTGATATAATCATGACAATAAATTACAATAATCGTGGTACCAAAATATAAAATCTGAAAAGAAGGGGAAATAATTCCTTTTAAGAAATGAATTTAAATACTTTCTAATCAGTACTAATTAGATTAATAATTGTTTAGAACACCAATATCATAGGTATAAATAAACAAAAACTATAGGCCCAAAATTGCAAAAAGTTTCTTATCTATTAGTTTGAACATTTGTTTTGGATGCTCAAAATAATCGTCTAAAAGGGAAGGTTCTTGTGAGAACTCAAACCATGTATTTTGGTTGAGAAATAAGAAAATTAGATTCTAATTACGCACTCTAATCTAAAGTCCTGCAATAATCATGAACTAACAACTGATTTACTTCACATTTTATAATCCACAGTTCATTTGACATTTTGTAAGGAATAAATTGGTTATTTTGGATAGACAAAGGATCCTCAACTAGAAGTATTTCTTTTTAGTATTGATACATATCACTTTTTGTGCGTTTATATTTTGTCTGGCTTGGTTCTATTACATTGTTGTCAAAATTGTTTTCTTAATGTTTGTCTTTAAATTGTTCCTGTATTGTTGATGGTAAAAGGTTTTGGGGTTCTCTTCCTAAATTGCACCTCTCATGAGCATATGTCCAAGAACTAAAAGAGATAGAGTGACAGTGACGTCGTGTTTTGTTTAGAATTGTTAAGTAAAACATTAACTTTCTGTGGATAGGATTAATACACAAGTGATCTATCGATTCTAAGTCCCTAATCGTGACGTCACTGTCACTCTT
The DNA here is from genome assembly GCA_964019695.1 of Loripinus fragilis. Lineage (NCBI taxonomy): Eukaryota > Metazoa > Mollusca > Bivalvia > Lucinida > Lucinidae > Loripinus > Loripinus fragilis. The sequence goes on from OZ026515.1 coordinate 101,812,833, forward strand.
GCTGGTAGGACAGTAATGGTTTGCTATCGTTTTGAAATGGGAACCCCTCTACTGATTACCTGATAAACAATGCAGTTTTGTTGTTTTGTCTATTGTCTGCTTTTAAAATAAGCCACGTTGTAAGAATATCTTTCTTTGTTATATGGGAACAACAAAGATGCAGAGCAGACTTCACAGCTGTGCAGTCTGGCCAGTATCATTGTTATTCGCTTTGTAGACAGTTTATTACTTATATTTGCTCCTACAAAATTTCAGCATTCTAATTCATCTGTGAAGCTGATCATACATGTATGAGCATAATCTGTTCGCAATCATGGAAGATTGAGGTCCATATAGCGGTGTGCCCAAAGTTATACACATAGCACAGTATCACGTTTTCCAATGAGATAACATGTACGTGACTATAATTATCATATGGGTCACAACCTAAGAAAACCTGACTTTTTTGCATTTGAACAACAAAGGTGCAGACCAGCCTGAGCATCCACACAGGCTGATCAGCATCTTTGCTATTCTCTACCAGCAACGTATGACATTTATACTTGCTTCATACATAATTTCAATATTCTAGCTAGTATCTGAAGCTGAGTAGGCTGGATTAAACTGCACATGACCTGGTCAGTAAACCTGAGGACAGGTTTTCTCACAACACTTCTCATATTGGCAAGCTCATGAGATTTTGGTACTTATCCATATGCTAACATACATCCTTTTGACCGGTATATACAGCTATCTAGTGGGGCTAAATGTGGTCAGAGCTTTCATTAGCATCACAACTATATATGCGCATGCGAGATTGCACGTATGTGCAGGCTTGTCTGTGCCCACGCTGCTCCATTGTGTAATAAGTACCAAAATCTCAGGAAATAACCCAATACTATTACAGTAAAGCCTGTCTTAAGTAGCCACTCAAAAAGAAGACAGAAATTGGCTTTCAAGACCAATTATCCCGTAATGGAGGTCAAAAGTATTGTAGAACGCTCCCCTTTGAAGATCAAAAGTATTGCAGAATGCTCCAAGGGGAGCATTCTGCAATACTTTCGATCTTCATTAAGCTACCATTTGTTTTGTCTATTTTTGAAAGCCCACTTAAGACAGGTTTTACTATTTATATTATTATATTATTATTACTCTTATTATGTCTTTTCTTGTGGTGAAGGTATTTTAAATGTATATGCATGTAGTACCTGGATCTTTAAGAACACAAATAAAACTTTATGGTCTGAAACTCTTTTTGTTTTCATTATCTTGCTAATGGTAACTCTAGTTTTCTGCTGATGACCTTTGCAATCAGTTGAACCAAGATCAGGAACTACTGAACGTTGGTCCTGATCTGGATTCAAAACGTTTGACACTCTGATAGTGTTCGGGAAAGTATCCTTTTAAAAAGTTATTTTTAAAAAGGTCTGCAGATGACTACTTAACAAATGTGTGAAACATTACCCAATATATAAAAAGTTGATGTGGCAGATTGCGGTACAACCTCCCTAAGGGCCATTTCACATATACACCGAAACCGAACCGAAACCGAAACGAAAAATTAAAATGCCTTAACACCTGAGAGCTTTCACATATACGAGCCGAACCGAAACCGAACGTCGAGCCGAAACGTACAAGAATTGGATTTTATTTTTTTCGGATTGGGTGGCCAAATTTCAGCTAATTAATACGACAGGTATATAATTTAATTAAATCTGTACATACACAGCGCCACACACATTGTTTATAATTTAATAATCATGAAGTCATTGATGGATTGTCCAGAGAGACACTTGTGCGATTAGTTTACAAGCACGATACTACAGACTATATACTTTTGTGGGGCAAGACCCAGAGCGACTATAAAGACCACAAACTTAAGGCAGTGAAATGGAACAATTTGCTTCGTAAAGGTATTTCTGCTATCTGAGGGGGAAATTAGTCCTAATTATACAGGCATTTTATTATATTTCGTCCACGGATTCGGTCCATATGTGAAAGGTCTGCCGAAAAGGAAACGATGCAATTCGGTTGCCGTTACGGTTTGGGTTCGGTTTGGGTTCGGATTCGGTGTATATGTGAAAAGGCCCTTAAAGTCCAGCTATTGCAGAGGGTGAAAACATACTAGAATATTTTAACCCTTTATATACTACTGACTCCAAATGCATCTTTGGCAAACAGTGAAGACCCATATGAAATGTCGCATAATGTGGCATTTCATCAGGGTCTACATTGTTTGCTTAGACAAAAAGGTCTTCAGAGAAAGAAATTTAATTTTATTTGGAAACTTGAACCTGTGGCCCCTCAAATTATTCAATGGACCATCCCAAGTTTATTGTATCAAACCAGAAGGGAGAATCCATCAGGGACAAAGGGTTAAACACTGTATATATTGACCTGGGATGTCCCCGTAACGCATACAGTCAACTCATATCAACTCCAGCGTTTTTACTATGAGTTACATGTACTTTGAGCTAAAAAGGAGTTGATCTTTGAATGAGCCAGAACACGATATATGGGTACCTATGGCATTGTAAAGCAGCGAGGGCTCAGGCGAGTCTGCTCAAATGCGCAGGCTCGCCATAGCCTTGGCTGCTCACACACACAAAGCAAGGACAAAGATAAACACTCCGACCAAACTTAGGACCTCTCGATCACCTGGACACGACAGCATGGACATTTAAAAAAGGCTTTTGCTCATATGCGATAAGTACAAAAGCTTATGCGGATGCTTTATGCCCAAGTCAACAATATTTCGGTCATATAGGGATATAGTTCTGGGTTAAAGCAGTGCTAAGGAGAGCATAATGTGTCTTGCTCAAGATTGAGCCACTGCAATTCTAAAATCTCAGGTACTGCTCCCAATAATATGTATAACAAATAGAAACCGTGTTTCTTATCCACATGTACATTATACACTGTGAGCCATCAAATCAATAATAACACTGCACTTCTTTTAAACAATATTAGCCCTTTGTATACAGGAAACCCCTAAACACATACTTTGGCAAACAGTGAAGACCCAGATACAATGCAGCATATTGCTTTTTGTTTGTTTTGTTGCTTTAAGTCAACAGCTATGGTCACTGTGGGACGGTCACTTCACATAACCACACTCACTCCTGGGCAAGCTTGAACAGGCAGTTAACCAGTACTTCATGCATATACCTGCGCTTGTAAATGACAACAACCCTTCTGGAACGATTCAGGGGGGGGGGGGGGGAGAATGACCATAGAAATTATTTCATGATCAATCTCCACGAAAGTATGGGACCAGGCCTGGATAGAACTTGCGACCCCTGGATCTGCATTCAGACAAACATCTGTAGCCAGACACGTTACCGACTGTCCTACGCGGCCCGTTGCAGCACCAATGGGCCTCCTTGTGTACTTTGGCAAGCAGTGAAGATCCAGATGAAATGCAGCATAATGCTGCATTTCATCAGGGCCTGCACCGTTTGCTAAGATTAAATAAACCTTCAGGGACAGAAATACATTATACTTTAGACAATACTACCCGCGGCCCCTTAAAATACAAAATAGGCAATTCTATACTTATTGTATCAAGAATACAGAGTTAACTGAGAACCTAACCATGTGGTATTTTCCTCCGTCACAAGCACTGCACCAATGTGCCTCTTAGTGCTCTTTGACAGACAGTGAAGGCCCAGATACAATGCAGCATAATGTTTTTGTTTGTTTTGTTGCTTTACGTCCCAAGTCAACAGCTATGGTCATGGCGGGACAGTCAGTTCACCTACCCACATTTTCTCCTGGGCAAGCTTGAACAGGTGGTTACCCAGTACTTCGTGCAAATACTTTTGCTTGTAACTGACAACGACCCTTCTTGAACAATTCAGCGGAAGGAGGGAGAATGATCTTAGAAATTTTTTTCATGATCAGTCTCCACAAAAGTATGGGACCGGTCCAGGATCGAACTTGCGACCCCTGGATCTGCAGCATGACACGTTACCGACTGTGCTACGCGGCCCGGTGCAGCATATTGCTGCAATTCATCAGGGTCTGCACTGCACTGCAAAAACATTATAATTTAGACACTTTTACCTATGAGCCCCTTAAAATACAAAATATGCAATTCTATATATATTGCATCAATATGTCCAGAATACAGAGTTACATGTATTTGAGAACCTAACCATGTGGTATTTTACTCCATTACAAGCACTGCACCAATGGGCCTCTTGGCGTACTATGGCAAACAGTGAAGACCCAGATGAAGTGCAGCGTTATGCTGCATTTCATCAGGGTCTGCACCGTTTGCTAAGATTAAATAAACCTTCAGGGACAGAAATACATTATAATTTAGACACTACTACCTGCGATCCCTTTAAATACAAAATGGATAATTCTATACTTAATGTATCAATATGTCCAGAATACAGAGTTACATGTATTTGAGAACCTAACCATGTGGTTTTTTACTCCATCACAAGCACTGCACCAATGGGCCTCTTGGCGTACTATGGCAAACAGTGAAGACCAAAATGAAATGCAGCATTATGCTGCATTTCATTAGGGTCTGCACCGTTTGCTTAGATAAAATAAACCTTCAGGGTCAGAAATACATTATAATTTCGACACTACTACCTGCGACCCCTTGAAATACCAAATGGATAATTCTATACTTATTGTATTAATATGTCCAGAATACAGTGTGAACTTAGAACCTAACCATGTGGTATTTTACTCAATCACAAGCACTGCACCAATGGGCCTCTTGGAGTACTATGGCAAACAGTGAAGACCCAGATGAAATGCAGCATTGTGCTGCATTTCATCAGGGTCTGCACCATTTGCTTGATAAAATAAACCTTCAGGGACAGAAATGCATTATAATTTAGACACTTCTACCTGCGACCCCTTAAAATACAAAATGGGTAAATTGAATTCTATACTTATCAGAATACAGAGTGAACTGAAAACCTTACCATAAGGTATTTTCCTCTGTCACAAGCACTGCACCAACGGGCCTCTTTGCGTACTATAGCAAACAGCGAAGATCCAGATGAAATGCATCATAATGCTGCATCTGATCAGGGTCTGCACCGTTTGCTAAAATAAAATAAACCTTCAGGGACAGAAATACATTATAATTTAGACACTACTACCTGCGACCCCTAAATAAAAAAATGGATAATTCTATACTTATTGTATCAACATGTCCAGAATACAGAGTGAAGTGAAAACCTTTCCATCCTCCATCACAAGCACTGCACCATTGAGTCTCTTTACGTACTTTGACAAACAGTGAAGATCCAGATGAAAGGCACCATAATGCTGCATTTCATCAGGATCTGCACCGTTTGCTAAGATAAAATAAACCTTCAGGGACAGAAATACATCATAATTTAGACACTACTACCTGTGACCCCTTAAAATACAAAATGGATCATTCTATACAAATTGTATAAATATGCCCAGAATACAGGGTTAACTGAGAACCTAACCATGTGGTATTTTACTCCGTCACATGCACTGCACCAATGGGTCTCTTTGCGTACTTTGGCAAACAGTGAAGGCCCAGATGAAATGCAGCATAATGCTGCATTTCATCAGGGTCTGCATTTGCTTGCTAAGCTAAATAAGCCTTCAGTGACAGAAATGCATTATAATTTAGACACTTCTACCTGCGACCCCTTAAAATACAAAATGGGTAAATTGAATTCTATACTTATCAGAATACAGAGTGAACTGAAAACCTAACCATAAGGTATTTTCCTCCGTCACAAGCACTGCACCAGTGGGCCTCTTTGCGTACTTTGGCAAACAGTGAAGACCCAGATAAAATGCAGCATGATGCTGCATTTTATCAGGGTCTGCACCGTTTGCTAAGATAAAATAAACCTTCAGGGACAGAAATACATTATAATTTAGACACTACTTCCTGCGGCCCCTTAAAATACAAAATGGACAATTTTATACGTATTGTATCAATATGTCCAGAATACAGAGTGAACTGAAAACCTAATCATGTGGTATTTTTCTCCGCCACAAGCACTGCACCAATGAGCCTCTTTGCGTACTTTGACAAACAGTGAAGACCCAGATACAATGCAGCATAATGCTGCATTTCATCAGGGTCTGCACGGTTTGCTAAGATTAAATAAACCTTCAGGGCCAGAAATACATTATAATTTAGACACTTCTACCTGTGACCCCTTAAATACGAAATGGGCAAGTCTATACTTATTGTATCAATATGGGTTAACTGAAAACCTAACCAGGTACTGTCCTGCCAGCCAAGATTGACAGTGACGTCATGTTTTGGTTACAGGATAGGATTAATACACAAGTGATCAATCGATTCGCGTCAGATCAAGTGGAGTGTCCAAGTTATTGTAAACACGCTATTACGTCACTGTCATTCTTGGTTGGCACGGCAGTACTAGTTTCCTCTGTCACAAGCATTGCACCGCGAGAAAACATGACATTGTTGTATGTGGCCATCAAATGCGCAGATCAGTCTGTTCATCCCCAGTCTGATCAGCGCCTTAGTTATTCCCTATCTGTTATAATGTTTAGTAGTCAAACTTGGTCCATGCAAAATTTCAATATAGTAGCAAGTCTCTGTAGCTGAGCAGGCTGGTTTGAGCATTACCAGGTCGGAAACCACGTATACAGTATTTCTTGGGACCAGGCCAAATTTCCAAGGTTACAGCCTTACTGGACCAGGGCCCGGAATTACAATGCCTCCTTAAAGTTAAGAAAGACTTTTATCTCTTTCCATGCTAGAGATAACTTTAGTTGCTTGCTAATAGCCTTTGCAAACAGTTTGGATCCAGACCAGGACCGACAAAATGTTAGCCAGATCTAAATCCAACCACTTTGAAAGTCTGATAGTAATCCTGAAATTATTTTTGAAAAAAAAATCCAATATAGACAACAAAAAGATGGAAAAATACTCACCTTGCAAAGAGCTGGGACTACCAATCGGAACTACCTCGGCCAATTCCGCGAAATTCCGTGGAATTAGACCTCGGATATATATCCAGGGTCTACCTTTGATAACGTGGGTGATAACGTGACGTTGACGTTACATAACGTGACGCTGGCGTCACAGAAACCATGACCTCAAAATAACAAGGGTCATTGCACCAAAACAGAACGGCTATAAATGAAGTTGATGTTTTTTCAATAAAATATCGCTTTAGCGATATTTTTTTTGAAAATCATAACTTCATTTATGATTTTGCTAATCTTAATTGTTTCATTGATTTTCCCGATAATGGAAAAACCGAAGTCAACTCAGATTGTGAGTTCTACATTATTTATACTATACTCTCTTAATAAAATGCGGGCCCTACGATGCTATGGCGCTGTCTCAAAAACTACTAACTTCCCTAGCAACTTACGTTGAATAACGTTAAAGTAACGTTGTGCAACGGACTTCACATCCGTTGTACAACGTTAAAGTAACGCTATGCGACAGACATTACCTCATTTCATTAAAGTTAATGAATTGCACTTAAAGTCTCCATTCCATTTTCCCCTTCTTAAAATATAAAGTATTTTGATCAGCCCTTACAAACTGGCGGAACAAATAATCACTTGAATGTGAGAATAGGTAAAATTAACTAAAATTAAAATGACCCATTTCAGTATGAGCTAAAATGTGGCTTCAGATATCCATTCTTATATGAATTATTAAGTTCGTATTTAGCAAATACTTTGGATTACATTTTCGTGATATATTATTTCAAGCAAAGTCTTTACATATATTGTGTTAGTGCGCAGGCTCATCCAGCCTTCTCTAATCGTCAACCTGATAGGAAATAATTCATTTGTGCTTGCCTACTATACTTTTAAAAAAGCAAACAAAAAAGCACTAATCAGATTGTAAGGATGTGCATAAGTGTGCCCACTGTATCCTCCTTCATCGTTTACATGCAACCAATTCATACTTTCTAGCGAGAAGTTCCATAATCATAAATCACATTCTAGAACTTTTCACAGATTTTTACTAAGTCTGTGTGGATAAACAGCCTAGTTTGGGTCTTGAATTATCATATTCTGTAATTTATGATACATTTTTCCTATGGCGAAACACATATGAAATAGATACATGATACAGCCTTTAGTACATCAGGGTTTCATATTTTTTACTATCACACCAGGTAGAGGCAATTGATAATGCTCCTCACAATCGACGAAAGCGGATCAAAAATCGATAGAAACAGAGTCTTTGATTGTCATTCTGGCGACAAATGGCAATGGAAATCTCTGTTTCTAACGATTTTTGATCTACGTTTGTCGATAGTATTGACGTTTTCGATTGTCACCTACCAGGTGTGACTATAGTCCACCAACATTAGCTGGAAGTAAGCCGCTCAAATTCAGATCGGTAGTGAGGGAACTCTTTAGTCAAAGCTTCACGTTTTCCTTCAGTCCAATCACGAAACTCGAATCCTACAAAATAAACAAGTACAGACCAGTAGCCCAATGGGCAACGATCGCTCACCTGGGAGCCAGTATAATGTTTGGAGATACATTAATTTATGATGCTCAAAGGCAGGATACTCTGAACTTGAAACAGTGACCAGGAACAAATTCAAACACATAAGATATTATGCAAGTCCTTGTTATCTGCAAGAATTAAAAAGATCTCAATAAAATGGTGAAAAGTATTTTTTCAGATGCTCAAGGGCAACTCACTCTGTAGTCAGTGATAGGATCTGACCGATCCATACTTTAATGTATCTCGTGATAACCTTATAGGATTAAAAAAACAAATGCCTTGTGGTCACCTGCTGGGAAAGGGCAGACCTCTTTGCTCTCGTTTGCGATGTCTAATTGTGCAGTTGTCACTTTCCTATTGGTATCCTGGGTCAGGTGTGGTGCTTGATTGTATTGATTCCTGATCTTTGGCCCCTTTCTTATTTTGCACTTTACCGCACGAAATTTGACAAATTTGACTTAGTATAATGAAAGTTATGAACCATATTCCTTACCTGTGATGTCTGATTATCAGTTCGTAAAGTCCGTGAACCCAATCAGACAGACCACTTGATTGGCCATCTTGCGTATGGGTAATACTTAATTAAGACTGTGGGAGCGCAGTGGCTCAGAGGAAGAGAGCTTGACTTGAGACCGAGGGGCCGCGGGTTCGAGCCTCACCAGCGTCACTGCGTTGTGGTCCTTGAGCAAGACACATTTATCCTAGCTTAGTACTGGTTCAACCCAGGAAGACCCGTCCCTGTTTAACTGAAATATTGTTTATGGGACATAAAGAATCAAATCAAACAATCAAAATCAAAACTGTCGGAGGGCTTTTGGATTTGACAACCAAAAGGTATGTTTTAAGTGGGGGTCAAACTACATACCAGGCATCACTACAGCACTGTATAGGCAATAGGGCGCATTCTCGTCTAGCTCAACAGCATACCAAGTGTCATGAGGTACCACGACTTGACAACCACAATCGGAACTCTGCTCCTTTAAGAGATCTCCTAATCTGTGTACCTTGTATGATCCATCCTGGCTGATAGTATGAACCTATAAAACGTTTTGATATATTACCAGAACAAAAGACAACCTAGATTACACTGGTAAATGTATACGTCGATTTGGGGGTATTGCCGGTACTTCATAGACCGGAAGTGGTATATATTGGTGTTAATACTATATAGAAAAACATGGCGTATGCCTAAAGGACTATAGAATTAGATCATTTTTAAGTATTCGGCATGCACATGGCGATTTATGTAAGCATTTAGGAATAAATTCGAGTACCGATCTGGATGATCGGTACTTGAATCTGTTCCTTAATGCTTACATAAATCGCCATCCACATACTTAATGCTTAAAATGATTTAATCCTATAGTCCTTTAGGCATATGACATGTTTTTCTATATAGTATAAACGTCGATATCTATCACTTCCGGTCTATAAAGTACAGGCAATACGCGTAAATACCACCAAATCGACGTATACATTTACCAGTGTGTAGATACAGTTTTATGTTTATTTTGAGCAAGTCAAAACTCATCTCAAACCTGAAACCCAGAATAAATAAATCACTTTAACCCTTAATGCGCCAAACGCAACAAAAGTCGGTTGCTTTTCTCGTCTGCTGAAATGTTTAAGAAGCCTCTATGGCAAACAGTGTGGATCCAGATCAGACTGCTCCTATAGGAGCAGTCTGTTCTGGGTCCATACTGTTTGCTTCTATACTTAATTCGTCAGTAATGCTTGGCAATTATTTGCAGCAGACGACTTCAGCAGACGACATGTTCATATGCGTTTTTGTCTTGGCGCTATAAGGGTTAAGGAGGTTAGAGTAAATCCTGTATTCGGAGTGATATAACGCCTTGCAATAAAATCGATAACCACTAGTGGTTTACATATTTAGAACTGTAACGTTATGGCGTCCATTTTTACGCTATGCAAAAGATGACAAAATTTAGACGTTTTCATATCAAAAATACGTTTATAAGTAATTTTAATTTAGTGTTATAAATATAATATAACATTCCTGTTTCTGTATTATTGAATTAATTAAACTCGTTGCGGAAAAGCCTCACATTTTATCACCTTTCCCCAGCTCGTTTAGTTAATTCAATAAAACATAAGCACTCATGTAAGATCCTCTTTGTGTTTCCATGATATGAAAATATTGTTACAAATGTTTGGTATTTCCTGTTCATACTCACTTTGTGGCTGAATATGCATAAAGAAAGAGTCTTAGAACCTGAAAATTAAAGGCGCAAAAGTGAAATAAAAAATTATTAAAGAATTCTGAAAAAAATGTGCATATCTTCAGACCACCATCCAAACGCTTGAATGTCACATTTTAAAACAATTGCCAAAAGCTTCAGGCGAAGTTGCAGTTACAAGGTATCTACTCTGTAAACCCTTTTGTAGAAATAGTATAAAAATAGCCAAAGTTAAAAATGGAAAACAAAATGTAAAAAAAACATCCTTTTTTGGCTCACCTGAGCCGAATGCTGCAAGGTGAGCTTTTGTGATTTGTCTTTTTCTGTCATCCGTCATCGGTCCATCATGTGTCCATAAACTTTATCTTTGAATAACATCTCCTCCTGAGCATCTGGTCCAAATTTCATAACACTCTTTCAACATTGTATAAATGGTTTCGCTCCACTGAACAGATACGAAATCTTCTTTACGACATCTCCTCCTGAACCACTGACCTAAATTCAAAATAATTTCACAGAATTGCTCCTTATAATACCCTCTACCAAAATTGCACATCTTGTTACGCTCCGCTGAACAAAAGGGCTACCAAAGCTCCAGATAAGAAATACCTTTAAATGGCATTTCCTTCTGAACCACTGGTCCAAACTCAAAATAATTCCACAGAATTGTTACTTATGATGCATTCTACCAAAATTACACAAATGGTTCTGGTTCGCTGAACAAAGAGGCTTCCAGAGCTCTAGATAAGAAATGATTTTAAACGACATCTTCTCCTGAACCACTGATCCAATTTCACATAACTTCACATGAATGTTCCCCATGATGCAATAATTGCATAAATGGTTCTGATCCACCAAACAGGAGGGCCACCAGAGCTCCAGATAAGAAATCTTTTGAATAACATCTCCTGAACCACTGACCAGAATTCAGAATACTTAACTAGAATCATTCCTCATAATACCCTCTACCAAACATGCACAAATGGTTAACCTCCGTTGAACTAAAGGGCTGGCAGAGCTCCAGATAATAAATATCTTTAAATGGCATTTCATACTGAATCACTGGTCTAAATTCGAAATAATTTTACAGAATTGTTCCTCATGATGCCTTCCATCATCGGCTCTATTCAACTAAGGGGCCACCAGAGTTCTAGATAAGAAATTTCTTTAAACCAAATATCTTCCTGAAACACTGGTCCATATTTAAAATAATTTATTTGAATTGCTCCTCATGATGCACTCTACCAAAAATTCACAAATGGTTCCACACCACTGATCAAATGGGCTGCCAGAGCTCAAAATGAGAAACGTCTTTAAGCGAAATCTACTTCTGAACCTAAAAGTCCAATTTAAAAATATAGGAATCATCTATGGGAGACAAACCTTGCAAAATGTGGTTGTTTTTTTTAGAGAATTTTCCCCTTGATTCTGGGAAGACTGATTTTCACATACAGATAGCTACAATATCCATTATACGTTTAAGGGGCCACAGATATCCTTTCCTTATAAATGTGTACTTCATTCTCTGAATATTGCATTTATCATAGCAAACTGTGCAGACCCTGATGAAATGCAGCCAACTACAAAACTACCATTTCAGGGGTTTCCAGTATACAAAGGGTGTATTCCCCGTTCAAACAAGTAATGCCTCTAGGGCCAAAACAATAAAAGAATCTTCTTGTCTGAAACCAGTAAGCCTAGAGCCTTGATTGATTTTATGTTTGTAGCATCATATTGTGAGTCTCTACTAAGTATGTTCAAAGTATGCCCTTGGCGGCCAAAAATGGCCCCGCCGTGGTTGTCACTAGTTTTATTTGATGAAGTTCTACATCCTATTTATTTTGTCAACATAACCCATTTAAGTCTAATGACAATGCTGATCTATCAAAATTCAAAGCTGGGCTTTAAGAGCAGCTATGCTATCCTATACATATATGAACAGTTATTCTCAAATGAGCGTCCCAGGGCCCAAGGGCCCTCTTGTTGATTTCTCAAAATCATTAGATAAGAATGTAAAAAAATTAGTGAGCAAAAATACTTTCAGATTTCTGAACTAAAATACATTCCAACATCTTAGTTCATCGTTAAAAGATTTGTCAAGCTTCAGAATGATTGGACAAAATCAGTAGGAAGGATTGCGCTCACAAGGTCCCTAATATGTATACACTTTGGAGTAACAGATTTAAAAAAAAACTAATTTAAAAAGGGGAAAAGTTCAAAAAGAATTATCTTATATTTCTATAAAAAGGCACTTGCATATCTTCAGACCATCATGAAAACTCTGATAAGTGTCAAAGCTGTAGGAGGAGTTGAGCGCACAAGGTAGCTACCCCTATATGATTTGAGCCAGTGCATGGGATTTCCAACCATGTGGCATTTTGACAAGTGTAGACTCAGACGAGCCTGTAAGGCCTCCTTTTAACCTTAAAAACTCCGAATGGTGTTTAGTCAGTAGCTTAACACTCCAAGAATATTCAAGCGACTAGCAAAGGCTCTGATCAGACTGCGCGCATGCGCAGGCTGATCTGAGGCTTTGCTGGTCGCACATACAAAGTTGTTGGAAATCTTATGCACTGGCTCAATTTTGTACTATTAAATTTCGAAAATAAAGCTTAACATTTGTTGTGCTTCAACAACAGCAGAATCTAGGGCGAAGATTTGGTACAAGGAAAATGCATTTAAGCCCCAAGTGGCTTTGGCTGCTGTCCGATTCGTTGTTGATTTTTACTCCCATTGTGGGATTCTGTAATTGTTCTACGTTTTGCTGTGCGTTACTTTGTGTCTATTCTAGCTTTGCAATCATCTTGATGGGGAAGAGAGAGCTGGTTGCTTTGCTTGTCTCCCTGGTGTCTCGTGATTACGGTGTTGCTCTTCCCCACGATACTACGGTTTGTCTGCAGTTTGTGATTGTGGTATTTCCGGATCATACCCACTTACTATTTTTAAGTAAATAAATCGAAAAGAAAACAAATAAAAAGAAAAGTCAGAAAAAAAACTTATGCATATCTTCAGACCATCATTAAAAAGAATCTATAAAGATCAAAACAAACATGGTTGAAGTAGTTGTGTTACTATAAATCCGTAACCATGCTCTACATGTCCCTCCACTTTTCTTCGAAATGGGGTGAGTAATGGGTAAAAACGATGAAATTGTTACCTTGATTGGGCCACCTTTGTGCCAATAAAATGCCTCGTCAGACAGATGTTTGTGCCAGGCAGCAAAGTTAGGACGTTCTAGCAAGAAATAGATGCTGGACCCAACGGCTCTTGGCCCGTCATGCCTGTGAATATATTAAGCATGATAAGCAGCGGTTTATCTCAATGTTATAACCAACAATGGAAACCAATATTTGAGCAACAAGATGAGATTTTCAACAATGTGTTATGTGCGACCAGCGATGTACATACACCCAGTCTGATCAGAGCCTCTGCTTGTCGCTAGAATATTATATTATTGTTAAGCTACTGACCAATCATCATTTGGAGTTTCTTAGCTTAAAAGGAGGCTGTGCGGGCTTGACTAAGTCTACATTTGTCAAAAAGCCACATTGTTGGAAATCACATGCCCTGACTCAATTATTAGACATCTTGATACGTGATCGTCAATTTGATTGTAACCTATCAGTTTTTCAAACCAATCAGGAATTTTATACTCTATTCTCTTATTTGCTTATGTTCTTGGTTGGTCTCTATTGCAAATAATATGGTTCAAATTAGACTCCCCCAATGAAGAAGTCTGACCAGGCTACATAATATGTGCATTCATGATCAAATCTAGTTTAAAATGCACATGCACATTTGTAGCTACGACGTATTCTGTTGGCAGTATAAGGGTCTAAGTAATGTTATTTATCATATGACGTCGCGTCTGGGAGTAAAATAACGCCATGCAATAAAATCTGTAAACCACTAGTGGTATATCGATTTTCGGGAAACGTTATGACGTCCATAACAACGTAGCGTACAAAATGACAAAATTATAACGTATTACGTCAGGAATGAGATTTCAAAGTAACCTTAAAGTCATATGATAAATAGAATCTAACATTTGTGCTCTTGTATTATTGAATTTATTAAACTCGTTGCGAAAAGAGATAAAATGCTCGGCAAGCCTCGCATTTTATCACTTTTCCCCAACTCGTTTAATAAATTCAATAAAACATGAGCACTCATGTAAGATCCTCTATATAATGAACATAGCAAGGATATTTGACACCTGCTGTAGGAAATGCCAAAATAAAAGTGTGTTAACCGTCGGTTTCTTAACAGTTATACTACCCTGAGTTGAGTATTCTATGATAAGCAAATTAGCTTTCCTTATTAAGGTGCTGAGGATGTTTTACATATTTTGACTTTAAGGATGTGTAAATCTACACACAAATATGAATAGAAATGGCTTGCTGGCACAATGTGGGACAATATTCGTTGGCACAATAATCCAGGGCCTCAGCACCTAAAATGCTATTATATCATATAAGAAAGTAATGACAAAAATGTTGTCTAGCACAGGCATCGTTTTTTACTTTGTACTCTGTACTAGTTTTGTATAAAGTGGATAAATATCCGAAGCATCATTTATGTTGTGTTTGTTACAAAATTCCTACTCAATAGAAATTAATGAACACAAAACACAAATGATGACCAATTGCTTCGAATGCGGTAATATGGCTTTTTTGCACGAAACTCATTTTTATACCACCCTTACCAACTTTAGCACGAAATATTTCGTGATGTGCAAGGTCTACACTGATGTAGGTGGCATAAAATAGTTATACTATGTTTGTCCACCTGTACGTAAGATAATCCACTCGATAAAGCTCGTGGATTATCTCCGCGTACAGGCGGACAACCCATGGTATAACTATTACAAATCACACGCCGTTAGCTAACCCCATTATCAGATTCAATATCGATCTTGCTTGAAAATGAAACTAAAATGACACCATAATGGGCAAAAAACAGCTTACAGATATCAGTATTTGTAGGAAAAAACTTGTTTTTGTCGAAGACATGACTATTTAGTCAATAGTTCATAACCTTAATTACATTTTTAAAAAAATAAGGGGAAGGTAGTTAACATGCTGTTGCACATATACGGAAGTTGCAAACATGTATAAAAATCATGTAAGATGGTCCTAAACGCAAATGACCAACATGTATAAAAACATGTTAGATGGTAGGCTTCAAGAAAATATTGGTCAAAAAGCTCCTCAGGTGGGGATCCTTTGGTTAACACATTTAATATGAAATAAAAGAAAAACATAACTGCATTTTGGTGAGATTAATGGCTGCGAATTCGACTCTATAAAAGTATTTCTTTACCAGAGTATGTCTTTACCTAATGCTCGGACCTAGTAATACTGAGCCCCAACCCCCCACTAAAAATAATGGATTGATCTCCCCAAATCCCTGAATTAATTCTTAGCGCCTCAAAGTATTTTGCCTTCGCATCCCCAATGCCTAAAAGTAATTAAACTTCTCTACAAATCCGCCAAAATATAGGACAAATCTCCCTCTAATAATGTATTTTTTATTCCGTAGGAATAAATTCACATGGTTAAACACTAAAGAAAACTATATATACGGGTGGTAAACCTAGAAACTACCACGAAATTGTGTTAACGTAATTTTGTTCCCAAGCCACATCCGGGACACATCGTGGTATTTTCCAGGCCGGAAATTGGATAAACAAAGGCAAGTGTCATTTTCATTTTTGTTTTATTTTTCCTATTTAAAACGAATTATGGTAAAATTTAGCAATATGGTTCCGTGTAAATATGTCTCAGCGTCCCCTCTAGCCCACGATTTTGTATGGAAAATTATTTTCTTTCTTTAGATGTTTGTTTTCCCACTGATCATTGGACCATCGTTTCCCAAAGTACAGTGCCAGTTTGAAGGAGTTTAGCCCATATCTGTCAAATTAAATAGAATTTGATATCATTTGACGATAAAAATAATATAAAGACCCTCAATAAACGTTCCTACGCAGAAAAAAATCAGAGCATTTACTCGTATACGATTCATGCCCCATTCGTCATGTGTGGTAGTTTCCAGCGCATCGTGGTAGTTAAAATGATATCGTGGTAGTTGCCAAGACCATGTAGTAGTTCCCATCAACAGATTCCCGCTTTTTAAGAGTCGCCAAAGCTAGCGCACCTACTAATAGTGAGCCGCTCTGGCAATCAGCGCCATATTAGACAGAGCTACATGATAATAATAGCTTATATAAAACGTTCATCACTGACAGTTGTTTGTTACCTAGCAAAAATGCAATTCACAAAGGTCATTGAAACAATGCAATATTTGGGAGAGAGTATTTTTTAGGTGACATGAATTTCACGGTGGCTAAAATGCTGTAAGATGGGCAGAAGATAGGATCAGCAAGGTTTTATTTTGTTTTTGCAGGTGAGGGCCGAAAAGATGAAGACATTTGGGCGTTTTATGTGCTTACATAATTTTGTCAATGTGTTTTTATTTTCTAGGCTCTGGTCTAAGGGAGACAATCCAAAAACAGCTTATCGATGTACATACATAAAACATACATTTTCACTTCAGGATTGTTTGACTTTGCAAGAAGACCTCACCAGCTTAGGACAGTGGGAAGCCGATTGGCAAGTGAAATTTAACGTAGCCAAATGTCACTCAATGAGAGTGACTCGGCATTAGCATCACAAACAAATTCTTTTCGACTACTCACTGCACAATCAAACTTTGGAAAATGTTCAGTCTGCAAAATACCTTGGTATCACCATTACAGATAACATGAATTGGGGTCAGCATGTCTCAGAAATCTCTTCCAAAGCATCTAAGATACTTGGTTTCCTTCGCAGGAATTTGGCTTTTGCACCTAGGAGTACAAATGAAGTTGCATACAAAACTTTGGTTCGGCCTAAACTAGAGTATGCAACACCCATTTGGAGCCCTCACTCGAAACTTCAGATTAATCAGATTGAGAAAGTTCAGAGGACAGCAGCCCGCTGGACCTGCAGGAGATGGCAAAACAGGGGTAGTGTCGGCGAAATGCTTGATGAGCTTGAATGGCCATCTCTTGAGGCCCGGAGGGATCGGTAGTCCTCCTTGCTTCTCTTTCATAAGATTCATTGTGGAGCAGTGTCTATTGAAAAAGACAAATATATGGCCCCTGCTCAGAGTTTGAAAACTACCAGGTCATCACAAAGTGCTCAATACCGCAGACACCAGACATACAGTGATGCCCTGAAGAATTCCTTTTTCCCCCGAACTATTCCACATTGGAATAGTCTGTCTCCTTCTGAGGCAAATACCCAGACCACAAAGGAGTTTTGGGCACTCCTTATTTAAACAAAAACTCAGCCAAAAGTTTTTCGTGTGTTTTGTGTTGTTTTGTTTTGTGTGTTTTTTGTTGTCGTTTTTTTTTATCAAAATTTCCAGATTCGCACTCCCTGGTGTAATGCTCAAGTATGACCGAAACCAGTAAAAATAGAAAGAAAAGAAAGATGATATAGGATACTTAGAGTCCAACTCAGAGATGTGGGTGTTTTGTTTATTTTCAGGAGAATTGCCTGTTTGCTTAAAGGGATAGGACAATGATGCATGTAGCCCTCGCCCAAATACAAGCATCAATATGGTCATATCCCAGCAGGCATACGACGTAAAACAACATTGTTTCAACGCCAATGCAATGTCGACGTTAATATTACTTGACTTTTCGCTTACTGTCAAGGCGGCAACTTTAATATTCATATCTGGGTGTGGTTCGGCTATTTCATCTACTAAACAAGGGAAATCAGGTTAATATATTTATAATTTGGTAAAGGGTTAATAAGCTTTTTGGGCCGCACAAACGTGCGTGTATTTCATGAAAATCCTAAGCGTATCACAGTTATTAACCCTTAAAGCGTATAATCACAAAATGTATGTTTTTGTCGTCCACTAAACTATTTGAAGCCTCATAGATAAACAGTGTGGACCCAGATCAGACTACTCCTGTAGGAGCAGTCTGATCTGGGTCTACAATGTTTGCCTCCCTGCTTACGTTAAAAGACATTTTCAGATGCAGTTATTTTGCTGGCATTTTAAGAACTAAATAATGACTGAGGTGGTAGCAGAAGATGATACAGTTACTTTTTAATAAAACCACGCCTCCTTTTCAGCTTTTACCTATGCCTAAGGTTGACTAGTCCTTATTACGCATTCGTGAGGCGCCGCCTTTACAGTAAGCGAAAAGTCAAGTAATACGACGTTGTTTCTATGTTGTGTGCCTGTTGGATTTCTAACCGACGTACTAAACGTGTAAACTAGCTCGACTTGATTGGATTACATGGTACAGCAAATACATACTCTGTCGGAAGGAGGAAGTTCACTTGTCTGTCTCCACGCCATACCTCCGTAAAATAACCATTGCAACCTGTGTGTGGCTGAAGCCCAAGCAGTTGTTTGATTCTCTCATTGTCCGAAGCCATCTCCCGATCATGTGATTTCTAAATATATCTTTCTCTGATTTGTTTAGACAACTCTTGTTAGGTTCTTCTCTATAGCTGCAACAGTAGGCTAATTTCCAAAAGACAACTCTTTTCCATCGCATTTGGGTGTTTATAACTGCAACAGTAATAAAATTTCACTTACATGATCGCATAGCCGGATGCGTCCATTCACGATGCTAGATAGTGTCCCTAGCGTACATTGTAGCCTAGTGAGCAGTCCCGGGGTTGTAAAGCATGTAATTTATCATGCTTGTAAATGTTAAAATACCAAGAATTGTCGGCATTTCAACATTAAATGGGCATACTGAATAGAACAAGACAGAGTGCGAAAGTAAGAAAAGTTGAGTTGAGCAGGAACATAGAATTAAAAGATCTGCGCCTGTGATCAAGTGAACTTTCTCTCAATAAACATTTTTATCAAATGTCGTCGCGTCTGGGAGTGGTATAGCCAGGATAGCGCGATGCAATAAAATCGATAAACCATCTGTGTAAAAAGGCTGAGCTAAAGGTTGTGGGGTCTAGGAGGTTAGGACTTGGAGTGGGGCAGGGGTAAGTGTGCTAGTTTGTACACGGGGAGCAGCGTTTGAGATGGATTTATGGTGGTTTGAGGTGTTTCAGTAGATACCACAATATTACACACATTCCCTCCGCGCCTGCATGCACTACGTGTACTGACATGGTTTAGCGTGACGTTACAACTACCGCGATGGCGAAGGCGATACTGCGCCTGAAAACTTTGGCATTTGTTTCTTCATAGAACATGAACGGTTCGATCTTTTTACGTCTAAAAGTACGAATAAGGGCTGTTATGTACATGCCATGTGTAAAATGCTCTTGTTCTGAGCTAAAATTGTCAAAACATCTGCATACTTTGTTCGTCTAGACAAAAAAAAAAATGAAAAAATCCCGTTCTTGGTTCGATTTGGTTACGGTTCTCATCTCACAGCAAAGCTTTTTTCAACGTCGCATTTGACCTATTTAGCAAGGTAAATCATATCTACATAGAGTAGCAATGCCGGATTTTTACATAGTTAGCTCATTCTTTTACAAAAAAACCCAAAACAAGCGAGAGTACCTACCTTTGTATGTATTTTCCGTGGCGATGCCACTACCGCGAAAGGTCCCGGATGTGACAAAGGAACAAATTAACGTTAACGCAATTTCGCGGTAGTTCCGCTGATGCCCACCCGTGACCACTAGTGGTTTACAGATTTAGTAAAGTTGCGTAAAAAAGAAGGAAATTATTGACGTTTTCACGTCAAATATGCGATGTTTAAGTATTTTTAAAGCCATGTAATAAATAGAATTTAACATTCGTGCTTTTTTATTATTGAATTTATTAAACTCATTGCGAAATAGAAATAACATGCTCGTCAATTCTCGCATTTTATCTCTTTTCCCCAACTCGTTTAATAAATTCAATAAAGCATTAGCATTCATGTAAGATCCTCTATGACTAACCATGCTAACCTTTCTATCTAGCATCTTACATGAGAGCTCGTGGTTTATTGAACGAGTTAATTAAAAGCGATAAAATGTTTCAATGTAGGCGTGCCGAGTATTTTCGCAAAGAGTTTTATAACTTAATAAAACAGAAGTCCAAATGTTAGATTCAATTTCTGATGTGACATTTATAAGTAATTAAACTTGAACTCGCCAAGAACATATATAAACGCCGTTGTCATTCGCGACATTATCACATACATGTAGGGATTCAGCATGATTTTCTATGTATTAACATCTGCTGGACCCACAATGGTGGCTGTGCACCCGAGCCTAGAAGGCGAAAGTTTAAACAGCATCGAGTGGCCTAGCAGATGTTAGTGTATTAGAAAAATATGATAGTTATTGATGCAAAAAATCATTTCGTTGCTTTAAAAATATTGAAGTAAACGCCTCGAAATGCTGCAAGTACATTTCCTTGTAAATACATACATGTACATGGGTCTGAGCCGGTTTAAACATGATTGTTAAAAACTTGCGACACGGCTATTTAATTATGCAATGATAGAAAACGTTCTAAATATGTAAATGCTCACCTATTTTGATGCTTGTAACATGGACTCCCAGGCGCGACATCACATGATATAGAATACTACATGTATTTATCACATGACGTCGCGCCTGGGAGTGAAATAACGCCATTCAATAAAATCGATAAACCACTAGTGGTTTATAGATTTACGGGAAACGTTATGACGTCCATAGTAACGTTGCGTACATAATGACAAAATTATAACGTTTTTACGCCAGAAATGAGATTTCAAAGTATTTGTCATGTGATAAATAGAATCTAACATTCGTGCTCTTGTATTATTGAGTTTATTAAACTCTTTGCGAAAAAGAGATAAAATGCTCGGCAAGCCTCGCATTTTATCTCTTTTACACAAATCGTTTAATAAATTCAATAAAACATGAGTACTCATGTAAGATCCTCTATATAGTGGAAAGGATATGAACAACCCACGACAAAACAAGCACCATGATCGCACCATAGTAAATATCTTGTTGTGTCCTAGACATTCGCTCTTTTTTTATACATAAATGTATGGTTATAGTTTTTTTTAAATTACTTATGAATTAGTACTAGAAATAATAACAAAAATAATAAAACAGTAAAATTGTTAGATAAGAATAAAATAAAATTTATTAGAAAATAACACACCCACCAATACAACATATTCGCAAGTCAATGGTACTTAGTCCACTTCGTTGCTTACGCACGTGCGTAAGCAACGAAAAGAACTTAGTACCCTTGGCTTGCAAAGATGTCAACACAATCGCTTGTGCAATGTGGGAGTCGACTGGCAAATGGAGTTATGGTACAATGTAAGATATGGTATGCAAGGGTTCATGGCTACTCGTACATATCGCAAATCTCACGCGCATTCTACGTTTCCTCACTATAGGTTAATCTTAAGCATACTCGGTCTTCCCTCTGATTTGTTAACATGATTCTGAGCTAGTCCGTTGTTCTTTTCAGTTCGACAAAAGTTTAGTTTGCCAGATTATTACATGTGTCGAGTCATGGGCCGCTATCGTCCCACTAGCGAACGCCATTTCGAACGTACCGATGGTGGCAAGTTCTGCAATACTCGTAATATAAATTATGCAAACTGACTTTTTGTCGAAAACCATAAGTTCGTTCGCCAGAACGACGTTTGGTCGAATGAGGTGATCGGTCGATACTACCCTATGTCGACTACGAGATTTTGTTCACTATAATTTGTCGAATTACGTCTTAATTCGTCGAATTTTCAAGGAAATGCACTTGTACTAAACGCTCAATTTTTATTTACATGCTTTTTTACCATAACAACTGGGAGATTATCCTGGGATTCTGATTTGAGCGTCTTGAGAACTAGTCGGAGCATCTTTCAGCCGAGCCATTGAGTTTTAGACCCTAGCTTCGTGATGACTTTAAGGATAACAGTTGTGTTCAGTCATTAACTGTTGTCAACCTACGCTTTATAGTTGCGATGTCACATGGTCGATTACGAAGTTTAGCCCAGTACATTTGGACTATAATTTTTCGAATAACGTTTAAATTCCTAAATTCGTCGAATTTTAGACGAAAGTACACTTGTACTAAAAACTCATTTTTTTATTTACATGCTATTTTTACAATAACAACTGGGAGATTATCCTAGGTATCTGCTTTGAGCGTCTTGAGTACAAGACGTACAGTAGCATCTTTCAGCCGAGTCATTGAGTTTTAGACCGATGACTAAAAGGATAACAGTTGTGTTCAGTCTCACTTATAGGGATTTCATTTACTGTTGTCTAGTTGAGATTTCACATCGTCAGTGCTTCATATTACAGCGTAAACATGTGCTGTTGTTTTTTCTTTAGCGTATTGAAACCTCTTCAAAACATTTCCTGGCAAGCCTTATTGCTACATGTAGGAAAATATTTCGGTACATCAATTTTTCTGACTATGTGACCAGGATTTCATATGCAGAAAATAAACAGCAACATACATGTAGAATAAAATCATTGATTTCTAAATCATTTCTATAAAAATACTTAAGTTGACCATTTCGACGGAATCACGTACCGCTTTTATTTTATTTTTTTTTTGTTGTTGCTGTTTTTGTTTTGTGTTTTGACCAAACGACGGAAAGTCGCATTGACTAAAAATCGTATGCGACTAAAGGTCATATCGACGAAATGGTTTTCGACGAACTGTCGTGCACCCAACTGACTCACTTATATTATACTGCTGTTCCTATGAAATGTCGTATTGGTTTAAACTTTATTTTATTTGTACGAGGGGCATTTGGAAAGCTCTTTGCATGTTCTTTTATCTCAGAAACCGATTTACAAACCCTATCAAGTTTGGTATCATTTTAAAGAACTATCTTTCCTCTATGTTATGGCACAAATTTCATGAGGATATTATAATGCAGACACGAAAAATATTATTGTGAATACATGTACTGTTTGTATACTGGAAAACGCAAAATTTCAGTGGAAAAGTAAGCAGAACATTAACAATAGTTCGTGAAATTAGTTACTTTTGTAGCATTTCGTAGGCCACAATCTGGTACAGTTATTATACAATTGATGACCGAGTTGGGTGTTTCCAATAACTAAATACCAGAACAGCAATACAAAAACCGTCTGGAAAGCAAATCAATGCGCTAATTTTTCGACTTAAAATCGCATGTCACAATGCGCATATTTTGAAAATATAACCGACAGAAAGTTAAAAATGCTTTGAGTAGGTATTTTTGTCAAGCACACTTTATGCTCTTTGTATTGAAACCAAAATAAAATTTGTAAACCAGAACAAAAGGAAGATAATTCTTATAATCTCCCAATGGGGCAGTGTAAGTTTAGCTATGGGCTGACGTTTTGGTTCATTTTAATTAAAAAAGTCGTAAACAAAAAAGTAAAAATACTTTGAGAGTAGAAATCAATTAATTTTGTGATGGTTAACGCGATACCATGAGAAGTTCTTATGTCATTAACAAGATGTGACGGGTTAAGTTACCCCACCCACTTCTTGAAAAGTAGGGATAGTGTTATTAGGAATAATTTTCTTGAATACAGAACTAAACAAGCCACACTTTTTGCGCGACGAAATGATTTTTATGCATTGTTCGCTACAAATAAAGCAAAACATATACTCAATAGGCATTTTTCGTGCTACTGTAGTGACAAAATTTTTAGTATAGTATAAAGAAAAATCGAAAAAAAGTCCCATTTTTGAAAGTTTACCATTTCTCTATTAGTCAGCTTTTTCTGAATGAAAAGGTGGTAGTCGTGCAAGCAGTGGTCGCATAATATAATTTGATAAAAAATAAGTTGGCACCAAATCGTTAATTTGTCAAATCAAGATCGCAAATAGGGTCCCCAATTTTCCTTTGGTTTTTTTTCAAGAATTTTGCTTAAAATTTCCGCCAGAATATAAACCCCTACTCATTCTGAGCATGCGCTGCACGTGCACGCCAAGTCCTTTTTCGACAAAAATTAAACCATCAAGTAGCGGTTGAACTCTAGTTTCCAAAAATGTATTATTTGATAGCAGTTTATCAACGCATTGTGGAGTTATGATTCCGTGCTAAGAACTTTCCAAATGAACCTCGTATATTATATGACAAGTATACGAAACAACACAGAATACGATTACAATACAACCACTATACAAATGGGATTCAGAAAAAAAAAGTCAAATGACTTATGACGTATTCTGTTTGATTGATTGATTTGATTCTTTTCGTCCCATCAACAATTGTTCAGTGATGTAGGGACTGCACCAGAACTTAGCTAGGATTAATGTGTATTGCTCATGGGCACAACGAAGTGACGCCGGTGAGGCTCGAACCTTCGGCCCGTCGGTCTCGAGTCAAGCACTCTACCACTGAGTCACTGCGCTCCAAATGTCGCATTGTGTGGCATTTCATTTGCTAAAGCACCCATTAAGGGGTTTCTAGTATACAAAACTCAGACAGCACACAGTATAGGGCCACCATGGCCCGCCTGCGAAACGTCATTATAATGACGTTTCGCTGGTGAGCCGATGGTGGCCCACACTTAAATGTTTCCTAGGATGTTGGGATTGCAGTGGCTCAGTGGAAGAGTGTTTGACTCAAGACCGAGGGGCCGCGGGTTCGAGCCTCACCGGCGTCACTGCGTTGTGGTCCTTGAGCAAGACACATTTATCCCAGCCTTGTACTGGTTCAACCCAGGAATACCCGTCCCTGTTTAACTGAAAGATTGTTGATGGGACGTAAAGAATCAAATCAAACAAACAAGTTTCCTAGGATGTGAATAAATTTTACAAGCTTGAGCTTCTAAGCGAGTATATGTTTGGAGCGCTAGGAAGCTAAATAAATATGAAAAGGTATGTAAAGTATCAGAACACTGCACCATCAAAGCCAACTTCGACCCAGCTCGGCCAGTTCTCAACCAACTCAATCATCATGCAGCCCGGTAAAATGTTCCCTGGTTTTAGTGCTGTATTCCAAGGATGATATTTAACGAATAAAGTGGCTAATTCATAGATCGGTATTTTGCCCATGCCGTCTTGGCTGTGTTTTCCTTGGTTGAAACAGAGGCAGTGTCCGTTTTACTGCAATCCGAATCAGCTATCTTTGACGTTCAGGCGCTTTACCTGGAATCTTCCGGAACTGTTATATTTACACAGCTCCATCTGATAAGTCCGCATCCTGCGGTTCGGAATACCTGTTTAAACATTCCTATTCCTGATTTTTTTCTGAAGTTGCAATATTTAGAAACGAGCCTTGGAGAAAGGATATTTTTGTAGCAAAGTAGTGGAGTATTGGAACATTCGAAAGAAGGTAAAACAATAGTTAGACAAAATAGATCTAGGTCGTCTTTTAAAACCCATTTCAGCCGAATGGAATTTTCCTCTATTATAAATTGGACCAGTCCATTTCTATGCTTATCAGTTTTCGCTAGACCTTTCTGTAAGAAAACAGTGGAGACCCTGATCAGACGCCGCATTTTGCGGCGTCTGAGCTGGGTTTCTACTGTTTGTCTACGTCCCACAAAAGGGACGCTAGGCTTATATGGGTTAACATGTATGTTTTACTTTATCTGTTATTTCAAGCTGCTATCCCTTTCCGTGTAAACTTATACTGTTTTTCCTACTTAACAAACTTGAAGTCAACGTTTCTTTAGTGATAAATGTAAAAACATTTCA
This sequence comes from Loripinus fragilis, assembly GCA_964019695.1. Taxonomy (NCBI): domain Eukaryota; kingdom Metazoa; phylum Mollusca; class Bivalvia; order Lucinida; family Lucinidae; genus Loripinus; species Loripinus fragilis. The sequence goes on from OZ026515.1 coordinate 101,839,119, forward strand.
AGGTGCTTCCATTTAATCCTACATTAACCCCTTAAGGAAAAGTGTATATGAGCCGCAACACATGATTTCCAACAATGTAGCATATTTAAGTGTAGACTCATACGAGCCTGTGCAGCCTCTTCAGTTTTAAGCTTAGAAAACCCAAATGTTATTCAGTCATTGGCTTAACAGTCATAGAATATTAAAGCGACTAGCAAAGGCTCTGATCAGATTGCGCGTATGCGCAAGCTGATCTGAGTCTTTGATGGTCGTACATACTATATTGTTGGAAATCCCATGTCGCGGCTCGTATGTTCATGTATATTCGAGCCGCGACATGTGATTTCCAATAATGTGGTACATGTATGTAAGACCAGCAATGTCTCAGACCAGCCTGCACTAATGCGCTAACGCGCAGACTGATCAGAGGCATTGCTAGTCGCTTGAAAATTATATGAATATTAAGCTACTGGCTGAACATCATTTGGAGCTTCTAGGCTTAAAAGGAGGCTGCGCAGGCTCATCTGAGTATACACTTGTCAAAATGCCACATTGTTGGAAATCACATGTCGCGGCTCATACATGAATTCTTTACAGACGAGTTCCGTTTACTGAAATACTACAATAGGGCAACATTTCAATATAGGGATCAAACATGTTTTTCTATGCATTAACATCTGCTGGGCCCCGAGGGTGGTGTTGAAACCCGAGCCTGAAAGGTGAGGGATTTAACGACCACCGAGGTGTCTGGCAGATGTTAGTGTATCAGAAAACCATGTTTGATCGTTATTATTGCATAAAGTCATTTTGTCACTTGAAAACTTTGGAAAAACGCTTCGAAAAGCTTTTTTTTAATTACTATAATGGCGCGCAAAAACATGAAGGATTCGAAGGTTTTGAAAACGCCTGTTCCAGAGCAAAGACTTACGTCAGTCTAACGTCATTAAATAACGTTCATTTCTTTGCACGTTACTGTTGATGACGTCAATGTTTGCGACGGCCAAGAATGCGTATATGTAAAGTACAAACGCCGTGCATCAACAGCACGTGAATTGCCTGATTAATACATGGGTTTTTGCCGGTTAAAACATGGCTGTTAGTAGCGTGCGACACGGCTTTTTATGCAATAATATAGAGTATAGTTAAAATTGATCATCCGAATTCCGATACCTCGAAATAGATTTGGAAAACATTATATTCACTGTATTTAATAATTTCATATCAAAACAAGTTTTGTCTGCTTAAACTAAACAACTCACACCCATACTATAATTATGTTCTGCTGTAATAGAACACTATGAATAAAATCACATTCGCATGTGTTAATTTAACGAACCTTAGTAAACACTGGTTGGGAGCAAAAAATACACGTGAACCCTTCTGTTGATCTGTATATGGGCAAATCATTGTGAAAACATGTCGGGTAAGTTTCAGATTGTTTATTTATGTGATATAAAAAAATATTTATCATGAGAATTTCAACTTCATACTAGTAGTTCGGGAAGCATAAGTAAAGATCTTGTCGATGTATTACTCCGTTTTTTCTGTTTATTGCTGTGATTTCGGTTATTTTCACTTTTATTCTTAGAAAATCATTATTTTACTTTTGATTTTAAAAGCGACACCGGTACCATTTCATTAATATTTGCTATACACCTTATTTGAAATGACTGATGTTGCATTATGAGTATTTCATGATGTATTAGATTTCAGATTATAATTAATAATTCTAAATACCGTGCTATGGAAGTGCAATTATTTGCAATGAAATTTATAGAGGGGTTAAAAAATGTTTTGTATCGTGTGTTGCAAAACTGATTATCAGCACTGCATGTTGTGTTGCGGACATGCTGTATGGTATGTCATGATAATACAATAATCGAGTTTCGATATTTTTGAAGAATAACATTTTAATATGTTTGAAATTATTTTCCTAAAATGAGAACACATGTACTTGGCATATGCACACATTGTTTGTTGAATACTGAAAGTACAAAGTGACATATTTGATTCCATCTACATTTTATTGCAGAATCCAGTGAGACAATCTATAATTCAAAACGGATAACGTGCTCATTTCACCATGCAAAAAACGATGCAAGAAAGTAAAGCCATGTGGCAGAAACGTATAGACAACCACGAGGTTCATAGACTCGTCAATCCTTTCTCGGAATTCTGGGGCGAAGGCGACAGGGTAGACTATCAGGAAAAGCTGAGGACATTCGGCGGGGTGTCCCATCTGAGCATGCTTAAGAAGGTGGACTCCAAGTATGGCAACCCCGTTGAAGGATCCCTAACAGAGAAACGCGGGTATAAGGCTAAGGATTTTATTACTGGTAATATTGTGGAGTGTTGTGACCTAATCAAAAGCCTCGGTGTGAAACAGGAGGACGGTGCGTATACAATAACTTTCGGTGAAATGTTTAAGGCGTATGAGCGGATAAATGACAAAGTGGTAGGCATTCTTGTGAGGGCCAGAAAACACGGTTTTGTGGAATTCCCTGGAGAGATGTTGTATCAGCGACAGGATGAGGATGTGATAATCCGCTTATTAAAAATGCCAAAGTTTGAGGATATAAATTTGACTTACGTCACTTTTGACAAGCCCGAGGAACAGATGCCGTTTCAGGAGCCAGTTAAACCTCAAAATTGATCTCAAATGACGTCACCAGTGTCAAAATGGATTTAGCCATGAAAATCAGGCGTGTCGCAGTCAGTATACAGTTTTGGGCGCCGTTTGAATGGCGTTTTGCTGTTGGGCCGATAGTGTTCCACTTTTAGATTATGCAACACTGAAATGTGACCCTTAGATATTGTTTTACTGCTACAATGTAATATAGTAGAAATTGTCAAGTTCAACAGGGCAGAGCCTGCCCAGTCAGCATCTAATCCTTGGTCACTGTCGCCCGCCAGTTAAACGCCATTTAGGTGCTTACTGGGTAGATATATATGTACGTATGTGTCTACTTCAATGACAGACAAATCTGCATATACTACATTTTCTTAGCATAGGGAACAAAAGGTTGTTGACTGTTTTCGAATTTTAGCACAAAAAATGCATAGATGGTACCGGTGTTGTCATACTTGACTAAATACAAATGGAACCTATATCTGCAATATGAGTTTTCTGGGCATCACTCATCATTTCAGTCGAGATTCAGTCAATATGATGTGATGCGCAAAATAGCATAGCAAAATACAGTCCCCATGAAGTGATCTGGTTCGCATCACACTGGTAAATGTATACGTCGATTTGGTGGTATTTACGCGTATTGCCGGTCCTTCATAGACCGGAAGTGGTAGATATTGGTGTTAATACTATATAGAAAAACATGCCATATGCCTATAGAATAAGATCATTTTAAGTATTCGGCACGCACATGGCGATATATGTAAGCATTTAGGAATAGATTCGAGTATCCGATGATCGGTACTCGAATCTATTCCTAAATGCTTACATAAATCGCCATGCACATACTGAATTCTTAAAAATGATCTAATTCTATAGTCCTTTAGGCATATGACATGTTTTTCTATGTAGTATTAAACACCAATATCTACCACTTCCGGTCTATGAAGTACAGGCAATACGCGTAAATACATGTACCACCAAATCGACATATACATTTACCAGTGTGCGCATAGGCTAGATCTTTTAGATCATTTGACCAGTGTAAGATGTGATATAGTTAAGCTTTCCATTTTCACTGGATTGAATTGTATACATTATATTTATTTTAATGAGACCGTTGACACCGCATCTTTACCAGATATACCCGTCACCTAAAGTCTGTATTTACATGTATAAGCTCATTATCAAATGTATGTCTAGTGAATACACCAAACATGCCCGACACCTTGACCTAAAGTCTTAACCATAAGTTCAGTATTAAATGTATGTTCTATAGTTGGGAAAATGCACAGCGCGGTGAACACACCAACCACACACAAAACCTTTAGCTTATATAATAAACTCCTTGTTAAAATGTAGAGTTGGGCCTGAAATTAACGTTACACAAAGTACATCTGTTGTGCACATAATGTGCACCGTGCTGTCATTAAACTGATAGTGAATCCATGCATGTGTTTATGGTGTAGTGCACACCTTATGCACAAGGGTGTAACATAAGTTCGGTCTCCTCTTTACTGTATGTTCTATAGTTGGACAAAATGCACAGCACAGTGAGCTCATTAATTTGCAAAGTATTCCAAATGCTGCTCTTACACATAATTAACGAATCGGCTTGCGAACATACGGCGTATCTTGAATCGCTTAGAACGCCACGGCAACGCCGTACAGTATCAAAAGCTAACGTAGCCGTTACGCTGCATGATCGCCACCTTAGCGATCGTCCATCGAAACAAGCACGTAAGCTCTTGGTGCTGTGGCGTTGAAAAGGCGTTCTAAGCTCTTCCAGATGCGCCGTTCATTTGCAAGCCGATTCGTAAATTTGTAAGAGTACATGTAGCATAAAATAAATCAGGCGGTGTTCATTCGAATCAAATCGATTAAGCTTTAGTCTATTTCAACGCATCGAGTTTTTATTTTATTTTCTTCGTTGAAAGAAGACTTTAAGCTTTAAAAAGCTCTGTACTGATTGGTTGTGCTTTGAGCACACATTCATTGACGCAGACTGGCTCCAGTCCTTAAAACAATTTTTCATCAATGTGTCATATCATATACTTGTAGCCAGTCAAACTCTGATGGCTCTGTGTTCCTTAAAACAAAGTTTCATCAATGTGTCATATCATATACTTGTAGGCAGTCTAACTCTGATGGCTCTGTTTTTTACAGAGCCATCAGAGTTAGACTGCCTACAAGTATAAAAAAAAAACAGAGCCATCAGAGTTAGACTGCCTACAAGTATATGATATGACACATTGATGAAAATTTGTTTTAAGGACTGGAGCCAGTCTATCATTGATGTTACGGGTTTTCTCTCAAACGATGGTATTGACGTACGTAAATAGATCCATTTGTAGCCAACGCATGTACGCATACTTGAGCAGTGCGCTATGACTGGCTACTGAAATTTTGACATGGTGACAATTTTTACTATGACCACCTCTGACAATTTGAAAGCGCCAAAAATGCTTGCGTGTCACGTTATTAACATACGATTTTACAAACTTTGAAACTGTATGCGAAGTTTTAGGGTTTAAACTGTTATTATATGAGCAAAAAATATATACTGGTCACTATGGTATGGTGCCTTCGCCTTTTGCCTGGGGTAACAAAGGCGCTGATCAGACTGTGCGGATTCGCAGGCTGGTCTGCGCCTTTGTTGTTCGCAAATTACCGAAGACAAGTTTCTCGCGTCTTCCCCCATATTATGTTTGCTTACTATATGTTTGTATCGCACAATGTGAATCCGGATCAGCTGACTTCATCAGAAGCCATCTGATCTAGATACACACTGATTTCAGAAGAGGTATAGAATTTATCATTGTGTTGTAAGTCAAGCGAAATGGACTAGAAATCGACGGGATGAGTTGATCTAAAATTATATATCACGTTTCAAAACTTTAAATAGCATAGGGCTGTTTGGCAAAAGTGTATGCTTCTTTAGAGACACATACAATGTCTTGAGTTATCAGAGGTGGTCGCACAAGCAGTAAGCTGTGTTATATTTTTGTCTTAATATGATTCCAGTTTTGTTTCGAAATGTTTATTAACGCAGTGTTTTACTAGATGGAGAAAATACGTATATTTATACATGTACATGTATATGTATTAAAGAAGACTCACTTCTGAATTTCAAACGCCTGTAACTTTCTTATTAGTTGACAAAAAGAAAAAGTGTGGTATTCATTTTTTTAGTAAGATCGCAAAGAATATTTTGGCTATTACATGTAACTTGTCGGAATTTGCTGAAATTTTCAAATTTTCTACTCCTGCTCATTATGGTTTAAGTTTTGGCCGACATTGTACGTTATACAACGTCTTCATTAGTATGACGTAATGTGTGAACGTGTAAGACCTCATTTAGTGCAAAAAATCTGTCATGTTTAAAATGGTATAATATAATAAAAAGTAAATTCTATATTTTGGAATGAAATATGCCATCTATTTCATCTCGTGAAGCGAGAAAATGTATATTTCATGCGTGGCTTCGCCACTCATGAAACATGCATTTTCGCTTCACTCGATGAAATAAAAGGCATGTTCATTATCCTCTATATTTTGCCTTTGAATAGTCCACTCCTACCATTACCGATTACTTTGAATTACTGATTGTGCAAGATAAATGGAGTCTTCACTGGTACATGTATAAAGAGACACATATTTTCTCATATTATAGGTTTGTAGATTAGATCACGTCCAACTAACGGCTTCATTTTTGTTTTATGCTGCACCCTTAGAATATTCATATCAATGTGCGGATCCAGAAACAAAAATTGTGGGGGGGGGGTCTTGGCAACGTTTTTTTTTCGTTTTTTTTTTTTTTTAAGTCAACATGGTATTTCAATTAGGGTCGTACGAACCTCCCTCAAGAAGCAATAATTGGACACGATGTGTCCAATTATTGCTTCTAGAGGGGTGCCCGAACCAGACCTTCAAAGGAGACCTATCGCCATTTTGTAGTCCGGACCCCCTGCCCCCCCCCCCCCTTCCTCTAGATCCGCCGAAAATATATGTAGTAATCAAAAACTGTCATGAGCCTCATTAGACTTTTACGGCAGCAAATGGCTACCAATCCACTGTTTTAATGCATGATGATACGCCGATGGCTACGACAATGACAGTTTTCGATTCCACTTACATGTATCAGGTGTGACTATATGTTTCACAGTATGTAAACTGAAATAAACATCCTGTACCCGTTATCCTAGCTCTCGCCTTATAAATATGAATTACAGCACTCGTGCGTAACCAGTTGTCGGAAATCGTGATGTGAGAGTTGTTGGTACAGCTGTAATTACGAGGGTCCACCTATTAAAATTAATTTTTCCATAGATCTTAGTAGTTTTTACAGTTACAACCATGTAATCATATACACATGTGATTGCCAATTCCACTAATACATGTACCATACAAACTGGCATTTAAGCTCGTTTTCGGCACAGAACCGCTCTGATTGTGAGCAAGTCGTTTTTTAATAAAGCAAAATGCAAAGGAGGAAACCGTTAAAATCATGGTATAAAACGAAATAAAATAGATAAAATGGCTTTTCTTAACTTGCTCGAATGTGTATTGTCTGTATCGCTAACAATATAAATCGAAACGTGTGCATGTACCTAAATATACGCATTTTTCCAATTACTGGTTACGCACGAGTGTTGTTATTCATGTTTATAAGGCGAGAGCTAGGGGGAACGGGTACAGGATGTTTATTTCAGTTTACATACTGTGTGTTTTGTAATATCATTATTCAGTTGAGTCAGAAAGCAAGTTAACCAACAGATTGCTTTGTAATAGTCGCGTCACACTGAGACCAGACTCTGGGCTATTTTTTGTTGCTGAATTTAGGGAGCAATTTTTTCTACTAAAACCGGTTTTCCAATGTATTTGTTGTGCCAGTGACGTATATTAGATCTCAATTGAATTGGGGCTTCGAAGCGAGAAAACCTGTCTTCGGATGTTTGCGAACAGCACAGGCGCAGACCAGGCTGCGCATCCGCGCAGTCTGATCAGCGCCTGTGTTACATGTAATCGCTAATTGGAAAGAAGCATATTTAAACTTGCTTCAAGCAAAATTTAAATATTCTAGCTAGTCTCTAATGTTCGGAAGAGCGGTTTGAGTCTCGGTTTTTCGGAAACCCCGAAGACAGGTTTTGTCCCGACGAAGCCCTTATACAGGTCACTGGTTGCGCAGCAGGCCCGCGGAATGCGGCAGCTGGTTAACGCGTTCTTTGCATTCGCAACCATCTTCGTCTTCTGTGCCGTCTGTTTAGCAATCAGTATTGATCCAGATCTATTCTGGGTCCATACTATTTCAAGCTAACAGTGAAATACGGTGGTACATGTATGCTTAGTGTAACGCCTGACATCAACAAATTACTATTTCAGCGGCCTTTACAAGTCTCAGTAAAAGTGTTAAACTAAAAATTCCAATCGGATGGTCCAGGCGGGATGGCTGTTTGTGTTAATTTTGTATTCTGACTATTTTATTTATCTCTTTTATAATTAGTTTGCACATATTCGTGTATATACATTTTTGTACTTTATGTTAGTGTCATTATGTTGTTTAGAGAAATGGAGAAATTTGAAGAATCATACACGAGGAGAACATATACTCGAGTATGGGTAAATTTTGATCGAAGGCGGATCAAAGATTGGACAAGTCTACTTAGTAGCACGCAAACTTAGTAGCACGTGCACTTGGCAGCACAACAGGTTGTAATTCTTACATTGTATTTCTAAACCAAATGTGTACTCTTCTGTCTCGTGATATCGACGTTGAGCTGAAAATCTGGATTCGTCTCTAACTTATGATCCGTCTAATACGTAATACAATGTACGTCCTCATACATGAACATGTATCTTAAAATCTACACTACAACTAACATGTTAACACGTGCCAATCGTCATCAAATACCAAGTCGTTCCCGTGCTTGCGTATGATGACATCACAATTGCACGTATTTTGTCCAATTGTGAAACAAATTAAGTTTTTTGTCATGAAACACACCAAGTTGACGTGTAGCTCTCTCTAGGTCTTGAACCGTATGCTTACTATGTTTTCACATGCATTATTTTTAGGCTTACATGAGCAACTTTGCATATGTGAATTTTTCTCGTATGTATTATGTCTATCATGGACCTCGCTGTTAGGAAACCCTATTTTGCATGCAAAGAAGAAAGGCGTAGACCAGCCTGCGCATATATGCATGCCGAGCAGCGCCTTTGCTAATCGCTCCATGGGAAGTGTAATGATTAAACTTGCCGCGTATGTGCAAAGTTCCAGTCTTCTTACTAGTCTCTGAAGCTGAGTACAAGGCTGGATGGAGCCTCAGTTGTTCAAAAGCCTCAACTAGAGGGTTTCTTGCGCTGAGGCCCATATTATGTGAAATCCAGCAAATAAATGACATCAAAAACAACATCGTACAATGTACCATTGTCGACGTTGTATTTTATGTTTTATGTCTACTGGAAAGCAAATCCATCTTAAAGTGCATACAGAGTATTACTTTGGTCTGACAAAAATGTTGCGAATCGTAAGCATGGCACAAAAACACAAGCGTGCAACTTTACCCGTAACAAGCATAAGCAGTTGTATATGTGACAATCTCAGTAAAATGTGTTTAGCTTTTTTATGTTCATTATTAATATGTCTATGAAATTATTAATAAACTTTTTGATGATAAGAATTATCAGTTTCTCTTTCTTTTGCCGTCGATGTGGTGACGCAATCTTGTATGATGCCCCATATATATGTAGTACCTTCAAAAAGTTTAGACCCAGATTAAAATCTGTAGTATCTTACCAGGATCAGCATTCTTTGCGATTTTTTACATAGAGGGTCTTACATGAGTGCTCATGTTTTATTGAATTTATTAAACGAGTTGGGGAAAAGAGATAAAATGCGAGGCTTGCCGAGCATTTTATCCCTTTTTTCGCAACGAGTTTAATAAATTCGATAATACAGGAGCACGAATGTTAGATTCTATTTGAAATCTCATTTCTGCCACTAAAACATTATACTTTTGTCATTATGTACGCAACGTTGTTTGAGTCATAACGTTTCCCGAACATCTGTAAACCACTAGTGGCTTATCGATTTTATTGCATGGGCGTTATTTCACTCCCAGACGCGACGTCATATGATAAACTTATTTTCAAGAAATAGATCATTTTTATTCATTTATTCCAAGTATCCCATGAATCGGACATTGGCAAGCAGCGCAGACCCAGATGCTATGCTTTCGTCTCATCTGGGATTGCACTGTTTACTTACATGTAGGGGGGATGCAGCCTTGAAACCCATTCGGGAAAGTCCACCACAATTCGAGAATCGAATCATGGCTCGGGTGTATGCAAGGTAGTACTATGTACCAAAAAGCTCCATTTTGTTAGCCGGAACTGGCGTATGGAAAATTAGTTGTGTAGCATGTGAGTTCAGCTCTATTACAATCGATTTTTCTGATTATCCGAAAAGTTTAATCAGCAAAATAAATGAAGTTTATGTTTTGTTTTATTTTTATTGTAAAAAAAAACATAAACTTCATTTAAGCAGTTTGTTTTGCTGCAATCACACTTGCTATTGTGTAAACATGGTTTATGTGACGTAAGCGTCACATTATATAACGTCAGTGACACGTTATCACCCGCGTTATCAAAGTAGATCCTCGATGTACATGTACATCCGTGGTCAGATTCCACGGAATTTGGCGGAATTGGCCGAGGCAGTTCCGATTGCCTTGAAACCAAGTGAATCTGAAATGCAAACCCTTGGCGAACCGGACTGGAAATTCTGGCAAACAGCGAAGACCCAAATGAAATGCCGCGTAAAGCGACAAACTTAGCAAATTGCCAAATGAAAATGCCAACTTGTTTGTTTTTGTGTGTTTGTTTGTTTAATTTGTTTCTTTACGTCCCATCAACAATTTTTCAGTATGTAGGGATGGGTCTTCCTGGATTGAACTAGTACATGTATAAGCTAGGATTAATGTGTCTTGCTCCAGAACCCAACGCAGTGACGCCGGTGAGGTAATTCCAGCTAGAAATGACCGTGTTAATGCAAGGCACCGATGCTAAAAAGCTAGTTCATACCTTCCCTTGAAAGGATTAGGCTGATGCATTTTTTTAAGTTTAAGGTACTTGTTGGGTCCAAATTAAGGGCTACCAAAAATAAGCTGTTTTTTTTCGAAAAATTGTTAAAAGATACCCTATACGTGTTTTATCATCTAATTTGGCCTTTCTAGCACCCTTAGGACAATTTCTTACGCCAAATTGTTCCTTGGGACCCCATAACTACGGAAAAAATGTTCCTTAAAGATACTCATATTTGGACTTTGTGAAAATGTATGGTTGCCATGGCAACCTGTAATGCGAATCTTACAAATGGGGGTGTATTTACAAAAGCTATTACATCTCGGTTGTTGCTAACCATTGCTAACCATTGCCAACTAAATTTCATTTATCTAATTTGCATATTCATTAAACATAGGGGAGGGGGGATCATAAAACACTGTAAAGAACTAATTTTAGCCCCAAACGATCATCGAACCACCAACCTTCCATGTTTTATATCATCAATGATACAATTTGACAAGTCTTTTCATCTACGGTGGTGGTATACGAAATAATCTCATTTGCATATTCAAGAATATTTATTGAATCCGATAAATTAGGTTAAACAATAAACAAACATCATAATAATCTGATTTCGGCCTCAAACAAACTACCGCCGGATCTACTTTGACCTACCTTGCACCCCAAGGACACTTTTGAATTGTAGCCAAACTGTTCCCTGGGACCCACCTGGATGTGAAAAAAATCGTAATAAATAAACGGGTTTGGACTATGTGAAAATGCATGATTACCATGGCAACCTACATGTACATGTAAATTACGCTTTTCTCAATAACAAAATCAACATATCTTTGCTTCTACTTATCATAGACTAAATAAATTGATACCAAATCAAGGGAAGGCCTTTCATTCCATGCCCGGAAATGCAAATTATCTAATTTGCCTTTTCATAAATAGTAATGAAAACCTTAAAAACAAGGAAAAAACATAAAAAATCATGGATAACAAATTCCAGCCCATAGCCATCATCAAACCACCATTGTTGCATCTTCTATAATATAAGTGATGCAATTTCACATATCCTTTTGGCAACTATCATCGGTGTATTCCTGTTTCACCCACTTTTTGATTTTAAGGTAAATTTGGTATGGGAAAAACAAAATTTGTAGATATGGTGAAAAGGTGTTAATCCATAACCTGGGACATACATGTATAGTTTATTTCGGTAAATGTAAACCTAAAACAGGTGTAAAGCTATTATTGTCAACATTTTACCCCTAAACAAAACAGTCACGTTTTCTTCGATGCAAACACCTACAATTGATCGACACAGTTCCATCTCTTGAATATCGCTAATCGGTCACCAGTTTCAATCCATCGATTCAAAAACATCGTCAATTGGCCGCCACGGTCACAGTTAAATCGACTGTATATCGAGTACAATTTCATCGATGAAAACATAGCTAATCTAATCATTCACATAAACTTAATTGGCATGGGTCACGTTTGCTTCAACAGCAATGGCCGATGGTCGATGAACTCGAGCCGCGAATATTCAAATCTTCGCCGCGAAAATTTCCAGCTACAGTATGTATAAGGTTGTTGTTGTTTCAGTTATCATTGCTGCTGCTACTTCTACTGATGTTGCCCTTTTTGTTGTTGTTGTTGTTGTTGTTGTTGTTGAAGCGGTTATGATTCTGAGCCTCATTTACAACTACAGGTAGCCTTTGGTTTGATTCTTGTATATGATCGACCTTGCTTACATGTGTGTAGCATATGTACATAGTTACTGCATTTATTTCTTATCCATTAGCGATCACCTGCACACGGACAAGTTGATTGCTATCTCTGGCGATTAGCCTGTGCTATATCAGAGATAATTGGTTGTTTTCATAGCATCCTGTGGAAGTCATTATGTAGAGATAATCACATGCCTTTAAGACCAGCTTACAGCTTATTACGATGTTGGAAAGATGGTCACGATTATAGCAAGCATCTATTGACTTTCGTTTTCTAATGTCGACTGCTAGTCCAGTCAATCTACATTTCGACCTCAAACTAATTCCTTCAGAAGCCGTTTTGGCGTGAACATGTAGATAATATATCACTTATTGACCAACAAAAAGTCCTCAGAAAAATATTTAGGCATTTTCGAATAATTGGAGTTTAAAATATGCGATTTTTGCGTTTTTTCGCCCTGGCAATTCAAGTACACCGTACAAATTTAAGTGACGTAATACACCGTCGCTATAGGAAACGATACAAAAAACGATGTCTGCTTCGATATTTTTCTCCAGATTGAAATTAATTTGAAAAGAGCCAGAAAAAAATGATACGATTGGCGATTTGAAGCAACAGACCACTCAATTATGTTGGTAGGTGTTGCTTATAACAGTTGGCGACCTCAAAATATAAATTTGATTTTTAAAAGTGACGCATACATATACTTCCCGCACTATTGCTCGCATGAACCGAATTTCGGAATGCCGTTTTTTAAAAGACGTTTTCCATTTTCTGCAATTAAAAATTGTTTTAACCACACCAGTAGTACATACTATTAAAAAGTAGACGTAAGAAAATTTTTCCCTAAAATTTATGATGTTAAAAAGGTGCCGTCCCAAAAAACAATGTATGGAAGCACATAGATCTACGTGCCGTAGGAAAGGAAATCTGATATTTACTGGTCGCCGTTTTCAGTATGTTTCCAGTCCATCTAAGATCGATATTTCCATTGCAAATTAATCGGTTAGTTGCATTAAATCTTAAAACAAATACTGGATAGTTTTTGATAGTTTTTAATCTAATTGCTGGCAACCAATATGTTCAAAAGCCCATAGAATGAGAGAGAGAAAGGGATGATGGATTCCATGCCGGGTAAGGGTGAGCATGAAACATGTATTTTTGCCACTTTTACGGGAAAAGTGGTGCGACGTCGTGGCGTTACGTTCATGTCAACGTGATGTCACACATCAATTTAAACAAATTCAAAATGGTGGAACAGAGACTATGTACAGCTGCTTTCCAAAATTTTTATAGATAGCGATTTTTGTCATAATTATTTACATACCCTATACTTGTTTGCGTGTTTGTTATAAACATATCCTTTGTTTGATGTATGATTTTTTATTGCCACTACACGAACGATATATCAAGTTATAGTGAGTACAAATTTTGATTGTTTTTGGAGATTTTTTGTATCAAGTTTTAACTTCTGAAAAAGTTGATTATATTTATAGTATATCAAAGTTACATATCAAAACTCTATTTCAGTTTAAGGGCTAATAAGGAGAGCAGCAAAGAAAACTGTGGTGGTCATCTATAATGTAATGTGTACTACGCATTGTGAATATACTTTGAGAATTGAAGCTATCGAGTGTATCAACAATTAATCACTTGATTGACTTGGGTGTATGTGCACTAGCGGGTTGTACAAATTTTATAACTTAACAAAACGATTTTTAAAAGATATTTTAAGCGCATTTTTGGATGTTCAAAATTGATGCTACATAGTTAGTGCCCTTTATTATGAGAAAGACCAAAAGAAAAGTACTGCCAAACAGTTAGAATAGACCAAGTGGGTTTGAAATTGTATTAAGATTGGGAAATGTCATCTTTTAAGATGAATCCACACTCCAAACCTATTCTCATCAAAAACCCAGAATGTCTGGCATCTGAAACATGAAAATGTTTATCCACATTACATTGATTAGTGTTTAAAAAATCCACTTGAAGTCGTAGATAGGGGGCTATCTCATGACTTTAAAGGGGTCCCCCAACTTAAGCTTGTAAATGAAACAATTACCAGTATGTCATGAGATAGCCCACTATCTACGACTCCCAGTGGATTTTTACACACCAATCAATGTAATGTGAATAAACATTTTCGTGTTTCAGATGCCAGACATTCTGGGTTTTTGATGAGAATAGGTTTGGAATGTGGATTCATCTTAAAAGATGACATTTCCCAATCTTAATACAATTTCAAACCGACTTGGTCCATTCTAACTGTTTGGCAGTACTTTCCTTTTGGTCTTTCTTCTTATAAAGGGCACTTACTATTAAGCATCAATTTTTAACATCCTAAAATGCGCTTAAAATATTTTTTAAAAGTCATTTTGTTAAGTTATAAAATTTGTACAACCCGCTAGTGCACACACACCCAAGTCAGTCAAGTGATTCATTGTTGATACACTCGATAGCTTCAATTCTCAAAGTATATTCACAATGCTCCGTACACATGACATTATAGATGACAACCACAGTGTTCTTCACTGCTCTCCTTATAAGCCCTTAATTTGAAATAGAGTTTTGATAAGCACCTTTGATTTACTTAAAATATAATCAACTTTTTCAGAAGTTAAAACTTGATGCAAAAAATCTCCAAGAACAGTCAAAATTTGTACTCACTATAACTTGATATATCGTTCGTGTATTGACAGAAAAAAAATCATACATCAAACAAAGCATATGTTTATAACAAACACGCAAACAAGAATAGGGTATGTAAATAATTATGATAAAAATCGCTATCTATAAAAATTTTGGAAAGCAGCTGTAGTTGATACTAAAGTGCATGTTTTTTCTTGAAAAAGGCCTTTGGCCGAAATATTGAAATAGAGTAAATTTATCATATGTGTTAACATTGTTCCCTATGCAATATAAATGAAGATAATTACTTAGATGCAACGGAAGGAGGTTGGCAGGCTAACCAATTAAAACTTAACGAATGTGCAGCACTAGAAACATTGCCTAATCTGCATGTAGTGAAGAGCAACCGCTTCAACTGTGCCTGAAAAGTTTTCATGTCGCTAACAAGGTCTTGTATATTCTTTGAGCTGCAGCAACATTGAAATACTGAATGATGAACTTGAAAAATATCCTTGGAAAATTGATTACAAAATAATATGAGCAATACGATCCATCGGAAATAGAGCAAACACACAAGCTATAAAACAACAAGAATGAGTCTGCTTATGATATATATAATGCCCCAACCCAATCCTGGGAATGGCTGAAGTGGTATTGTGCTTTCAACAGTAGAAAAGAACAAAGATATGATACACTTTAATAACACCTACTTGACTTTGCATGGCGTAGATTCGTTACAATCTGGTGGGACGCTTGTGACCTTCTGACTACAGTTGTTAGCTAAATGACATTACTTTTCACTGTTCCAGTGTTTGTTTACATTAACATAGGAAAAAAGTGACTCTAAATTCTAGAACGTACCTCAAAATGTCTTGATTTCATCAAAAGAGAATGAAGATTATTTACAAAAACAACATGTGTAATATATGGTTTACTTCTCATATTTACATTATTAGGTCAGGTGTGTGTCAATTTATATTTTTATATCATATCAGCATCATTTTATGCGTCGTTTTATCCCAACAAAAGAGGAAAATGTTGTGATCTTTTTACACCTCGTAACATTGACAAGAAAGTATGGCATAACATGCATTAACTTGAACCAATCACATCTCTCTGCTGAGTTAGTAAGTTTGAAAGTAAGTTTTGCTTTATTTACAAAGGGTTGCCCCATTGGCCTTCTCAAACATCCTCAAGCCACTATAAAGTAGCTTGCAAAAACACATAAAACATTTAACTTGGTACTTTCAATTTTGATTAACTTTATGACCGAGCCAAAAAAAGTAAGTGAGTATGATCAGGAAATACCACAATCATAAACTGCA
The DNA here is from genome assembly GCA_964019695.1 of Loripinus fragilis. NCBI lineage: Eukaryota > Metazoa > Mollusca > Bivalvia > Lucinida > Lucinidae > Loripinus > Loripinus fragilis. Next base: position 101,855,487 of record OZ026515.1, read on the forward strand.
GACAAACCCATGGCACCATGGGGAAGAGCCACACAACAATCACGATACACCAGGAAGACAAACTAAGCAAAGCAACCAGCTCTCTCTACCCCATCAAGATGATTGCAAAACTAGAAGGGACATAAAGTAATGTACAACAGAGCATAGAACAATTTAAGACTCCCACAATGGGAGTAACAATAAATAACAAGTCAACAATAACAGAACCAGCCCCTTAGAACTGAGAGCAGCCTAAGCCATCGGGGGGCTGAAATGCATTCTACTGGTACCAAATCTTCACCCTAGTATAGTTGAATGATAATAATGCTTATGCATATGCTTATCATTGCTTCAGTTAGGGGGAAGCCAGGGCCATGATAACAGCTATCAGGTGTGAATTTTTAATTAATGGTGGATGGAGGGGTGTAAAGTTGTTTAAAATCCCATTACAGGCAAGCTATTGGAAATAGAAACGTAACATTTGCTTTTTCTAAAATGCAACTTGTATTTTATAGTATCATCATTGATGAAAATACTGAATACATCAACGGAAATGGGTACTTGTGAATGATTTAAGCCAGCGTTAGACTATTTCGTGATGCTGTCCAGATATATTAGTTTGTGTTAGGAATTTGTCTTTGATGTTGGATCATGGGATCCCAGCAATGTTTGAAATTTTTAAACAAACCAAATATTACATAAAATTAATTAAATATAGATGATTAAAATATACCATATATGCCTTCTAAACTCATTTGTTATAAATTGTGCATGGTATTTTAAATTCATAGATATGAAGCTTTAAAGAACTCATTGCGTACAACTTATTAAAGATAAAATCACATACATTATTTTTACTAAAAGACAAGTAATTCTGTTAGTCAAGACATTTGCTAAAATATCCCCAAAAAATTACAAGAGTATAGTTTTTTTAACTTAGCAATATAAGTCAGCATTACAGTATTCAGGGGCAGTGTTAGTTGCTGCATAAAACAGCAAACTCGGGTTCTAAGAATTTCCATTGTAAGTAAGATGTCAAATTTTAGACCACAGGCATCCTTATAGTATTGGCATTGTCTATTAACTTCTTATAGCTAGCATACACCACAAACGCTCAAATGACATATACTAAGTTGAAAAGTGGAATTATATATACAATCAAAAACAGGCAGATGACATCTCTTTTTACTACACCAACAATCGCTATTTAAGGAAGGATAAGATTGCAAATTTCCTTAGGATGGGTTTAGGTGGTAATGTTAATTAGGCAAGGGAACTGTTGCTTTTTAGAAATCAATAACAAGACAATTTGTTACATACGTTACAGAGATGGAAAATAAAATCATTAATAATAATGTAAGAATACTTTGTATGACTTTTGTTTTTAATTTTGATATGATCTTGCCAAAACAGCGATGGCAAAAACAATAACTTGTCATTTGAGGGTAAAGAAATTGTAAAGCAACATAAAATTGACGAAATATTGACTATAGGAAATGAATTGTAGCAGTCATTACAACATAACCTCACCAGATTAGACATCTTTAATTCAACACAGAAATGACTAATCCTTAAAATAATACTTTGCTTCAGATCTCCAACGGAGCAAAGTCATATTTGATCATGAATTTCATGTCCTGATTCTTGATTTACGCACTGTAACGTAAGTTACATTTATCATATTGAGTCCTCTACCCCGCAACAATGGATGAAAGTGTTATGATTTTGTAGAACTTAAGTCATGATTTCAGAAAACACAGCATAAAATGCAAAACATCTTGTTGGTTGTAATGGTTTGCCATATATATGGTATAGTCTGCTGGGTAAGAGGTGTTTATCAGCTCATTACAGATACATTGATAATGGCAGAACCCAAATCTTTGTTTAAAAATAAGATAAAACTAATTATTTATCTTGTCGCTTCATTTGACAAATATTTCATATACTACAAACTTTATTTGTAAACACAAATGAATTACATGACACCAACATTGAAATATTTAGAGGGAGTGTTAAATATGTAACGTATACCAAGCAACTGGAAGCCAACCCTATTTTCTAAAAGCCTGCATTTGTAACTAAAATGTTAAATACATAGAATATATACATACTTTTAATAAAGATAAAGTTTAATATAACTATTTTGAGTTATACTCATAACTGTCAGGAGTTATTTTGACACATTCAATTGGGTAACATATGTAACAGGCCATTGGTTGCTTGAACCAATAGTGCAATTATCAATCGTTCTGTGCATAATGATTGCCCTTTAAGATAAAGATATGTCTGCGGCATCACTAGGGTGAGTGGGTGTGAGGAATTGACTATCTAGCCCATAGTTAAATTTGTTTTCTCTAGATTTTACATGATTTCCAATCCCTTCAACCCACTAAAAAAACAAGCAAACAAACAAAGAAAAATCATTTCATAACGAATTATCAGAATACATTTTCAGGTAACATATTTAAGCAGTGTCTTAGCATCTACATACTGTTCGGCTATTGAAAGAAAAGGTGAAACAAGTTTGATAAATGCATATTTAAGCAAAGAAATCTCTTTTTCACTATGTTCAAACGTTTGGGACTGTGCCTCCTCCCCCTGCCTGCCCCGGCCCTTAACACTAAAATGGTACTATTTATGTTGGTTTCTTCATTTCACATCTTGCTATCTTCTTTATAATAAAAATGATAATACAATTTTAGGATATATTCTACAAATGCTTATGATTAATAGCGAAAATGCATTTTTTAACATTTTTTTTTCTTTACTTTTGCTGGTTTTGCCCCAAAAATGCATTTGGCGATGAAAATATTTCCTTTTTTTCTTTTGGTACCTTTTTAACATTGTGTCTAATAAAGATTTTAAGAAATTAAGAACACAATGTAAATGTAAAAGATAATTGCTAGATAATTGAAACAAACACAAAAATATCATTTTTTACATATTTGCTTAAAAGGCCCCTTTTTTGGCCCCTAAAAATGCATTTTGCCTGCGATTTTTTTGAGGACTTTTTTTCTGTTAATCTATGGACCTTATAGATCATAAAAATCAAAAAACCTTTTTTGAAGGAATTTGTTTGAGGTTTGGTCAAATTTTCAAGTAAATTGACTGGACTATGCTGATCATATTTGCAAATAGTTAAGACATCGATCAGGCCTGACAAACGTCGGGCCTGATCTTAATCCAAACTGTTTGACACCCCTGTGGCATTCCTTAAAGATTGTTTTTTTTAATAATTTAACATAGACTTTTGGTAATACCTACTTCTGCGCCTCAGCCAATTGCCAGCTTAGGGGCTAGTCCGCTGATTACCAACAATCAAGTGTCTCAGGTCCAGTTATTAACTCCTCCTTGATTTTGATTTGATTCTTTACGTCCCATCAACAGTCTTTCAGTTATATCGGGACGGGTCTTCCTGGGTTGAACCAGTACTAAGCTAGGATAAATGTGTCTTGCTCAAGGACCACAACGCAGTGACGCCGGTGAGGCTCGAACCCGCGACCCTTCGGTCTCGAGTCAAGCACTCTACCACTGAGCCACTGCGCTCCCAACTCCTCCTTGAATAAGACGCAATGCGAATTGCATTGATAATCCCAGGCTGAAACAGCACAGCTACAGTGTACAAACTTGTACCGAATAACATTGATAATGTCGGGCTGAAATAGCACAGCTACATGTACAGTGTACACACGTGTATCAATGTAATTTGGCGTTCCCACTACCGTGCGATCGGTTACGAATGCCACGATTGACCGTTCGTAGCTGATCGTAGGATTTTTTTCAAATTTTAGACTTGGGATACATGTACGAAGTGATGCGGGCCGATACATGTACGCACCGATAGGATTTGTTGCGATTGAATGCGATATGATCACGGTTGTTCAATTTCTGGTGATACGATCTGCCACGACCTGGCCTCTCGTATACGTTTAGACAGGATTATCCCGATCAAGTACATGATGGGGTGCCAATCTAATATGATCATCACGATCAGAGTTCCCGATTTCGGACGATGTGGTACGTGCATATACGCTCTAATGTGTTCATCTCGAACCGATATGCTCTGTTGTGAAAGGGTATGATTGTAGTTCAGATCACGATTTTAGCTACGATTGGACCCGATGGGTATATATACGTCCCAACTAACTATCGACTTCATTGTTTCCTTTAAGATCTTCTACATGTATAGAGTAAACATTTCAACTCAAAAACCCTTGATAATGGCAAGAGTTCAGGGTGATAGCATTACATTTGCAGTAAATACTCTTGCTTATATAGTGCTGCCAGGATCTAATGACCATGTTAACGTTTGCTTGTTTGTAAACATTGAAATCAAAACATTAGGCTGGCATATTCAGCAGTCAGGTGTAGTTTTGAAAATTATTTGATATCAGCTTGTATAGCTCAGTAGATAGTGTCGCTTGCAGCAGAAAATACATTTATTTTCCATTATGCGAGGTTTCGAATCCCATAAACTTAATGCATCAACTCAGTAGTTTATGCAGTGTTTACTGTCGTTAAAGCGGTATTCAGCAACCCAAATGGTTTGGAAATGATTATGAATTTATCTTTAAATATATAAATAATTAGATAAAAAATATAAAATCGAAAAACTCACAAAAAAAAACAACAAAGTGCGGTGACGGGGTTCTCTGCCAGTGGACAAGCGATTCATCCACTATGCTACGAATTCTCCTTGTGTTTGGTATGTGCATATACCATTTTAGATGTAATAAAGTGCATTGTATTATTCTAAAAATAGTGAGTTAAAAATAACTTTGTTATTGGTAAATATTATTGTAAATACAGAATGTAGTCAAAATAACGCTGCAGGCGTCTATCATCGGCAGAAAGTAATAAGTCACACAGCAGCCAGATCAGCTACAAACTCAGTCACGAGGCACCAGGAAAGCTGCAGTCATACGGATTTAAACGGCACCATTTGAGCCATGGCATGTGATTTCCAACAATATGGTATTTTGACAAGTGTAGACTCAGATGAGCCTGTGGAGCCTCCTTACAAGCTTAGAAACCTCAAATGAGGTTTGGCTTGTAGTTAAACAGTCATAGAATATTTAAGCGACCAGGAAAGGCTCTGATCAGTCTGCGCGTATGCGCAGGCTGGTCTGAGCCTTTGCTGGTCGCACATACCAAATTGTTTGAAATCTCATGCACTGGCTCAATTTTATCTTTACAGACCTCCTTTGTATCTCAATTATTACGATCATAAAAGGGACAGCAATATCGGAGTCAAATGAATCTGAAATTTAAGCTCTTGTTAAGCCATGCAATTTGCAAAAGACCCAATCAAAATTGACTGAAAAATAAGAAAGTTGCATGTGCTCGTATAATAGAGAAATAAAAGCTATGGAGAGCAGCAATTTTAAGGCTGAGTGCTCTTAGTGCGGGGTCCAATTCACAATTGTCACATAGAAAAAGAGTTCGTAGTACTCAGCGTATAACAGTAGATTTTTGTTGAAAATGGTTAGATAGAAGGTTATATTTTATACATTTACATGTTGCCAAGGCTAAATCAAGGGCAGTTACCCATGAGGTTGTCCAAAAGTATGACGTCACAAATAAGTAGTAATGGGTGCCACTATGGCCCCATTTTTTTTAAGCCTGAAAAGAACTTAGAATTTTTCAGGCTAAAAAATGGGTCCATAGATGGCTACCCTGGTAGGCTTGAGTGACTAGCTGTGAATAACTTAGTTTATTTTTGGGGTTAATCTGACTGGGGCTATAATTGTGATAGTTTCCTGGGCTATTAGAAAATAACTAAGTTTATTATTGAGGTCTTTTCTGGTCGGGTCTATGATTATGATAGTTTCCTGGGCTACTGGGGAATAACTTAGTTTATTTTTGAGGTCTATTCTGGCTGGGTCTATGATTGTGATAGTTTTCTGGGCTATTGGGGAATAACTTAGTTTATTTTTGAGAACTATTCTGGCTGGGCCTATAATTGTGATAGTTTCTTGGGCTATTGAGAATAACTTAGTTTATTTTTGACTGCTTTGTAATAGTTTTCTGGTCATATCCACTGGTTGGGTTGTGATTATGATTGTTTCCTGGGCTATTGGGGAAATAACTTAGTCATTTTAAGGGGGATGAAGGCTCTTCTGTGGTGATATATAAAATAACTTAGTTAATTTCAGCTTTGAAAATAACTTAGCCATTTTTGAGGGTGATGAAGGCTCTTCTGTGGTAATATATAAAATAACTTAGTTAATTTCAGCTTTGAAAATAACTTAGTCAATTTATCTAGAGTAGCTGTGTACTTAGATATGATTAGGCTGCTTGAAAGTATTTAAGAATTATACTTTTTCAGATTCTTGCATGAAGTCGTATTTGATAGCTAGTATCTATCTTATGATTAAGTTAGAGCTTCTGTTCATATCTTAGATAATCATCATTGGCATGTAATAGTATTGGGGTTTAATGATCAGATGTTGATGAATGTGTCCATATCGCTTGAGATGTGGATGCAATGTGGACCTTCACACGTACAATATGGATGCAATGTGGATCCACCACATCTCCACAATTTGAATGTGGATGTAATGTGGAGCAATGTGGATGTATTGTGGAGCAATGTGGATTTCCACATTTCAAATGTGAATAAATGCATATATATATTGCGTGTCAGAATAATGGAGATTTACGTTCATTCTTGGATAAATACGAATTATATGTGGACCACCACACTTTAAATGTGGATCCACAACATCTCCACATCTTGACAATGTGGATCCACCACATCTCCACATCGCTACAATGTGGAGTTTCCACACCTACACATTTGACAATTTGACTTATACCCTCTCTCCAATCAATCCCTTGTAGACATGGGCATTGGACTGCAAATAACTTTTTGGGCCATTCTGGCTGGTGTATGATTGTGAAAGATTTCTGGTCGTATGATAGTTTCCTGGTCCTGCTGTGGAAATATATAAAATAACTTAGTCATTTTAGTGGAATAAAGGTCCTTCTGTGATGATATATAAAAAACTAAGTAAAATTCATGAGTCCAAATTATATGTTGTATTTCTCTCGGTAGTTGATATGCCATCAACAGAAAATTGTTTGCTCTCTTGCTACTTTCATGATGTGATACCTGCAGAGGAATTAGTTCTAATGTATGTGATAAGATTGCAATTATCATAAGCTTTTAAAGGGTGAAAAAAATTTGAAAATCGGTCCAGGCAAACTCAAGTTATTGCGAAAATATGATTTTTACTTTTTAGAAATCCGGTTCTTGCTTTTTCATGCTAATGAATTATCTCCCTTGAATAAAAAAATTCACGGTAAAAAATATGCTAAATTTGTAATAGCTCGGGTATTTTTTATCCGATTGACTTCAAATTTTTACCAAAAGATAGCTCTTATATTCAAGTTATCGATTTTTTATACTATAAGGCTTGAAAACTATTATGGGATAGAGTAACATTGAGACACCATTACAAACTCATCTTGTTATAGGATTACTTTATATATGAATCGCAAATATTTGCTTATTAAGTCAGTAGAGATATATGTTGAACAAAAATAACTGACCACTGGTACTCTATACGTCCGCCGAGGCCCGTAGAGAAGCTTTGTGCTTCAGAAACTGTTGAATATGCATTTAAAAAGGTAGAGCAGCTTCGGCTGTTTAAGGGCGCCAGCCTTCAGGTTGGAGTGGCTCCGCCTCAAATTCTCTGGTCCATAGAGACATGCAGAAATTTGACTTGTATTTGAGACAGTTTCAATCGCCAGCGATTCCGAGGTTAAGATAGTACTGGGGGAGTAATGGTGCTGTTTATACAGTGCCTGATACTTCTTGCATTTTTTTTCAAAAAATGTAGTCTCGCCTGCCAATTTAGATCTAGCAAAACATGTAGTCTCGCCTGCAACATTGTGAAAATTTCAGTAGTTTGGTTATTGGAAACTATTTGATCGGATGAAAAAATTCTAGTGGTTCTGCATATCAAAATAATTTGAGAACTGGTTATCTTGACTGAGGATTTTTTCTGAACTTATGGAAAATATTCGATCGGATGAAAAAATCAAATAGTGAATACGCTTGATGAAACATTTTGAGAATTTTCAACTGTTGATTTCAGAAAATCTGGGTTTTTCCCACAGATGCTATATATTCTATCTTCATATGATTAATACAAGAGTAGCCAATATATATATGAAGTTAAGCGATGTCTAATTGTCATTATATTTCTATCAACTGTAGTGGCTGTTTCACATATGAGATCATGGATGAATTTTATCTGAGCTTACTGAATGATAGTTCTATGGATGTTTTCCCTAAAAATAAACAGTTCTCATTTACCACAAAGCTAAATCATCCTATTCAAGTCCAGAAAGAACAATGGGTTGTAGCGTTGGTTGAAATTATGACTCCTTCGGAAGTATATAACATTTCACATAACAGCAATTATTTTTATGTTCACTTCTATGATGAGAATGTTTTGGAAAGACTGGGGAAAAGTAAAATGAATCCTGTATGCATGAAAGATGGAAGTTGTCCTGAAATAAAATTGTTTATCCCAGCAGGAAACTATAATTCGCCTCAGCACTTAGTAGAGCAAATTCAGATTGCAATTGAAGAAAAATGTGGAGCTATTCTACGTCAAATCCACAGTATGATCACATTAAGTTACAAGAAATCAGGTAACCGTGTAAACTTACATGTTGAAAATCCGAAAAGAGTCCAAATTAGATTTTCAAAGTCTCTTGGAGAAATACTTGGATTGAATCCTGATCTTTCAAATAAACTGATTGGGAGTGATAATCAGGTTTTTACATATGCTGTTGATTTGAATATGACTCACCATCAGATGTTTGTTTATTCTGATGTTGCAGATTACACTTACGTTGGAAATATAACGGCTCCTTTACTTAGAATTGTTTCTTATAAACAGTCAAAACCTAGCACTCAATCGCATCAAGAATTTGTGAATTTGCATTATGTACCTTTGGCAAAATCTTATATTGATCAGGTTCATATTGATATTAAAGATGAAATTGGCAGGTCTGTCCCTTTTGTTGGTGGGAAAACTTTAGTAAAGTTACATTTCAAACGTTTAAAAAGTTGATCAATTTTGTTATCAGTATAAATATGATGGTTCTGGTTGACACTTCTTATTGTTCTTCGAACACTACAAGAAGAAGAATGGATCTCTCAGCAAGACAGAAAAATACAAACTGCATTGATGATATGAAAACACCTGCATCTAAAAGATCAACTAAATATCATATGAGCTATGGACAAATTCGATATCTGATGAAAAGACTGAGTACAGCGTTGGATAGTAAACTCAAGCAAGGAAGACCACCAAAGTTCTGTAGAATGTGCCATAGAGAACTTCGTAAGCTGTTAGGAAACCAACTAGAAAGAAGGCCATTAGAGAAGAAATATATGAAGGGAAGAAATATAATGGAGCAAAGATGTGATAAAAGAAAGAATTTTTCTTCTGCAAAAGAGAGCAGCAAAACAAGAAAATGCAGTCCTCTTTCAAGTGTTGCAGCAAAAGAAGTACATGCAAATAATAAGACAGAGTAGAAAAAGTCATATTTTTGTGAGAAATATTGACAAAACTGTGGATTTTTATGTCACTACAAGTATAAAAGGACACAATCAGAGAGAAGCTATTCATTTACAAAAACGATTTCAATGGGTCAACATCAGTGTCCAAAGTGTGAACGACAGTTTGCAAGATCAGACAGTTTGAGACGACATCTGACAAGTGGTATCTGCAGTGAAGATATGGAGTCAGAAACAATGTCAGAAAATGAAGACTCTACTATGTCTGAAGAATTGGATGCAGGGACTTCTAGAAGTCATCAAAAGGAAGATATCTTTGGGAAATATACAGACAAAGATTATGGTATTCATGACGAAAGTGATACAGACTATACTGATGAAGATGATGAAGACCAACATTATTCTAAAAAAGACCAAGTTTGATCCTTGGAAAACTTTTGTTGGTGGAGCTCATAGATACCTACAAGACACTTTCAATGAAAGTGTACAACATACAGTAGAGAAACATCCAGACATGGACACAGATGAAGCAGAGGAGGTCACTTTTAATAAACTAGAACCTAGATACAGAGCAGAGGTCATTGATCGCTACAAGCGCTTCCTTAAAGTATCTAAGGCCATGAAGAAAGACCCCTTGCACAGGAAGATAACAGCTACAGCAAAGAGACTACGAGATGATGATGAGTTTGATGAGGATGACGCATTGAGATATGCTATTAAAAAACGAAGATACCTTTTGGATGGAAAACTTGAAGAATATGACCCACCATCCTATTCCTTAGATGAAGGTGATGAATTAGGCTCATTACAACAGAGTTCAGGATCAAAATATGCACCAAGTCAGCTGCAACAGAACAACTTTGGACCAAAATATACTCAAAGTCAACTAGGCTCTGGATCAATGTTTAAAACATTCTAATTGAATTCTACTTTGTATGATGGCATATATTCTTTAATTTCTCTTATTGTAAACAATGAACAGAGGGACGGCCCTTATCCTCTGTCATTGTATTCAGTTATAGTTAGCGGGGCAATAAAGTTATAGAAATGTTCACCAGTCTTTGTTGTTCTTTCATTAAAAAATAAGTAGTAGTAAGCTTGAGACAGCTAGCTATACACTAGGTAACGCTACAGAGTGATGCCTCTAGGAGTTGAGGTCTTGATTGACCAAGAGACTCTTAAGACGCATAGAACTAAGTAGCCTTGACTATTACACACACCATATATCACCAAAAACTATACCTCCTAAAATGACTAAGTTATTTTCAAAGCTGAAATTAACTAAGTTATTTTATATATTTCCACAGCAGGACCAGGAAACTATCATACGACCAGAAATCTTTCACAATCATACACCAGCCAGAATGGCCCAAAAAGTTATTCGCAGTCCAATGCCCAAGTCTACAAGGGATTGATTGGAGAGAGGGTATAAGTCAAATTGTCAAATGTGTAGGTGTGGAAACTCCACATTGTAGCGATGTGGAGATGTGGTGGATCCACATTGTCAAGATGTGGAGATGTGGTGGATCCACATTTAAAGTGTGGTGGTCCACATATAATTCGTATTTATCCAAGAATGAACGTAAATCTCCATTATTCTGACACGCAATATATATGCATTTATTCACATTTGAAATGTGGAAATCCACATTGCTCCACAATACATCCACATTGCTCCACATTACATCCACATTCAAATTGTGGAGATGTGGTGGATCCACATTGCATCCATATTGTACGTGTGAAGGTCCACATTGCATCCACATCTCAAGCGATATGGACACATTCATCAACATCTGATCATTAAACCCCAATACTATTACATGCCAATGATGATTATCTAAGATATGAACAGAAGCTCTAACTTAATCATAAGATAGATACTAGCTATCAAATACGACTTCATGCAAGAATCTGAAAAAGTATAATTCTTAAATACTTTCAAGCAGCCTAATCATATCTAAGTACACAGCTACTCTAGATAAATTGACTAAGTTATTTTCAAAGCTGAAATTAACTAAGTTATTTTATATATTTCCACAGCAGGACCAGGAAACTATCATACGACCAGAAATCTTTCACAATCATACACCAGCCAGAATGGCCCAAAAAGTTATTCGCAGTCCAATGCCCAAGTCTACAAGGGATTGATTGGAGAGAGGGTATAAGTCAAATTGTCAAATGTGTAGGTGTGGAAACTCCACATTGTAGCGATGTGGAGATGTGGTGGATCCACATTGTCAAGATGTGGAGATGTGGTGGATCCACATTTAAAGTGTGGTGGTCCACATATAATTCGTATTTATCCAAGAATGAACGTAAATCTCCATTATTCTGACACGCAATATATATGCATTTATTCACATTTGAAATGTGGAAATCCACATTGCTCCACAATACATCCACATTGCTCCACATTACATCCACATTCAAATTGTGGAGATGTGGTGGATCCACATTGCATCCATATTGAACGTGTGAAGGTCCACATTGCATCCACATCTCAAGCGATATGGACACATTCATCAACATCTGATCATTAAACCCCAATACTATTACATGCCAATGATGATTATCTAAGATATGAACAGAAGCTCTAACTTAATCATAAGATAGATATCAAATACGACTTCATGCAAGAATCTGAAAAAGTATAATTCTTAAATACTTTCAAGCAGCCTAATCATATCTAAGTACACAGCTACTCTAGATAAATTGACTAAGTTATTTTCAAAGCTGAAATTAACTAAGTTATTTTATATATCACCACAGAAGAGCCTTCATCACCCTCAAAAATGGCTAAGTTATTTTCAAAGCTGAAATTAACTAAGTTATTTTATATATCACCACAGAAGAGCCTTCATCCCCCTTAAAATGACTAAGTTATTTCCCCAATAGCCCAGGAAACAATCATAATCACAACCCAACCAGTGGATATGACCAGAAAACTATTACAAAGCAGTCAAAAATAAACTAAGTTATTCCCCAATAGCCCAGAAAACTATCACAATCATAGACCCAGCCAGAATAGACCTCAAAAATAAACTAAGTTATTTCTCATTAGCCCAGGAAACTATCGCAATTATAGACCCACCAGTGGATATGACCAGAAAACTATCATAATCATGGGCCCAGCCAGAATACCCCTAAATAAACTAAGTTATTCTCCAATAACCCAGAAAACTAGCATAATCATAGACCCAGCCAGAATTTCCACAAAAATAAACTAAGTTATTTTCTAATAGCCCAGGAAACTATCACAATTATAGCCCCAGTCAGATTAACCCCAAAAATAAACTAAGTTATTCACAGCTAGTCACTCAAGCCTACCAGGGTAGCCATCTATGGACCCATTTTTTAGCCTGAAAAATTCTAAGTTCTTTTCAGGCTTAAAAAAAAATGGGGCCATAGTGGCACCCATTACTACTCAAATATCAAAATCGCAGTTATTTATTTCGAAAACTTCTTTTCAACCTTAACTTTTATATTATCAAACAATATCGATACATTTAAGAAATGAATTATATGGGGTTATATTTAACGGCATGTAAAACATTAAAATACTTATCTACGGTGGATTATTAAGGTCATGAATGTTATGGGTATATTGGTTTCTTATCAATTTCACGAAATGGGGTTGTATCAAATGTTATATTTTGCTTATCAGTAAAGGAAACAAAATAAAATTTACACACATTATAGTCGACTATATGGGCAAGCAGTATGTAGAAGGTTAAATAAGAAATACGGCTCCATTATTGCATAAAAGGGCAAAACGTATAGCACCCATTTTCCACGAAAATGGCTGAGTTAAGTTTCAATGACAGAGAAACACGTCCTATAAAATGTTTCTGGTGATCACAAAGTCAGTAATAATGTTTTATAATATCAATACTAATATTACGGAAGCACAAAACTGCCATATTCATTATTAATTGTTGAAAATTATAATCAGAAGGTCGTATAACATAAAGTTATTTGTTTCAAAATATTCTTAAGATAATTCTTTGCAGGATGATTCGATTGTAATATTACACTGTCACGGAACAATTAGTACAAACAATAATTAATAGAATGATCAATTTAAAGGTGACTACTGGCATCAACAACCAATAATGATTTGCAAGGTCCAAATATGCCAAACTATGGTTTCGCAGTACTCATGTTTTTTTTTATTTAGTATTGAAGACATGTGCCTGCTTGATATAATTGGCTATGTTGCCAATCCTGAAAATGCGGTATAAGAAAGCAGGCAAGATAATAAGACAATGCCCTAATTTTGATCATATTATGTTACAGTAGCTCTCATTTGTTCGTTGAATTCGCATGAACAATACGTAAAAATGCTTTTATTTCCTGTAGGAAGGTCTATCATAGTATCTGATTGGTGACAATCTCTTTCACACTATACATAAGATGAGTATCCATGATGTATATGCAATTTGATATGTCGTATGAAAAAGTGTTAGCAAACCACTTTTATTTACGACTATGACTATGTATCAACGTTTGTATATTACTGATCCTTTGAATGGGCTTTTTAAAGTAAAATCTTATGAAAACATATCTATCTAAATCGTTTTCTATGAAGTTTTTAAAAGATGTTTGGTATACTTTGATTAGCAACAGCATAACAATTCATTAAATAACTGTCATTCAAGCCCACTTAATTCTTCTACTGGTTATCTGCTAAAATGTCTTCTTTACATTTCATCATACAATATATACTTAGGGACTTTAAAAACGCACCATTTTACATTCTCTGTCTCTTCCACATGATTAATTTGAGGATGTTTTCTTTATCATTTTTTATCCTCTTGCAAAATGGACCATGATTTGCCATTATTTCGATTTGCTCATACTGTTCATTCTGACGTAATATCGACGTACGTGTTTTTCAACAATTGTCTTCTGACAAATGTTAATTTGATTCAATTTGAAAACAAACACTTTTAGGTGGTAGCGAGATGTCTTAACAAATGAAAAAACACAAATTTTAAAAAATAATCGTTTTATTACACTCCCACTCGCAGCGTTTCTTTGCTAACGTCAGTCTTAAATTTTCAAACATCAATAACAGACGGGTGACGTCCGCGCATGTCGCGATACTTGTGTCTTTTACGCAACTGATTGAGGAGTATCTGTTGGCAACAAAAATATTTTGATTATTCCTGATCCTTAGAATTTAAACGGCCAATTATGTCAAAAATCGATGACGTCATGTAGACGTAATGAACGTTGCCAGAGGCCTAAAACTTCATGATTTGATTGTGTCTTTCCTTTTGCTTTCAAGAACAAACATCGGTTCGAAAACTTATTTTCTTACATAATGGAAGGTATGGAGACTCTGTGACTTTTTGAATTTGAGTTGTCTCAGAATTATCGCGACGTCACGGCAATCATAAGCCACAACGTTTCGATTTTCTTATTGAATGCAAGCTAAATGACGGAAAATGTCAATTTCAATTTTCACATTAGTGAAAATATCCAGTTTTAGACATATATTAGCATTTAAGCAGGTGGTGCGTTTTAAAGTCCTTCAGTATAGGTAAGAGACCGCCTCCCTGTAGCAAACGTGAACCATATAAGAACTAAGAAGTTTGCACGTTGATTTCTATGGCTTATGATCAAAATCCTTTTACATTTTTTAATTCAGCTTTTTATGAGAATTAGGGTCTGGAGATCGTACAAAGTCGCTTAAAGCATCAAGACGTCCTACTTGTTTTGCTGCAAATAATGAAGGTTTTGGTAGAAATCGATGAAGAAACAGAGTGGTAAAAATAAATTAGTAATTACAAAGGAATTTAAGTTTGATCAAGATAATAATTATTATTAAAAGGACTTGAAATTCACTTTGAATAAAATCATCGTCATTGTGACATACATCGCATGGATATCATGCGACTGTCTGCATGCTTGGTTGTACATGTATACCTATCCTGGTATTCTATGGTTTCCTCTTTAATTGCATGACAGTGGGTCAGGCCTCAGGCTCAATGAAGAAACTTATCTAAAACTTTCATCGAGGAGTTGGTGCCTGATGCTTGTCTTTCGCTGGGCCCACCGTGGCTCAACTTGAGCTTTTCGCTAGCTCTGACTATCTATGGGTCATTAGCCATTTTATTTTCATTTCTCTTTGATGATGCATTGCATAAGCTAGGGAACATACATGCGAGCTAAACAATGTTTGTGTTTATCAACTGCATAATCTATGGCGAAGATTAGGAGCCTGTAAACTAAATAATATGTAGTGTGTTTGGCTTCTGTCTGTTCTAAGGCGATGGCTCTGTTGTTATTGATTCATTGGTTATTTGTGCTCTCATTGTTTGGGTAGGTGGGTGTTGTGATTGGTCTTTGCTACGCATTACTTAGTGGCCTTTCATTTTTGCAATCATCTAGCTGAGGTAGAAAAGCTGGTTTCTTTACTTTAATTGTCTTCTTGCTAGCGCTGTTCTTGTCTTTGGTGCTCGATGTCTCTTCCTCACCGTGCCTTGGGTTGGGCGGCAGTGTGTAATTGTGGCATTTCCTGGTCATACTCATTCATTTTTGAGGTACATTACACATTATTGTTTTTTTTTCTCTTTCTTTTTCATTTACCTAATTATCATAATTATAACTCTTTAACACTAGTCATGATTTATTTTTAATTGCCACTTCTTAGTTACACGTGCTGAAACACTTTGTTCGTATACGATAATCACACAAGCAACATTGTAAAGTGGTTTTCTTGCAATACAATGTACACTGGTGAACACCAATGCTGTTAAAAACAGCATGGGAACTAGTGTCAGCTGTAATACAATAAGTAAATGAGCCTTGAGTAACCCCAATATAATTAGTAAGAAAGGCGCCAAAGATCAGGAATTGATACAATCATATTAACAAGTGTAGACCTATAGGCCACTGGCTGGATATGGTTGACCTCCCCCCAGCGGGAATTTTGTAGACCATATTTTTCATGAAGCCTAATGTCTTGCAAGGATTTTGCAACATGTTAGCTCTCTGACAATGGCAGCGTTACGCTGTCACAGCCTGTTACATATGTTACCCTACAAAATATTTGCTAATCAAAATTCTTTTTAAGACTTCAGAAATGTGCAAATTAATGGCAAGATTTCCAAATTGATTATATTTTCTAAGTAAGCTATTACTGGGGCACATATAAATTGACATTTGAAAACAAATATAGTCACCCCAGATGTAGTGTATGTTACATTTTTCATTGAATCCCTTTAAAATGATAAAAGAATCTAGTATAGTTTGTCTTAAATTTTATTGAAACCAGTTTATGTTCATAAATTTGGTATTATATTAAAGAATTTTATTTACCTTTTCAAAACTGCAAGCGTTACGTTTCTATCTTATATACTTTTTGAGTTATTAGATGTTGAACATGGTAGCCCCATATCACACAAAAATGTAAAATGCAAGTATATAGGCCTTGTCCTGGCTATAGACCCCCTTCCCCACAAGGGGAATTTCGTACACTATGATTTCACGATACTGCATTATAAAAGCCACAAAATGAAATATGTTAGACCTCTGAGAGTGGCAGCGCTAGCGTGTAACATCATGTTACGTACGTTACCTGCAAAATAACATTACATTTTCCTGATAATGTCTCCTACATGACATATTCACACTTTTTTGAAGTCTGACACAGGTTAAAGAATTTCTTATAATACAGTTACATAATTTTAGCATTTATTTTGTAAATGTCTTCAGTTTTTGCCGTTGTATATGTCACCTAGCATTTCATATATTATTTCCAAGTATCAGTATGGCGATTATTGACTATACATGTATTACATCTGTCAGTAAATATAGCAAATCTATAAGGCTGCTATTCAAATGAATTGAAGTTCCTTATTATGCTGTCTTACACTATTTTACAGCCCAGGTTACAGATGTTACTCTCCAACTACCATAAAAAATTCAAGATAAGGCCTACAACACGACCTGCTTGTACTTATTTGCATGCTGGCACAGGTCCATGTACTTCTTTTTACTCTGGCTGATTTGCTGAGGAAGTAACTGAAAAACTAAACTACCACAAACTCTCTTTTCTTTTATAGAGACATCAAATATAGTAAACATAATACTCATGGAAAGTTTGGAACATACAGTGCAATATGCGAGTTACAACTATCAAAGAAACCCCATCAGGTAGAAGTTATAGAGCTGTTTCTTGCCAAACTAGCAACTCTTCGTATTATATCAAAGGGCTTAAAGAATTTTCTAATACAGCTTATTAATCCTCTATCAGATTCATCTTGCAAGGATTTTGCAATATGCTAGCATTCTTGTAATGGCACTCTTACCTTGTAGCAGCCAATTACATATATTACCCATCAACATCTCTGATAATTTAAGAAAATGACATGACTTCTGAAATGTGCAAACCATAAGGTAAGATTTCCAAATTGTTTATATCTCTGGACCTTTGAAAACAGATATGCACCCAAAGTGTTACGTAAGTTACATTTTTTTCATTATTCCTATATAAATGATTTATGAAACTTGTATAGTTTGATATTTTTTAATGTGAATGTGCTTAATAATTCATTTTTTGTATTAAAGAATGTTTATGTACCTTTTGGAAACTGCAAATATTGTGTTTCTATCTTTTATAAGGTTTTGAGTTGATGAGTTTTGAACATGGTTACCCCATATCACACATATGTGAAATATAATTCTGTGGCTCTTTTGTTAGGGTACAATCAAGAGTTCTTTCACGCAGAGATACTCGATTTCCTTCCTATTTATTTTCCACACATTTTGTCTATATCTGGAAAGCCTCACTTGTTTTCATGGGAAAGATTTGATAGTTCAATCTTTGTATGTACATCTTAAGGACAGAAAAGCAGGGTGAAAGTAAGCTCATGTTCATGCCATTTGAAATAGTCAGTATATGTGTATGGCTATGGTACTCTTTTCCGAAACATGTTGTACTGCAGCTTATTCACATTTACATAAATAGCACATGTTAGGGCTTTGTGTCACTGATGGGTGCCTAGAGCAATTCTTTGTTTGTTTTCCTACCCTGCTTAGAATGTAGATGAGCTAGTGGGGAGGGGTTCTCTATCAGTTTGATAGGAACAACCTGTCCGTGGTACTAACACATTAGCATATTGATAGTGTCACAATCTGTTAAACAGTGTATGACTGCAGATCTCTGCTCCCATATTCTGGCCAATGTTGGAGCACATTTTGTTGCATACACCAGTATTGAACAAAACACCCAGGTTATCCTCTGCGAGAATGTTTGTAAGACTTTATTGACTGTTGCATATACATTGTATATACGTATGAATAAGTGACATAACCAACATGCCCTGCCTTTAGTGCCTGGTTGAATACTGGTGCTATCAGATGCTTGAAGGTGACAGGAAAAGCTATTATGCTCTGTAGTATGGCATTACCATCAAAGTTATGTGCAGCACTACATGGCCAATCTTATGTTGGTTCAATGTGTGATTGCAAGCCATGCAGAAGTTTGGACTTGTTAGTTTTGGTGGAAATTCTATCAGGAGTTGACAGTGACCATGGTACAGGTCCTAGAAGGTACAGCAGTGTCAGCTCAATGTCAACATAATGTTCAATATAAAGAAGGGCATGCTGACTACGATTTTCCCATTAAGATCTCCTTCTAATACGAAAATGATAAAATATTCATTTTGATCAAATTTGACTAAAATTTGAATGTGGCGTAGATGAGTATCTCTACCTTCTCTATGTAGACACAAAACACATCAAGGCGAAGGGTAAAGAGGTGTTGGAAGCGTTAATTCAACGCTACTGTCTACATGAAATTCCGAGTATGTTTTACATTAGCAAAGTATGAAAACGATATGTTGTCGTTATGTGAGACAACCAATGTGTTTATTGATGTTTTTTGTTATTCCAAAACCCATTTTATCAGTTAGGATCATTTAAAATAATTAAAACAATGTTGAAATCTTTGAATGTGTGTAAGGTTTATCTCCAGTGTGGAATCGTTATCCAAAGTGTAGTCACAAAACATGGGCTACCTAGAGTTCAATTGTCGCGAATGATGAATTTAAAGATAGAACTTGCAAAGAATAAGTATCTGTATACAATTTGGTCTACTGAGATAAACCCAATTGCTTGAACTTATCCAGCAAGAGAGCATTATAAAACGCTTATTTCCTGTGACTTTACAATTTGATCCCCACTTGGTTCATGACCAATTTTCTTTAAGTTTTTGACGCCTGATTGCAAAAGACGTGTGACGCAGCATTACCTGACATACCTTTGCACTGATATAAACTTAATTGGCATATCACTTGTGATCTTCCTGAGAGATGAACAGTTCTAAGTGGTGCGTTTCTTTTTTTGTTGGGTATAGTTCGACCAGATAAGAAAGACTGGGCGGTTCTTAGCGAAGATCCTCCTGTGGACATTTCCATGACAAAGTGTATTTCTGTGAAACGCTTTACACCTGTATACCTGTGTTTACCTGTAGTAGTTTTGATTCCCATTGTGAGAAAAATGCATTTCGAATTACTTTGGATAACAAGGAGACTGGCTAGTCTAGATTTAGAGTATATGCTCAGACAATGTTCGAAATTTTAAATATTCAAATTATCATATTGAATAAGCAAAGAAAATAATTGTAGGAAATGAAATTTTAATCGCACGTTTTACTATAAAGTCAGCACACGAGATATTGGTTCTTGTTACATCGGCGTGTGGCGAAGGCTCCGTCGAGCCTGCATGTATGCATGACCTCGCCTGGGCTTTCGCTTCTCGCATAAACAAAGTGTGCAAGTTGAAGAAGACTCTGAACAATTTTTAGACATCTAGTCCCTCTGGATACGCCAGAATGAGCGATTATTAGGCGCTTGTGCGGATATGCAATAAGACCAAATCTCATGTTTGTATGCCCTTTTCTCATGGTGTTTCTCTAATTGATAACTTATTACTATTGTATATCGGACTTGAAAATCAAACCAGTTTTGCCATACAAACAGATTTTGAAGAAAGTGCAAACCTACCCTCTCCCAAAATCTTCACAACATATCTATCCCGGTAAATGAAATGCAGCAGGTCCCCAGCAGCATACTAAAGATAAACGTTTACCAGGCATGCTAACGTATAAAGTTGGTCATCCTTGTAGTCTGCGCTTCAGTTGATTGCACGAATAAGGCGTACATAGGCTATTACACCCGATTTACTGTATACTACTGTGTTTCCAGGACTTCAGTGACCCCCGTTTTTGCTAATTCTTCTTTAATGGTGATTTTAATTGAAAATAAATTAGAGAAATGAATTAAGATATAAACCGCGTAATTGAATTATTTTTTTCAACATAAATATGAGTTTTTGAATAGGCTGGGATAAGATGGCATTTTAATGTGTTTTTGCTGCTCCTCTTTGAATTAGTCCCCAAGTGAACCTAACGATATTAATAAAACATGGCTTATACAGGTCAGTGGAGGTAATTCGTCAGTCCCACAGACAAGAGTGCATAACAGAAAATTATTTTTCATATTTCTCAACCAAAAAATATTTGATGTGTACTCAAAACAACCGTCTCGATGATACTGTTCTTTTGAGCACCCTAAACACGTGTTTAAACTAATGAAGACAGTCGCAGCTTCACGCTAAAATTGCTTAACTGGACCAATCTTCGTGCATAAGGCTATGATTCACTGCTATTACTGACTTATAAACTTCACTGTACATCAAAAACCAATGCATTGAAATGGCATGTGTTCAAAAAACGATTCAAGTAATAATATTGTCTAAGCCTGATATGCTGGGTTGTTGTCCTCTGCTGAATTTTCTTTTCAGATAATTATTTTCTAAAAATATGTCTTTCAGGAATGCAAATAGGTTTCAAACAGTATGGATCCACATAATGCCCAACATTTTAGCCTGAACTTGGCTTCGGCTGTTGGCAAAGTTTATCTGCAAAATATCTTAAGCAGGCAAATACTTGATGCTCTTTTAGTTTAATGTATATCCCTTATTCGCTATTTCTCGTCAACTCTCTAATTTGCTTGAATTGTCGTCATAAGCTCTTTACTTACTAGTGTCGTCTGCACGAGGGGCATGATTTGGATCCAAACTGCTTGACACTCTACTGATATTTCTGAAAAGAAAAATAGAATAAAAACAAACAAACAAACAAACTGATTTTGAAAAAAATATCAGCAGATGGCAAAACCATGACAAATTACCTAGTAGGCAAAAAGAGTCGATGAATTGAAATGGAAGGTGCTACATGTACATGCAGGTTTCATGCGTAAGTCTTATATTTGCATGCTTTCAATACCGTACGGTCTAGGACCCATATAGACTTTAGCAATTGCGTGTGTGCGTGCGTGTGTGTGTCGAAATGATGACAAGTGAAGTTTGCGGAATAGATTTTCGTTGAATCAGCGGATATAGATATTCCTGTAGGCTAGTACATATCATCATAGCAATGCAAATATACCATGTGTATCTATAGGGGTACACATGGGTATATTCACAGGGAAAAACAACTAAGTTATTCTTTTGTACAGGGGATTTGGGCTTCATTAACAAATAAGGGCGTCTCCCAAAAATAAGTTTTAGTTACGCGGTGTGCATTTAAATCCACATGCTAAGTGCATTTCTTCTAAGTTCAATTTAAAACTGTGAAAAAAAGGAAAAACGGGGGTCACTTAAACCCTGGAAACATATTAGTCTATTAAGTCTCTGTTAGCGGGTCGCACTTTACCCATATCAATTTTAGAAGTGTCGATCGTTTCACAACAGGCAATAAATGGGTGTTGAATGGATGACATGGATTTATAGCCGGAAAACTTAAACCAATACTATTATTATTATCTCAGGTAACTTTATTTGATCACCTTGTGATGCGTATAATTGCTTAGGAAACTCCATTTTTTTTTATCTTTTATCTTTTTAGAACACAGCTAAAAATAAAACATTTTGGGCGCCTATCTATAGCTTTATCTGTTATGAAGGAAATACTGGCATTTTTGTGACTTTTAATCTATAAGAATATAAATGCTACGCGGTCATATAAAAATGAGTACATGTATGATATTAATTTAATTGAAAGTAGAAAATATTTTATTTCTATTGTACATTGTATGAATGCATATGTATTAACTCTTCGACTACTAGTGTCGTCTGCTGATGACCTTTGCAAACAGTTCAGGCCCGACGAACGTCGGGTCTGATCTGTATCCAAGCTGTGGTATTCCTGAAATATTGTTTCGAAAAACTGCTCTTGAAAATAATCAGCAGACGACAAAAACATGAGAAAGCTAGAGACGGTCATTGACCGACCACCTCCGCTAGTACATGTACTTTAGTTGAGCGATGACCTTTCAGTGTAAATTGTATTATCCAAAAGTGTAGCCTGGCTTTCAGGCCCTGAGTTTAAGGTAAACTACTCCTACTGAACCAAACTTTTCTCTGGTATAATCTCCCTTCTGAGCTGTAACTCAGGTAGATATAGAATATTAGAAAGTAGGACTCCAGTTATAAGCGTTTTTTAAGCTGCAGATTTTTTAAATTATCAGTTAGACGGGGGCCAATCTACCAAAAGTGTGGCAATATACTTGAAGGTGTCCCGTTAACTTTGGGCTGAAAAGGCGGCGTGACGGTCGATTAGTTTTATAATTCAAAATACACGAAATGTACAAAGTACATACATGTCGACAGAAATCAATCAATATTTAGCCGTATATGGAATGTGAAGGATCCAGCTGATACATAATACACGTCATCGTTATATACACAGTGACACAACATGTGCTTTTATTACATGTATACACACTTGATTATCATTATAAACTTACAAAGGTATGTTTGTTTACCGTATGTTTTAATGAGAATAGGTATATACAGAGATATCTTGAAAAAGACATATACGACGGCGTGACAGAAGATTTAAAGAAATTGAGAAGAAACAAGAAATATCTTTAAAAAAGATAATTGGCTCAGATAAAATGGAAGTGATTTTACTGACCGTTCCAGGGCAGTGCTTGTAATTTGTTTCACGTTTGCCTTTGCTATACTGTCTTGATGTTCCTTACAGACTTGTGGTCACATTCCGGGTAAGGGTTGACCTCTCTGCACTCTTGTGAGTGATGTTCTCACATTCCTGTCAGGAGTGATACTTGATTGTATCGATTCCTGATCTTTGCTGTCTGCTTTACAATCGTTAATTATACCTTGTTGCTTGTTTTAACGTGTTATAACCGAAGCAATTTAGTTTAGCATTTATCATTTTCATATAAATATTGTTGTGAAAATTGGTTTGTCTTTGAAAATCTCATTACTTAGACAAAAGGGCCCTTGACACTTATATAAGAATGACTGTTAATAAGGGTATAGACAAATGTATCTTTACCCTAAGCAAAGCTATGAATTTTTTTTTGATATGCAAATAGTGGTCATAGTGATTACAAAGGCACAAAGGTAATTGGCTTTTAAGAGAGACCACCATCTTAACAAGCATTTACATAGGTTCCAAATAGCATACGATTTCACAGAATTCTCCACTTTTCTGTCACTGCTGACTTTATTTCTGGCAGTAAGGCTTTCCTGCAACAGTGCGATTCTGATAAAAAAAATGTTTCATAGTACCTTCAGGCGCGTACCCGAGGCATTTTATAGAATGCAGACTCTAAAAGGGGTATGTGGGTACTCCCTTATATGGGGTTAGGAAGTGAAGCCCTCGGTTGAAAAAATGGTTTCAGAGCATTTTACAGGGCTAAAATGAGCCCTCAAGACACACAAGTAAACAATGTTGGCTGCATTTTTCGTCCAAAAACCAAATTAAATACCTTAAGACATTACACTTCTGGCAAATTGCACGCACATGCATAATTGCCGTACACGTCGGTCCAGCGCTTATTGCGCTCATACGAAGTCTACGCCCAAAAGCGCATGTTACCTCGTAATGGGAAGGGGATAATGACAACTGTCCCCGCATGGTGCGTTTCTGCGCATGCGTCATTTGTTTTTAAAATAGACAGCCAAAAAACCCAATGTCTATTAATAGCGCTTAACAAGATGCAGCTTTTAAAAAAGATAAGACTTTATGTAGAGGTCATATTTTAAGATGCCTGAAATGAGGATGGATGCCTCTATGGAGGCTTAATGTAAATAATCGCACATCATTTCCTACAATGTGCCCCCCGACCTCAATCCTCCATTTAGAGTCAGATCAGCCTGTGCGTATGTGCAGTTGTAAACGTATCAGCGCATTTGCTATTTCCTTTATGAAGATGACATTCACAAGCGCTAATTTCTTAAACTATGATCAGACGATGGCTATCGCCTGCACATATATCATATAAGGCTAGCCTGGAAACATGTCCTAATTCCTGTAATAGAATGAAGGCAAATGGATGGGCATGTTTCTCCTTTAATAAACGTACAACTATGTTCTGAAGTCGTTGTGAGGAGACGGTCAGAACTGGATGAGCGTATTTCTAAATCAGATATGGGTATAACCATATTCTAACTACGATCACAGCTGGCTGATCATGTTCCTCATCAGGTATATGTATAAACATTATCTTACCGATGTAATGAGACGACCATGTTCCTTATGAAATCATGAGATGATCATAATGGACGGAGCAAGTTTCTTACCTGAATGAGGTATAACCATGCTCTGACCGTCGTCACGAAACGATCACAACTGACGGTGCATGTTTCTTACCTGCTCTGTCCATTGTCATGAGACGATGACAACTGTCGGAGCATGTTTCATACATAAATGATATATAACCATGCTCTGACCGTTGTCATGTCACGATGACAACTAACGGAGCATGTTTCATACCTTAGGGATGAATAACCATGCACTGAAAGTTGTCACGAGGCGATGACAACTGACGGAGCATGTTTCATACCTAAGGGATGAATAACCATGCTCTGACCGTTGTCATGAGTCGATGACAACTGACGGAGCCTGTTTCATACCTTAGGGATGATAACCATGCTCTGACCGTTGTCATGAGATGATAACAACTGACGGAGCATATTTCATACCTTAGGGATGAATAACCATGCTCTGACCGTTGTCATGTCACGATAACAACTGTCGGAGCATGTTTCATACCTAAGAGCTGAATAACCATGCACTGACCGTTGTCATGAGGCGATGACAACTGACGGAGCATGTTTCATACCTAAGGGATGAATAACCATGCTCTGACCGTTGTCATGAGTCGATGACAATTGACGGAGCCTGTTTCATACCTTAGGGATGATAACCATGCTCTGACCGTTGTCATGAGATGATAACAACTGACGGAGCATGTTTCATACCTTAGGGATGAATAACCATGCTCTGACCGTTGTCATGTCACGATGACAGCTGTTGGAGCATGTTTCATACCTAAGGGCTGAATAACCATGCTCTGACCGTTGTCATGAGACGATGACAACTGACAGAGCTTGTTTCATACCTTAGGGATGAATAACCATGCTCTGACCGTTGTCATGTCACGATGACAACTAACGGAGCATGTTTCTTACCTTAGAGATGAATAACCATGCTCTGACCGTTGTCATGTCATGATGGCAACTGACGGAGAATGTTTCATACCTTAGGGATGAATAACCATGCTCTGACCGTTATCATGAGACGATGACAACTGTCGGAGCTTGTGTCATACCTTAGAGATGAATAACCATGCTCTGACCGTTGTAATGTCACGATGACAAATGTGGGAGCATGGGACATACATTAGAGATGAATAACCATGCTCTGACCGTTGTCATGTCAAGATGAAAACTGACGGAGCATGTTTCATACCTTAGCGATGGATAACCATGCTCTGACAATTGCCATGTCACGATGACAACTGTCGGAGCATTTTTCATACCTTAGAGATAAATAACCATGCTCTGACCGTTGTCATGAGACGATGACAACTGTCAGAGCATGTTTCATACCTTAGGGATGAAAAACCATGATCTGACCGTGGTCATGTCACGATGACAACAGTCGGAGCATGTTTCATACCTTAGGGATGAATAATCATGCTCTGACCGTTGTCATAAGGCGATGACACCTGACGGAGCATGTTTCAAACCTTAGAGATGAATAACCATGCTCTGACCGTTGTCATGTCACGATGACAACTAACGGAGCATGTTTCATACCTTAGAGATGAATAACCATGCTCTTACAGTTGTCATGTCACGATGACAACTGTCGGAGCATGTTCTATACCTAAGAGATGAATAACCATGCTCTGACCGTTGTCATGAGGCGATGACAACTGACGGAGCATATTTCATACCTTAGGGATGAATAAACATGCTCTGACCATTGTCATGTCACGATGACAACTAACGGAGCATGTTTCATACCTTAGAGATGAATAACCATGCTCCGACCGTTGTCATGTCATGATGGCAACTGATGGAGCATGTTTCATACCTTAGGGATGAATAACCATGCTATGACCGTTGTCATAAGGCGATGACAACTATCGGAGCATGTTTCACACCTTAGGGATGAAAAACCATGCTCTAATCGTTGTCATGAGACGATGTTAACTAACGGAGCATGTTTCATACCTAAGAGATAAATAACCATGCTCTGACCGTTGTCATGAGGCGATGACAACTGACAGAGCATGTTTCATACCTAAGCGATGGATAACCATGCTCTGACAATTGTCATGTCACGATGACAACTGTCGGAGCATTTTTCATACCTTAGAGATAAATAACCATGCTCTGACCGTTGTCATGAGACGATGACAACTGACGGAGCATGTTTCATACCTTAGGGATAAATAACCATGCTCTGACCGTTGTCATTTCACGATGACAACTGACGGAGCATGTTGCAGACCTTAGGGATGAATAACCATGCTGTGACCATTGTCTTGTCACGATGACAACTGACAGAGCATGTTTCATACCTTAGAGATGAATAACCATGCTCTGACCGTTGTCATGTCACGATGACAACTGACGGAACATGTTTCATACCTTAGAGATGAATAACCATGCTCTGACCGTTGTCATGACACGATGACAACAGTTGGAGCATGTTTCATACCTTAGGGATGAATAACAATGCTCTGACCGTTGTCATAAGGCGATGACACTTGAAGGAGCATGTTTCAAACCTTAGAGATGAATAACCATGCTCTGACCGTTGTCATGTCACGATGACAACTAACGGAGCATGTTTCATACCTTGGAGATGAATACCCATGCTCTGACCGTTGTCATGAGTCGATGACAACTGACGGAGCCTGTTTCATACTTTAGGGATGAATAACCATGCTCTGACCGTTGTCGTGTCACGATGACAACTGTCGGAGCATGTTTCATACCTTAGAGATGAATAACCATGCTCTGACCGTTGTCATGTCACGATGACAACTGTTGGAGCATGTTTCATACCCTAGGGATGAATAGCCATGCTCTGACCGTTGTCATGAGGCTATGACAACTGACGGAGCATGTTTCATACTTTAGGCATGAATAACCATGCTCTGACAGTTGTCATGTCACGATGACAACTAACGGAGCATGTTTCATACCTTAGAGATGAATAACCATGCTCTGACCTTTGTCATGTCATGATGGCAACTGAAGGAGCATGTTTCATACCTTAGGGATGAATAACCATGCTCTGACCGTTGTCATTAGGCGATAACAACTGTCGGAGCATTTTTCACACATTAGGAATGAATAACTATGCTCTAATCGTTGTCATGAGACGATGACAACTACCGGAGCATGTTTCATACCTTTAAGATGAATAACCATGCTCTGACCGTTGTCACGAGGCGACGACAACTGACGGAGCATATTTCATACCTTAGGGATGAAAAACCATGCTCTGACAATTGTCATGTCACGATGACAACTGTTGGAGCATCTTTCATACCTTAGAGATGAATAACCATGCTCTGACCATTGTCGTGAGACGATGACAACTGACGGATCATGTTTCATACCTTAGTGATGAATAACCATGCTCTGACCGTTGTCATGTCACGATGACAACTGTCGGAGCATGTTTCATACCTTAGGGATAAATACCCATGCTCTGACCGTTGTAATGTCACGATGACAGCTGGCGGAGCATGTTTCATACCTTAGAGATGAATAACCATGCTCTGACCGTTGTTCTGTCACGATGACAACTGACGGAGCATGTTTCATACCTAAGAGATCAATAACAATGCTCTGACCGTTGTCATGTCACGATGACAACTGTCGGAGCATGTTTCATACCTTAGGGATGAATAACCATGCTCTGACCGTTGTCTTGTCACGATGACAACTGACGGAGCATGTTTCATACCTAAGAGATGAATAACGATGCTCTGACCGTTGTCATGTCACGATGACAACTGTCGGAGCATGTTTCATACCTTAGGGATGAATGACCATGCTCTGACCGTTGTCATGTCACGATGACAACTGTCGGAGCATGTTTCATACCTTAGGGATGAATAACCATGCTCTGACCGTTGTCATAAGGCGATGACACCTGACGGAGCATGTTTCACACCTTAGGGATGAATAACCATGCTCTAATCGTTGTCATGAGGCGATGACAACTGACAGAGCATGTTTCATACCTTAAAGATGAATAACCATGCTCTGACCGTTGTCATGTCACGATGACAACTTTTGGAGCATGTTTCATACCTTAGGGATGAATAACCATGCTCTGACCGTTGTCATGTCACGATGACAACTGTCGGAACATGTTTCTTACCTTAGGGATGAATAACCATGCTCTGACCGTTGTCATGTCACGATGACAACTGACGGAGCATGTTTCATACCTTAGGGATGTATAACCATGCTCTGACCGTTGTCATGTCATATTGACAACTGACAGAGCATGTTTCATACCTTAGAGATGAATAACCATGCTCTGACCGTTGTCATGTCACGATGACAACTGACGGAGCATGTTTCATACCTTAGAGATGAATAACCTTGCTCTGACCATTGTCATGACACGATGACAACTGTCGGAGCATGTTTCATACCTTAGGGATAAATAACCATGCTCTGATCGTTGTCATGAGGCGATGACAACTGACGGAGCATGTTTCATACCTTAGCGATGAATAACCATGCTCGGACCGTTGTCATGTCTCGATGACAACTAACGGAGCATGTTTCATACCTTAGGGATGAATAACCATGCTCTGACCAATGTCATGTCACGATGACAACGGTCGGAGCATGTTTCATACCTTAGGGATAATTAACCATGCTCTGGCCGTTGTCTTGTAATGATGGCAACTGACGGAGCATGTTTCATACCTTAGGAGTGAATGACCATGCCCTGATCGTTGTCATGAGACGATGACAACTAACGGAGCATTTTTCATACCTTAGAGATAAATAACCATGCACTGACCGTTTTCATAAGACGATGAAAATTGACGGAGCATGTTTCATACCTTAGAGATGAATAACCATGCTTTGACCGTTGTCATGTCACGATGACAACTGTCGGAGCATGTTTCATACCTTAGGGATAAATACCCATTTTCTGACCGTTGTCATGTCACGATGACAACTGACGGAGCATGTTTCATACCTTAGGGATGAATAACCATGCTCTGACCATTGTCATGTCATGATGACAACTGACAGAGCATGTTTCATACCTTTGAGATGAATAACCATGCTCTGACAGTTGTCATGTCACGATGACAACTGACGGAGCAGGTTTCATACCTTAGAGATGAATAACCATGCTCTGACCGTTGTCATGACACGATGACAACTGACGGATCATGTTTCATACCTTAGTGATGAATAACCATGCTCTGACCGTTGTCATGAGATGATGACAACTGACTGATCATGTTTCATACCTTAGGGATGAATAACCATGCTCTGACCGTTGTCATGTCACGATGATATCTGACGGATCAAGTTTCATACCTTAGAGATAAATAACCATGCTCTGACCGTTGTTATGAGACGATGACAACTGATGGAGCATGTTTCATACCTTAGGGATGAATGACCATGGTCTGACCGTTGTCATGTCACGATGACAACTGACGGATCATGTTTCATACCTTAGGGATGAATAACCATGCTCTGACCGTTGTCATGTCACGATGACAACTGACGGAGCATGTTTCATACCTAAGAGATGAATAACCATGCCCTGACCGTTGTCATGTCATGATGGCAACTGACGTAGCATGTTTCATACCTTAGGGATGAATAACCATGCTCTGACCGTTGACATGAAACGATGACATCTGTCGGAGCATGTTTCATACCTTAGGGATAAATAATAATGCTCTGACCGTTGTCATGTCACGATGACACAACTGACGGAGCATGTTTCATACCTTAGGGATGAATAACCATGCTCTGACCATTGTCATGTCATGATGACAACTGACAGAGCATGTTTCATACCTTTGAGATGAATAACCATGCTCTGACAGTTGTCATGTCACGATGACAACTGACGGAGCATGTTTCATACCTTAGAGATGAATAACCATGCTCTGACCGTTGTCATGACACGATGACAACTGACGGAGCATGTTTCATACCTTAGGAATGAATAACCATGCTCTGACCGTTGTCATGAGATGATGACAACTGACGGATCATGTTTCATACCTTTGGGATGTATAACCATGCTTTGACCGTTGTCATGTCACGATGATATCTGACGGATCATGTTTCATACCTTAGAGATAAATAACCATGCTCTGACCGTTGTTATGAGACGATGACAACTGACGGAGCATGTTTCATACCTTAGGGATGAATGACCATGGTCTGACCGTTGTCATGTCACGATGACAGCAGACGGATTATGTTTCACACCTTAGGGATGAATAACCATGCTCTGACCGTTGTCATGTCACGATGACAACTAACGGAGCATGTTTCATACCTAAGAGATGAATAACGATGCCCTGACCGTTGTCATGTCATGATGGCAACTGACGTAGCATGTTTCATACCTTACGGATGAATAACCATGCTCTGACCGTTGTCATGACACGATGACAACTGTCGGAGCATGTTTCATACCTTAGGGATAAATAATAATGCTCTGACCGTTGTCATGTCACGATGACACAACTGACGGAGCATGTTTCATACCTTAGAGATGAATAACCATGCTCTGACCTTTTTTATGTCACGATGACAACTGTCGGAGCATGTTTCATACCTAAGAGATGAATAACCATGCTCTGACCGTTGTCATGTCACGATGACAACTGTTGGAGCATGTTTCATACCTTAGAGATGAATAACCATGCTCTGACCATTGTCGTGAGACGATGACAACTGACGGATCATGTTTCATACCTTAGTGATGAATAACCATGCTCTGACCGTTGTCATGTCACGATGACAACTGTCGGAGCATGTTTCATACCTTAGGGATAAATACCCATGCTCTGACCGTTGTCATGTCACGATGACAGCTGACGGAGCATGTTTCATACCTTAGGGATGAATAACCATGTTCTGACCGTTGTCAGGTCACAATGACAACTGACAGAGCATGTTTCATACCTTAGAGATGAATAACCATGCTCTGACCGTTGTTCTGTCACGATGACAACTGACGGAGCATGTTTCATACCTAAGAGATCAATAACAATGCTCTGACCGTTGTCATGTCACGATGACAACTGTCGGAGCATGTTTCATACCTTAGGGATGAATGACCATGCTCTGACCGTTGTCTTGTCACGATGACAACTGACGGAGCATGTTTCATACCTAAGAGATGAATAACGATGCTCTGACCGTTGTCATGTCACGATGACAACTGTCGGAGCATGTTTCATACCTTAGGGATGAATGACCATGCTCTGACCGTTGTCATGTCACGATGACAACTGTCAGAGCATGTTTCATACCTTAGGGATGAATAACCATGCTCTGACCGTTGTCATAAGGCGATGACACCTGACGGAGCATGTTTCACACCTTAGGGATGAATAACCATGCTCTAATCGTTGTCATGAGGCGATGACAACTAACGGAGCATGTTTCATACCTTAAAGATGAATAACCATGCTCTAACCGTTGTCATGTCACGATGACAACTTTTGGAGCATGTTTCATACCTTAGGGATGAATAACCATGCTCTGACCGTTGTCATGTCACGATGACAACTGCCGGAACATGTTTCTTACCTTAGGGATGAATAACCATGCTCTGACCGTTGTCATGTCACGTTGACAACTGACGGAGCATGTTTCATACCTTAGGGATGTATAACCATGCTCTGACCGTTGTCATGTCATATTGACAACTGACAGAGCATGTTTCATACCTTAGAGATGAATAACCTTGCTCTGACCATTGTCATGACACGATGACAACTGTCGGAGCATGTTTCATACCTTAGGGATAAATAACCATGCTCTGATCGTTGTCATGAGGCGATGACAACTGACGGAGCATGTTTCATACCTTAGCGATGAATAACCATGCTCGGACCGTTGTCATGTCTCGATGACAACTAACGGAGCATGTTTCATACCTTAGGGATGAATAACCATGCTCTGACCAATGTCATGTCACGTCGACAACGGTCGGAGCATGTTTCATACCTTAGGGATAATTAACCATGCTCTGGCCGTTGTCTTGTAATGATGGCAACTGACGGAGCATGTTTCATACCTTAGGAGTGAATGACCATGCCCTGATCGTTGTCATGAGACGATGACAACTAACGGAGCATTTTTCATACCTTAGAGATAAATAACCATGCTCTGACCGTTTTCATAAGACGATGACAATTGACGGAGCATGTTTCATACCTTAGGGATGAATAACCATGCTTTGACCGTTGTCATGTCACGATGACAACTGTCGGAGCATGTTTCATACCTTAGGGATAAATACCCATTTTCTGACCGTTGTCATGTCACGATGACAACTGACGGAGCATGTTTCATACCTTAGGGATGAATAACCATGCTCTGACCATTGTCATGTCATGATGACAACTGACAGAGCATGTTTCATACCTTTGAGATGAATAACCATGCTCTGACAGTTGTCATGTCACGATGACAACTGACGGAGCAGGTTTCATACCTTAGAGATGAATAACCATGCTCTGACCGTTGTCATGACACGATGACAACTGACGGATCATGTTTCATACCTTAGTGATGAATAACCATGCTCTGACCGTTGTCATGAGATGATGACAACTGACTGATCATGTTTCATACCTTAGGGATGAATAACCATGCTCTGACCGTTGTCATGTCACGATGATATCTGACGGATCATGTTTCATACCTTAGAGATAAATAACCATGCTCTGACCGTTGTTATGAGACGATGACAACTGACGGAGCATGTTTCATACCTTAGGGATGAATGACCATGGTCTGACCGTTGTCATGTCACGATGACAACTGACGGATCATGTTTCATACCTTAGGGATGAATAACCATGCTCTGACCGTTGTCATGTCACGATGACAACTAACGGAGCATGTGTCATACCT
Source organism: Loripinus fragilis (assembly GCA_964019695.1). Taxonomy (NCBI): domain Eukaryota; kingdom Metazoa; phylum Mollusca; class Bivalvia; order Lucinida; family Lucinidae; genus Loripinus; species Loripinus fragilis. The sequence goes on from OZ026515.1 coordinate 101,889,508, forward strand.
AAGAGATGAATAACCATGCCCTGACCGTTGTCATGTCATGATGGCAACTGACGTAGCATGTTTCATACCTTAGGGATGAATAACCATGCTCTGACCGTTGTCATGAAACGATGACAACTGTCGAAGCATGTTTCATACCTTAGGGATAAATAATAATGCTCTGACCGTTGTCATGTCACGATGACACAACTGACGGAGCATGTTTCATACCTTAGGGATGAATAACCATGCTCTGACCATTGTCATGTCATGATGACAACTGACAGAGCATGTTTCATACCTTTGAGATGAATAACCATGCTCTGACAGTTGTCATGTCACGATGACAACTGACGGAGCATGTTTCATACCTTAGAGATGAATAACCATGCTCTGACCGTTGTCATGACACGATGACAACTGACGGAGCATGTTTCATACCTTAGGAATGAATAACCATGCTCTGACCGTTGTCATGAGATGATGACAACTGACGGATCATGTTTCATACCTTTGGGATGTATAACCATGCTTTGACCGTTGTCATGTCACGATGATATCTGACGGATCATGTTTCATACCTTAGAGATAAATAACCATGCTCTGACCGTTGTTATGAGACGATGACAACTGACGGAGCATGTTTCATACCTTAGGGATGAATGACCATGGTCTGACCGTTGTCATGTCACGATGACAACAGACGGATCATGTTTCACACCTTAGGGATGAATAACCATGCTCTGACCGTTGTCATGTCACGATGACAACTAACGGAGCATGTTTCATACCTAAGAGATGAATAACCATGCCCTGACCGTTGTCATGTCATGATGGCAACTGACGTAGCATGTTTCATACCTTAGGGATGAATAACCATGCTCTGACCGTTGTCATGAAACGATGACAACTGTCTGAGCATGTTTCATACCTTAGGGATAAATAATAATCCTCTGACCGTTGTCATGTCACGATGACACAACTGACGGAGCATGTTTCATACCTTAGGGATGAATAACCATGCTCTGACCATTGTCATGTCATGATGACAACTGACAGAGCATGTTTCATACCTTTGAGATGAATAACCATGCTCTGACAGTTGTCATGTCACGATGACAACTGACGGAGCATGTTTCATACCTTAGAGATGAATAACCATGCTCTGACCGTTGTCATGACACGATGACAACTGACGGAGCATGTTTCATACCTTAGGAATGAATAACCATGCTCTGACCGTTGTCATGAGATGATGACAACTGACGGATCATGTTTCATACCTTTGGGATGTATAACCATGCTTTGACCGTTGTCATGTCACGATGATATCTGACGGATCATGTTTCATACCTTAGAGATAAATAACCATGCTCTGACCGTTGTTATGAGACGATGACAACTGACGGAGCATGTTTCATACCTTAGGGATGAATGACCATGGTCTGACCGTTGTCATGTCACGATGACAACAGACGGATTATGTTTCACACCTTAGGGATGAATAACCATGCTCTGACCGTTGTCATGTCACGATAACAACTAACGGAGCATGTTTCATACCTAAGAGATGAATAACCATGCCCTGACCGTTGTCATGTCATGATGGCAACTGACGTAGCATGTTTCATACCTTAGGGATGAATAACCATGCTCTGACCGTTGTCATGACACGATGACAACTGTCGAAGCATGTTTCATACCTTAGGGATAAATAATAATGCTCTGACCGTTGTCATGTCACGATGACACAACTGACGGAGCATGTTTCATACCTTAGAGATGAATAACCATGCTCAGACCTTTTTTATGTCACGATGACAACTGTCGGAGCATGTTTCATACCTTAGAGATGAATAACCATGCTCTGACCATTGTCGTGAGACGATGACAACTGACGGATCATGTTTCATACCTTAGTGATGAATAACCATGCTCTGACCGTTGTCATGTCACGATGACAACTGTCGGAGCATGTTTCATACCTTAGGGATAAATACCCATGCTCTGACCGTTGTCATGTCACGATGACAGCTGACGGAGCATGTTTCATACCTTAGGGATGAATAACCATGTTCTGACCGTTGTCAGGTCACAATGACAACTGACAGAGCATGTTTCATACCTTAGAGATGAATAACCATGCTCTGACCGTTGTTCTGTCACGATGACAACTGACGGAGCATGTTTCATACCTAAGAGATCAATAACAATGATCTGACCGTTGTCATGTCACGATGACAACTGTCGGAGCATGTTTCATACCTTAGTGATGAATAACCATGCTCTGACCGTTGTCTTGTCACGATGACAACTGACGGAGCATGTTTCATACCTAAGAGATGAATAACGATGCTCTGACCGTTGTCATGTCACGATGACAACTGTCGGAGCATGTTTCATACCTTAGGGATGAATGACCATGCTCTGACCGTTGTCATGTTACGATGACAACTGTCGGAGCATGTTTCATACCTTAGGGATGAATAACCATGCTCTAATCGTTGTCATGAGGCGATGACAACTAACGGAGCATGTTTTATACCTTAAAGATGAATAACCATGCTCTAACCGTTGTCATGTCACGATGACAACTTTTGGAGCATGTTTCATACCTTAGGGATGAATAACCATGCTCTGACCGTTGTCATGTCACGATGACAACTGTCGGAACATGTTTCTTACCTTAGGGATGAATAACCATGCTCTGACCGTTGTCATGTCACGATGACAACTGACGGAGCATGTTTCATACCTTAGGGATGTATAACCATGCTCTGACCGTTGTCATGTCATATTGACAACTGACAGAGCATGTTTCATACCTTAGAGATGAATAACCATGCTCTGACCGTTGTCATGTCACGATGACAACTGACGGAGCATGTTTCATACCTTAGAGATGAATAACCTTGCTCTGACCATTGTCATGACACGATGACAACTGTCGGAGCATGTTTCATACCTTAGGGATAAATAACCATGCTCTGATCGTTGTCATGAGGCGATGACAACTGACGGAGCATGTTTCATACCTTAGCGATGAATAACCATGCTCGGACCGTTGTCATGTCTCGATGACAACTAACGGAGCATGTTTCATACCTTAGGGATGAATAACCATGCTCTGACCAATGTCATGTCACGTCGACAACGGTCGGAGCATGTTTCATACCTTAGGGATAATTAACCATGCTCTGGCCGTTGTCTTGTAATGATGGCAACTGACGGAGCATGTTTCATACCTTAGGAGTGAATGACCATGCCCTGATCGTTGTCATGAGACGATGACAACTAACGGAGCATTTTTCATACCTAAGAGATAAATAACCATGCTCTGACCGTTTTCATAAGACGATGACAATTGACGGAGCATGTTTCATACCTTAGGGATGAATAACCATGCTTTGACCGTTGTCATGTCACAATGACAACTGTCGGAGAATGTTTCATACCTTAGGGATAAATACCCATTTTCTGACCGTTGTCATGTCACGATGACAACTGACGGAGCATGTTTCATACCTTAGAGATGAATAACCATGCTCTGACCATTGTCATGTCATGATGACAACTGACAGAGCATGTTTCATACCTTTGAGATGAATAACCATGCTCTGACAGTTGTCATGTCACGATGACAACTGACGGAGCAGGTTTCATACCTTAGAGATGAATAACCATGCTCTGACCGTTGTCATGACACGATGACAACTGACGGATCATGTTTCATACCTTAGTGATGAATAACCATGCTCTGACCGTTGTCATGAGATGATGACAACTGACTGATCATGTTTCATACCTTAGGGATGAATAACCATGCTCTGACCGTTGTCATGTCACGATGATATCTGACGGATCATGTTTCATACCTTAGAGATAAATAACCATGCTCTGACCGTTGTTATGAGACGATGACAACTGACGGAGCATGTTTCATACCTTAGGGATGAATGACCATGGTCTGACCGTTGTCATGTCACGATGACAACTGACGTTTCATGTTTCATACCTTAGGGATGAATAACCATGCTCTGACCGTTGTCATGTCACGATGACAACTAACGGAGCATGTTTCATACCTAAGAGATGAATAACCATGCCCTGACCGTTGTCATGTCATGATGGCAACTGACGTAGCATGTTTCATACCTTAGGGATGAATAACCATGCTCTGACCGTTGTCATGAAACGATGACAACTGTCGGAGCATGTTTCATACCTTAGGGATAAATAATAATGCTCTGACCGTTGTCATGTCACGATGACACAACTGACGGAGCATGTTTCATACCTTAGGGATGAATAACCATGCTCTGACCATTGTCATGTCATGATGACAACTGACAGAGCATGTTTCATACCTTTGAGATGAATAACCATGCTCTGACAGTTGTCATGTCACGATGACAACTGACGGAGCATGTTTCATACCTTAGAGATGAATAACCATGCTCTGACCGTTGTCATGACACGATGACAACTGACGGAGCATGTTTCATACCTTAGGAATGAATAACCATGCTCTGACCGTTGTCATGAGATGATGACAACTGACGGATCATGTTTCATACCTTTGGGATGCATAACCATGCTTTGACCGTTGTCATGTCACGATGATATCTGACGGATCATGTTTCATACCTTAGAGATAAATAACCATGCTCTGACCGTTGTTATGAGACGATGACAACTGACGGAGCATGTTTCATACCTTAGGGATGAATGACCATGGTCTGACCGTTGTCATGTCACGATGACAACAGACGGATCATGTTTCACACCTTAGGGATGAATAACCATGCTCTGACCGTTGTCATGTCACGATGACAACTAACGGAGCATGTTTCATACCTAAGAGATGAATAACCATGCCCTGACCGTTGTCATGTCATGATGGCAACTGACGTAGCATGTTTCATACCTTAGGGATGAATAACCATGCTCTGACCGTTGTCATGAAACGATGACAACTGTCGGAGCATGTTTCATACCTTAGGGATAAATAATAATGCTCTGACCGTTGTCATGTCTCGTTGACACAACTGACGGAGCATGTTTCATACCTTAGAGATGAATAACCATGCTCTGACCTTTTTTATGTCACGATGACAACTGTCGGAGCATGTTTCATACCTTAGAGATGAATAACCATGCTCTGACCGTTGTCATGTCACGATGACAACTGTTGGAGCATGTTTCATACCTTAGGGATGAATAACTATGCTCTGACCGTTGTCATGTCATGATGACAACTGAAGGATCATGTTTCATACCTTAGAGATGAATAACCTTGCTCTGACCGTTGTAATGTCACGATGACAACTGTCGGAGCATGTTTCATACCTTAGAGATGAATAACCATGCTCTGACCGTTGTCATGAGGCGATGACAACTGTCGGAACATGTTTCATACCTAAGAGATGAATAACCATGCTCTGACCGCTGTCATGTCATGATAGCAACTGACGGAGCATGTTTCATACAATAGAGATAAATAAAAATGCTCTGACCGTTGTCATGAGACGATGACAACTGACGAAGCATGTTTCATACGTGAGGGATATATAGCCATGCTCTGACCGTTGTCATGAGACGATGACAGCTGACGGAGCATGCTTCATAGGTGAATTATATATTACCATGCTTTGACCATTGTCATGAGACGATGACAACTGTCGGAGCATGTTTCATACCTTAGGGATGAATAACCTTGCTCGGACCATTGGCATGAGACGATGACAACTGACGGAGCATGTATCATGCCTGACGAAAACACTACCATGCTCTGACCGTTGTCATGAAACTATGACAGCTGACGGAGCATGTTTCATACTTGAGGGGATATCACCATGCTCTGACCGTTTATATTGGACGATGACAACTGACAGAGCATGTTGCATATCTTAGGGATGAAAAAACCATGCTCTGACCGTTGTCATGAGACGATGAAAACTGAGGGAGCATGTTTCATACACGATGGATATACTACCATGCTCTGACCGTTGTCATAAGACGATGACAACTGACTGAGTATGTTTCATTTTTGAGGGATATTTCAACATGCTCTGACCGTTTTCATGAGATGATGACAACTGACGGAGTATTTTTCATACCTAAGGAATACATTACCATATTCTGCCCGATGTCATGAGACGATGACAACTGACGGAGCATGTTTCATACTTGAGGGATATTTTACCATTCTCTGACAGTTGTCATGAGACGATGATTACTGACAGACCATGTTTCATACTTGAGGGATATATAACCATGCCCTGACCGTTGTCATGAGAAGATGACAACTGACGGAGCATGTTTTATACCTTAGGGATAAGTAACCTTGCTCCGACCGTTGGCATGAGACGATGACCACTGACGGAGCATGTTTCATTCTTGAGGGATATTTCACCATGCTCTGACCGTTGTCATGAGACGATTACAACTGACGGAGCATGTTTCATACCTTAGGGATGATTAACCCTTCTCTGACCGTTGTAATGAACGGAGACAACTGACGGAGCATATCAATACCTTAGGGATGTATTAAAACGCTCTGCCCGTTGTCATAAGGCGAATACAACTGACGGAGCATGTTTCATACCTTAGGAATACATTACCATGCTCTGACAGTTGTCATGAAAAGATGACAACTGTGGGTGCATGCTTCATAGATGAATGATATATCAACATGCACTGACCGTTGTCATGAGACGATGACAAGTGACATAGCATGTTTCATACATGAGGGATATATAACCATGCTCTGACCTTTATCATGAGACGATAACAACTGACGGAGCATGATTCATACCTGAGGGATATATAACCATGCTCTATTCGCTGGTATGAGACGATGACATCTAACGGAGCATGTTTCATTCTTGAGGGATATATCACCATGCTCTGACCGTTGTCATGAGACGACGATAATTGACGGAGCATGGTTCGTACCTTAGCGACATATAACCATGCTCTGCCCGTTGTCATGAAACTATGACAACTAACGGAGCATGTTTCATACATGAGGGATATTTTACCATGCTTTGAGCGTTGTCATGAGACTATGACAACTGATGGAGCATGTTTCATACCTGTGGAATACATAACCATGCTCTGACCGTTGTCATGAGACGATGGTAACGGACAGAGCATGATTCATACCTTAGGGATGAATAACCATGCTCTGACCGTTGTCATGAGACGATGACAACTGACGGACATGTTTCATGCATGAGGGATATATTACCATGCTCTGACTGTTGTCATGAGACGATGACAACTGACGGAGCATGTTTCATGACTGAGGAATACATTGCCATCCCCTAATCGTTGTCATGAGACGATGACAACTAGCAAAGCATGTTTCATACTTGAGGGCGTATCACCATGCTCTGACCGTTGTCATGGGACGATGACAACTGACAGAGCATATTGCATATCTTAGTGATGAATAACCATGCTCTGTCCGTTGTCATGAGACCATGACAACTGACGGAGCATGTCTCAAACATGAATGATATATTTCCATGAACTAACCGTTGTCATGAGACGATGACAACTGATGGAGCATGAATCATACCTGAGGAATATATTCCAATGCTCTGGCCGTTATCATGAGACGATGGCAACCGACAGAGCATGTTTCATACCTTAGGGATGAATAATTATGCTCTGTCCGTTGTTATGAGACGATGACAATTGACGGAACTATTTCATACATGAATGATATATTACCATGCTCTAACCGTTGTCATAAGACGATGACAAATGACGGAGAATGTTTCTTACTTGAGGGATATATATCACAATGCTCTGACCGTTTTAATGAGACTATGACAACTGATGGAGCATGATCGATACCTTAGAGATATATTGCCATGCTCTGACTGTTGTCATGAGATGATGACAACTGATGGAGCATGTTTCATACCTTAGGGATGTATAACCATGCTATGTCCGTTGTCATGAGACGATGACAACTGACAGAACATGTTTCAAAGATGAATGATATATAACCATGCTCTTACCGTTGTCATGAGACAATGACAACTGACGGAGCATGTTTCATAACTTAGAGCATAACAATGCTCTGTATGTTGCCATTAGGCGATTACAACTGACGCAGATTGTTTCATAGAAGAATGATATATTGCCGTGCTCTGACGGTTGTCATGAGACGATGACAACTGACGGACCATGTTTATTAGATGAATGGTATATTACCATGCTCTGACCGTTGTCATGAGACAATGACAACTGACGGAGCCTGTTTCATACCTTAGAGATATATTACCATCCCGTCACAAGGAGGCTTCAAATTACCCCTGGGCACATGTACTATCACTTGGAGATTTCATAGTGACCATTGAGTACATGTACCATCACAAGGAGGATCTATAGTGGTACTTGAGTGTTTGTATCAACATTAGGATATTTGATAGTGACCCTTGAGTACCTTCACTAGGTGGCTTTATAGTGATCTTTGAGTACATCTACAATGACTAGGATGCTTAATAGTGACCGTTGAGCACATGTACCATCACTATGATGATTTATAGTCACTCTTGAGTAAATGTACCATCACAAAGATTCTTTATAGGGACCAATGAGTATATTTACCATCACAAAGGGCTTTCTAGTGACCATTGAGTACATGTATCATCACTAGAAGGCTTTATAGTGACTCTTGAGTACATGTACCATCACTAGGAGGCTTTAAAGTGAACCTTGAATATGCGTACCATCAATAGGAGGCTTTATAGTGTCTCTTGAGTACATGTACCATCACTAGATGGCTTTACAGTGACACTTCAGTACATGTACTATCAATAGGAGGCTTTATAATGACCATTGAGTACATGTACCATAAGTAAGAGACTATATAGCGATTCTTTAGTAAATGTATCATCGCTAGAAGTCTTCATAGTGGCTCTTGAGTACATGCCCCATCACTAGGAGGCTTTATAGTGAACCTTGAGTATACGTACCATCAATAGGAGGCTTTATAGTGTCTCTTGAGTACATGTACCCTCACTAGGTGGCTTCATAGTGACACTTCAGTACATGTACTATCCAGAGGAGGCTTTTTAATAACCCTTGAGTACATGTACCATAAGCAAGAGACTATATAGCGATTCTTAAACACAAGTATCATCACTAGGAGTCTTTATAGTGTCTCTTTAGTACATGTACCATCACTAGCAGGCTAAATAGTGACCCTTGATTATCGGTACCATCACTAGGAGGCTTTATAGTGTCTCTTGAGTACATGTACCAACACAAGAAGGCTTTATAGTGACCCATGAGTACATGTACCATCTCTAGAAGGCTATATAGTGACCCTTTTGTACATGTACCATCACAAGGTGGCTTGATAGTGACACTTATGTACATGTACAATCACTTGGAGGATTTATAGTGACTCTTGAGTACATGTACCATCACTAGGTGGCTTTATACTGACACTTAACTACATGTAATATCACTAAAAGGCTATATAATTAGCCTTGAGGACATGTACCATCACAAGGTGGTTTTATAGACACGCTTATTTACATGTATTATCGCTGGGAAGCTTCATAGTGACCCTTGAGTGCATGTATCATCACTAGGTGTCTTTTTAGTGACCCTTGTGTACATATACCATCAGTATTAGGCTTTATAGTGAACCTTGAGTATACTTGCCATCACTAGGAGGCTTTATAGTGTTTTTAAGGACATGTACCATCACAAAAGGCTTTATAGCGCCCTTTGAGTACATTTAAAATCACTAGGAGGCTATATAGTGACCCTTGAAAACATTTACCCTCACATGGTGGCTTTATAGTGACACTTATGTAAATTTTCCATCATCAGGAGGCTTTATAGTGAAGCGTGAGTACATGTTCCATCACAAGGAGGCTTTTTAGTGACCATTGTATACATAAACCATCGCTATCGGCTTTAAACCTGCCCTTGAGTACCCATATCATCACTAGAATGCTTTATATTGACTCTTGAGTACACGTAACATCACAAAGAGGCTTTATAGTGCCTCTGGAGTAAATGTACCATCACTAGGAGGCTTAAAGTGACTCTTGAGTACATGTACCATCACTATGGAGCTTTATAGTGACTCTAGAATACATGTACCATCACAGGGATACTGTATAGTTACCCTTGAGTACATGTTCAATCACTCAGAGGATTTATAGTGACCATTTAGTACATAAAATATCACCAGAATACTTAATAGTGATCCTTGAGTATGCGTACTATCACGAGGAGGCATTTTAGTAACCCCTTAATACATGTACCTTCACTAGGTGCCTTAATAGTGGCCATGAGTAAATGGACCATACTAGGAGGTTTAATAGTTTCCCTTAAGCATATGTACCATGACTAGGAGGCTTTATTGTGACCCTTGAGTACACATTCCATCACTAGAAGGCTTTATTGTGAGGCTCTGGTACATGTACCATCACTAGTAGGCTTTATTGTGACTCTTGAGTATGTGTTTAATCACAAGGTGGCTTTATAGTGACTCTTGAATACATGAACCATCTCTAGTAGGCTTTATAGTATCCCTTGAGTACATGTACCATCACTAGGATGCTTTATAGTGACCCATTGAGTACATGTACCATCCGTAGGAGGCTTTATAGTGACCCTAGATGACATATACCATAACAAGGTGGCTTTATTGTGACTCTTGTGACTATGCTACATTACTAGGCGGCTTTATAGGGACCCTTGAGTACATGTATTATTACAAGGAGGCTTTATAGTGACCCTGAAGTACTTGTACTATCACTAGAATGCTTCATAATAACCCTTGAGTACATGTACCATCACAAGAAGGCTTTATAATGATTTTTGACTGCATATGTCATCACTAGGAGTCTTTTAGTGACCCTTGGGTATATGTGCCATCACTAGGAGGTTGAGTACATGTACCATCACAAGAAGGCTTAATAGTGTCACTTGAGTATATTACCATGACTAGGAGGCTTTATAGTAGACTCTTCAGTACCCATGTCATCATTATGAGGCTTTATTGTGACGCTTTGGTACATGTACCATCACAAGGAGGCTTTATAATGACCAGTGAGTACCTGTACCACCACAAGGAGGCTTTATTACGATTTTGGTTACATTAAGCATCACGAAGAGTCACTATTATGACACTTGAGTACATGTACCATACTAGTAGATTAAAAAGTGTCGCTTGAGTATATGTACCATGACTAGGAGGCTTTATAGTTACCCGTTAGTATCCATACCATCACTGGGTGGCTTTTTAGTGACCCTTGAGTACATGTACCAACGCTAGGAGGCTTTATTATCACCCTTGAGTACATGTATCATCACAAAGTGGCTTCATAGTAGCTCTAGAATACATGTACTAGCACAATGAGGCTGTATAGTGACCCTTGAGTACATGTACCATCACTAAGAGCCTTTATAGTGACCATTTAGTACATTTACCATCACTAGGAGACTTTATAGTGATCCTTGAGTGCATGTTCCATCACTAGAAGGCTTGAAAGTGAACATTGAGTACCTGTACTATCACAATGAGGCTTTATTATGACCCTTGAGTACATGTACCATCACGTGGAGATCCGATTATGCTACTTGAGTACATGATCCATCGCTAGGAGGCACTTTAGTGACACTTTAGTACATTTACAATTACTAGTAGAGGCTACAGTAACACTTGAGTTCCGATTGGGTACATTTACAACCACTAGTAAACACTTTGTTTGTTTGATTTGATTATTTACGTCCCATCAACAATATTTCAGTTTAACAGGGACGGGTCTTCCTGGGTTGAACCAGTACTAAGCTAGGATAATTATGTCTTGCGCAAGGACACAATGCAGTGACGCCAGTGAGGCTCGAACCCGCGGCCCCTCGGTCTCGAGTCAAGCACTCTACCACTGAGTCACTGCGCTCCCTCTAGTAAACACTAACATCACACAAGAGTGTATGCACTTTCAGCAGGAGGTGCTACAGCAACACTTGAGTTCGCTTATCTCCGCTCAGACGCACTAAAGTGATATTTTAGTACATGCATCATCAATAAGAGACACTACGGTGACACCTGAGTACGTGCATCATTACTAAGAGGCACACTACATCGACACTTATACACATGTATCCTCACTAGGAGGCACTATAGTGACACATGACTACATGTACTATCACTAGAGGTACTACACTGACACTTCAGTACATTTACAATCACAATTAGGCGCTACAGTCACACTTAAAATCATGCATATTCACTAGGAGGTGCTGCAGTGACGTTTGAGTGTGGTACTCTAGCGCCTCCTAGTGATGGAATATATACTCCCCAAGTGTCACTGAAGTGCCTTCTAAAGAAGGTTCATGTACTCAAGTGTCACTGTAGTGGTGCCTCCTAATTATAAGACATATACTCGAGAGTCACTGCTTTGCCTCTCACTGATGATGAATGTACTCAAATGTCATCGTTGTGCCTCTTACACTATGAGACACTACAGTGACACTTTAGTTCATTTGACTTCGTTAGGAGGCACTATAGTTACACTAAAGTATATGAACCATTACCAGGATGCACTACAAGGACACTTAGGTACATATATCATCATTAAGAGGCACTACAGTCACACATACGTGTATTTACCATCACTAGACAGCACTACAGTGGCACTTGAGTGCATGTACCTTCTTTAAGCGTCACTACGGTGTCCCTTGAGTGCACATTCTCTTACAAGAGTACACAACAGTGACGATTGAGAATTTGCATCATCACTAGGAGGCACTAGAATGACACTTGAGAACATATACCTCACATAGGAGGCACTGCAGTGACCCTTGAGTACATTTATAAACACTAGTAAGCATTACACAGACACTTGAGTGCATGTAACTTCACTAGGAGTGACATTTGAGTATAGTATTTATCACTAGGAGACACTACAGTGACACTTGAGTACATATATTGTCACTAGGATGCACTACAGGGACACTTGAGTACAATTACCATCTCTAAGAGGGACTACAGTGACCCCCTGAGTACATTCACCATCACTAGGAGGCATTACAATGACACTTGAGTACATTTACAATCACAAGTATACACCAGAGTGACACTTGAGTGCATGGACCTTCCTTTTGATGCACTACAGTTAGAATTGAGAATATTTACAATCAATAGTGGGCGCTAAAATGACACTTGAGTGTATGCATTGTCACCAGGAGGTACTACAGTAACACTTGATTGCAACTTTCTTCACTAAGGGCACTACATATACGTTTCAGAACATGCATCAACAGTAGGATGCACTACATTGACATTGGAGAGGATGCATCATCACTTAAAGACACTACAGTGACACTTGAGCACATGTATCTCACTATGGGCTCTACCGTGATATTCATGTACATATACTATCACTAGGAGGCACTACATTGACACATGACTATTTTAACCATCACAAGGAGGCACTACAAAGACAATTTAGTACATTTACAGTCATAACTAAGCACTACAGTGACACTTTAACATGAGTGCCTCCTAGTGCTGGTATAAACGCTCACGTGCCACTGTAGTGCATCCTAGTGAGGATATGTGCCCTCAAGTGCTACTGTAGCAAAATCCTAGTGAATGTGCATGCTCTCAAGTGTCACTGTAATGCCTCATACCGATGGTTATTGTAATCAAGTGTCACTATAGTGCCTCCTAGTGAAGGTAGTATACTCAAGCGTATCTGTAGTACCTACTAGTGATGATACAAGCACCCAAATGTCATTGTGGTGGCTCGTGGTTAAAGTACGTTCACCCAAGTGTTTATGTGCTGCATAACAGTGAAGGTAGTGAAGATACATGTACTCAAGTGTCACTGAAGTGCCTCCTAGCAATGATAAATCTACTCAAAGATTACTGTAGTGCCTCATAATGATGGTGCATGTCACAAAAGTGCCACCTGGTGATGGTATACACACTCAAGTGTCACTGAAATACCTTCTAGCAAATGTAGATGTGCCCAAGTGTCACTGTAGTGCCTCCTTGGCAACTTGCATATACTCACGTGTCACTGCAGTGCCACATAGTGATGATAAACAAACTCAAGAGTAACTGAAATGTCTCCAAGTGAAGGTACATGTTCTCAGGTACCAATGTAGCACCTCCTAGTGAAGAACATATGCCTAAGTGTTAATGTAATGCCTCCTTGAGAAGATGCACATACTCTAGTGTCACTGTACTGCCACCTAGTGATGATATATACACTCGAGTGTCACTGTAGTGCCTCCTATGTGATCTTAGGTGGCACTGTGGTGCTCCTAGTGAAGGTACATGTGCCCAATTGTATCTTTAGTGCATCTTAGTGAAGGTGCATGTATTGAAGTGTCACTGTAGTGTCACCTTGTGATGATGTAAACACTCAGGTGCCTAACAGTAGTGTATCCTTGTGATGGTACGTGTACAAAAGTGCAATGGTAGGTGCTCGTAGTATAGGTACATGTACTCAAGTCCTATTATAGTGCCTCATTTTGCTTTTTAATATATTCCAATGCCACTGTTGTGCCTCCTAGTTTTATTAACGCATTCAACTGTCGCTGTAGTACCACCTAGTGATGGTTTATACACTCAAGTGCCACAATAGTGCCTCCTAATGAAAGTGGTGATGTTCTCTCAAGTGCACCTGTAGTACCTTATTTTGCAGGTTGATGTAATCTATATCCCTATGGTACGAAAATGCTTTGTCAGTTGTCTTCATCTCATGACAATGGTCAGAGCACGATAATATATCATTCATGTATGAAACATGCTCCGTCAGTTGTCTTCGTCACATGACAACAGTCAGAGTATGATTATACCCTTTAAAGTATGAGTCATGCTCTGTCAGTTGCCATCATCTCATGACAACGACCAGAGCACGGTTATTCATCTCTAAAGTATGAACATGCTCCGTCAGTTGTCATCGTCTCATGACAACGGTCAGAGCATGGTAATATATCATATATCTATAAGAACATGCCCCGCAAGTTATCTCCGCCTCATGACAACGGACAAAGCATGGTTATGCATCCCAAAGATATGAATCATGCCCCACAAGTTGTCTTCGTCTCATAACAACGGTCGGAGTATGATTATACCCCTCAAGTATGAGTCATGCTCTGTCAGTTGCCATCATCTCATGACAACGGTCAGAGCATGGTTATTTATCTCAAAGGTATGTAACATGCTCTGTCAGGTCTCATCGTCTTATGACAACGATCAGAGCATGGAAATATACCATTCATGTATGAAACATGCTCCGTCAGATGCCATCGTCTTATGACAACGGTCAGAGCATGGTAATAGATCCCTAAGGTATCAATCATGCTCTGTCAGTTGCCATCGTCTTATGACAACGGTCAGAGCATGGAAATAGATCCCTAAGGTATCAATCATGCTCTGTCAGTTGTCATCGTCTCATGACAACGGACAGAGTATGGTTATACATCCCAGGGAATGAAACCTGCTCTGTCAGTTGTCTATGTCTCATCACAACGGTCAGAGCATGGTTATTTATCCCTAAGGTATGAATCATGTTCCCTCAGTTGTCATCGTCTCATGACAACAGTCAGAGCATGGTGCATGTAATATATCATATGAAACATGCTCCGTCAGTTGCCATCGTCTTATGACAACGGTCAGAGCATGGTAATAGATCCCTTAGGTATCAATCATGCTCTGTCAGTTGTCATCATCTCATGAAAACGGACAGAGCATGGTTATACATCCAAAAGGGAATGAAACCTGTTCCGTCAGTTGTCATCGTCTCATGACAACGGTCAGAGCATGATAATATATCCCTAAGGTATGAATCATGCTCCGTCAGTTGTCATCGTCTCATGACAACGGTCAGAGCATGGTTATATATCATTCATATATGAAACATGCTCCATCTGTTGTCATCGTCTCATGACAACGGTCAGAGCATGGTTATTCATCTCTAAGGTATGAAACATGCTCCGACAGTTGCCATCGTGACATGACAACGGTCAGAGCATTATTATTTATCTCTAAGGTATGAAACATTATCCGTTAGTTGTCATCGTGACTTGACAACGGTCACAGCATGGTTATTCATCTCTAAGGTATGAAACATGCTCAGTCAGTTGTCATCGTGACATGACAACGGTCAGAGCATGGTTATTCATCCCTAAGGTATGAAAATTGCTCCGTCAGTTGTCATCGCCTCATGACAACGGTCAGAGCATGGTTATTCATCTCTAAGGTATGAAACATGCTCCGACAGTTGTCATCGCCTCATGACAGCGTTGAGAGCATTGTTATTCATCCCTAAGGTATTAAACATGCTCCGTCAGTTGCCATCATGACATGACAACGGTCAGAGCATGTTTATTCAATTCTTAGGTATGAAACACGCTCCGTTAGTTGTCATCGTGACATGACAACGGTCAGAGCATTGTTATTCATCCCTAAGGTATGAAACATGCTCCGACAGTTGTCATCGTGACATGACAACGGTCAGAGCATGGTTATTCATTCATAAGGCATGAAACATGATCCTTCAGTTGTCATCGTCTCATGACAACGGTCAGAGCATGGTTATTTATATCTAAGGTATGAAACGTGATCCGTCAGTTGTCATCGTGACATGACAACGGTCAGAGCATGGTTATTCATCTCTAAGGTATGAAACATGCTCAGTCAGTTGTCATCGTGACATGACAACGGTCAGAGCATGGTTATTCATCCCTATTGTATGAAAATTGCTCCGTCAGTTGTCATCGCCTCATGACAACGGTCAGAGCATGGTTATTCATCCCTAAGGTATGAAACATGCTCCGACAGTTGTCTTCGTGACATGACAACTGTAATAGCATGGTTATTCATCTCTAAGGTATGAAACATGCTCCCATAGTTGTCATCGTCTCATGACAACGGTCAGAGCATGTTTATTCATCCCTAAGGTATGAAACATGCTCCGACAGTTGTCATCGCCTCATGACAACGGTCAGAGCATGGTTATTCATCTCTAAGGTATGAAACATGCTCCGACAGTTGTCATCGCGACATGACAACTGTAAGAGCATGGTTATTCATCTCTAAGGTATGAAACATGCTCCGTCAGTTGTCATCGTGACATGACAACGGTCAGAGCACGGTTATTCATCTCTAAGGTTTGAAACATGCTCCGTCAGGTGTCATCGCCTTATGACAACGGTAAGAGCATGGTTATTCATCCCTAAGGTATGAAACATGCTCCTTTAGTTATCATCGCCTCATGACAAGGGTCAGAGCATGGTTATTCATCTCTAAGGTATAAAACATGCTCCGACAGTTGTCATCGTGACATTACAACGGTCAGAGCATGGTTATTCATCCTTAAGGTATGAAACATGCTCCGTCAGTTGTCATCGTGACATAACAACGGTAAGAGCATGGTTATTCATCCCTAAGGTATGAAACATGCTCCGTCAGTTGTCATCGCCTTATGACAACGGTCAGAGCATGGTTATTCATCCCTAAGGTATGAAACATGCTCCGACAGTTGTCATCGTGACATGACAACGGTTAGAGCATGGTTATTCATCCCTAAGGTATGAAACATGCTCCGTTAGTTGTCATCGCCTCATGACAACGGTCAGAGCATGGTTATTCATCTCTAAGGTATGAAACATGCTCCGACAGTTGTCATCGTGACATGACAACGGTCAGAGCATGGTTATTCATTCCTAATGTATGAAACATGCTCCGTCAGTTGTCATCGCCTCATGACAACGGTCAGAGCATGGTTATTCATCCCTAAGGTATGAAACATGCTCCGTTAGTTGTCATCGCCTCATGACAACGGTCAGAGCATGGTTATTCATCTCTTAGGTATGAAACAAACTCCGTCAGTTGTCATCGTGACATGACAACGGTCACAGCATGGTTATTCATCTCTAAGGTATGAAACATGCTCAGTCAGTTGTCATCGTGACATGACAACGGTCAGAGCATGGTTATTCATCCCTAAGGTATGAAAATTGCTCCGTCAGTTGTCATCGCTTCATGACAACGGTCAGAGCATGGTTATTCATCTCTAAGGTATGAAACATGCTCCGACAGTTGTCATCGCCTCATGACAACGTTCAGAGCATTGTTATTCATCCCTAAGGTATAAAACATGCTCCGTCAGTTGCCATCATGACATGATAACGGTCAGAGCATGTTTATTCAACTCTAAGGTATGAAACATGCTCCGTTAGTTGTCATCGTGACATGACAACGGTCAGAGCATGGTTATTCATCCCTAAGGTATGAAACATGCTCCGACAGTTGTCAACGTGACATGACAACGGTCAGAGCATGCTTATTCATTCCTAAGGTATGAAACATGAACCTTCAGTTGTCATCGTCTCATGACAACGGTCAGAGCATGGTTATTTATCTCTAAGGTATGAAACGTGATCCGTCAGTTGTCATCGTGACATGACAACGGTCAGAGCATGGTTATTCATCCCTAAGGTATGAAACATGATCCGTCAGTTGTCATCTTCTCATGACAAAGGTCAGAGCATGGTTATTCATCCCTAAGGTATGAAACATGAAATCGTCAGTTGTCATCGTCTCATGACAACGGTCAGAGCATGGTTATTCATCTCTTAGGTATGAAACATACTCCATCAGTTGTCATCGTGACATAACAACGGTCAGAGCATGGTTATTCATCCTTAAGGTATGAAACATGCTCCGTCAGTTGTCATCGTGACATAACAACGGTAAGAGCATGGTTATTCATCCCTAAGGTATGAAACATGCTCCGTCAGTTGTCATCGCCTTATGACAACGGTCAGAGCATGGTTATTCATCCCTTAGGTATATAACATGCTCCGACAGTTGTCATCGTGACATGACAACGGTTAGAGCATGGTTATTCATCCCTAAGGTATGAAACATGCTCCGTTAGTTGTCATCGCGTCATGACAACGGTCAGAGCATGGTTATTCATCTCTAAGGTATGAAACATGCTCCAACAGTTGTCATCGTGACATGACAACGGTCAGAGCATGGTTATTCATTCCTAATGTATGAAACATGCTCCGTCAGTTGTCATCGCCTCATGACAACGGTCAGAGCATGGTTATTCATCCCTAAGGTATGAAACATGCTCCGTTAGTTGTCATCGCCTCATGACAACGGTCAGAGCATGGTTATTCATCTCTTAGGTATGAAACAAACTCCGTCAGTTGTCATCGTGACATAACAACGGTCACAGCATGGTTATTCATCTCTAAGGTATGAAACATGCTCAGTCAGTTGTCATCGTGACATGACAACGGTCAGAGCATGGTTATTCATCCCTAAGGTATGAAAATTGCTCCGTCAGTTGTCATCGCCTCATGACAACGGTCAGAGCATGGTTATTCATCTCTAAGGTATGAAACATGCTCCGACAGTTGTCATCGCCTCATGACAACGTTCAGAGCATTGTTATTCATCCCTAAGGTATAAAACATGCTCCGTCAGTTGCCATCATGACATGACAACGGTCAGAGCATGTTTATTCAACTCTAAGGTATGAAACATGCTCCGTTAGTTGTCATCGTGACATGACAACGGTCAGAGCATGGTTATTCATCCCTAAGGTATGAAACATGCTCCGACAGTTGTCAACGTGACATGACAACGGTCAGAGCATGCTTATTCATTCCTAAGGTATGAAACATGATCCTTCAGTTGTCATCGTCTCATGACAACGGTCAGAGCATGGTTATTTATCTCTAAGGTATGAAACGTGATCCGTCAGTTGTCATCGTGACATGACAACGGTCAGAGCATGGTTATTCATCCCTAAGGTATGAAACATGATTCGTCAGTTGTCATCTTCTCATGACAACGGTCAGAGCATGGTTATTCATCCCTAAGGTATGAAACATGAAATCGTCAGTTGTCATCGTCTCATGACAACGGTCGGAGCATGGTTATTCATCTCTTAGGTATGAAACATACTCCATCAGTTGTCATTGTGACATGACAACGGTCAGAGCATGGTAATTCATCTCTAAGGTATGAAACATGCTCAGTCAGTTGCCATCGTGACATGACAACGGTCAGAGCATGGTTATTCATCCCTATTGTATGAAAATTGCTCCGTCAGTTGTCATCGCCTCATGACAACGGTAAGAGCATGGTTATTCATCCCTAAGGTATGAAACATGCTCCGACAGTTGTCATCGTGACATAACAACGGTAAGAGCATGGTTATTCATTTCTAAGGTATGAAACATGCTCCGATAGTTGTCATCGTCTCATGACAACGGTCAGAGCATGTTTATTCATCCCTAAGGTATGAACCATGCTCCGACAGTTGTCATCGCCTCATGACAACGGTCAGAGCGAGCATGGTTATTCATCTCTAAGGTATGAAACATGCTCCGACAGTTGTCTTCGCGACATGACAACTGTAAGAGCATGGTTATTCATCTCTAAGGTATGAAACATGCTCCGTCAGTTGTCATCGTGACATGACAACGGTCAGAGCATGGTTATTCATCTCTAAGGTTTCAAACATGCTCCGTCAGGTGTCATCGCCTTATGACAGCGGTTAGAGCATGGTTATTCATCCCTAAGATATGAAACATGCTCTGACAGTTGTAATCGTGACATGACAACGGTTAGAGCATGGTTATTCATCCCTAAGGTATGAAACATGCTCCTTTAGTTATCATCGCCTCATGACAACGGTCAGAGCATGGTTATTCATCTCTAAGGTATGAAACATGCTCCGACAGTTGTCATCGTGACATAACAACGGTCAGAGCATGGTTATTCATCCTTAAGGTATGAAACATGCTCCGTCAGTTGTCATCGTGATATAACAACGGTAAGAGCATGGTTATTCACCCCTAAGGTATGAAACATGCTCCGTCAGTTGTCATCGCCTTATGACAACGGTCACAGCATGGTTATTCATCCCTAAGGTATGAAACATGCTCCGACAGTTTTCATCGCCTCATGACAACGGTCAGAGCATGTTTATTCATCCCTAAGGTATGAAACATGCTCCGTTAGTTGTCATCGCCTCATGACAACGGTCAGAGCATGGTTATTCATCTCTTAGGTATGAAACCTACTCCGTCAGTTGTCATCGTGACATGACAACGGTCACAGCATGGTTATTCATCTCTAAGGTATGAAACATGCTCAGTCAGTTGTCATCGTGACATGACAACGGTCAGAGCATGGTTATTCATCCCTAAGGTATGAAAATTGCTCCGTCAGTTATCATCGCCTAATGACAACGGTCAGAGCATGGTTATTCATCTCTAAGTTATGAAACATGCTCCGACAGTTGTCATCGCCTCATGACAACGTTCAGAGCATTGTTATTCATCCCTAAGGTATGAAACATGCTCCGACAGTTGTCTCCGTGACATGACAACTGTAAGAGCATGGTTATTCATCTCTAAGGTATGAAACATGCTCCGTCAGTTGTCATCGTGACATGACAACGGTCAGAGCATGGTTATTCATCTCTAAGGTTTGAAACATGCTCCGTCAAGTGTCATCGCCTTATGACAACGGTCAGAGCATGGTTATTCATCCCTAAGGTATGAAACATGCTCCGACAGTTGTCATCGTGACATGACAACGGTTAGAGCATTGTTATTCATCCCTAAGGTATGAAACATGCTCCGTTAGTTGTCATCGCCTCATGACAACGGTCAGAGCATGGTAATTCATCCCCAAGGTATGAAACATGCTTCGTCAGTTGTCATCGCCTCATGACAACGGTCAGATCATGGTTATTCATCCCTAAGGTATGAAACATGCTCCGACAGTTGTCATCGTGACATGACAACGGTCAGAGCATGGTTATTCATCTCTAAGGTATGAAACATGCTCCGACAGTTGTCATCGTGACATGACAACGTTCAGAGCTTGTTTATTCATCCCTAAGGTATGAAACATGCTCCGTCAGTTGCCATAATGACATGACAACGGTCAGAGCATGGTTATTCATCTCTAAGGTATAAAACATGCTCTGTCAGTTGCCATCATGACATGACAACGGTCAGAGCATGTTTATTCAACACTAAGGTATGAAACATGCTCCGTTAGTTGTCATCGTGACATGACAACGGTAAGGACATGGGTATTCATCCCTAAGGTATGAAAAATGATCCGACAGTTGTCATCGTGACATGACAACGGTCAGAGCATGGTTATTCATTCCTAAGGTGTGAAACGTGAGCCGTCAGTTGTCATCGTCTCATGACAACGGTCAGAGCATGGTTATTCATCTCTTAGGTATGAAACATACTCCGTCGGTTGTAATTGTGACATGACAACGGTCAGAGCATGGTTATTCATCTCTAAGGTATGAAACATGCTCCGTCAGTTGTCATCGTGACATAACAACGGTAAGAGCATGGTTATTCATCCCTAAGGTATGAAACATGCTCCGTCAGTTGTCATCGCCTTATGACAACGGTCGGAGCATGGTTATTCATCCCTAAGGTATGAAACATGCTCGTACAGTTGTCATCGTGACATGACAACAGTTAGAGCATGGTTATTCATCCCTAAGGTATGAAACATGCTCCGTTAGTTGTCATCGCCTCATGACAACGGTCAGAGCATGGTTATTCATCTCTAAGGTATGAAACATGCTCCGACAGTTGTCATCGTGACATAACAACGGTCAGAGCATGGTTATTCATCCCTAAGGTATGAAACATGCTCCGTCAGTTGTCATCGGGACATAACAACCGTAAAAGAATGGTTATTAATCCCTAAGGTATGAAACATGCTCCGTCAGTTGTCATCGCCTCATGACAACGGTCAGAGCATGGTTATTGATCCCCAAGAAATAAAACAAGCTCCGTCAGTTGTCATCGCCTCATGACAACGGTCAGAGCATGGTTATTCATCCCCAAGGAATAAAACATGCTCCGTTAGTTGTCATCGTGACATGCCAACGGTCAGAGCATGGTTATTCACCTCTAAGGTATGAAACGTGATCCGTCAGTTGTCATCGTCTCATGACAACGGTCAGAGAATGGTTATTCATCTCTTAGGTATGAAACAGGCTCTGTCAGTTGTCAACGCCTCATGACAACGGTCAGAGCATTTTTATTTATCTCAAATGTATGAAACATGCTCCGTCAGTTGCCATCATGACATGACAACGGTCAGAGCATGGTTATTCATCTCTAAGGTATAAAACATGCTCCAACAGTTGTCATCGTGACATGCCAACGGTCAGAGCATGGTTATTCATCTCTAAGGTATGAAACATGCTCAGTCAGTTGTCATCGTCTCATGACAATGGTCAGAGCATGGTTATTCATCTCTAAGGTATGAAACATGCTCCGACAGTTGTCATCGTGACATGCCAACGGTCAGAGCATGGTTATTTATCTCTAAGGTATGAAACATGCTCCAACAGTTGTCATCGTGACATGCCAACGGTCAGAGCATGGTTATTCATCTCTAAGGTATGAAACATGCTCAGTCAGTTGTCATCGTCTCATGACAATGGTCAGAGCATGGTTATTCATCTCTAAGGTATGAAAAATGATCCGACAGTTGTCATCGTGACATGACAACGGTCAGAGCATGGTTAATCATTCCTAAGGTGTGTAACGTGAGCCGTCAGTTGTCATCGTCTCATGACAACGGTCAGAGCATGGTTATTCATCTCTTAGGTATGAAACATACTCCGTCGGTTGTAATTGTGACATGACAACGGTCAGAGCATGGTTATTCATCTCTAAGGTATGAAACATGCTCCGTCAGTTGTCATCGTGACATAACAACGGTAAGAGCATGGTTATTCATCCCTAAGGTATGAAACATGCTCCGTCAGTTGTCATCGCCTTATGACAACGGTCAGAGCATGGTTATTCATCCCTAAGGTATGAAACATGCTCGTACAGTTGTCATCGTGACATGACAACAGTTAGAGCATGGTTATTCATCCCTAAGGTATGAAACATGCTCCGTTAGTTGTCATCGCCTCATGACAACGGTCAGAGCATGGTTATTCATCTCTAAGGTATGAAACATGCTCCGACAGTTGTCATCGTGACATAACAACGGTCAGAGCATGGTTATTCATCGCTAAGGTATGAAACATGCTCCGTCAGTTGTCATCGGGACATAACAACCGTAAAAGAATGGTTATTAATCCCTAAGGTATGAAACATGCTCCGTCAGTTGTCATCGCCTCATGACAACTGTCAGAGCATGGTTATTGATCCCCAAGAAATAAAACATGCTCCGTCAGTTGTCATCGCCTCATGACAACGGTCAGAGCATGGTTATTCATCCCCAAGGAATAAAACATGCTCCGTTAGTTGTCATCGTGACATGCCAACGGTCAGAGCATGGTTATTCACCTCTAAGGTATGAAACGTGATCCGTCAGTTGTCATCGTCTCATGACAACGGTCAGAGAATGGTTATTCATCTCTTAGGTATGAAACAGGCTCTGTCAGTTGTCAACGCCTCATGACAACGGTCAGAGCATTTTTATTTATCTCAAATGTATGAAACATGCTCCGTCAGTTGCCATCATGACATGACAACGGTCAGAGCATGGTTATTCATCTCTAAGGTATAAAACATGCTCCAACAGTTGTCATCGTGACATGCCAACGGTCAGAGCATGGTTATTCATCTCTAAGGTATGAAACATGCTCAGTCAGTTGTCATCGTCTCATGACAATGGTCAGAGCATGGTTATTCATCTCTAAGGTATGAAACATGCTCCGACAGTTGTCATCGTGACATGCCAACGGTCAGAGCATGGTTATTTATCTCTAAGGTATGAAACATGCTCCAACAGTTGTCATCGTGACATGCCAACGGTCAGAGCATGGTTATTCATCTCTAAGGTATGAAACATGCTCAGTCAGTTGTCATCGTCTCATGACAATGGTCAGAGCATGGTTATTCATCTCTAAGGTATGAAAAATGATCCGACAGTTGTCATCGTGACATGACAACGGTCAGAGCATGGTTATTCATTCCTAAGGTGTGAAACGTGAGCCGTCAGTTGTCATCGTCTCATGACAACGGTCAGAGCATGGTTATTCATCTCTTAGGTATGAAACATACTCCGTCGGTTGTAATTGTGACATGACAACGGTCAGAGCATGGTTATTCATCTCTAAGGTATGAAACATGCTCCGTCAGTTGTCATCGTGACATAACAACGGTAAGAGCATGGTTATTCATCCCTAAGGTATGAAACATGCTCCGTCAGTTGTCATCGCCTTATGACAACGGTCAGAGCATGGTTATTCATCCCTAGGGTATGAAACATGCTCGTACAGTTGTCATCGTGACATGACAACAGTTAGAGCATGGTTATTCATCCCTAAGGTATGAAACATGCTCCGTTAGTTGTCATCGCCTCATGACAACGGTCAGAGCGTGGTTATTCATCTCTAAGGTATGAAACATGCTCCGACAGTTGTCATCGTGACATAACAACGGTCAGAGCATGGTTATTCATCCCTAAGGTATGAAACATGCTCCGTCAGTTGTCATCGGGACATAACAACCGTAAAAGAATGGTTATTAATTCCTAAGGTATGAAACATGCTCCGTCAGTTGTCATCGCCTCATGACAACGGTCAGAGCATGGTTATTGATCCCCAAGAAATAAAACATGCTCCGTCAGTTGTCATCGCCTCATGACAACGGTCAGAGCATGGTTATTCATCCCCAAGGAATAAAACATGCTCCGTTAGTTGTCATCGTGACATGCCAACGGTCAGAGCATGGTTATTCACCTCTAAGGTATGAAACGTGATCCGTCAGTTGTCATCGTCTCATGACAACGGTCAGAGAATGGTTATTCATCTCTTAGGTATGAAACAGGCTCTGTCAGTTGTCAATGCCTCATGACAACGGTCAGAGCATTTTTATTTATCTCAAATGTATGAAACATGCTCCGTCAGTTGCCATCATGACATGACAACGGTCAGAGCATGGTTATTCATCTCTAAGGTATAAAACATGCTCCAACAGTTGTCATCGTGACATGCCAACGGTCAGAGCATGGTTATTCATCTCTAAGGTATGAAACATGCTCAGTCAGTTGTCATCGTCTCATGACAATGGTCAGAGCATGGTTATTCATCTCTAAGGTATGAAACATGCTCCGACAGTTGTCATCGTGACATGCCAACGGTCAGAGCATGGTTATTTATCTCTAAGGTATGAAACATGCTCAGTCAGTTGTCATCGTCTCATGACAACGGTCAGAGCATGGTTATTCATCTCTAAGGTATGAAACATGCTCCGTCTGTTGTCATTGCCTCATGACAACGATCAGAGCATGGTTATTCATCCCTAAGGTATGAAACATGCTCCGTTAGTTGTCATCGTCTCATGAAAACGGCCAGAACATGGTTATCCATCCCTAAGGTATGAAACATGCTCCGAGAATTGTCATCGCCCCATAACAACGGTCAGATCATGGTTATTCATCCCTAAGGTATGAAAAATGCTCCGTTAGTTGTCATCGTCTCATGACAACTGTCAGAGCATGGTTATTCATCCCTAAGGTATGAAACATGCTCCGTTAGTTGTCATCATCTCATGACAACGGTCAGAGCATGGTTATTCATCCCCTAAGGTATGAAACATGCTCAGACAGTTGTCATCGTGACATGACAACGGTTAGAGCATGGTTATTCATCTCTAAGGTATGAAACATGCTCCGACAGATGTCATCGTGACATGACAACGGTTAGAGCATGGTTATTCATCTCTAAGGTATGAAACATGCTCCGACAGTTGTCATCGTGACATGACAACGGTCAGAGCATGGTTATTCATCCCTAAGGTATGCAACATTCTCCGTCAGTTGACATCGTCTCATGACAACGCTCCGAGCATGGTTATTCATCCCTAAGGTATGAAACATGCTCCGTTAGTTGTCATCGCCTTATGACAACGGCCAGAGCATGGTTATTCATCCCTTAGGTATGAATCATGCTCCGTCAGTTGTCATCGTCTCATGACAACGGTCAGTGCATGGTTATTCATCCCTAAGGTATGAAACATGCTCCATTAGTTGTCATCGTGACATGACAACGGTCAGAGCATGGTTATATATCATTTATGTATGAAACATGCTCCGACAGTTGTCATCGTCTCATGACAATGGACAGAGCAGGTAAGAAACATGCACCGTCAGTTGTGATCGTTTCGTGACGACGGTCAGAGCATGGTTATACCTCATTCAGGAAAGAAATATGCTCCGTCCATTATGATCATCTCATGACCATGTTTGGAGCATGGTTATACCACTATTTCATAAGTAACATGGTCGTCTCATTACATGGGTAAGATAATGTTATACATCTACCTGATGAGGAACATGATCAGCCAGCTGTGATCGTAGTTAGAATATGGTAATACCCATATTTGATTTAGAAATACGCTCATCCAGTTCTGACCGTCTCCTCACAACGACTTCAGAACATAGTTGTACGTTTATTAAAGGAGAAACATGCCCATCCATTTGCCTTCATTCTATTACAGGAATTAGGACATGCTTCCAGGCTAGCCTTATATGATATATGTGCAGGCGATAGCCATCGTCTGATCATAGTTAAAGAAATTAGCGCTTGTGAATGTCATCTTCATAAAGGAAATAGCAAATAAGCTGATACGTTTACAACTGCACATACGCACAGGCTGATCTGAGTCTAAATGGAGGATCGAGGTCGGGGGCGCATTGTAGGAAATGATGTGCGATTATTTACATTAAGCCTCCATAGAGGCATCTATCCTCATTTCAGGCATCTTAAAATATGACCTCTACATAAAGTCTTTCCTTTTTTAAAAGCTGTATCTTGTTAAGCGCTATTAATAGACATGGGTTTTTTGGCTGTCTATTTTAAAAACAAATGACGCATGCGCAGAAACGCACCATGCGGGGACAGTTGTCATTATCCCCTTATATTTGGGAATTAATATCCGATGTAACAAAACTGTGGAGATTTATCGATCAAAGCAATATAGAGCTTGTACGAGGGACATTTGGAAAGTTCTTAGGATGGCACCATAGCTCCGTGCAATGCGTTGATAAAATGCTATCAAATAATATATTTTTGGCAATTAGAATTCAACGGCTACTTGATGTTTTTTGTCGAAAAAGGTCTCGGCGTGCACGTGCAGCACAAGCTCAAAATGAGTTGGGTTTATACACTGGCTGAAATATTAAGCAAAATATTTGTAAAAAAAAGGAAAAATGGGGCCCTCAATTTACGACCATGATTTGACAAATTAACGATTTGGTGCCAACTTATTTTTTATTAAAATATATTTTGCGATCACTGCTTGCATGACTTAAACCTTTACATTCGGAAAAGGTTGATTAATAGAGGAATGTTAAACACTCAAAAATTGGCCTTTTTCTATTTTTCTTTATACTTTTACTATAAATTGTGTCACTACAGGAGCACGAAACATGCCCATTAAGTATACGTTTTGCTTTATTTGTAGCGAGCAATTCATTAAAATCATTTCGTCGTGCTAAAAGTGGGGCTTTTTTAGTTCTGTATTCAAGAAAACTATTCCTAATAACACTACCCCTACTTTTCAAAAAGTGGGTGGGGTAACTTAACCCCTCACATTTTGTCGATGGCATAAGTACTTCTCATGGTATCGCGTTAACAATTACAAAATTGATTGATTTCTACTCTCAAGGTATTTGCCACCGTTTTGAATTGACAGGAACCAGAACGTCAACTCATAGCTAAACTTACTCTGCCCCATGGGAAGATTATAAGAGTTATCTTCCCTTTGTTCTGGTTCACGAAATTATTTTGGTTTCAATACAAAGAGCAAAACGTGTGGTTGACAAAACTACCAACGCACGGCATTTTTAAACTACTTTCGATTATGTATTTTTCAAGATATGCGATTTTTATTCGAAAAAAATAGTGCATTGCTTTGCTTTCTAGACGTTTTTTGTATTGCTGTTCCGGTATTTAGTTATTAGAAATGTCCAACTCGGCTATCTATTCTATAATACGTGCGGTAGCATTTGTTTTTTCATTTCTACAGTAATAGGTAGAAATACATATTTGCTGTAAGTACAGGAATTTAGTGATATATTTTCAAATAAAATATGTTATGATTTTTGAAAATGTAAGTTTTAAAATTGTTTATGATACTACCACCAGGAACATTTTGCTGCTGCTTACTGGAGCAAGATTTGGTAAATGGTGATTGAATATTTGGAAAATATGCGATTGGATGATTTCAAATACATGTTTTTAAAATTTAAAATCTAATCCTAGCTTAGTACTGGTTCAACACAGGAAGACCCATCCCTACATAACTGAAAAATTGTTGATGGAAATGAACTCTATAAGCTTTAAAGCTCCATACTCTGTAACTATGAACATTTTTCGAAAAAAAATATTTTCTTTTTAAATCATTTGCAAAAGTAGAATAAAGTTATGTTGTCACAATAAATCTAATTTCTACAGCTGAAAACTGCATGAAAAAGTGAATTATCTTATAACAAGAAAACAGTGTCACCAAACCACGTGGTGTGTGACGTAAATTTTTGGTACCACCGGCAGCTAAATCATCAACAAGAAGCATCGCCTCGGAACTTCAATCAATCGTAAGTATTTTATTTTCCAGCCGATTTCAACGACATATAGCCTATTCTAAGGGGAAAAGTGAGTTCTTTACAACGGTGTTAATGGATTTGTCACCAGATTAATACTTTAGGCCTGAAAACGAGGCAAATGTCCAGAAAATGTGAAAAACACCGTGCAACCACGGCAAGCCATTTTCTGGACATTTGCCTCATTTACGTCACACACCACGTGGTTTGGTGACACTGCATGTTATATAAAGGCGTTGCTACATGTTATTTAAATTTATTAGTTATTTCTTCGTGCTGTTTTGATACAAACTCAGAAATGTTCCTCATGATACACCTCTACCAAATTGCTAAATTGACAAAAAATGGCCATTATATATTCAAACAACTCTCTGAATCTGTGGCCCAAATAATGTCACAGAAAATGTTCCTCAAAACTCCATAGATACCAAAATTGCACAAACCGATATGGACAGTTGAACGGTATAGCCAGCCACCAGTACTAAAACTAAATAAAACTTCAAACAAAAACTTATTCTGAACCACTGACCCATAACAAAAATAATTTCACACAAACGTTCCCAAAAATGTTGTTCTTAGCTCCATGGAAAAAATTGCCCCATCCAATGAATCTTATGAATGCTATATATTTACCTTACTCGTCAAAATAACCCAGTTGTCACAGTGGTGATTGATCTGTAGCAAAGATTTATAAAAAAAAAAAAAGACAGGCTTTACCTAACCCTAGTGACTCTCGGTCCGGAACTTTGTCCGTTGGTCCTGGTGTGGTTAATCCCTGAAGTGTTCGTGATGTATTCTATGGAATAGCACTAAATTGTTTATGCTCTACTGAAAATAATGACCACCCGGGCTTAAAATAGAAACATCTTAAACCACATCCGCTGAATCTCCTATACTCAAATAATCATTATTTCAAAGATATGTTCCTCATAATGCCCTCTACCAAATTGCACCAACAGTTACGTGCAGTTAACATAGCACCGCCCTAATTCACCAGCTACATAAAGTTCAAATATATAATTATATACATGTAATGGAAATTGCGCCTGATTCGCTAGTGCCTGTTCAAAGCTCGGTGCCAGATGGATAATCTCGAAACAATCAAATCCGTTTTAAGAAAGAAAAGGTACATCATGCGAAATCCCAGCTTCTGTACCTACAAATGAGCATGCTCAAAGTAGATTGTGCATTTGCACAGGAAAGAGAATGCTAACGACAGGATAACATGTACATGTAAGCAATACACAACCTTTGAATAACATCGCCTGTGAAAATATACTGACGGGCTTAAAAAACACTACACTAGGATAGCAGCGTTAATGAATGCAAAGCAAACAATTTGATTGCACATAAAAGAGTATGCATATGTGAATAACACATGAAAAACTGTCCACTTCAAATTAATTAAAAACATTGAAAATGTAAAATATTTAAGATAGGGGTCAACTGTTTCATATGACAAAATTTCATAAGTGAAATATCTCCTACTAGAAACCCGAGAAGCATCAAATGTGTGCCGTGAACTTTGTTAGTTATCAAGAGAATGCATTCATTTTGATTGGCAGGTTTGTGATATGGCATGTTTGCTTTTTTTAAGTTAATCTGTATGTACCCGTTCATTCGATGACTTAAAATCTCCATAACGTCGTCGAGTTTAGCTAAACGATTAGAATTTTAGAGTTGGCTGAAGAAGCCATCTCATGATGACATCATCGAAGCATAGGAAGTTTACATTCAACTGTCTTTTGAGATATTTAACTGGAAGTTAGAGTAGCGTTTTTAAAGCCCGTCAGTATATTTATATTATTGTGAAAGTAAGTAAGTAAGATTTTAATTAATTATCGTGACATATGCATATTCAATATTGTAAATCAACTTATGATAAGAGAGTTGCATCTGGCCCATCTATTTGTCACCAGATACATCCATTATCAGCGATTACTACAACTGGTAAAAAAAAGGGAGAAAACGTGCTTAAATTCAAAAACTTCCGAAATGTACATCAATAGTAGGTAAGATAGATTTAAAAAGATAATTTGCATGAAAAAAAAAGTGACAACGACGGGTCTCGAACCAGCAAAATCCGAGTCAGCGATTCTACTAACTGCGCCAGACTGATAGTTACCATTATATACGCTTAAGTATGCATTGTATATTTAATTGACCGATTATGTCCCCTACCCTAAATTGTTTGATTCCGATTTTAATTCCATTTTTAATAGTGCAAGCCTTTTGTATGTGAAAGATACATTTCTTACGATGATAAATCACTGATTAGAAGCTACTTTAGATCACTTTAAAAGCCAAGCCTAGTTTAAAATAAATAGAAGTCGCGGAACCGCCGAATGTAGGTCGTCGGTCTAGGTCCCTGGTGCCGATAAAAACAGTATTAAAACAGAATACGGAAAGAATGCGCTCAAAACAACTCGCCTCTGCAAAAAGCAATTAAAATCTACAGTGTTCTAATCTAATACGACTTCTCATTTACTAAAATAGAACAATATCACGAATGTAGCCTAGAAACCCCATTGTCTTGCGCAGGCGCGATACTAAAGAATCGACAGTATTTGATAAAATGCTTCCGGTCGATGACAATGCTAGAAACCCTCACTTTCGCATTGACCGAGCATCCCATTATTTGAAGGGGATTTAGGATATCCTTACGTTATTTCACAATTGTTTTAAGAACTTTGAAGATTGTCAAAAAGCATTAATTCGCTGAAACAGAACAAAGTTAATTAACTTCTTATCTTTTATTAACCTTAGAACGAAAACTTTTTTCAAATAGCCTCGATAGATAAAACAAACCAACGCTCAACACCCACTTGGAACATACCAATTGAATTTTGAATACAAATATAGGCATTATGAATATCAATACTTAGAAGTATACAATTGAATATTTACTTATTGAATAATCAACGCCTAGAAAACAGGTGTATTTTGTTTGTAATTATTTGCGTCCCTCCAATAATTCTAGACAGTTAATTCTTAACATAAATGCTGTTGTTTTGGCACTAATAAATAGTTAATTATTACGAAAAAGGTAAAATGTATACCTGGATTTTAGGATTTTTACTGTGTTCTTGAAAAATAGAAACATTATTTTTAAAATGAAAATATCCAAATTTACATGTTATGCAGCTTTAAAGCTTCCGTTCAGATCCTTTACATTGTTCTATGCAATTATTGTACCACTTGTATTATTTATAGAGATAAAATAAAGTTTAAACTAATTGTTGATGGAAAGTAAAGAATCAAATCAAATCAAAATTGTTTCTTAAGAAATTGCGCGGAAATGAAATTCTGGCTTAAAACAAGGGCCATAACTTTGGTAAAATGT
Organism: Loripinus fragilis; assembly: GCA_964019695.1. NCBI lineage: Eukaryota > Metazoa > Mollusca > Bivalvia > Lucinida > Lucinidae > Loripinus > Loripinus fragilis. The sequence continues at coordinate 101,922,471 of OZ026515.1, forward strand.
CAAAAAAGATGTAAGAATCCCAACCTAGAGCTTATCCAAATGGCTGCATATATAAAATAGGGTAAAATATGTCAGTTTGTTCAGATATTTAGCGGAAACAAAGTTTTTTTCGTAAATCAAGGGCCATAACTCTAGTACAAATGTGTGAAAAATGACGTGACAAATATTTCTTAAAAGGGTATCCTTTGGAAGCAAAGACTGCACCAAGGAACTGAAACTAGAGTGTGCATATTTCCTTGGCCAGACTAGCTAGTTTCTGCCATTTAGGCGTCATCAGTGACCCTCTAATAGTTTCAAAGTTCCACAATGAAACCCATGATCCCAAAGGACAAGAAAATAAAATCTACACTATAGTGAAGGGCAGGGAGACGTTCTACCGCCGCCACACAGTCTCGGTCACCAGCTGTAGTGAAGTCAATTCTTACCTACATCTTGTCAATATAAATACATATATATAATCTGATGAAAATTTGCAATTTGTTCCCAAGATATTGAGCGTAAACAAACTTCTGGCGTTAATTAAGGATCAATTCGTAACAATGCCAGCCTTACAAAAAATGTAATCTTGTCAATATCAAAGCATGACAAATCTGTCAATTTCAGATATTAAGCGGAATCGAAATCCTGGGGTAAATCAGAGGCCATAACTCTGGTACAAAGCGAAAAATGTGGTGTAACAATCCCAACCTAGATCTTGTCACTACATCCCAGTTGCGGCAACATGGTAGCGGGGGTGTGGTCAAAGGTCTAAATTCAACTATTTCAGAACTTGGTCATGTTTCATATCAAGTTAAATGGAATCAAAAATGCAGCAACATGGTAGCGATTATTTTACCCGCAGACCCCTACCCCGCGCTTTCCGACGATATGGGGGATGGGATCAAGGGATCAAAATTCAAAATTTTCAGAATATGGTCAAGTTGCATATCAATTTAAGGGAATTTCACGTGCAGCAATATGGAAGCAAATATTTACCTGCAGACGCAGATATTCAAATTGTACAGATAAGTTTATTTTTCATTTAACTATGCGCTGAAAACTAGTTAATGGCTTTTAACTTTGATCTGTATGATACCCAAGGTCACCTTCGGGGTTGGAGTTGTGATTTATAAGTTTCTTTAAAATAACCCATCGCTGGGGATATGCATTCGCCAAATTTGCCTTGTTTGACTTCTGTTTTGACAGGCGACACATCCGAATCTCGAAATTCTACTATTATGTTAGCTCCACTGAGTTAGTTATATTTCTTCTGCGAATAAGTTCAGCGCTGGAACAGGTAGGCGTCAATGGAATTCCGTTCCTGAACTCGAAAAATGAGCAGCTTTCGCATTAATACCGTCAGCCGAGAAAGCATCACTTTGGCTTTATAAATCAGTTACTTTGCATATTAACTGCATTGTTGTACGTTGCCTAATTAACGTTACATGTGATTATCTCACGGCATGTGCCTTTATCAGATCACGATGACGTTGCACCTTTTGAATGACGGCGCTAATGACAGTTAGGCACATCCATCCGAACGAGATATAGTATGTGAATCCGAATATAATATCTTATTCAAAATAACATATCTGAATCGAGATATAAACATGAATATTTCAATGTAAATATAATATCTCCTTCGAAATACATAGCTCCTCTATACATCTGATTATCTATATTTCATCTGATATATTATATCTAAAACGGCATATATAACTTTAGGTAATTTCATTTTGATTTAAACTCGCTTGATTTAGATATTATCATTAGATTTATACCATCTTCAGTCGTTTAGCCGCTAGACTGTAAGAAGTCTATAAATGAGTGTGAGGGTATCTGTACCGAGGATCATCGTTTGGCATCACTCGGCTTGCCAAGCGATGACAAATTAGTTGCAACATGTGATTTCCAACAATGTGGCATTTTGACAAGTGTAGACTCAGACGAGACTGTGTAGCCTCGTTTTTAGCTTAGAAACTCCAAACAATGTTCAATCAGTAGCCTTAGAGTCATGGAATATTCAAACGACTAGCAAAGGCTCTGATCGGAGCGCACGTATGCGCAGGCTGGTCTGAGCCTTTTGCTGGTCGCACATTACGTTTCCTCATTGTTGGAAATCTCATTAACATTGCGGCTCATTTTAAGACGGAAGTTTTTCTTCTGACACAAATGGGTTCTATTTCCAGCTCACCACTAAACACCTCATTTTTTTATTGAAAAAAAACGTGAAAAAAGCTTCCAGAAAATTCTGAAAACAATGAGATGCGACATAATAATTATGTGTGGCATGGTGACGTCATTTTTTACAATAACATGACGTCACAGATCAACGTGCGGCCGGCGTCCTGCTGTTTTTTTTATTTATTAAGTTCACGGGTTGGCATTGTTGGTAGGCTTATAATATCACTATATGAGGGTGGGATAGAAAAATCCGTCCCGAGGAGCGCATGTTCCTTCGGATACTCATCTGTAACTTGTATCAATGTTCAAGGTATTATAGCAAGAGAGTGTCGTTTTTCATCAGTATTCTAATACCCTAATTCGCGTGAGGTTTTATCAATCAGCATAGGCTCGGATCAGCCTTCTCTTGAACGATCATTCTGATCAGGTATAATTACACTATTCACTGACACATTGTCTTATTTTACATGCCTCTCATGGAATAATTGAACTACTGGATGAGTAAGGTGGCGGCCAATGCATCGAAATAGTGCCAAACGTTGTCGCCACTGTGTTTACGGTGCGTGCATGCGTGCGACATTTAAGACATAAGATTTGAAACTTATTGTATGTCGACATTTGGGGACGAGCACACTTTCGACTCTATTCTGTGTAAAAGTTCCCTGGTGAACTTTCTTATAACGCTGGCTTTTTTGTAGGTATAAATTATTTCTATCAAATTCAAATTTGCGTGCTATGCGCAAATCGATACAAGACTGCGCATGACGCAACAAAGACCACGTGTGCGAATTGCGAAAAAACAATATATCGATCGAAATATATCGGATATCTCGATTGAAATAATATATTTCGTTCTGGGTATATTACATATATTGCATATCTCGATCGGCATAAGATAATTATGCATATCTAGATTGACATATAATATCTCGTTCGAACGGATGTGCCTAACTGAATGACGCTGAATCAACACAAAAATCGAAAATTATGTCATTATTGCTAGTTTGAAGAGTGAAACAATGGGTAAACTAATAAATTGAATACCAGGTTCGTGTCTTTTGATATTAAGTTTACCAGGCTCGGCTTTGAGAACGCATGTTGAATCGCTCGGCAAGCCTCGCGATTTCAACAAGCGTTCTTAAAGTCTTGCCTGGGAAACTTGATATTAAAACACTTACCTAGTATTCTCTATATATTGGCCCACCAGCAAAACGTCATTCGAATGGCGTTTTGCTGAATTCGAATGACGTTTTGCTGATGTGCCGATAGCGGCTCAAAATTTCACAGGTTGTATGCTGGCTGAAAGTGAGCCATGAAAAATATCCGCAGTACCAACGAAACGTCACCAATAGTGTCCCGCTTCTTTAATGCTTACTGGGATGGACGACGCTAAATAGCTGATCAAAAGTGTTGCTGTAGAAAACAAAATGCGTTTTAGATGTTCGTTCGAATTCTCTAATCTCAACAATACCTTTTCTCATGTCACCCGATGGGCCATGCAATTCCGATAATGCATTTAGCAGTGTATTTGTACCTTTATATGTACTTGTATTATATACTGGAGTCAGTTAAAAACTACAGCTTTCATAGTAATAAGGGGGGGGGGGGTCTGTGCCCCCTTGATCCCTGAAAATAATGTATTGATCTCCCCAAATCCCTGAAATAATTTCCTCGGCTCCCTAAAAGTATTTTGCCTTTGCTCCTCAATCCCTATAAATAGTTCAGCTTCTCCCCGAATCCCCAAAAATATAATCCAATTCTCCCTAAAATGTTTCTTTCCGTAGGATTAAATTAACATACTTAAAACTATGAAGCTTTACACGAGCGTTCACTTAAAAGTTTGCGTCTCATACATGTTAATACAGGGCTTAGCCATGGAATACATGGTATATAATTATTTTAATGAAATACATGATACATGTATATAGCTCAAAGTATGAGACCATTCTTAAACTGCTGTCGCTGTTCCTGGTAGAGTAGGTATGGAGGATTGCTCTCTAGATTTTTTCTTTTTTTTTTAGAGACGGGCCGTTTCATCAGTTAAGATCAGCATGTTTCAAATTTTTAATAAAAATCAGCTATAAACGAAAGAGCGAGTTACATACCAGACGCGTATGTAGGCGTGTAAGAATGTGGATTGACACTTGTAAAAATGGTGCGATCTGGTGCGTTCTGAGTGTCCCAAAGTGCCTTATTATGAACCTAAAAATCAACAATTCTAAGGATAATAAATCGTTAACAACCCAAATTGTTCGCCATTTTTTCCTTAATCTCCATCTCAATGCGAAAGTTAGTACGAAAGTAAATATATATCGATTTTACAAGGAGGGTCTGGGGGCTGCCCCCAGGAGCAAAATAATTATTTTTAAAAAATAAAAAAATCGGAGGCTTCTCCTTTAAAGTCAGACGTTTCTTATTTATTTTTTTTTTACTTTTTGGCAGGATATTACCCTAAATCCCAAAAATTATGAGCTTGCTCCCCAGCTCCTCTTATATAATTACCAGTGCTCCCAGCTCCCTGAAAATAAATAGCCCTTCTCCGAAAGTCCCCAAAACCCCTGGGGGCCCCAGTAGTGGAATAGAATATTCAGCCACGTATACTGTTTATTTATGAAGGGGCTGGCCGAGGTTGAAAGCTATCTCTGATTTGAAATAGCGGTGTCGTTGTTTTTAGACCAAGTTTTTACATAAATGACATTTTTCATGAAAATGTGTTGAAAAAAAATGTGTTAGATGAGCAGAGTGAAAAATTGTACTTTATACATTTTAGTTTTTGCCCCTTTGATTTAGCATTTAGAAGTTTCTTTCACCAAAACTTGAATGCTCGAGTCTGGTGCATATCTCCTATATTCTTTGAGGTTTGAATCTAAAATTTGGTGTAGGATGACATAGTGTTGCATATTACTTTGTGGTCACTGTGACCGTTGCCTTTGGCCTTGTTTCGCGAATAATCGTGTCCAGAGCATAATTTATATTCTTCGAGGCTTGATTCCAAATTTTATTAGTGGACGCATCTTGGGATGACGGAGTGTCACATACAATTATGGGTCAGTGTGATCGTGTCCCGACCTTAACTAAATTCTATAATCCTCATGGACTCAAGTGCATATCTCATACCATTTGAGGTAGGAGTCCCAAATTTGGTTTTGGATGCATTTTGGGGAGGCGGAGTGTCCATGTCATTTTTGGCTCACTGGGATCTTGACTTCTGACCTACTTTCTAGAATAATAGTGTCCTGAGTATATCTCTTATCTTATTTGAGTTAGGAAACCCAAATTTAGTGTGTGGAGGTACCTTGGGATGACGGAGTGTCATGTACCAGTTTTTTGGGTGTCACTGTGACCTTGACGTAGTTTCCAGAATTATCATGCCAGGAACATATCTCCTATGTTATTGGAGTTAGAAATTCTAAATTTGATGTGTGGCTGCATCTTGGGAAAGCAGAGTGTCGCGTACCAATTTTAGGTCACTGTGACCTTGAACTATTTTCTAGACTCATCATGTTGGGAGCAAATCTCCTATATAATTTTAGGTAGGAGTCTCAAATTTGGTGTGTGGATACATCTTTGGATGGTGATATATGGTGTACCACTTTTGGGCCACTGTGACCTTGACCTGTGGCCTAGTTAGAGTAGTTTCTAGAATAATCGTGTCTGGGGCATATCTAAGTTTTCCGTTTCTGGAGCATATCTCCTATATAACTTCTCTCAAATGTGTCTTAAGCTATACCAATTCTTTTAGGGGCATTCGTCACATTACTGTGACATTGTTTTTTTCCACAAATCTTTTTTTTTTTCAACTTTTATAATCAAATAACTTTTTAAAAAGGTTGATAAGGGTTTATGCGTTTTGAACTGTTTTGTAATATTAAAAGAAGGTGACTTTTTGGACACCTGCCATTGATGCCACCTTAAAGGTACAAATCCGATCCAATCCTATATATATACAATTGGTCGATACACTATTAATCATCCGTAGACGATCTTTATTAATTAGGTAGGACAACATATATCCGTATCAAGATTCCATCAATATCATACAATGAACCAGACCAAGTGATAACGGTACTCTTAGCATATTATGCGTTAAGTTACATGTAACCCATTGAAGCAGAGTGGAAGTTCCCACTCAAATCAAATGGACCAGTTCAATTCCGTTTTGAGGATTGTTGGGTGGCATGTGTTATCTTATCTTAATTTTAATAGAAAATTTTTCTTATCACACGACAGAAAACCCTGATTAGACGCCGCTTAAACAAACGTGGACAGATATCCATCCAATGGGGCTTATCTTTATGTTTGTTTTCTGGTTTCAACCATTAGCCCAGCCAGCATGGATCTCAGGCTACTATAGGCCCGGCAGCGAAACGCCACTTGAATGCCATTTCGCTGCTGGGCCGATAGCAGCTCGCTTTTACATTCTGACCTTTACATTTGTCCTCTAACATGGCTGCGCATAGCCGCAAGATCGTCTGGTTCAACGCTGAAAAAGTTGGCATAATCGTGACATCTCGCCTGAGGTTTTGCAATATGCTACCTGTTGGAGTTCTAGCGGAAAGTCTTTGTTCTGCGAAACAACTATCGGCATGGTAAGGGTAATAAGAATTTAAGCCTGCACACCGTCAAAATCATAGTTCCCGTCATATATATACCTCAAACAAACGTCCACCGAAATATGCGTAAATCAAGCGCGTCGAATAAATGTGTTAACAAAGCTCAGCTGTAAGCCATTCTGCACAAACAAAACAGTCTGGTCGAAGTTTAAGCTATTCGCGTTAATAATAGACATACTGTTGGTCATACTGTGGCGCAGGTACTACTGTAGCAGAACTCTTGTATTATTGCCAAAATTTTCATGTACAGTATAATCTGTGTAAAACGGCCAGTCAAATATAGACAAAAAATCTTAATGACAAATGGAAGCTTAATGAAGGTCGAAAGAATTGCAGAATGCTCCCATTGGAGCATTCTGCAAAACGTTTGACCTGTACAATGCGATAATTATTCTTGAAAAAACATTTTTGAGAGTGGCCGTTTTACACAGGTTTTACTGTAATGTGTGCTGTCTTATACGTTGCTGCTGATGAAGTAACAAGTGATTTACTGTATATACTCGCTTCCTATAAACAGGAAAACATAACGGATCAAACGTGGCTGCTTATGTATTATTGAATTTATAGAACGAGTTGAGAATATGCGATAGAATACGAGACTATTCGAGCATTTTATTTCTTTTCCACAACGAGTTAAATAAATTCAATAATACATGGGCTTGAAAATTAGATTCGATTTTATCATCTAGCGTTAAATTTTTCTTATTTTTCATTATTATGCCCCCAACTTTGAAAAAAAAGTTGAAGGGGCATATTGCTATGGGCTTGTCCTTCCATCCGTGCGTGCGTCCGTCCGTTACAAATTCAAGATAGGAGCTTCAACCTTCTCAGCTTATAGTTGATAATGAGGAGATTATCTGGTAAAAGTTGAAAGTTATTGCCCTTTGCAAATTTGGACATAGAAACATGATATCTCAAAAATCATTACAGCTAGGAGCTTCAAATTTGCTCAACGTTTAGAGAATAAGGAGCAGATTACCTGGTGAAAATTTAAAAAAATGAGTTATTGCCCCTTTGCAAATTTAGCAAGACAACATTCGATGGCGCGCCATCGCAAATTCCCACGCCCTCGAAGAAATCTAATGGTAATTGACCCTTTGACACATCCCAAGGCCACCAGTTTGATTGTAGGGTAACATCTTTCAGTGTATCCTGGGCTACTTTTCATCCCCTTATATTTTTGTTTTTATTTATTTTTTGACCCCCAGAACCCCCAAGTCCCAAACCCTTGGGCATGACCCGTAGGATCCAATGAATAATCCCGTCTTATATGTTTTATATCTTTCATTTGTGAGAAGACACACAAAGTTTGGTTTAAAAATATTTGAAATTGACTAAGTAATTGAGATTTAATGATATTTGACCTTTGGCCCCTCCCTAAGGCCCCAGGGGCCGGGGGACCCAAAAATTTGTGCCGTTGCACGTGTCATTCATGTAAGTAACTCACACATCAACTCTGGTTGAATTCAGAAAAAAATGACCTTCCCCCCCCCCACAGTACCTCCAAGTCCCACCCCTGGGGCATGACCCAGGCGGTCAAATGAAAATTCCGTTTGATATATTTTATAATCTTTCGTTTGTGATAATACACACAAAGTTTGGTTTAAAAATCTTTGAAATCGACTAAGTGATTGAGGTTTAATGATATTTGACCTTTTGACCCCTCCCCAAGGCCCCAGGGGGGGGGGGGCGAGGACCCCCAAAAAATTGTGCCGTTGCATGTGCTATTCGTGTAAGTAACTCACAAACCAACTCTGGTTGAATTTTGGAGAAAAAAATGACCCCAACCCCCACGGTACCCCTAAGTCCCACCCCCAGGCATGACCAGGTCGGTCGAATGAAAATCCCGTCTAATATGTTTTATATCTTTCATTTGTGAGTAGACACACACAGTTTGATTTTAAAAATCTTTGAAATTGACTTTGTAATTGAAATGTAATGATATTTAATAATATTTGACCCAGGGGGCGGGGCCAAAAAAGGTGCCGTTACACACCTAATTCATGTGAGTAACACCCACACCGAACTTGGTTGGATTTCGTCCAATAGTTTAGGAGGAGATAGCGTGACGGACGGACGGACGGACGGACGGACGGACAGACGGACGGACGGAGGCGATGGCAATATCCCCATCGCTTTTTTTAAAAAAGCGTGGGGATAAACATAGAAAACTTGATATATCAAAAATCGCTTCAAATTTAAGATAGGGTTTTGAAATTTGATACTTATCTCCCTTTGTTGAGTTATGCCGCTTTTAAAGCCGGGGTCATAAGGAAATGTTGTAATCAGCATATTTCAAAATTTTTAACAGCTAGGAGCTTCAAACTTGCTCAGCTTATAGCTGATAATGAGTAGATCACCTGGTGAAAATTAAAAAAAAATTGAGCTATTGCCCTATTAAAATAAAAAGTGTCTAAAATGCATGTCGCTTTGTCACTTCCAGGCGCGGCTTTATCACATGGTTTGTGATAAATTCTGAATCAGGGGCCAACGATATCATTTCAACATCACAATTAAAATGCATATGTAAATCAGAGAAGACTCTGAGATGCATACGTGTGTCAGTTACGCTTATGCCTCTGAATGGATGCATGCAAATAAGCTTTAGGATTTTAGTCTCATTCACATCCGCTATTTTCAATACTTGTATGATATGTATTATCATACGAATGATGTTTAACCCATATAAGCCTAGCATCCTTTTTAAATGACAAAGGCAAACAGTGCAGACCCAGATCAGACACCGCAAGATACGGTGTCTAATCAGGATCTTCACTGTTTGCTTACAAAATGTATTATTAACAATTGAATAAAAAGAAAAAGAAAAATACCACGATCATCCCTAAAATGGGAATGGGTTCTTCCTACTTATGAGGGTAGGCAAGACCAATGTCCTTAATAAATGGGTAAAATCATTTTGTAATCTAATATGCATGCTATCTTTTCAGATTTCACCACATGTTTGCTCTGAGTCGGATCTTTCCTCCCCTTACTCAACGAACTATTTTCACGATGGCGGAAAGTTACATGCATGTGCCAGGAACTCATTCAGTTGCATTCATAACTGTACCGGATATGGAAGTCGGAAGAAAGTTAGCACAGTGAGCGTCCATTTAATTTATATTTCTTCTTCATAACGGATAAGGCAATCGAAAACGCTCTTCTCAGTCGACGAACGCGGATAACAAATCGTTAGAAACTGTAATTTAGATTGTCATTTGTCGCCAGTAGCCCTAGGGCTACTGGCGACAAATGACAATCTGAATATAAGTTTTTAACTATTTTTTATCCACGTTCGTGAATAGTATTTACGTTTTCGATGGCCTCCTATCCGGCGTGTTTTTTTTTTTTTTTTTTTTTTTTTTCATAGATACGTCAAAGAAACGGGAAAGCAATCCAGGCTCTGAAGTATAGGAACTTTTTAGATTTCTGTTGTAAAACAAGTCGGGTTTCCCATCTCCCAAACGAATGGTCTATTAATAACTGGGGATACCAAGAAGTCTTGAAGCAAATAATGAGATGATTTTTATCATAGGGGTGACCTTAAATTCAATACAGTTTTCTCCAGCTTTGGGCATAAAATGTTTATACACTCTTGATTTTGATTTAGAACATACGGTCATTTATCAACTTCTTATAAAGCAAAGGTGTATGACCAATGAAATGGTCCAACGGAATTTTCTTCCAACGATAAGCTTCTCCACAAAAAGGGCGTGGCCACACCCCATGAATATTTAGTGGAATGCTACCTATAAGTCCCTTACATGGTAAAATCATTATGAGTATGATGACATTTGCCCTTGTGATGAAAAACTTAAAGCCCTAACTTCTAACGCATTAAAAGTGGTACCACTGCCTGAGTGCTATTCCTGATAGATTAAAGGCATATCTTTATGATGTGATAGTGACTCCCTAAACCCAATTTGTTAATGGGGTTTTAGATGAGCATCTCAGGGTCACTACTAAAGGCATGGGAGCGCAGTGGCTCAGTGGTAGAGTGCTTGAGTCGAGACCATGGGGGCCTCGGGTTCGAGCCTCACCGGCGTCACTGCGTTGTGCCCTCGAGCAAGAACATTACGAGGGGTGTTCCAAAAATAATGTCATCCGTGCTTTATTTCGCGGAAATCGTGCAATTTATGCACAAAACCACCTCGTGTCGATTGAGTGTTCACTGGCTCGTGACATAGGTTAATATCTCGTCCACACGTTCACTGGCCTCGGTACATTGTAAATCGTTTCATAGCCTATTTGTTAGACTATACACAAAATGACAGAAAAACGCGCTGAAAATGTTCTAGAATTTAAGGGCTTTATAAAAGGTAGGCCATTACTCGGCATAAAGGCTGTAGATATTCACCGCGAGGTGTGTGACATTTATGGGGAGGGCCTAATGTTGTAGGTGGGTAGCTAAATTTAGTGCTGGGCAGCAGCAACTGAAAGACGCTGCTCGGCCATGTCGTTCTGCAACAGCTACGACCAAAGGTAACATAGAAAAAATCCGAAATATCCTCAAAACTGATGCTCGATTCACCTTAAGACAATTGGCTCGAATGACAAGCTTGTCATATGCAAGAGTTCAGGCAATTTTGAAGGAATACCTAAAAGTTAGAAAGATAAATGCAAGATGGGTACCCCATTTGTTAACGGATGAGCAAAAGAAGACGCGTGTAACAATGGCAATAAAACTTCTCAAAATGTACCCAAAATATAGTAAAAAGGCTTTTGATAATATAGTCACTGATGATGAGACCTGTGTGTATTATTTTGAACCAAAGCGGAAGGTTGCCAACCGAATATGGGCCACTAAAATGCCAGACTGCCAAGTATTGCCAAACGAATACGAACGGTAAAGAAGGTTTTGTATGCTATTTCTTCACTAATAAGGGTCCAGCTATTCAAATCCCAGTGCCAAAAGGCAGAACGGTCACAGGCAAGCTCTATAAAAACGTTGTTCTGAGATAATTGAAGAACTTTTACAAAAGTCGCCGCCCCAAAACAGGACTTAAGCATGTCAGACTTTTGCATGATAATGCACCCGCTCACAAGGCACGTATTGTGACTGACCTTTTGGAGTCAGATAAGGTTACCGTCCTTCCGCACCCTCCGTATTCGCCAGACTTGGCCCCTGCGACTATTTTCTCTTATCAAAACTTAAATATCATTTATCTGGAAGGAGATGCAATTCGAGAAATGCCCTTGGATCTGCTGTTTATCAGTGTCTGATGGGTGCACCCATTGAAGAGTATGAAAAATGCTTCCAAAAATGGATTGGCCGGCTAAAAAGGCGAAGAGTATTTTGAAGGGCAGAGCAAATTAAAATGAAAAATACACTTCCGCTATATGAGCACCGATGCAAGTGGCTTTACTTTTGGAACACCCCTCAAAATCCTAGTTTAGTACCGGTTCAACCCAGGAAGGCCCGTCCCTTTATAACTGAATGATTGTTGATGGGACGTAAAGAATCAAATCAAACAACAAAACTACCAAAGTCCAATCAATAAAGTGCTGCAAACTTTCTTTTGCAAATCAGTGTTGTTCAAGTAGCTAAGCATAGTATAACAGAGAATGCAAACTTTCTGACACATCCTATATACGATAGGGTCTATGTATTTTAACCCTTTGTATACAAATGGGTTCTTCCTTCTGGATTTATAAAATAAACTTTGGATAGTCCATTGTACATATGTAGGGATATTAGGTTATAATTTAATTTTTAAAATATATTACATGATTTTGTCTGAAAGTCATTTTACCTTTACAAACAGTGTAGACCCTGATGGAATGCAGCATTGTGCTCCATTTCATCTGGATCTTCACTTTTTGCAAAAGTGCTCGTTTAGGAGTTTCCAAAATACAAAAGGGTTACAGTTGTCGCTCTTTGGGGATTTGAACGAGATACATGTACTGTACCCATGGGGGTACAATCATTATTTTCTTCATACGTAGGCTTGGACTCAGCATCTACCATTCACCCCCCCCACCCCCTCGAAAAAATATCGGGAATATCAAGCACCCCAAAAAATATTTGAAATTTTAGCAACCCCAAAAAACATCCCCCATTCCATCTCTTGCCTCAAGAAAAGAGCCTTAATTGCATAGAAATGGCCTCTAAATCTAGTCCAAATATGTGATGACCCCTAAACATATCCACACAATCTTCATATCCCAAAAAATATTTAATTGAGCCGTGGCATGTGATTTCCAACAATGTGGCATTTTGATAAGTGTAGACTCAAACGAGCCTGTGCAGCCTCCTTTTAAGCTTAGAAACCCAAATGGTGTTCGGCCAGTAGCCTGAAAGTCATAGAATATTCAAGCGACTAGCAAAGGCTCTGATCAGACTGCGCGTATCCCACGGCTCAAATATTCATTCATAAGATTTATAAAGCGGAGTCGAAATTATCAACAGACACGTTAGTACCTTTGCATTCATTTTCTCGTGGCGTACACCCAAATTTGACTGCTCTTTGGACGAGGCTGATCAGGATCAACGCAGTTAGAAGCTGAATCATGTCATCAGATATCAATCTTCCCCCTCCCCTCCCATCAAAATGATCTAGAACTACTAAACCGTCTATGTGAGATAAACATTCTGTCTGTCATCTTTGCATTTTCTATCGTTATGTACTGGAATATTATTATTCACTCCGGTAGTACTTCGGCTGATAAAGAGCTTTACTGTAAGTAAACAGTAGAGACTCCGATGAGAAGCCACCTTTGGTCGCCTCTCACTTGGGTCTTCACTGTTCGCTAATTTCACATTTGCGTTCAACAGCCTGACACACATATAAGCATTGCTTGAAATTGACGTGAACCAAATTTGCATTTGTAGATTTACCTAGATGTGTACTTTGTGTATATCATGCATTTTCCTGATATTCGATTACATAATAGAATGTGGTGACTTATAGACCTAGTGGGTCGGGTGCAACTCTGTTTTCATATGTTGTTTTACAGGATTGTTTATACACAGGTCACACTAATAAAACAATTACTTACTAACTGACTTACTTCATTTTTCTGAACCCCCCCCCCCCCCCCCCCCAAAAAAAAAAAAAATAATATTGAAATTCAAAATTTTGAACCACAAAATTGGTCCGAGCCTACTAATGTATAAAAATATCAGAGTACACCCATCGCCCCCCCCCCCCCCCCCCCCCGGTGTTTAGTATATTGGCAACATAAATAACATTTGCCATTAAAGTCATTCCTTGTAATTTTAGAATCCTTAGAAATTTTCCTGATTTAGAGTCCAGTAGAAATCTACTAATCAATCGATTGATTAACCTTTGTGGCATACAGTGAAGGACCATTTGAAATGCCACATAATGTGCCCAATTTACATTGTATATTGCATGCAATTTGGGGCACACTTAAAGTCCTGCCAATCTTTCAGACTGTTGGAAACAATTTTTTCTTCCAGAAAGACAATGCCCCCACATCTACAATATGACAAGGAACTATTTGCAACCTGGTCATGGCATACCCACTAGACTGGCCTTCTCTTCAGGATCCCCATCCATCTCCAATTGACCATCTCTGAGATATTCAAAACTGGCGGGTACATGACTTGTATTCCTTCCCAGTTGCCACATTACCCGAATCTGAAAGCCAGTTGGTTGAACAAAGGCAACGCATTCCACAGGGGTAGGGGGCAACTGGATGTACCAATGCCTCTTCTAAGCGTGCAAAAGGCTCATAGAATGCATTAATAAAGGTAGTTGTCATATAAGATATAAATTTGTTATCATAACATGTTTATGTCCGTATTTTTTTTATCAAACAAAGCCGGTGAAATGGGGTGGCATCATTTTTATTAGCATGAGTATATTTTAGAAGATCGAATCCATTTCACGTAGTAAATAAAGGGTGAATTGATCGATTCATTTTATTTTTTATTGACAGTGGAGTGGTAGAGAATAAATTGGCAGCCTGTGTAAACATCTTCCCATCTGTAACCTCAGTGTAAGTATAATAATTTAATCATCAATTTATTCAAGTGATTGAAACGAAAGTAAGGCACTATTTTCTCATTTTAAAGAATTAAATGCACTTTATCCTATCAGGACGTGTTTGACGGGGGTCACACTGGTAAATGTATAGGACGATTTTTAAGTATTCGGCATGCACATGGCGATTTATGTAAGCATTTAGGAATAGATTCGAGTACTCGAATCTATTCCTAAATGCTTACATAAATCGCCATTCCTAAATGCTTACATAAATCGCCATGCACATACTGAATACTTAACAATGATCTAATTATATAGTCCTTTTGGCATATGACATGTTTTTCTATATAGTATTAACAACCAATATCTACCACTTCCGGTCAATGAAGTACCGGCAATACTCGTAAATACCACCAAATCGACGTATACATTTACCAGTGTGGGGGTGGAGGTTGAAACGACCCAATCATTGATAGTCGAGATAACCCATGGTCACCGGCTCCGAAGCGGAAGTCCGCAGTTTAATGGCTCTGTTTTTGTGGGGTTTTTTTAACTTCTGTTGTTGCTTTACGTCCCAAGTCAACAGCTATAGTGATGCAGCAGACCCACCATAATGTGACACATACCGGTTCCCACTGGGTAACAGTCAGCAACATATAGCAAATTAAAGCTCAGAGTCTTGGGAGTTCAAAATTGCATGATGCCACTGTCAGAGCCGAAGGCGAAATTTTTTACGGCCCGTCAACAGAGGGTACCCATAATACCCTAGTTTAAAACCCTTATTGATAAATGCATTAAATGTGCTGCAGTATATTCATGATAATGGACAGTTCGATACAACAATAAACATAAATGATACTATTAATCAATAAAACATCAGTTCCATGTAAGCGTTTCCGGTCTACAGTCACGAAAGAGGTCAACAAGTGCAAAAGTCACGAAAACATATGACATTGTAAAAATATTGTTGATACTGTTGACTTGTTTACCTTAATACATGTCGTAAATAAAAACTGGCGATCCAACATAACATTTTTCCAATTGGCTTGTAAAAAATCACCAGTGTAGGTTATAGTTCACTTTAACACGGCACTGGAAATAACAAGAATACGGAAACTTAGTTATGAAAACGCAACAAATTTTTATCTGGATTTTAGCAATCCTTCCATAATAATAACACTGATTTTGTTCAAATGAGTCAATATATATGATAGACGGAAAATATGGTTGATTATTGACTGATTGATTGATTGATTTATTGATTGATTGATTGATCGATTTTGTTTTGCTATTTAAATTGGGTTTTCTGTATTTGGGTTTTTATTATTTAAATTGCCGACGAATAATTATTAGATTAAATGATCTACAACCCGGTAATTGAATTCACCACCTTTAACAAACATTCTACAAGAGCTTTGTATAATGGTAAATACAATGTTAACAATAATATCAGACTTAAGCAGTGCACAGCATATTCTAGCAGGAAAATACTGACAGGGTGTTCCCACCATTCAAACTTCTAGACAAAGCATGAACTGTCCTGTCGAGTTCATAAAATGCTAAACTATCCTGATATTATGTTACAAGACATTGCAAGACAGAAGATCTACCTCTTCTACAATCCAGTTGTTGGGAGGGTTTCCTTATCCTAGTTATGCTCCCTTTGAAACAGGTTTGGGCTTTGTTGCTAAAACTGCACGAATATCTCACAGATGTTTGCTACAAAGTGGTTATATTTTAAAATATTGCCTTCTTTTTTAAATGAAGCAACAATGAAACAGCAAATGACTTCAATCAGCGATTACATAATTGTTTGTTGGTTTCAAAATTACAAGAACATGCGGAATAAAAGGACTGTCGCTAAAGGGAAACGCCTACGCAAGATGGTTTCTTGAAAGACATGTAACAGCCAAGTACTCTTTGACAGTTCAGTCTTATGTGTTTAGATGACAGAAAAATACACAAAAAATGAGTAAGCATTTATCATTCAGTCACACATGCAATGTGGAAGAGGTTTGGTAATGATGTGAAAAGAACGAAACATATGTTGAAGATAGATCTCTTCGACAATGACAATCCATCTGATCATCCCTTGAACATCGCATCTGGTGTAGTGACAACATCTGCAATCAAGGAAAGTCTACTAAAAGCCTTAGACACAGGCAGTCAAGTATCATTAAACTTTACGAAGAAGCATTTGATACCATCAGAAAACAACATGCCTCTAAAAGGCTATTACGACCCACTTCCCAAGTCTGACTTAAAGTAATGACAGAAATGCAAAAGACAGTCTGCTAAAATTCAACAGTGTAGCATTCAATGGAGAAGTAATGCAATTAAGGGTTTTTTGCAATTAACTATTTTTGAACAAGAGCATATTCCTGTTAGTATGTTCAAGAATGACTGATCAATGATTGCATGTACATTTTTCGACTAAATACACAATCTAGAAAGTTAACAGGATAACAAAACTGTTTCAGTACAGTCTGCATCATTTTTACTCAAATTTAAAGTATAAATGGAACAGCCTCAAACATATGGCAGCTAAGTTTGGGTTGTTTGTTGATGAGGACCATAGCAAGCTTCCTACGTTATACTGGTTACCTAAACTTCATAAACGGCCCTATAAGTCACGTTTTATTGCTAATTCTAGTGCATGTACAACTACTGAGTTGTCTATTCTTTTGACTTCTTGCCTCACTGCGATTAAAAACCATGTCATTAAATATTGCACAACAGTTTATGAAAGAAATGGTAAAAATTTATTTTGGTCTATTAAAAATTCAGGTGAAATTCTTAATAAATTGAAGTCTAGAGGTTTTCTAGCATCTGGTTTGTCTACATATGATTTCTCTACTCTCTATACTACATTGTCTCATAATCTTATAAAAGATAAACTAACAGAATTAATTGAACAAACATTTAACAGAGAGGGCTCACTTTATTTGGCTTGTAATGATAAAAATGCCTTTTTTACTTCTGAACAACCTAAACGATATAAATTGTGGTCATGTCAGAAAATGTGTGATACGCTCCATTATCTTTTGGACAATATATTTATAAGATTTGGCTCTAAATTATATAGACAAATTGTCGGTATTCCAATGGGCACTAATTGTGCTCCTCTTGTTGCAGATTTGTTTTTGTTTTGTTATGAGAGAGACTTTATGTTATCTCTGTCAGACAATAATCAAGCTGATATTATTGAAGCTTTTAACTCTACCTCCAGATATTTAGATGACTTACTTAATATTGATAATCCTTATTTTGAACAAATGGTAGGTCAGATATATCCCATTGAACTTCAGTTAAATGAGGCGAATTCTTCTGATACTAAAGCTCCGTTTTTGGACTTGAACTTGTCAATAACAAATGGCATAGTTACTTCTAAAATTTATGATAAACGGGATGATTTTAATTTTGAAATAGTAAATTTCCCATTTCTTGATTGAGATATTCCTCGCTCTCCTTCCTATGGTGTATATATTTCTCAGCTTATTCGTTTTGCTAGAGTGTGCTCTAATGTTGATGACTTCAACAACAGAAACTTATTTTTAACTGCTAAATTATTAAAACAAGGTTATAGATATCATAAAATTCGAAAAGCATTTTCTAAATTCTACTACAGACACTCAGAGTTAATTGTTAAATACAACATTGGGTTAAAAACTCTACTGCAACAAGGCATATCAGAACCTATATTTTATGGTGATTTAGTCTATAAATTCAAACGAATTGTTGGAAAACCTAATTTTAGTGATCAATTCAAAAAGATAGTAAAACGTTATATTAGGGTTGGATATATTTTGAATATCATGCGACAGTCTGCATGCCTAGTTTTAAACCCAATCACGGTTTATAGCTATGGTTTCCTCTTTAATTGCACGACGGTGGGTCAGGCCTCTGACTCTATGACGGTAAAGCTTTAATCGGTGGGTTGGTGCCTGATGCTTATCTGTAGCTGGACCCACCGTGGCTCAACTTGAGGTTTTCTTTAGCTCTGACTATCTGTGAGTCATGAGCCCTTTTCTTTGTTTCATCATGAAGTGCTAATTTGATTAGAGTGTTTTCCTTGATGATACATTGCATTAGTTAGATGGCCTCCATGCGAGCTGAACATTTCTTGTACTTCAACAACAGCAGAATCTAGGGCGAAGATTTGGTACCAGTAAAATGCATTTAAGCCCCCCCCCCCCCCCCCCCCCCCCCCCGGTGGCCTAGGCTGCTGTCCGTTCTAATGCGGTGGTTCTGTTGTTGTTGTCTTTTTGTTTATTGTAACTCCCATTATGGGAGTCTGTAATTGTTCTATGTTTTGTTGTACGTTACTTTATGTCCATTCTAGTATTGCAACCATCTTGATGGGGAAGAGAGAGCTGATTGCTTTGCTTAATTTGTCTTCCTGGTGTCTTGTGATGGTTGAGCGGCTCTTCCTCGCGGTGCCACGGGGTTGTCTGCAGTTTGTGATTGTGGTATTTCCTGATCATACTCACTTACTATTTTCAGACAGGTAGAAATTGGCAATAATGCATCCCATAAAGTTTACATACAAGCCGAAATCACTTTACAAAAAGAATGAAGAATTTAAGCAAGGGAAGAAAACAAAGCGAATTGTAGCATACTACATGTATATGTGATATAGAAAATACTAATGAAGTACTGAATGGAGGGAAACTGCATAACTCAGTGGCGGACTAAAAGATAAGGCGTTGGCCATTACAAAGATCAATACAGAATATCTACCCCTGCAATCAAACTAGGAAGCATCAGACATACAAAATTAATGATCCTCCATGCAGCGATTGCATCAAAAAAAGGTGCCAGTAAGATCATTGTAAACAGTCCAGATGGTGACACTGTGTTTGTTTATTGACTTGGTTGTTTCCCTTTGGTGATACATTACATAAGATAGGAAACCTCTATGCGAGCTCAGCAGAATCTAGGTTGAAGATTTGGTCAGTAAAATAATTTAAGTCCCCTTATGGCGTCGTCTAAAGTCTATTCTAAGGCAGTAGTTCTGCTTTTGTTTATTCATTGTTTGTTGCTGCTCCCTTTGTTTGTTGGGGTTTATTGTTAGATGTTTGTTTTGTTTTGCAATAGCTTTTGTCCTTTCTAGTTTTGCAATCATCTCGCTAAAGAAGAGAAAGCTTGGTGCTTTGGTATGTTCTGAAATTTTGTGTCGCTAGTGTTCTTTGGATCTCCCTGGTCGTGCCATGGGTTGGTCTGTCATATGTGGTTGTGGCATTTCCTGGTCATATTCACTTACCTTTTGGTTTTCCTATTGCATCACAGGCCAAATATTTTTGCGAGTTAGATATTTGTTTTATGTTGAACAGGAACACAGGTCGATTTGAAACGTTTCATTTCTGAACATGAGCTCTTTCACAAGACCACAGAACAACAGAATATATTGATGTTTTTCTATCGTTTGATTGGCTTTGACATTTGCAATGCCTTTGATGGAAAAAGAAAGAAATTCACATAAAGTGATGTGCAGAATGCCTAAATCTTTCAACAACTGTGTGAGCAACTTGCCTTCACTAAATTTGGAGAGTTACTGTATGCTAAAAAGCAATGTAATTCACTTAATGAAATCAGATGTGAGGAAGCGATGCAGAAAGTACCACCAAAACGCTACCGCCGTGCAGATAACAGCTTAACACTGCATGATATGATTCATTGTTATCAGTTACATATACTTTTCTTGAAGACTTACGGATTGCCTTGCAACTGCAGAGAATGGATATGAATCCTTTGAGGAAGCACTTGGCATAATGGCATTGAGGCTGCTAAAGATGAGCCAGTCCACTACACCACACAAGTTGTTGAATGATTTATTGTATAAATTTTCCATTATGAGTATGCTCTTCTTTCTGTAATGAACAGTTTTGTACAACCTTGTTTGTGTGCAATGTAGCAGTGCCACAGGAAGAAAATTGCCTGAATATAAATTTCCTCTATTTTTGTCTTGCAAAGATGTGGCCGCGGGTTTGGGCCTCACCAGCATCACTGCGTTGTGTCCTTGAGGAAGACACATTAATCCTAGCTTAGTACTGGTTCAACCCAGGAAGACCCGTCCCTACGTAACTGAAATATTGTTGGCTGGGACATAAAGAATCAAATCAAACAAACAAATCTTGTGAAGATGTTGCTGAATCGGACGCTGAATGACGCATAAACTTTGGCTCGTTTTAACTTGTCATTCAAATGTCATATATAATAAATCACTTCAACTCACTCTCAGAATATCTCACTGTGAATTGTCGACAAACGTCTGACATTCATAAAGTATACTATACATTTATGCCATATGTTTTCGTGGATGATGGACTTGATGAACTTTCATGGTCAATGAAATATATCTCTTAACAAAAAAGAAATAGTTTAATACTTGCCTGACACACGTTGATATACTTTATGCAAAAGTTTGAACGTTTCCGTCAATGTTCTTGACAAAAATTCTTCCCACATATTAAATTAATAAGATCTGACAATGAATGAACCGTAAATGTATCATCTATTGGGATGATTCTATTTTGAGTAGGAGCTTCCCAATTGGCAATTGATAACATTTTGACTTGTTTACAATACATATGTACTTTAAGAGATCATTTGACTACAAGAAGTCTACAAAATCACGAGTTTTTGTGACATAATGTACTTAATAACCTTTCGCCATCAGTGTATTTGGATTTATTAGCACCTCATATAATACATAAAATTACTTTAGCTCCCTAATTCGCCATTAAGCGTTCAGATTATACAAACTTCAACCACAGTTTTGATCATTGGTTTAAATGGATTTCTATCAGTAAAGTTATTTAATTTTATAGGTATCCTTCTTTGAACGGCCGTAAGCCTTTTTGACCCTACATATGGAATAGGCATCATGTACATTTTGCTGACCAGATGCCAGTTGTTAACATTTTAACTGATATTCAATACATTTATACCAAAAGATATCATTTGCCAGAAATTATTCTACTAAATCATGGGTTTTCGTTACTAATGTATTAATGACCTTCGCCACCCTTAACAACCCTTCTTGAATGATTCGGAAGGGAGGATGATGGCCGTAGAAATCATTTCATGATAAATCTCCACGAAAGTATGGGATGGGGCCGGGATCGAACTCGCGACCACTGGATCTGAAGTTAAATACGCATCTGTTGTTAGACACGTTACACGTGTGCTGACTGCACTACGCGGCCCGGCAATGCAGTCTGTGTACCTGACCAGTTCTTGCAGGAGGGAACCTGACTAATATGCACAACGAACGAATAGCACTCGAGGGCACTTCAAAACGTCTTGTATATCTTTATTCGTCAAGTCTGGTTTGTCTGCTGTGTTTACAAACACATATAACAAATGATAATACTACATTGTAGCGATATTCTCTAAAATATACAAAAAATGAATCAGTCGAGCTGTACCATTTAAATCGCGTTTTGTTGGCGGGTTGACGGTGACTTGCCTTAAATTGCCTTTAATTGCTTGCTTGTAGTTTTAATATAAATTGCTTACTCTATGTTCAAACTTCTGTATATGCTTATATGTGCATAGTGCAAATTTCCACTGTCTAACATTAAAAAATGTGAGGTTTTCGACATTAGCCCAAAGGAAGTTTGTTTCCTCTAAATATCTGTGCATACATATATCTTTGACTGATTTATTTATTGTCCACAGCTATTTCTGGGATGGTAAAGTTCAAGAGGACCCAGAACTGTACATGGTAAGTGAGCATCAGTAGTGTTTCTTATGTGGTCATTTTTGGCTCAAAGTGAATTTTGAATCGATCCGTTTTTATTGTGTGCCTTCATGCGCATTATTTTGTGAATTGCCTTATGCCTCTGTTTTAAATATTCTTTTGTCATATGACGTTACTGTTGTTCAGCGGATAACACATGTAAATATTGGTTTGGCCACGCGTTACATGAAACTTTTGGTGGGAACAATAACGTCATGATGGCGTCCATTACAACAATGTAACTTTTCATGTAAATAAACGGGAGCGCAGTGGCTCAGTGGTAGAGTGCTTGACTCGAGACCGAGAGGCCGCGGGTTCGAGCCTCACCGGCGTCACTGCTCTGTGGTCCTTGAGCAAGACACATTTATCCTAGCTTAGTACTAGTTCAACCCAGGAAGACCCGTCCCTGTTTAACTGAAAGATTGTTGATGGGACGTAAAGAATCAAATCTAATCATGTAATACTAAAAAACAAAACACAAAAGACAATACCATAATTATAACTGCATTTAGAATTAAAAGCAAAGGTCATATGATAAGCAGAATTTGTTATTCGTGATAATTTCATATTCTAATGCACTTGCAAATGCAACGTGACGTTTGATTAAATAACGTCATGAATGTGCGACTCTTTATCCTGTGATATACTGTCGCAAAATCGACGTTATTACGTAACGACGTCGCTTTCATTGGTTGAAAAGTAAATATATGCAGATGGCGAACTGTTTTATGCAGCTGGTAGCCACTGGATGTAGGCGTAACATAGTTCATTTTCTCTGTCCTTTTATTAAAAATTTTTATTTGTGGAGGTATATCGTCGGATTTCCTTTCCGAAATCACGTTTTACGGCTCCGCTCGCGCGTCGCCGTAAAACTAAATTTCCGACCATATATCGATTTTTTTTAATGTTCATTGAATCATGAAGGGCTTCACGTAAACTTTGCAAGAGACCCGTTAACTTTGCAAGAGACCCGAAGTATTCATGATTCCATGAACATTTCAAAAATGGAATTTATTACTTATATTTACATTTTATCATAAATTTATAATATAAAGAAACTATTTATGATTTATTTGTGATCATTTTACATGTTATTTATTAAATGACCTTTGGAGAGTTTGATAAATTCCATATAAAATGATCACTTGTGTAACATGTGTAATGTCCACACTATAAAAGGAATTTCTAGAATGATTTCTTTCAGACGGATAGGCTAAACAAATTAGTTCAAAATGATTATTCTCTTTTTTTAAATATTGGACGACAAAAAACATACAAAATTACATACAAGGCAAATGTCAATGTACATGTATCATGGCTATGAACACAATTCAAGTGCTGCTGTTGTTGTCTACCAATTTTCTTTTATTGTTATCTTGCATAAATGTTTCATGACACTAGCACTTGGGTGCAGCAAATTCATGATTAAGTTTCCACCATAAATCATTAAATACGTTTTGGATATCATAAATTCTTACATGGAAAGAAAACGTACCTGCCACAAAGGGGCACTGTTTCAGTATTTCTAAGAAAACCTGTAGACATTTGTGATTTTCTGGGGGGGGGGGGGATCTGCAGATCGAACCAAAATCTCGGAGCTGGCTGAACTGTTTATTTGATAACATGTTGCATAAAAACAAATATACGTATTTGATAACATATTGCGTAAAAACAAATATACGATCATTAATGAGTACTCATGTTTTATCAACTTAATTAAAACGAGTTGAAGAAGAGAGTATCAATGCCAGGCTTGCCGTGCATTTTCAATTCCTTTTTGTTCCTACTTGATTTAATAAATTGAATTAGTCTAATAAATTCAATAATGCATGAGCACGAGTGTTAAATTCGATTCATTAGATTAACTACTTCCAAATCACATTTTGGCGTAAAAAACTTTAAGATTGTATCATTGTATGTAGGCGTAGGGGGTGCCGCCCCCCCCCCCCCAAATAACTTTGTAGGGGTCCAGAATAGACTTTCCCCTCAATAATATTTCTTTATTGACACATAATTGCTTGTCACTCAAAGTCAAATAAGCAACTTCCACAAAAAAGTAAAAAAAAAATCCTTGATCGCTTCGCTCGATTGGAGTTTTTGAAATTCGTTTCAAGGCGGTACTTCTTTTGTGGATCATTTATGGTTTGTGTTTGTCATGATTTCGTCTCTGTTAATTACTGCCTTGTGGTCAGCTGCTGAGAAAAGGCTGACCGATTGGCCCTCGTCTGTGGCGTTTATTTGTATTTGTGTCACTTTCCTATGCAGTATCTTGGGCCAGGTGTGGTACTTGATTGTATCGACTCATAATCTTTGCACCTTTCTTACTTTTATAATTCGCTGAGAGCAGACAATTTGCTCATCGTTTAACACTTTGTTCAATTCTTTTAGTCAGTAGGCTGTTATCACCTTGTATGTATGTATGTATGTATGTATGTATGTATGTATGTATGTATGTATGTATGTATGTATGTATGTATGTATGTATGTATGTATGTATGTATGTATGTATGTATGTATGTATGTATGTATGTATGTATGTATGTATGTATGTATGTATCATTTTTCCAGAG
Source organism: Loripinus fragilis (assembly GCA_964019695.1). Classification (NCBI taxonomy): domain Eukaryota; kingdom Metazoa; phylum Mollusca; class Bivalvia; order Lucinida; family Lucinidae; genus Loripinus; species Loripinus fragilis. The sequence goes on from OZ026515.1 coordinate 101,947,513, forward strand.
AAACTGGCTTTTCAAGCTTTTCCTATTATCTAGATTTCAAAGAGCTTCTATTTTTTCTAATCTTTTATCCCTCCTGGCTTTTTGCTCCCAAATACCTTTCAATCAATGGACTTTATTCAAAAAATTTAATCGCTAGTTTCGCTTGCTCAGAGTTAATTTAATTTTTCTATTTCCTATTTTCCCTAGTTTTATTACTCTGAAATAGCTTACAAACAATTTTCCTTCCTCGCTTGGCTTTGTTGGTGTTAAATATTATTATATTTGTTTTATTCTCCTTTTTACCTTCTATACCTTGCTCTGACTACAGTAGATTCAAAGCTAGATGAGAATCGTTGTAAACAAAAAAATATGAGCTAATCCAGGTAATAGGAATTTTATACAGGTGATATTAACTGCCTCAAACTGCAGTACATGTAATACATTTACTGTTATTTACCTGTTTCAATGAAAAATAGTATAGTCCTATTATTATGCATCTTTGAAACATCAGTAATTTTTTTATATTTGTTTAATGATTTTTTTACATATATTTTATCTCTCTAAACATTCTACTCTGAAATACCTTACCAAACATTTTCCTCTGTCGCAGCGCTCGCTCGTACTCAAATTATACTCGTATATTTGGTTTCTTATAAGATTAATGTATTTGGTTTCTTATAAATGGAGATCCGCTGCTTGGTTTTTAATAATGCCTGTGTTTAAATCTATGCAGATCCACATAGCTTATAAGTAATATAATAACCTCCTTCACTCCGCTTACTTGAAACAAAATTACAAGTATTTATAATGTGTTTACTTTATAGAGATCGATTTTTTTACTTTAATGAGTTCATATCAGGATGTGAATATTATATTTCAGATGGTTAAAACAGCAACAGAAAAAGTTCCAGCACTAACTAAATATGTAATGTATGTATATAACCTTTACATTTTGTATTTATCCCCTTCCCCCTTTCGCAATCCTTGTTTTGGCTGGGTATACTTTTTGTTTCGCCTGCGAAGATTGGTCGACACAAAAGGGATCATGACTCTGTCAGCATCCTCATCATTTGATATGTCCTGGTGTCACACGTTTGGTTGCCAATCAATTACTTTTGAAAGAATGCATCTATATTATTCAAACTTTACGAAAGGGTAAAGCATCATTAAATACAGGCCAAGGTTGAGGTAATCTGCAAAATTTTGACTGAGTTATGGCCCTTTTTTTACTTAAATCTTGGCTATATTGTGTTTTCCCGCCAATAACTTCTGAAGGGAAGCAACAATTTTATTCAAAGTTCATGTGAGTGTGGTATTTCCTGGTCAGATGCGCTTACTTTTTAGCTCACCAGAGCCGAAGGCTCCAGATGAGCTTATAGGATGGGACTCGAACCGCCATCCGTGCCTCCATCCATGAGTGCATTCACACTTTCAAACATGAATATCTCTGAGACCAGTTGGTTGATCATAATCAAATTTCATCTGGGGCATAATTGGGGTGGGGGATTGACTGCATTAGGTTTTTGAGCCAGATCGGATCAAAACTCTGGTTTCCATGGCAACAGCTAGCTCCCATAGGGTTATAATTATGATCACTCTGGCTCCTTCATTTTTGATTGGTTCATGTTTTTTCTTGCAGGTAACAAGGACAACTATAAAATCTAGAATGGGTTTGAAATTCGGCAGGATCTGACCAGGGACTTATGAGTTAGCTGCCCTTGAGCGTCTGGAAAAATCCCCATGGACTTATAATGGGAGAGATGTTGTGACCACTCTAGTGCCTTCATTTTTTGATGGATTTTCTACATTCTTGCAGGTAACAAGACCAACCATCCATCACTGACTTCGGAGTAAGCTGCCCTTGAGCATCTGAAAAATCAATGAATAATGTTGTGACCACTCTATCGCCTTCATTTTCGATTGGATCTTCTTTATTCTTGCAGGCAACACGGACACCCATAAAATCTTGGATGGGTTTGAAATACGGGCAGATCCGACCTTGGACTGTGGAGTTCTATGTCCTTGAGCGTCTGGAAAATCCCCATAGACTTATAATGGGAGTAATGTTGTGACCACTCTAGTGCTTTCAATTTTTAATGGATCTTCTTTATTCATGCAGATAAGAAGGACAACTATTAAAGCTTGAATCAGTTTGAATTTTGTCACGATTCCATCCCTATTATGGAGTAGGCTCCCCTTGAGCATCTTATAAACTGATGGATAATGTTGTGACCACTCTAGCGCCTTCATTTTTGATTGGATCTTCTTCATTCTTGCAGGTAACAAGGACAACCATAAAAACTTGGATATGTTTGAACTTTAAGTTGAACCAACCTCAGACTGTAGAGTTTACTGCCCTTAAGAGTCATAAAAATCAGCATAAACTTACAATGGGAGATCTTTTGTGACCACTCTAGCACCTTACTTTTTAATGGATCTTCCTCATTTTTGCAGGTAACATGGAGACCCCTAAAAGCTTGAATAAGGTTTGATTATCGACCACACCCGACCACCAACTACAGTGGAAGCTGCACTTGAGCATCAAAAATAAAGCTGTATAATGTTTTTGACCACTCTAGTGCCTTCATTTTTCATTTGATTTTTTCATATTTGAAGGTTTTCAGGATATACAAGTATGGATCGGTCAGATCCAATTACTAACTACAGAGTAAGCTGCCCTTCAGCATCTGAAAAATGCTTTCACCATTTTATTGCAGATAACCAGAACTGGCATAATATCTTATGTTTTTGAATTAGTTCCTGGTCACTGTTTTAAATTCAGAGTTATCTGCCTTTGAGCATCATAAATTATGGTATCTCCAAGCACTATGCTGGCTCCCAGGTGAGCAATCATTGCCCATTGGGCTACTTGTTTACAGAAAGGTGAAGCATCATAAAATAAAGGTCAGGTTCATCCATAAATTTTAAAATGAGTTATGGCCCTTTTTTGACTTAGCTTTAGGCTCCTGCAAAAGCTATATTGTTTTTTTTTCGTGTAATAAACTTTTCATTTCCACAAAGATTTTATAAAGGACAACTTCTCACTATAGGCCCTGATTATCCAGTGCCTGTAGATAAGCATGACAGTGATAGAAGTTTTATTCCGACCCCTGACCCGTTAGCCAGGGTCAAAGGTTAATTATTTCAATTTTGAAATAACTCAGTTGTCAATAATTTTCACAGAAGTTTCGCATGCAGGCAAAGGCACAATAGATATGAAACACATCAAATGGGATTTAAGTTTGAAGGCTGTTTACGCACCCTTGGTGTTTAGGGGATGGGACTGAAGCCAAAACTAGCTTTTTTCAGAATATGGCCATGTTGCATATCAAATTAATGAAATGACTTATGCATAATGATTTATGCATCAATATGGTAGCAAATATTTTGCCCAAAGACCCCCTCACCAGACCCTGGGGTTGGGCAAAAGGTCAAAATTCAACTTTTACAGAACATGGTCATCTTGCATATCAAGCTAAAGGGAATGGCGAATGCAACAACATGGAGCAAATATTCTGTCGTTACACGTACCCTCGACCCCTGGGATGGGGTCAAAGGTCAAAATATATTTTCTGAAACTAGTTATGTAGTATACCAAATTAATTGGAAAGGAGCATAGAGCACCATGCAAGAACATATTCTGTCCTAACACACATCCTTGGCTTTAGGGTGGGGTCAAATATTTTTTGAAAGTACCATGACATTTAGCGTATCAAATTAAAGGGAATGAATTGTAAAGTCCCATGCAAACACATAATCTGTCCTTTCACATACTCTCGACCAGTGTGGCTGGGTTATGAGGAAAAACTTTTATCTTTGAATGTGGTAATGTTGCATATCAAAATAAATGAAAAGAAGTATATACCAACATAGAAGACTTGGTATGTAGCATTGGGGATGTGGGGCCTACCAAGTTTGTTCAAATGATGATCCTAGGTTGACCTTGGCCTACTTAACGTCACGGTCAAATTTGCATTCCAATGCATTAAATTGGGATTTTTTTTTTCGTTGAAAAGTTGATTTTTTGATGCTATTGAAGCCAAAGTCATTATTCTCACTTGATATGTTTAAACCTAATGAGATAATGGCTGTAAATAAGTTTCAAAGGTCAAGGTTGACCTTTAACTTTTCAGCCAATGTCGCTCATATTGGAGTCCTATCAACACATTAAAACATAGTTTCCTTGGAAACCACTAGGCCAATTGAACTAAAATTTTATATGAAGACTCCTTATGATAGGTTATCCAAAATTTATACCAGTTGTACTTGTCACATGACCAAAATGGCCACCACGCCTATATATGGTAAAAACCCTTAAATCTCTTCTTCTCTGGAACCGAAAGGACAATGGCCTTGGGACTTGGTATGTAGCATTCGGGATGTGGGCCCTACCAGATTTGCACAAATGATGAATCTAGGTTGACGTTGACCTACTTAATGGCAAGAACAAATTTGATTCCTAATTCATTTATATGGGAAAAATCTTAAATGTGTTCATTTTTCTATAACTGTTTAGGCGAAATCGTAATACTTGCAAGAAATGTTTAACTTAACGAGACAAACGTTTTATATATAATGTACCAAATGTCAAGCTGACCTGTGACCTTTTATCCAAGGCCACTCATTTGGACTGCCACATACCTGAAATCACAGGGCTGTTTGATGGATTATTCATTAGATTGTTTTATGTCACTTGACAAAAATGGCCGCAACCCCCATAAAACAAAATATGTTTCAATATAAGCTGTAGTTGATCTTGACCTATTTTAACATTATTTAGGTGATCTGGTGGGCGCCCCAGAACCGTTAGGTCCTCTAGTTTATCGCATATTTTACGAGAGCAAACGCTATCGCCTGTCCCTCTATATAATCTGACGTGCGTGTTTCGTACTTTTATAGGTGCGGCGGGCGCCTCTTTACATACAATTACTTGGGATCGCTAAACTGGAAGGTTTCTAACAGTTTAACAGTGAATTAATCCCTCATACATGTACTTAGGTCTGACTGTTTTGTGTTTTCTTCTTTCTAGAGAGAACCATCCCTACGACTGTCCTCAAGTTATTAGCATGAAGGTATGTAACCATTCTTAATAGAATTCTTTGAAATGTATATTTTGTCCTTTTTATGTAAATATCGTGATTATAATATTAATTCTGGCACACAAGACTCCTGGTATTTCCGTTGTTTTTACCCATTTGAGATAATTCTCTCTCATATACCAATGCATACAAACTCGAGTGATTTCCAGGTGAGCTTGCTGTCAGAAAACCTGTCCTTCATAGCTACCCATGTGAGATAAGAATAACTAATACAAGATAAGCTACACAAGGCCGGGAGCTACTGTGAGATTAACACCAATTCTCTGTAACCATCGAACCTAGTTGTTCACGCATAGTCACAGATTTTGATGAAACTTTCCATGATTGTTTGTTTTCATGCCAAAACACGCAAATCATGCATCATTCCTTCATTTTCATATCCAATGCCATGGTAACGGGGTCAATAGTTTTTGGCTAAAATTTGTCAGAAAATCAATGAAATTTGGCGAATTTCGGACTGTTATATCTTCTTTAATACAATCATGTTAGCTATAAAGCTGTTTGTTAATTTGAGAATTGCCCTTCGTTAGTATCCGAACGTTAATGTTTAAAGAATTTCTGGTCTCTTTCATATCGAAGTTCTATCTGAAAGGTGGGTGGGGTAACACAACCCCGAAATTTGCTGTTTTTTGCACTTTTTGACAGCTTATATCATTAAGGGCACGACAGCTGGACACATTACAGGACTAACATGAAAATCGATATTACCCCATCTTTCAAAAATTAGAATAAAAATTTTGGGAAGTTACCATCTTCTATGTGTTACCATTGAAACAAGAGGTACACCGTTCCAAAATGCATGTTTTGATTTTAACAAATATTTATGAGGTGTGAAATTCACACAACCGCCAGACTGTAACACTGAACAAAATAAAGTGTTAAGCTACCATTTTTCTACCAATATCTATAAAAAATATTATCAGAGGCCCCTATGGGGGTTTGATTTAGTCATTTTAGGGGCACAACGGGGGCAAAAATTAAGAAATTATTTGAAAAAAGGTCAAAGTTCTTTTACATAATAGAATTAATTGTATCAAAGTTGTTTTGAAAAGTCATATCTACATTATACAATTGTAATTAAAGAATTAAAACAATTGTAAATCTCAGGAGGGGCTCCCGAAGGGGCTCAAATCGATTGAATGTGGGTGGGGTAACACAACCCCGAAATGTGTCGTTTTTTGCACTTTTTGACAGCTTATATCATTAAGGGCACGAAAGCTGGGCACATTATAGGGCTGAAATGAAATTGAATATAATCCCATCTTTCAAAAATTAAAATAAAAGTTTTGGGAAGTTACCATCTTCTATGTGTTTCCATGGAAACACAAGGTACACCGTTCCGAAATGCATGTTTTGAATTTAACAAATATTTATGAAGTGTATATTTCACACAACTGCCAGACTGTAACAATGAATAAAAGAAAGTGTAACACTACCATTTCTCTACCAATATCTGTAAAAACATATTATCAGAGGCCCCTATGGGGGTTTGAGTTTGGTCATTTTAAGGGCACAAGGGGGGCAAAAATTTAGATTTTTTTTAAAAAAAAAGTCAAAGCCTTTTTACAAATCAAAATTAACTGTACCAAATTTGTTTTGAAATGTCATATCTACATTATACAATTGTAGTTAAAGAATATAAACGGTTTGAAATCTCATTAGGGGCTCCCTAAGGGGCTCAAAACGGAATAAAAAGAGTGAAATTTCATTGAAATCTATAAGGGAATAAATGAAATTGACCGACTTTGTTCAGAATAAGTGCAAAAAAGTAGCACAGAGCCAATAAAAGTTTAAGGCCAAAATTTCTCTGCCAATATCTATACAAATTATTATCAGAGGTCCCAATGGGGATTTTGGTTCATTTTGTTCATTTTAGGGGCGCAAGGGGGAGGGGTTGGGGCAAAAATTAAGAAATCATTTGAAAAAATCAAAGCCCTTTTACAGAATAAAATTAATTCTACCAAATTTGTTTTGAAATGTCATATCTACATTATACAATCGTAGTTAAAGAATATAAACAGTTGGAATTCACATGAGGGGCTCCCTAAGGGGCTCAAAACGGATTAAGAAGGGTAAAATTACTATGAAATCTAGGGAATAAATGAAATTGACTGACTTTGTTCAGTAATAAGTGCAAAATAGTAACACAGAGCCAATAAAAAAAGTTTACATTCAAAATTTCTCTGTGAATATCTATGCAAATTATTATCTGAGGCCCCAATGGGTTTTTTATTTTGTTCATTTTAGGGGCGCAAGTGGGAGGGGGTGGGGCAAAAATTAAGAAATTATTTGAAAAAGTCAAAGCCTTTTTACAAATTAAAATTAATTGTACCATACTTGTTTTGAAATGTGATATCTACATTATACAATTGCAGTTAAAGAATATAAACAGTTTGAAATCTTATAAGGGGCTCCCTAAGGGGCTCAAAACGGATTAAAAGGGTTAAATTTCTTTGGCATCTAGAGAATAAATGCAATTGACCAACTTTGTTCAGTAATAAGTGCAAAATAGTAAAACAGAGGCAATATAAGTCCAATGTTTTCTGCCAATATCTATACAAATTATTATCAGAGGTCCCAGTGGGGGCTTGATTTTGGTCATTGTAGGGGCGCAAGGGGGCAAAAATTAAGAAATTACTAAAAGTCAAAGCTCTCTAATAAATTAAAACTAGTTGTATCAAAGGTGTTTTGAAAAATAATATCTCCATTATACAATAATAGTCTAGTTTTAAATTTATCTAATATTTACGAAGTGTCTTATCACTGAAATTAAGAGCAGATATGAATGTTATCCTTGCATTTTGCTGTGTCATTTAGCTAAAAATATTACCAGAGGCCCAAATAGGACGGCCCCTGCGAAAATTTAAATAAAGGTCCAAGAAAAGTTCTTCCATTATTCCTGTTCATGATATTTTTTGTGGAAATTGTGCATAAATTGCAATTTCTATTTCAAAGAATCTTACAATCATAGTAAATTACTAAGAATTTCCAAAGGAGACAATTTAAGGTCACTACTGACACCTGGGCATTTTTTACGAAATATAACTTTTCTTCATTTTTTTGTAAATCGCTATTTTGCATTATTAATAATGATATAAAACAATAAAAGTGCAATGTCACCTTTAAGTCTTTGAGCTATGGCTCTTCAAAGACATGCATCATATGCCCTTTTTCTCCAAAAATGTTCAGGGCGGAAGTAAGAAATAGGCCTATGATATGGTAGCTGTCTACTAGCTGATGATTATGGCATATTGTGAATTATTGCATCAGAAAGGTTTAAGTTTACTTGAAGTACTGTGATGTTTATTTGAAGTGAATCTAGCCATTGTATATTTATGGATCAACTTCTTCATTAAAATAATAGTTTAAAAAAATACTGCCATTTTTACGAATTATTCATATACATGTATGTAAGGCAATTCAAAAAAATAGATTTTTTTGAACTTGTATGTCATAATCGTTATTATGCTGAATCAGTCTGAAATTTGAGCAATTTTCACTGTCTAGAAAAAGAGATATTTCTTTATTACTACCCCTATCCCATGTAATGCACAATTTCAAGTTTGTAAATTTCAACTGCATAGCGATAAATTTACTTTCAACAGACCAAAAAATTTTTAATAATGCTTTGATGCTGGTTGTATGTGCAGAAACTAGTTTTGAGAGGATTTTCTAATAAAAGAAAGTTTAACTTAAGCAATAGATATATATTGTAGCCCCACCCACTTTTTTCAATGATTATCTTCTCTGGTGCAATGAACCAGATAAAATGGCCAAAACAGTTGCAAACACATAATTCTGTTGTTAATTTATATTTATAGACAATTGCAGAAGTCATCAAAATATGTCAAATTAGTAGTGTTAAAAATATTAATTCAATATTTTGGGGACATTGATGCATTCATAAGGCATTTTTATATGATTTTTGTCATCTCAAAATGCAAAATTAAGGGTATTTTAATGTTAAAACTCATGTTTGGTGCAAAATTTAGATTACATAAGTTTTAAAACAGATACACAGACGTATCAAACCAAACATCTTGTATATGCTTTTACTGAAATCTAATCCTTAGAAAGCAAGTTATAGGAGAAAATATGATTTTTGGCACATTTTCTATGTAAATATTAGCTTTAAGGGGCAACAATTCATGTTTGAAAAAAGAACAATATGGCAGAAAGAACTTTGATCTATAGCTTGACATAGTTATGGTTCAGAACAGCGTTCATGCAGCTTAGCTAAGAAGTTTTCAAGTTACTGAACTTTTACTCACTTTACTGCAGTTTTCTCATACAAAACAATGGTAAAATAATAAATGGGGGCAGTACCTCTTGCTGAAATATGTGGAGAGTTTTTAAAATGCATTATAATTGCATCTGGCATACCAAGCCCATTTATCCAGTAACTTTCAGATAGATACGATATCAAATATTGAAGTTATAAGCCAAACCGGTTCAGACATGCCAGAGTTATGGTTATTTGTGTCAGTTGTGACCTTAATAAAGTGCTCAACAGAGCCTCATATTCAGTTATCTTTCCCCAAATTTTCTTTAATTAAGTCAACAATATATGATCCTCCATATAAGAATCTTTATTTATGCATAGTTTGTAGATCTAAAGTGTTTTATTTCAATCAGTGAAATAAAAACTTGTAATTTATGTAAATAATTAGGTATTTTTACCCTTTTGGGGCCCCTAAAAGGGTTATAATTAGATTTGCTGGGCATAATGTAAGCTTCTCTTTAGGATTATGCTTAAGCAAAAAATGTATATTCTGGTATTGATTATTACCATGTGATATGGGAATATAATGTTTTTAACTATTACAGTGTTTTTTTTATATTTTAATGGACCCATTTTTGTTGCCATAGTTACCTCCAGTAGATATTATCTTCCCATTTCTTTTTCTATCTCATGATATTTCGCACTCAATGCTTTAATTAAGCATAAACCAAAATGTCAAATTATCCGCAAAGGCTGTCTGTGGCTAATCAAAAATGCAAAAAATATGATTTTTAGGGGTAGGCTTACCCCACCCACATTCAATCGATTTTGAGCCCCTTTGGGAGCCCCTCCTGAGATTTACAATTGTTTTTATTCTTTAATTACAATTGTACAATGTAGACATGACTTTTCAAAACAAATTTAATACAATTTATTTTATTATGTAAGAGAGCTTTGACTTTTTTTCAAATAATTTCTTAATTTTTGCCCCTGTTGCGCCCCTAAAATGACTAAATCAAACCCCCATTGGGGCCTCTGATAATATTTTTATAGATATTGGCTTAAAAATGGTAGCTCAACACTTTCTTTTGTTCAGTGTTACAGTCTGGCTGTTGTGTGAATTTCACACCTCATAAATATTTGTTAAAATCAAAATTTGCATTTTGGAACGAAGTACCTCTTGTTTCCATGGTAACACATAGAAGATGGTAACTTCCCAAAATTTTTATTGTAGTTTTTGAAAGATGGGGTAATATAGATTTTCATGTTAGTCCTATAATGTGTCCGGCTTTCGTGCCCTTAATTATATAAACTGTCAAAAAGTGCAAAAAACGACACATTTCGGGGTTGTGTTACCCCACCCACATTCAATCGATTTGAGCCCCTCCGGGAGCCCCTCCTGAGATTAACAATTGTTTTTATTCTTTAATTACAATTGTATAATGTAGACATGGCTTTTCAATCAACTTTGATACAATTAATTCTCTAATGTAAGAGAGCTTTGACTTTTTTTCAAATAATTTCTTAATTTTTGCCCCTGTTGCGCCCCTAAAATGACTAAATCAAACCCCCATTGGAGCCTCTGATAATATTTTCTATAGATATTGGCAGAAAAATGGTAGCTTAACACTTTCTTTTGTTCAGTGTTACAGTCTGGCTGTTGTGTGAATTTCACACCTCATAAATATTTGTTAAAATCAAAACATGCATTTTGGAACGGTGTACCTCTTGTTTCCATGGTAACACATAGAAGATGGTAACTTCCCAAAATTTTTATTCTAATTTTTGAAAGATAGGGTAATATTGATTTTCATGTTAGTCCTGTAATTTGTCCGGCTGTCGAGCCCTAAATGATATAAGCTGTCAAAAAGTGCAAAAAACGACACATTTCGGGGTTGTGTTACCCCACCCACATTCAGTGTTAATTTAGTCAACAAAAACTTTTCTTTCTGGATGATATGAGGTATGATTTAGATAAGTTTAAGTTAGAATTACCAGTCAAAATGAAAAATATTGTGAAAGAAAGGCAGTATAAATGGCAGTTTTGCAGTGAAATTATTGAATTTTAAGGTAATTTTGGCTGTTTTTTGGCCAAAATATTTGGAAGCCGTTGCCATGGCAACGGAAAGACAAATGAGTGAACTAGCATTAAATTTTTTGGTTTTACCAAGAAAGAATCATTGTCAGCAATTTTTAATAAAATCCGAGACCGAGCGTGAACAACCTCTATTATAACAGGTTCAGTAGTTACAGAGAATTGATGTTAATTACACAAGACATTTTTGGAGCATGACTGTATTCTTTCAGAAAACAAAAATAGAATAATGGATTATGTTGTGGTATTCAGGAAAATTTTAATGCTGATATTTCAACGAGTAAAGTATTCAGCGTCATTGGTGACGTCATTCAAACAGTGCAACGTCATCATGACCTGATAAAGGCACATGATGCCGTGAGATAGACAACATTTATCAGGCAACGTGCAACGTTGCATTAATAGGAATGGTAACTGATAAAAGTAGATGAGGACACAGTTTTATCTAAAGTGGCTCTCTTTCTCATTTTTAGATTGACAATGGTAATCCAGCTTACCTTAAATGGATTGGTGAAACTGTGTCAGGGCTTAATTAGAGATGGATATCAGCTCCTTCACAAGAATGACAACATTGGCTTAGATCCCATAACGCATTTACGCACGTGCGTAGTAAATATAGCAACATTCAATGGAGTTTACCCAATGTGGTGAAAAGGATTTTGCATACCATAAGGAACCGCTCTTAAAGAAAAGAATTGCTCCTTTGGGAGCAAATTCTTCCCTTTAAGAGAAGTTCCTATTTTGAAAAGGGACGCAATTGAAGAGAATCTCTAATTGATTGAGTAGTTTCCCTTTGATGTGCGTAACTTTTCAGCGTTCTAGCTACGCAATTGGACAACCAAGCATTCTTAATAATGATTGTATATTCATAATATCAACCAATAAATTGGGGTGTGAAACTGTATCGGGACTATATTAGAGATGGATAGAATTTATTTTAAAGGATGACAACCAGGCATTCTTAATTATAAATGTGTTTTCATCGTATCAGTGCCATATTTTTACTATTTTACCTGTTATAACCTAACGTCATTCTATTTCTCGTTTCTGTGAAAAGTACTTACACTACATCTTTGAACCTTTTTTTCAAAATTCTAAAACTGCATTTTGTCACGTTTGATGCGTCAACTGTTATACTCTGTACAAAATCACGGTGAACTTATCACTTAAATCATTTTATGATGTGACTTACTATGTACATAAATTCAATGTGGCCATGTGCAAAGTAAAAGTCGCTAATTGAGTTTTCTGTTCAGTTTGCATTTTATTGCGCAGTTATTATAACATTCCAAATACCATACTTGTCGTTCCTTAAATGTCAACTACATTTAATTATAGTTTTTAGGCTTATTATTATACCATTCTTTCCTTGTATGACAGAAGGATCGCGCTTAGCAACCATGCAGGATCGGGTCAACACCATATCTGCTAAATGGGGACGCTACAAGCACCTATTGTGTTGGTTTGAGCTGAATATGTAATGGAATTGGGCTCAGCCTCCAGATATTGAAATACACAATAGAACTGATTTGATTCGAAACAAATTTAGAAACTCATGCATGCCATTCAACCGCAGAGATCTTTTAGGTGCATGCGTTAAACCATGTTCGTTATTGTTTTGTCTGTTTGATTTGATTTTTTACGTCCCATCAACACTTTTTCAGTTGTAAAGGTACGGGTCTTCCTGTGTTGAACCAGTACTAAGCTAGGATTAATATTATTGCTCGAGAATACAACGCAGTGACGCCGGTGAGACTTGAACCTGCGGCCCCTAGGTCTCCAGTCAAACACTAAACCAGTGAGCCCCCATCTTTATTGTAAAGCACTACAACAGTTAAAGTATTTGTGACCAAAACATGTATATCACTATTGTCTTGGATTGACTAGAAACTGTTACTAACAGTTAGTTTACGTCAAATAAATAATCTGTTCTGTTCTGCCATAATTTGGGCTGTGAAAATGTATTAGGGCTAAAAGAGAGAAGAATATCACAGAAAGTAAGAAAGAGGGCAAATATCAGGAATCGATACAATCAAGCACCAAACCTGACCCAGGATACCAATAGGAAAATGACAACCTCACAATTAGACATCACAAACGAGAGCCAAGAGGTCAGTTATTTCCCAGCAGGTGACCGCATGGCATCAACAAACAGACGTGCATCAACGCATATCAAAACAAGACAGAAATAACATAAATGAGCCACAAAAGAACCACCGCCTTGGAATGGTCAGTAAAAATATTTTACTGGGGGGCTTAAACCAGTTTGGTTTGCATGAAAAAAAACTTATCAATACATCATCTCCTAGAACAAATAAATCAAGATATAAAAAGGCGATAAAGCAAAGATAAGGACTCAACAGTAAATAAAACTGAATACCAGAGCAAAAGAAATCCCACAGTTAAACCACGGTGGGCCTGACAACAGCCAAAGCATCAGGCCCCTACCATCTCATCAATAGATAAGTCTTTAAGTTGGAACCGTCATAGAGTCTGAAGTCCAACCATCAGGCGTGCAATCAAAGAGGGAAGCAAAGTTGCCAACCGTGATTAGGTTGACCACCAAGCATGCAGTCTGCTGCAATAATACATTAAAGTTATTATAGCCAATCTTTTTATAATGGGAAATTATTTAATGAACTGCGCTGAAAATTTTTTAGCGCCAACAATCTTCTTCAATTTATACACCAAGTCACCATAGAATTCAGGTTCCAAAAGTACTTGGCGCAACAGAGATTTAAGTCCAATTTGGAATTTAGATATCAAATCATAGTATTGTCTATAAAATCTAGAAAAGGTTTTGCAAAGTTTATGATACAGATAGCCTTGTTTCAGAATATTCTGAGTTAACAATTTAATTCGACTGTTGAAGTCAGCAACATGGCTAGATGCTCTAGCAAAACGAATGAGTTAGGTATATAGACTCCATAGGATGTAGAGCGAGGAACATCACCATCTAAAAATGGAAAATTGACCGTTTCAAAAACAAAGTCGTAACGTTTATCATAAAGTTTGGAACAGACAATATCATTTGAAATTGACAAATGCAAGTCTAAAAACGCTATGGTATAAAAAAGGTCAAATATACGAGGGACGTTTTTTTATGTTCGTAGAGACGTAGCTTTAATGAAATTGGCGAAAGTAAATGCATACATCATGCATATATTTGGAAAGATTAAGCTTTTATCTATACATGCAACCTAAAAATATTTCATAATGCATTACTTAAATGACTTCTAAGAGGCATACCTATATATCGCACACTAGAAATGTGGTAGAAATATGTCATTTATGGACTTAGTCTCTGACAGAACGTTTGAAACAATTGCATGAAAATGGGTCCATAGCCATACACAGCTTCTGAAAATTTGGCTGCAGATCAAGGACACCACCTGCTACAATATTATATAAACATTATAGCACATACGCAGCAATTATTGGATATGGAAGATTTGTTTGGAAACAGTAGGCATATAAACTTTTAGTGTAAAAAGTTGACACAAGTGGAAGTTGGGTACGGGCTTTTGATTGTGTCTTAATATGTTAGCTGTAAAGTAGTATTATATTTTTTCTTGTTTATATGGTAGATGGAAGTGTTATGGTAACGTCCATCCCAAAACAAAGTTAAAACTTTTGTTCTATTAGAAATGAGCTGCAAAATAAATAGCCTAGGGGGTGTTAAAATCCTTTAATCTATACATAAATGACGTCATGGAGCTTTACTATATTTAGAAAATACATTATAACTGTTTTTGTGCCTCTAAACAGGTATTGAAATCACTGCAATAAGAAAATTTTGCAAGTCTGATTGTTATAGAGTTTTCTACGCGGGGTTGATTTACCCCACCCACTTTTTATAACATGGGGATATGCCAGTACCGGAAGTTGCCATTTACACGTTTAAATCGATACATCAATATAACTGCTGACGAATGATTGAGTATATCATGTGCTATGCAAAACCAGAAGATTATTTAAAATTTGTTCATAATCCTAATTTTAACAGATATAATAACTAGCACTTGACTGTGATTATTTTGGTATATTGATGGGTATTTTAAAATTGCTATAGAAGAGCAAACAACATGCTTATAGTTTTGCTGCACTTGTTTACGATTAGCGTTTGAATAATTATTTTGATGGTGCAAAAGAAAAATCTGCTTGACAAATGCTTATATCACCATAACAAATGGAACTTAACAGCGTCTAATTTCCTGCTGGCTGCGTGGTTAAAATAGCATGGATTTCGATCAGTGTCCTTTACAATGCCCTATTCAAAGCTATATATCTTGACTGAACTAAGCGCTAATGATATAACATTTATATCAGTTAATAGATAGAAGCTAGACCTTTCAAAATATATATACTTATGGAACCGTAAATTTTATATTTGTTGAGATACAGCCCGATTCTACGAACATAAAAAAGACCCTCGAACTTACAATCTGTTAAGGTCACTGCCCACACCTGGGCGATTTTTTTTCCAAAAAATAGATTTTTTTCATTTTTTTATATTCTGTAGTACATCATATTATAAGCAAAATAACGCAAAATAAAGAAAATTAACCGTCCAGTTCAAAAGTTACAGCTCTTCATTATATGGCCTATGTTGGCTTTTTTACGCAGCTTTTTGGAAACTCATTAAGACCAGTAAAATATTCTGTAACTCAATTTTATATTTGAAAATCGTTATTTCAAACAAGCATGCGAAGCCATTAATAATTAAGAACTTTTTCTCAAACCATTCTTTTGCAGCTATACAAGTATTTTTCTTCATATCACGCTTTTAAACCAGCGTTCACCGATATTTATGCCTTCATTTTCGGCAATTACTGACTGATAATTCAATATTTAAACATACTTTAAAAAAATAGATTTTTCTAAAAAAATTTTAGGAAAGAGATCATTATATTAAATGCATTATGACAAAATTTAAAAAGAAATTACCGTCTAATTAGTGAGATATTACCAAATAAGTATCCCTACCCCCTAAACTAAAAATTATTGAACTTAGCAGGCTTTTCTTATTTCTAAGCATGTTAAAACCTTACGAACCAAACAATGTTGATTAAAAATTCCTCACTGTGAACTTCCAAATGAAACTATATGTACTCCAAATACTTGGAACATTTATATGCATATATGTGAAGACTTTTCAATACCAAAAACGATACCAAAATACCCCACCCACGGTAAAAAGAAACTTGTCCGCATTTTGTCTGAACACCTAGTCGATATATTTTGACCAAAGTTGCATAGATACACCATTAGGAAAGAGATGTAATGTTTTGGGGACATTTACCGTTTTTCAAGGTCACGGGGTAACTCTGCATGTCAAATTTAGGTGAAAATGTGCTGTTTTAATATGCATCGCTTTAATTGATCGATGCTAATATACTTCATTTACTCATCCAAGAATTTGAAATGTTTTTAAATCTTTGTTGCGGCCTCGGGCGCCATACTAATGCCCGATCGCGAAGCAAGGCCAGACCTTAACACTTGACCAGAGTTGGTTTATTTCTATTAGATCTATATATCCCTTGACGGACATGTTTCAGTGTTTCAGTTGAAACATGTCAAATGTAGAGTAACCTTGGAGATTAGCAAAAATTTTAGCGTAAAATTGTAAACATTTTATTGCTCATTATTTTTATATTTGCTTTGGGTGCTCAAAAGAACCGTCTCACTGAGTACCTATAACTTACCTATGATTTGGTTGGACCCGCATTTATATAAAAAGGTTCTTTTTATGCCCACACCCTTCCCGCTACTGAAGGGGGTATTCAGTGGCGCGGAGGGGGAGGGGGTACTATTTTGGTACGGATCCCGTCGGCGTTGGTCACGGGCGGAATTGGCCACCAGTAGTCTAGAGGGGCTAGACATTTTCTATGCGCATATCACATGAATTGGGTCCGCATTTACATTAATATAAATGAGCATCGATGCGACAAAACCTGTCTACAGGGTTTCCGATAAGGTCATACCAAAACCAGCCTTCTCAGCCACTGAGACTAGATAGAAAAGTGAAATCTCGCTTGGAGCAAGTTTAGATACGATACTATTCAATTTGTGAATAGCAAAGGCGCTGATCAGACTGCGCAGATGCGCAAGCTGGTCTGCGCCTTTGTTGTTTGCAGACCCCGATGGCAGAATTCCTCGCGTACCTTTAATAATTTAGAGTAGGCCTACTATAATTTAGAATCACGACTATACTTGGGTCAACCTTAGCCCAAGATAGCCTTGTAGCTAAATATTGGAACACGTTTGACATAAGGCAAATTGTTTAGGAAGCAAACTAAAGCGAGGGACTCTCAACATCGACGTCAAGTTCAATACTTGTCGTTTACGGATAATGACGTCATAGGAGCAAGTGACGTCATTAGCGCACGTCAGGTTCAAAGTAGACGCTAGAGAACGTGACGAGATAGTCTGTCTTGGTGAAATTTTAATGCAGGTAAAATAAAACCAGAAAATCATATATAGATCTATATACAAGTAGTTATATCATGATTGTTGATGTGGACTGTCTAAAAACCGCGAACAGTCGACTGACATTTCCCGGGTAAAATGAGTGTTCCATTACACTGACTGACATTTTTCTTCTCACAGAGCTGAGCGTCCATCGTTTAGTATCCGTAAAGAATGCCAACTTTTGTTGTTCATTATACTTAATTTTTTTTTTTTCATTTTTAATGTTATATCAATCACTTTCAGATTACCAAAGTGCAGTGTAACGGGCATTACTGTCGGTAGAAAACATATCATAGTAGGGTGCCCACCTTCAGGGGCCAAAAAGTGGTAAAACATGGTGGTCACCATGGTATCTCATATTTGTTTATTGGTTGAACTGGGTCCAATCTGTAATTCTATGGCAGCCTCATTGTGCTTGAAGAGTTGTGAGGACCACAGCTTACTTAAAAGCTATAATGGTCTATGGAAACACATTTACAGGTCTGGGCCCTAAAGAAGAACATCAGGCCTGTTTTGTTGGATACCTTGGCTGCTATGCATGTGACCTGTAATTTATTTTTTTAGCATTGTTTTGGTTTCAGTGAGTCCTATAATTATTTCAGCTTCAAAAAGTCCATCTTTTAAAGACAAAATCATTAAGACTGCAGAAAAAGAGCCTTATTAGTTGGTAGGAGTGATGGCTGGCTCAGTTTTGCACTATATATTGGGCTGGGAAGCATGTGAGTTCCACTGCTACACTATAAGGCTATACTGGAGGCATCATTTCATTTATCAAAAGCTTACGGGTTCTTATATCACATACATTTGTATTTTTCATTGTTATGCTGAAGCATTTTTTGAGTATATCTTCTTGTAATTGACAAAATATGGTAAAAATGGCCCTTTCGCAAGCTTCCGTAGACGGCAGTAGTGGTCACTTGATTGTGTTAAATGCAGCAACTTTGTTGAAAAGTATTACATGTGGTAAATTCACATTTGCATGCTCATTTATTGTCAGTTGTCTTAGTTGAACTTGGAGATAGCACAGGAGACTGTCACATGACCCAATATGACCTTGACCTTTGAAAAATGGACCTTTCCATTGAGCAACAGTGAAGAACAACTTGGAAACCTGTCTGAAGTTGCAGTGTCCATTTTGTTAATTAATCCACAATGGCCCTTTGGTTGATTTGCTGTGCAAAATTGACCCTAGACCTTATTGATGACCTTGACCTTTATAAGAGGAGCCATTTCAGATGCATATATGTATGCGTATTAGTCCGTTTTAATCTTTACTATTCGATCCTGCAATATAAATGACACTTTGAAAAAATGGCATTATGAAACTTCTTCAACATACCAATTCACATGCATGCTTTGAGCAAATTTATAGCCTGCCATTTTTAAAATGAGTATTTTAGGCTAGTAATTTTAAAATTTTGTCAATAATTTGGTGCTTTTCTCTGACCATTTTACCTCATTCGAGACAAATAGGTCATAAATAGTAGAATGGGTACCTTTTTTGCCTAAAAATTGCAAAGTGACCTTGACCTTTGACCTCTATGACCTTGATATCTCCCTTTCACTGACCTTGACCTTGCAGCATCCTGGCTGAAGTAGTTTTATTCTCCCGCTAGGCCTTCGGTAAAATGTAAGTAGTCCAAATGCCATGCCTGTGAGCATAGTCCCTCTGCATGGAAAAAAGCTTTGCTCTTCCCCACCTCTGACTGTTACATAATATTAGCTTTTTTCATCTAAATGAACAGAAATTGCTCTATTTTTGTACAAATGAGTTTTTAAGTGATTAGAAGTTGATTTTATGTATAAAGAAAGGATTCTATGCCCCATAGCTAGGAGCATGTAATTTTTGCTTTGTCAATTGGGGGTGGGTGGGGTAACTCCACATTAGACTAATGATGGTATAGCACATGCATCTTCTTGGTATTGTTTATTGTAAAGTGGTGTTATAAGCTTATATGAGAGAAGTTTGAGGCATTTCTGATATATAATAACAGAGATATAAGAAAATTAATATGTTCACTTCCCCTTTTTCATTATTTTGCTATACCATGATTTTTCTAGTAACATATGTAGGGGGTAGGGCTGTTTAAAGGGCTCCCAAGAATAACTCTGGGTATATAATGCAAACAAACAATATAAATGTGCTTTAAAATGTTTAATGGTTTGAATTAAATGGTTATGTTTGTCTTTGATCTAAAATGAATTATGTCTTTAGGCCACAGACCTGTAAATGTAAAAAGGGCACTGATTGGCTCAAAAGGTGGGTGGAAGCTCAGCACTATATTTTTAAGTTGTAAGGTGTTTCATGATTGGTCAATAATAAAACTAGGAAATATATTGTATTTATTAGACGGGTATATCTTTGCTGTACTTTTTGAAACATCATCTCATTGCTTTTGTTGATTAAGTTTACTGGTGTGGCTTAGAAAAAAGGACCTTGCATTTTGGTATTTTTTTCAATGAAAATTTCCTCTCATGTAGGGTGCCCACCTTCAGGGGCCAAAAAGTGGTAAAACATGGTGGTCACCATGGTATCTCATATTTGTTTATTGGTTGAACTGGGTCCAATCTGTAATTCTATGGCAGCCTCATTGTGCTTGAAGAGTTGTGAGGACCACAGCTTACTTAAAAGCTATAATGGAGGTCTATGGAAAAACATTTACAGGTCTGGGCCCTGTAACACAAAATTTTATACTTACTATTTTTCTGTGCAGAATTATGATATTTCTCTCATCTGTAGCAGCGACACTTGTCTTTTTCGACCACAGTGGAGACATAATCCATATAAATATTTCGACTTCTGTGGGGGTTGAATCCACGAATGCGGCGTGCGCGCCTAGCACTGCAACGTCCTTAAGGACGTCAGACGTTGCAGTGCTAGGCGCGCACGCCGCATTCGTGGGTTCAACCCCCACAGAAGTCAAAATTTTATAGTTTTTGAAAGATCTGTTCAATATTAACATAGAGGGGTTAATCAGATAGTTCGTGAAAAAGTGATATTAAATCGTATAACGTTTATCAATTGAAGCGAAAATTAACAATTATGAATGAACTATTGTTCTTTGCAAGTTGACTAAATATAAAATTTAGAAATTGTAACGTCAAATGTATAAGCACTTGGCATTGATGTGACGTCACATCGCTGGAAGCAGCCCATCTGTACCACGTACTGGGTTGCCTCTTGGTCTAAATTTCGTTGAAGTGCTTAATTTGATTGGTGTTTTACATCACTATTTTAACATAATATGAGGATTTTATGCTATACTGATGCGCTATGTAATCACAGGCACAATGTTTGATATCAAAGAGCAGGCCTAAAATGCGTCAACTTTTTTCGGCACGTTGTAAATATTAAATAGAAACGTATTTTCTAGTTAGTTTTTATTGCAATTATTGCTATTTTGGACTAAATATCGGTATTATATATACTGTCGTGAAACATGTTGTTTTTCGAAGTATGTAGATAATTTGTTTTAAAGAAATGACCTGCCAAAGCAGGCAATATTTTCATTGAAGCTGGATGTTTTTACTTTTTTACAGCACTTTTATATGTTTTGATTCTCCTTTTGATACCAATCTTTGAAAGTTTGCATAGAAGAGGAGTAAACATGTGTCTGATTATACATATAATGCAATATGGGCTAACATAGAATAACCAAATGTTTCAAGAAGATGAGTTTTAACTGGTTATGTAGTAAACCATAAAAATGTAACGAAAAAAAAAGCCTGTCCACCTTATGCAACGTTGTCATGATGACACGTGTAGCGCGTGTAGACGAATAACATAAACCATGTTTTTCCCATTCAACTGTAAGTACTGCAGTATTAGGTGCTGTAATTACAGCTCTATTGATACATCGGTGCAGCAAAGGCAACTATTCTCCGCGAACTTTCTGATCATCCTGTGTATATAAAACAGGCTGTTCCGCTTCAAATGAAATCTTTCTTTTTTTAACAAAGCTTTTCATATTCGATGTCACAAGGTTTTTGCAGAGGACACAAACTTATTTGTCTTCAAGGTATGGCTATTGAGCCAAATGTCAAGGGTAAAATAAATAAAGTCTGCTTTTATGGTTTGTACGCATGTTCTACTGTAGTATAGGCGTTCAAATGGAACACTGTTTTCGACATAAACATTAAATCTTGAATGAATCTTTATATTTAATTAGAAAAATAAAATTTAAACAAAAAATCCCAAATCAAATTTTTTTGAAGTTTTTATAAGTTTTCATAAATGCTGCAATAGGATGTAATTTTAACATTTACAACGTTTTATGCCAAATAACATTCCCTCCTTGTACATTGAGCGATACGGATCAATGAATATCAGTCGAACATCAAACCGTGTATATACTATTATAAGACAATTTACAACAATGCAGCAGTGGGTTTTAAATGTAAGTGCATATTATCTTGTGTTGCTGTTTATCAGCCTAGCCAACAATATTTCAGTTAATTCAAACTGTGTCACAAAGACGGTGACCCAAAAGAAAGGCTACATCTATAGAGGTCTACTGCCCAAAAAGCGATCTTAGTTGGAAGTACTTTGGCCTAGCTATTCCATGAATAGGTCTGTATAAGTATATATCAAAGTGCACCTACACTGTGATTTTATTTGTATTTCCAATACTGTGTATTTCTAGTTGAACATTGTACACTCGCACATACCTTAGAGATGGATTCGATTTTTGGAATGTTCATGGAATCATGAATACTTCGGTTCTCCTGCAAAGTAAATGTGAAGCCCCAAGCTCATTTTGGGTTTCATGTTAAGTTTGCAAGAGACCCAAAGTAATCATGATTCCATGAACATTCCAAAATTTTAATGTATTTCTTATACTTACATTTTATTATAAATATCTAACGTATAGAAATTATTTATAATTAAAGAAACAAAACAGTTTTGTATTAAATATGTAATTATGTTAAAGGTTGAGATGGAGTGTAAAACGGAAAAGCGGAACAGCTATTGTGAAGACGGACAGCCAATGGAGCAAACAAGAGGCATGTTTTGGACGTGCTACTCATGTGTGGCCCGCTGTCATTCACAACACCAGCGCCACTTCTTGTGAATTAATTCGATGTTCGAAGCGTATTGCATAGTCAAGTAAGCTTGGCAGCTGTCAATCAAATTTTTGTCAAAATGATAAAAAAATAATAAAAGTACCAGTGCAATTAATGATAATATTGATGTATTTTGTGTAGAGCGTATTTTTAAACCAAATTTACGATCTAGTCTAAATTTTTGGGACATCTTTTAGGATCTCCTGCCAAGTAAAACGGCAAACACTAAATGGTAGAAAATGTTCTTAACACGAAATTTGCGTCATTTTAAAACTTGACCTAACTGTATTGGAATGTCATTTTTTGTGTCAGATCCATGGGCCACAGAACTGCATGAAATGAACAAATATTGCTTTTCGATGCTGATATCTCTATTTTAGCATGCTTCCATGGTGTTTAACTCCCGTCGATACCACCCACCTCTTTCTGTGAGAGAAAATTGTCTGTTTTGGCTATGATGTAATGACCAGTCAATGGGTTCAGATACCTTGTTTTGACGTTTGTCTGTGACGCCATTTGTACAACTTGGTGGGACATCTTGTTAACACCATAAAACATAGAAGAGCGACTGAAAATTTAGTTCTTGATGGGCCAGTGCAAACATTGTTTTCAGATCAAAACAATACCGAAACCCCAATGTCAGAGATAAAAAATGTTGCATCCTAGAATAATGAATCTGTTTGAAGATTGTTTTTGCATGTAATGTGAATTGTTTAAAACAAAGTTTAATTAATGTCACTTTTATTCTGCTCGAATGATCACAGAAGAATTTTTCTATCGCACCCATCGCGTTTTGAAAGTTTAATTTTGGGGTTATGTGCATTTGAGGCACAATTTGATTCTTGATTCATGGGCATAAACTGCAGACTGAAAGATTTGGGTCATGCTTTGCAGAATTTAGATATTTGGGTTAATTATACACTCGTTTGAAAATCTTGGTCCTTCAATTATTTTGAAGAGTATATATGCCTGTTTGGCTTGAAATGCCCATATTTTTTAAGATGTTAGTGATACATATTTGGGACACTAACTGTCTGTCTTATAGAGGACAATTAAGGTCTCGGGTTCCCGCATCGATTGACAGGCGTGGTGTAGGAGATAAGCATATACCTTGTAAACCAGGGTTCGCAGGTTTGATTCCCGCCTTCTTCATAAAACCACTTGGCTGAGGCTTCGGGTGCTCCCGTCATAAAACACAAATACAAACCATATACCCTCCCAGCCAATTACGGTTTATTACCCATGGAAAAGCCGCAAACAGTTGATTGAAAGCCTTCTAGTTTATCCACATTAGCTTAGCCTCTTTTTTGGGACAATTTCAAACAGTACAGACTCAGGCCAGACGCCGCGGCATCTGATCAGGGTCTCTTCTGTTTCCTTACAGAATTATCTTTTTAAAATTTGAATAAATATAACAAAATATCACTCAGCCACCCTTAAAATAGAAATGGACTCATCCGATTGATATGCAGATATTAGTTTTAGCATATTTTATTCGAAAGAACACACAAAATAATTACAGTATTTATAGACTTTTCGCTAAACTGTAAAGGCGGCAACTTTAATAATCATATATGGGCGTGGTTCGGCTATTTCATCTGCTAAGGAAGGGAAATTATGTTATATTTATAATTTGGTGAATAAATAATAGGTTGTTTGGGCCGCGTAAACGTGCGTGCATTTCATGAAAATCCTAACCGTATACACACTGAACTCACATTTATTTAACCCTTAAAGCGCGTAATCACAAAACGTATATTTGTTTTGTCGTCCACTAAAATATTTGAAACCTCATAAACAAACAGTGTGGACCCAGATTAGACTGTTCCTGTAGGAGCAGTCTGATCTTTGTTCACAATGTTTGCCTCTATGATTTTGTTAATTAAACATTTTCAGATGCAGTCATTTTGCTGGCGTTTTAAGGACATAATAATGTGTTTACGTCTAAATACTGAGGTAATGGCGCAAGATGATACAGTTACTTTCGAATAAAACCACGCCTCATTTTCAGATTTTACCTATGTCTGAGGTTGACCAGTCCTAATTACGGCCAAGTTCAAATAAGGTTTCATATTGTTGGGGCCAGGATATACCAAACAATATTCCAAAAGTATTGAATATATCAGACTAAGCTCATGTATTTTCAACATGATAGAGCCTGAAGAAAATATGCTGAAAATTTTATGGCAATCGGGTGTTCCGTCCAGAAGTTATCATCAATAGAAGATTGCAAAAACTACAAAAAACCTTGGCTTTTGTGTGACGAACATTTAAAATCACTCTCTTTTATCTTACTTGCTATAATTCACTTATATCCATAGCCTATTTCTCTATGTCTACATTATCTGTAACTATTTGCTAAACAAGAAATGCTAAATGATTTGAAAAAATCATGAAATTACTTTTTTGGCAACGTTTTTCAAAAAAAAAACTAAAAGGGGCCAAAAAGTCAAATTCAACACCATGTATCTAAAGGCATGAGCTGCTCGTATTTACCAGGAAAGGGTTTGGTGATACTGAAGTACTCTGAAATATTGTATATAGATCACAGATACTAGTTTTACACTTCCTGTCACTTTCTTTCCATGTTACTTTGTTTACTGAGCCATTTGCACCAGGCCAAAATTTGTCCCAACAGTAACGGTGTCCACCAAACAGTAGTATGATCTGATGCACACCCGACATACATTTGTATTCTCAAACTTTCTTGTGGTCAAGTTTATCATTTAACCATTCCAAATCATAAGTATAGGGCAAAGCTATCCATTTCAGTGTTCTGTTTTACTGGTAAGCTATGTGTATAATGCTTAAGAGTGCTATCACTGGACCGTTACTGTTGGGACAATTTCTCATGCATCATATTGTGGGTGCTACAAAAGCTTTGTAATGGGTAAACAATGACCAAACACATCTTCATGAAAGCTTTAGTCACAGAAGACATAAGAAACTTGATAAGCATGTTCTAACAAGATCCTGATATGCCCCAGTTAATTTTGAAAATTGTCCCAACATTAATGCTTATACCTCAATCTTAATGCCACTCATATTTCTTGAAACTGTGCTACATAATTGGTGTTATGGCCATTTCCTACTATTCGTTTATTGTCCAACATAAAAGTTTTCCTTAAAATGTTTGTCTCAGTATATCTCTGGTCAGTATCAATTTTGTTACCAGTGTCTCTTTTTTGTCTATTCTACAGCAAAACGTTGCCAAAACAAAATATTCTTAATTTACAATGACTGTTATTATTAAAATCCTGGGTGTTCAAGAGGCAGGGTCACTTGGTGTAATTTGGTTAAATACTGTTGTTTTTCTTTGAAAATTGGTAAATAAACATCCTGTGAATATTTCCAGTAATGGAAATACACAGCTGATTTTTTATGCTGTTTATATATTAAGAAATAGCATGTAGTTAATGTGTCCCAACAGTAACGGCAATCTGGATGTTTCAGACAAATATTTAAGTTTAAATTCACTGGAAAAATACAGAAGACATCAACACCAAATTTTCACCATTGTTTGCTGCAACATCAGAGTATATGCTGAAGTACTTGCATCAAATCAATACTGTCTCTTGTGTAAGCAGTAGAATTTAATCAGGCCGTATTCATTTTTAAATACCTTTCTTGGGTGTAAATTGTCATAATGTTGTACAAAAATAATAAAATACCCCTAAAACAGTGTTCAAAATCTTATCAGATACCATACTTTGCCACCAGAAGTGAAAACATATGCCTTATTATTGAGTTTGGGCACAAATCTTCTCTTAAAACAAACCTTAGTATAGTCACAATCTTGCAGGATTTTTCTCATTTTTTTTCCATTATACATTAATTTCCACAAAAGAAACCATATTTTCCATGAAATATAATGTATATTGCTTGAGGAAATACATGAACACTTGAATTCTACACACAAAATTTTTTGACCAAAATGTCACACTTTATTTGCACTAGGCCTTACGCATTCATGAGGTGCCGCCTTTACAGTAGCCAAAAAGTCATATAATATACATAAGTGAACAATATAAATGATAAGAACGAAAGCAAAGTTTATATATAATGAAGGTCAAAAGAAACGCTACAGTAAAATTATGTCATGTAATGCATGTGGCTGCACAGGCTTACTAAGACCAGAATCTGAGACAAGCCTCGGGGTTATTTTATTGTGTGGATTTTGTTTACCAGGAACTGTTGCCTAATATACATGTATATAGTTTAACTACTGTCTTTATTTTTTCCTTCCTGGTAATTTTTCGCAAATTTTAGATGTAGCCTTTCTTTTGCCCGTCAGTATTGTTCTTCTGGTACCTAAGTTACTAAGGGACATGTGCCTTTTCATTTTTTGCCTGTTGCCCAAATGAAAGATCATTATTTAGGTCAATAAATGAGGTCAAAGGTCAATAGGTGCAAAAGGATGTATAACACATTAAACACAGTACTTAAGCATCAAAGACAATGGCATTTTGCTGCAAATAATTTCAAATAACAAATATACTGATGCCTAGTTAGATAAATCATTGAAATTTAATCATCTGCTATAACAAACACAGCTGTCTGTTCCTCTGTATGTATGTACAGGTATTGCATAGTGCCTGAATTGGTTATGTATATTTTATTTGTGATAGTTATCACTTTTTCGCAAAAAGCACATAATAAAAGTCGTTGTAATTCAATCTAAAATATTTTAAATAAAATATAAAACTGTCTTGGAAATGCAAAACCTTTGTGCACTGATCAGTCTGCACTAGGTACGCTGTATTTATTGACATCGGCTTTGCATCTGATGTTGGTTAACAAAACGCATCAAATGCATCTTTTACACACAGAAAGGAAATTAATTGCACTTTTTATGTGTGACCTTCTGTGACATCATAATTACAGCTTGATCAATTAAAATCAGTCAAAGAAAGAAGGCAAAGATCAGAAATCACTGCAATCAAGTACCACACCTGGACCCAGGACACGGAATGAGAAAGTGACAAAAACACAAGAAAACATCACATACAAGAAAGCCAAAGGCAGGCCTTTCCCAAATGGTGACCAAAAGGCTGCAAGAAACAAACATCTAGTATTGGCAAAGATAAACATAAATAACAAATAATAAAACCGATCCACAAAAGAAATACCGTCTGGGAACAGTCAGTAAGAAAATTGCTCGAGTGCTTAAATTTGTTTTACGTTACCAGCCTCGCCATTAATTCTGTAGTGGATTCAGACACATAAATGTTTGGTTTGCATAAAAGATCCCTAACTTATCCATGAATCATCTCCTGAACACCGGAGCAAAAGAAATCCAACAATTAAACAATTAAACTCTGGTGGGCCGGACAACAGATGCACCATCAGGTCCCAGCCATCTCATCTATAGATAAATCTTTAAATCAGAACTGTCATAGTCTGAGGTTCGACCCACAAAAGCAAAATACTTATTTCTTATTTGAAACGACCTGCAACAGGCAGTTCATTTAGAACATATAGCTAAAGTATGAACGCAGTTGTTGCAATGTAGCTGCAAAGGGTCTGCAACAAGAAGGTACAAATGTAGATCTAATAATATCAAATGAGCCGCGACATGAGATTTCCAACAATGTGGTGTGTGCGACCAGCAAAGGCTCAGACCAGCCTGCCCATACGCGCAGTCTGATCAGAGCCTTTGATAGTCGCTTGAGTATTTTATGATTGTTAAGCTACTGACTGAACACCATTTGGAGTTTCTAAGCTTAAAAGGAGGTTTCACAGGCTGGTCTGAGTCTACACTTGTCAAAAGACCACATTGTTGGAAATCACATGTCGCGGCTCAAATTATTTCCGTCATGTGACTGTGGTTCTATTGCAGGTGGCAATCCACTGAATGTTGTGGAAGAGTCAGATACTGAGGATGAATTCCAAAGAAGGAAACTTATCATAGAGGATCTTACATGAGTGCTCATGTTTTATTGAATTTATTAAACGTGTTGGGGAAAAGAGATAAAATGCGAGGCTTGCCGAGGATTTTATCTCCTTTTCGCAACGAGTTTAATAAATTCAATAATACAAGAGCTCGAATGTTAAATTCTGTTTATTATATGACAAATACTTTGAAATCTCTTTTCTGGCGAAAAAACGTTATAATTTTATCATTATGTGCGCAACGTTGTTATGGACGTCATTACATTTCCCGAAAATCGATAAACCACTCGTGGTTTACAGATTTTATTGCATGGCGTTATTTCACTTCCAGACGCGACGTCATATGATAATTAATATTATAAGACTTGAAAGATATCAGTTTTCAATTGTATATCTATATATATGACATTCGAGATATTTTACAATCGATTTCCTGCTAAAACTTTATATGCGAAAGTTGCATAGGGTGCTTTAGGGACCTGGTCACGCATAAAATGCACATTGCGACCTTTGATCCCAATGATAGACTTCAAACGAGGGCATTAGACTTTAAAATAAGACAATGTCATTTTAAAGCTGTTTGCTGCTTTTTAAAAGCCCAGGTACGTTTTATCCAAAAAGATGTAAACACAGATTTGTAATAACACTTAGATGATGATACTGAAATTGCACTTGATGACATTTGACCCGCATAATTACCTTTTATGAGTCATAAGAATTGAAATAAATGATATACCAATTAAAGAAAGTCACTGATATCGATCAGACAAGGCACAACCAATTCCATCAATGTCAGTCCAAATCAGTAGTTTATATGAATAAAATGATGAATTTTATATACACTTAGTGACCTTTTGACCCCTTTTGTGACCTTATGTAGGGTCAGCATGCTTTACAAATTCGGCGCATTTTTTCCAGGAATGTTGGCTGTGTTCAATATACCAATTTGCCCTTTATTTTGCGAAACGAACATAAATACAAAACTTGGAAATTAAACACCACAATATAATGCACCTGATGACCTTTGACCCCCAATTGTGACCTTATTTGGGGTTTTCCATTTGGGCAACAGGGCAAATCAGTTCAGGAGCGTTTGCTTATATTGATAAGCCTAGTAACACCTTATGCTCCAAAAGTGTCCGCACTTCGAAAAATATATCTCTGAAACCACCTGTCTAATAAGTCCAATAATTTAACATTTAAAGCACAAGCAATGATGCAAATAAAAAAGTTATCTGCTTTAGTAATTTGTCGCATATATTTGCTAACGTCACTCACTAATTTAAGTGTAGAGGCAAACAGTGTATACCTAGATGGGGATATAGGAGCAGTCTGATCTGAGTCTACACTGTTAGTAAAATATGCATCTGATGCCAAAAACAGACAACTTTTGTTGTGATTGGCACTTAATTGGTTCACCATGACTCATCAGAAGAATTTAACCCTTTTAGCTCACCTGAGCCTTAGACTCAATGTGAGTTATTGTGATGGTTGGATGGCCGTCCGCCTGTCAGTCCGATGTATGTCAGCAATTTCTTTAAACAACATATCCTTCTAAACCACTGATTGGACTGTCACCAAGCTTCACAGGAACGTTTCTTGGGTAGTCCCCTTTCAAAGTTGTTCAAAGAATTCCATTCAATGCTGAATTCTGGTTGCCATTGCAACCAAAAAGAAAAACATTAAAATTCTTCTTGTCAAAAACTTCTGTTCAGATTTCAAAATAATTTGGTTCAAATGTTCCTTGTGTGACCTTCTACCAAAGTTGTTCTAATTATTTTGATTGGTTGGAAAACATGGTCGTGGTTGAGTAACATGACCACAAAATGGTGTGGCCTGTTTTCCTATAGTTTTTATGTATAGGTTATCTTGTCTGACAAAATGGAAGTGTTAGGGATACAACACAGTTATTTTTCTTGAGAAGTGGAAAAGAGGGGAATCTCCCTTGAACCAGTTGATTTTAGTGTTTAACCTACTATACTTCTTTCTAGTTTGATTCAACAAGCTTGGGATAATCCATTGTACATACCAAGTTATAATTTTAAAGAAAATATTGTATTCTTTTTGTCTGAAGATCATTTTTACTTTTACAAACAGTGTTGACCCTGATGAACTGCTGCATAATGCATCATTTGATCTGGGTCTGTACTGTTTATGAGAGTACCCATTTTGAGGTTTCCCATATACAAGGGTTAATAACCGGATAAATGTGATCAAATTATGCCACTGGGACCAAAAGTGGCCACGTCCTAGGTGTCATATATTTACATAGGATTATATAGGGAAAATATTAGAACAGATCTTTTCTGAACCACTAGACATAGAGCCTTGATACTATGTATGTAGCATCATTTAGTAAACCTCTCCCAGGTTTGTTCAAATTATGCCCCTGAGTACCAAAAGTTGCCCCGCCCCAGGGGTAGCATGTTTTGTTAGCAAAATGAATTGAAACCTTTCTATGTAAAGTCTTAATGAAACTGCTGATCTGACAAAATTCATAAACAGACTTAGGGGAGAGCTATGCTTCCCTATACCTTTATAAGCGTCATTCTCAGGTTAGGGACTCAGGGCCCGAGTGCCCTTTTGTTACACTAATAGATTTTTCCTTCTGGTTTGATACAATGAACTTGGGTAGTCCATTGTACATATCTAGGGGTGTCAGGATATGCTCTCCAAAAGACATTGTGTAATTTTGTCAGGAGATCTTTTTTTACCTTTAAAAAAGTGTAGACCCTGATGAAAAGCAGAATAATCCTGCATTTCATCTCAGTCATTACTGTTTTTAAAAGTACTCGTTTTAGGGGTTTCCCGAATACAAGGGATAACACCTTCACTGCCAGCTGAAAATGTCGTCTGCTTATGTTGTCTGCTGCATTGTTTTGCTGAAATAACTTATTTAATTAAATTTGCATGCAAATAAATTGGTCTAGATAATACTGATTGACCCTGGTCATTAGTGAAGAGTGTGTTGCAGAACATATTCTTCTTATTTCTCAACCAAAACATGTGTTGTGGGTACTCAAAAACATCTTAATGAGACGGTTGGTTTGAGCACCCAAAACATATTGAGACGGAGTTTCTTTTGAGTACCCAAAACATAATGGGTAAGAAAATAATTACAATTTTGCGCTGAAATGTTTTGTTTATCTAAACCTGCACTGGTTCATGATAATCCTACCAGGGCCCACACTGAATAAAAAGAAAGAAAGCCCTGTGTAAAACGGACACTCAGAAATAGATAAAACAAAGATCTTTATGACAAATGGTAGCTTAATGAAGCTTGAACGTGATGTAGAATGCTCCCCTCGGAGCATTCTGCCATATTTTTGACCTGCAGTAAGCAATAATTGGTCTTGAAAAAACCAAGTTGTGGTCTTTTTTAGAGTGACCGTTTTACACTAGTATTGCTGTGTAACAGTGGATGACACGGTAGTCGAATTAAACAATGTATTGCACTAAAAGTCTTAAGGTGAATACATAAAACTTAAAGTTTAAATGCCAAGTACAGTCCTTCGCACTCTCCTGACATTGTCGCTGAATGCTACGGACCAATCAGCAGTGGATGGATCAATAACCCGGTCCTTCGAGTTTAAGCATTCGTAGTATTTCTGAGGGTCTTTCTGATCAAAACGGCACTTTCGAAAATGGCGTATATATCCATATTCCTCACCAAGAACATACCTTAAAAGAAAAACAAAAGGAATGTCGTAATTATGTACATACCATAAGCGCAATGCTCATATGCACAGTGGGCACAGGCGTGGCGAGAAATGCGCGCATTTAAAGGAGATAACTACATGGAGTTTACTGTATACTTCACTTTAAGCCTAACAAGGCGGCTAATCCCCATGCCATCCGGTAACGTGAAAAGTTTACTCCTCCCGTCTTTCAACTATTTACGAATTCGGATCAATACAGTTTTCACACACTTTTATGTCAGATCGATGTTCCTACATTTTCTTTACAAAATAAAAAAACGTGTGTCCGAACTATCTCTTGATCGTTTATCAGAACCGATCGTCTCAGTGGTCCAGTCAATTTGCAAAAACATCACCGTCATCCAAATAGATTTTTCCTGTCACTGGTAATTGCATGACTGGGATTGGAAATCTGCGTACTTAAGGAATCGATATAGTAGATCTCGGAAGTCACAAACTTTCGACTTGAGAAGTGTGACTTTTCTTTTCCTGCAGACAAGTATTGATTTTCATAAAAGAGATATTTTTAAAGGATTTTCCCCCACTTAAAGTCTAAGCAAACAAGCAAACCAATGCAACCCATTGCTGATTTTTTATAAGAAGTGGGTGTCTACTAGTCATGTGTTTTGTAAAACATGGAGTGTAGTGGAGAATAAAGTTGAGTGCTATTTTTGGAGTATTGTCTTTTAGTTTCTCTAGGATCACAACCCAGTCACATAGAGGTTAACTGATGACCTCTTAGAGATGTGCCTCTGAATTTCACTTATAAAAATAATTTATAAATAAATAAACAGCAAAGATATAAATCACAAATAAGCCAAATATAACCCTCAATACCTTAGTATTGAAGGGGTACTGGTTACCTGTTTATCCCTTACTTACCACCTGCAAACCGGTAACCAGCAATCAATGTAGATATGGTGAATAAGTGTATGTTAAATGTTGAAGATCCAAATATCTGTCTTGTTGGCAGGGCCCACAAACAGAAGAAATCTATAACATAAATTCTTTGCTGTTAATTCTTAGCTCTGGTATAGGCTGATTTTGTAATTTAATGCATCAAAAGTCAGACAGTTTTAACCTTAATGCGAATTAAATATGGTCCAAACTGAGACCGAAACTTAATGTCATTCGCAAATGTTGGATAATTCGATGGCATTGTCTATCATGTTCGTTTCATTTACTCAAACCATTTTACTTTAATACCTTCTATCAATCATGAACTTCTACGACCCCCCCCCCTTATAACATGTTTTATAACATGTTATAATTTTCTTGTTCTGTTTGTGACACAAGTTGATTAAAACGTGACACTCTCTTAAAATATGAAAGTTCGACATGTTGGCATAGATTAGCTTTGGGGCGAAGCAAATAAATATAGAGCTAAATGCCTGTGGGTAAAACAATGGATTTCGCTGGCGAGCCGATGGTTGCGCGATTTTTCAGGGCTCCAGCCTTACAGTCCCCTGTCCCCTCTGGATATGCTAGTGTATATATGAACAACCAAACAGCCAGGCCTGCTTTGGGTCGATACGGTTCTACACTCTCATGGTTTTCCTGATATATTTTGTTTTTTTTTAAACATGTTGACTTTGAAAACACTCAGCAAACAAAAAAGGCGTACAAAAAAAGAATTGTTTTTTCTACAAAAACAGATGTCTCCTCCACCCTCTTTGGTGTTAGAAAGATCAAAATGTCGGTAGATGAAATTTCTAGCTGAAATAATGGTGATTTGCTTGGTAAAATATCAATTTCATATCCAGGAAAGATATCTAGCAAATGCAGTTAACTATTGTACAACCAATCCATCATTTGGGGAAAAGGTAATAAGTATATATTATTTACATTATAATAAATAAATCCATTTTACATCCAATCACATGCATGTCTACAGACCCAGGTAAAAACATTTCAAAGTTTAAAAGGATCCAGGAAAAATTGAGGAGGAGCTGCGTTCACAAGATATCCAGTGTATATATGCTTTAAGCCCAAAAATGACTCAGTTCAAACTGGTTAAAAAAGACAAAAAAAGTGAATCTGAGGATAACATCTAAATATCATGCACATCTTAAGATCCTGACTAAAACACATGAAAAGTTTCAAACAGATCCGGCTAAACTGTTGGAGGAATTACGTTTACAAGATACTCAGTGTCAAAATGTTTTAAGCCAAAACATGACTAAATAATCTGGAAAAAAACTGATCCTCCAGAAATAGAGATAATCTACAATATAAGAAATCATCACACTCGGTTTTATTGTTTTACTAAGTCTGAGCTGCGAAAAAAGTGCAAAAATTAATCTGAGGTTTACAGCAAAACGTCATACACATCTTCAGACCTAGATAAAGAACACCTGCAAAGTTTCAAAAAGATCCGGCTTAAACTGTTTGTCTTAGAGAAATTGCGTTCACAAGATACACAGAGTCTAAATGTTTTGGTAATTAAGTATTCTGGCACTGCATCTCTAGGGACAACTACTGCACAACAACATGGATCATGTTGTCAGGCACTCACCTGAATTGATATTTTACCTACGTTGAACCCACTTAATAACCCTTTGTATCTGGTCAAGTCCATTTAATGAGCATTCTTACTTACTTTGAAATAAAGTCAAGCCAAATCAACTCAGCATTTTACACCATGCCTGACTAATTCTATGAAGGCTATTTTGGACGACCCAATGACCTTTATTGTCACTGAGGTCAAACAATATACAGTAGTGATGCAAAATCTGTGTTCCCATTTCGACCAAATAGATATGCGATATTTTAAACATACAAAAAGTAGGACAATATCAGATAATATCAAATTTGATATTCTCCTTGATTTTTTTTTATTTTTATATTATCATTCTATCAAATTAAATGCAACATGACATCTGACAGGGTTTCATCCAAAAAAGTTAATGATAACATTGCTAGAGGCCATGTGTCAGCGTCAGATCATCCAAAACCTTGTTGGGTACTCAAAATAGGATAATTATATCATCTGTATGTACAGATTTACCCCACCCACCAATGCAAAACATTGCTCTTCTTAATAGTTTAATGGGTAGGCCGTGTTACTGCTTCAACAAAGAAACACTGACAACAATCAGTGTGTTTTAACTATTTGCCAAATAAAACACAAGGCATAGATATCATTTTATGTTCTAAACATTTCTGGTCATTTTGTTCAGGCAACAAAGGTGTGCAGAATATTATTGCTAATGACAATGTACGAGTATCTTATTTAGACCATTACATGCTAATAGATCCCCTTCCCCAGTGGGAGATTTTACACTATAATTTTTCTGAAAACTACATTTATATGAGATGTAAAATGATTAGAACATTACGATGTTACTACGTTACCCTATAGTAGTTTCAAATCATATTGTGCAAATACAAATTTGTCCTTAAGTCTTATTAATCGACATGTTGACAATTGATTAAATGCAGCAAATAGCCAACACGCTTTCAAAATGTTGCGAATTACCATGCGCATCTATATGGTTATAATATCTTTATTTTCTTAACTATATCCAATTTGTTACGAATGAAAACAATTTATGAATGTAACACGCATAACAAGAGTATTTCAGGAAAATGTTATATACTTAACTACAAAAGAAACCTGACACTTTTACTTGCTTCACACTCGTAAATAACAAATCATACAGCTAAGCGCATATGCTTATTTTAATAACAAGGCATTCGAAAGTATTCTTCCAAAAAATAGTTCTTATCAAATATAGAACGTGACGGCACAATGTCAAAATACTGTTTTTATCACTTTTGCCTCGAGAGTGAATGTCTAGATATTTTTTAGAACTTTTTTCACGTATGCAAGGCAACTACCAGTACAAACAAAAGTGCATTTTGAAAATTTGCAATTTCTTGCTATGTCATATGATATGGGGCTTTTAAGTTGTGCTTTTGACGTTGTCTAAACGGCAGAGTTATTTTCCTTTGTTTAATCAATTTCTAGAAACTAAAATGAATTGGAGTCAACCAATCATTGTAAGCGAATGCATTTTCAAAAATCAGAACTTATGTTTCGCTTCGCGTTAAATGATAAAAGGGGAATAATCAAAATTAACGTCAATTAAGAAACAACGTAAAAGTATGGACAATAACCATTTTTTCTTTGTCAACGTATGTCGCCGTTTAGTGTGCCGTTTAGTGTGTGCTGTCTACTTTGATATAGTGTCAATTGGCTGCACTTTACTTTAATCGCGTATGAATTTCAAGCTAAATTGCAGTATACACATATCAGCATGTTATTGTAACGCTTGACATCGCTAAATGGACGTAGGCGGCAGCTACGGAGTTCAAATGGACTAAAACAGTGTCAAAATGCATTCCAAACATACAAAGTAAAAAGAGTTGAAAAAGTGACAGTGCTTTTTAAAAGCTCATAAAACACTGATGACGTAGAATTGACGTTAAGAAAATGAAAATAGGCTTTTGGGTTGAACAATGCACGCATGCTTTATTTGAATACCCAGAGGATGTCAATGAAATGACAAAGAATCACACTTAAGCGGTTTCTGGTGAATTTTGCGTGAGTTCTTTGTTCTTGCAAAAATTGATTTTAGGGGTTAGGTGACGTTTTGATAAATGAGGTCTGAATTTAGTTCTTCTTTTCAAATAAACTAAGTGCATCTTAGTATGCCTTTGTTCAATTTTACGCAATGAAAAGACAAGTGTACATCGTATTCATTTACTACCAAAAATTGACAAACAGTATGTGTCAGGTTTCTTCATTAGTTAAGTATACTTATCACCTGTTTGCCAGGATCTACAATTTTGTGAAGCATTGAAACAAGGCGGCATTTATTCTATATGTTCAGTTATAGCCATACATTCAAAAGAGATAGGTGAATACTTGCTCCTTAGCATTAATATTGTATTATAGGCATCATTAAATAAATTCACTTCAAATTTTCATTGTTTTTTTTCTTTTGCATTAAATTTGTCAGTTAGTCTAAGTAGAACAGTCTAATTTTGCTTTTATGAAATTTGATATTTAGTGTGTGTAATGAGAACATTATCATTGATACAAATATAACATCCAATTACTTATTTGCATATTTCATAGATTATAACTAGAAAAGCAAAGAATAAATGACAAAAAAATTTGATGGTACTAATCGCAGTGTCAAGCAATGAAGGCTCAGATGAGACTGTGCAAATATAGTGTGGACTCATCAGAGCCCTTGCTGCTCACATACATAAAGTATGAATGCATTAAAATGTTGAGCATGTGCAATTAAGGGAGGCATTTGCCTATGTGCTGGTCCAAATCTCTTTTGAGCATAAAATGTTTTAATTTTATCAATTATAATAAGAGATTTCAACATTTATTTTTTCATCTAACTGCAATGTAACTCGTACTTCTGCTGCTGTCAAATGACAAATCTGAGATGACGTTTTGCATACCATATCATACACACATATAACACAAATGACTATAGAGGCATTGTTATATGAAGATCTGAGATTTATAATGATATACTTCAAAATGTGAAAGAAATATGATTTTCTTTGGAGATGATTGAATAAAAAAATACATGGCAAATTAGATATGAATAAATACGCATCATTAAGTACTACTTATTTGATATTGCAGATCTATACGTCTAGCATTGGTGACAAGATTCATACTAAGGCGAGTGCCCTCCTTACACTATGTGAGCTGCGACATGCAATTTCCAACAATGAGGCAGTTTTACATGAATAGACTCAGACGAGCCCGTGCAGCCTCCTGTTAAGCTCAGAAACTCCAAATGCTGTTTTGTTATAGAATATTCAAGCTACTAGCACATGGTCTGACTTGACTGCGCGTATGCGCAGGCTGACTTGAGCCTTTGCTGGTTGCACATATCATGAAAATCTCATGTCGCGGCACATGTTTTATTAGAACTAATGGCATTTGTGTGTGTGTCTTTTGAATCCATTACTTGGTATGTTTGCAACTCATTTTATGTTTAATAATTATACTATGCACAAAAAGTTAAGAATTTTTTTATGTTTTGCATCTTTATGTGCTCACCTTTGTGCAATATCGAACAATTTCAATTTCAATGACGAGAACAAGATCTTAAGCAAATGAAACCACAAATTTACAGACGTCATCCTTTGAAAAGGCATTTGGGGAGAGCAAGAATTGCAGGAGGGGTCAGTAAGCAAAAATCACATCCGTTGTAAGTAATGCTAAAATGATAAGCATGTGCGTTTTCGTTTGGTGGTCTTACATCTTCCCCATGCATCATAAGCATATAAAAACTATTTGTTATGTGACAGATTTGATAGAATTTACATGCTGAATAAATCAGCTGCTTCAATGACGTCAAAACGTAACCATCACTTGATTAAACTTCTGTTATGTTAATTGTCGTTTCAAATTGAAAAAGACTCAGTTAAAAAGGAGTCAAAGGCTTAATATGTATCTCATCTTATGGTTGATCAAAACGTTACATTATGTAAGTAAGTGGAAAATGGTGCGACGCATTTGTGAGATAACGGTGACGTTAGATTTTATCTTTCGGCTCGTGCTCTGTAGCCATGAAGATGTTTCATTCAACAGTATTTGTCTGAATGTGTTGGAAGACATCATACAGTTTTACTTGTCAATGTGGTTCAAGAAAAACCGACTGGAAACGCTGTTTAAAAGCGATAGCGAAAAGCATTAATAAAAACGTCAAATTGCGAAAAAAATGGTCCTTTATTTCTCCGAAAAAAGTAAGAAAATTGCAGCGTTTGCTATGCTTTTTTGGTTTTCAGTGAACTAACAATCTCTTGAAAATGTTTTGGCTCCCCCCAATGTTCGGAAATACCCACGTTACCCGCTAATCTTAAAATTTAACGTCACTTTAGCAAGGCCGCTGAGTTTGGCAATTTCGTATTATGTTTTAATGGAAATTCTTGTCAGCTGATCGGCGCTTGTATCTTCACGACAGCAAATGAAACTTGAGATCTGATGTAAATGGGTCTATCCATACAAAACAATTGCTAAACTTATTGTGCATAGTACAATCGTATATTATAACACTTTAAATTGTTATTAGGGATTTCATCTACATGATTCCTGCAATTAGTGTCGTACTACATTCTGTGTAGTGGAACTTAACATGATCTTCTGTCGTGCCAACCCAAGAAAGACAGTGACGTAATATTTTGTTACAATTTCTAAGTAAAACATTAACTTGTACACTCCTCTTGAGCTAACGCGAATCAATAGATCACTTGCGTATTAATCATATCCTCTGGATAGGATTAATACAAAAGTGATCTACCGATTATAAGTCCCTGATAACTTTGTAAACTGAACATGACGTCACTGTCACTCTTGACTGACAGGACAGTATATTGGTTTATTTAGGTAAAAATATCTTCAGACAAAAAATAACATTTTTTAATTATACTCGTAACCCGACACCCCTAGATAAATACAATGGACTATGCCCATGTTCATTGTATCAAGCCAGAATGAAGAATCTATATAAAGGGTTAACCAGCCAGCACCTTAACCCTTAAAGCGCGAATCGCAACTGCAGCAGACAACAAATTTTGCGACATCTTTCCCAATTGTCAAAAAAATAAGGTATGATATTTCATGAGAATCAGACGATTCTCATGAAATATTATACATTATTTGTTATTTTTGAAAAAGCGGCAAAGTTTGAAATTGTCGTCTGCTGCAAATAATAGGTGGCGCTTTAAGGGATAACGATATACATACATGTGATATCCTTCAGCAGCAAATATTCTATGTGTACCTACTCCACCTAGACGAACACGCGAGTGGGTAAAAATGTTCTTCTTTCTCATAAGCCTTGGTGCGTGAGCTTCTCGCATTGTGTGACTTGCAATAATCAAGTCGCTGTTATTAGAGGACTTCCCCCAGGAGAGCCAGTAGTACTGAGACTTGAATGTGAACCCAGCCGCTTTTCTGTATTTACTATACAAAGATTCCTGAAATGTAACCCATAAAGCGCCACCTATAATTTGCAGCAGACGGCAATTTCAAATTGTGCTGTTTTTCACAATTAACAAACAAGGCATGATATTGCATTATAATTGTCTGCTGGCAGACGATTCTTATGAAATATCATACCTTATTTTTTTCAAAAATTAGAAAAGATGTCGCAAAATTTGCTATCTGATGCAGTCGTGAGTTGTGCTTTAAGGGTTAAGGTAAGGATCAAAATTTCAAACTATGTTATATAGGTAATATTTATAAAATGGTTTGTCCGCCTGTACATTGAGATAATACACTAGCTTTTCCGAATGGACTGTCTCACGTACAGGTGCACACACATGGTATAACTACGAGGGTCATTTTTTATGTACGTAGAATTCGGCTGTATCTCTACAACTATAAAATTTACGGTACCATAAGTACATATATTTTTGGAAGGTCTAGCTTTTTTCTATCAACTGATATAAGTTTTACATCATTAGCGCTTAGTTCGGTCAAGATATATAGCTTTTAATAGGGCATGAAAAGGACACTGGTCAAATTCCATGCCATTTTAACCACGCAACAAGCAGGAAATTAGACGCTGTTAAGTTCCATTCGCTATGGTGATATAAGCATTTTCAAGCCGATTTTTCTTTTTCACCATCAAAATTGATTATTCAAACGCTAATCGTAGACAAGTGCAACAAAACTATAAGCACGTTGTTTGCTGTTCTATAACAATTTTAAAACACCCATCAATTTACCAAAATAATCAGTCAAGTTCTAGTTATTTAATCTGTTAAAATTACGATTATGAACAAATTTTAAAATTTCTTCTGGTTTTGCATAGCACATGATATACTCAATCATTCCTCAGCAGTTATATTGATGTATCGATTTAAGCATGTAACTGGCAACTTCCGGAATTGGCATACCCCCATGTTATAAAAAGTGGGTGGGGTAAATCAACCCTGCATAGAAAACACAATAACAAGCGGATCTGCATAATTTTCTTATTTAAGTTATTTCAACACCTGTTTAGAGGCACAAAAACAGTTTAAATGTATTTCCTAAATATAGCAACGCTTCATGGCGTCATTTATGTACAAAATAAGGGATTTTAGCACCCCCTAGCTATTTATTTTGCAGTTCATATCTAATATAACAAAAGCATTAACTTTATTTTGGGATGAAAGTTACCACAACACTTCCATCTACTATATAAACATGAAAAATTATAATTCTACTTTACAGCTAACATATTAAGCCACATTCAAAAGCCCGTATCGCACTTCCACTTATGTCAACTTTTTACAATAAAAGTTTATGCATACTGTTCACTTTGCTGAGGTTCCAAACAAATCTTCCATATCCAATAATTGCTGCGTATTTGCTATAATGTTTATATAATATTGTAGCACGTGGTGTCCTTGATCTGCAGCCAAATTTTCAGAAGCTGTATATGGCTATTGACCCATTTTCAAGGCAATTGTTACTGACGTTCTGTCAGAGACTAAGTCCATAAATGTCATATTTCTACCATATATCCAGTGTGCGATATATAGGTATTTCATTGCCTCTTAGAAGACATTAAAGTAATGCATTTTGAAATAATTTTAGGTTGCATGTATAGATATAAGCTCAATCTTTCCAAATATATGCATGATGTATGCATTTACTTTCGCCGTTTTCATTAAATCTACCTCTCTACGAACATAAAAAAACGTCCCTCGTATTTAATACCACCTATATCAGTCTAGACCTTGCACATTTCGAGATATTTACTGCTAAAGTTGGAAAGGGTGGTATAAACGATCTTATCCGAATGTTCATGTAAGTTGAGGAAGAAATATTAGGCTCAGCTTAGCATTTTATTGCTTCTCCTTAACGAGTTCAGGACTACGAATGCTAGAATATATTAACATCTGACAAAAACTACTTTGATGTAGTTGATTTCCTGAATTCAGGGCTCACCCTGCCATTAGCAATTGTAGCCATTTGCTACTAAAAATGTAAAGTGGCTACAAATATAAGTCATTGGCTTAAAGTACATTCTAGGGGGTAGGAAAATTACATATTTGCGAAAAAGTGCATTTTGATCAGCTTTTGGATTTTCCAATTATATTGCTTTTATTATTCCTTCACACTTATTGTGCCATATTTTACTCTTTGAATACTGGATTTTTTAATACCATCAGTGTGTCAAACAGATTGGAAAACAAAACGTCGGGCCTGATCTGGGTCCAAACTGTTTGCAAAGGTTATCAGCAGACAACAAAAGTCGCCCCTAGCGGGCAAAGAGTGAAATACAAAACAACTTGTTGATACTACTTTCTGGCTAAAAACTTGGCTTAGGTTAATTTCATTTGGCTCCAACTTTTTCCATTTGGCTAAAGTGTTGGCTACAACAAATTCTGAGCCAGGGTAAGCCCTGCTGAATTCAAATTACTAAGGCATCCAGCTGAATGAGCTGATGGTGGTTGACAAATCGCGGACCTAAGTACAAATCGCGGACCTAAGTACAAATCGCGGACCAAAGTACAAATCACGGACCTAAGTACAAAACACGGACTAACGGATCAATATTCATCGACTGATCTGACAAAACACGGACCATCATGGGCAACTTCCGTGACAGAAGAATAACGTTACATGGCGAGCGTTACGCTGTAATGTCACGTCGCCATATATGCTAACGTTTTATTCATGAGAGTTCAAAGAGATTAGCTATGCAACTTGAAATAACGACTCCTGAGTAGCGTAGAAATATATATTTCAACTGCTACTGACAGGGCAGTTGCAAAGATCAAGCAGGTGTACCCCCCTTCCCCCCCTAGAGACATATGACATGCCAAAAACTGACTAATGGAAATGACTGTTTGGCCAATGTCATTGCAAAAATGGTAAGGATACTGCATGGAATAGATCATAGAAGTGTAATATATAATGTGTCTGCCATGCGGAGACATCTTCAACAAGGACTCGAAAATAAGAAAATCACTGTTTTCCCCATAGAAAACTCTTTTGTAAAAATAAGCCTGAGTTGAAAGTTACAGGCTTTACAATTTTTGTACTTGTCGCATACCAAAGCATGGCTGCATGTTTACATGCACAGAATGTAAAAAATGGTTCCATCCTAGCTGTCAACTTATCAACCAAACTCAACGCAAAATTCGGTCGTCAAAAATAATAACATGCCTGGATTGTAGATCTTAAATGAGATAATTATTTGTTGTATTTTCATTTTTTTTCTCCACAGACCATTCCATTCACGGTCCAAAGTCAAACTATCTCGATGGACCATTCCATTCTCATTGACCATTCCATTCATGGACCATTTACAGACCGCTGTTAGAAACCTATAATCTACAAACTAACGTCACATACCGCTAACATGCCCATCAAATGCTTACAATCACCATTCGGAGACCATTCCATTCACGGACCGTTCCACTCAGGGAACATATACAGACCAATGTCACGGACCTGTAGCCTACAGACTAACGCCACATTCCGCTAACATGCCCATCAATTGCTAACAATCACCATTCACGGACCATTCCATTCACGGACAATTCCATTCATGAACATATACAGACCATTGTCACGGACCTATAACCTACAGAGTAACGTCACATACTGCTAACATGCCCATCAAATACTAACAATCACGGACTAAATCTGATTTTGGGTTCATTACGGACCATTATATTAAACTTTATTCTTTACCAATTTTTCTATTGGGCCGTTAGTCCGTGACTGGTCCTTGTTTTGTCAATGGGCTGAGCTGATACACACTACCCGTTTATTAACAGGGAGGTAGAAAAACATAAATGTTAAATAAGGGTTTCTCAGTATAGGGAATTATGATAGTAATATGTAATATACTAAAGTACTCATAATTTGATAAAGGTCAAAACTTCAATACATTAGTAAACTATATTTATTACGAGTTTTATGTTATCCAAGTCTGTTACACCCCAAAGACGACCAGGGCGTGCAGTGGGAGGACTTCATGTGTTAGCCTCTGCCA
This sequence comes from Loripinus fragilis, assembly GCA_964019695.1. NCBI lineage: Eukaryota > Metazoa > Mollusca > Bivalvia > Lucinida > Lucinidae > Loripinus > Loripinus fragilis. Next base: position 101,992,014 of record OZ026515.1, read on the forward strand.
GGTTCGATCTTCCTACCAGAAAAAAAATAATACTTTTCCCTTTTGCTTCGCTGGTTGTAACTTTTTTTATAGACGCTACATCTCATGATAAGTCTAAATAGACCAAGTCACGTGATGTTTCCTTGTATTTGTACAAAAAGCGAGGCGAAAGATACAGAAAATTGATCAGTATGTTAGACCAAATTTCTGGCGCCAATTTTAGCTGATTTAATGATTTATAGAGTCAGTTTATCGGACATTTATCTCCCTTTGAATGTTCCCTTCAATTCTTTTGACTCACATCCTTATGAAAATCACCACTATCATCAGTGCCCACACAGATATCTGTAGACATAGGGCCTTGGCCATGACAAAAAATCATCTGAAATTCAGAATGGCAGCTAATAGTAGGGGAGCCAGAGATTCAAAAATTGGAAAAAAGTAGCCGGAAAGTAGCAGAATTTTAGACTATATCCTCAGTTAGTATGGTGTTTCAGGAGTGTGAAAACAGATATTGCAGAAATTTTAAGCCTTGCAAAAGATGTTTATTTGTGGGTTAACCATACCTACCCTCATGCAGGCTTCAAAGTAGGCTTTTCACCACATAACTTAAAAGAAAAAGTTATTTAGACCAGATAAGAACCATTTTCTACTACCTGCATATTGCCACAGAAACTAAATTCAGTGAAACAAACTGCCAATAAGGTTAAATGATTTACGCTTACGTAATTGTTACATACGTTACTTACTTTCAAATATATTACTATTGTTTACTTGGCCATATGCTGCCAAAAGACTTGTGGAGAGAGTTTTGTGCATTAAATTTTCTAAGCTACATTATATATTATAAAATTTGATGTCTGTTAGCTTTTTATGAACATGTGCATTTACTGTGCAACAGCCAAGTCTAATACGTTACCATTAGATAATAGGGAAACTCCTAGTAAAGTGTTATTATCATTTCCATAGTTTTCTTACACATCAGAATAAATGATCTTTTAATTAGATGCAGCTTATAAGCAGAAAAATAATAATTAGTTTAGGCACCTGGAAGTTCTGTTGTATACGTTACTTTCTTTTAAAACAATATTTTTGTGCAATGTTATGTGTATATGCGGCCAAACAGCTAGTGGATGAAATCGAAATTGACTACCGTCTAAACGCTCAAAATTAGATTAGAAATATTGTCTTTTTAAACATTTAATATAAATGAGATACAACATCAACAAAATCATGTTTGCTTTAAAGGGAAAAACTTGAACATAAAGCACACAAAAATGCTATTAAATGTCTGTTTTAGGAATCATGTAAATAGAATATCAGAGACCCATTTCTTATTCATAATTGAATTATGTTTAAAAAAGCTTAAATGATTCTTTTGTCTCTGGGCCACTACTATGTATTTGCTTCTTTTAATGCATTAAATAGCGTCAAATGACATCTACAGGACAGTTTCTTTCACCGTGAACAGCTCAATTAATAAATAAAAAGCACGCAGTGACATATTCAGATCCATCACACATTGTAAAAGCCATCAAATATATGAATCAATAAACAATTATTAATAACAACAGCTATATTTAAATCAAAAAGGCACAAACTATAAATTAAAACACTGAAAACTGTAAGATATTCCAAGCAGAAGTCGAAATCAAGAAGTGAAACATCAAAATACCTTCATCGTTTTCAATTGAAACACAACTAACTTTTATGGAAATCGTGATCATTGCTGTCTCTAAGCGCCAGCCTAACCTTTCCTTGGGGTTATAATATTTTAGTATCTACAGCGTGTCCGCTTTGATGAAAACAATATTATTAATGTTGGTAACGTATATAATAAAAATATAAAGAACATGACTTGTATCATTGTGTTGCCTGGTTCTACAATTTTGTGAAGCAATGAAACAGGACAGCATTAATTCTAACAACCATTTTAATACTTACGACACAGACACATTGTCTGTTAATAAGTTGGAAAAGCCCCTGCATTGTTAGTAATGTAGACATTTCTAAATGATTAGACTTCCATAATTAGGACCTTGAGCATACATCTCTTTCTAGAATAGGACTTGATTGATCATATATTTCAGAATGTTTGCAGACGTTTGCTTTGTAGCTATAGAGCTTATCAGCATATGTGATAGAATCTGCTTCAGTGTTTGTTTTATTCAGCAGGACACTATTATTTTTACAATCACAATAAGTAATCATCACAACTGTCATTCAGTCCTTAAAACTAACTAATTCATACCCATAAAACATGTACCAACTTGTTAAATGATGCTATATTTATGATATATTGATAGTTCGTGTAGTAGAAACTATAGCCATACTTATGCTACTGTCAAAGAATACTTTCAGATAGTATACTCAACAAATGCTATGCTGAATCATTCTTTCATATAGTGCAATTGTCAATAGAGGCAATGTTATCACTATCTGAGATGATCCTATTTTTACAAATCAAAATGAAATATTATTTCTTATGCAGAAGATTGCTTAAAAAACAGCGGCAGACAATTTAAACACACATACCTACTATTTGTTAAGTGTATGCATACTTTCTAAGCATAACATGTAAATATATTACTTGTGTTAGTTTTGATACTAACTAGGATGCCTTCTCTATTGTCTATATTATTATTATCTTTATTAGCACGGTTGATAATTTAATGTATTTCTTTTGTCTCAATACCCTAATGTGGTTACAACTCATCTATTATTTAACATACGTAAAAGGAATTAAATGATAGGATCCATGCAGCAGATTGTTTAAAATGAGGTCCAGTGACTGCTATGGTATTATGATAGAGCTTAACTTCATCTATATTAGCACTAATTGCTAAACTAAGTTTGATTTTTTGACTGCTATTTTTACACTAAGATATTGCTATTCCCATTAACATTCTGAATAAACTTGTTAAATATTTTAACGATAATCTTAATGCGTCCTAGTCAAATTTGGCATAAACATTGTCTGTTGAAATTTCATAAAGTAAAATTGGTATAGTAAATTACAACTGAAGAAATATAGATTCCTTGGATATGACAACTGCCTTACCATGTTATTCCCATCATTACGAGTGATTTCCCCAATTTCAACGGCAATGATTCATTTGTATAACACATTCAGTTTTAAAGTTTGCAGTGATTTCAAATTGACAAATGATTAGTAGTATTTAGTTTATTGGAATATCAGTTTCATTAGTCAAACAATGAAAGACATGTTAAAAATGAGCTGAAATAAATTTCATAACTAGACTAAATTAAAAAAAGTTACCTTCACAGTCTCTTGATAGAACTTCTTTATATATTGTGATGAGTGTGAACAGACTGACACAAAGCTTTGGTTGCTTTTAAATAGTTTATTAAATTTTTTGTTCAAGTAAAAGAAAAATGTGCAAATTTATAAATTCGTTTTAGGTTTTCAGGCTCAGTTTTATACGGAAAACAGTTGAAATGCAAATATAGATGTGGCTTAAACAATTTGCACAACTGAGCCACCTTCTTAAAGAATAAATGACTACAAACACTAATGTTTCCTTGAATTTAATGTTATGCAAACAACAGTTTATTTTATATCTTCATAAAGGGGTGATGCTATTTAGATTACAGCAAACGTCTTCCTTCTATAAGCGAACATGCCCAGGAAAGGTCACACTCACAGACTCCTGACTGACCCATTGCACCTTAAGAAAGGGACACGGAATACAGATATCTACAATATACATGTAATTAAAATGAAGCCACCAGCTCTCTCCTTGTCAAGATGATTGCTGAACTAGAAACATATAAGAAAACAAAGACCCAATACAAAACTCCCACAACCAATAGGAACAACAACAAACAAAGTTTCCAACTTCCACACATCATTTTAGAAATGTTTAGATATTTTAAAGTAATTGAATCTGATTTGATAGAACAGATATGTTATTTACTATTTTGTATATTGTGATGAGTGTGAACAGCTTAGACACAAAGCTTTGGTTGCTTTTATTAGATTTTTTTGTTCAATTAAAAGAAAAATCCGCAAATATCTAAATTTGTTTTAGGTTTTCAGTCTCAGTTGTATACGGATAACAGTTGAGACAAATATATAATTATGATCTATATTTCTATATATATAGTTATATATGTTACTTTAGCAAATTTGACTGAACACGCTTAAGGGAATGTATCCTTGTTGAGATGTTGCATAAGACTTATCATTTACTAAGTATATAAATTGTATAACATAACTGAGAAAAATTAGCAAACAGTGTGCTTTTGTTTTTAAGTCAAGAAGTATACTGTTTCTTAAAAGTGAAATGTACACCCATATACACAGTCTCCTAATTAGTATAGCTACCTTTTCCTTGCGGAAAAAATGCGTCTTTATGCCTATCAAACACAGCCCCCCTTTTAAATGAAGTAAACTTTCCAGTGATAATTTAAGATATTAAGCAATATCTGTTTGTCTTCAACTTTGTTATATACGTTACATATTGAAAATAGATAAATAAAATGATGTTTTACACCAGAAATGTTGTAAAGCATTACTCTTTAGTCGGTGATATCAATACAATGATTTAAGGTGCTTAAAAGCTAACAGAAAAAAAATGCATGCTTATTTTCAAACTTTAGAGGTTCTAAACCTGTATAAAGTTTTATCTATGGTCATCTAACCTTTATAACTGACAAAGTATTTATGCTGGAACAAATCTGTTTGCAGTCTTAAAATGGTCAGTTAACGGTCTTTTAAATACATGTTATCCTGAATTTTAACACCATATGAAAATTTTGTCAATTCAAATTTTTTAACAAAAAATCAATAATTTTAAGGGTATACTTGAAAGTGTAACGTAAATAACATTATAATGGACCCAAACAACTTTTAAAAACATCAATATGTGTAGAGATTATCATATTCTTACAGATTACATAATTATTATGTTGATTTAAACATTTCAACTTCCACATAAATAGACTCAATTACATATTTTTGGTTTTAAGAAAATGAGGGGTAACGTATTAAACACACTGATACAGGTATGTTTGCAAGACTTAAATTGAGTGCAATATCTGGTTTCATACTGCCTATACTATGTACTAAAGGATAAAACAAATGAAAATTATGCTGAAAAGGGGACATACCTAAATGCTTATTTTTGACATTTTTGAACCCTGGCTCCTCTACTATAAAATTTCTTGGGATCTGCATCACATTTATACAGGTTTCTTCTTCGAGATGATGTTGTTATTGGTAACATCCAGGTCAACCTCCTAATATCGTTTCCCCATAGCGTCTCTAAACCCCTTCCTTAAGGATATACACCAGAAATTACCTCTTGGTTGAAGGGATACACAAGAGATTTGTTTTGTCTCCTAAAGATACGAGTATATGGTGATTTTGAGGGCTTATCTCATCAAGAAGTATTGCATCTCCTTACAATATTAGTTTTTGCACCTTATATATGCTAAGAGACTCGAGAAATCACTGATTTACATATTACTTGAGAAATTACTGATTTACATTTTGCTATTGATAAATTGAACTGGTTGTGTTTCTCTATTATAAGATAAATAAAAACTTTCAAACCACTTTACTACTACTAAAGGTCCCTCACTAAGTACAGCAAATTAACTGAGCATGCTCATGCAGATCATAAACTGATAGGTTACATCGTTTCGTAACAATGACAACTCCATGTCTCCATTCAAGCATCTAGGACAGAATTCATAGTGTTGAAATGCCTATTTTAGTCATTTTGACAATTGAAGCAAATGTTTGTCTATCCTTGAAATAAGCCAGTTAAAGCTTAAATAGTGAGACTGGACTTTCTTCATAATAGCAGCACAAGTTTGCCTTTGTTTATGAATACAAATTGGTGTGACCAATATCGTAAACCATAATCTAAACATTAATGTTCTGATTTTGTAACAGAAATATTATTTGTACTAAAAATAGTTACGTTAACCAATAAACAGACATTTTCGAAGCAGCTATATTGCTGGCGTTTTAAAGGTTAAATAATATGTTTTGTGTCTGTACTGAAGTGTTATGGCACAAGATGATACAGTTACTTTCGAATGAAATCATACCTCATTTTCAGCGTTTACCTATGTCTAAGGTTGATCAGTCCTAATTATAATTCATAAGGCCTTTACAATGACCCAATAGCTTAATAATATCATGCAATACCCACTTCACAGGTTTTGCTGGCCTCTTTCTGAAAGACTACAGTACTCACAAGCATTTCTGGAAGGGTCTTGTGTTGTGCGGGTATGAAGAATTCATCGTGGTCAATGATACCAAAATACTGGTACCCCGCCATCCTTTGAAACGCATCATCAGTAAGCGTCTGTAGATCATTAAATGTCTGTGCTAAATTGGAAGTGTAAGAGAAAGCTCTAGGATATGTCTCTGAAATAGAATGCATTAATTAAACTTATTATATAAATAATGGTCCGGGAACCAAAGTCACGTATCATGCAAAAACACACATTTTTTGCACCTGAAAGGTATACGGCTGGAATTTTGCATACTAATAGTCTAAATAGTGCTTGATATGAAACCACTGTATAGCAATGCGGCCAGAATAGCATTTCGCGGAAAAATGCATTTTGTATGCCACATAGTTCATGTTAAGCAGTCTTTCATAGCATAGAAATTGTGATGTTTCCCTCATCTATAAAATAGAGAGCGTGCTTTTGGTCTTCAAAAGAACCGTTTCAATTTATAGGTCCATTTAAGTACCCACAACACATGTTTTGGTTGAGAAATAACAAAACTAATTTTCCATTACGCACTCTTATCTGGAGGATTGGTATGAGAAGTCGTTTGACTGTTCAATAATACAATAATACACTATCAAATGCATTTAAAAGTATGGGCATTCATTTGTGCACCAAAATAATCTTCTAAGGGACATTTATTGTCTTTACAAGTACTATGCGGTTACATTTCTACATCTCAGACGGGGACAGACAGGTTTTCCATGGTGATATGATAATAGTTATACGAGTTTTTCATATTTATTTTATCACTGTTAAATGAAATTATTGTTTTCAGTAGATAAAAAAAAAACCCTCAGTCCCAAGAATGACCCTCTGTTTCAAAGCTTCTGTGAATATGGAATATAAACATCCTTTAAACCTTGATAAATTTCATTTATATGTTTAACTGCTCTTAAGTTGTCCTGGTATGTAACTACGCACCCGCTGGCATGAATTAAATTACTAAGTATCAAATTATCGTGGTTTCATATTTTTACTTTATAGCTACCTTTTCCAGTTTGCCATAGAAAATAAAATAAATTGTCTTAAATTATGTCCCAAACGTCTGTCTGACTGTATGTATTTATTTATGTATAAAATATGCAATTCAAACCACTTCAACGGGAGGACAAAAATGAATAAGTAAGCACACAATTTCTTACGAGATATGCTTCCAAGCGATATATAAATAATTATCAAATACATTTTTGGGCAATAAATGCAGTTTTAATGAGATTTGAAGGAAAGAAATGTAAAAATTAAATTTCAAAATGGGGGTGCCCTAATCTACATGCTTTAAAAATCAATAAGCAGCATTCTTAGATGACCACCACTGCTTCTGAGGTCTACGCAGATGTTGTATTATTATATAAACTCAATATTTTTCAATCCTGAACTTTTTTGATAAATATATATAACATTTTGAAAAATAATATTTTGACATGTTCTTGCTGGGCTTCCGTAGAAAGTTGACTGTTCTTGCGTTATGCAAGTCGATCGAGTCTGCTATACAGTGGTTTCAGATACACCATAGAATTACCTTTGCATCCATACACAATCCAGCTGTATACCTTTCGGGTGCAAGGGTTAGCATTTTTTCTACCTTGGTTCCCCGACTATAAGTAAAAAGGCCGATTTTCATTGGCTTAGAGCGCTCACGTGGCCAGTCTATATATTGTCATATTCACTGGCTGGCGCGCGCTTGCCGGTGAATATTAGTCACTAGAATTAGCCTCCTTTTGTTTTTTTTCCGTTCCGGTTCTGCTTTTCTAAAGCGTCGCTAACATTCCTATCGTAGTTGCCGAGAACGCAACAAATCACGCTCTGGAGCTGATCTATTTCGACTTTAATGCACAATAAACGACAAAAAAATTGAAGTCTTCAGCATCTTCCAACTTTCTGCCTTTGCACTGAAGAACTCCCGCCAATACTTAGACCACGTCGCATACGCTTACATGTATTTGTAACGTCTTTCAAGCGTAAAAACGACGAATTTACCGTCCACTGCCAAACACGACTACAGTCGAAATTTAAAGGCACAGTTGATAGCTGTCTATTTTTAACCGTTATAAGGGACGCAAATCTTTATTCTTTATTTCAAAATGTTAAGGGGACAAAATAATATCGTATATTGAGGTCTACGCAATTTTCTGCACAAGAATGGACTTTACAAAAATGTTTGTAATGCCATTAGATTTCGCAGACGTCAAAAGCAACGAAAACATGTCAAAGGGAATGACATACAGGACGCATTAAGCCCTTCACTGCTACATTTTGATTTGTTTCTGATGAAACAATATGATATCAGAATAAATCATTATGTTTGATACTTGGTGTAGATGGATGTTTTATCTATTTTTGCATAAAATAGTTGTTTGAATGCATTTATAATATTTTTAATATGGCTTAAAAAATGGCCGCCAAAGGTCACGTGACTATTTGTATTATTATTATTGATTCAAATAAAAGTTTAACATATTAGCAACATTCTGTGAAAGTATCACAGCAATAGGTTGAACGGTTCTGGAGATACTCCGTGTTGAACCCATATACCCTCAATATTCAGGAGTCCTTGAAACTTGCTTGGCACTGAGGTATTGGATTTTTTAGGTGTTTGGCAGTCAAAGTGTTAATTCAAACCACATGCAGTTATACAAATGCCTTAATCAGCCAATCACAAGTGATGCCAGAAACATGAACTCACAATCAAGATACCAGTAGTAATTCGGCTTTGTAAAGCGTACTGTCATGTATGTATTGCAAAACAAAATGAGCCGCGACATGAGATTTCCAACAATGTGGCAGTGCGACCAGCACCGGCTCAGACCAGCCTGCGCATACGCGCAGTCTGATAAGAGCCTTTGCTAGTCGCTAGAATATTCTATGACTCTTAAACTACTGACCGAACACCATGTGGGGTTTCTAAGCTTAAAAGGGCGCTCCACAGGCTCGTCTGAGACTACAGTTGTCAAAATGCAGCATTGTTCGAAATCACATGTCGCGGCTCAAATGAAGGGTCAGGCTGCACGTGTTTTGTTGTTTTTTGGGGGTTTTTGTTGTTGTTGTTTTCTTTGCATTTTTTTTCAAATTCGTAGTGGCTAGTAGTATCACCATATCCGTATGTTCCCATCATCCCGTTAATTGGTTAACTCTTAACCAGCGTGTGTCGACAGCTAATAAACTTTGCCAAACAGTACGGTCCCAGATTAGGCCGGACTTTTATTCAGGCCAGAAAAGTCTGGCCTGGTCTGGATCCGAACTGTTTGACACTCTGATTGTACTCCCAAAAGAACTTTTCAAAAAAGTTAATCTTGTAAAAAAAAATCAGCAGACGACAAAAAACATGCATTATTTCCCAACATGCAAAGTAGAGTTAAGTACCTTCGTTTGCTGGTTGGTGTAAAATCAGCTCTAGTATTCCTGTGGCAGCATAATACTCCAGTACCTTCAGCGCATCACTGTTGATAGATGCCAGATAGTAGCTGATCACTTTGTCAACCCCAAGGTACTTATAGGCCTCCATCCATTCAATGATGAGCTCAGGACTAATATTGTCAAACGCAGCCTTCGTACATATGACAAGCTTGCCCTTCGGTTGTTTCAGTGGCAGATATGGTGGCACATATGTGACATATCGCTCATCACACAGTTTGCTGGTCGTTACGGCGACACCAGAAGGAATCTCGGGAGCGTTGGTATTAGGACAAGCCAGGTACAACGATCTCATGTGCGTGTTCCGTTGATACAACTTCTTTCTGTTTACTAAAGGTACCACGGACTTGACCAATGTTTTATTATTAGCAATGGTGAATTTTAAACAACAAGTCAAGCTGTGATCGCCGTACTTTTGCTGATCGAACATTCCAATTACATTAATCATATCCCATATCTTTCCTCCTGTGGTGTTTCCGGCCGTGACGAGAAGTATGTACAAAGGACCGAATTTCATTGTGATAAACTCTCCAGTTCTTAGCTGGTTGCTGATAATAATAAAGCTGTGTTACAAAGATAATTAAACAGATAATTCGATGACAAAACATTGCAAAATATCGCTAAATAAGCTGACATTCTAGCACATACACTGAAACAAAGTTATAAGTGGCCACCTACACATTTCTTTGCGCTGTTTCAAAAAGTAAACACCAGCCTTACCAAATTTTAATTCCATTAAAAATCAAGGCTGTTGAGAGACTCTGAAAAGTATGCCATTTCAAAATGACTAGTAAATCTTGCACAGACGAAGTCAGAGTAAAGGCACCTTCATTTAAAAAAGTCACTCTTTTTACTGTGATATAAAATATTCCTCAGATATGTTATCCATTTATATTTTAATAAGTTTGAAGCTGTTAAATAGAGCTAAAATATAAGATAAAAAAGAATCAAAAGTTTTGTGACAATTGAACTCTCCGTTTCTCCTCTACGTGAACACGAAGGTAACCCCTATCAGCAGCTTAATCAAAGAGTTTTAGCTTTAACCATGTAATTTGCTTATCAACTTTGTATTGCTCTGTACGCTTTATTATGAGTGGCACAGCATTGAAATTTTCAGAGATTATTTACTATGAGTAGGCTTCACTGTTTGATTTAAAAAAGCAAAAATATATTTGGCATATGCCATTAAAACAACTCTTTAAAATTTCACAACAAAACCGGAAGTGGACACCAGTCTTGAAAGAATAACTGTAAAAAATGGGCTGTCCAAGCTGCATTATGTTTGGTCTAACATTTTTACATAAAATAAAGGGCATACAATGAAATTAGTATGTGCAGTTGATTATTTTCGAAAATATCGGAAGATGTGGAAAATGAGTTTTTTTTAAAACTTCATAAAAAAGTAAGTAAGGGTGCATAGATCAGGAATCGATACCTGGCCCAGGATACCAATGGGAAAGTGACAAACTCACAGTTATACACCACAAACGAGAGCCAAGATAACAGCTCTTTTCCAGCAGGTGACCACAAGGCACAAATAAACAGACGCGCACAAAGACATAACAAACACAAGACAGGAAAAACATAAAAAGATCCACAAAAGAAGTACCGCCTTGGAACTGTCAGTAAAATATTTTACTGGAGGGCTTCAACCGGTTTTACAGCGCCAACCTCACCCTTATTTCAGATGTGGATAATGATACATAGATATTTGTTTAGCATGAAAGTCACCTAACATATCAATGCATCATCTCCCAGAACATATAAAACAAGATATATAAAAAGGAGATAAAGCAAAGATAAGGTCTCAACAGTAAATAAAGCTGAATACCGGAGCAAAAGAAATCCAATAGGTACCCCAGTGGGCCCAACAAACAGCCAAAGCATCAGGCCCCTACCATCTCATCAATAGATAAGCCTTTAAGTCAGAAACGTCATAGAGTCTAAAGTCCGACCCACCGGCGTGCAATTAAAGAGGAAAAAATCGTCCATTAGCAAAACATCAAGGGTTAGAAGGATTTGAAATCACCTGTACTTCAATTCGACAAAAATGCCCTTAAAACCCTTAATTTCATCAAATATTTGATTTTTGCATTTTTGAACCCAAAAATTGTGAAATGATAAAAAAAACTATTTCAAAGCACCGCTTAAGTTTAGTCCATTGAAATACATATGTTTGGACAAAATTCATTTCGATAACATTAGCGCTAACTCAGAAAAAAAGAAATTGTAAAGTGGCCACTTAGAACTTCGTTTCAGTGTTTTCATTTTTGAATGCACTTCTGTGCAATGCCAAAAATGGCTTGATAACTTCATTGATCAGTCACTGATCATATATGACGTTGTACATTTTGAATGACGCCGGCAATTACGCTGAATTACTTAAAACTCGATATTTACGTCAAAGTCGTTAATAATGGATAAACAGATAAATAGAATACCAGGTTTGGTATATTAAAAACTCAGGTGAAATTCTTAACAAATTAAAATCTAAATTTGTTCTATCATCGCGTGTGTCTACATATGATTTATCTACTCTCTAGACTACATTGCCTCATTATCTTATCAAAGAAGAGTTTACTGAATTTATGGAACAAACGTTTAACAGAGAGGGCTCACTTTATTTGGCTTGTAATGAGAAATGAGCATTTATCACTTCTGGACAACCTAAAAAAGTGTGGTCATGTCAGAAAGTGTGTGACGCTCTCCATTATCTTTTGGACAATATATCTATAAGATTTGGGTCAAAATTGTACAAACAAATTGTAGGTATTCATATGGGTACTAATTGTGCTCCGCTCGTTGCAGATTTGTTTTTGTTTTGTAATGAGAGAGACTTCATGTTGTCTCCTTCTGACAATTAACAAGCAAATCTTGTTGAAGCATTTAACTCTAACTCACGATATCCAGATGTATTGCTTAATGTTGATAATCCTTACTTTGAACAAATGGTAAGTCAGATATATCCTACTGAACTTCAATCAAATAAGGCAAATTCCTCAGATACTGTAGCCCCCTGTCTGAACTTAGACTTGTCAATTACAAATGGCATAGACTAAAGATAGTAAGTGAGTATGATCAGGAAATATCACAATCACAAACTGCAGACAAACCCGTCTCCTCCCTTCCGCTGATTCAAGAAGGGTTTTTGTCAGTTACAAGCAAAAATACGTGCACGAAGTATTGGTTACCCGCTTAGGAAAGCTTGCCAGGGAAAAAGTGTGGTTAGGTGAACTGACGGTCCTGATATGACCATATGTTTTGAATGGGACGTAAAGAATCAAAACAAAAAAACAATAGTTTAAGGGCTTGAAAAACCGATGCACGTTTGTGTTGAGGCTAATACACGTTTCATATGCGAGAGCACAATCAGAGGCTCAATTCGAGAATCAATCGGATGTATGTATGGCGTATTACTATGTAATGAAAAAGTTCCATTTTATTAGCTGGAACTGGCGTAAAGAAAAATAGTACTGTAGCATCTGGGTCCAGTCCTATAAATCCATTATTTTGATTACCCGAAACGTTTTATCAACAGAATAAATGAAGGTTATGATTTTTCAAAAACATTAACTTCATTTATAAATATTTGTTTTACTGCAATCACACTTTTTATTGTGTTGGCATGGTTTCTGTGACGTTAGCGTCACGTATTGTAACATAAGCATATCCTTATCAAAGTAGATGCTCTATGTACATCCGATACCCGATTCCATGGAATTCCACGGAATTGGCCGAGGCAGTTCCAATTACTGAGATACCTTGTTGAATGATATGGCTCATTCAAGCCCAGCTTTTGTGCTTCTGGATGAAAGTCGGTTGTAATATCGGTTGTCATTGGTGATTCATTAAGTGCCACGTCTTCAGAGGCCGTATCATTTGTATTCCCCAACACCAAGTTCGCTGAGCAAATAAAATATAAAAAAACAATAATGATTGTGGATTTCAAAATGTTAACTATATGTGATAAAAGGTTAATAATTGGCATTGAGGTGTGAACTTAGGTTTTCTAAATCTAAAAAAGCAGTAACTTCTGTAAACTATATTGTACCTCGAAAATTGGCATTTTGGAGTGAATTTATGTTTTCTAAATCCCCATAAAGCAGTAAATCCTGAAAAATATAATTAACTGTGCCTAGAGAATTGGCACTCAGAAGTGAATTTAGGTTTCTAATTTTCAAAATACCCAACAATTTTTGTAGAATAATACTAGCTGTACCTGTCGAAAATGGCATTTGGGGCACATTTAGGCTTTCTAAATCCCTAAAAAAACAAACACTTCTGTACAATAAACATGTAACTAACTGTACTTGAACAGTTAGCTTTCAGTGGTGAATTTAGGTTTTTAAAATCCCCAAAAGCAGTAATTTCTGAAAAATATATTTTACTGTACCTGGAGAATTGACATTCAGGGGTGAATTTAGGTTTTCTAAATTTAAAAAAGTCCCAGTAACTTAATATAACTAAATAACCATGCGAACCGGTATGTTGGGTATATTTAGGTCTTTTAAATCCCTAAGAGCAGTAATTTCTCTAAAACATAAATATGTGTACCTTTAGAATTGGCATTTATAGGCAAAGGACCTTTGACACTTTGATAGGGTATCTGCCTATTTTTCAGATGCTTCCCAAAACTTCCCTACGCATATGATATCAATGGTACCCTTTTGAATAAGACGCTTGATGTATTAGGAACGTATAAAGGTTATAATTAGACAGGCAGACCCCTATGGCAAAACAAAAGATGCTACAAAATGGGTTGCAAAATTAGGCTTCACTAAAACATATAGAAAGCAATTATTTTCATGTGTAAGGGTGTTAAATCATCATTTCTCGATTACAAATGGACTCTAGGCGTCTGAAAAAATGGAACACATCTATTTTTGTATTGTTTGACGTCCAATCAGTTAAATAAAGACAAAAAATCTTTTCTAGCAATAAATTCTCCCTCAACTATTGCTTTAAATACGATGTCTTATATGTGTACATAAGTAGCACTATAGCCGCCATTTTGATGACGTCATTACTCGGACCAGACGCGGAACTCAGATGGGCGAACTAGTTCAAATTGTTACATATGACCTTAAGTTTATTTTGGTATAGGTCACTAAAAGTCGTCACAAAAATTACACGGGATGCCCATTCCACATAGACTATAGTTTAAAGTCCAAAATCATGAGCATTTTAATGATTATTTTTGCTTTTTTTCTATCTGATTTTAAAAAAAATATTTTGAAGTGCAACTGTAGTCCGCATTAATACGAACCGCGAAAAATCGACTTTTGGCACACTTTTTACCTACGTCGCTTTAGCGAAAGCAGGTCCAGTAGTGGGTCCACTCGGTCCGCTCGTCCGTCTGTCTCTCTGTCCGTTTGCAACACTTTAGGGGTACCAAGTTTGTGTAAACTGTAACTCCAAAAGTTTTTATTCCTTTTTCATTCCATCTTTAACTAGTAATCGTTTACACATTGAAGATGTGCACCTCCTATTTTGTGCACGTTTCATTTTTTTTTCATTTTTGAGGGGTCTTGAAATTAGACATTTTTTTCAGCTGAAATGCTTAGGAGGTGCCTAGTTTGTAAAATCTGTAACTCCGAAAGTATTCATTTCTTTATATTTATACTTTACATATTGATTAATCACACATTGAAGATGTGACCCTTCCATTTTGTGCACGTTTCATCTTTTTTTCTAATTTTGACAAGTGGTGAACTTAGACATTTTTTCCATCAGAAATGCTTAGGGGGTGCCTAGTTTGTGTAATCTGAAACTCCAAAAGTTTTCATTTCTTTATGTTCAAACTTTGCATAATGATTGTTCACACATTGAAAATGTGCACCTCTTATTTTGTGCACGTTTCATAATTTTTTTCACTTTTTTGACTTGTGTTGAACTTAGACATTTTTTCCATCCGTAATGCTTAGGGGGTGCATGGTTTGTGTAATCTGTAACTCCAACAGTATTCATTACTTCATATTCAAACTTTGCATATTGATTGTTCACACATAGAAAATGTGCACCTACCATTTTGTGCACATTTAATAAATATTTTTTCCATTTATGACGGTTGCTGAACTTAGACATATTTCCTTCCGAGATTCTTAGGGGGCGCCTAGTTTGTGTAATCTGTAACTCCAACAGTATCCATTCTTTTAAATTCAAACTTTGCATAATGATTGTTCACACATTGAAAATATGCACCTTCTATTTTATGCACATTTCATGAATAGTTGTTTCATTTTTGGGGTATCTTGAACTAAGACATTTTTTTGTTACAAATGCTTAGATGGTTTCTGGTTTGTGTTATATGTAACTCCAAGAGTTTCCATTCCTTAATATTCAAAATTGCATAATAATTTTCGTACATTGATCATTGTGCCTTTCTTTTTGTGCAAATTTGATAAATATTTTCTTATTTTAGGGCTGTTGAACTTAGACATTTTTTTTCCACCCGGAATGCTTAGGGGTGTCTTTTTGTGTAATCTGTAACTCAAGCAGTTTTCATTCCGTTACATTCAAACTTTGTATTATGATTGTTCAAACATTGAACACGCACACCCTATATTTATGCACACTTGATAATATATGTTTTAGTGTTTAACTTAGAAATTGTTAAGTCACCTACTGTAGATTACATTGTGTAATTTGGATGTAATCTGATTTCATTCCTGTATATTTGAACTTTGCATATCGACTGTTCACACACTGATGTGCACCAGCGACGCAGGTCCAGAGCAGAGTTTGGTCCTGCTCTGATTAGTTTCTATTGAGTTTTTATTGTGCATGTAGAATCGCCAGCAGTATTTTTTGAAAAAGTTCTAGCCTGGTACTTGTTAGAGAATGTTCTGTAATATGATGGAAATTTGGTATATTTTCTCTTGTTTAAACATGAAAGTGTAACAGTTTAAAACAATGGATATAAACAGTTTCAGTTCGCTAATGATATATAGATAAAATGTCTGGTTGAATAACTCAGTCGATAATATTTCAGATCAATAAAACACAGTATAGGGTTGGCATTAAAATGACCGCAATAACCACACAGCACTATATACAGACGTTTTCATGTTTTGAGATGCAAAAAAATATACAGTTCCTGAAACAATTTGTTCACTGATGCTCATTTGAACTATTTAAACCTTATCCTGAAAATGTTGCCTGCTTTTATGTCTGCTGCAGTATGAACGCTGAAAAGACTGCTCATAAGGAAATAGTGTGACTGCTCCTGCTTAATCTGGTCTGTGTCCATAAGCGTTTAAATGTTGACTCAAATCGGCCTCGAGGAGAGATACCTTGCTAATAAAAAAAAGGCGCAGACAAGCCTGCGCATTCGTGTAGTATAATCAGCGCCTTTCTGTTTTACTTATTGCAAAATATAATATAACAACTAGCATATTCTAGCTAGTCTTTGTAGTTGAGAAGACTGGATTTGGTCGTAAACCTCAAAGACTTACATCAATAAAAGCACATGTATTTACTCGTATAGAGAAACAAAGAATGCTTAAACTCATGGGGACAGCACGTCAATAATATATAGAGGATCTTACATGAGTGCTCATGTTTTATTGAATTTATTAAACGAGTTGGGAAAAAGAGATAAAATGCGAGGCTTGCCGAGCATTTTATCTCTTTTCCGCAACGAGTTTAATAAATTCAATAATACAAGAGCACGAATGTTAGATTCTATTTATCATATGACAAATTCTTTGAAATCTCATTTCTGGCGTAAAAACGTTATGATTTTGTCATCATGTACGCAACGTTGTTATGGACGTAATAACGTTTCCCGTAAATCGATAAACCACTAGTGGTTTACAGATTTTATTGCATGGCGTTATTTCACTCCCAGACGCGACGTCATATGATAAAAAGAAATATCATGTTCACAGCAGAGAACACACCTGTAAAATGTTCAATGCCTTTTAATTAAACCTCTACGAATATAAACATAAAATATATATAGGCCACCACATTGCTGTTACATCTCTAAATTTGCTCCCGCCTTTCACAAGACCTAAAATGCCGAAATTGCAAAGCACTAGCGGTACTAGACTTTTGTTGTTAATTTATTATAACTCTGCAGGATATTTTAAATCCATATTGGATATTGATCTTTTGAGAAATGCAAGAAATAACAAAAAAAGAAAAGATTTCCGCGTTTCTTATTATTCCAGTAGGACTTTTTATAACCATCCACCAATGCATAAAATGCACCTATTCAAGGGCATATTGGATAGATACAGTATATGTGCAAAATAATCTATCCACAGAATTTAGTAAAGGGACAATTTTCATAACCTAAAGGAAAATATGCTAAAGAAAAGTTGTAATATTTCATGACTAAGGGGTTATGAAAAGGAAACTTACTTGTACTAATTATATTATTGTATTGGGGAAAAAGATTTTCAAGAGAACACACCAAAAATCCAAATACTATTGCTTGGGCTCGCCAAGACCTCACATTTTGGGCTGAGGGACATCACCACCCTCGAGTCCTAACTAGCTACTCACATTTATTATGTAAAGTATGAGAACGTACTTACCTGCAAAAGGATTTGTTGGGACTTGTGGGGAAATGTTTTTAAAATATTTTCTATTTCCTTTATGTTTAATACAAAAATTGACCATTTTAGCCCAAACGTAATGCCGTAAATTCATGAAAATAGGAAATCTAATGCAATATCACAAAATAGGGACCAACAGCGAGCTTATATATGAAGATTGAAGATTTGATTGACCTTAGTTTTATTAAAATTATAGGCAGCGATACACTGTGATTTCCATTACCACCGTTAGGTATTCAAAATACCCAGTAACTTCTGTAAAATGTAACTAACTGTACCTAGAGAATTGGCATTTAGGGGTGAATTTATGTTTTCTAAATCACCAATAAGCAGTTACTTCTGTAAATATATCTAACTCTACCTAGAGAATTTACATTAACGTTAATATAGGTTTTCTAAATACGACAGTCACTTCTGTACAATTTATCTAACTGAACATGTACATGGAGAATCGGCATTCGAAATTAATTAAGGTTTTCTAAATCCCCCAAAAACAAAAACTTCTGCACACTACACACGTACCTAACTATACCTTTAGTGTTTGCATTCATGGGTGAATTTAGGTATCCTAAATCCAATAAATCAGTACTTTCTGTAAAATATTACTAACTGTACCTTGAGAGTTGGCATTCAGGGGTGATTTTAGGTTTCTCAAAATCCAAACAAACAGTAAATTTTGTAAAATATAACCATTTGTTACTGTTAAGTTAGTTGGACCCATGGGTGAAACTCGTTGTTCTAGGTCTCAAAAAGCTGTAATTTCTGTCAAACCAACTGTAAAAAGAGCCAGTGCATGCGATTTTTAACCACGTGTCACGGCTCAAAATATACCTAACTGTTCCTAGAGAGCTGGCATTCATAGATGCATTTAGGTATTTCAATTCCCAAAAAGCTGTAATATACTTACTTGGAGAATTGACATTTAGGGGCAAATTAAGATCTCAAATATCTCAAACAACCTTTAACTTCTTTAAAAAAAAGTAGAATACTTACCTGGAGAGTCGGCATTCAGGGTTGAATCTAGTTTTTCTAAATCCCAACAAACAGTAACTTCTGTAAAATGTAACTAACTATTCCTGAAGAATTAGAATTTGGGTGAGCTAATGTTTTCTAAATCCCCAAAAAGCAGTTATATCTGTTAAATATAACTTACTGTACCTAGAGAATTGGCATTCAGGGTGACCATAGGTTTTCCAAATCTCAAATAAAACAGTAACAGTTTACTTCTGTAAAACATAGTTCACTGTACATGTACCCTGTGAATCAGCATTCGAGATGAACTTTGGTTTTCTAAATCCCCTAAACACAAGAACTTCTATACAATATAGATGTGACTAACTGAGCTTGGATAGTTGTGAGTTTTGGTTTTCAGATCCCTAAAAGCAGTAATTTTGGTAAAATAACTAACTGTACATGGAAAATTGACGTACAGAGGTGAATTTAGGTTTTCTATACCAATATAAAAACAGTAGCTTCTTGAAAATATGACTAACTAATCTGGAGAATCGGCATTTACGGTGAATTCAGGTTTTCTAACTCCCCAAACACAGGAATTTCTGGAAAAATAACAACTTGTACATGCAGAACTGACATTCAGGTGTGAATGTAAGTTTTCTGAGATACCCAGTAACTTCTGTAAAATGTAACTAACTGTACCTGGAGATTTGGCATTCAGGGGTGAATTTAGACTTTCTAAATCACAAAAAAGCAGTATATTCTGTATAATATAATTAACTATACCTGGAGAGTATGCATTCAGGGGTTATTTAAGTTTCTCTAAATCCCAAAAAGCAGTAACTTCTGTAAAAAAATAACTATTTATACCTGGTGAATTGGCATTCAGGGGTGAATATAGGTTTTCTAAATCTCAAAATATCCAATTACTTCTGTAAAATATACTCAACAAAAAAAGTTAAGAAAAATGTGTTTGAGGGGCTATGACAAAGTATCTAAAACATTTAAAAACTTTTGAATTTCACAATAGTATAATGTGACCATTTTTCTTTATAATGGCGTTTTATCTGGGTCTGTAGCGCCCACAACAGCTTAGTAAATCAATGTCAAAGTTGACTGGTCTTCACTCCATTTTTCGCAAAAATTCAATTTACGGAGTAAACATAGGCTTTCATGCATTAACGTTCGCAAGGTCCCTCAGGAGATGGAGATGTTTTAATCCTAGGACGACAGCTCTGGTAGTTATACAGTCAATTGTACATGGATGAGATGTTGAGGTCTGTTGCCCTGCCTTTTTGTGCGAAAACCAGTGACAGTACCAGGCTTATGATAACAATGCCAGAACACACCTCACTAGAATCAGCAAAAACAATGTCGTGCGTATTGACTGGTCAGACATGTCTACAATTTTAACATGGCTATGACATCTTTGGACAGATGGTCTAACGCATAATAATGGCATCAAGAAACTTCTAGCCCCTCGATACAGGGTTGCAGGAAAGATGTTAGTTGATATAAAACAATTGAAAGTTAAAAACTGGGGATAGTTTTATTATTTATAGTATGTTTTATTGTGACTTACCTGCTTCATGTACAACAGGATGGACAACTTTCTGAACTGCCCTTTCTACCTGAAACGGTAACCTAACATTAAACAAGACTGAATAGAGTTATATAAATATCACAGCCACCAATCCAGGTCCTTCATCTCGGATATACGAGGGGGGGTCAATATGTAATGAAAACCCATTCATAACTTTATCCACAAACGGGTTAGGATTTTATACTATATGCCAAACGAAAGATCAAAGCGTCGCCGTTATAATGGTGCATGAAACATTATTTTATCTTACCAAATTTAATAAGTTACAGACTGAAAACATCCCTCGATCATGTAGTTATCTGCTTTTGAAAACATTGTTTTATTTCATATCGCAGTGTACTTCAGTGCCCTATCTTGAAAGTTGCGTGCGTAAATTAGATTAGGAGCTGGACAATTGCAATTTTACATTTATTTAGCCAAGAAACAGACCTTTTAATGAAAGTATTTATGAAGTGTATGAATATAAAACTTTGGAATTTACTGGGCTGTTTTCATCTAATATTGAACGCCCCTCGTAGTTGGACTTAACTTTCCTTTTGAAAGCAAACTTTAGAAATTAGGCAATTCTATTCGATGAATTGAACCATTCGACACATATATAGGTTTTGAGAGGTTATTCTGCTTGACAGTTTAAAAAGTTTTGTAATGAAGAAAAAATGCATTTTTAAATTCAGTCCAGATCCTAGAACCAGTTTATGTCCCACGGTACACTGCAGTATTTAAGGTATGTCAAGGTATACATCTATTAATAGGCCGCCGCATAGCATTTTCGGATTCCTAGAATGTTGTACTGAACCTAGAATTACAATTCCTCCATAAGTTAAGGAGACTTTTACGAACTTAACTCCAATATTTCTTAAAGTTAAGATTATTCTATAATGCACCGTCGTTGTGTAACTAACTTCGGATAAAAATATAATTTGATGGAAAGACTTACGAGGACATGCCAAAAATATGGAGTTTTATCTTAGAGGAGGCGGGGAGGGTGGGCAGATGGTGGAGCTCTGCAGGGTAGCGGGGGCGGGAGAGAAACACGAATTCGTACGCGATGATCATGTTTTGTGTGATTTTGGGAGCAGTTTCCATGTAGACTATTTATGGTCTAACCAATGATACCGCATTGTTATCCCATCCGTATAGCCTAACATAAAACATGCATGATCAGCTATCCAGTGAGGGATAAGCCTTTTATCCCATTTTTCTGAACTATCACACTCGCTAATATTATATGCAGGCGAGTTTCGGTGGATTTGGCAGGTTATGTGGATCTTTGAGGCATCCATGGTTGCTCGCCTATGCGATAAGTACCATAATATCTTGCTGGCTTAGTTGCAGTTTGCTCATACAAATGTTTTAAGTTTAACACATTCACGCTTTTGTCAATTAACGATAACAACGTAACAGGCCAGTAATTTGGAAACTTCGAGGTCTACGTAAATTCAGGGAATTTTATCCGACATGAGCTGTATTACATTGATGCCACGCTATAAGCTACAAATATCTCTGCCAAAGTGGCACACTGGTAGCCCATCTATTTTGCGAGCCTTGTAGAGCCATAAAGGCCTGTATCGTATTTTTTTAAGTTTTAGGGACCAAGGTATGCATATTGTGATAATGGCACTTTCGCTTTCAAAATACCTATGTTAAAAAAGAATACAGCATGAAGACAGTCTATCATGTGTATCCAAGATCTCACCGTCGCACTGCCTGGTCGTACAAATATTTTAGATCTTCAATGCCCTTTTATTTGACTCACTGGGGACACTTAATTTGGTCACAATTGGTCACAAAAGCTCAAAATCTGTGTACTTTTCTGGCTTTTCTGGATAACCCAGTCCACATAATTTCTGCTTTCTAAAGCAGTTTCGCATCTAGCAGCAAAAGTTCTCAAAATCGTATCACTGTAAACTAAAATGCCTAAACTTCCTGATCATGGTATTTGCATCATTCTTATATTCATGCATTTTAGGAATTTATTTTTCATTGGCCAAGAAAATGATTGGACGGATGCCCTTCATATTGCTGGGTAAATGTCAATTGATCTATTTTCTGATTGGTAGAATTTATTTCAACCAATCAGAACAGTGCAGTACTGCAGTAAATTCCGGGTCAATGATAAACATGATAGGTAACTCACAATTTATACAAATTGTTCTGGTCCCATGATCGAGATGGCCACCATGCCCTGAAATACAGGTATTAGAACCCCTTTTAAAATCTTCTACAGAATCAGAAGGTCAATGACCTTGTGACTTGGTATGTAGCATAGGGATGATGGCTATACCAAGTTTGCACAAATTATTATTCTGGGTTGACCATAACCTACTTACGGCATGGTCAAATTTGATTCCTAAATTGCATTTATAAGGGAAAATCTGGAAAATTTTTAATGTTGTATTTTTTTCATAACTCATGCTATAGAATTACTGTACTGGAACAGCACAGTCGTCGCGGGTTTGTTGCAGTCGACGAGGGCACAGAATAACGATACAGCGCCTAGGTTATGCAATAAAGATGATTTTTTCCTTTAAAAGATAATAAAAGGCATTTTTGTTTATGTTCTTGAATTTATGCTTACTTTAGATACACATGGTTTTGTATATCAGGTGTTCTGGCCCAGTAATTGGGTCATTGACTTCAACACATTGCTTGAATTTAGACCCATGACTACTGGTACAATACCCTCGACTACTCAAATTTTGCGTACATCTTCCAAACGGTGTGCATCTCCGCAATTAATTTACAGAATACATGCAACACATTTTATTCATAAACTTATTCGTATTTTTCATTATATGATGCCATTTAATCATTACTAATGAATTACATAGCGTACTTGAACTCATTTCAGACACATAGATTCCCGATAGCAAGCCAGAAATCTGCTGATTATCAAATACTTAGCTAGTTTCCGAGTTTAAAGGTGTCAATTGAGCCAGAATGGACTACAATACATGCGTGATAATTCCAAATAAAAAACACTCCCATATACGGTAAAACATGTTAAGCCTTAGTTGACATTGACCTATTTTAATTTAATCAAGGAGGTCAGGTAAGCGCTAAAGGACCTTCAGATCCTCTAGTTTGTTCATATGCTTAAGGGGGAGTGTGTGTGTGTGTGTGGGGGGGGGGGTTAGTTATGGAATACCCGTAGTCTTCTTGATGTGGTGAACCCTTCAACCTTATTGCTATAAAATCGTACCTGATTGTCAGCGATACGCATTAAAAAAATACAAAACAGCGATTCTTACAATGCCGTTCATTTGTGATCCCCGCATACAGTGTGGGACAAAGCATGTGGGTAATTCAGTATTTTATAAGTGACAGCAACATTGTAGAAATTTCCTCGCAGCCGACGTTGGGAATATTACAAGGCCTCTTCCCAATAATCCCATTGCACACAGCGCCTTTGATTCACAGTACACTACCCTAGTCGTGGCATCCTTTGATACCCCAAGCGTATCTCCAATCACTATAAACAGTAGGACCCTGTTGCAAAGTGCCCCAGAGCCAACATAACTTGCATCAATGGAGTGAGTGTCATGCTGTCTTGTGGCCAAGACGATGTGAGGACGAACCCAGTTAACGATGCCACGCGCGGCTCCAGAGGCTTGAAGCTTAGGGTATATGTTAACAAATCCTGGTTGTTGGACAAAATCGGATGCTGGATAAGCAAATTGTCGGCATGTTTCCATGGCAACTACCAACATTTTGATTTTTTGTATTAATCCCATTGTTCTGAAGAAAACCCGCTTATAATGTTTATTAATCAGTCTGAGAAGTGTTAAATGTTTCTCAAAATGTTTATTACATGGCCTGCATCTTACGTTTATGAATTGCATGTATACATACTCATGAATATTACATGTAATTAGAATCTAAATAAAAGCATGCTGAATTTGTTTAAAAATGGAATGTTAACACATGAGTCTGATATATATATATATATATTTATTTTGGTATTTAAATGTTTAAAATGACACAGAAAGTAAACCAGGTCATTTATTATTTTATTTACTGTTTCATAGTTTCACAATATTGCTTAAGTATAACAAAAATTGGGTGGGGTAAAATGACCCCCAAATAAGAAAAAAACTTGAACTTTGTCCATAAAAGGTCTTTAGATGAATAACGCTGTAAATATTCACAAACATATTAAAACTATATATTCTATGCACATTAGTGTCCAATTTTTAGCAAAACACACTGCTTTAAAATATACTGCAGCTTTGAAAACATACTGCTTTAAAAGTAAATATACAAAGGTCATCCAATAAATAGCGAGATTTTCCTTATAATATAAGACTTCGTATCATTTAAACGTCACAAATGTAACCATTATGTGGCATAATTTGTTGAGCATGCAACAACATATCCAAATATTTGATGGAAGAACAGATTGATTGTTGCATAGCAACAAAACATGATATTTAAGCTAACCCAGCCAGATTTTCTTGCAAAAGTAAGCAAAAAGGGGAAGATCAGGAATCGATACAATCAAGCACCACACCTGACCCAGGATACCAATGGGAAAGTGACAAACACACAGTTATACACCACGAACGAGAGCCAAGAAGTCAGCCCTTTCCCAGCAGGTGACCACAAGGCACAAACAAACAGACGCACACAAAGGCACAACAAACCCAAGAACGAAGAAAACACAAAAGATCCACAAAGAAGCATCAACCAGGAACGGCCAGCAAAACACCCTACTGGAGGGCCCAAACTGGCCCTACGGTGCAAACCCCACCCCCAACCCAGAAGCAGACCAAGACACACGGATACCCGGCCCGCAAGAAAGACCCCAGCCCACCATCGCACCATCCCCAAGAACATATAAATGAAGACACAAAAAGGAGACAAAGCAAAGACAAGGACCCAACAGCAAACAAAACCAAATACCTGAGCAAAAGAAATCCAACAGGCAGACTCCTAAGATATCAATGCATCATCTCCTAGAACATGACCTCATGCTAAAGAAACGTAATTTGACATTAAACGTTTATCATGTATCTGAACATAGTTTATCATTTATTTTGTTCTAGTTTAATTGTTCTCAATGTTACATATAAAATATGGTCATTGACATGTCCAAGTTAGTCACGGTTGCCTAGCAACCACACAATTGTGGGAAATTGGACTATTTGTATGGTCTATATTCTTATGTTGCTAGGCAGCAAGGGACAATTTGATTCGTGCTTTCCCATATGGTGTCCTGGGTCAGGTGTGGTACTTAAATGTATCGATTCCTGATCTTTGCTTTCTTCCTCGTTTTTTTAAAAATACTGTTTTAAATATAGAATATTATTATATGTTACCAAGGTGTTGCCTTGATTAGCTATACAAAAGCATGATACTTCCCTTACTCGATTTCTGTGATGTTATTTATGATTCTTGTACCATGTATGAAAGTGAACAACTTCACAAACTGCAAAGTAAAGCCTGCTTATTATGAACTGGTGCATTCAGGATCACCAGTAATGGAAAACTAATAAAAGAGTTTGGATGGATTAAATTAACAAATAGAAGAACAAGTCACAGGCTTGTCTTTTTCCAAGTCTTATTTTCCAAAGACAATTTGTGATTGTAACAAGACCAGACTCTGCTCTAGACCTGCGTCATCGGTTCACATCGACGTGTGAACAGTCGATATGCAAAGTTCAAATATACAGGAATGAAATCAGATTACATTCAAATTACACAATGTAATCTACAGTAGGTGACTTAACAATTTCCAAGTTAAACACTCAAAGATATAATTATCAAATGTGCATAAATATAGGGTGTACATGTTCAATGTGTGAAGACTCATAAAACAAAGTTTGAATAAAAAGGAATGAAAACTGCTTGAGTTACAGATTACACAACCAAGACACCCCCTAAGCATTTCTGATGATAAAAATGTCTATGTTCAACAGCCCTAAAATAAGAAAATATTTATCAAATTTGCACAAAAAAGGAGAGGCACATGTTCAATGTATGAACAATCATTATTCGAAGTTTGAATATTAAGAAATAAAAAACTCTTGGAGTTACAGATAACACAAACCAGAAACCATCTAAGCCTTTCTAACGAAAAATTTCAAAACCCCTCGAAAATGAAACATGTATTCATGAAATGTGCATAAAAAACTTCGCATATCTTAAATGTGTGAACAATTATTATGCAAAATTTTAATATAAAAGAATGGATACTGTTGGAGTTACAGATTACACAAACTAGGCACCCTCTAAGCATCTCGGAAGGAAAAAATGTTTAAGTTCAATTCCCGTCAAAAATGAACAAAAATATTTATTAAATGTGCACAAAATAGAATGTGCACATCTTCAATGTGTGAACTATCATTATGCACAGTTTGAATATAAAGTAATGAATACTGTTGGAGTTACACATTACACAAACTAGGCACCCCCTAAGCATTACGGATTGAAAAAATGTCTAAGTTCAACACCCGTCAAAAAAGTGAGAAAAAAAGTGAAATGTGCACAAAATAGAAGGTGCACATCTTCAATGTGTAAACAATCGATATGCAAAGTTTGAATATAAAGGAATGACAACTGTTGGAGTTTCAGATTACAGAAACTAGATACCCCCTAAGCATTCCTGATGGAAAAATATCTATGTTCAACACCCGCCAAAAGTTAGAAAAAAATGAAAGGTGCACAAAGTGGAAGGTGCACATCTTTAATGTGTGAACAATCATTATGTAAAGTATGAATATAAAAGGAATGAATACTGTTGGAGTTACAGATTTTACACAAACTAGGCACCCCCTAAGCATTTCGGATGAAAAAAATGTCTAAGTTCAACACCTCTCAAAATGAAAAAAAATGAAACATGCACAAAATAGGAGGTGCACATCTTCAATATGTGAACTATCATTAGGCAAAGTTTGAATGAAAATGATAAAAAAATTTGGAGTTACAGATTACACAAACTTGGTACCCCTTAAGTGTTGCGGACGGACAGACGGGCGGAGGGGACCCAATACTAGACCTGCTTTCGCTAAAGCGTCGCAGGTAATAAGCTACTAAACGATGTAAAACAATCACAGTCGCTGAATATCTTTAAAACAAGAATTAGGTCTTTACATGAGCCACTAGTTCAAAACAAACTGTATTCTTATAGCCATGTCCTCTGTAAATTAAATCATTGTAGAATAAGATAAGGCCTTAGTCACCTAAATTCTCATTTAGATCCTCATTCTCTTCTCAATCTTGTAGACTCTCACAGCTGTTTGAATCCAGATTGTGGAGGAACCACATAATCAGAAGAACATTATTTTCTAATTTGCCCTAAATTCAACAATGAAAGACGATTACTACTTGAAAATATATCATATATCTCTTTCAAAACGTTAATTATAACACATTTATTACATTGATGCATAAGTATATATGTAAAGTACTTCTAGAAGGCTCCATAGACGCCTCGTATGATGGAAATACTTCAATTCTAAATGAAGTATTAAACTATATATAATCAACAAAGCGTTTTAATACTTTCCAAAAATTATTGACACCTCAACCGATAATTAATGTTAATTCAAAGAAGTATGAGAAACCTGAACGCCGCAAAAAAAGGCCCTCCTATCAGGTTTTTTTTTTTATTTTATTTTATTTTTTTTTTTTTTGCCTTATTTGTGCGTCAGTGTGGTTGCGCCAGCATGGCTAAGAACTATTAAACATTTGTTAATAGTTACATTTGTTACTTTAAACATCAGTTATTTAAAGATGCTGCCGTTTATATTCGGCAAATATTTTTGAAAACTCGCTGTTAGCAATGCTGGCGCAACGTTGGCATTAAACATTATCTAATATTCACTGGCTCAATAGGGTGACTGCTCTATGTCATCTCTCTACCATTTAAGGTCTTATTCATCGACTTGTATGCGTGTCTGTCTGTCCGTCTGTCTGTTTTGTCTGTCTGTCTGTATGTCTGTTACAGATGCGTACGTATGTAATACGTATGTATGTACGTGCGTGCGAGGGTACGTGAATGCGTACTTACTTATGTATGTATGTATGTATGTATGTATGTATGTATGTATGTATGTATGTATGTATGTATGTATGCATGCATGTCTGTCTGTCTGTCTGTCTGTATGTATGTATGTATGTATGTATGTATGTATGTATGTATGTATGTATGTCCGCATCATCATATATATTATCATATTGTTTAATTGTTATGTTATATGTAAGGAGACCAACTACATGTAGTAGCCCCTGGGCTTTTTGGAATCCTTGTAAAATAAATAAAGCATTTAATTAAAATTAAAATATAGAATATATTAAATGATTTATGAATGTTTCAAAACTTTAAACCAACCAACTATAATTTAAGGACCATTTCATGACCCCTTACTACAATTTTTGAATCCACAATTTTCCATTTTTGTCGCTTTTTCATGCTAAACGTTCCTGCCAATTTGACATGTTTCAAAAGAAGTCAAGAAGCTTTACAGAATATTTCATTATGTTGTAGTTATTCGACGTGAAGCAATGCTCAAACAGGATCATCTTGGTGATTTTTGTTTGTTTAATTTGATTCTTTACGTCAAATCAACAATCTTGCAGTTATGAAGGGACGGGTCTTCCTGAGATGAACCATTACTAAGCTAGGATTAATGTGTCTTGCTCTGTAGAACCCGTTAGTGTCTACACGCCCGTAAGTTTTTACGTCGACACTAACGCAACTGCAACCGTAAGTGTCTACAGGGCCATGTTAACACTAAGCGACGATAATGTACAGTATCAACCGTTATTGTCTACATTTAATGAAAAAATGAAAATTAAGAAATTTGACCATAATACTTTCTCAGACATGACAATACACACCATTTTGAGTTCTCACCGAGCGAAGACTCAGGACATTCTGGACATCCGCCTAGTCTGATCAGCGTCTTGGGTGGCCGCATAAAGAAAGCTGGATGGATGTGCACAGAGCCAATATCATTGGTTGTGTCACTCAATGTTTTAAATTAATCGACGTTTGATTGTCGTTCAGACTTTAATTATATCTCCCCCTTTAGGCTTGGGAGACTTATTGTTTTCCCAGGACATCCGTCCGTCTCTCTGTCTGTCTGTCTGCCTGCCTGTAACTCTGTTGCAAATTTACGAAAAATGACATTCATACTTACTACTAGGTGAAGAGCAACCACAATGTGTTGGTTGTGATACACCATTCACTATACGTCACTTCCTTTTGGAGTGTGGCGATTTTGCACAAGTAAGAATGAATTGCTTCCATGTTGAGAACATGAAGCAGTTATTTCAAGATATACATATTGATAGTATTATGACATTTTTAGGACAAATAAATCTTTTTAACAAACTCTAATTGCTTTTTTTTAAAATTACGTTTTGTATTACATTTGTATCAGACCATAATACGGATTTTTAATGTTGTATTCTGTTGTACAGTTATCTGAATAGCTCTTTGAAACTGTCAGATATTGTACGTGGTCTTACCTTTCAACAATTTTATTGCAACTTGCTATCATTATACAAACTCATCATCATCATTCCTTTCATTTGATCTTACAAAGTTGTACTTTTTCCATTCACATTATGTTTAGTTTAATTCCGTCTGACGCTAATGACCCACAAGGGTTGAAGCGTCGTTAAGCACCAAACAAACAAACATGATTTACAATTTTGTCAATGATAATGTGTTTACAAATCGTGGTCTCAATAAGTCTATTCGTTCTCAAGATATTGAGAACAAACTGAATTCTGACGGAAATGAAGGACTGTAACTCGGTTGCAAATTTGTGAAAAATGACAATTTACAATACCAACATAGATCTTGTCAATGATAATGTGTTAAAAAAATTTGGTCTTAATAAACCAAAAAAACGAATTCTGACGTAAATCAAGGGCCCTAACTCCTTTGCAAATTTGCCAAAAAATGACAATTTACTATCCAAAACGTAGATCTTGTCAATGATAATGTATATACAAAATTTGGTTAATTTCTGTCCATTCATGTTAACAATATGCTACTAACCAAGTTAAGATAATAAAGACAATGAATTGTGAAGATGACATATACTAAGAATGTTAACTGTTGAGTGTTAGTTGCTGAGAAATTATCACGTAAATCCCTGACGTACATGTATACCTAAATCACGAATTGAATAATAAACTGGGCTAACGACGGAAATACGATATCAACATGTATATACCACTAAGAAGTAGAATCTAGCAGTTAAAAGATTCTTTTTTTCCTATATATGACAAGAAGTCAATCAAAGGATCAATAAACCTAGTGTCTAATGTCAAGAAATAAAATACGACATTGTGGACAATAGGCGTTGATTATACACATATTATCGACACGTGCGCCGCTTATTGTCGATAGTGTACAATAACGGTAAGCGTCTACGTTTACACTAATGGTTACTGTAAACGCGTAGACACTAACGCTTGCGACTGCAACCGTTAGTGTCGACGTAGACACTAACGGGCGTGTAGACACTAACGGGTGTTACATTGCTCAAGGACACAACGCAGTGACGCCGGTGAGGCTCGAACCCGCTGCCCCTTCATCTTGGTGTCCGCAAGTGTTTGGCTACCTGTCTGTCTATGCCCCACAATGTTGTCTCAAGGATGCTGTAATGGATCTATTCTATGAACAGCTACATGCTATCCAAGCATCAGCATCCCACATCCCATTTGATGATTGTAATAACTGCGGGAGCAGTATAGGCTCGGGTTACAAAGAGGTACATGGCGGCTGAGGGTATGGGAGGATCCTGGAATATGAATAGGCTAATGATCTGCTCATCTGTAACATGTACCCCAAGAAACGTAATGGTCACCTCATTACATACAGGTCTAGTAATACAGACTGTGTTATTTCAAAAGAGCCTGTGCAAGCTTGTTACTGGTGTGATGGTTATCGCTGGAGAGGTGGTTGCTCTGCAGTATCAGCTGGTAAGCGACATGTTGATTGATATGCTGGCAAAACCAAGCCCCAATTCACTCCCCATACCTGTCCAAATGTGTAGAGATGACAAGGGCCCAACTGACTGTGAGAAAAGGTTCATTGATATTTCAACATGCTATATTAAATGTTAAATAAATTGGCAATGCCTGGATCGATGTGGTATTTCTGGTCAAAGATATCATTGTGATCTTCAAAAAAATTAAATTTATTTTATTGATTTTAATCAGTTCTAAACGTTATTTTTCGCATCCTGAAAATCAATACTCAACTTAAGTCTTCCTTAACTCTAAGGAGGCATTGTGATTCCGGGCCCTGAGCATAAGAAATTCAATAGTTAAACCACGGTTGGTCTAACCACGTGCGCGAATCCAGAAAGTTTTGTCAGAGAAGCTCCAACTTTGACAACGTTTTTTTCTCCATTTTTTCCTTTTTTTTGTTTCTGGAGGGGAGGAGGATCCAAAAGCTAATATAAGTGGGCCATTATCGGCCCGCCAGCGAAACACCATTGAAATCGCGTTTCCTGGCGTGCTGATGATCCAACATTGAATTCTGGCTTGGTAGATTTGTGATTTTTCATGGGATCCGGATCAGTATTGCAAAGAAACCCTATATTTTTGTGATTTTTCAGGGGGGTCCGGACCCCCAGCCCCCACCACCTCTGGATCCGCGCATGCAATACTTAGATGATCACTATAGGTATTACACCTTTATCAATCCTTTATACTCCATTGAGAAGATATATTACTCAAACTTTGATAAGCATGCACTGAACCTATCCCTTTGGCACTCGATAACTTTCGACTTTTTTTCTTCAAATTCAACAATATTTGCAGTGGTTATTGAAAATGCAGACGGCTACAGTTTTTTATGCAAATCATTTAGACGGTACCATGGATGCCTGTTAGTCGGAAAATGCAAAATATTGTTTTTAACAGAAAAGTGCACAATTTTCAAGTCCATAACTTACCATATCAGTTACAAATGGATTGTTAAACGAATTTTGAAAAATAAAGATGTGTTCCTTAAACAGAATTTTTGTTTCTGATTTTTTTGAAATAAGGGAGAAATAAACTTGATTTATATTGGGTGGAATTTCGAAAAATGTAACATTTTGCATTTTTCGACCAATGTACATTCATGGAACTGTCATGTGAGTAACTTTCCTAAAAACCTTTAGGCAACTGCGTTTTTCAAGTGTACGAGGGGTGATCAGAAAGTTCGCGAAAAAGTGTTATTAAATCGCATTGCTTTTACCGATTTCAATGAAAATTCATAGATATAAACTACCATTTATAGCAAGTTGACTGAAATTGAAATTTAGAAAATGTGACGTCAGATGTATGAGCACGTGGCGCCGCTATGACGTCATTTAGCTGGAACCGGCCCATCTGTACCACTGGCATGCTTCTCATGGCTAAAACTCGTAGTTGTGCTTGAATTGATTGGTATTTTTAACGGAAAGTAATGTTCTGTCATTCTTTGAACATAATATGAGGTTTTTATGTTTTTCCGCTGCGCTATGTATTCAATTTAATAGGTTTCAGTCCGAAGGGAAGGCCTAAAATGCGTCAATTTTTCGAATTTTTGTAAATTTTGAATAAAAAAACTTATTTTCTTGTCAGTGTTCATCTCAATAATTATAATATCGGACTTAACTATCAATATTAGATCTACTGTCCTGAAAAAGGGTGTTTTTTCGAAGTATGTAAATAGTTTATTTTAAAGAATTGACATGCCCAACATGCCCAAATAGGCAATGAGTTCATAGAATTTGAATGTTTTGCTTCTGTGACAGTACTGTTATTCATTTTGATTTAGAACACCATCCGTTAGATATAAATCTTTGAAAGTTTGCATAAAAGATGAGTAAATGTGTCGTTAAATATGCATGGAACGCAATATGGGCTATCACAGCATAACAAAATTTTACAAAACGTTGAAGTTTAATTGGTTGGGTAGTAAAACGTCAAAATGCAGCGTAAAATGGGCCGGTTTGCGCGATATAGCTTTGCCTTGACGACCCCTCTAACGCGCGTAGACGACTTACACCAAGCATGTTGTAACCGATCAACTGCATATGTGTTGCAGTATTATGTGCTGTAATTCCAGCTCTATTGATCAAACGATGTAGAAATGGCAACTATTTTCCGCGTACTTTCTGATCACTCCTCGTAAATACTATTCGAATAGGTGATAAAGCCAGTGATTCTTGTTTGTGGATATAACTTCTTGGAGGGGTGTTCAAAGAAAATGTAAACCTAAACAAACATAAAAATGCTAAGGTATAATTTGATGCTTACTATACTAATAGCTTGGTATAGTATAATTAAAAGTAAATTGTTATTTTATTTTACTTGTTAAGTCATTTGGTCATGTCTATATAATTAGTAAGCTAGCTACTGATTTTCCCTTGGGAGTCATTGCTATGTATATAGTAAGCCAGCTACTGGTTTCCCCTTGGGAGCCCCTTACCTATAAGAGATATTGACAACCTCTTCTGGATGCAATGAGCTTGATGGCATCTTATGTAATACATAAAGGATATTACAAGAATGTTTATGTTTTATTGATTTTATTAAACAAGTTGAAGAAACTAGATAAAAGGCGAGGCTTGCCAAGCCTTTTATCTCTTTTTCGCAACGAGTTTATAAATTCAATAATACGGGAGCACGAACGTTAAATTCTATTTATCACAGGATATTGAAATTGCTTAAATATCGCATTTAGCGCGTGAAAACGACTAGATTTTGCCATCTTTTACGCAACGTAATAATGGACGTCATTACGTTTATCGATTTTATTGCATGACGTTATATCACTCCCAGACGCGACGTCATGTGATAAAATACTTATCTCAAATAGATAGGAATAAATACACTTCTTTTGATTTTACCCTATGCAAAATGAATGCGTGACGCTATTTAAATGTGCTGCATTTGGGTCACAGTGACATGATATTTTTGTGTTCTGACTTGAATTTTCACCATAGAAGTATCAATGCCCGATAATGTAGTTCTAAAGTTGGTACTACCTCCCTTGCCCGCATAGATTCCCTACTAGGATCACATCAGCCAAAATGTTTTCTAAGAAGAAATCAAAGTTTCTTCATCAATCCTTGGAAAGCCAGCAAATGACTTTTGTGTTTGTTTGTTTTTTCATCAATTTCTCACGTTACTCATATTAAACATGATCAAAACTGTCTTTTTTACTTCATCGTATGTCTTTTTTTAACGATTTTTATTGTACCATATGATTTCATTCAGAGCTTGCTGTCAATGATGGACAAACTCAAGGGCAGGGAAAGGTAGCAGCGAATCACAATTGACGACGAACGATCCCAACCTATTTGGGGAATACACAACAATATTTAGATAACAAAAAGGTATTGTATTTAAAAAAGCATTGGAAGCTTTATAATTTGAGCTGCGGGATGTGATTTTCAACAATGTGCTATGTGCGATCAGCAAAGCCTCAGATCAGCCTGTGCATACGGGCAGTCTGATCAGAGCCTTTACTAGTCGCTATATCTATCATCCGATCGGTACTTGAATCTATTCCTAAATGCTTACATAAATCGCCATGTGCATGCCGAATACTTAAAAATGCTCTAATTCTATAGTCCTTGTGGCATATGGCATGTTTTTCTATATAGTATTTACAACAATATTTACCACATCCGGTCTATGAAGAACCGGCAATATGCGTAAATACCAGCAAATCGACGTATACATTTACCAGTGTGAAGCATATTTTCACAATTGAAAAAGTTACAATAGGGACATAAGAAAAAAACATTCCACTGGCACATAGTGTTAGGCCATAGGGACTTTATTTTTCATTCTGCCAGGCTTTTACTCCTGTGTGAAGCACATGGTAAGAAGTGAGTTGATGTGCATTTTTGCTGAAAAGTTATTAAATAATTTTCAAAAAGAATGCACTCGCGTATCAGTGGCTAGACAATGTTTAAATGTATAAGTGTCCAAATTTGATCTACATAATACCTTGTGGTTAAAGGGAAATGAGCATTCTTACAAAAAATATCTCGACAGGCCAAAATAATGCTCGGCAAAGCCTCGTCTTTGTTATGCATACCAGTGGCTGGATCATATCAAAATAAACAAGTATCCAAAATTTGATCGAAATATACCATGTGGTTCAAGAGTTATTAGCATTTTTTCTAACTGACCACTCCCGGCTGAAATGATGCTCAGCAGAGTCTCATCCATCAAAAAAGGCTGTTATGCCTGCCAGTGGTTAGACAATGCTGACATGTATATGTATGCAAATTTTGATTAGATATGAGCCAGTGCATGAGATTTCCAACAATGTGGCATTTGGACATGTGTAGACACGGATGAGCCTCTGCAGCCTCCTTTTAAGCTTAGACACTCCAAATGGTGTTCAGTCAGTAGCTTAACAATCATAGAATACTCAAGTGACTAGCAAAGGCTTTGATCAGACTGCGCGTATGCGCAGGCTGATCTGAGGCTTTGCTGGTCGCACATACCACATTGCTGGAAATCTCATGCACTGGCTCATATACCATGTATACTTAAGGAATCTTCCAACACATACAGTAAACAATTTTCTACAAAAGATTAATCATGTTGAAAGTATTTAAGTTTTTGTCGTTAAACAAATATTAAGTATGATTCACATCATATGTAAAATATTATAACAATACCCTGGGTATTATGCAAAATACAGCTCCTTTAATTTGCAAGGGTCAAAATCGGAAGTCACAAAATCAAGCATGCGTTTCAGTGGTGAGGCAAATTTAATTACATTTGTCATGTTGAACAATAAAAAACGTCATTTTAATGCATGAAATCCACGGTGGGTCAGTCTTAAGACTCAATGACGACCTTGACATAAAAACTTTCATCGGTGGGCCAGTGCCTGATTGTTGTCTTTGGCTGGCTCAACTGGGGGGGGGGTCTTTATCTCTGACTATCTGTGAGTTTATAATTCTTTTCTGTGCTTCATATCAGTATGTTGATTACTTTGATTGTTTCCCAGTGATGATACAGTGGATAAGTGAGGAAGCCTCCACGTGAGCTAAACGTTTTTTTTTTTCTATTTTGACAACAGCAGAATCTAGGCGAAGATTTGGCCATTAAAATTGATTTAAGCCCTAAGTGATTTCGGCTGGGCGTTTTAAGGTTGTGGGTCTGTTTGTTTATTGTTGATCCCATTGTTTTGTGTGTTTTTGTGTGTTTGGTCCTTGTTTTGTTGTGCAGTACTTTATTAGTGTCGTTTCTAGTTTTGCAATGCTGGGGAAGAGAGAGATGGTTGCTTAACAATTGTTTTTTAATGCCATGTGACTGTTACTGTTCTGTGTCTCTTCCTCAAGGTACCGTGGGTTGGTCTGCAGTGTGTGATTGTGGCATTTCCTGGTCATACTCCACTTACTTTTTCATGTGATTTTTCTCAGTTGACATTTAAAAAATATACACTGGGAGTACCATCAGCAGGGCTCCGTTTGAAGCCATCAGAATAAATGTTTTACCATGGCTATCCTGCTCCCCAGATCTAAAGCCAATTAAGCACATATGCGATATAATTGCAAAGAATTATTAAATTACTTGTGTGCGTATTGTCCGTACAAATTTATAGATGCAGAGATAGTTCTATGTTGGATGATTGTCTCTTATTTTATGAATAATAGAATACAGACTGAATTACCTTAGAAAATAATTCATATTTCATAAATTAAAATGGACTACATTGACAAATTGATAATTCTGTTTTTCGTATTGATTTGTTATTAAATGGTAAATTACGACTTTCGTTGTTTGAAGTTTTCAACTCAAACTTCAATATTCTAAATGTTCTGAGTCCGTTTTCTCTGAAAATAGCCATGTAATACCGGACAACACTGTTCTAATTTATTCAAAAGTATTTTTTAATTCAAAATACTAGTTTTCAAAAAAATCCCAAAACAAAGGTGTATGCGTTAGAAGATTCCTTAGGTGTAGTTCAAGAGTTATGAGCATTTTCACTAACTGCTAACTGACGGACGGACTCACAGTGATTGTAGTGCACACCAAAGGGTCGTGCAATTTCCCGCCAATATGCTTCAAGCGAGCAGTAAAAAACATCTGGGACAGACTTGATTGGATTATACGGAATTAACCATTAGAAACAACAACTACAATTATTTTTCCCACAGAGCAGCACAAGTCCATGCACATATAGAAGAATGCTTAATGCACATAAAAAAACTAGTCTAGTGAACAAATACGGCGGTAAGATAATGAAAATATTTAGTACCAAATTATTGTTTTTTACATAAAAGTGCAAAATCTTCTAATGGTGATTATTGTGTCCAGAACTTACTATACCAGTTACAAACTGGTTTCAAACGAATATTGAAAGGTTGGAAATGTGTTCTTTAAACACATTTTATGTTTCTGATCTTTTGAAATAAGGGAGAAATAAACTTGATTTTTTGGGGTGGAATTTCGGAAATGTAACATTTTGCACTTTCCGACCAACGGGCATCCATGGGACGTCTAGTAAGTAATTTGCATAAACAAGTTGTCGCTCACTGCATTTGCAATTTCGTTGAATTTGAAGAAAAACATGTAAAGTTATCAAGTGCCAAATGGGAAGGCTCAGTGCATATCGAGTGCCAAAGGGGGAGGCTCAGTGCACTGAGTCCTATGGAAATCTTAAAAATGATGCTTTTCAAAGTTTGAGAAGTGTATAATAAACGCAATATACGTGTAATACGTTTACTCAATACAATAAATACCACAATCCCATACAGTTTATGCTATAATACTATATTAACCCATTTAAGCCGAATGGCTTTCCACTCTTATCAATAGGACATGTCAATTTCTTTTTTAAGGGTTGGGTTTGTTATTTGTCATTTTTTTTATTTTAAAGAAGAACACTTTGTGAGCAAACAGTGGAGATACTAATCAGACGCCTCATTTTACGGCGTCTGATCTGCGTCTATACTGTTTACATATGCCCAACAGAAAGGACGCATATACGGGTTAAATACTCTATATACTATAGGACATTTAAAGTTAGCGGAGTTACTGTCCTACCAGCCAAGAGTGACAGTGACGTCATGTTTTGTTAAGATCACGTGTGTATTAATCCTTTCCTCAAGATAAGATTAATACACAAGAGATATATCGATTCGCATTTGATCAAGTGGATTGTACACGCTAATTGTTTAGTTACATGTAGCAATTGTTAACACAATATTCCGTCACTGTCACTTTTGGTTGGCACGACAGAAGGAGATTTATTTAATTAAAGGTTACCAAATAAGGGATAATTGGGTACAGGCTGACTTTTTGCAATCAACATCGTTGTATTTTCCTCTCAGTATACGAATAAGGAGATCAGTTATATATTCTTCAGCCTTATCCAGAAAATGTTGTCTGCTTATTACGTCTGCTGCATACTATTTATTTGTACTCCAGACTATTTAATCTTGGAAGCAAACAGTATGAACCCTGATCAGACTGCTTCTAAGGCAGCCTGGTCTAGGAATATGGTACAGAAGCAAAAGATAGAACAGACGACAATTGTCGTTCATAACAGGAAAAGGTAACTTCAGGCAAGATATGCCCAGGGACTTACCTAACAGAAGGGGTGAAAAGGACCAGGCGGTGTATGTTAGCATGCTAATTTTTATTTTATCACGCTGGTGCTACGCAGTTGGTGCTGGTTCACTGGTGGTAACGTTGATCCAACGGTGGCCAAGCAATAATTCAACGCTATTCTCAGAAGGTGTAAAATATCTCAAAGACACAAGCTAATCTGAAGACATATACTTCTGATTCCCCGACTCAACACCAGAATCATAGGTGACATATTATAGGTCCAATAGGCCGGGTGCTTATACACTAGATTATTTTCATTATAGTGTAATGTATGCACTTTTAACTGTTATAAACTCATTACTTCTTTGTTTGAGTTGAGATTTTAAG
Organism: Loripinus fragilis; assembly: GCA_964019695.1. Classification (NCBI taxonomy): domain Eukaryota; kingdom Metazoa; phylum Mollusca; class Bivalvia; order Lucinida; family Lucinidae; genus Loripinus; species Loripinus fragilis. The sequence continues at coordinate 102,031,710 of OZ026515.1, forward strand.
TCCCAGTCAACAATATTTCAGTCATGTCGGGACTCCTCCCAGAGAGAGGGAGATAGAATAGAAGAATGGAGTAGACTAAATGACCCACCCAAATTTATCTTAACTATATTTGTAGAGGGTTAATTAAGGATCCTTCCCGTAAAGTTTGAGTAAAACTGGCTCAGTGGTATAAAATGTATAATGGGGTTTTCATTTTGAGCAAATTGTGGACAATGGACAACAAATGGCGACGGACGACAAACGACGACGCACGACGAACGTCGACTGATCCCAAAGCTTACTTTGAGCAATGCATGCTCATTTAAACTAATAACACATGTGTCGATTTAAACACTTCCACAGAATGTTAAAATAGGAAGGTAATATACATGTAGACTTATATAAAAAAAAAACATGAACATCATGGACAATGCAAATCATCCCATTCACATTGCTGATATTCGATTACATAGTGATATTTAGAGTCATTGGGTCGAGTGCAACTCTGTAACAACCATAACTGAGCCGCGACATGTGATTTCCAACAATGAGGCATTTGACATGAACAACTCAAACGAACCCGTGCAGCCATCTGTTTAGCTCAGAAACTCCAAATGTTGTTCAATCGGTAGCTTAACATGCATATAATATTCAAATGACTAGCAATGGCACTGACCAGACTGCGCGTATACGCAGGCTGGTCTAAGCTTTTGCTGTCGCACATACCACATTGTTGGAAATCTCATGTCGTGGGTCAATTATGATGTGTTACAATATTGTATATATGCACAGGCCATTTTAATAAAACACTCCTCCCTCACTCACTCACATACTCACTCACTCACTCATTCAGTGAATCCAGTGGCGCAGCCATAGACTTTATCATGTTGAAGCCGATAATAATGGAGAACTAAGAGATATCTGACGTACATGTAGCGTCTGACATCATTTGTGCTTTTCAGATAACGAATAACCAAGGTGCTGATCAGAAAACAAAGTCAGGCCTTCTCGTATCTATCTATCTATCTATCTATCTATCTATCTATCTATCTATCTACATTGTATTTATCTATCTATCTATCTATCTATCTATCTATCTATCTATCTATCTATCTATCTATTTCTTCATAATCCCGAACCCTCTCCCGAATATTATTGGGATGTTTACATGCGCATGGTGTGTTAGTAAGAAAGATTAAAAACAAGAGGTTAAGATAAAAGAATGATAGTGAGATGAAAATAAAGATGATAGTGTTAAGTGTTAATAAGATGGAGTCAAAAGCAGATTAAAAACAGTATGCTTTTAAGGTTGTGTAGGATTGATCTTGCTGACTCCTGTTTTAAAGGAGTCAAGATTAGAAACCAGGACGAGATCAGCTGGTAGCTTGTTCCAAAGAACAATGGATATTGTTTCGAATGTATTCTATGATACATTTAGGCGAAAAATGCATTCCGATTTTTTGAACAGCATAGGCATTGATGAAACAAACTTTATATCAAAATGTACTACACATATAAAGGGTGCCAAATGCAATACCAAAGTGGACAGTCATTTTAAATCCGTGGAACTAAGCGGGCTAGGTTTCAAACTTTGGAGGGAGGAGCGTTTTCCGCAAATAGCAAAATCTTTATTCAAACGAATAATGCAAGATTTGGATAGTCAAGCAGAAAATTCTTCGAAGTTTGAACTGACAACAAAAGGCATATCCGACAGAGCCCATATAGAGCGTAATTCTCAAGAAAAGCTGGATACAGAGTCATTTACTACAAACAACGGAACTCACGTCAAAGTCGCACAGGAATATGCCACGTCATATGTGGATATGGACAGCCGATTTAATGTTAATGGCCAAGCAAGTGCATTGAAAATAGATCCGTTGAGGCGGTTTTGTGTAAATGGTGTACAATCTGAAAGTGTCCATCCACATGAATGCTTCCGACAATTTACCACTGAAAAATAAACAACTCATTTAGTCATAGAATTAATAAGCCGATATCAGCTGAGCAGGAATTGTGTCTCAGGGATAATACAGGCCAAAATTTATTCATGAAAGAGAACAATGAAAAGCAATGTGATATAGAGAAAAGCCCTTCCTCGAACGAGCGTACTGCGAGTAAAATAACGACACAGCCTGTTTTTACTTCAACTCCTATTCTGATGCGCAATGAAGGAAATAATGCAAACACAAGTCAGAGTATATTGTCAGTGTTTATTCTTGAAGAAAATATGCGCAAGGATGTAAAAGGTTACTGGCAAGAGTGGCTTGTGTATTTAGACTTATGTTAAGAAATGTCTCAATTATTTTGCTGACTTATCTTTGTAAAACGTACTATAATGATAATAAACTACAATGCTTACTTAATATTGGCTTTATTTGGCCATGACGGACATTGTATAACAATTGCTAACATTTCACTTCAATTTAAAAGATATTCTTTCAACATCAACACAATATTCAACCATTCACAATGTTCACATATTTCTCAATGTTCAATATCAACAATAACAATTCACACAAACATCATCATTATTCAAGTTATAGCAATATCACTCAATATTATTCTAATTTTCTGTCTTTTGAGTTAGACTTAATAATATGGAGGGGTTCCAACCATACTACAATTTTGATTGAGACGGCCGCATGCTAAACCTAGCATACATCATGTTCGCAATATTCCAAAATTGAAGATCAATTAATGCATTCGCGCCACACTTACTTTATGTCTAATTAGATTTGATAATATGTTAGTTTTCCATCCTATCAAAATTATCTAAATGGCTACAGGCTAAACCGAACAGTAACATTATTGCAAATTCAAAAATTGATGTTCAATTTATGCATTCACGAGCGAACATGATTCACAACACCATACTGTTTTTCTGAGATTTATTGAGGGCTATCGTTCATGTTGAACATTTGTTGAAGGGGGATTCCAGCCTCAACAGTCTTTCATGGTTGCCCATTTTCAAATTATACATTTGTGTGCAAACATGATCAACACCACTATAATGTTCTAACATGATATATGGAAGGCTACTAGCCATAATTTAAATTTTGTTGAAGAGGACTTCCAGCCTCAACAGTTTTTCATGTTTGCCCATTATCAAATTATACTTTCATGTGCAAACATGATCCACAAGACCATAAAATTCTGCGGTGATTTATAAAGGGCTACCAGCCATATTCAACATTTGTTGAAGAGGGCTTCCAGCCTCAACAGTCTTTCATGTTTGCCCATTTACAAGTTATACATTCGTACGTAAACATGATCCACATCACAATAATGTTCTTGTGTGATTTAGGGAGAGCTACCAGCCATATTCAACATTTGTTGAAGAGGGCATCCTGCCTCAACACTCATTCATGTTCCCTAATGTGATTTCTGTCGCACTGTGGCATTCTTCTAAAGCAACTGATAGTGTCCGTCATGACAAAGTATTGAATACCATGGTTATCACGTAAAACGCACCTGAAATATACAACAAAACAGCAGAAAACAAACAAAACATTTAAGGGGAGGGTCGAATGGGTGGGTCAACAAAACGTCCTTCGAACACCAAGCTGTTCTTTACGTAGCCGAAACGAAAAAGGCAGATAAACATGTGTATGAACGTATCTTTGCAGCCTGGCTATTTATATATATATCTGAAACAAGCGTACGCTTCTTTAACGTTTGCCACCCAATTGAATTGAAGTGTGATTTCTCAATAATAAATGAATTTAATTCAAATCGAATTAAATTGCATTATTCTTGAAGAAAATATGCGCAAGGATGTAAAAGGTTACTGGCAAGAGTGGCTTGTGTATTTAGACTTATGTTAAGAAATGTCTCAATTATTTTGCTGACTTATCTTTGTAAAACATACTATAATGATAATAAACTACAATGCTTACTTAATATTGGCTTTATTTGGCCATGACGGACATTGTATAACAATTGCTAACATTTCACTTCAATTTAAAAGATATTCTTTCAACATCAACACAATATTTAACCATTCACAATGTTCACATATTTCTCAATGTTCAATATCAACAATAACAATTCACACAAACATCATCATTATTCAAGTTATAGCAATATCACTCAATATTATTCTAATTTTCTGTCTTTTGAGTTAGACTTAATAATATGGAGGGGTTCCAACCATATTACAATTTTGATTGAGACGGCCGCATGCTAAACCTAGCATACAACATGTTCGCAATATTCCAAAATTGAAGATGAATTTATGCATTCGCGCCAATGTGCGGACCAACTGTGCAACAGTTGATTCGCTCACCGCCACCAAATATCTGGGCTGAGACCTGTTTGCAGGGCTCTCAGAGCATATTACATATTTAATACTATATCGCTTGTCCCAAGTAGCGGATAGGGGTCTTCTGCCTCTTCTGATCGGCTCTTGCTTGCCCCCTTAACAAAGCATGTATACACGTCAAGTTAACTTAGTGGTAGTAGTAGTAGTAGTATTTATAACAAATACTATACTAAAATGTAAATAAGCATGTTAGTTTTATAATTAAGATATTAACCCAACAACTGCTTTTGCGCAACAATTATTTAACCTTCACTCACACACCCAATGTCAACTTATAAAAAAGAGCAACACTCCCTTGAACCTTTCTACAATTCACACAAACATCATCTAATGCCAAAAACATCACTTTCACATATAAACAAAACTATAAAATATAAATACTTATCCTATATAGGATTCCAATCAACAAAACGTCCTTCGAACACCAAGCTGTTCTTTACGTAGCCGAAACGAAAAAGGCAGATAAACATGTGTATGAACGTATCTTTGCAGCCTGGCTATTTATATATATATCTGAAACAAGCGTACGCTTCTTTAACGTTTGCCACCCAATTGAATTGAAGTGTGATTTCTCAATAATAAATGAATTTAATTCAAATCGAATTAAATTGCATTAACCGCATAGACCAGCTTGACAGCAACATAAAAGCAGTGAAAAGGGATATCATACTTCAAATGGAAAAAAAGCTTGACGAAGTCAAATCTTCAGTCGTCAGCATCATAGAAGGTTTATACACAGATGTATCTTATACTGATGCGGTCAAACGAACATGCACAGCAAATAGTTCTACACAATCTCCAATTGAAAACAGTAGAAATGCGTCTGTTTCTAGATTTGTTGATGAAGGCTACGCAGATACGACGCATATAAACGTTGATAATTCATCATTAGAAACCCAGCTAAAAACAGTAGGGACTTCACAGAATATTGTTCAACGCAATTCAGCAAAGATCAATAGTCAGCGGGATGTTGAACGTATTTATACTCAGAAAAAATCACAGCCCGCAGTTCAGCGTATTAGCATGTTGACCAACCCACAGCCAGTTCCTGTACGTGTAACAAACCGAAATAATCAGAAATCTCCAATATATAATCAAAACACAGCATCTTCTTCGTATCAGCAGAAACGGATACTTATTATGGGTTTCACGATTTTAAAGGGGATTAATTATAGAGGTCTACGCAAAGGAGTTAAAATTTGCTCTAGACCAGGAGCTCGGGTACCTGACCTATTAGAAGAACTGTCCATTTATGACCTGAAATCGTTTGAGAAAATCATCATTTGTATAGGAGGAAATGACTGCGCCAGCAAAGTGCATGCACAAGCTTTTCAAGATAAGTACAACGAGTTAATCAGCTTCATCAAGAATGCAAATGAGTCCTGTACCATGTACCTAGGTAAAATATTACCACGTAGTGATGTAGATGTTACGGAGTTTAACCGATCTATCCAGCGAGTTGCAGAAAATTGGGCCAAAAATCATGTCCAGTATATAGATGATACTGATAACCTGTTCTTTGGCAGAAATGGTTTACCATGGAAACATTATTACACTAACGATGGGATTCATTTGTCGAATTCAGGCGTCAAGAGATTACTAGAAAAACTTCATTCCGTAATAGAGTGCAACCTTTTAACAAGCATAGGCGTGATAGTCCTCATTTCTGCAATGGATGTTCGATGGCAGGACATTTTATAGAGGAGTGTTGGTACTCCAATTCTCAATAGGGACCAGGCACAATAGCCAAATATGGAAATGACCTCGTTTCTGAATGGTTTCTAGAAAATGTATATAGTATGTTTGAAAATCTGTGTTATAATTGTAATAATGTTCAATGTTCATGTGAAAAGTATATTGCAAAAAATGAGTCTGTAGATAAACAATTCCAAGCGCACTCCATTGGTGAAAAAAATAACCAATATGCTAGATGAAAAATTGAGAAAAATAATTTAAGTTCATCTGTAACTTTATATCCTACAGTTCCTACCTCTTCACTCCCTTCAACTTCCCCTGTCTCACGTTCAGCCTCTGAATATAAATTCTCTCACTTAGCTTCTTCAGATTCTCAAACCTCTTCTTTTCCATCATCTTTGCACTCAAATTCTTCTTCTTTTATACCCAATCAGATTGGAAAAAACAATATTTTGTCTTTGAATTTACCAGAAAGAGGATTTAATTTTGGACATATAAATATCAGGGTATTTGTGGTAAAGACATGACAAAATTACTTCTGTCAAATCCATTAAACAGTACCTTACATGTATTTGGCATAAGTGAAACAAAGTTGAAACAACATAAAATGACAAATGCTTTTCAAATTGAAGGTTATCAAACACCTTTTAGGAAGGATAATACTACAAATAATGGAGGGGTTATTGGTGTATGTTAAGAAATGGATACATGTGAAGCGTAGGGAAGATTTAGAAACAAATGACATTTCATGTATTTGGTTAGAAAATTATACAGGAAAAGGGCAAATCATTTTAATAGGAAATTTGTATCGTCCTCCTGATTCTAGGATTGAATATAATGATAGATTTGAAGACTTTATGGATAACGTATCTAATGAGGGAAAGGAAATAATCTTTATGGTGATTTTAATAAAAAAAAAATATTCACTGACCATTGTGACAAGTATTGGCTAAATTTCACTCTTTCTTTGGGTTTAAGTCAACTGATTTGTCAGCCTACAAGAGTAACAAGCAATTCCCGCACATTGATTGACCATATTTACACAAATAGAGAAGACAAAATATCTAGTGTCAATGTCTGTAAACTTACAATAAGTGACCACTATGCAATCTTTGGGAATCGTAGGTTAAACATTTCTGAGCGTAAAAATGCACATCAAACAATACCATATAGGTCTTTTGAGCACTTTGATGTAGAAGCGTTTCGAAATGAATTGTTTGACGTTCCTTGGGAAATTATTGAAAATTTTACCAATGTAAATGATATGGTCCCGGTTTAGAATTCATTATTTCTTGAAATAGTCAATAAGTATGCTCCTATAAAACAACATAGAGTTAAGAAATCGCGTCAGCCAGACTGGCTAAACCCAGATATACTAGATACTAATAAAGAGAGAAATAAATGCAAAATTAATGGTAACATTGAAGACTATAAATAGTTACAAAATAAAGTATCTACAATGATAAAATCTGCAAAACAATCAATGTATAAGACAAAACTTGAAGAAGGTAAGGAAAACCCAAGCTCAATTTGGAAATTATTTAGGGAATTAGGAGCTGGTAAAAATCTAAATCCAAAGAAAATATTCTAGTCATAAATGTTGATAATAAATTTGTATCTAGTGATGTAGAGATAGCTAATGCTTCCAACAAATATTTCGCCAATGTGGCTTCAAAACTTAAAAGAGCCAATACATGACTCTAATTTTGAATAAATAAAAAGTTTGTTGATTCAAAAGTAGACAATAATGTTTCTTTTAGTATTCCAGAAATAAATATAGCATTTGTAAGAAAATACATTCTAAATTTAGATATATTGAAATCAACAGGTGTGGATGACATTGGTCCAAGGATATTAAAACTTTCTTATGATATAATATCCCCAAGTATTACATTCCTTATCAATAAAAGTTTGTCACTCTGTATTTTCCAAAATGTTTGGAAAACAGCAAATATTATACCCATTCACAATACTGGACCAAAAGAAGATGTAAATAACTACAGACCAATTTCGATATTGCCCACTGTTTCAAACATTATGGAAAAATGAATCCATTTGAAATTCATGAATTATCTTAATGATAATAAATTACTACTTGAAAAGCAGAGCGGCTTCAGAGCTGGACACGCGACTGAATCAGCTTTAATCCGTTTGATTGACTCTTGGCTAAAAGCAATAAATGAAGGTAAATTTGTTGGTTGTGTAATGATTGATTTCCCAAAAGCTTTTGACCTTGTAGATCGTGCTGTTCTTTTAAAGAAACTTGAAATATATAAATGTGGGAAAAGTGCTTTATATTGGTTTAAATCATACTTATCTACGCGAACACAGAAAGTGTCCATTAAGCATTCAAAATCTATTACTGAAACATAACTTGTGGCGTTCCACAAGGGTCTATTCTTGGACCACTTTTGTTTTTAATATTTATTAATGATCTGCCTCTTAAGCTTCAAAATATTGTAGCGTCAACTGATTTGTTTGCAGATGATACTACAATATATGATATACGATATGACAAGCAAGTATTGGAAAACAATCTTCAAAGATCTATAGTACTGCTACAGCAATGGTGTAAAGAAAATGGAATGTTAATTAATACTGATAAGACTAAGGTCATGTTCATTACCAGTCGACAGAAAATATGCAATTTAAATGATGCTTCATTCCACTTAAAGTGCAATAATATAGACCGTAAGCTAACTAAAGGTGATAAAATTTTAGGTGCAAATATAGATGAAAATTTAATTTGGGATTCGCATTATAAGTACATTGTTAAGAAGGTGTCCACACATTTATGGCTCTTGTCTCAAATTTCTTCATACCTATCAGTTAAAGACAGACTTTTGTTTTATAATGCGTATATTCGCCCTCATTTTGATTACTCTTCCGTTATTTTGAGATCATCTACATGTTCTAATACAGATAAAATAACTAAATTGCAACGAAGAGCGTGTAAATTTATATTAAGAAATGAATACTCTTATTTAGATGAAGCTCAGAATCGCCAAAACATGTTGTCATTTTCTGAGAGTGTGTTTCTACAGAAAACAAAAGTAATGTATAAAGTGTCGAATAATATAGCGCCTGAATATCTGACTGATTTTTTCAAAATGAGAGAATCGAACAGTAACTCTACCTTAAATTTACGATCAGTAAGTAATAAACATTTTCTGGTACCCAAGTCTAAAATTAACTTGTTTAAGAATAGTTTATCGTACTCATGTGCATTAGTTTGGAAGAGCATTCCACTTGATATAAAAAAAAATTCTATGACTCTAAATTCCTTTGTTCAAAACTGTACATTCTGGTTAAAAGGTAAATATATTTAATTTGCATAGCCTTACTTGCAACTGTTGCTAGAGGGTCACCTAGCATTCATTGTTGTTTTATTATAGGGCCTCGACACGAGAAAACCTGTCTTTGGGGGTTTGCAAACAACAAAGGCGCAAACCAGCCTGCGCTTCCGCGCAGTCTGATCAGCACCTTTGTTATTCACTTATTGCAAAGTATAATACCTAGACTTGCTATGAGTGAAATTTCAATGTTCTAGCTAGCCTATGTAGCGGACCAGTTTGGTTTGAATCTCACTTTGTCAGAAACCCCGAAGCTAGGTTTTCTCACGCCATGGCCCATATGTACATGTATATGTGTGTAGGATGTGGGTGTTCTTTATTGTTGATATATGTATTCCTTTATGTTTGAGGGCCCCGAGGAAGATTGATTCGTCAATTGGGTTACCCTCACTAAATAAAGTCGTAACTTACTACTTACAAACTTACAAGACACGCTAGCGCATTTTATTTCAAAATGAAAAAGCTACCACGATGAGGATTACACAACGATCATTCCTCGTCCGATTGGACTTATTGTAACCCTTTATACAATTTGATCAGTATCTCCACTGTGATATGGACAGTTAAACTGTTTGATTACCACTCTTATTGTGATCAGTTTATCTTGATTATATTTTTTGTACACGTCGCTAGAAAATCAGGGTCTTCATTGTTCGCGCAATCAATTTAAATAAATTGAATATCCCAAGCCATGATCAGACTGCACAAGTTGTGTAGACGTAAATACGCGTCAGCATGCAAGACAACGATTTTTTTCTTACGACGTTAATCAAATTTATTATGAAATGTATTAAAATTAAAAATGTTAAAAATTATCTTTGTTTCATTTAAAAAGTTCAGCATACGCTGTTGATGCACACTCTGATCAGTATTCGATGCACACGAGAAGGAACTCTTGGTATACTATTCTAATACAATGATTTCAATAAACTTTGAAATACATTTCAGTGGATAAAGCTCCTTTAGCGTTACTATGGTTTCTCTGTCGTCCGCTTAGGAATTAAAATTTACAGGTAACCTCCTGGTGGATTGAGATACGAACACGCAGGCAATGTGCCTTTGGCAACTGGTCAGCTTGGATAAGCAGATGTCCTCAATTGTTCGACATGCTTTTTCCAGTCAGAGGGGAGTTATCCGGTTTGCATTGTTTTCTCAAACAAGAGGCATATAACAGGAGCAATCTCTATCTTTAACTGTTTCAAGACTACTGGTTTGATGGAATCAGACCAAGCAGCCTTGTCAGGTTTCAGATTTGATAATAAATTTAACACTCCGTTAAGGTCAATTTTGGTTTCCGGCATAGTGGAACATAGGGGGGTTATATTTTCAGGAATATTTTCTTGAAAGAAATTGTGTATCTTCTTGGTGCACAATTGACCTAACTTCTCGTGTCGAGGCTCTTATGATGATGAAGCCTCCGTTTTGCTACGTTCCTGCACGCACTCATGAATGCCTGACTGACTGACTAAATAGACCTACACTTGTGAACAGCCGAGTGTTTAACGGATTACGTCATAAGCCAAAATTTTCAAAGTAAATACTCAGTACATAGCATAAATCTTTCTGCCAAACACCAGCTACTGTCATTATTAAATCAGTGGTAGGGAAACGGGTTTGTTAAAAACTATTCTGTGGAAAGATGTATAATATAAATTTTTGCTCTCTGTCAAGGCGGTAACTTAAATACATATCTGGGCGTGGTTCGGCTATTTCATCTGCTAAACAGGGGAAACCAGGTTCTATTTATAACTTGGTCAAGAATTAATCAGTTGTTTGGGCCGCGCAAACGTGCATGCATTTCATGAAAATCCTGACGGTATACATGTACACAGTGAACTCACATTTATTAACCCTTAAAGCGCATAATCACAAAATGTATGTTTGTTGTCGTCCACTAAAATATTTGAAGCTTCGTATACATACAGTGTAAAGCCAGATCAGACTGCTCCTATAGGAGCAGTCTGCTCTGGGTCCACAATGTTTGCCTATATGCAAATGATAAATAGACATTTTCAGATGCAGTAATTTTGCTGGCGTGTAAAGGACTAAATAATGTGTCGGGTAATGGCGCAAGATGATACAGTTACTTATGAATAAAACCACGCCTCATTTTCAGCTTTTACCTAAGTCTAAGGTTGACCTGTCTTAATTACGCATTCATGAGGCGCCGCCTTTACAGTAACCAAAAAGTCATATAATGCGGGACCTGTAGATCGAACCCACTTCCTCCTGGTCTCCAGTCAAGCTAAAACCAGACTGAGACACATAGCCTGGCAAATGATTATCATTAGACTTATAAGGTGAAATTAGAACGTTAAAAGCATATACCCTCTGAGAATAAACGAAAATAAAATGTGGTTGTGCATAAATATAAATCAATAAAAAATAACCTTTACACCATAATTATATATCAGAGATTAAGATGATCATATGCCCCGCATATTGACTTTTTTGGCTAAACGAGTGATAATGTGTTTGACTTGGCACAGTGACCCATGTACAATATGTGGTATACTCCCGGCTGGTACACAACCTTAAACAGGCCCGTGTGCTTGCCATTTAGTATAATGTGTTAATGATTTTGACAACAGCTGTCTTACCAGTCGGAAACGGATTCTTTTGAAAAAATGAAACTAATTGTTACGTATAATGAAAATAAACCAATATACTACTCAAAACAAGTTTTGCATCAGTTATAAACATGTACGTATTTTTATATTGGTGGGGAAAACTTGAAACTATAATAATTATAATGTATATTCAGGACAGCTTCGTTTTTGCTCACCTCACAAATACCTGAAATACCTGGAAGTGTGTTTGCTACTGTACCAGAGGTTGCTGGAGGAGCTCAAAAAGAGTAACACCCAAAAATTGGAATGGATTCTTTTAAAGTTTAATAACTATTGGCTTTACTTAGTCATTACGATTATTTACATACAATGATTGGTGCCAAAATAACACATTTTGTTTGAAATATCGGTATCTAAGGTTATATTAAAAATGAAAAAATCCCCAAAAATGTTGTTTTGGGGTTAATAATTGCATTTAACCACCAAAATTTTAGTGTTTAGGTTATTTGTGCTTACCCCCCACCCCCCCCCCCCCAACTCCCTCCATGCCCACCGCCCCAGCCCCAAAGTGAAAATCACAAATCTGAATTAAAAAATCCATAAAACAGACCTACGACTAGAGTAAAATTTTTGATCAGATCCGATCAGCCACTGAAAGCTATTTATCTCTCCTCTATTTATTTTCACTCCTGATCTCGGACAGATATTACTGTTAGTGAGAGGGCACAACAAATTGTATGCACATGGGAACTGTGGTTTGAAACATTGAAAAGTAAAGACTAACCAAAATTATTTTCCGAAGTGAAATTTTTCATCAACCCTTTCACTGCCATAGTTGAGTAAAGTCTTCGGTAGTGTCGTCTGCTGCTATACTTTGGAAGTCAAACTTCAAACAATGTGGACCCAGGGCAGACTGCATGATCCAAAATATATGCATGTAATTTGAAATTGCAGCAATATATATGAAGCAGGCAAGATAGTCTGATCCCTTTGAGGGGTAAATTGATATTGCAAACAACATTAATATTAAGATATAACTGTTCTTTGATACTGTACATCTTATTTAGAAAAAAATGTACAGCATAATTAAGACATGCACTGCATTTGTTTTTACACAAACATATATTTCTCTATTGGACTCTTACTTTTTAAAGTTTATGGATGACTGCTGTAGTTCTTTACTAGCAACCCTCTGCAGCATCTAATTTGTGATTACATTGTCTAGGATCAAAGAAAATGATGCTTATGTCATTATGAAATCATATTCGAACCCCATTAATACCCGAAATACTTCAAATCATATTGTGAGTCACACCAATAGATAACATTTGAATTGTATGCGACAAACAATGTATATGATAGCCTGCACAGTCTGATCAGCACTTCCGTTACACACTGCCCGACGAGATTTATAGTCTTTTTTGTCATTTTAAATTTTCAAAAGCGTTGCTTCTGATCACATTCTATCAATCAATGTTGCGTTTCATGTGCTATGCATAAACTCGCGTCTGCTTATAGCATTTGCGAACAGTAAGAATGCAGATAAGGCACGATGAACCACCAGTGCTGGTCTGGATCCAAACTGTTTGATATTCAAATGGTGTTTTAAAAATTGAAATGAAATAGCAAATTACAAAAAACAGTCATGCAAAATTATCAAACATGCACAGTTAGATGAACCAGCCTATGTAAAGGCACTTGTTTCGTGCATGCAAAGCTATCCAGTGGGGCCAAAATGTCTAACAGTTGAACGGCCAATGCTCTTTAGAAATGCTTGTCTGAGCATCTACCTCTTGCATATATATATACTTGATGCCGAAGCGGACCAAAATCGCTCACCTAGATAATATTGGTCAGTGCATGTTATTTAGCAACATGGTGGCGTTCTTTGCTGTTAGATCAGATTGCATATAACAATTCTGAATCTCTGAATGTAACTGCGCTGCCTCATATCAAAATTCAATGTAGTCTGACTAATATTTCGGGAGGTATTATGGTTAGAGGGTTCCAAGATTGCCATTTTGGCAGCCATGTAAGTTACAAGCATATAATGATTTATGCAATTCTTTATCTACATGTAGCCCTGATGACTCCGTACAATCCTGCGTATGGTTCTGACGAGATGTTGTTTGAAAGAGAATTGTAATGGCCGTCAGGAGAGACTATGATCTTGGATATCTGAATGAAATGTGTTTAGAAATTCTGAATCTCCATGTTGCCCCCATGTCTTCGCCAAGACCTAGCTAAATCCTATATATTGTTCGGGAGGTGATGTGATTTGAAGAATTTTGTGGCCATGTTGGCTACAAGAATATAAAAATTATGCTCTGATGTTCCACATAATACCCTCTACCAATATAGCACAAACCGTTATGCTCAGCAGGCCAATCCATTTCAATCGAACATAGTTAGGGTGAGGATGTCATTAAAAATTCCAAGATGACTGCTATGGCTGACTGCGGAACGACATTTGCTATTCGGAATCTTCCTATTGCCATGATATCTCCCACCAAACTTCAGTTCAATCCAACATTCCGTTTGATGAGAGATTTTGTATGAAGAATTTCAAGATGGCTGACATCTTTGACATCAGAATAGACTGAATTTAGAATATTTAAGTCTCTGTGTTGCCCTGATACTGCCCACAAAGTTTCGGTTCAATCCATCATTAAACTTTGGAGAGGATATTGTTTATGAATTTCGAGGTGGGTGCTATGGCGGCCATCTAGGAAAGCAGAATGGAACGATTACTGTAATCTGAATCTCAATGTGGCCTGGATACATACTACAAAGTGTTCAATGTGACATATGGCTCTGGAGTAGATGTCATCTTTACATCTTCATGAAGGCCGTCATGGCGGACTGACATCTTGAATATCGAAAAGGAACAATTTTAGCAATTCTGAATCTTCATGTAGTCCCAATGCATCCCGCCAAGTTTAGTTTTACTCCGACATTTATTCTGCGGATTAGAACTACTTGTGCTATTTTGTAAGAGGAGTAGGATTAAACTTTTTTCTAAAAAAATTCGCTCTGGTTTTCCAGTTTGTTCTGCTGAGAATAACAGTTTGTGCTATATTGGTAGAGGGTATTATGTGGAATATTTCTGTGAAATTATTCTTAATTAATTTGGGCCAGTGACTCATGAGGAGATTCCGTTTAAAGATATTTATGTTTTAGCTCTGGTGGATATTTTTCAGCAGAGTGGAACCGCTTGAGCAATTTCGGAAGAGGGCAATATGAGGATCATTTGTGTAGAATTATTTAGATTTTGGACCAGTGGTTCAAGAGATGTTGCTTTCAGATATTTGTTTCTAGCTCTGTCAGCCATTTTGTTCTATTGAGCTAAACCATATATGCTATTTCTGTAGAGGGCAATATGAAAAACATTTGTGTGAAATCATTTTAAATTTGGACCAGTGACTCAGGAAGAGATGTCATATAAAGATATTTCTATTCTAAGCCCTGGATCTCTAGCAGCCAGTTTGTTTGGGGTAGCCGAACGGTTTGTGCATTTTTGAGAGGGCCTTCTGTGAAATTATTTTGCATTTGGGCCAGTGATTAAGGAGAACATAGTTTTAATTTTAGCTCTGGCGACTATTCTGTTTTGCGAAGCAAAACGGATTATGCAATTTTTGGTTGAGGGCAGTATGACGACATTCACTGAAATTATTCTAAATTTGGGTAAGTGGTCGACGAAGTGATGTTGTTTTATAAGATATTTCTATTTTAGCAGTCTGGCGGCCAGTGTGTTCAGCGTTCGTAATGCTTTATGCAATGTTGGTAGAAGGCATTGTTATATGAAGAACATTTCTGTGAAAATATTTTAAATTTGAACCAGTGGTTCAGGGGAGATGCTGTTTTACAGATATTCCTATTTTTAGCTCTGGTGACCATTTTGTAAGGCGAAGTGGAACCATTTGTGCTTTTTTGGTAGTGGTCATTATGAGGAATAGTTCTGCGAAATTATTTTGAGGGGAAGATATCGTTTAAAGATTTTTTCTTTTTAGCTCTGATGGCCATTTTGTTCGGCGGACCAGAACCATTTGGGCAATTTTGGTTGAGGGAAGCATTCCTGTGAAATTATCATAAATGATCTATCTATAGTTGTCATTCACCCACCACGGACTATACGAACGCCGAACAAAGTAAAGACCAACCACATTAGCGCATTTTAAGACTTTTGCTCAGGTGAGCTAATAATGTGAAATGTTTGCAACTGCCAAACACGGGGATCTGACCTATTAATTTCCATTCTAACAAACTTCTTGATTCGAAATTGCATATTTGAGTGTGGGAGAGTTAAAGTCTTTGCATGGCTTAGCAATTATGTTTACAAGCTTTATATCATCTGTTGATTATTTTCAAAATTTATTTTTCATTCAGGAATCCCATCAAAGTGTCAACTGGTTTGTATCCAGATCAGGCCCCACATAATGTCGGGCCTGATCTGGGTCCAAACTGTTTTGCAAAGGTTATCAGCAGATGAAACTAAAGAGTTAAATAAACAATCGAACAATGTAAATACAAAATATATTCCTAACCACTAGCTTATTTTGCTCCTGACTAAATGTCTTCAGAAAAAAAGTTTTACAACATTCAACACCAAATTCATTTTGGAATCAAGTCTATGCTTCAATAAAACTTTGGTCAGTTTACCAGTGAACAAATTATAACCAGATGTTCCCATGTTTCTGCTTTTTGAGGTAACGGTACAGGTAATTCGTTATGGACTTTCAGAGAAATTGGTTTTATTGGAGAAAATTTACCCTAGTCGTAGGAGTGAAAAAGAGTTGTGGGCTATTTTAAACAAGTTGTTATTTCCAAAATTTGGCATATGCATGAACATGCAATTTTAAGGTTTTGACACTATTTCTGTTTAACAGATTAATTGTTGTAACACACGTAGGGTTGGTCTTTCCTATGGTTTTGCTGCAATTGAATGACAAAGAGAAATAATGCAAAAAATTATAAAAATGGAATTGTCTGAAAATGCAGAAATTTGGGGTTGTTTAAAAAAAAGTTCAAATTTTATTCCATGGACTTCAAATTAAGTTTTTGTTTTCAAATTTGAAGCCTTGAAGTCAAGAAGAAGAATTTCTATCCAAAGCATGAAAACGCAACATTTTAACCCAAAACAACCTAAAAAAAGTTCAAAACTTATTCCATGGACTTCAAAATTAAGTTTTTTTTTTCAAATTTTAAGCCTTGAAGTCAAGTAGAAGATTTTTTATCCAAAACATGAAAACAAAGCATTTTAACCCAAAACAACAATTTTGCCAATTTTCTAAATTTAAGCTTGTAAGATACCAACATTTCAAACAAAAAGGGTCGTTTTGGCACTAACACCTGCATGTAATCATGCTGTAATGTCTAACTAAACTATTCAAATCGCATTTTAGGGGTTACTATGTTTGAGCTCCTCCAACAACCTCTGTACAAAACACAATATCACCATACTTTCAGGTTTTAGTGAGCAAATAAAACGGTTGCTCTAAATGTATAAATAGTTTCAATTTTATCCACCAATAACAAAAATACGTAAGTGTTATTTATTGATGCAAAACTTGTTTTGAGTAGTATAGAATGCTAAAAAAATCAATGTAGTAACGTTATGTTTCTCAGACAAAGAAACACATGTTTGCAAGCCAACTGACTTGTATTGATCTTATCAATATAAATCTGTAACATTATGTTTCTCAGACAAAGAAACATATGTTTGCAAGCTAACTGGCTTGATCTTATTAATATAAATCTGCTTCGGAAAACCTGAGAAGTTGTTACTAAGTGGCAATGGGTAGCCGGATGGATGGCTGGATGGATAACAACTGGAAGGACGGTTGTACTGACATACTGAATAAAGCGCATTTTCATGGGCCTTGCAATTTTATGTCTGGATCAAAATTGCAAGTGAGTGTTGAAACAGCAATCGTATTAGCGACCATGGCCGTGTTTCACGAAAAGCGTCATAAAACATAACTTACGACAATTTCCTGTCTTAAAAAATTAGTAAGTATGATCAGGAAATACCACAATAACACAGCGCAGACCAACCCACGGCACCATGAGGAAGAGTCACAGAACATTTACAGTAACAAAACATCCGTAAGACAATAAAAGCAAAGCAACCATCTCTCTCTTCCTCTTCAAGATGATTGCAAAACCAGAAAGGACACAGAGTAATGCACAACAAAACAACGGCAAACACAGAACCCCCCACAACCAATGGGAAGCACACCAAACATCGGATCAACAACAACAGAACCACCGCCTTAGAAGGGACAGCAGCCTAAGACACCTTAACCCGTTTCATGAACAATGCAATAATTGTGAGCTCCTAAAATATGTTCTACCTATATCAATCTGGTAAATGTATACGTCGATTTGCTGGTATTTACGCGTATTGCCGGTACTTCATAGACCGGAAGTGGTAGATATTCGTGTTAATACTGTATAGAAAAGCATGCCATATGCCTAAAGGACTATAGACTTCAATCATGTTTAAGTATTCAGTATATGCACGGCGATTTATGTAAGCATTTAGGAATAGATTCGAGTACAAATCATCCAGATCGGTACTCGAATCTATTCCTAAATGCTTACATAAATCGCCATGTGCATGCCAAATACTTAAAAATGATCTAATTCTATAGTCCTTTGGGCATATGGCATGTTTATATATATATATATATATATATATATATATATATATATATAGTATTAACACCAATATCTACCACTTCCGGTCTATGAAGTACCGGCAATACGCGTAAATACCAGCAAATCGACGTATACATTTACCAGTGCGTATATGACATCTCAATAGGTGTTCTAAGTAACTCAATGCGATGTTTATGTTGTTCAACAGAAGGGCTTATCGCCGGGGTACAGAAAAAAATATTTGGATTATTTGGATAATACAGTAAAACCGCATCCGCGCGCAGTCTGATCATCGCCTTTGTTATTCGCTTTATCAAGACTTGATACGAGCGAAAGGGGTACGTGCATTAAGAGGCTATTTTGGCCCACCTATGAGGTCAAAAAATATAAGTTGCTCTTCACAAGTTTCTTCTTATTAGTTTATTAGAACAATAGCCAGAGTGTAAAGGTTTGGTATTGATTTGACTTTTACGGTTGCTATGGTAACAAAAATGGCCGCCAAAATAGGCTGAAAATAGGAAAATGACCATTTTGGAGCAAATTTGAGACATTTAACAGAGGAATTAATATAGAGCACAAGCAAATACCAAAAAAAATATTTTAACAGATTATGAAAATTATCACGGCACACAATATATTAAAAGGTTTTTCTTGGTATTTGCTTGTGCTGATATCTAATTCTTAAAAATCGGTCTCCAAAAGCCTCAAATTTTGTCTAAAATAACAATTTCTCTATTTTAAGCCTATTTTGTTGGCCATTTTTGTTACCATAGCAACCAGTAAAAGTAAAATAAATGCCAGAATTTTACACTTGGGCTATTCTTCTAACAAACCAATAAGATGAAATTGGTAAAAAGCAACTTTCAGTTTTTGGCTCTAGAGGGGACCAAAATAGCCCCTTAATGCACGTACCCCTTTAAATTTTCATTGTTCGCAAAATGTCCTTTTATGAGAATCTATTATAAAATTTAAAAAGAAACTAACAAACGTGCATGTCTTGATTATGAAATTACACAGATAGATCACTGATTCACAAAATAAGTATTTTTAATATGCTATTGTCAGTTTAGCTATCCTATCTGTTTACCATTCTAATGTGTTGAAGCACTATGCTATCCTGTCTGTTTGTCATGTTGTTGTGTCGAAATACTATGCTATCTTGTCAGTTTAGCATGTTGTTGTGTCGAAACACTATGCTCCTGTCTGTTTGTCATGTTATTGTATCGAAACAATATGCAGTTTAGCATGTTGTTGTGTCGAAATAACATGATATCCTATCTGTTTGCCATTTTATTGTGTTGAAACATTATGATACCGTGTCTGTATGTAGTCTTATCATGTCAAAATACATTATATCTTGTCTATTTGCCATGTTGTTATGTTGAAAGCTGTGATGTTTTGTCCTTATGTAATGTTACATTCTTTCAACTACATTGTTTCTTGTTTTTCCATTGTCTTGTCATATTGAAGTTCTATTTGTAGATATCAAAATTCATGCTAAAGCTTACTAATGCCACTTGTAGCACAGCGGATAGGCGAAACTCAAAACCATTAATATTATCGAGGAATGTAGATCAAAAACCGTTAGAAACAGTGATTTCGATTGCCACTTGTCGCCAGCCGAGCGACACATGATAATGGAAAACTCTTTTTGTAGCTATTTTTGATCCGCGTTCGTCGATTGTGAAAATCGTTTGACGCCTATTCGGTGTATGTAGGCATCATAATTCTCAGTAGTATTGTTTAATGAAGCTTGTAGGGATAAGTTTTCATAGTAAGTTGTCTAAGGCCCTCGTTACACAGAGCTTGCGACCACAGCGCGACCTCTCAGCAACTGAAGCCATGAACACTTCCGGTCTCTTGTAAATCATAAAAAATTGCTATTGTGCATAGTAAATATATTTCAGAGATGTTTTATGACCTTGTCCTTACATGTTTACGAAGTTTCTGGTATCGATCACCTTGTTTTAGTAACTTAGAACTCAGAATTGAGTTTCAGTTGTTGCAGTCAGCAACATTAAACCATACTCTAGCAAAAAAAATAAGTTGCGAAATGTATACACCATAGGAAGGGGCAAGAGGGCCAACTCGAAAAAAACGTTTAAAAAGCGGAGCAATGCGTTTATTTTTACAACTAAAATCGTATGTCACAATGCACATATTTTAAAAATATATAACCAACAGTAGTTTAAACATGTCCTATGTTCGGTTTTTGTGATGCATATTTTGTGTTCTTTGTATTGAAACCAAAATATATTTTGTAAAACAGAACAAAAGGAAGATAACTTTTAAAATCTACTCATGGAGTAGAATGAATGTAGCTATGTGTTGTTCTTGTTCATTTCAATTGAAAAATGTGGTAAACAAAAGAGTAAGAATATCTTGAGAGTAGAAATCAATCACTATTGGTAAGAAATCAAGCAACGTGGTATATAACCCATATTGTACATGTGGTGAAGCTGAAAATATCAAACACTTCCTCTTGGCCTGTCCTCGTTATAGTTACATGAGAGGTGAAATGATCTTATCACTACGACAGATAACAAACGTGGAACTAACAACATATGTTTGCTTTTTTGGCACTGAGGCTGTGTCAGAAGAGATCAATTCTTCAATATTTAAAGCAATGCAGAAGTATATCAAACTCGCCAAGCGATTCTCTCACCAAGTTCAATAAAATGATGTTGATACTGTAAGATAGTTCTTTCTGGATATTGAGACCCATGACAAACAAATATTTTGCTGAATTTTATTTAGTGTGCTAGATGTCTGAATTCAATGAAAACGCTTCAGCAATTCTTCAATCTTTGTGTTTCTCTATCTTACTTTTTATCTTTCTTGATTCTTTCATTCTCATTTCTTTTTTCTCTATTAATGTTTTGTTTGATTTGATTCTTAATGTCCCATCAACAATCTTTCAGTTAAACAGGGACGGGTCTTTCTGGGTTGAACCAGTACTAAGTCAGGATAAATGTGCCTTGCTCAAGGACCTCAACGCAGTGACGCCGGTGAGGCTCGGTCTCGAGTCAAGCACTTTACCACTGAGCCACTGCGCTCCCTTTCTCTATTAATGAAATAGTTTCAGAGTACTGCTGTATACATAGAGGATCTTACATGAGTGTTCATGTTTTATTGAGTTTATTAAACGAGGTTGGGAAAAGAGATAGAATGTGAGGCTTGTCAAGCATTTTATCTCTTTTTCGCAACGAAGTTAATAAATTCAAATATACAAGAGCACAAATATTAGATTCTATTTATCATATGGTATAAAGGTAACTTTGAAGTCTCATTTCTGACGTAAAAACGTTACAATTTTGCCATTATGTACGCAACGTTGTTATGGACGTCATAACGTTTCACGAAAAACTGTAAACCACTAGTGGTTTATCGATTTTATTTTATTGCATGATGCTATATCAGGTAGCATTCTACTAAATATTCATCAAGTATGGCCACGCCCTTTTTGGACAGGAAGCAGTCATCAGAAAAAAACACTGTGGACCATTTCATTGGTCATATTCATTTTGCTTCATTGGAAGGTGATAAGAGGCCAGATAAAATAAACAAAAGTCAAGAGAGTTTAAACATTTTATGCCCTAAGCAGGAGAATAATGTTTCGATTTTTAGAGTACCCCCTCTGATAAAAATCATCTGTTTATTTGCTGCGGACTAGGGGGTTCCCCAACCTATTTACATATGACTAATTTTTGAGATGGGAAACCTCCATGTTTTTCATCATAAATCAAATAAGCTATGGCAGGTCTTTCAAATAAAAGACTTTTGTCAAAATTGTATGTGTGAATAGATTTTGAGAATGTATTACTTTACTGCTATTTTGCACTGTCGGTAGCCTGGGTTCCAGTCTGATCATTTTTTCTTCTTTTTTATTTTCCCTTTCCTTGGTCAAAAATGGCAGCCTGGGGAACTTTGATTTCAATCGAAAGCGCTACTTAGATTTTTCCTCAAATTTTGAGGGGTAAAACCAAGAACGATAACGCTATCCGATAACTCTATTGTGCTATAAATAGTAGCAGGAATCCCAGTGAAAGATAGATAAAAGGCAAACATTAGCACAGATATTCCTTCCTCTGTCCTTTCATCGAATGCACTTTGTGGACGATAGTTGGCTTCATGATTTAAATTGTTACAGTGTTTTCTGACTGCGTGGTGTATTTGTTAAGTAATTAGTTTTTTGTCTTTGCGAGACACGTATTTAATACACGCGGTCGAGATACGCACAACACATTCGAGAAAAACGTCATCTCCTTTGAATTTTCGCAATATTTTTGACACTTCAGCTTCATCTCTGTGTTTGAAAATTATAATCCTTTGTTTTGGGTCAATCGGTCTCGAACGAAGTAAACACATTCCATCTTTATTCACGTTTTTACGCGGAGCTTCCATGATCAGCTGACTGATAATGGCATCCTCATTTCCGGATGGGTGTCTCGTTATCATCTTCATTACGTCACACTAAAGCTATAGGCTATAATTAGGTTAATCGGCTTATCGGATTATCAAAGGGAAATACTACCGATGTCCCCAAGCGTCAATATTAATCAAAATTAATAACGGACAACCGATACCTTTGATGTGGTATACTTTTATTCTCTTATTTTTTAGGATATTAGCATTAGAAAATTAGTGCCAAAATATTGACGACTGGACCCAGGCTACACTGTCGGCAATGGAGAAATATTAAGTGGAAAGCCTCCATCACTCCCAGACGCGATGTCATATGATAAAATCTGTTATAAACTTTGCATGTGGTTATATAACCTTATTCAATCTCAAAGCCGGACCACACTGTCAACATCGTGGTATTGATAACGTTAGAGCGTCCTGTACATAGTACAAAATGACGGTGTGACGTTGTTTCCCATAACACTGGTATTTTTAAAATCATGCACCAGCTGGAAACTTAGCATGCCATTCACAATATTCCTGTAGAAGATTTGAGGTAAACCAGTAGAAGCCGGAAATGGAATTTCCGGTTGTGAGGGTTTGTGGTAGATTTGCCGAGGCTGTAGTATTGGGGTATCTCGTGGCGTGACGTCACCAGCGGGAAGAAAGAGACGCTGGGGCAGATGACATCGGGCGCCTGAAGTGAGCAGTCTTACTTAGAGAGTTCTCATCGTCTACAAGTGACCAATAAGGGAAGACAATACCAGTTAGTATATATTCCCAGCCCTGGTTCACTTTACTCCTACTATGCAGGAGATGATTTATATAAGCAATGTTGCTTGTTTTCAAATCCTGTTATCTGCTTATATATTATTGTTTTGTTAAAACATGCTTTTTGTTTTCGAAATAAATATTGTTTAAGCTAATCAATATTGTGAAGGTTAACGGGTGTTATCCTACCCACTTCTTGAAAATTAAGGGTAGTGTTATTTGAAATAATTTTAATGAATACAGAACTAAACAAGTCAACATTTTTGCGCGACGAAATGTTGTTTTATACATTATTTGCTACAAATAAAGCAAACACATACTCTACGATTTGCATATTTCGTATTCCTGTAGTCACACAATTTATAGTAAAAGTACGAGGGTCATCCGATAAATAGACAGAATTTCCTTAAAATGCAAGAGTTTGTACCATTAGAACATGACAAATGTAATCATTAGATGGCATAACATGTTGGGCATGCAACAGCATATCCAAAATGTTGTTGGAAAGTGAATCGCTTGTTGCATAGCAATGAAAAAGTGATACTAAAGCTAGTCTGGCCAGATTTTCCACATACAAAAACCTAACGCTAAAGAAACAGAGTATGACACTTAATTGTTATTATCATTTATATCTGAATGAGACTGTCATTAAATCTGTTATAGTTTAATTGTTCTCAATGATTCATATAAAATATGGCCATTAACATGTACCAGTTTGTCTTGGTTGCCTAGCAACCAGGCAATTGTGAAAAAATAGACCATTTGTTAAGTCTATATTTTTCTGTTGCTAGGCAACAATGGACACATGGAATACATGTTTTTCACGAAACTGTTTTAAAATATAGAATATATTTAATACATTTATGGTGATTTAAAACTTATACCAACCAACAATAATTCAAGGACAAATTCATGACCCATACCCCATTTCTGATTCCACAAGTTTGCATTTTGTTCGCTTTTTATGTTAAATGTATCTGTCAATTCGACATTTTTCATAAGAAGTCAATGAATTTTACAGAGTAATTACCTGATGTTGTAGTTTATAGAATATATACTTTTTGGAACTGATCTGCATATGCCAGTAACCATGGCAATCAATTTAAGGCATCTGGCCAGGTAAGCTTTAAGTACGTGTTTGCGTTGCTAAGCAACAAGTGACATCACATTCTGTCAAAATTTAGATATGTTGTTGCATGCGCAACAAGTTATGCCATCTTATAGTTATATTTGTGATTTTAAAGTGGTACAAACTCTTATATTATAAGGAAATTCTCTTCTGCAAGTTTACCATTTCTTTTTAAGTCATTTTCTGAATGTAATATAAAAGCGAAAGTTCGCAAAATATATTTTAATAAAAAAATGAGTTGGCACCAAAACAATTTTGTCAAATCATGATCTTAAATAAGGTCCCCAATTTCCAATTGATTTTTTCCAAACATTATGCTTATAATTTCCTCCAGTGTATAAAACCCTACTCATTTGGAGCATGCGCTGCACGTGCACTCCAAGTCCTTTTTCGACAAAAACAAACCATCAAATAGCCGTTGAATGCTAGTTTTCAAAAATGCATTGTTTGATAGAATTTTTTCAACGCATTGTGGAGTTATGATGCAATGCTACGAATTCTCCAAATGCCCCTTGTAAAGTGCTATTATGATGGGAAATAAATTATCAAAATTACTAAAAATTCCCATCATAACTAGTTATTATGATAGGAATTTTTAATAAATTTGATAATATCTCAAAATTACTTTGATAATTTATCAAAATTACTAAAAATTCCCATCATGATAATAATACTTTTACACTTAGGCTATTGTTTTAGTAAACTTATAAGAGGAAATTGGTGGAAAGCAATTTTTAAATTTTTGTCTCCTGGGGGCTCTAGCCATTCAATGCACGTAACTCTTTACGGTAGACAAACATTCTAATTGTCAAAACGTGTATATTTTTATACTTCAGCTTTAACATGTTTTGTGTGCTCACTGAAAGAACCGACTCATTTAGACGGTTCTTTTGAGTACCCATAATATACGTTTTGGTTGAAAAACAACAATTTCGTGTATCAATTGCATCGTTGTTTTAAAGTTAACCAATTTATATACAAATATTAAGATTAAATAAGCAGAAAAAAATAAATAATTAAAATATATAATATATTATAAATCTACAGAAAAAAGCTCTAGTAGTTGCCCAAATTTGATTCCTCAGTCCAAATGTGAGTTTTTAGTCCAAAAGTGATTTCTCAGTCTAGATGCGATTTCTCAGTCCAGATGTTATAATTTCTCAATACAGATGTTATAATTTCTCAATTCAGATGTGATGTTTAAAGTTTAGTTTAAACGTATTTATTGCCAATTCAAAGCAAGGGGTCGGGCCACAAGTTTTTCCAACATTAGTCATGGCCCTTCACCTACAGTATGCATACAAAGCATTACATAGACAATGGCGAACATATTTGAGCCGTGATATGAGATTTCCAACAATGAGGTATGTACGACCAGCAAAGGCTCAGACCAGCCTGCGCATACGCGCAGTCTGATTAAAGCCTTTGCTAGTCACTTGAATACTCCATGACTGCCGAGCCACCGACCGAATATCACCTGAAGTTTCCAAGCTTAACAGAAGGCTGCACAGGCTTGTCTGAGTCTACACTAAAGTCTTCTTAAAATGCCACATTGTTGGAAATCACGTGTCGCGGCTCATTTCTTTAAGAACAAAGTGATGATAATCATTTTCTTAAAATGAGCTAATGATATAATGTTATTGATGGTAATGGAAATGAGAATGAGTGATTGGACAGACTTTGTTGGGGTAATATCAGTATTTTTAAAGCTGACATGTAGCACTAATTTAGAAGCAACTTTCATACTGTGTAGTAGCTTAGTACACACAAAAATATTACATCCAGCACAAGAGCTAATGAATAAAGGAATGTACCTTTGTTTTTCATGCTTTTTGTCGCCTGCTGATTTTTTTCCACAATCAAATTTTTCCAAATAAAATATATCTATATATCTCCTAGCCTAGTGGTTAGCGTGTCGGACTATAAAACAGGCGGATTAGGGTCGAATCCCGGCTAGGCACATATTTCGCAGTGTTTGTTTTTCTTTCTTTTTAAGCGTTTTATGCTGAATTACTTCATACTAGTTATATGGAATTAAAAAATAAATACAACCATTTTCACTCCTTTACTCCATTGAATTATGCACGAAATATGTGGGAGTGGGGGTAAATTTGGCCCTCCTGAAAGATAATTAGCACGGTGATTCCCATTATTTCTTCTTTTTTCTGAAATGTATTATGATAGTCCATGATAAAAAAGCAAAATTTTAAGATTTTCAACGTCAGATTTTTCAGCGGCAGCTGTCTATAATCGACTTAACTCTAAATTATCCACCAATCAGAAACAGTCTTACATCTGCAAGTCTTCTATCTATTTTCATTGAAACGGACTATCTAAATTATCAACCAATCAGAAACAATCTTACATCTGCAAGTCTGCTATCTATGCCCATTGAAACGGACTATAATTTCAAGAAAGTCGCAGCAGTTTTCTTCGGGTCCTGTTTCAAAGAATTCCATTCTGTCTGGAATTGCCTGTTTATATAACAAAACGCAAAACTTTTTCAACAAAATCACATTTCAGTTGAAAGATGTTGGGGTTTTTGTTTTGTAGTATCTGGCTCAGCCCGGGTTGCCCATTTCACCCGGTTGTGTGTAGAAGCTGTAACCGATCCGAATTCGGCCGAACCTACCGAACTTACCGAATATTCACTGTTTTAACCTATTGATTATAGGTATGTGATTTTCTTTATATCCCTTTAAGTTTTTGGCCAACATCTCTGTATCCTTAAAGATCCTTCTAGTGCCTCACTAAGCATAAAGGTGTCGTCGAGTTGTCTCTTAAAGTGTCGCCGAATTGTCTCAAAATCTGTCGACGAGTTGTCTCGAAAAAACGTGTCGCCGTCGGCGACATTCCGATATATTTTGGTATGTTCTGCCACCAAGTTTGTTTGTAGTAACTATAAATAGCCTACGCATGTAGATAAATACAACGATCTTTGCCTATGCCAGATTAATATCAATACAAGGTTAGCTTTAAAAAAAGCTTAGAACTATTGCATGGCGTTTTACAGTTATTAAAGAAGAACGTTTATAGGGGAGACCGGGGCTAGTTCAGCCTCGGAGCATGTTCGGCATGTGGCTATGTTTAGCATGTAAACTAAGATATGGGGCTGGGAAACATATTTGGAAATTGACGAGTTTGTCTACATGAGTACACAATGGCTGCATTGTTGAAGGGTAGATTGATATTGTACCAGAAAACTCGTTCTCTTGCATGATTAGTACATTTTTCATAGTAATTTCTGTTTTAATTTATCTAAAGATGTGTAAAGAACCTGATTTAAATTCTATATTTTTATTACGGAAGGATTACGTTCTTTAATATAAAACATTGTTAATTTCTTCTCCTGCATCTTAAAAGGAGATGTCACGTGATATTTGGAAATAGTCTGTCAGGGGCAAGTTCAGCCACTTAAGTCAGGGCAAGTTCGGCCCATAGCCAAACTTGCTCTACACTTACATAAAAAACATGCCATTGTATTTTAGGTCACCCATTTTGTGAAGGGTGTTAATATCATGGATCCTAAATACCTCCGTGTTCATATTTAGCACAACGATGGACTGCACAATGATTACGTTTACTTCATCGAAAGTTTCAGATCGCCATTTTACATTGAAGTCAAAAGTTAAAATACCTGTCTAAGACACGTAATGCAAACTTTTCCTTTTCTGTTTATTATTATTATTATTATTATTATTATTATTATTATTATTATTATTATTTTCTATTTCATTTTGTTTTACACTAAAACGAGATGTATTCAAAATTGGAAAGAAATAAGTTAAAAAAAACTCTAACCCATACAAACCTAGCGCCTTCCTCTGGGCCATTGGTACACAGTAAAGACCCAGATCAGACGCCACAGAGTGCGGAGTCTGATCAGGGTCTCCACTGATTGTTTACAAATTATAAAATTTGATGAAAGTTACTACCCAAAGCCCTTTAATTCCAAACTGGTTCGTCCGATTGATAAAGGTGGGACATTTTATTTGGCATTAATGGGTTAGGCAGGCCCAAGAGCAATTCAACGCATAATTTGGCCCAAAAAGCAAGACGATAACTCGGACAATTTAATATGACATTTTAAGCCAAATTTTTGTTTAATTTGTATTCTGAAGAACCAACTTGGATAGACCATATGTTAGGTTAATGTCGTTACATATTCTTGGCCCTTTGCAATTCCTACTACAGAAGTCTGACTGTATAATATTGGCCTTTGCCGAACTTGCCCCGAGGGGTGACCGAACTTACCCCATTGCGGGGCAAGTTCGGCCATCATGACCTGTTCTCCTTGAAAGAAGATTACTCTTTATCGTATAGAGACACATATTTGGGGGTTACCGGGACTGGTACCGCCCTTTTGTGCCTTACTTAAATATATAGGTTTCATAGACCTAGATTTAATAGTCTTTCGAAAATTGTACATTTTCTAAAATGGGGGTGAACTAGCCCCGGTCTCCCCTAGTGTTTTTATATTGCATTTGCCGAAGCCACGATTTTCAGTGTTTCATGTGTTTCAAGCTCTGAGTATTTTTGTTTTAGTTTACGATTTGTTTATAGGTGATCCATTTGGAGCAAATTAAACTCAGGAAATATGCATATTCCAGTAAGACTCTGCTCATGAACACACTGAATAGTGGTAGAGTTAATCTCCTCCCCAACCGTATTCCTCTATCGAAGTCAATGCACATAATGCCTAGGGGGCATATTGTATAACTGACCCATTTACATTTAGTTATTTCATCACTTTTAGCCTAGAATATCCGAAGGCTCCATATTTGATCTGGATTCAAGCTCAGTGGTAAGGTCTCCAATTGGCCTTTTCGTTTTTAGAAGCAATCCGGATTCCAAAGTTTATCAACATCGCTCACGCAATGGTGGAATTTTGGAAGTAGCTTTATCGACGGGGAGTTTGATAAAGAACAGTAAAAGACACTGCTGCTGGGGAGTTAGCAACTTGCTTATGGAATAGGCCCGAATCGAACACGCGCCCATGGAAGATTACCGACGTATATCACCATCGCTAACGCGATGGTGAATTAATGAGACTAAATCTATATTAATTTCAAGAGCATACAATTTACTTATTTAGACAATGATCTCATGTAATGTTGTATTTGTTTAACATATCAGGTGCTTTCATAGTTAGTGATTTCCAGTCACCATTTGTATTAAAAAAATTTCCCACTTCACATTCTCTTATACTTTTAATCCCTATATTTAATATTAAACGTGAAATATACCATAACTCCAAACATTCTTAGTTATGAACTACTTATAATACTGCAATAGTGTAACAGGGGCTTTGAGACCTGCCTAGCCAGATCAATGCTTAAACTTACACTTCTCGTTTACAATGCAACTCCTCCACCAACTGACTTTCCAGACTAAATACAATTTTTCACGTGTCCCTACAACAGGCTTACAATACACTTTATCCCTTTGATCAGCAAAAGAAATCGTTCACAAACTCTGAGTCAAACTTTCACTTTGGCAACCTTCAATTTTCACCTCATCCAATCAATCAACATCTAACACCAATCTATTGTGCATAAAAAACATCTCCCAATTACAACAGGACTTTGAATGTATGTTCTCCTTTGAATGCCGCTGAATATCTTTTTTAAAGATTTTTCTTGTTTAATATATAACTTACTCTTAAACCAAATCCAATTTTTGGCGAATTACCAAAGTATATCATGCAGTATCTTGTCACGGCTTGGTATAAAAATACACTTTATATTTTCTTGAAGGCTTGAGGTCATAAGCAATTATTAAAATTTAAATAAAGAAGCTGGGTGAAGATTACAACTTTTTAGCTTGATGTTAAGGACTTGGGTTATTCTTTTATTTCTGCAGTAAATTGATTAAATGCTGAAAAGTTGCTCATGAGATTAGGAAAAATTGCGCACGATGACATATCCTTTTTATTTCATAAATTGACAGCCCATGCATAAAACAAGCTGTATGCAGAGTATTTAAGAAATTTCGACGTGGGAAGTATTTAATAGCATATGCCCTTAAGAAATAGAATATTGTCTAAAACTTGTGGGCCTGGCTGACCTATCTGCAATCTGAAAATACGTCTGCTGACGTCTGACTAATGTAATATTTGGAATCTTGAGCAGACTGCTCCTGTAGGAAAAGCAGATGATTTTTTTTATTGGTCGCCGCTTCAAAGGTTAGGTTTATTTATAGTAGAATCAAGTGAATACAGTAAAACGTTTTTAAGCGGTCACTCAAAAAGAAGACCAAAATTGGTTTTCAAGACAGATTATCGCTCAATGCAGGTCAAAAGTATTTTCAGAATGCTCCAAGGGGAGCATTATGCAACACTTTCGACCTTCATTAAGCTATCATTTGTCATTAACATATTTGTTTTGTCTATTTTTGAGTGACCGTTTAAGGCAGGTTTTAGTGTAGTGTCTGAAATGTACCGTATGCATACGTGCGTGCGTGCTTGTTTGCCGTCGTCTGCTGATTTTTTTTTTGAATAATCACTTTTTTTTTGAAAAAATATCTTTCAGGAATACCATTAGAGTATCAAACAGTTTTAGATCTAGATCAGGCCCCACGCATTGTCGGGCCTGATCTGGTTCCGAACTGTTTGCATATGTCATCAGCAGACGACACTAGGTAAAGAGTTAAACTTATACTACTACATGTATACTCAAAATGCTACATACCTTTTGCAAAGACGAAAAATAAAACAGGATCAAGTAAGATGTAACAGCAAAAGAAACAAAATACACAAATAGTCTGAATTTCATTTTGACTGTGAACAATCTTTATAATATAAAGAATCGTGTGAACTTGCAATATGCTACGTTAGTCAATCTGTCTGAGTTTATATTAAATTGTGTCTGTTTGTACTTGTTTTTTCTTTTGTTATTTTGTTTTGTATAGGGCCTCGTCGCGAGAAAACCTGTCCTCGGAGTTTGCGACCTGACCATGTTCAAAGTTGCTCCCTAGGCTGTGCGGATGCACAGGTTGGTCTGCCCCTTTGTTGTTCGCATGCAACAATATCATTTTTCTCTCGACAAATCCCGGCATCTCGCCAACCTTCTGTTTTAAGTAACAGGCACTCAGAAAAGTATGGAATGGAAGCGCTTGTGGTATAATAAGACATACATTTAAGGGGACATATGTTAGAAATTCCAAATGACATTATACATTTATTGACATCAGGATTTATGCACCCGAAAAAGTTATATTCACCGCGGCTTGAATATCACTTTTTGGGTAGATAATCCTTAATGACTACTGAAATCGAAGTCAATAACCATTTTTTAATGTGATGAATGAAAACTTCTACTACTCAGTCTAGAGACAAGCGCTTTTGAGGAACTCGGATCCGAGTTCATAAATTTCGCTGGTAATTGTGTTATCAACACTCTGAGATTAATTGTTTATTTAACTGGGCTCAGCATCTGAATTTAGAAATTACTCTGTCATAGGATAGCCCCATGCATACAGCAGAACATAATATATACATCATTGCCTTGTTTTTATTGAATCTATTTTATCTATCAAAACCCAGACTAGACTGTCCCAGAATTAACTTAATTTTAATAAGTTCCTACTGTATAAAAACAGCAAAGTATGCGACAAACAGCCACATACATAAAAGAGGTAAGTCTTTTGACCCTTCATGTTCCAATTGAATCTTCCATCTACATGGGATGTTACAGCAAACAACTTTAGCAGACGACATTTTCAGATGTGTTTTGCTGGCCCTTCAATGGGTAACAGTGCAGACGCTGATCAAATGTCGCCAGATGTAGCATTTCATCTGGGTCTTCACTGTTAAATGAAGTTTACTTGTATCCAAAGCTAATCACTGGCCTCAAGTTTTACATGCATGGAGATACGACAAGCTTACGATTTTATCTAGGCTGTTTATTTTGAAAGCAAATCTGACAGAGTGTTGATATATGTTATTTTACTCAGCAGTGATTGTTTTAAAGTACAGGGGCATCTTGTCCCTAGACTGTACTAGAGTCATGTTCAACCAAAGGATTTTCTCGAATGTTTTAATGGCTGTTTTTTTTCTACGGCGTTACTTATTTATGCATAAATAACTAATATTAGTTCATTTATGAAACAGTGGTTACTTAGCCTATATTTGTAATTGGTTTTGAAATGGACTATTCCTGAAGAGGTGTGTGATCAAAGTTATTGTTCAATGAATAACGTTTTGATTAAATTTTTCGTTTTTTAAAGGGTTAAAGTAAAGTAAGTAAGGGTGCAAAGATCAGGAATCGATACAATCAAGTACCAATCCTGACCAAGGATACCAATGGGAAAGTGACAAACTCACAGTTAGACACCACAAACTAGAGCCAAGAGGTCAACCCTTTCCCAGCAGGTGACCACAAAGCACATATAAACAGACGCGCACAAAGACATAGCAAACACAAGACAGAACAAAAACATAAAAAGTCCACAAAAGAAGTACCGCCTTGGAACGGTCAGTAAAATATTTTACTGGAGGGCTTAAACCAGTTTTACGGCGCCAACCTCGCCCTTAATTCTGATGTGGACCAGGACGCTAAAACAAATATAGACTTCTCTTATTAAAAGAGTATTTAAAACGTCTAAAATGGGTGTCTTTTTAGTGTAAATGTCGGATGTTCAACACCTGTCTTACGTATGGGCTGTTCCTATTTTTTCACTCTTCAGCTGGTCTAATGGCCTAACTTAGAAAACTTAGAATAACTTAGAATTGTGCGTTATCAGCGGTTTTTTTGGGCAAAGTTATTGATAAATTCATAACTATAAATTCGAATTCAAAGATAGTATTCACAGACTAATAAGTATATAAAGGCCCTATTTATTACTACTATTTTGTAAATAATTGTGACGTCATTCATCCTATATTTATCAGTGTGCGTGGTTAAATTGTTTCGTGCCATAAAACAGAAACGAACTTTTTATTTTATTAAAAAATAGGAGCAAGAAGATGTAAAACTAACAAAAAGAATGGACTATAGGCGTACAAAGCAGAAAATATGAATAAGCAGAGAAAATAACCTAAGAAGGATTAAAGGCAAAACGCTGAAAATAGGTCATTTGATTGGTTTGTCCTGAGGTTTGTTTCAATGTCATCGAAGCATGTGTCAAATGTGGAAGCATCATCATCATGCTTGTAGATTTTTCCTATCACCCACAAATTCATGACTGGGGTTGGATTTCTTTCTATCTAAAGGAGGAAAATGCATGGGATATTATTTTGGAAGTCACAAACTTTCGACTATAAGTTGACTTTTTCTTTCCCCGCAGACAAGTATTGGGTTTTCATAAAAGACTGAAGATAACAAGTATTGATTTTAATAAAAGATCATTTTTTAAATGAATTTTCCCCCATGGAAAGTCTAAGCAAACACATGCGACCTACTGCTGGTTTTTTTCTTAATAAGAAGTGGGTGTCTTCCTATCATGCTAGTATACCATTTGTAAAATTTTGAGTGTAGTGGAGCATGGTATGGCGTGCTATGTTTAGAGTGGTGGATTTTAGTTTCTCTAAGATCAATACCCAGTCACATAAAGATCATTTTCTGACTTCTAAGAGAAGGGACTATGAATTTCACTTATAAAAAGATTATAATTAAATGAATAAATTCGCCACACACAACTCCTATAGCCTTGCCGCAATAATAAGAAACGCGAAAATCTGTAATATTATTTTATTACTTGCATTTTTCCGAACATTATGCTCAAATCTGGATTTAGAATCTCCTGCAGTGTCAAAATAAAATTGTTTCAAGGCTCTACTACCACTGCCCTGACCCCTAATCTCTTGGGAATTTCGACATTTTTAGGCTTTCTGAAAAGCAGGGGGGGGATTTAAACGGTGTAACAGCCATGTGAAGGCCTATTTATCTGTACTTAAATTTCTACAGGTAAGTGTCAAAAGTATCACACATTTTAAAATCGTGATTGCTTTGTACATACCAGTTTTATTTTTTAAGCACTGCCATTCAGTTAATAGTATCGATTCAATCAGCGTAGACACATATCCAACTGATCCAATACAATCAGTTTGATCCAGGTAAATACTGTTTGCTATGTGTGTAAGGACATTTCTACTAAAACAGCGTTACGTGGCTATTATGGACATTTTTTAAAAACACCTTTAACAGTGTTAAACGGTCAAAACATAATCAATTACACACAGTTAACCATTCATTTTCTGTAATTAGTTAACATACATTCTTTCAATGGTAACACTCCAGTCAGAAATAACCCGGGACCAAAATGATGATGGAATATCCCATTCAAATACATGCAAAATACATAATTCTGATGGGCCTTTTAAATTTTTATGGGCCCTTTGCAAAATTTGATGGGCCAAAGAATCCTTAATATCTATATTAGATCATAATTGACATGGGATTTGAGTAGCTTATATATGGGGTCGGCCAAAAATAAAGTCCTCCAATTTAGCCAAATGGTAATAGTTGTCTCACAAAATGGATTACGTAGATCCCATGATTATCACTGTCAAGTCTCAAATAAGTGGAATAAAATGCCCAATTTCTATCATCAGAATTATAAGAGCAAAACTAGCCGTAATACCAGGCAATATCTTTTGTCTAAATTCTGCCTGAAATGATTCACGATTATTAAATGCTCAATGTGATATAAACTGAAAACATACATCTAAGTCATTTTTTCGCGATTCTTATTTATGCAGCAGTACTTTATATGTACGATTCACTTTATGCTATACTGAACAAAAGTGAAAACGCTACACTACAATATTTTATATTTTGTGAAAAAGTATACTTAAGGAATAAAGAAACGCAACAGACAAAAATATAATTTCTGCGTGTTTAAATGACAATTTGGTGAAAAATCTTTTGAAAATTTCTTATTGAGTATTTATAGCATGTGATGAAATACCAAAACGTCATTTTAACGCTACATTTTACGCTACAAGATTAAAACATATGAAAACGTAAAATGTGACGTTAATGTCAGAATAAAGATCAAGAAACCCCGTCTTTTTCATGTTTGGTTATTTGGCGTCAACTTGACAATGTGCAGATTAAACAAACGTCCGATCATATTTGTAATGCAGTCAAATATTGCGTCAAAACACGCTACTTGAATGGCAAGATACACAATGGTAGTGAATAAACGATAAACGTCACTTAGAGCCGTCAGGTTTGGGTCGCTGGTGAATATATGGGATAAGATCAACCTAGAGACATCAGAACATGCTTTCTTGGGAAAAACTGACTTTTCAGATACCGTAGAAATACGCTGGTAAGGTGTTTATATTGACGTTAGCCAAACACAACACTGCATAATGCAAGAGAAAACATCTTATTACATGCCAAGAGTGAACACAAAACTTGTTAACAATAACCTAAACTTTGTCACTGGACCATTTTATCATTAGAAAAACACATAAAAATCATGGAAACCATTAAAACGTAAGATATTGAATTTTGACGTCAGAATTGAGATTTTTTGACGGTTGAAGATCTCTAGTTATAATTCTTGAACAAAACGTCCTTGTAATGAATAAATCTCAAGCTGAAAAGAAAGTTTACGCGTTTCACGTAGTATTCAGAGTTGACGTTAATGACGTTAAGCCGTTTCAGAATCCTACAGAAACGTCGCCATTTGACCATTTCCTTGATTAGCAATATATGCCAAGACTTTTTGAAACAAAAACCGATGGTTGATTAACACTTTGCTTTTATTGGCCCTTTTTCAGCAGTTTACTACGGGGGTCAGGCTGGTTACGAGCATACCAAAATGATCACGTAATCTATATTACGTTGAACCTGCTGTAATTTGACGTACACATACTGCTCCTATGGATAAATATCATTTGCACTAAAAACTTGCATCATATTGTATGCTTACAATGACTCGAAGTGTTTGTTGCGTTTCTTTATTCCTTAAGTATATTTACTAAAGCTTAATAATGTTTTCCAGACATCCAGCAAGCGATTCGTAGAAACTCCACCAATTTGTCTCTTTTGATATCTGAGTTATGTTCCTATTTGTGCTTGAAGCTTTATTCACTGAATTTTGCAATTGCGCATGCGCAATAAAGATTGTTGTGCTTATCAGAATTCGTCATACTTGTGTTGCATTAATACACAAGAAAACTGTCATATCACTTGAAACAAGCTCAGAAATCAGTTTCGAATTTATCAAATTTATAAAAAAAAAAGGTAAAATAGTGTCTCTATTTGACAAAAAGAAATAGGGAATATTATATATTTGGTATTCTTCGATGTATCACGATTTTTGACAGCTTTCTGTCTATTGCAAAATCAGGGAGACCTATCAGCACAGTGCTCTTACCATTTCTCAACCAGTAATGTGCTCAGCATAAGATGCAGCAACACATTGATTTTCCTATAGAGATTTCAGTGATACAATTTCAAGCTTGGCAAATTTGATGAAAAACCGGCTTTCTAAGGTTGCTTTTCTAAACGATCAAAACATATTTCTGGCTGTCACATGTCTAAGACTACCATTTTGTTCAGTTGGATCTGGCTGACAGTGGATTTCTGAAGGCTTAAACTGTGTTAGATTTCTGTTCAAATTTATAACCTGAAAATTGGATCCTGGTCACATTTAAATGATTTTCATGTGTTTCCTCGTGACACCATCCGTAAACCTTTTACTTTATGCATAACTAGTCTTTGAAAATTCAGATACACTTTCATTTGCTTTACTGCTTTGCATCATTTTGCATATAAATGGCAAATAATTCAGGTGTAGCGTTTTCACTTTTGTTCAGTATAACTTACATGGCGATCACTAACCTGAAACGACATCGAATGATTTAGGTGCACTTCGAATCGAACTATAGTCCCTACTATAGTAACTAAAGTTTGATTCGAACACCTATAGTCGCTACTACGGTGACGTCACGAACCTACTAAAGATGGTCGGAGCACCGTTACTCTAGTAGATAGGCTGGTTTCCTACTCTAGACCTATCTAGCACGATGGGTTCAAGATCTAGCACGATTGGTTCAAGATCGGTCAGTAGCCTCAAAATGATATGTTTTTTGTAAAATAAACCTAGCTGAGCAAAAGTTTTGGATTCACTTATTCGTAATTGATTATTAGAAAGCGCTGTGCAGTTTATAACATCCCTTTTGTATACGACGAGGAATTAAAGTGTGCCATACAGGGCTATTATTTTTGTTTACTTGCCAACCAACTAAAAGTTCCAACTTTAGTCGTACGGGTGTAACCGTGCGAGCGCATCTATTACATAAGAACTATAGTAGGAATTTTAGTTCGATTTGAAGTGCGCCTTAGTCAACTGTTGCATATTATCAATAAACTGGGTCAGTTTATGTCCATTCTACCAACAGTAATACTCCCGCGTTGAAAAGAACCGAAAATATGCCAAAATCCCATCTTATTACAGAAAAACACAGCAAACACACCAGGTTGAAAATTTTGTCAAAATACTGCAGCTTTTTCTACCCACATATCGAAAAGTTCAAGAGAAAATAACGTGAAAAGATGCACTTAAAGTCGATTTTTTGCGTTTCTTATTAATGCGGCAGTACTTTAATACTTACTCTATGGCTCCAAGCCTTTTTATGTTCAAACATAAGCCTCCTGTCGATATGTATGAGTTAAGGTGATTGTTCTCAAAGCTGTTTTTGTGAGACACTTAACCGATTGGGAGATATATAAAACTGTATGTTTAATGATGAAGACGCACATATCTGCCTTGTTGGCAGGACCCACAAACAGAAGAAATCTACAACCTAACTACTTAGTTGTGATACTAAGCACTGGTAGGTCTGATTTCCGGTTTTGTAATTTAATGTAATTAAAGACAGACAAGTCAATATCAATAGGGCAAATTATGGGGAGGCAGTTTTAACTTAACTTCATATAATTCTTCAATTAAATGTGTTCCAGACCAAAACTTAAAGCCATTTGCAAATGTTTGATAATTTGACGGATTTGCCAATCATGTTCAATTCATTTTACTCAAACCATTCACCAGCTTCTGCTTTAATACCTTCAATCAATCATAAACTTCTACGAATCGCCTCTTAGAAAATACAAGATGTAGAGGTAGTATTATTGATTCGTTATAAAAATAAGCATTTCCAGAGGTAGATAATTTCTACGGACCGAGGGACGATCAAAAATTATTTACACAGAAATCCTAAAATGGCATTTTCATAATGGTTTTGATCAATATTTCGGCCCATTGTCTATAATTCTAGGTATCACTGTACGATTAGACACCGTGGTATCGGATTTATGCGCATTAGAAGCAAGTCCAGGGGTACTTTGGTCAACCCTGATTTTCACTCTCCTAACACTTGGTGATAATTTCTTTATCAGACCGGAAGCCCTCTCTATGCCAGGCAGGTCCAGAAAGTTTCAGTAAAACCTGTGCTCTTTCCTTTTTGGGATTGCCAGGTCAGTGTATTCATGGGCGGGAGCAGCGGAAAATTTAAAAAAAGTACGGTCTCCCCAAACTCTAAAGAATTTAGGAAAAGCAATCTGGCGAAATCGAGACTATTGACACTTGGTTTGTTTTACTTGAGTTTCTGAACAAGAATAAGTGTAGAAATTACTTGTGTTCTTTGCACATTAAACTATATAGGAAATTCCAATAGTAAAGTGAGACTTTGGTATCACTGTACGATTAGACACCGTGGTTTCGGGTGCAATAGGATTTATGCGCATTAGAAGCAAGTCCGGGGGTACTTTGGTCAACCCTGATTTTCACTCTCCTTACACTTGGTCATAATTTCTTTTTCAGACTGCAAGCCCTCCTTATGCCAGGCAGATCCAGAAAGTTTCAGTAAAATCTGTGCTCTTTCCATTTCGAGAAATGAATTTTGCCGGGTCAGTGTATTCATGGGCGGGAGCAGCAGAAAATTTGAAAAAAAAAAAAGTATGGTCTCCCCAAACTCTAAAGAATTTAAGAAAAGCAATCTGGCGAAATCTAGACTTTTGACACTTGGTTTGTTTTTCTTGAGTTTCTGAACAAGAATAATCGAGATTTTTGTTCCAGAAGTTGTCATTTAGAAATCACTTGTGTTCTTTGCACTTTAAACAATATAGGACATTCCAATAGTACAGTGAGACCTATTATAACTGGCGTTTGTTGTTTACAATCTATCTTAATTTATCGCTAATAGCATGTGTCATCATCGATCTATTATAAATATAACGATTTTGACAGGTTGGTGTAGTATTTAAAGTTTGTATAGGGCATGTAGTTAATCGTTTCTCAACACTGACTGTCTGTTTCTTTTACTTGTAAATGCTTAAGCAACATGAAAAGTTGCGGTGGTTAGAGATTTATATTATAGCAAGTGACCAAAATGGAAAATATTTTGAACACTAAAATGTCTATCTAATATTTGATTGGCCCACTTACAGTAATGTTAAGGAAATAGTTTTGTATCCCTAACATCACCAATTCAGTTTTTCACAAATGACTGCCGATTACTTTAATGGTCTCAAATTACAACAATAAAAACAGAGCCAATACACTACTGCAAGTATTTTGTCACCATTCCCAGACAAAACATAATCCCCAAAAGAAGCAAAAAAATCTACTCAATCATTAGTAAACACATCGAATCTTTAGAAGATGCCTGATTTGTGTTAGCCTGGTTTCTTCCCCTAGATCTACCTATCTACGGGTCAGGTATAAGCTAATCCAGATGGTCAAAAATTTGACCTTCAACGAGAATCTCAAGATAGGTGTGACCTTAAGGAAGTAACTCTGAACTGTGAAAAATGGCGCGGATGATTGAGTGGATGATTCATGAGAGCTTTAGATACAATGAAATCAACTAAGTTTGAAGCAAGTCTCCAGTATCTTAATGTGTATTTGTTTTTTCGCAAAACTCGCTTTACTTTAGTAATTAAAATGAATATAATATCGTAACTGTCTAACAGTTTGCAGCCCACGCTAAATTTGAAACGTAACAGGTCATCTCATTGGTCCATAAATAAACTTATCACAGCCAATAATAGAATAGAGGATACCTGTTGTCGAATTGAGACGATAACAGGGCACGAAGTTTAATTTTTTCACCAACTGTCCTCAATGCAGGCATAACACATGGCAAAAGAGCAAGTTTGTTTTTTAAAGAACTATTTAATTAGCACCCTACGACCTCGGAAGTAATAAACTCACCAGTTTGACACCTGGATGGAAAATTATTTTTACTTGTCCTGCAAAAATGTACCATTTTGTACATATAAACTCATAACGCATCAACAATATAATCCAAAACAAAAACCTGTACATGGCATAAGTATTGTAAAAAATACTTCAAAATGGTGCCGACCCAGTATGCCGCATGTAATTTTGACAGCAGAGTATACAGATAGCAAAAATTGTATATCTCTGTGATGGCTCAATGGATTCTGATTAAATAAAAACTGTGAAGCTTCTCATAGTCTGTTGCATCTTTAACTGTCATTTTATTCACTTGTCACAGGTGTAGGGATGTAAAAGGGAGAAAAAGTAATAAAAATAGTGTAATTTAAACCAGAAATAAGGGCTTTTAGGCAGATTTGAAGCAGTTTAAGTAGGAAAACCCCCAACTGTACTACCAAAATTTATGATAAACGTGACGAATTTGATTTTGAAATTGTCAATTTCCAATTTTAGATGGTGATGTTCCTCGTTCTACATCCTATGGTGTCTATATCTCTCAACTCATTCGTTTTGCTAGAGCACCTAGCAATGTTGCTGACTTCAACACTCGCAATAAATTGTTAAATCAGAAACTTCTTAAACAAGGCTATCGGTATCATAAACTTCGCAAAACATTTTCAAAATTTTATAGACGATACTATGATTTGATTTCTAAATTCTAAGTTGGACTTAAATCTATCTTGCGCCAAGGACTTTCGGAACCTGATTTCTATGGTGACTTGGTGTATAAATTGAAGAAGATTGTTGGCTTTAATAATTTTTCAGCGCAGTTCATTAAAATAATTTCCCATTACAAAAAGATTGGCTATAACATTAATGTATTGCAACAGACTGCATGCTTGGTAGTCAACCCAATCACGGTTGGCAACTTTGC
This sequence comes from Loripinus fragilis, assembly GCA_964019695.1. Taxonomy (NCBI): domain Eukaryota; kingdom Metazoa; phylum Mollusca; class Bivalvia; order Lucinida; family Lucinidae; genus Loripinus; species Loripinus fragilis. Next base: position 102,073,663 of record OZ026515.1, read on the forward strand.
TTTCCTCTTTAATTGCATGCCAGTGGGTCTGACTTTAGACTCTATGATGGTTCCAACTTAAAGACTTATCTATTGATGAGATGGTAGGGGCCTGATGCTTTGACTGTTTGTCGGGCCCACCGGGGTTCACCTGTAGGATTCTTTTTGCTCCGGTATTCAGTTTAATTTACTATTGAGTCCTTATCCTTGCTTTATCTCCTTGTTATATCTTGATTTATAAGTTTTAGGAGATGATGCATTGATAAGTTAGGGGTCTTTCATGCAAACCAAATATCTATGTGTCTTGATCCACATCTGAATTAAGGTTGAGGTTGGCGCCGTCAAACCGGTTTAATCCCTCCATCAAATTATTTAACTGACCGTTCCAAGGCGGTACTTCTTTTGTGGATATTTTATGTTTTTGCTCTGTCTTGTTTTTGCTATGTCTTTTTGCGCGTCTGTTTATATGTGCTTTGTGGTCACCTGCTGGGAAAGGGCTGACCTCTTGGCTCTCGTTTGTGGTGTCTACTGTGAGTTTGTCGCTTTCCCATTGGTATCCTGGGTCAGATGTGGTACTTGATTGTATCGATTCCTGATCTTTGCACCCTTACTTACTTTAAGTACACACCTGACCCTCAGCTCTTTATGCTGATATATCAGAAATCAGCTCAGCATGAATCAGAACAAACAAGGTGACAAACATTATCTCTGTAGTTTAACCCAGAAATAAGCCAGCTTCCCTGTGGTAGATAAGAGATGCACATGCAATCACTCTTTCTCTCAGTAATTGACTCTTAATCTTCAAGGCTCTGATAAAATAGCTTAGTTTGCTATTACAATACCTGTAAAGAAATTCTCACCCGTTATCAATTTCACCAAATTCATAGGAAGAGCTAATCATTTTCATAAAGTTGAAAAATCATGGCAAAAAGAAATGTTAAACGTGCAAATTCACAGTTTTTTTTTCAAATAAGGAATAAGTGTTCTCCTAAAGGAAATAAATCAAAATATCTACCTCATACAGACTCTAGATGTCAATTAAGATGTGCTAATAAACAGTCTAAGGGAAGTAACTATACACCTCACTCTGAATCTAAATGGATATGGGTTGAGGCGGAAAGCGAATTTGGCAGAGCAAAATCATACAGTCTCTGGAAATAGAATAGTAGATATAACTAAGTAGGTGGAAACAATTAATTCACTGTATAGTGATCACATTAAAAGCAAAAAGTAGTGTTAAAAATAATTTTCAAATAAATAAGGAAAGTAAACATGGATTAGCCTGGAAATTTCAATTTAAATGCAGTGGTTGTGGATTTCTATCAACTCTCTACAGTACTTCTCCGATTCTGAATTCAGAGAGATCTGCGGCTATCAATACCAACTTAGCAATTTGCTATAATGGACAAGTCTATGGGAATTTCAAGAGCCAATCTTTTATTTACATCCCTTGAAAATCCAACACTAAGTACAAGCCATATGCAGAAACTGACAGACAAAGTGAGCCAAGCAATTATAGAACAAAACAAAAAGGACATGTCTGACATACTGCGTATTGTGGAACAGCACAATGCCATGGCTGGCCAGAAAAATTCAAAGCATATACATGTTAGTGTATCCATGGATGGCAGGTTCAATGCCCGTGGATTTAAATCTTCATATAAACCAGGGGAAAATTCATCTCAAGCCTATAGAGTAACCATGGAGAATGTAAAAAAGGATAAATACATTATTGGACTTGCCGTGGAAAACAAATTGTGCTGGACTTGGGCCTAGCTACAGAACCGTACTTTTGATGTTATTTGCCCTGATGGGCATGCTGGGTGTGCATTCGCAGTCCCATATTTATAGCCACATTCAGAAAGAAGGCTGGCCTATGATATCTCAGAGGATCTTTCACTAGAAAATCTCTGGATCCGGTCCATCACTACTAATGGAGACACAAAGCTGTACCTTGGTTTGCAAGATTTTTACCACTAGCTCAGTGCAGCCTGGTCAGTTTTTCACCAGCTAGATCCACATCATCTTGGGTCAAGACAAGAAATGAAAGCAAGAGGAGCACAGTTTAGTGTTAGTTCAAATGCATGAGCGCAAAAAGTTGAAGCATTTAACCGGGCCACAGTTTCAACTATGAACAATGAAACAAACTACTTAAGAAATTTTAGAGGCAGGCTTGCAGCCCAGATCTTGAAAACTAATAAAACTATGGCCAATTCCGTTAAAAGAAAACTTGAATGTGTCTCTGGAACAAAGCTATCCGAGAAGAGCTCTCATCATCTGGAAATGATTTCTAAAACATATAATTATTGAAAAACTTTCTAAAACACAGGATTCTATAGAAAAAAGAGGATCACAAATAGATCCAGATTAATATTTGACTATCACTTAACCTGTTCCAAAGTGACAGAGGACCCAGACTATATATTAGAGCAGGCTGTGGGACAGTGGCATTCATACACTCATCCAGATCTACCAGGCGTCCAGGCCCCTCAACTAAAAAGAAAAGGTGAAGAAAAACAGCCAGCTGAGCAAAGTAAGTAATTTTTAATGATAATGACACTGACTTTCTGAAATTGTCCATAAATAAAAATAATAAATTATATCATTCCACTCTTATGATATAGACAAAGATTATGCCTGCAGATGTCCTAAAATTTATGTTATTTAATGTAAACACTGTATTAAAGAGCTAAAACATATCTTGATCAGCTGTAAAACCAAAGATTGGTGGAAGCTAAAACAGCTTGTATTTGTTGAAACAGGCTGAAAACACCTCAGCTCTGATGTTTAATGCTATTCATCCAGATTGACAAGGCAGAGTCGCTTTCTATCTCCATGATCGAAACATTTCATATTTAAAAAGCACAATTTCCTGCTGTTATTGGTGAAATTGTTTTCAAAAGTAAGGTGTTCAGTATTTATACAACATTTAACATTGCACAGATGGCTGGCTTGCAATATTGGGGATATATCAAAGCCATTCGATGCTAACTTCTGGTTTTATGATCTGTACCTGGTAATCTAGGGTCTTTGAAGCTTAACTGACCATAAAAAAATCCTGCACCCAGTCCAAATATTGCACTGCCCATTTCTTTGCAATTCTGAAGTGTCATTTAGTTTTTCCTTGCAAATTTTAAAGAAATTCTTCACTTTTTTAATTTAAAATTAACTTTAAATCTATTTCAAAAGATAAAAACCAATGTGATGTAACAGAAATAATCAGATCAGCAGACGACACTGGGTATTAAGTTAAAAGGCGTATAGAATGCACTTTGGATTTATTTGGAGCCTTGTTTTGCAAATTCTTCATTTTCAATTTTAAATTAAATTAAATTGAAATTCAAAATGACTCACTAGACTATAAACCATATAATCCCCTGCTTTGTCATACTATAATCCATTAATATTCCAAATTTAAGCCAATTATCTTAAAAAGTCTCCGAAATATTGGAATTTAAAAAATCTCAACAGGGCCGTGATCTAGGTGTCAACCTGTTGAAATTTTAGCCCATCCAAACAATGTATAATGCACTTAATCAAGAGATTGTCACATGTTCGACAACACTCGTTGGCTTCCAGCAGTAGATTATTTGAAAACATAATCCATTTCTCACTTAAAATGACTATGAATGCCCCTAACATCACCGATTTAGTTTTTCACAAATCACTATCGATCACTTTAATGGTCTCAAATTACAACAATAAACACAGTGCCGATGCACTATTGCAAGTATTTTGTCACCATCCCCAGACAAAATATAGTCCCAAAAAGAAACAGAAAATTCTACTCAAACATGAGTAAACACAACAAACCTATATAAGATGCCTAATTTGTGTCACCAACTGTCCTAAATGCAGACATATCACAGAGCAAGTTTGTTTTTAAAGAACTAGTTCAGCACCCTATAATCTCCGAAGTAATTAACTCACCGCTTTAACACCATATATACTAAATGATTTTCAAACACATGCACATAATATACATTTTGGGTAGCAAATTCATATGATTATACATGAATATATATATTTCAGAAAATTGGTATGCGCAGATGGGGTGGGTATGGAAAATCCCAGCCGCGCATATGTACTAATTCCATAGCTAAAGGAACGGTCATTATTTATCAGCCGAGGGGGGTGGGGAAATTTTGACAAATTTGGCAAAAATTGTCTGACCCCCATCGATTCCATCGTCACACACACACACACACACACACACACACACACACACACACACACACGCACGCCTTGATGAAAGATAAACTTTGTAGACATGCAAATTGAGGCTTGGCGATTATCTTGCTCTGTTGATTATCACCATTGTTAAGAAATGCACGTTAAACTTCAATTTTATCAATTTAGTACAATGTATAGGCTGATCAGTGTTTTTCAACATTGCATAATGAATATAAATAGCATTGTAAGTGCTAATACTTTGTGTATAATGGCAGTTTAAGAGCACAATGCTGCAGCTATAACACATTATAAATTAGGGTGTCTGGGGCCGTAGCCCCCCAGAAGCCAACAACATTTTACCGAAATGCAACCAATTACGCATATCCCCCAGTAAAATCTGACATTTGATCATGTTACCCCCAAGAGAGGACGAAATTTATTTTGCCCCCCCCCCCACCTCCAGCAGACCCAAATATCAATTTATTCCCCCCCCCCCCCCAATTCCTCCACCACCCCCTCACTCCCCTGCTGATAAATAATGACCCTTCCCTAAGTTACCCCCAGGATGTACAAGATTATATATCCAGCTGGGGAAATTGCATTCATTCGCTATTGTATAAGTTGTTTCGTTGGATAATTATCTTAAAGTTCATATAAAATTTACTTACATTTGCACCCTGGAGATCGCAAATTAACTTTCACCCGATTGGATGACTAACAAACGGTTGACAAGCGTTCAGCCAAACCCTGATTAGAGACCTGAAGCAGAGTAGACAAAACATTTCATGCTTGGATTCTGCAATGAAAGCTAGCTATGACTACAAATAAACATAGGTACTGTAAAGGAATTTTTTGAAAAAATGTTTCCAGTAAAGTAGGCTAAGCCGGTATAAGAGCAATTCTGATAACAGTGTTGTACTGGTCCTGTCAAGTCATCAGCCATCGTCTACGCCCATTGCAATAACTACTCTGTGCACTACTGGGGAGTTCCTGGGGAGTTGGCCGACCACGGAAATCCCATGCACAAGAACATGTGGTCGGCCTCTTTCTTGATCCAGGCTTTGAACCATCAACATCGTTGTGTGCAATAGAAGTCCAGGAGAGCAAAGAGGTAAGTTAGTAGACTAACAAACTACTAACGATATACTAACCATAAGAGTATAACAATTGGTGACGATGGTAAATTAAAGGTTAATTACCGGGGAGTTTAATCAGTTAATTAATTAATTTTTGTAGAAGATTGTACTTGTTAAAAAATCAGTATTTTTTCTACAGCCATCTTGTAGTAAATTTCAGAAGGCCGTTTTCGCGAATTCTAAAGTCCTATTTGGGTTATTTTTCATCTAAAACATAGTTATAAATAATTTTTTGCAGTTTCAAAGTATTTTTTGTCCGTTATTTAGCCAGAAAAAGATAATTTGTAAATTTTGAATACGGGAATTCCGTATAGCTTTTTCCTCCATTTCTGAAATTCAGAAGTCATTTGAACAGGTAGCATTTTTTGTATAATTTCTACTGCTAAATGTTATTACTTAGCATCTACTCACATTTAGTGTCCAACTACTAACCTTTTGTGCTAATTTACATTCAGTAGTATTTATTAATTACATCAACAATCATGAACATCTATGAATGCTCAGAGGCAGATTTGGCCACTATACCAAAGATAGGCACCAAAACTGCCAAGGCAATAAAGGACCTGGTGCAGGAAGTGAAAAAGGAAACACATGCCCCTTTGACAGTCAACGACTTGACGGCTGTCAAATACTCTGTGGAGTTTTGGACAGAGCTCCTTGATAAGGGGACCCTGTCCATAGACTACACACCTGTCAGTTGGCATGGAGAAGAGAAGGGTCATGAGGTCAAGTATGTGACAGAGGAGACCTTTAAAGGTGGCATGTCCTTCATAGCAGAGCAAATAGAAAAGATTGCTCATAGGCTAGACACTATTAGTGTACTTATCCCCACAGTATATCCACCAGGGATTACAGGGCCATCTTATATGGCAGGTACCCTTGATCCGGCAGTCAAGCCCAAAGAGGAGAAAGCAGATGTTTTGGAAGGGGTAGGCGCTATGGCTGATCCCCCTCCTGTGGGTTCACCCAAAGAGGCTTCTCCAAAGGCACCTGCTAAGCTAAGCGCTAGTGAATTGATTAGCAAGATCACTACGATTATGCCGAAGAGTGGGGTATATGGGAAGGACTTCAAAAAGGCGGAACCCCATTCTAAAAAGGGTGAAGCCTCTAAGGATCCTCCCATTGATACTTCGGACAAGGGTGGCCAGAAGGTTGATAGAGATAGGTCTAGGTTCCCTCAGCCTCCCAAAATGTCAGTGTTCACCGGGGACCCAAATAAACAATCATGGCTAAGCTTCATCTCCAAGTTTGAGAGAATAGCCCAGAGGAGAAAATGGACGGCTCAGAAGAGGTTGGATCGATTATTCGACTGCCTCTCTGAGACTGCCCTAGAATATGCAAACCGATGTGAGGGTCAAAATGACTATGTGCAGCTTAGGGCTGAGCTGGCACGTAGGTTTGATCTTCATGATACCCCGGTGGCCGCTTGACAGAAGTTGCATACAATCCGTCAAAAGGAGGATGAGGGGCTGGAGGTGTTTCTGCAGCGGGTTCTGTCAGTCTGTTTGGATGGCTTTCCACAGACTGACGCAATCAATCTGCAGCATGTTGCAACCGAGGCATTCTTGAGAGGGACCAAACATAGAGATGAGGCTATAGTGGTCATTAATGAAAGTCCCACAAACATTTAGCAAGCCTGTAAACGGCTGTAAACAGTAATTGCTAATAAACAAGCAATAAGTGGGCAGAAAGTTTCCTTTAAGGAGAGAGTTTTTACCGCACAGGAGGAGGACAGGGTTTCACGCATCAAGCAGAGGCTTGATTCCTTGTCCAGCTGCTTCCGTGAATCATTCCGTTTGCCGGCTTGCAGTGATGGTCGCAATATGAGGGGAGATAGCCCTGCAGAAAATTTCAGGCAAAGAAATTATTGGGACGCCAGTTACTGCCAAAGATCACCATCTTATGGTAGGGACTGGCGTCACAATGATTCGTGAGGGAATTATGAGCCACGTGATTGGCAATCCAGAGGGCACTCTCCTACACAGCGATCATTCCGTGAAGATTATCGGGGTTGGGACTCTCCTGGGAGGTCTCCTTTTCAGGATAGGCAATATGAGTCGGGGAGTTCACATCGTGAATACTCCCCATCCTATAGTGGCTATGCCAGAGGTCAGTATGACAGACAGTAGAGGGATAATTACTCTTCTCCTAGCCGGTCATACAATCAGCCTTCAAATTATCAAAATAGGCCTCAAAACTATGCGTCTCAGAGTCCAAAGCCTCCAGATAAACGTGGACCTGTTTCTGCAGCTGTAAGGCAGGCCAATTGCAATGAGGAGTCGTAAATCTCCAACGGACTAGGAGTGAAGGCGACGAACGCCTAGTCCCGTTGAGTGTATATGAGGGTCGCCAGTACGAAATATTCGAGGTATCATTGCCTAGTAGTAGGAACTTAACCATTTCTGTTTCAGCATGTATTAATGGCTATGAAACCGAGGCTGTAATTGACAGTGCAGCCATGATCACATTGATTCAAGAGAAATATTTCCGATCAATTTTCACTCCGAATGAGTGGGGAGTGTCCGTCTGCTCACCGGCATAGGTGGGGAGCATGTCATGGGTAAGATGGTGCATAATGTTCCATTTACTTTTGGGGATCAGACTTTCCTGCATACAGTCTGTGTTGCTCCAATAAAAGAACTCTGCCTATTAGGCTTAGACTTTTTGAAGGCAACAGGCTGTGTGCTTGATCTTGCCAGTGACATTCTCGAGATAGCTGGAAATGTTTTTCAGATTTAAGTGGCTGCATCGCCTGAATTGCAAGTCTCGAGAGTAAGTGTAGCCAAAAGACCAGTAATACCACCAAACACTGTGGGTTACATCAGAGGTAATTTGGAAACTGACATAGATGGCACATTTATGTCCAGCCATCTAATAAAAAGGCTTTAGTTTCTCGTTTGTTTGGTCATGGATCGTCAATCTGAATGAAAGTGATCAATGAATCTGATAAGTATGTCTCTTTCAAGAAAGGTAGTTTAATAGGTCATGCAGAATCAGCTGACTTAGTACCAGACGCAATGGTCAATTGTGATATAAACAGGTGTGTGACTCAGCCGCAAGGGTTTGCAGAGCAAAATGTCAATGAGGCTCAAGAATTACCAGAACATCTGAAAAAATGTATGAGGATAATATTTGGGAACTTTCATCAGAAGAAGAACAACAGTTCAAAGTTTCTTAATTGAATTTTCAGATGTATTTTCTAAAAGTGATTTTGACTTAGGATGTTTGTCTGGGGTGGAGCATAAAATAACCACATATGATTGTCTGGGGTGAAGCATAAAATAACCACATATGATGAAATTCCGCATGCAGAAAAATTTCGAAGGACTCCACTCCAATTTCAAAAAGCTGAACAGGAGTACATAGAAAAATTGCTCCAACAAGGTGTAATTGAGCCTTCAGTGTCAGAGTGGTCTGCTGCTCCTGTATTAGTTCGTAAAAAGACCGGCGAACTACGTTATTGTATAGACTATAGGGCCCTTAATGCAAAAACATATAAGGATAATTTTAGTTGCCCGTTGATAGATGACTGCATGGATCTCTATATGGCAAGAAGCTGTTCTGTGTGTTAGATCCGTGCTCGGGGTACTTTCAGATTCTGGTGGAAGAAAGTTCTAGGCATAAGACCTCATTCAACACGCGCTTCATTGTGTGCCTGGATGACATTATTGTGCTCGGAACCGATTTCCAAGACATCATCGGCCCGTTACGCAAGATATTCATCCGCTTCAATACTCACAATCTAAAATTCAAACCTAGGAAGTGCCAATTTTTCAAATCTCAAGTTGAATTTTTAGGCAAATTAGTAAGTGGAAGTGGAATCGCGATTTCCCCAGATAAACTGAAGGACGTTAAACAATGGCCTGTCCCCTCAAACGCGAAAGAATTATTTTCATTCTTAGGGTTCATGAATTACCACAGGAATCACATACCAAATTTTGCTAAGGTCTCAGCTGACTTATATGAATTAGCACATGCAAAATTGTATGTCTGGACTGGTAAGCTCAGTCCTCTTTCGAAGCACTTAAGGAGCTTGCGTTATCCGCGCAAGTTCTCTCTCATCCCTCTCAGGATGGGTTATTCATCCTAGATACTGACGCCAGTGACAAACAAATAGGTGTGGAGCTATCCTAAATTCAAAATGGGGTAGAAAGGCCCATCTGCTATGCCAGCCATGTACTAATGAAGCAGCACAGAAATTACTGCACTACGCGTAAGGAATTGTTATCCATCATGAAGTTCTGCCGCCAATTCAGACATTATTTGTTAGGTCCGTTCTTCATCATCCGAACTGACCACAACAGTCTTGTCTGGCTTACGCATTTCAAGCATCTTGAGGGTCAGCTTGCTCGGTTCATGGAGGAGCTGTCGCAATATAATTTTAAAATTGTCCATCAGCGTGGCGCAGAACACAATAACGCGGATGCTCTGAGTCGAATAGAGGATATCTTGCTCCTTGCGACTGCTAAAGAGCTGGAACTAGGATTGAAAATCTCCCATTTGGAGGACACATTACTGCAGCAAAGTGCATAGACAGTGGGCCAGATTTAATGATGATGTGGATGATGTAGTTCCCTAAGCGGTGCGCAGCGTTCGTGCTGGGCTTGCAGAGCAAGCCCTGTCAGGAGCTAATCCAGTCTCGAATTGGGTTGTCCGTTTGTCATACCTCCAGCTACGGGAAGCCCAACAGAATGATTCTTCTCTGGGCGCGATTACACACTGGCTTGAATACTCCTATGAACCATCAAAAAGAGAACTTTTATTTTGTAGCCCTGAAACTAGGTCACTTTGGTTAATGCGAGATCAACTGTCGTTAGATCAAGTTTATTATTTTACTCCTGGGAACGAACTGACACCGTGTCAACATGCCTCGTTGTGCCATCCGACCTACAGTCCAAAGTACTGTATCACTGTCATAATTCAAAGGATTCTGGACATTTGGGTCAACAAGAGACCCTCGATAAACTTAAGGAAAGATTCTATAAGTATGGAATGTCCAGAGACAGTGATCTGTACGTCAAACAGTGTTCTGTTTGTAATACCAATATAAAAATGGGGAATAGGACGTATAGAAGTGGCCTGGAGTGTTTTCATGCCAGGTATCCCATGGAGCGTGTCCATATAGATATCTTAGGACTTATAAACCCAAAGACAAAGTCTGGTTCTTCATACATACTTGTCATGATTGATCAGTTCACAAGATGGGTTGAGCTTGCAGTTTGCCAGCCCAAAATGCAGAATTAACAGCTAAAGCGTTCTTGTCGCATTTTGTAACAATTTTGGTTGCCCATAAGAAGTCCACACTGACCAGGGGCGTAATTTTGAGAGTGATTTATTCCAGGCATTTTGCAAACTTCTGGAGATCACTAAGATGAGGACTACACCCTACCACCCCTCCTCGTATGGTCAGGCCGAGGTTTTTAACAAATTAATTCTGCAAATGATAAGATCCTACATTTCTAAGGGCTTGAAAGATTGGGATGAGCATCTTCCCCTTAATTCCATGGCTTTACACTCCATGAAAAACAAATCAACTGGTTTTTCAGCCAATATGTTAATGTTGGGGAGAGAAGTAATACAACCCATTGATTTGATGCTTGGGTTGAATAGACACACTGCCCAGGACCCTCCAACTTGGGTCAAAAACCTATCCCACAATCTCTCAGAAGCTCACAAATTGGCCAGGGAGAAGATTGGCGAGACTCAACTGCTCCAAAAGAGAGATTATGACCTCAGAGTACTTCAAAAATTCTATGATGTTGGTGACGTTGTTTATATACGAGACTCGTCTACCAAGATTGACATCAGTTCCAAAATACGACCGCCATGGAACGGTCCATTGATTGTAATAAGATCTCATCCCCCACTCTATAAACTTCAGGGTAGAAAGAAAACCCTGACTGTCCATCATGACTGGTTAAAACCTTGTCACGATTCTTCTTTCCCTCTATGGTTGCAAAGGAAAAGGCATTTCCTCCTTGATACTTTGCTCATAGATGAGGGGGAGGATGGTGATGATCTTGGGAACCAGAGCAGAACTTTGCCCCAGACCTAGATGCATCCTTCGATCCTGATGCTACCTTGCCATATATGCAAGGTATGGACTTAGATGCAACATTATTGTACATGCCAGGGGATGACAACGATTCTTCCGTTTTGTTAGATACGGGAAATGACCATGTATTAATAGATAATGTTGGTGATACCGAGAATATTTCTCATTCAGCCCCTGGTGACCTGTGTCCGCAATCCACAACTAGCAGGTCAGGTAGGAAGATCAATCTGCCTGCTCGGTTTTTGGATTAGTCTGTCACGTGCACCTGCATTGATGGTGATAATATTAGTATATGTATTGTATGGTTACTGTCAATGTTGGTGTTATCTGCATACATGTATGAGAGTGCTCATATTAGTCTATGTATTGTATGAGTGCAGGTGCTGTGGACCCTCTTACCTTATGGTATCTGTGTGGGTGTTGCTCATATTAGTCTATGTATTGTATGGGCGGTGTCGACGTGGGTACCATGCTGTCTTAAAATGTTTGGCTATCTGCACTGATGGCGTCCATATTAGTCTATGTATTGTATGGGTGGTGTCAGTGTTGGTTCTCTTGGATGTGATATCCTGGGTGCGGGTGCCTGTATTAGTCTATGTATTGTAGGGGTGCTTGCGATTGGGTTGTCAATTTGCATAGGATATCTGCATTGTTTGTGTCCATATAAGTCTCTGTATTGTATGGATAGTGATAATGTTGGTGTCCCTATCTTGATACGGCATCCTCGGTGGAAGTATCAGTATTAGTCTATGTATTGTATTGGTGTTTTCGGCGGGGTTGTGCTGAGAATTTACTATAGTACTTGTACTGGCAGTTTCTGTATTAGTCTATGTATTGTATAGATGCTGTCAGTGTAGGTATTTTGGAAGTTTTGTGGTATATGTTTTGTCAGTGGATTATTAGGCTATGTATTGCATACCCACTGACCATTCATGCACCAGTATCCCTTAAATATTAGGGATTTATCCCATATCAGGTACGTCTTGCGATATTAGTCTATGTATTGTATTGTGGATGGACTGGGTATGACGATATATGTGCACCCTGCTCCTGGGGGGGTTCTAGAAGTTCAGGGGCTGCCCGTTACCTCTAGGACAGCGCTGCTTGTACCTTCGTACTTTAAGGCAGACTTGGGGTTCCGCCCAAGCTGGGTAAAAGTCTACACAAATTCAGAGGTTACGTCCGTTTTAGTCGTCCAATTAATGGAAAAAACAGCTGAGAACCGAGATGGACCTGTTTTTCTATTTCTTTGCAGATGGCGACCAGTGCAAAGAAGAGTCGATTTGCCCATACATGTGAGGTGTGTGATCTCTCAACCACCCATCTCAACAAACATACTCTAAGGACTCATGTACCCTGGTATGTGAGTCCATCCACTGCGTGCGTGGATTGACACAAGACTGAGGGTTTTGGCAAAGACCGTGACCGCTTCCACAAGGGTCATAGGCTGATCAGTGGGGAAAATTTGTTGGGGGCCTGGTTTCTGCTGATGAATGGGCTATTCCTATTCATGAGCAAGGAACTTGGCCTGAATTCCTCCACTGACCTCCTTACCTTAGCAGCGGCACAGCACCTTCCCAAGGCTCTCAAGATCTCGGAGGAAGAATAGTTCTACTTCCGAGAGTTTGATTTGAGAGCGGGTTTGGAGCCTTTGTCTATCGGCGATTACATGACTTTGCTCCCTACACGGCTTTGCATAATTGGACATTCAGCTGTCATGACTGCACTGCTGGCCAAATTCACTGTGCAAAGCCATTCTGCTTTCGTAAGATATGCCGAGTATTTGCAATTTGATGGCTCCTTACCTTTCCTTGGCTTTCCCCAGATGAAAATGGGAATCATCGGTTCACATTGTCATCTGGACAAGCTCTCGAGTCGTAAGGATATGACCTTGTTGGACCTGGAGACTATGGAGACTGACATGAAAATTCACCTTCCCTTTGTCATTGCTAACTATGTTTACCCTACAAAATGGGATTTTATTGGTGATCGTGTGCGGGAGGACCCCAGGATTAAACTGACTTTTGGGATCCATCCTCACATGATCGTCAAAGCACCCTTTTCGGCAGCATTTGACCAGCCTCGTCGTCTGGAGGAAATGTTGGGAAGGCATCCCGAGGCAGTAGGAATTGGTGAGGTTGGCCTGGACTTCACTGCAACTTGTAGGTGTAGTTCAGGTCATGACAGCAGAAAATGCATATGCCGAGTATTTGCAATTTGATGGCTCCTTACCTTTCCTTGGCTTTCCCCAGATGAAAATGGGAATCATCGGTTCACATTGTCATCTGGACAAGCTCTCGAGTCGTAAGGATATGACCTTGTTGGACCTGGAGACTATGGAGACTGACATGAAAATTCACCTGCCCTTTGTCATTGCTAACTATGTTTACCCTACAAAATGGGATTTTATTGGTGATCGTGTGCGGGAGGTCCCCAGGATCAAACTGACTTTTGGGATCCATCCTCACATGATCGTGAAAGCACCCTTTTCGGCAGCATTTGACCAGCCTCGTCGTCTGGAGGAAATGTTGGGAAGGCATCCCGAGGCAGAAGGAATTGGTGAGGTTGGCCTGGACTTCACTGCAACTTGTAGGTGTAGTTCAGGTCATGACAGCAGAAAATGCATTGCGAGCAAAATCAAGGCTCAGCGCCGATTCCTCCGTTCTACCCTCCAGCTGGCGAAACGGTTAAATAAGGTTCTTGTTGTGCATGTCCGGGATCACTATACTGGAAAGGCGGCGAAGGAGTTTATCTCGCTCCTTCAAGAATTAGACGTGTGCAGCCATCCAATACACCGCCATTGTTTCACTGGGAATGAGACTGAATTTAAGCAGTGGACTGAAATGCTTCCCAATTGCTTATTTAGCATTGGCCCTATATCCCTGAGAAAAACAAGCACTGTTAATGCTATACGCACTTTTGGATTGAGCAAACTTATGCTAGAGACGGATGCTCCTTATATGCAGAACCACAAGCGACCGTGGCATGTCCATGCTGTTGCTGAGGGGCTGGCAGAGAAACTGAATTTGTCTGTTTTCGAGGTCATGAGAGTCTGTAATATGAATACTGCCAGGTTGTACAGCTTGACCTGGTAAGACTCTTCTAACGCACCACTGCTTGTCTGAATTTTGTGATCAGGATTTGCATAGCTACCTTTAATTTCAATTAGTCTATTTTAACTGTCACATTGGTCTGAATATTAGTATACTGGGTACCCTGATCCCTTCATGCGATGAGCCTATGTGTTGTCATGTGGGGGCTCTCAGAGTTTCCAGTTAGCCTTTAACTTATTTCAGTCATTATGACATTTATTTTCAGATATAGTTATCATATATTGTATCCTCTTCTTTAGATGGGGGAGGAGTGTGGTAGCATATGTTTTATGACATTTCATTTTGATAAATACTATGTGCATACATTTCAAATTCTGACCCCTTATTTTGCAGATGCAGCCGAGGTAACTTATTGTAAGTTCTAAATGTTCGTAGTAGCATAGCTAGTTCTGCCTGTTTATTCCAGATTCCACCAACATGTATCTTCTGTTATTATTCATTTAAAAAGAAAAAATGTATATATTTATCTGAACCTTGAGTAGTAAGCATAGAAATTTATACACCCCTTTCATATTTCACGCTAATATGCATTTAATGCTATAATTCAGCTTTATATTAGCGCAATGTTTTAAATGCTTCAATATACATAAAGGTTCAGAATTATTGTAAAGTATATACATCACAGTGGAATTTGGGAGAGCTTATTATAGTTGCACCTTGAATTATCTTTCTTTTAATTTGCTTTGCAGTTTATTTTTGCATATATTCTATAGTCAAGTCTTCGAGTCTTCAGTTTTCACATGGACAATGTCAAGTTGTCCCTTTTTCCAATATTATGTCGCTTATTTGCAGCTTTCCACCTTGCACGTAGTGGCTATATAGATTGTATCCTCCCAAAGCACTATTATTCAGCCCTGGCAGAGTTTATCTTACCCATTAGTCAGTTACAGTGCATAAAATTATATTGCACATTGGTATTTTCAGAAATTATATTTTCTGAGTATTTCTTGGCATTATTGCCATTCTGAGTGTAAAGGTGTTATTCCTTTCCGAGTGTAAAGGTGTTAGTCCTTTTTCAGTGTACAGGTGTCGTTCCTTTCTGAGTGTTAGGAATAAATTCTTAACACCTGCTATTTATACTTGATTATATTTTATGCCTCTGCCAGGGTTTTCACATTCTGACTGTAATATATTTATGTACCAGTTTTTCATTAAGTTCCCAGATCTTGGATCCTGTTTAAAAAATGAACACAACCTGAATTGGTTCATGTGGATTGTTTTCTTCAAAGTGTTTTGTAAACTAGATCTGTTACAAAGCACTACTTGTCTAATATGGGCCAGACCTGATAAAACTGGTTTGATTGGATTCTCAATACAGGTCTGGTTTATTACAAGCAGTGTTTAAAGCAGGATGCATTGTGTTCGTATAAAGTGGTATAAATCTATCACTATTGCATAGATACAAATAAATAATTGTATCAGTATTGTTCTAAGTCAAGAACCAAGAACTATTTACATATTAAATAGCATTTATATTGTAAGGGAAGTAATCCTTATTTTATTTTATTCTTCCTGTATCAGGAGTTAACTCTGTATATACATGTAACATTCAGGCTAGCATCAGTAAGGTCATTTAAGTCAGCATCATAAGTAGGCATCATCTTTGGTCAATTTTAATGCATAATTAGGGATTTTTCATAAAAAAACAATAGATTTAGGCAAAACAATTAAATTGTAAGACATATGTAAGAAACTTTGAACAAGCGGGAGAGTGTTGTACTGGTCCTGTCAAGTCATCAGCCATCGTCTAAGCCCATTGCAATAACTACTCTGTGCACTACTGGGGAGATCCTGGGGAGTTGGCCGACCATGGAAATCTCGTGCACAAGAACATGTGGTCGGCCTCTTTCTTGATCCAGGCTTTGAACCATCAACATCGCTGTGTGCAATAGAAGTCCAGGAGAGCAAAGAGGTAAGTAAGTAGACTAACAAACTACTAACGATATACTAACCATAAGAGTATAACAACAACATCAATTATTACCAAACACTGAATGAATAACATCTCAGTTGTATAACTAAAGTATTTAGCTCTAGGCCTTTAATATAGCTATGCGCAGTATTTATAAATAAATAAATTGCATGAAAGTGAGTAACTTCCAATGTATATATATATATATATATATATATATATATATATATATATATATATATATATATAATATATATATATATATATATATCCGCTGATGCAGATATATCAAATAAAGAGTTGTCTTACTTTCCTGGAAAAAGTGAGTAACTATATCTGCTAATGCAGATATATCACATTTAGAGTTATCTATCTTCTCCTGGACCTTGAATTGTAGGCGTAAGTATTTTGTAGTTAAAGAGACTTAAATCTGTAACTATGAACATTTTTGGGAAAAAATATTTCTTTTTAAATCATTTATAAAAATAGAATTAAGTTATGTTTTTACAATAAATATGTTCAGTACAGCTGAAAACTGCATGAAAAAGTGGATTATCTTATAGAAAACAGGTGTTTTTCTCTTGTTGGTAATTATTTACGTCCCTCCAATAATTCTTGACAATTGATTTTTAACATAAATGCTGTTGTTTTGATAGTGATAATTTGTTAAGATGTATGAAAATGGTAAAATGTTTTCTTGGATTTTAGTACTTTTACCGTGTTGTTGAAAAATAGAAACATTATTTCAAAAATTAAGTGATCAAAAGTTACAGACTATCCAGCTTTAAGGACATATTAGATATGTGGTTAATTCCAATGCACACGTTTCCTGCGTCGGGAAACAGGGAACTTTGGTCTGGATCCTGTCTTTCGCAAGTTATGATTTCAGATCAAAACAGATTTAAGATACTCTTATTTCAGATCAATATTCCGACGTTTAATATCGTGACAAAAGTTAAAGTAACTAAAATGTGTCCGAAATATCTATTTGACCTTTCATCAGACTTGAACGTCTCAGCACCAAATACAGATAAATAGATCAGGCAAAAACGTACGATGTACACAATTTTCAAGTTTTAACTCTGGTTACAAATACGAATTGGCCGGGACCCAGATTGTCTCTCCTACATGTACGGTTATTTTGAGCTGCGCACGACCTGATCTCATGGCCTAGTGGTTTACGCCTCAGCTGACGAAACCAGAGGTCCCGCAGCGATTCTTAGGATGGGCACGTATTTTCGGTCTGTTTTTTTCTTCTTCCCTTTTTAGCATTTTAATGCTGATTTCATAGAAAAATGTCATTATCAAAATGACTGAAATGGTCAACCTTTAACTTTTTATATAGAATTATGCATGAAATTTATGGGGGCTGGGTTAGATTTGGCCCTATTAAAAGATAAATAGTTCGGTGACCCCAGATTTGTATTCTTTTTTTAAAAAAAAAGTATTATAATAGCCCATGAAATGATAATGAATTCT
The DNA here is from genome assembly GCA_964019695.1 of Loripinus fragilis. Taxonomy (NCBI): domain Eukaryota; kingdom Metazoa; phylum Mollusca; class Bivalvia; order Lucinida; family Lucinidae; genus Loripinus; species Loripinus fragilis. The sequence continues at coordinate 102,091,510 of OZ026515.1, forward strand.
TGAGATTTTCAACATCAGATTTCGTTATATAGCATTTGTTCTAAAAACAAGTTCCTATTTTCGACAAATTGCGAAAATATATCATGCAGTATCTTCTCACAGCTTGGGTCAACACACATAGGCTTGCAGATTTTCTAGAAGGTTTGAGGTCACGAGCAATACTTTGAGCTATTACAACCATTTTAGCTTGATATTTAGGACTAGTGTTATTCTTTCATCTGTTTAGAAATGTTTAAAACTTCCATATGAGATAATGGAAAACTAAGCATGGTGACGTATTCTTATTATGTCATAAATAGGTAGTCCATGCATAAAAAACTGTATGCAAAGTATTCGGAATAAATTTCAACATGGGAAGTATTGAGTAGCATATGTCTTTATAGTCTATCGTTAAAAGGCAAATAAGAGTGCTAGAAAACACGTTTGTGGGCACTTTTATGGCATGAAAGGCAACAGTACCTAAGTTACTAAGGGACATGTGCCTTTTCATTTTTTGCCTGTTGCCCAAATGAAAGATCATTATTTAGGTCAATAAATGAGGTCAAAGGTCAATAGGTGCAAAGGATGTATAACACATTAAACACAGTACTGAAGCACCAAAGACAATGGCATTTTGCTGCAAATAATTTCAAATAACTGATATACTGATGCCTAGTTAGATAAATCATTGAAATCTAATTATCTGCAATTACAAACACAGCTGTCTGTTCCTCTGTATGTATGTACAGGTATTGCATAGTGCTGAATTGGTTTTGTACATTTTATTTGTGAAAGTTATCACTTTTTCGCAAAAAGCACATAATAAAAGTCGATGTAATTCAATCTAACATATTTTGAATAAAATATAAAACTGTGTTGGTAAATGCAAAACCTATGTGCACTGATCAGTCTGCACAAGGTACGCTGTATTTATTGACATCGGCTTTGCATCTGATGTTGGTAAAAAAAAAAAGCGCATCAAATGCATCTTTTACACACAGAAAGGAAATTAATTGCACTTTTTATGTGTGACCTTCTGTGACATCATAAATACAGCTTGATCAATTAAAAACAGTCAATATCATCGTTTATTAAAAGGAAAGAAGGCAAAGATCAGGAATTACTACAATCAAGTACCACATCTGACCCAGGACACGGAATGAGAAAGTGACAAAAACACAAGAAAACATCACATACAAGAAAGCCAAAAGCAGGCCTTTCCCAAAAGGTGACCAAAAGGCTGCAAGAAAAAAACATCTACTATTAGCAAGGATAAACATAAATAACAAAACAGATCCACAAAAGAAATACCGTCTTGGAACAGTCAGTAAGAAAATTGCTCGAGTGCTTAAACTTGTTTTACGTTACCAACCTCGCCATTAATTCTGTAGTGGATTCAGACACATAAATGTTTGGTTTGCATGAAAGATCCCTAACTTATCCATTAATCATCTCCTGAACACCGGAGCAAAAGAAATCCAACAATTAAACAATTAAACCCTGGTGGGCCCGACAACAGATGCAACATCAGGCCCCAGCCATCTCCTCTATAGATAAGTCTTTAAGTCGAAACTGTCATAGTCTGAGGTTTGACCCACAAAAGCAAAACTACTTATTTCTTATTTGAAACGACCTGCAACAGGCAGCTCATTCAATGAACAGATATGCATCATTTACCAAACATTGGTTAAAAGCAAGAGGGTGTCTGCTTTTGGAGAGGATGGGTGTGACAAGCTGCTGCAAGCAGCATCTGACCAATGGGAGCGCTGTGACTACGGCAACATAGATGTAATTGACAGATTAAGATGGGTAGACCTCAAACACCCTGCGCAGGAAAAGAGGTTTTAATACCACAGACCTTCTTATTCATGTTTCATGTCTGCACATAACTAAGTAAAAGCTAAGTACTTAGAGCCATACGGATACTTCAGAAGAGACTTCCACTTCTTGCGATTCTAGGCCGTCTAAGCGATCATTACAACCTCTAGATTAATCACTCTGCATCTTTTGTCAGCATACTTCAAGGCAGGACTTAAACCAAATACTGACATTACCTAAGTCAGAATAGATTATGTCATAGGCATAGTTTGATTTACAGACGAGGGTCAGGCTAACAGCAATGTATGATTTTGCTGCAGAAGATCGCCTGTTCCATCCTACATGTGAAAAAAGAACGTTTCGATAGGCCTTTTGGAAAACATAGAGAATCACCCACAAGTTGTGTCTCCAGAAATTTGCTTTGGAACTTAGGCTTGTCTTTGAAAATCTAGAAATTTATACGTTGCAAGCATTATGGGAGTGTTACACCAATTTGCTCCTTGTTATGGAGAAGCATCTGGGTCATATCGAGACAAACGTTGACGTTTTAAAGCTGCACTCGAATATCAAATGCCAGGGATATTACAGTTTGTTCCACAATCTATTCCACGTGAACCACTTTCAATTTCCCCTTAAAATCAGCTAGCGAAATAGTCCAACTTCTAAAGAAAAGTGTTGATGAACCATCAGAAAGCCAAGGATCTGAGTCCTTTCTGAATAAAACTACCACGCCTGTTTCACAGCCTGAGTATGTTATACATGTATCATGTAGCCCAAAAATTAGGCAAAGAAAAAGTATCCTTAAACAGCTACAATAACTGTTAAGGTTGGCAAAGTTAACACAACAAGTTGCATACCTATGAGTCTCTATGCATTTCTTATACTTCTTTGTACAGGTAAAGATCCAGCAGAGTATGAGGATGGTGATCTATCAATGCGCAAATGTGTTTTGAACATTGCTAAAGACATGATGTTTGGAGTTTCAGAAGGGAAATATTAACCCCAAAGCATATGATATTAGGGTAATCAATACACCAGGCAACACGATCAAAGGAACTTGTAAATCTGCTGAATGCAGCTGGCTATTGTGTCAGTTATGACATGATTCACAGAAATGACACATCAATTGCAAAAAAGTAATAGACGATCTTAAACACAATGAGTCCCAATACAAACGAATTTAAATAGGAACATGGATTCAAAAGAGTTGTTATTGTTTGTAGATATACGGATGTGCTTGTGCTCTTGCTTCATTGCGAAGATCAGCTGCCAAGGGAAATGAGGATTATATCAGGGACAAAGAAGGCTCTCAAGTTTGTGCCAGTCCATGAAATGAAATGGGGTGCTGCCTTACGATCTGTATTGTCTGTTTTCCACGTGGTAATTGGCTGTGATAAAGTAAGTCAGTTTGCTGGGCAAGGCAATGTGGCAGCATGTAAAGCATTTGAGAATAACAATCAGCTGCTGACAGGTTAAGGATATGAGCAGCTAATAAATGAAACAGTAGATAACGTTGAGAAATTTGTCTGCAAATTATATTATGAACCATCAACTGAGATAACAAAGATTGACCAATTGCGAGTTAGTTTTGTTTAATAAGGGAAAATACCCAGGTAGGCTTCCTTCTACATCTGATGCATTAAAACTCCACATAAGACGAGCCCATTATCAGATAACTATATGGTTGAATGCTACAGTTCCGTCCCCAGGGCACATTGATCATGAATCTTATGTATGGTTGCGAGACCCCTACATCAACCAATTGAAACCAAAGCTGTTGCTGTTAGAACCTATAGTTAAAGTATGAACGCAGTTGTTGCAATGTAGCTGCAAAGGGTGTGCAACAAGAAGGTGCAAATGTCGATCTAATAATATCAAATGTCTTCCGTCTTGTGACTGTGGTTCTATTACAGGTGGTAATCCACTGAATGTTGTAGAAGAGTCAGATACTGAGGATGAATTCAAAAGTAGGAAACTTATCAATTAGATAGAGGATCTTACATGAGTGCTCATGATTTATTGAATTTATTAAACGAGTTGGGGAAAAGAGATAAAATGCGAGGCTTGTTGAGCATTTTATCTCTTTTTCGCAACGAGTGTAATAAATACAATAATACAAGAGCACGAGTGTTAGATTCTATTTATCATATGACAAATACTTTGAAATCTCATTTCTGGCGTAACAACGTCATGATTTTGTCATCATGTACGCAACGTTGTTATGGACGTCATAACGTTTCCCATAAATCAATAAGCCATTAGTGGTTTACAGATTTTATTGCATGGCGTTTTTTCACTCCCAAACGCGACGTCATATGATAATTAATATCATAAGAGTTGAAAGATATCAGTTTTCAATTGTATATCTATATATGACATTCGAGATATTTTACAGTCGATTTCCTGTTAGAACTTCATATGCGAAAGTTGCATAGGGTGCTTTAGGGACCTGGTCACGCATAAAATGCACATTGCGGCCTTTGATCCCAATGATACTCTTCAAATAAGGGCATTAGACTTTAAAATAAGGCAAGGTTATTTTAAAGCTGGTTGCTGCTTTTTAAAAGCCCAGGTACGTTTTATCCAAAAAAAAAATGTAAACTCAAATTTGTAATGACACTTAGATGATGATACTGAAATTGCACTTGATGACCTTTGACCCGCATAATTACCTTTTATGAGTCATAAGAATTGAAACAAATGATATACCAATTAAAAAAAGTCACTGATATCGATCAGACAAGGCACAACCAATTCCATCAATGTCAGTCCAAATCAGTAGTTTATATGAATAAAATGATGAATTTTATATACACTTAGTGACCTTTTGACCCCTTTTGTGACCTTATGTAGGGTCAGCATGCATTATAAATTCGGCGCATTTTTTTCAGGAATGTTGGCTGAGTTCAATAAACTAATTTGCCCTTTATTTTGCGAAACGAACATAAATACAAAAATAGCATATTAAACACCACAATATAATGCACCTGATGACCTTTGACCCCCGATTGTGACCTTATTTGGGGTTTTCCATTTCGGGCAACAGGGCAAATTAGGTCAGGAGCGTTTGCTTATATTGATAAGCCTTGTAACACCTTATGCCCCAAAAGTGCCCACACTTTGAAAAAAAATATCTCTGAAACCACCTGTCCAAAAAGGTCCAATAATTTAACATTTAAAGCACAAGCAATGATGCAAATGAAAAGGTTATCTGCTTTAGTAATTTGTCGCATATAATTTTTAACGTCACTCACTAATTTAAGTGTAGAGGCAAACAGTGTATCCCTAGATAGGGGTTTAGAAGCAGTCTGATCTGAGTCTACACTGTTAGTAAAATAGGCCTCTGATGCCAAAAACAGACAACTTTTGTTGTGATTGGCACTTAATTGGTTAACCATGACTCATCAGAAGAATTTAACCCTTTTAGCTCACCTGAGCCTTAGGCTCAATGTGAGTTATTGTGATGGTTGGATGTCCGTCCGCCTGTCAGTCCGATGTATGTCAGCAATTTCTTTAAATAGAGGATCTTACATGAGTGCTCATGTTTTATTGAATTTATTAAACGAGTTGGGGAAAAGAGATAAAATGCGAGGCTTGCCGAGCATTTTATCTCTTTTTCGCAACGAGTTTAATAAATTCAATAATACAAGAGCACGAATGTTAGATTCTATTTATCATATGACATTAAGATTACTTTGAAATATCATTTCTGGCGTTAAAAACGTTATAATTGCGTCATTATGTAAGCAACGTTGTTATGGACGTAATAACGTTTCCCGTAAATCGATAAACCACTAGTGGTTTACAGATTTTATTGCATGGCGTTATTTCACTCCCAGGCGCGACGTCATATGATAAACAACATTTCCTTCTAAACCACTGAGTGGACTGTCACCAAGCTGCACAGGAACGTTTCTTGGGTAGTCCCCTTTTAAAGTTGTTCAAAGAATTCCATTCAGTGCTGAATTCTGGTTGCCATTGCAACCAAAAAGAAAAACATTAAAACGCTTCTTGTCAAAAAGTACTCTTCAGATATCAAAGTAATTTGGTTCAAATGTTCCTTGTGTGACCTTCTACCAAAGTTGTTCTAATTATTTTGATTGGTTGGAAAACATGGTCGTGGTTGAGTAACATGACCACAAAATGGTGTGGCCTGTTTTCCTATGGTTTTTATGTATAGGTTATCTTGTTAGGGATACAACACAGTTATTTTTCTTAAGAAGTGGAAAAGAGGGGAATCTACCTTGAACCAGTTGATTTTAGTGTTTAACCTTTGTATAATAAAAGATACTTCTTTCTGGTTTGATACAATAAGCTTGGGATAATCCATTGTACATACCAAGTTATAATTTTAAAGAAAATATTGTATTCTTTTTGTCTGAAGATCATTTTTACTTTTACAAACAGTGTTGACCCTGATGAACTGCTGCATAATGCATCGTTTCACCTGGGCCTGTACTGTTTATGAGTGTACCCATTTTGAGGTTCCCCATATACAAGGGTTAATGACCTAATGAATGTGATCAAATTATGCCACTGGGGCCAAAAGTGGCCACGTCCTAGGTGTCATATATTTACATAGGATTATATAGTGAAAATATTTGAACAAATCTTTTCTAAACCACTAGACATAGAGCCTTGATATTATGTATGTAGCATCATCTAGTAAACCTCTCCCAGGTTTGTTCAAATTATGCAACTGTGTACCAAAAGTTGCCCCGCCCCAGGTGTAACATGTTTTGTCGGCAAAATGAATTGAAGCCTTTCTATGTAAAGTCTTAATGAAACTGCTGATCTGTCAAAATTCATAAACAGACTTAGGCTTCCCTATATCTTTATAAGTGTCATTCTCAGGGTGTGTCTGTCCCAGGGCCCGAGTGACATTTTGTTATACTAATAAAGTTTTCCTTCTGGTTTGATAAAATGAACTTTAGTAGTCAATTGTACATATCTAGGGGTGTCAGGTTATGCTTTTCAAAAGACATTGTTTATTTTTGTCCGGAGATCTTTTTTACCTTTAAAAAAGTGTAGACCCTGGTGGAAAGCAGAGTTATGTTGCATTTCATCTCAGACTTTACTGTTTCCAAAAGTACTCGTTTTAGGGGTTTCCCCAATACAAGGGTTAACACCTTCACTGCCAGCTGAAAATGACGTCTGCTTATGTTGTCTGCTGCGTTGTTTTGCTGAAATAACTTATTTAATTAAATTTGCATGCAAATAAATTGGTCTAGATAGTTCTGACTGACCCTGGTCATTAGTGAAGAGTGTGTAACAGAAGATGTTCTTCTGATTTCTCAACCAAAAAGTGTGTTGTGGGTACTCAAAAACATCTTAATGAGACGGTTGTTCTGAGCACCCAAAACATATTGAGACGGAGTTTCTTTTGAGTACCCAAAACATTATGGGTAAGAAAATAATCACAACTTTGCGCTGAAATGTTTTGTTTATCTAAACCTGCACTCCGATATAGATAAAACAATGATCTTTATGACAAATGGTAGCTTAATGAAGCTTGAACGTGTTGTAGAATGCTCCCCTTGGAGCATTCTGCAATACTTTTGACCTGTAGTAAGCGATAATTGGTCTTGAAAAAACCAAGTTGTGGTCTTTTTTAGAGTGTCCGTTTTACATTAGTATTACTGTGTAACAGTGGATGACACGGTGGTCGAATTAAACAATGTATTGCACTAAAAGTCTTAAGGTGAAAACATAAATTTTAAAGTTTAAATGCCAAGTACAGTCCTTCGCACTCTCCTGACATTGTCGCTGAACGCTACGGACCAATCAGCAATGGATGGATCAATAACCCGGTCCTTCGAGTTTAAGCATTCGTAGTATTTCTGAGGGTCTTGCTGATCAAAACGGCACTTTCGAAAATGGCGTATATATCCATATTCCTCACCAAGAACATACCTTAAAAGAAAAACAAAAGGAATGTCTTAATCATGTACATACCATAAGCGTAATGCTCAAATGCACAGTGCGGACCTGCGTGGCGAGAAATGTGCGCATTTAGAGGATATAACTGCATGGGGTTAATTGTATACTTCTCTTTTAGCCTAACAAGGCGGCTAATTCCCATGCCATCCGGTAAAGTGAAAAGTTTACTCCTCCCGTCTTTCATCTATTTAGGAATTAGGATCAATACAGTTTTCAGACACTTTTATGTCAGATCGATGTTCCTACATTTTCTTGACAAAATTAAAAAAAAACGTGTTTCCGAACTATCTCTTGATCTTTTATCAGAACCGATCGTCTCAGTAGTCCAGTCAATTTGTAGGAGGACCCAAATCAAATTGCAAAATAAGTTAAGGATTTTCTAAAAAAGCTTGCGATCCTTTAGCAATTTTCTGGGGCGAACTTATTGATAAATATATTACTATAAATACGAATTCAAAGACAGTATTCGCAGACTACACAATGCTCATATTAGTTTTCTATAGTCCCCATATGTGTTAACATTTTCTGTCAATCATTGTGTGATGTCATTTATCTATATTTAGCAGTGGGGCGGTAATTTTTTTCTTTCCAAAATGAAACAAAATCGAACTTGTCATTTTATCATTGTCGCCCCAGATAAGAGCAAGAAAATGTAATACACATAAACAAACAAACAAACAGAATGGACAGTAGGCCTACAGGCAGAGAACATAAATAAGCAGAGAGGAATACATAAAAAAGATAAGCCTATACATTCAGGGACTTTGGCGGATCGAGGAAAATAGGTCATTCAGTCTGTTTGTACCACGCTGAAAATGTCGAAAATACAAATGTCCAATGCAGAAACATCACCGTCATGCAAATAGATTTTTTCCTGTCACTGGTAAATGCATGACTGGGATTGGATATCTGCGTACTTTAGGAATCGGTATAGTAGATCTCGGAAGTCATAAACTTTTGACTTGAGAAGTGAGACTTTTCTTTTTCTGCAGACAAGTATTGATTTTCATAAAAGACTGAAAATAACAAGCATTGATTTTTCATAAAAGAGATACTTTTTAAAGGATTTTCCCCCATCGAAAGTCTAAGCAAACAAGCAAACTAATGCAACTCATTGCTGATTTTTTATAAGAAGTGGGTGTCTACTAGTCATGTGTTTTGTAAAACATGGAGTGTAGTGGAGAATAAAGTTGAGTGCTATTTTTGGAGTATTGTCTTAAAGTTTCTCTAGGATCACTACCCAGTCACATAGAGGTACACTGATGACCGCTTTGAGATGTGACTCTGAATTTCACTTATAAAAAATAATTTATAAATAAATAAACAACAAACATATAAATCACAAATAAGCCAAATATAACCCTCAATACCCTTTTTTACGTCATTCCATGTTTAAATATTCACCATATCTACATTTATTGCTGGTTCTCAGTCTACAGGTGGTCAGTAATGTAAATACAGGTAACCAGAACCCCCCCCCCCCCATTTTCAAGCATTGATAGGGGTAATGGTTACCTGTTTATCCCTTACTTACCACCTGCAAACCGGTAACCAGCAATTGATGAAGATATGGTGAATAAGTGTATGTTAAATGATGAAGACCCAAATATCTGTCTTGTTGGCAGGGCCCACAAACAGAAGTAATCTATAACATAAATACTTTGCTGTTGATACTAAGCTCTGGTATAGGCTGATTTAGTAATTTAATGCATCAAAAGTCAGACAAGTCCATATCGATAAGGCAAATTAGGGAGAGGCAGTTTTAACCTTAATGCGAATTAAATATGGTCCAAACTGTTCTTGACCGAAACTTAATGTCATTTGCAAATGTTTGATAATTCGATGGCATTGTCTAATATGTTCGTTTCATTTACTCAAACTATTTTACTTTAATACCTTCTATCAATCATAAACTTCTACGACCCCCCCCCCTTATAACATGTTTTATAACATGTTATAATTTTCTTGTTCTGTTTGTGACACAAGTCGATTAAAATATGAAAGTTCGACATGTTGGCATAGATTAGCTTTGGGGTGAAGCAAGTAAATATAGAGCTAAATGCCTGTGGGTAAAACAATGGATTTCGCTGGCGAGCCGATGGCTGTGCGATTTTTCAGGGCTCCAGCCTTCCAGTCCCCTGTCCCCTCTGGATATGCTAGTGTATATATGAACAACCAAAAAGCCAGGCCTGATTTGGGTCCATACGGTTTTACACTCTCATGGTTTTCCTGATATATTTTGTTTTTTCAAAAAAGTTGACTTTGAAAAAACTCAGCAAACGAAAATAGGCGTACAAAAATAGAATTGTTTTTTCTAGATGTCTCCTCCACCCTCTTTGGTGTTAGAAAGATCAAAATGTCGGTAGATGAAATTTCTAACTGAAATAATGCTGATTTGCTTTGTAAAATATCAATTTCATATCCAGGAAAGATATCTAGCAAATGCAGTTAACTATTGTACAACCACTCCATGATTTGGGGAAAAGGTAATAAGCATATATTATTTAATTATAATAAATAAATCCATTTTACATCCAATCACATGCATATCTAAAGACCTAGATAAAACAAAAGCTGTAAAGTTTAAAAGGATCCAGGAAAATTGAGGAGGAGCTGCGTTCACAAGATATCCAGTGTACATATATGCTTTAAGCCCAAAAATTGACTAAGTTCAAACTGGTAAAAAAGACAAAAAAAAAGTGAATCTGAGGACAACATCTAAATATCATGCACATCTTCAGATCCTGACTAAAACAACTGAAAAGTTTCAAAAAGATCCCGCTAAACTGTTGGAGGAATTACGTTCACAAGATACTCAGTGTCTAAATGTTTTAAGGCAAAAAAATGACTAAATAATCTGGAAAAACGGATCCTTCAGAAATAGAGATAATCTACAATATAAGAAATCATCACACTCGGTCTTATTGTTTTACTAAGTCTGAGCTGCGAAAAAAGTGCAAAAATTAATCTGAGGATAACAGCAAAACGTCATGCACATCTTCAGACTTAGACAAAGAACACCTGCAATGTTTCAAAAAGATCCGGCTTAAACTGTAAGTCTTAGAGAAATTGCGTCCACAAGATACCCAGAATCTAAATATTTTAGTAATTAAGTATTCTGGCACTGCATCTCTAGGGACAACTAATGCACAACAACATGGATCATGTTGTCAAGCACTCACCTGAATTGACATTTTACCTACGTTGAACCCACTTAATAACCCTTTGTATCTTGTCAAATGAAACCACAAATTTACAGACGTCATCCTTTGAAAAGGCATTTGTGGAGAGCAAGAATAGCAGGAGGAGTCAGTAAGCAAAAATCACATCCGTTGTAAGTAATGCTAAAATGATAATCATTTGTGTTTTCGTTTGGTGGTCTAACATCTTCCCCATGCATCATAAGCATATAAAAACTATTTGTTATGTGACAGATTTGATAGAGATTTCATGCTGAATAAATCAGCTGCCTCGATGACGTCAAAACGTAGCCATCACTTGATTAAACTTCTGTTATGTTAATTGTCGTTTCAAATTGAAAGAGACTCAGTTTAAAAAGATGTCAAAGGCTTTAAATGTAACTCATCTTATGGTTGATCAAAACGTTAAGTAACTGGAAAATGGTGCGACTCATTCGTGAGATAACGGTAACGTTAGATTTTATCTTTCGACTCGTGCTCTGTAGCCATGAAGATGTTTTATTCAACATTATTTGTCTGAATGAGTTGGAAGACATCATACAGTTTTACTTGTCAATGTGGTTTAAGAAAAACCGACTAGAAACGCTGTTTAAAAGCGATAGCGTAAAAGCATTAATAAAAACGTCAAATTGCGAAAAAATGGTCCTTTATTTCTCCAAAAAAAGTCAGAAAATTGCAGCATTTGCTATGCTTTTTCGGTTTTCAGTGAACAAACAATCGCTTGAAAATGTTTTTGGCTCCCTACAATGTTCAGAAATACCCACGTTACCCGCCAATCTTAAAACTTAACGTCACTTTAGCACAGCCGCTGAGTTTGGTAATTCCGTATTGTTTTACTGGTTATTCTTGTCAGATGATCGGAGCTTGTATCTTCATGACAGCAAATGAAACTTGAGATCTGATGTAGATGGGTTCATCCATACAAAACAATTGCTAAGCGTATTGTGCATAGTACGATTGTATATTATAACACTTTAAATTGTTATTAGGGATTTCATCTACATGATTCCTGCAATAAGTGTCGTACTACTAGGCCACTGGCTGGATATGGTTTACCTCCCCCCCCCCCCCCCCGAGGGGAATTTTGTAGACCATATTTTTCATAAAGCCCAAAGTCTTCAAAGGATTTTGCAACATGTTAGCCCTCTGACCATGGCAGCGTTAAGCTGTAATAGCCTGTTACATACGTTACCCTACAACATATTTGATAAGTAAAATTCTTTTTAAGATTTCAGAAACGTGCAAAAGATAAGCTAAGAATACCAAATTTATATCTTATATACTTTTTGAGTTATTAGATGTTGAACATGGTAGCCCCATATTACACAAAAATGTAAAATGTAATTCTCTAGGCCTTGTGCTGGCTAAAGACCCCCCTACCCCCCCCCCCCCCCCGGGAATTTTGTACACTATAATTTCCAAATACTACATTATATAAGCCACAAAATGAAATATGTTAGCTCTCTGAGAGTGGCAGCGTTAGCGTGTAACATTATGTTACGTACGTTACCCGCAAAATAACATTAAGTTTTCCTGATTATGTCTCTAACATGACGTATTCACACTTTTTTTGAAGTATGGCACTGGTTTAAGAACTTCCTTTAACACAGTTGCATAATTTTAGCATTTATTTTATAAATGTCTTCAGTTTTCGCCGTTGTATATGTTACTTTGTGTTTCATATGTTATTTCCAAGTATCAGTATGGCAGTAATTGACTATACATGTATAACATCCATCAGTGAATATAGCAAATCCATAAGGCTGCTATTTAAATGAATTGAAGTTCCTAATTATTGTGTCTCATACTATTTTACAGCCCGGGTTACATATTTTACACTCAGAATACCATTAATCGTTCAAGATGAGGTCTCCAACACGGCCTGCTTGTACTTATTTGCATGCTGGCACAGGTCCATGTACTTCATTTACTCTCCTTCCTTACCTAAAGAAGGAATATTAAAGCAAAAACTTCCATTAACACTCTTTTCTTTTATAGAGACATCAAATATAGTTACCATAATACTCATGGAAAGTTTGTAACATACAGTGCAATATGCGAGTAACAACTTAAAAGATCATAGAAAACCCATCAGGTAGAAGTTATAGAGATGTGTCTTGCCAAGCTAGCAACTCTTTGTATATTATCCAAGAGTTTAAAGAATTTTCCAATACAGCTTTTTAATCATCCTCGATCAGATTCAACTTGCAAGGATTTTGCAATATGCAAGCACTCTGGTAATGGCACCATTACCTTGTAACAGCCAATTACATATATTACTCATCAACATCTTTAATAATTTTAGTAAATGATATGACTTCTGAAAAGTGCAAACCATAAGGTAAGATTTGTAAATTGGCTATATCATCTTAGTAAGCTAGTTTTGCATCACAGATATGGACCTTTGAAAACAAATATGCACCCCAAAGTGTAACTTGTTACATTCTTTTCATTATTCTTATATAAATGATTTACGAAACTAATATAGTTTGATATTTTTTTTAATGTTAACGTGCTTACTAATTCATTTTGTATTAAAGAATGTTTATGTACCTTTTGGAAACTGCAAGTATTATGTTTCTATCTTTTATAAGGTTTGAGTTTTGGACATGGTAACCCCATATCACACAAAATGTGAAATATAATTATGTGGCTCTTTTGTTAGGGTACAATCAAGTTTTCTTTCACCCAGAGGTACTCCATTTTCTTTCCATTTATTTTCCACACATAGTATCCATATCTGGAAAGCCTCACTTGTTTTCATGCGAAAGACTTGATAGTAAAAAGTTCAATCTTTGTACGTAAATCTTGAGGTAAGAAAAGCAGGGTGGAAGTAAGCTCATGTTCATGCCATTTGAAATAGTCAGTATATGTGTATGGCCTTGGTACTTTTTAAGAAACATGTCGTACTGCATCTTATTCGCATTTACATAAATAGCACTTGTTAGGGCTTCATATCACTGATGAGTGCCTAGAGCAATTCTTTGTTTGCTTTTCTACCCTGCTTAGAATGGAGATGAGCTAGTGGGGAGGGGTTCTCTATTCGTTTGATAGGAACAACCTTTCCGTGGTACAAACACATTGGTATTGTCACAATCTATTAAACAGTGTATGACTGTAGATCTCTTCCCTCATATTCTGGCCAATGTTGTTGACATTCAGAAGGAGCACATTTAGTTGCATACACTAATATTGAACAAAACATGCAGGTTATCCTCTGCAGGAATATTTGTAAGACTTTATAGACTGCTGCTTATACATGTACATTGTATATATGTATCAGTGACAAAACCAACATGCCCTGCCTTTAATGCCTGGTTGAATACTGGTTCCATCAGATCCTTGAAGGTGACAGGAAAAGCTACTATGCTCTGTAGTATGGCATTACCATCAAAGTTATGTGCAGCACTACATGGACAATCTAATGTTGGTTCAATGTGTGATTGCAAGCCATGCAGAAGTTTGGACTTGTCAGTTTTGGTGGAAATTCTATCAGGAGTTGACAGTGACCATGGTACAGGTCCCAGAAGGTATGGCAGTGTCAACTCAAGGTAAACTTTTTGGCCAACATAAAGGCCATGCTGACCAAAGACGTTCCTTTAAGCTCTTATCTTGCTGATAACATTTTGTAAATTTGACCTCGCAAGCCTCAAAATTTTATTAGCTTGTAGCATTTATGTGGTTGTGAAAGACAGATTTTCGACTAAAAGTGAGTCAATGAAGTCTGCAACTGCATTCCTGCCAATGTCATCAGCCTCAATAAGATCTTTAGCTATGGCAGTCTTAGCAGGAACACCGAAAGACAAAAAGTACGGGTTCATTGTCTTCAAAACTAGACTTAAAAGGATTGGTGAAGCCAGAAACTGCCTCTATTACTCATTCTACTTTGCATCTGAGCAGATTGAATATTTTATTTCAGTGCATTGAAGAGTTGTTTCAATATATTGAGCTCTGATGTGATGAGTAATACACCATTCTATCTGTAATATGAAGTGTAGTTCTAGCTGCTGAAGTCTATAGTATCTCTTTATTGTTTGCCTGATAGTTATGCCAAAAGCATTTCTCAAGCAAAGAACCAATGATTGTGACATACTAAACCCGTTTTGTTCGACAAGTTCTTTGCATCTGCAATGTGTATCAGCCAGATTTATGAGTGTAATCAGTTACACAGGTACATATTGTGCGTAGTTGTTGTGATTGTGTGCAATGAACATTGGGAACAAAGCATACAGATAGAGCTGACATGCAATTTAAAGTTGTTTTCCTTGTAGCCCTAATCAGTGTCAACGCCATCTGAATTATATCTATATACCTTGCTCAGAACTGAGCTGTTTCACAGTGACTGTCTTTCAAAACTTCCGATGGTATCTATTTTTTATGTGAGCAAACAGCGAAGGTTGATAGATCACATTATAATAATAGTTTAAGTCACCATAAATTAATAAGGAACTTCAAATTATTTCAGCCATATAAATTTTCTAAATTCTCTGACAGACTTAATATACATGTACAGTCAACAACTGCTATACAGATACTCAGAATATCTTATGTATCATTTGGTAACACACATAACATTTAAAGCTCATGGCATTTATTAAATGAATACTTAAAATGGGTAAACCTAGTTAAAAGAAGTACATAAACCTGTGCCAGCATGCAAATAGATATAAATATGGCTTGTTAGAGACATTAAGTTGAATGTTTAATGCTATTTTGAGGGTAGCATAAGCTACATGGGCCTGAAAATAGAGTAAGCTACCATAATAAAGAACTTTAAATCATTTAAGTAGCAGCCTTATTGATTTATTTTATTCTGTGAGAGATGTAATACACGTATAGTCAATAAATACCAAACTGATACTCGGAAATAACGCAGGAAACACTAAGTAACGTATACAACGGTAATAACTCAAGACATTTATAAAATTAATACTAAAAATGTGAAGCTGTGTTATAAGAAATGCATAAACCTGTGTCAGCATGCAAATATGTACGAACATGTCATGGTTGAGACATTACCAGGGACGTTTAATGCTATTTCAGGGGGTAACGTATATAACGTAATGTTACACGTTAACGCTGCCACTCTCAGAGGGCTAACATCTTTTATTTTGTGTCTTATATAAAGTAGTTTCAGAAAATTATAGTGTACGAAATTCCTCCTTGGGGGAGGGGGTCTATAGCCAGCTCAAGGCCTATACATCTGTATAGTGGAACTTAACATGACCTTCTGTCGTGCCAACCAAGAAAGACAGTGACGTAATATTTTGCTTACAATTTCTAAGTAAAACATTAAATTGTACACTCCTCTTGAGCTAACGCGAATCAATAGATCACGTGTGTATTAATCATATCCTCCGGATAGGATTAATACAAAAGTGATCTACCGATTATAAGTCCCTGATAACTTTGTAAACTAAACATGAAGAGTGACAGGATGGTATATTGGTTTGTTTAGGTAAAAATATCTTCAGACAAAAAAGTAACATTTTTTAATTATACTCGTAACCCGACACCCCTAGATAAATACAATGGACTATGCCCATGTTTATTGTATCAAGCCAGAATGAAGAATCTATTAGTATGTAAAGGGTTAACCAGCCAGCACATTGACCCTTAAAGCGCCGATCGCAACTGCAGCAGACAACAAATTTTGCGACATCTTTCCCAATTGTCAAAAAAATAATAAACTAATAAGAAGAAATTTGTGAAAAGCAATTTATATTTTTTGGCCTCATACGGGGGGAAGGGGGGCAAAATAGTCTTTTAATGCACGTACTCCTTTGGCGACTTCATGAGAATCGTCTGCCAGCAGACGATTCTCATGAAATATTATACCTTTTTTGTTATTTTTTAAAAAGCGGCAAAATTTGAAATTGTCATCTGCTGCAAATTATAGGTGGCGCTTTAAGGGTTTACAATCACTAGCAAGAGATACATACATGTGATATCCTTGAGCAGCAAATATTCTATGTGAACCCACTCCACCTAGACGAACACGCGAGTGGGTATAAATGTTCTTCTTTTTCATAAGCCTTGGTGCGTCAGCTTCTCGCATAATGTGACTTGCAATAATCAAGTCGCTGTTATTAGAGGACTTCCCCCAGGAGAGCCAGTAGTACTGAGACTTGAATGTGAACCCAGCCGCTTTTCTGTATTTACTATACAAAGATTCCTGAAATGTAACCCATTAAGCGCCACCTATAATTTGTAGCAGACGACAATTTCAAATTTTGCTGCTTTTTTCCAAAATAACAAACAAGGCATGATATTGCTTGATTATCGTCTGCTGGCAGACGATTCTCATGAAATATCATACCAATTTTTTTTCAAAAATTAGAAAAGATGTCGCAAAATTTGTTATCTGCTGCATTCGTGATTTGTGCTTTAAGGGTTAAGGTAAAGGATCAAAATTTCAAACTATGTTAAATAGGTAATATTTATAAAATGGTTTGTCCGCCTGTACATCGGGATAATACACTAGTTTTCCAAGTGGACTGTCTCACGTACAGGTGGACACACATGGTATAACTATTTAATACAACCTATATCAGCCTAGACCTTGCACATTTCGAGATATTTACTGCTAAAGTCGGAAAGGGTGGTATAAATGATCTTACCCGAATGTTCATGTAAGTTGAGGAAGAAATATCAGGCTCTGCTGAGCATTTTGTTGCTTCTCTTTAACGAGTTCAGGATTACGAATGTTAGAATATATTAATATATGAATGAGCTGATGGTGGTTTACAAAACATGGACCGTCACGGACTCACGGACTGGTCACGGACTACATAAAACCACGGACCAAAGTACAAATCGCGGACCTAAGTACAAAACACGGACAAACGGACCAATATTCATGGACTGATCTGACAAAACACGGACCATCATGGGCTACTTCCGTTACAGAACAATAACGTTACATGGCGAGCGTTACGCTGTAATGTAACGTCGTCATAGATACTAACGTTCTATTCATGAGAGTTCAAAGAGATTAGCTATGCAACTTGAAATACCGACTCCTGAGTAGCGGAGAAATATATATTTCAACTGCTACTGACAGGGCAGTTGCAAAGATCATGCCAGTGTACCTCCCCCCCCCACCTAAGATCTTTGTGAGACATATGACATGCCCATAACTGACTAATGGAAATTACTGTTTGGCCTATGCCATTGCAAAAAATAGTAAGCAGATCATAGAAGTGTAATATATAATGTGCCTGCCATGCGCAGACATCTTCAACAAGGAATCGAACATAAGAATATCACTGTTTTCCCCATAGAAAACTCTTTTGTAAAAATAAGCCTGTGCTGTAAGTTACATCCATTCTAATTTTGTACATGTCGCATACCAGAGAATGGCTGCATGTTTACATGTACAGAATGTAAAAAATGGTCCCATCCTAGCTGTCAACTTATCAACCAAACCCAACGCCAAAGTCGGTCGTCAAAAATAATAACATGCCTGGATTGTAGATCTTAAATGAGATAATTAGTTGTTGTATTTTCATTTTTTTTCTCCACAGAACATTCCATTCACGGTCCAAAGTCAAACTATCACCATGGACCATTCCATTCTCACGGACCATTCCATTCACGGACCATTTACAGACCGCTATTAGGGACCTATAATCTACAGACTAACGTCACATACCGCTAACATGCCCATCAAATGCTTACAATCACCATTCACGGACCATTCCTTTCACGAACCGTTCCACTCACGGAACATATACAGACCAATGTCACGGACCTGTAACCTACAGACTAACGTCACATTCCGCTAACATGCCCATCAAATTCTTACAATCACCATTCACGCACCATTCCTTTCACGGACCGTTCCACTCACGGATCATATACAGACCAATGTCACGGACCTGTAACCTACAGACTAACGTCACATTCCGCTAACATGCCCATCAATTGCTAACAATTACCATTCACGGACCATTCCATTCACGGACAATTCCACTCATGAAACATATATAGACTAATGTCACGGATGTATAACCTACAGAGTAACGTCACATACTGACAACCTGCCCATCAAATGCTAACAATCACGGACTAAATCTGATATTGGGTTCATAACGTACCATTAGGGTTAATAAAACGATCAACAAATCTCAATTAAACTTTATTCTTTACCAATTGTTCTATTGGTCCGTGAGTCCGTGACTGGTCCGTGTTTTGTCAATGGGCAGAGCTGATACACACTACACGTTTATTAGCAGGGAGGTAGAAAAACTGAAATGTTAAATAAGGCTTTCTCAGTATAGGGAATTATGATAGTAATATGTAATATACTAACGTACTCATAATTTGATAAGGGTAAAAACCTCAATACATTAGTAAACTATATGTATCACGAGTATTAATATGTTATCCAAGTCTGTTACACCCTAAAGACGATCAGGACGTGAAGTGAGAGGACTTCATGTGTTAGCCTCTGTCAGGTTCGATCTTCCTACCAGAGAAAAAAAATACTTTGCCCTTTTGCTTCGCTGATTGTAACTCTTTTATAGACGCTACATCTCACGATAAGTCTAAATAGACCTAGTCAAGTGATATTTCCTTATATTTGTACAAAAAGCGTGGCAAAAGATACAGAAAATTGATCAGTATGTTGGACCAAATTTCTGGCGCCCACATTAGCTGATTTAATGATTTCTAGAGTCAGTTTATCGGACATTTATCTCCCTTTGAATGTTCCCTTTAATTCTTTTGACTCACATCCTTATAAAAATCACCACTATCATCAGTGCCTACACAGATATCTGTAGACATAGGGCCTTGGCCATGACAAAAATCATCTGAAATTCAGAATGGCAGCTAAAATTGCTTGGGATCTGCACCACATTTATACAGGTTTCTTCTTCGAGATGATGGTGTTATTGGTAACATCCAGGTCAACCTCCCAATAACGGTTGCCCAGAGTGTCTCTTAACCCCTTCCTTAAGGGTATACACCAGAAATTACCTCTTGGATGAAGGGATACAAAAGAGATTTGTTTTGTCTCCTAAAGATACGAGTATATGGTGATTGTGAGGGCTTATCTCAACAAGATTTTTTGCATCTCCTTACAATCTTAGTTTTTGCACCTTATATATGCTAAGAGACTCGAGAAATCACTGATTTACATTTTGCTATTGATAAATTGAACTGGTTGTGTTTCTCTATTATAAGATAAAAACAACTTTCAAACCACTTTACTACTGTAAAGGTCCCTCACTAAGTACAGCAAATAAATGAGCATGCTCATGCTGATCATAAACTGATAGTTTACATCGTTTCGTAACAATGACAACTACATGTCTCCATTCAAGCATCTAGGACAGCATTCATAGTGTTGAAATGCCTATTTTAGTCAGTTTGACAATTGAAGCAAATGTTTGCCTATCCTTGAAATTAGCCAGTTAAAGCTTAAATAGTGAAACTGGACTTTCTTCATAATAGCAGCACAATTTTGTCTTTGTTTATGAATACAAATAGTTGTGACCCATATCTTAAATCAAAATCTAAACATTAATGTTCTGATTTTGTAACAGAAATATTATTTGTACTAAAAAAACTTACGTTAACCAATAAACAGACATTTTCGAAGCAGCTATATTGCTGGCGTTTTAAGGGTTAAATAATATGTTTTATGTCTGTACTGAAGTGTTATGGCACAAGCTGATACAGTTACTTTCGAATGAAATCATACCTCATTTTCAGCGTTTACCTATGTCTAAGGTTGATCATTCCTAATTATAGTTCATAAGGCCTTTACAATGACACAATAGCTTAATAATATCATGCAATACCCACTTCACAGATTTTGCTGGCCTCTTTCTGAAAGACTACAGTACTCACAAGCATTTCTGGAAGGGTCTTGTGTTGTGTGGGTATGAAGAATTCATCGTGGTCAATGATACCAAAATACTGGTACCCCGCCATCCTTTGAAACGCATCATCAATAAGCGTCTGTTGATCATTATATTTCTGTGCAAGTTTGGAATTGTAAGAGAAAGCTCTAGGATATGTCTCTGAAATAGAATGCATTAAATGAATTTATTATATAACTAAGTAAAAAGACCGATTTTCATTGGCTTAGAGCGCTCACGTGGCCAGTCTATATATTGTCATATTCACTGGCTAGCGCGCGCTTGCCGGTGCATATAAGTTACTAGAATTAGATTCCTTTTGTTGTTTTTTTTCTGTTCCTGTTCTGCTTTTCTAAAGCGTCGCTAACATTCCTATCGTAGTTGCAGAGAACGCAACAAATCACGCTCTGAAGCTGATCTATTTCGACTTTAATGCACAATAAACAACAAAATAAATTGAAATCTTCAGCATCTTCCAACTTTCTGCTTTTGCACTGAAGAACTCCCGCCAATACTTAGACCACGTCGCATACGCTTACATGTATTTGCAACGTCTTTCAAGCGTAAAAACGATTAATTTACCGTTCACTGCCAAACACGACTACAGTCGAAATTTAAAGGCACAGTTGATAGCTGTATATTTTTAACCGTTATAAGGGACGCAAATCTTTGTTCTTTATTTCAAAATGTTAAGGAGACAAAATAATATCATATTTGGAGGTCTACGCAATTTTCTGCACAAGAATGAACTTTACAAAAATGTTTGTAATGTCATTAGATTTCGCAGACGTCAAATGCAACGAAAACATGTCAAAGGGAATGACATACAGGACGCATTAAGCCCTCCAACTGCTATATTTTGATTTGTTTCTGATGAAACACTATGATATCAGAAAAAATCATTATGTTTGATACTTGGTGTTAATGGATGTTTTATCTATTTTTGCATAAAATAGTTGTTTAAAGGCATTTATAATGTTTTCAATATGGCTTCAAAAATGGCCGCCGACGGTTACGTGACTATTTTTATTATTATTATTGATTCAAATTAAAGTTTAATATATAAGCACATTCTGTGAAAGTTTCACAACAATAGGTTGAACGGTTCTGGAGATACTCTGTGTTGAACCCATATACCCTCAATAATCAGGAGTCCTTGAAACTTGCTAACACTGAGGTATTGGTTTTTTAGGTGTTTGGCAGTCAAAGTGTTAATTCAAACCACATGCAGTTATACAAATGCTTTAATCAGCCAATCACAAGTGATACCAGAAGCATGAACTCACAAGCAAGATACCAGCAGTAATTCGGCTTTGTAAAGCGTACTGTCATGTATGTATTGCAAACAAAATGAGCCGCGACATGAGATTTCCAACAATGTGGCAGTGCGACCAGCAACGGCTCAGACCAGCCTGCGCATACGCGCGATCTGATAAGAGCCTTTGCTAGTCGCTAGAATAGTCTATGACTCTTAAGCTACTGACCGAACACCATGTGGAGTTTCTAAGCTTAAAAGGGGGCTCCACAGGCTCCTCTGAGACTACAGTTGTCAAAATGCCGCATTGTTGGAAATCACATGTCGCGGCTCAAATGAAGGGTCACTCTGCACGTGTTTTGTTGTTTTTTGGGGGTTTTGTTGTTGTTGTTTTCTTTGCATTTTTTTCAAATTCGTAGTGGCTAGTAGTATCACCATATCCGTATGTTCCCATCATCCCGTTAATGGGTAAACTCTTTACCAGCGTGTGTCGACAGCTAATAAACTTTGCCAAACAGTACGGTCCCAGATCAGGCCAGACTTTTATACAGGCCAGAAAAGTCTGGCCTGGTCTTGATCCGAACTGTTTGACACTCTGATTATACTCCCAAAAGAACTTTTCAAAAAAGTTAATCTTGTAAAAAATCAGCAGACGACAAAAAACATGCATTATTTCCCAACATGCAAAGTAGAGTTAAGTACCTTCATTTGCTGGTTGGTGAAAAATCAGCTCTAGTATTCCTGTGGCAGCATAATACTCCAGTACCTTCAGTGCATCACTGTTTATAGATGCCAGATAGTAGCTGATCACTTTATCAACCCCAAGGTACTTATAGGCCTCCATCCATTCAATGATGAGCTCAGGACTAATATTGCCAAACGCAGCCTTCGTACATATGACAAGCTTGCCCTTCGGTTGTTTCAGTGGGAGATACAGTGGCACATATGTGACATAGCGCTCATCACACAGTTCGCTGGTCGTAACGGCGACACCAGAAGGAATCTTTGGAGCGTTGGTATTAGGACAAGCCAGGTACAACGATCTCATGTGCGTGTTCCGTTGAAACAACTTCTTTCTGTTTACTAAAGGTACCACGGGCTTGACCAATGTTTTATTATTAGTAATGGTGAATTTTAAACAACAAGTCAAGCTGTGATCGCCGTACTTTTGCTGATCGAACATTCCAATTACATTAATCATATCCCATATCTTTCCATCTGTGGTGTTTCCGGCCGTAACGAGAAGTATGTACAAAGGACCGAATTTCATTGTGACAAATTCTCCGGTTCTTTGCTGGTTGCTGATAATAATAAAACTGTGTTACAAAGATAATTATACAGATAATTCGATGACAAAACATTGCAAAATATCGCTATATTAGCTGACATTTAAGCACATATACATTTTTAAAAGCACTTCTGTGCACTACCAAAAATGGTTTGATAACTTTATTGATCAGTTACCTATCATATTAACTGCATTGTTGCACACTGCCCTGATAAACGCTGGCAATCTCGCGATATGTGTCTTTATTAGGTCATGATGACGTTGTACATTTTGAATGAAGCCGCCAATTACGCTGAATCGATGCAAAAATCGATAATTACGTCAATTGCTAATAATGGATAAACCAATAAATAGAATACCAGGTTTGTCTATTAAAAACTCAGGTGAGATTCTTAACAAATTAAAATCTAAAAGTGTTCTAGCATCTGGTGTGTCTACACATGATTGATCGAGTCTGAAGACTACATTGCCTAATAATCTTATCAAAGAAAAACTAACTGAATTCATTGAACAAACTTTTAACAGAGTGGGCTCACTTTATTTAGCTTGTAATGAGAAACGAGCATTTTTCACTTCTGAACAACCTAAAAAAGTGTGGTCATGTCAGAAAGCGTGTGACGCTCTCCATTATCTTTTGGACAATATATACTGAACAAAAGTGAAAACGCTGCATTACAATTATCTATATTTTGTGAGAAAGTATTGGACAGAAAGTATTTTCTAAAGCTTAATAATGTTTTCCAGACATCCAGCAAACGATTCGTCGAAACTCAACCAATTTGTCTCGTTCGATGTCTGAGTTATGCTCCTTTAAGTGTTTAAAGCTTTATTCACTGAATTTTACTATTGCGCATGCGCAAATTAAAATTGTTATGCTTATCAATATTGGTCTTAATTGTGTTGCATAAAGACACAAGAAAACTGATAAATCACTTGAAACAAGCTCAGAACCAATTTCAAATTTATCAAATTTGTAAAAAATTGAAAATTATCTCCTTTTGACAAAAACAAAAAAAGGAGTATTAAATGTTTGGTAATCTTCGATTTTCGACAATTTTCTTTTGCCAAATTAGGTAGATCTCTCAGCGCATTGTTTCTACCATTTCTCGACTAGTAATGTCCTAATATTAAGATGCAACAACACATTGATTTTCCTATGGAGATTTCAGTGTTAAAATTTCTAACTAGGCAATTTGATGGAAAACCCGCTTTTTAAGATTGCTTTTCTAAACGATCTAAACACGCTCGAAAAAAACTTCTTTACATTTCTGGTTGTCACATGCCTAGTCAACCATTTCATGCAGTCTGATCTCGTAGGTAGTGGATTTCTGAAGACTTAAACTGTGTGAGATTTCTTTTCAAATTTGCAACCTAAAAATTGGACCCCTGTCACATTTAAATGGCTTAAACAAGGCTATCGGTATCATAAACTTCGCAAAACATTTTCAAAATTTTATAGACGATACTATGATTTGATTTCTAAATTCCAAGTTGGACTTAAATCTCTCTTGCGCCAAGGACTTTCGGAACCTGATTTCTATGGTGACTTAGTGTATAAATTGAAGAAGATTGGCTCTAATAATTTTTCAGCGCAGTTCATTAAAATGATTTCCCATTATAAAAAGATTGGCTATAACATTAATGTATCGCAACAGACTTCATGCTTGGTAGTCAACCAAATCACGGTTGGCAACTTTGCTTTCCTCTTGAATTGCACGTCGGTGGGTCGGACTTCAGACTCTATGATGGTTATACTTAAAGACTTATCTATTGATGAGATGGTAGGGGCCTGATGCTTTGGCTGTTTGTCGGGCCCACCGGGGTTTACCTGTTGGATTTCTTTTGCTCCGGTATTCAGTTTATTTACTGTTGAGTCCTTTTCCTTGCTTTATCTCCTTGTTATATCTTGATTTATATGTTTTAGGAGATGATGCATTGATAAGTTAGGGGTCTTTCATGCAAACCAAATATCTATGTGTCTTGATCCACATCTGAATTAAGGCTGAGGTTGGTGCAGTTAAACCGGTTTAAGCCCTCCAGTAAAATATTTTACTGACCGTTCCAAGATGGTACTTCTTTTGTGGATCTTTTATGTTTTTGTTCTGTCTTGTGTTTGCTATGTCCTTGTGCGCGTCTGTTTATATGTGCTTTGTGGTCACCTGCTGGGAAAGGGCTGACCTCTTGGCTCTCGTTTGTGGTGTCTACTGTGAGTTTGTCACTTTCCCATTGGTATCCTGGGTCAGGTGTGGTACTTGATTGTATCGATTCCTGATCTTTGCACCCTAACTTACTTTCATCATCCGTAAAACTTTTACAGTTATGCATTGCCCAGTATTTGGACATTAAGATACACTTTCATTTGCATTATTGGTTTCCATAGTTATCAATATAGATGGCAAACAATTCAGGTGTAGCGTTTTCACTTTTGTTCAGTATATTTATAGGATTTGGCTCAACATTGTATAGA
The DNA here is from genome assembly GCA_964019695.1 of Loripinus fragilis. Taxonomy (NCBI): domain Eukaryota; kingdom Metazoa; phylum Mollusca; class Bivalvia; order Lucinida; family Lucinidae; genus Loripinus; species Loripinus fragilis. Next base: position 102,117,326 of record OZ026515.1, read on the forward strand.
CAATTTGTAGGTATTCTTATGGGTATTAATTGTGCTCCTCTCATTGCAGATTTGTTTTCATTGTTATGAATGAGACCTCATATTGTCTCTTTCTGACAATAATCAAGAAAATCTTGTTGAAGCATTTAACTCTAACTCAAGATATCTAGAAAGTCAGATATATCCAACTGAACTTCAATCAAATAAGGCAAATTCCTCAGATACTGTAACCACCTTTCTGGACTTAGACTTGTCAATTACAAATAGCATAGTTTCGACTAAAAAAAGTAAGTGAGTATGATCAGGAAATACCACTATCACAAACTGCAGACAAACCTGTGGCATCGTGAGGAAGAGCCACACAACAATCACGAGATAGCAGGAAGACAAACAAATTAAAGCAATCAACTCTCTCTTCCCCATCGAGATAATTGCAAAACCAGAACGGACAAAAAGTAATGCACAACAAAACATAGAACAACTACAGGCTCCAACAATTGGAGTAACAATCAACAACGAATCAACAACAACAGAACCACCGCCTTAGAACAGACAGCAGCCAAAGCCACTGGGACAGCAGCAAAAGCCACTGGGGTCTTAAATGCAATTTACTGGTACCAAATCTTCGTCCTAGATGCTGCTGTTGTTGATAAACTGGACGATTTTAATTTTGAATTAGTTATTTTCTCCATTTTAGATGGAGATTTTCCTCGCTCCCCTTCCTATGGTGTATACATGTCATATTTTTTCGTTTTAGAAGGATATGTTCTAATGTTGATGAGTTCAACAACAAAAACAAATTTTTGACTTCTAAGTTACTAAAATAAGTTTATCGATACCATAAACTTTGTAAAGCTTTTTCTAGATTTTATTACTGACACAGAGTTGATTGTTAAATACAATATTTGCTTAAAGACTCTTCTGCAACAAGGCATATCAGGTCCTGTATTTTATGGTGATTTAGTTTATGAATTTAAAAGAATTAATGGAAAGCCTTATTTTAGCGATCAATTTTAAAAGATTATTAAACGTTATAAAAGAGTTGGATACAACATGAATATCATGCGACAGTCTGCATGCCTGTACTGGTTTAAAATCCAATCGCGGTTTATAGCTATAGTTTCCTCTTTAATTGTACGATGGTGGGTCGGGCCTCAGACTCAAATATGGCCCTGGTGTAAAGCTTTAATCCGTTGGTTAATGCCTGATGCTTGTTGTTGGCTTGGCCCACCGCAGCTAAACTTGAGGTTTTCTTTAGCACTGACTATATGTGAGTCCTGAGCCCTTTTCTTTGTTTCATCATAGTGTGCTAATTTGATTCGATTGTTTCTCTTTGATGATACATTGCATTAGTTTGGAACCCTCCATGCGAGCTAAACAATTTTGTGTTTTAATAACAACAGAATCTAGGTCGAAGATTTGGCGCCTGTAAAATGCATTAAAGCCCTCGTTAGCTTAGGCTGCTGTCCGTTTTAAGTAGGTGGTTCTGTTTATCTATTATTTAATGCAATTCCCATTGTTTGAAGCGGTTCTGTGTTTGTCTTTGTTTTGATATGCATTACATTGTGTCCTTTCTAGTTTTGCAATCATCCGTGGAGAGGAAGAGAAAGCTGGTTTCTTTGCTTTTATTGTCTTACGCATGTCTTGTTATTGAATATGTTCTGTGGCTCTTCCACACGGTGCCGTGGGTTTGTCTGCAGTTTGTGATTGTGGTATTTGCTGATCAAACTCACTTACTTTTTGCATCTTTTGATATCAATGTTGCCAGGCTCAGTTTGGAGAATGCATGTTGAATCACTCAGCAAGCCACGCTATTCAGCAAGCCTTCTCGAAGCCTTGCCTGGTAAACTTGATATCAAAAGACACTCACCTACATTATGTATGTCAATAATTCAGCAGGGAGAGAAGCAACGGTAGGATAGTCAGGTCACTTCGGACATTAGGTAAAATCGGACATACATTTGCAAACATTAGAAATCCAGATGGGGACGTCATTAGTCTGAAAAGGTTTATTGGAACTGACATGACCATAGGTTTTGACTGGGACGTAAAGAATAAAACCAAACCAAACCAAAAGTTTAAGGGCTAGAAAAACCGATGCACATTTGTGTTGCTAATACATGTTTCTATGCGAGAGCGTAATCGGAGGTTCAATTCGAGAATCAATCCTCGGATGTATGTATGACGTAGTAATATGTAATAAAAAACTTCCATTTTATGAGCTGGAACTGGCGTAAGGAAAATAGTACTGTAGCATCTGAGTCCAGTCCTATAAATCCATTATTTTGATTACCCAAAACGTTTTATCAACAGAATAAATTAAGTTTATGATTTTTCAAAACATAAACTTCATTTATAACCATTTGTTTTGCTGTGATCACATTTGTTATTGTGTTGGCATGGTTTCTGTGACGTTAGCGTCACGTATTGTAACGTCAGCGTCACGTTATCAAAGTAAATCCTCAATATACATCCGATGTCTGATTCCATGGAATTCCACGGAATTGGCGGAGGCAGTTCAGATTACTAAGATACCTTGTTGAATGATGTGGCTCATTCAAGCCCCGCTGCTTTGCTTCTGAATGAAAGTCGGATGTAACATAGGTTGCCACTGGTGATTCATTAAGTGCCACGTCTTCAGAGGCCGTATCATTTGTATTCCCCGACACCAAGTTGGCTGAGAAAAAAAACAATAATGATTGTGGAGTTTAAAATGTTAACTAATGTTATAAAATGTTAATGATTGGCATTGAGGGGTGAATTGAGGTTTTCTAAATAAAAAAGCAGTAACTTCTATAAAACATATTGTACCTGGAGAATTGGCATTTGGGAGTGTATTTATGTTTTCTAAATCCCCAAAAAGCAGTAACTTCTGTAAAATATAACTAAGTTGTAATGTAACCTCAGGGGTGAATTTAGGTATTTCTGAATCCCGAAAACAATAACTTCTGAAAAATATAATTAACTGTGCCTGGAGAATTGGCGTTCAGTAGTGAATTTAGGTTTTCTAATTATCTAAATACCCAACAACTTCTTGATCGATGCCTGATGCTTATCTGTAGCTGGACCCACCGTGGCTCAACTTGAGGTTTTCTTTAGCTCTGAGTATCTGTGAGTCATGAACCCTTTTCTTTGTTTCATCATGGTGTGTTGATTTGATTAGAGTGTTTCTCCATGATGATACATTTCATTAGTTAGAAGACCTCCATGCAAGCTGAACATTTCTTGTACTTCAACAACAGCAGAATCTAGGGCGAAGAGTTGGTACCAGTAAAATGCATTTAAGCCCCACCCCCCCCCCCCCACCCCCCACCCCGGCGGTTTAGGCTGCTGTGCATTCTAAGGTGGTGGTTCTGTTGTTGTTGACTTTTTGTTTATTGTAACTTCCATTGTGGGAGTCTGTAATTGTTCTATGTTTTGTTGTACGTTACTTTATGTCCATTCTTGTATTGCAATCATCTTGATGGGGAAGAGAGAGCTGGTTGCTTTGCTTAATTTGTCTTCCTGGTGTCTCGTGATGGTAGAGTGGCTCTTCCTCGCGGTGTCATGGGGTTGTCTGCGGTTTGTGATTGTGGTATTTCCTGATCATACTCACTTACTATTTCTGTAAAATGAAACTAACTGTACCGGTAGAAAATGGCATTTGGGGGCAAATTTAGGTTTTCTAAATCACTAAAGAACAATAACCTCTGTATAATAAACATCTAACTAACTGTACTTGAACAGTTCGCTTTCAGAGGTGAATTAATTCTTTAAAAATATCACCAAAAGCAGTAATTTCTGAAAAATATATTTAACTGTACCTGGAGAATTGACATTCAAGAGTGAATTTAGGTTTTCTAAGTCTAAAAAGTCCCAGTAGCTTAATATAACTAAATAACCATGTGAACCGGTATGTTGGGTGAATTTAGGTATTCTAAATCCCCAAGAGCAGTAATTTCTCTAAAACATAAATATTTGCACCTTTAGAATTGGCATTCAGGGGCAAAGGACCTCTGACACTTTGATAGGGTATCAAAACTTCCCTACGCATATGATATCACTGGTATTACTTGACTTTTTGCTAACTGTAAAGGCGGCACCTCATGAATGCGTAATTAGGACTGGTCAACCTTAGACATAGGTAAAAGCTGAAAATAAGGCGTGATTTTATTCAAAAGTAACTGTTTCATCTTGCGCCATTACCTCAGTATAGACGCAAAACACATTATTAAGTCCTTAAAATGCCAACAAAATAGCTGCCTCTGACAATGTTTATTTAACATAAGCATATAGGCAAACATTGTGGACCCAAATCAGACTGCTCCTACAGGAGCAGTCTAATCTGAGCCCACACAGTTTGTCTATGAGGCTTCAAATATTTTAGTGGACGACAAAAACATACATTTTGTGATTATGCGCTTTAGGGGTTAATAAATGTGATTTCAGTGTGTATACGGTAAGGATTTTCATGAAATGCACGCACGTTTGCGCGGCCCAAACATGCCCAAACAACTTATTAATTCTTCACCAAATTATAAATAGAACCTGATTTCCCTTGTTTAGCATATGAAATAGCCGAACAACGCCCAGATATGAATATTAAAGTTGCCGCCTTTATAGTAAGCGAAAAGTCAAGTAATATCCTTTTGAATAAGACGCTTGGTGAATTATTGTTACTCCTATAGTGGGAGTCTGTAATTGTTCTATGTTTTGTTGTACGTTACTTTATGTCCATTCTAGTATTGCAATCTTCTTGATGGGGAAGAGAGAGCTTGTTGCTTTGCTTAATTAGTCTTCCTGGTGTCTCGTGATGGTAGAGTGGCTCTTCCTCGCGGTACCATGGGTTTGTTTGCGGTTTGTGATTGTGGTATTTCCTGATCATACTCACTTACTATTTCTGTAAAATGAAACTAACTGTACCGGTAGAAAATGGCATTTGGGCAAATTAAGGTTTTCTAAATCCCTAAAAAACAATAACCTCTGTACAATAAACATGTAACTAACTGTACTAGAACAGTTCGCTTCCAGGGGTGAATTATTTTTTTAAAAATATCACCCAAAAGCAGTAATTTCTGAAAAATATATTTTACTGTACCTGGAGAATTGACATTCAAGGATGAATTTAGGTTTTCTAAGTCTAAAAAAGTCCCAGTAACTTAATATAACTAAACAAGGTTAGCTTTTAAAAAAGCTTAGAACCATCGCATGGCGTTTTACAGTTATTAAAGAAGAACTTTTATAGTATTTTAATATTGCATTTGCTGAAGCCACTCTTTTCAGTGTTTCATGCGCTTCAAGCTCTGAGTATTTTATGTTTTAGTTAACGATTTGTACATAGGTGATCTACTGGAAGCAAATAAAAGACAGGAAATATGCATATTCCAATGATGGAATTTTGGAAGTAGCTTGGTCGACGGGGAGTCTGAGAAAGAACAGTAAAAGACACTGCTGCTGGGGAGTTAACACCCGATACATTTCCACAACTTGCTAATGGAACAGGCCGGAATCGAACACGCGCCCAATGGAAGTTTACTAACGTATATCACCATCGCTGACGCGATGGTGAATAACCATGTGAACCGGTATGTTGGGTGAATTTAGGTATTCTATATCCCCAAGAGCAGTAATTTCTCTAAAACATATATTTGCACCTTTATAATTGGCATTCAGGGGCAAAGTACCTCTGACACTTTGATAGGGTATCTGCCTATTTTTAAGATACTTCCCAAAACTTCCCTACGCATATGATATCACTGGTATCCCTTTGAAAAAGACGCTTGGTGTATTAGGAACGTATAAAGGTTATAATTAGACAGGCAGACCCCTATCACACTGGTAAATGTATAGTATTAACACCAATATCCACCACTTCCGGTCTATGAAGTACCGGCAATACGCGTAAATACCACCAAATCGACATATACATTTACCAGTGTGATGACAAAACAAAAGACGCTACCAAATGGGTTGCAAAATTTGACTTCACTAAAACATTTAGAAATCAATTATTTTCACGTGTAAGGGTATTATATCATCATTTCTCGATTACTAATGTATTTAAAAAGTCCGAAATCATGAGCATTTTAATAAATATTTTTGTTGTTGTTTTTCTTCCATCTGATTTTTAAAAAAAAATATATTTTGAAGCGCAACTGTAGTCTATATTCAACCTTGGTATCAATGTATTTATCTGGTGCTATATTATACAGCAATGTGCTAAAGTACTGCCGCATTAATAAGAAACGCAAAAAATCGAGTTTCTATTGAGTTGTTCATTGTGCATGTACAATTACCTGCAGTATGTTTTGAAAAAAGTTCTAGCCTGGTATTTATTATAGAATTTTCTGTAATATGATGGAAATTTTATATATTTTCTCTTGTTTTAAACATGGGAGTGTAACTGTTTAAAACAATGGCTGTAAACAGTTCCAGTTATAGTAGAGGGCCCAGGGTTCAACAATGTCAAAAATAAGCATTTAAGTATGCCCCCTTTTTAGCAGATTGTTTACTTGTTTTATCCTTTAGTACATAGTATAGGCAGTATGAAACCAGATATTGCACTCAATTTAAGTCTTGCAAACATGCCTGTAACAGGTTGTTTAATACGTTACCCCTCTAATTCATAAAAATAAAACTATGTAATTAAGTATATTTAGGTGGAAGTTGAAATGTTTAAACGAACAAAACATTTATGCAATCTGTATAAACGTGATATTCTCTACACATATTGATATTTTTAAAAGTAATTTGGGTCCATTATTATGTCATTTACTCTTAAAAGTATTGATATTTTGTTAAAAAGTTTCACTTGACAAAATTTCAACAGGTGTTTAAATTCAGGATAACATGTATTTTACAAACCGTTAACTGACCATTTCAAAACTGCAAACAGAAAGTTCTAACATAAATACGTTGTCAGTTATTAACTGTTTAATTAGATGACCATAGATAAAACTTTATATAAGTTTAGAACCTCTAAAGTTTAAAAATAAGCATGCACTTTTTTCTGTTAGATTTTAACACCTTATGATCATTGTTTTGATATCACCGACTTAAGAGTAATACTTAACAACATTTCTGGTTTAAAGTATCATTTTGTTGTTCGATTTTCAATATGTTCATATAACAAAGTTGAAGACAAACAGGTACTGCTTAATCTCTTAAATTATACATCACTGTAAAGTTTATTTCATTAAAAAAGGGAGGGCTGTGTTTGTTAGGCATAAGGATTTTTTTTCCACAAAAAACAGTATCGGTACTAAATAGGAGACAGTGTATATGGGTGTGTTTTTTTTCTTTTAATAAATGGTATACTTCTTGACTTAAAAACAAAAACACATTGTTTGCTAATATTTCTCAGTTATGCTTTACAAATTATAAACTTATAAAATGATCAGTCTGATGCAACATCTCAACTAGGATACATTCCCTTAAGCTTGTTCAGTAAATTTGCTAAAGTAACATATATATAGAAATATATACCATGATTATATATTTGTCTCAAATGTTTTCCGAATACAACTGAGTCTGAAAACCTAAAAAGATAGATATTTGCACATTTTTGCTTTTAATTGAACATAATATCTTATAAGTTATTTAAAAGCAATCAAAACTTTGTGTCGAGTCTGTTCACAGTCATCACAATATACAAAATAGTTAATAACATATCGGTTCTATCAAATCAGATTTATTTATGATAAAATATCTAAGAATATCTAAAATGATGTGTGGATGTTGGAAACTTTGTTTGTTGTTGTTCCTATTGGTTGTGGGACTTTTGTATTGGGCCTTTGTTTTCTAATTTGTTTCAAGTTCAGCAATCATCATGACAAGGAAGAGAGCTGGTTGCTTTGTCCCTTCCTTAAGGTGCAGTGGGTCCGTCAGGAGTCTGTGATTGTGACCATTTCTAGCCATGTTCACTTAGTGGCTCAGTTATGCAAATGGTTTTAACCACATCTATTTGTGCATCTACTAAAACTAAGAAGGTGACTTTTGAATTTATTCTAGCAATGAAATTCAATTACAGCTCATTTTTAACATTGCTTTTATTGTTTGATTAATGAAACTGATAGTCCTATTAAATTAATACTACTAATCATTTGTCAAAGCAATGCAAACTTTAAAACTGAGTGGGTTATTCAAAATGAATTAATGCCATTGAAATTGGGGAAATCATTCATAATGAAGGGTTTTACATGGCAAGGCAGTGATCATATTCAAGGAATCTAGATTTCTTCAGCTGGAATTTATGATACCAATTTTACTTTATAAAATTTCAACAGACAAAATTTTTAGGCCAAATTTGACTAGGACACATTAAAATTATCGTTAATTTTTGCTTACAAGTTTAATCAGAACATTGATGGGAATAGCAATATCTTTAGAGTACAATAACGGTCATAAGATCAAAACTTAGTTTTAGAAATTAGTGCTAATATAGCTGATGTTAAGTTCTATCATAATACCATTGCAGTCATTGGATCCCATTCTAAACAAAAGGTTGCAGGAATCCTATCAGTTGTTTCCTTTAATGTTCGTTAAATAAAAGATGAGTTGTAAACACATCAGAGTATAGAGACAAAAGGCATTCGATAAATTATCAACTGTGCTAATGATAATTATATGGACGATAGAGAAGGCACCTAGTAAGTATCTTTACTAACACAAATAGTAGATTTACATGTTATGCTAAGAAAGTATTATAAACTTAACAAATAGTATGTATGCATGTTTGATTTGTCTGCCACTCGTCTTTTTGTTTGGCGTTTTTCATCATTTCGTTTTTTCGCCTGACCTTTATTCGTTATTTCGTCTTTTTGTCTGGCGTCTTTTCGGTATTTTGACCTTTTGCCTAGCGTCTTTTTAACTTTTCCTTGTCTTTTTTCGTGTTTTCGCGGGGCGTCTTTTCGGTTTCTCGCCTGGCGTTATTTCGCCTATTCACGTGGCGTTTTTTCGTTTTTTTGCTCAATGGACGTCGCGTCAGATGTTGGTGTTATTTTGTGTAACGTCAAAAGTTGTTTAAACACGTCAAACAATGAGATTTTCACAGATAAAAGAGGCGATCTCCCTTGCGTTAATATTTCTAAGCACACATGCCCAGTTGTAAAATGATCAGATGAAAAGTTTGTTTTGGTTTATATATATTTAAGTTTTAAAAGGTTTTATTAATACATGTTCCCGCTTAGAATTACGAAAAGTAGGGTATACCCAGGTAAGCACAATTATTTTCAGTAGTAAATGCGATTGGTCGGTCGGTGCTTATTAACTATACAAATCTATTCTCGTTGCAGTAGACTTCAATGGACAGACGGACGGACAGACAGGGTGATTATAGGTCTTAAGGATATCTTCGCTGCACACACCTTTGCAGGTTTTATATTAAAATTAGCCAATACGTAAGCGTTTGGTACTTATCCATTGTCTGGCAACTAGGACTCGCGACGTGGGAAAGTCTGTGAAATGGTACAGGCTCGTCAGAGTAAAGTATGAATGTAGATGATAAATAGCTGTAGAATTGAGACCTCTATCACCGCTTGATGCATGTATGTCAGCATCCACATTTTCACGAGGCTTTTGCGTATATGCGATAATGATCAAAATATCGCCAAGAGTTAGTGTTGGCCCAAACAAACATGTAGACACAAACGAATGAAAACAACAAAGAAATGAATTTATTTGAGAATTGAGCACGTCACGTTCGAGTTTCAGACACACCCTTTTCATCGTATGGCTTCCAATGAGTTGACTATTACTAATACCTAGCAATATGATGTACAGTCTCGGGACATGTAGTTGTTTGCCACTTTGCGACGTCGCAGCTTGAAACAAGACCTTTCTAGAATTTTGTAAAAAAAATACCATGACAAACTTAATGGGTTAAATTTTATAAAACTTACAGGGATGAAGAGCAAATAGAGAGCAGCAATATACAATAAATGATTAAAATAATTACACTTTTAGTTCTTAAGTAGAACGCATTTAAAAGTGAATGCAAATTTAAATCATCACTATTCCCGTAGACGCTAACGTTAACGTCACCGAAAACTGTCATTTTAATTTGTGTTTGCGTTTAAATTACTACCATACGAAAACAACAGAAACCGAGAAGCTACAATAAAAATGTTTATTGCGTAAATCAATTTGCTTTCATTTGGTACTTTTTTTTCAAAATTGTAGCTTCTATAGTTTTTGGACAAAGATTTTTTGCAACATCGATTTAAGCGGCAACGTCACTGGGTAGAGAGTGGGTATGTCCTGTGGCTGTATATATACACAGGAGCTTGAAGTTTGGTCCTTGCATTACATGTATATGCCTTATAGCCAAAAGCTTAAATGTCATCATAACGTAATGACATTATGAGCTTTCGGTTTAGGGGCTAAAGGAGTGAATAAGAATCGAATTTCAAGCTCCTGTGATATATTTCCTGAATAGTCCTGAAAACAGGGGTAAAGGTCACTGAATATTCAGATTTCTCGAATTAATTCTGGCCAGAGACCTATTTTATATTACTTTATATAGGACAGTATCCTACAAGACTATGCTAATGCATCAGTATATAAGTATATAAGTTTTAAGAAAATGCGCGATTAAGTTTTTGGCATTTACGCATATTATAACGCTAAAATGTTTAGACGTCGCGTCAGATGTTGGTGTTAATTTTAAAAACGTAGGGGTCCTCTCTATTGAAAGTTCTCTATTTCACTTATTCCATTATACATTTTTACAAACTAAACATCAAAGAAAAGATTATTAATTATATTTTACATTGATGAAAAACGAAAGACAAATTAAGATACAAAGAAAAAGTTATCGCTAACATGTTCTGTATAAATTGCCGATTTTTTGCATGTAGAGATGTAACAGAAATCGTTTGGCGGAGTGTTTCTAAATCCAAAAGTTTTAACTCATAATGCATGAAATCTTGTAATTTTTCCCGCATAGCTACTTTTTGTGCTTATCCTCACGACGACATGCGCGAAATTGGCGTTAATCGGCAAACTAACCAGAAATAGCCAACCAAGCAAAGAAACGGAACGTGTAGAGATTTAAGAAAACGTTGAAAACATGGGGTCTGTGTATTTATGTTGATGTATTACTTTTTAGTGCCTCGTGTTTTTGAAATTCGACGTATATTACAAAAATGTGTTTTCAAACTAGAATTAAAATTTGGATTTATTCTTGATTTTTTCCATATTTAGAGCAAAAATTTGTTATTTTGCTATGTCTAGCAAAAATGTCACACTCACGCAAATGGCGTCTTCGGAAATATGAGACATCAATTCAATACTAAATGAAAAGATGTTTCTTAAAACTTATTTCTCTTTAAATAAGATATGTAAATGCGTTTTTCATATATTTTATGCTGTTTTTATATTAAGAGAAATTGTTAAATATTGAATAAAATATCGCATAAATGCTTTGTCTAGCAAAAATGTCACAGACGCCGTTTTTTTTTTTTACTTTGCTAATCGCGTCGTAAAAACGTTAACATTTTAGCGTTATATTATGCGTAAATGCCAAAAACTTTTAATCGCGCATTTTCTTAAAACTTATATACTTATATACTGATGCATTAGCATAGTCTTGTAGGACACTGTCCTATATAAAGTAATATAAAATAGGTTTCTGGCCAGAATTAATTCGAGAAATCTGAATATTCAGTGACCTTTACCCCTATTTTCAGGAATATTCAGGAAATATATCACAGGAGCTTGAAATTCGATCCTTATTCACTCCTATAGCCCCTAAACCAAAAGCTCATAATGTCATTACGTAATGATGACATTTAAGCTTTTGGTTATGAGGCATATACATGTAATGTAAGGACCAAACTTCAAGCTCCTGTGTATATATACAGGCACAGGACATACCCACTCTCAACCCAGTGACGTTGCCGCTTAAATCGAGTTTTGCAAAAAATTATTGTCCAAAAACTATAAAAGCTACAATTTTGAAAAAAGTACCAAATAGAAGCAAATTGATTTACGCAATAAACATTTTTTATTATAGCTTCTCGGTTTCTGTTGTTTTCGTATGGTAGTAATTTAAACGCAAACACAAATTAAAATGGCAGTTTTCGGTGACGTTAACGTTAGCGTCTACGGGAATAGTGATGTTTTAAAATTTACATTCACTTTTAAATGCGTTCTACTTGAGAACCAAACGTGTAATTATTTTAATCATTTATTGTATATTGCTGCTCACTATTTGCTCTTCATCCCTGTAAGTTTTATCAAATTTAACCCATTAAATTTGTCATGGCATTTTTTACAAAATTCTAGAAAGGTCTTGTTTCAAGCGGCGACGTCGCAAAGTGGCAAACAACTACATGTCCCGAGACTGTACATCATATTGCTAGGTATTAGTAATATTCGGCCTTAATAGTCAGGCAACTCATTGGAAGCCATACGATGAAAAGGGTGTGTCTGAAACTCAAAAGTGACGTGCTCGAATCTCAAATAAATTCATTTCTTTTTTGTTTTCATTCATTTGTGTCTACATGTTTGTTTGGGCCAACACTAACTCTTAGCGATATTTTGGTTACTATCGCATATTCGCAAAAGCCTCGTGAAAATGTGGATGCTGACATACATGTATCAAGCGGTGATAGAGGTCTCAATTCTACAGCTATTTATCATCTACATTCATACTTTACTCTGACGAGCCTATACCATTACACAGACTTTCCCGAGTCGCGAGTCCTAGTTGCCGGACAATGCGATAAGTACCAAACGCTTACGTATTGACTAATTTTAATATAAAACATGCAAAGGTGTGTGCAGCGAAGATATCCTTAAGACCTATAATCACCCTGTCTGTCCATCCGTCTGTCCATTGAAGTCTACTGCAACGAGACTAGATTTATGTAGTTAATAAGCACCGACCGACCAATCGCATTTACTACTGATAATAATTGTGCTTATCTGGGTATACCATACTTTTCGTAATTCTACTCTTGAACATGTATTAATAAAACCTTTAAAAACTTAAATATATATTAACCAAAACAAACTTTTCATCTGAGAACTAATGGAAAGCGCAACAATTCTCACGCCCCCTAGCACCAGCAGTATTCTGCTTTCCGTCAGAACTAAAGCCTTGATAAGTCCTGGGATTCTACTATTTGGCATGTGTGCTTAGAAATATTAACGCAAGGAAGATCGCCTCTCTTATCTGTGAAAATCTCATTGTTTGACGTGTTTAAACAACTTTTGACGTTACACAAATTAACACCAACATCTGACGCGACGTCATACGTTTTTACGACGCGATTAGCAAAGTAAAAAAAAAAAAACGGCGTCTGTGACATTTTTGCTAGACAAAGCATTCTAGCGATATTTTATTCAATATTCAACAATTTCTCTTAATTTAAAAACAGCATAAAATATGTGAAAAACGCATTTACATATCTTATTTAGAGAGAAATAAGTTTGAAGAGACATCTTTTCACTTTGTATTGAATTAATGTCTCTTATTTCCGAACACGCTATTTGCGTGAGTGTGACATTTTTGCTAGACATAGCAAAATAACAAATTTTTGCTCTAAATATGGAAAAAATCAAGAATAAATCCAAATTTTAATTCTATTTTGAAAACGCATGTTTGTGATATACTTCGAATTTCAAAAACATGAGGCACTAAAAAGTAATACATCAACATAAATACACAGACCCCATGTTTTCAACGTTTTCTTTAAATCTCTACACGTTCCGTTTCTTTGCTTGGTTGGCTATTTCTGGTTAGTTTGCCGATTAACGCCAATTTCGCGCATGTCGTCGTGAGGATAAGCACAAAAAGAAGCTATGCGGGGAAAATTACAAGATTTCATGCATTATTAGTTAAAACTTTTGGATTTAGAAACACTCCGCCAAACGATTTCTGTTACGTTTCTACATGCAAAAAATTTGCAATTTATACAGAACATGTTAGCGATAACTTTTTCTTTGTATCTTAATTTGTCTTTCGTTTTTCATCAATGTAAAATATAATTAATAACCTTTTCTTTGATGTTAAGTTTGTAAAAATGTATAATGGAATGAGTGAAATAGAGAACTTTCAATAGAGAGGACCCCTACGTTTTTAAAATTAACACCAACATCTGACGCGACGTCTTGGCGTATTTTTGTTTTTTCGCTTGGCTTTTTTTCGTTATTTTTCTTTTCGCCTGGCGAATTTCCCTTATCCGTCTTTTCGCGTAATTTCGATAGTTGGTGTTCCCAGGGTATTAATACGAAATGTCAACAAAAGCCATGGGTGGCACCCTTTCGAAAGATGTTAGTTGATATAAAACAATTGAAAGTTAAAAACTGGGGATTGTTTTATTATTTGAGCCACAACATAAGATTTCCAACAATGTGGTATGTGCAACCAGCAAAGGCTCAGACCAGCCTGCGCATACGCGCAGTCTGATCAGAGCCTTTGATAGTTGCTTGAATATTCTATGACTGTTAGGCTACTGACGGAACATCATTCGGAGTTTCTAAGCTTAAAAGGAGGCTGCACAGGCTCGCCTGATTCTACACTTGTAAAAATTCCACATTGTTGGAAATCGCATGTCACGGCTCATTTATAGTATGTTTTAGTGTGACTTACCTGCTTCATGTACAACAGGATGGACAACTTTCTGAACTGCCCTTTCTACCTGAAACGGTAACCAAACATTTAACAAGACTGGATAGTTATGTAATAGTTATAGCATGGGTTGTCCACCTGTACGTGGAGATAATCCACGAGCTTTAGCGAGTGGATTATCTTACGTACAGGTGGACAAACATGGTATAACTATTTTATACCATCTACATCAGCGTAGACCTTGCACATCACAAGATATTTCGTGCTAAAGTTGGTAAGGGTGGTACATGTATAAATGTATATCACGGCCACCAATCCAGGTCCTTCATCTCGGAAATTGTTGGACTTAACTTTCCTTTTGAAAGCAAACTTTAGAAATTAGACGTTGATGCATTGAACCGTTCGAAACTGATATAGGTTTTGAGAGGTTATTCTGCTTGACCGTTTCAAAAGTTTTGTAATGAAGAATAATGGCATTTTTTAATTCAGTCTAGATCCTAGAACCAGTTTATGTCCCACGGTACACTACAGTATTTAAAGCTGCATAGTCTGTTACTTTTGATCTTTTAATTTTAGAAATAATGTTTCTATTTTTCAAGAACACAACAAAAAACTAAAATTCCGGTACACATTTTACCAATTTCGTCAATCTTAAGGACATATGCTACTAAATACTTCTCATATTGAAATATGTTCAATACTTAGCATACAGTTTGTTTTATGCATGAACTATCCATTTATGAAATAAAAAGGAAATGTCACCGTGCTTATTTTTTCAAAATCTCAGATTGAAGTTTTCAGCATTTGACCATTTTTCTAAAAATAACACTAGTCCTAAATATCGAGCTAAAACGGTTGTAATCTTCAGCCAGCTTCTTTCTTTAAACTTAAATTATTGCCCATGATCATAAACCTTTTAGAAAATGTGCAAGTTTATTTGTTATCCCATGCTGTGACAAGATACTGCATGATATATTTGGGCAATTCGTCGAAAATTGGAATTTGTTTTTAGAATAAATCATGTATTAAAAATTCTGATGTTGAAAATCTTAAAAAATTATTTTTTAATTCATGGACTATTATAATACCTTTCAGAAAAAAGAAAAAAATCTGGGGTCACCGAACTAATTCTCTTTCAAGAGGGCCAAATTTTACCCCACCCCATTAGGTTTCATGTGTAATTCAATATAAAAGTTCTGGTCTGATGCTGATGACTGGAATGAACAGAGCATAGGTGCTACCTCCTCTAAGAGTCGTGAAATTATTGTAAAATTCACAAATAGCTCTGCTCGCCTGAAGCTTCTGAAGGGGCGTACCAAACTGCGACTAGGCAAAGTGAACAACGT
The DNA here is from genome assembly GCA_964019695.1 of Loripinus fragilis. Classification (NCBI taxonomy): domain Eukaryota; kingdom Metazoa; phylum Mollusca; class Bivalvia; order Lucinida; family Lucinidae; genus Loripinus; species Loripinus fragilis. The sequence goes on from OZ026515.1 coordinate 102,133,205, forward strand.
CTTTATCAACGAGGATTTAACCCCGACTAGAAAGGAGCTGGCATTCGAGTGCAGAAAACTCAAGCGAAACAAAAAGTCTAAAATTACGAAAACTTGGGTGTATGCAGGCTATCCTCATATTCTCGACGACGGTGGAAATAATCTTAAAATTACATGTATATCAGACCTTGATGCTTACCAGGTGGACGTGCCGAAGCCTCCTCAACCTACGCACATGTAACCAATAACTCTTGCCTAAGTAACCCTTATCCAAACATTTGACTTGGTACTCAAGAGAACCGTCTCATCGAGGCGACTTTCTTGTGTACCCTCATCATGTGTTTTGCCTGGCTATGTTTACTCAAACATTTGATTTGGCACACAGGAGAACCGGCTCATCGAGACGATTTTCTTGTGTACCTTCAACATGTGTTTTGCCCGGTCGAGTAACTTTTTATTACTGCCTTGGTGATGAAAAAAGCCTAATTTGGCCTAAAATATGTTTACCCAAAAATTTGAACTGGTCATCAAAAGAACAGTCTCGTCGAGACGACGTTCTTGTGCTACCTAAACATATGTTTTGCCTTGTCGAACAACTTTGTATTACTGCCTTTGTGATGAATACAGCCTGCTTTGGCCTAAGTTATGATTACTCAAACACTTAAATTGGTACTCAAAAGAACCGTCTCATCGAGACGATTTTCTTGTGTACCGGCTCAATATGTGTATTGCCTTGTTGAGCAACTATTTATAACTGCCCTGGCAGTTAATATAGACTACTTCGGCCCAAGTTTTATTTAATCAAAAATTTGTCTTGGTACTCAAAAGAACCGTCACATCCAGAACTTTTTATTACTGCCTTGGTGATGAATACAGCCTACTTTGGCCCAAGTTATGATTACCAAAACACTTGACTTGGTACTCAAGAGAACCGTCACATCTAGACGATTTTCTTGTGTACACACAGCATGTGCTTTGCCTGGTTCAGCAACTTTTTATAACTGCCTTGGTGACAAACATAGCCTACCTTGGCCCAAGTTGTGATTATCAAACATTTGATTGGGTACTCCAGAGTACCGTCTCATTGAGACGACTTTCTTGTGTACCCTCAACATATGTTTTGCCTTCTCAAGCAACTATTTAATACTGCCCTGGCGATGAATACAGTCTACTTTGGCTCAAGTTTTACTTACTCAAAAATTTGACTTGATACCCATGAGAACCGTCTCATCCAGACGACTTTCTTGTGCACCCTAAACACGTGTTTGCCTAGTTGAGCAACTTTTGATTACAGCCTACTTTGGCCCAATTTATGATTACCCAAACACTTGACTTGGTTATTAAGGGAACCGTCTCTTCGAGACGATTTTCTTGTGTACCCACAACATGTGTTTTGCCTGGTCCAGCAACTTTTATAACTGCCTTGGTGATGAATGAAGCCTACTATGGCTTCATTTTATGAATACATAAACACTTGACTTGGTACTCAAGGAAACCCTCTCGTCGAGACGATTTTCTTGTGTACCCTCAACATGTGTTTTGCCTTATTGAGCAATATTTGATTACTGCCTTGACGATGAATTCAGCCTATTTTGGCCTAAGTTATGATTACTCAAATATCTGACCTGGTTTCAATAGAACAGTCTCATTGAGACGACTTTCTTGTGTACCCTCAACATGTGCTTTGCCTGGTGGAACAACTTTTTATTCTAAGTCTTGTGTTATCAAACATTTGAGTTGGTACTCAGGAGAATCGTCTCATTGAGACGATATGCTTGTGTACTCTCAACAGGTATTTTGCCTGATCGAGTAACATTTTATTACTGCCTTGGCTTAAGTTAACATTTGTTTTGCCTGATCGAGCAAGTTTTTATTACTGCCTTGGCAATGAATAAATCCTGCCTTGGCCTAAGTCTACTTAAACATTTGATCTGGTAGTCAAGTGAACCGTCTCATCGAGACGACTTTTCTGTGTACCCCCCCCCCCAATTGTTTTGTCTGGTTGAGCAACTTGTTATTACTGCCTTGGTATCAATACAGCCTATCTTAGCTTAAATTTACTCAAACACTTGACCCGGTACTTAAGAGAACCGTCTCATCGAGAGACTTTCATGTGTTTTGCCTGGTCAAGTAACTTTTTATTACTGCCTTGGTATGAATACAGCCTTCCCAGGCCTAAGTTTACTCAAACATTTGATTTGGTACTCAAGAGAACCGTCTCATCGAGACGACTTTCTTGTGATGCCTCATCATGTGTTCTGTCTGGTTGAGTAACCCTCTATTACTGCCTTGGTGATGAATACAGCCTACTTTTGCTTAAGTTTTATTTACTCAAACATTTGACTTGGTACTCAAGAGAACCGTCTCATCAGGACGACTTCCTTGGGTACCCTAAACATGTGTTTTGCCCGGTCAAGTAATCTCTTATTACTGCCTTGGTGATGAATACAGCCTACCTTGTGATGAATACAGCCTACTCTTTGCTTAAGTTATGTTTGCTCGAACATTTGACTTGGTGACGAATACAGCCTACTTTGGCCTAAGTTATGATTACTCAAATATTTGACTTGGTACTCTAAAGAACCGTCTCATCTAGACGACTTTCTTGTGTACCCTCAACATGGGTTTTGCTTGGCCGAGCATCTTCTTACCACTGCCTTTATTACGAACAGCCTACTTTTGTTTAAGTTATTATTACTCAAACATTTGACTTGGTACTCAAAAGAACCGTCTCATAGAGATGACTTTTTGTGTACCCTCAACATGTGTTTTTCCTGGTCGAGTAACTTTTTATTACTACCTTGGTGATGAACACAGCCTACCTTGACCTAAGTTATGATTACTCCAGCATTTGACTTGGTACTCAAAAGAACCGTCTCATTGATACGATTTTTTGTGTACCCGAAACATGTGTTTTTCCTGGTTGAGTAACTTTTTATTACTGCCTTGGTGATGAATACAGCCTACTATGGCCTTAGTTATGTTTACTCAAACACTTGACTTGGTACTCAAAGGAACCGCCTCATAGAGACGATTCTCTTGTGTACCCTCATCATGTGTTTTGCCTGGTCGAGCAACTGTTTATAGCTACCTTGGCGACGATTACAGCCTATCTTGGCCTAAATTATGTCTACTCAAACATTTGTCTCGGTACACATGAGAACCGGCTCATCGAGACGATTTTCTTGTGTACCTTCAACATGTGTATCGCCTATTCGAGCAATCGACCGCACTTTCAGTGGACACTGACTCGACGGTTGCTTAATTGATGCACTATCCCATAGAGATAAAACTTTACGGTAATTCAAGGCGCGGAAATTATCCAGCTGTAAAATTTCGTGCCTTACAAGGTATTTATATACAATTGGCGTGTATTACAATAGAGTACATGTATCCTGAGTATGTTGACCGCTCATTATAATTTTGAATTTCCACAGCTGTCGGTCAAAGGGAAGTAATCCCCATATAATTTTTGACAAGAGTAACAGTGGAGATTTTGGCGAGCCGTATCCGTTTAGGCCTGCGTCTCATAAATGGTGTGGACCCGCATGGGCATCCGCAAATGCTGAATTTCACCCGGACCTACACTGTTTGCTTGCTGTTATACATTATCTTCATTTAGGGGCATTATAGATCAAATTTAGAACCCCTAGTACCAAAATATGTCCACGTAAAGCAAAAATAAAAGACAAAAAAAAAAAAAAAAAAAAAAAAAAAAAAAAAAAAAAAAAAAAAAAAAAAACAGGTGGCTTAAATGCATGTTGGGCTTGGGAAAACAATGCAGGCCCGGACCAGACGCCACACCACGTGGAGTCTGATCAGGATCTTCACTGCTAACCTACAGGGAAACAGGTGGCTTATATGCATGTTGGGCATGAGAAAACAATGCAGGCCCGGAACAGACGCCACATGATGTGGAGTCTGATCAGGATCTTCACTGTTAACTCACAGCCATTATGTAAAAATTCTATTAACATGGACAGGAAAGTCCATTTGATTCGAGTGGGTAAATGCATTCACGCTGCATCATAAGTCAATAAAGGTGGTATTGACACTATGAATGAGAAATAGTTATCCTTTATTCTTGTCGATCATGTTTGATGTGTGTGTGTGTGTGTGTGTGTGTGTGTGTGTGTGTGTGTGTGTGTGTGTGTTTTTATTTTCTGTTATATTATGTCGCACTTTCTGATTATACTAGCTGTTTTTCACTTTTACATTACATTGCTTCACGGAGAACCTCATATTTTCACAAACTCATATACCATTGGTATCACTTTGGACATGATTCAATCAAAACCGGTACTCGCATCGTCCAAGCTTACACGTTGTCTTATTGACTGCATTACATGACTTTTAACGTACATATAACGTTTTGGCAGGGACGATGCTGCAGTCCATTTTTTTCTAACTCAATGGGAAAATCTTACCATGTACCGCAACATTAATACTCGCCTCTTACCACATCTAGCCTCATCCATTTTATTGAAAGTCAAGTTACTGATTAATAAATGATTGATATACAATTGTATAGAATGCGGATAGGCTTACACTATGCTCTTCATTGCAAAGTTAAAGGTCTAAAATACTTAAGTTCTTTTGAACTATTGATAATTCTGTCTCTCCTGTTAATACGATCTGGGGATATCGAACTCAACCCGGGTCCCAATCTTCTGAACAGTGAATCAGATTCAATAACCATGGATGACGTGTCAATATCAAAATATTTCTCAATTGTCCATTACAATATCCAAAGCGTTACAAACAAAATTGATTTAATAGGAGCAGAGCTAAGCAACTTTTCGGTCATCTGTTTAACTGAAACTTGGCTTAATGATCATACAGCCAACGATTCCATATCACTTGATGGGTATAAGTTATACCGCCGTGATCGTGGTGGTGACAACCACGGAGTAATATGCGTTTATACTAAGGACAATGTATTTTCACGTCGCAGAAATGATCTCGAACTGCCAAATATTGAGTGCATTTGGATTGAAATCACTGTTCATCATAGAAAAATCCTCCTTGGTACATTTTACAGACCTCCAAATTCTCCTGCCCAAACTTTGTCTTCTATCGAAGATTCAATCGGTCTTGCCTTTGATAGCAATATTAATGATGTATTTATTACAGGCGACTTTAATCTCGATACCCGTAAAACTACCTCTTACCAAAAAAATTCTACTATTTGTCAACAATTCAGTGCAACCCAGATGATCGTGGAGCCAACTCACTTCACTGAGCACTCTTCCTCTATTATAGACCTGATTTTTGCGTCCAATAAGAATAGCATACTCTTAAGTGGGGTAGGTGAACCATTTCTTGATCAAAATGTTAGGTATCATTGCCCTGTTTATTTTGTATTGAATTTTCATAAAAATGTAGCCCCTGCTTTCTACAGACATATTATGTTATTTGATCGAGGTGACTACCAATCTCTATCTCGTGATATTAGGGAAACTGACTGGGAATCACTGAAGAGTAATGATATAGATATATACGCATCAAACATAACCAAACGTATCTCAGAACTAGCTGACAAACACATTCCTAACAAAAAAGTTAAGATAAGACAGTCCGATCCCTCCTGGTTAACGAACGAAGCAAAAAAATTAATTAGAAAGCGCAAACGTCTCTTCAAGAAATTTAAAAGAACAAAAAACATAACAGATTATGATAACTACAAACACTTTAGAAACAAAACTGCAACAGAAATTAGAAAGTTAAAGCAACAAGAAACTGACAAACTGGCGGCAAAATTATGCAATAACGACATTGGGCCACGTGATTGGTGGAAGACACTAAAACAGTTTATCAAACCTAGCCAATCGTCCTCTGTCCCTCCTTTATATAAAGACGATATTATTTACACCGAAGAGGATGATAAAGCAACCCTGATGAATAATTTCTTTGTAGAACAAACTGAACTTGATGAAACACAAGCCACTTTCCCACCTGATATCACTCTTCCTGAACATAGCCTTAATTTTCTTTCTACTTCACCTTTCGAGGTTGAAACCATGCTAAAATCTCTACAATTAGGTAAAGCAACAGGTCCAGATGCTATCAACAATCGTGTATTAAAGGAACTCGCTAAACCCCTTTCTTTTCCTCTTAGCGATCTATTTCACTTCTCTCTAACCTCTGGCAAGGTACCTTTAATATGGAAGGAAGCAAATGTAACTCCCATCTTTAAAAAGGATGACCCTTCAGAAGTTTCTAACTACAGACCTATATCTCTGCTCAGTACAGTAGGCAAAGTCTTAGAAAAAATAGTGCATAAACATTTTAATTTCATTCGAGATAACAACATACTTACGACTCTACAGTCTGGATTTGTTCCAGGTGACTCTACAGTTAACCAGCTAGTAGACATATATAACACCTTCTGTCACTCTCTTGACCAAGGCAAAGAAGTCAGAGCAGTATTCTGCGATATAAGTAAAGCCTTTGATAGAGTCTGGCATCGAGGGCTTCTCTATAAACTTGAATCTGCTGGGATTTCTGGTTCTCTTCTGTTATGGTTTAAGGACTATTTAAACGATAGGAAACAGAGAGTTGTACTTCCAGGTTCAGCTTCTTCTTGGGCATTTATTAAGGCTGAGTTCCTCAAGGATCTATTTTAGGCCCTCTCCTTTTTCTCATATATATTAACGATATTGTAGATGATATACATTCTTGCATAAGGCTATTCGCTGACGATACTAGTCTCTATATTATTGTAGATAACCCCATAAGCGCGGCTGACGAACTAAACGCTGATCTTGCCAAAATACATGCTTGGGCAGTCAGATAGCTTGTATCATTTGACCCATCAAAATCTGAGTCTATGATACTATCACGTAAACATAATAAACCTTTCCACCCACCACTCAGCATGAACCAGAACCTGATTAACAACGTCAATTCCCATAAACATTTAAGACTAACATTCTCACAGGACTGCTCCTGGCACGATCATTTAGAACTTGTGAAAACTAAAGCATGGCTTTGTATAAATATTATGCGCAGACTAAAATTTCAGCTTGACAGGAAGTCTCTCCAAACCATATATATATCTTTCATAAGGCCTCTTCTTGAATATGCCAATGTTGTATGGGACAATTGTACCCAACAAGAGGCTAACGAGTTAGAAAAAATTCAAAATGAAGCTGCACGCATTGTTACAGGAGCAACCAAACTTGCATCAATTCAATCTCTATTGTCTGACACAGGGTGGGAAAGTCTCACATCGAGAAGAGAAAAGCACAAACTCGTCCTCTTCTATAAGATGAACAATTCTTTGGTACCTGAGTACCTCTCCTCATTTGTACCACCAACTGTTGGTAATATAAGTCAATATAACTTGCGTAACGAAACGAACCTTCAGACAGTCCCTGCAAGATCCCAACAATACTACAACTCATTTCTCCCTTCAACCACGCGTATTTGGAACAGCCTTCCAGACGATACTAAGAACTCTCCATCGGTTGAATCCTATAAACATAAACTCAACAGCAACATTACCAATCCACCACCTTTCTACTTCTCTGGTTCACGATTAGGACAAATATACCATGCCCGCATACGATTGAACTGCTCACTGAGGTATCATCTTTTCCAGAAAAACATCATTGATAATCCTGTATGTGAGTGCGGTGAGATTGAAAATACTTCACACTTTTTCTTACACTGCAATCTCTATGGACAATTAAGGCATGCTTTGCTAGACAGAGTCTCGACCTACTGTCAACCAACGGTCAATGTTTTCTTATATGGTAATACTGATCTGACGGATGTTGAAAATGCAGAACTCTTTTCAGCTGTGCAAGATTATATATTAAAAACAAAACGTTTCTGCTAAAAAACAAAGGTACGCATTTGAAAGTTCTTACAATAGTTGCACATACAATTAATCAAAACTAAGTAAAAACCTAATATGACTCTTATTTGCGGATACTATTTTGCGGGTACGCATACGCCCAATAGTAGTTCATTCAGAAATCTAATAGTTATGAATGAATCTAGTCCAACAACAGGCCACTGAAATTATGACTTTACATTCCATTCCCCGTGGAGCCCTCAACAGCCAACTAGTACCCCTTTCACTAAACAGCTACAAAGTGCGACCATTATTCTCTACATAAATGACAATTACGATATGATAGTACACATACTAGTAATGTGAACTCTTGGGATACAGATTCAAATAAGTCATTTGACTTTCTTCTGAATCCCATTTGTATAGTGATTGTATTGTAATCGTATACTGTGTTGTTTGTATACTTGTCATATATTATACAAATAAAATAAAGTTTAAACCAATATAAAAGTTCAGGAATGACCATTTCGGTCGTTTTGATGATGCCATATTACTAATTAATGAAGCAATTTAGCATTAAAATGTTACAAAAGAAAAAAAAAAAACACTGAAAATATGTGCGCATACAGGAATCGATCCCGGTCCTCTGGCTTCGTAGCCAGACACGCTAACCACTAGGCTACGAGGTCAGGTCGTGCGCAGCTCTACATGTAAATAACCGTACAAATAGTAGAGACTCGGCCACTCTCGTATTCTTAGCCGGGGTAATTGTGTACGTCGTTTGATTTCGACTGAGCTACATTTATCTGTCTTCAATGCTGAGACGATTAGTTCTGTTAGATGTCAATAGATATATCTGACACACTTTAATCACTTTATTTTGTCAAGAAAATGTATGAACACCGATATGACATAACAATGTGAGAAAGTTGTGTTGATCCGAATCCGTTAATGATCGAAAGACAGGACCCAGACAACTGTATCCGTTTCCAGACGCGGGAAAGGTGCGCATTGGAAATAGCCGCATATGTCTTTAACAAACTATCAGTATCAAATCAACAGCATTTATGTTAAAAATTAACTGTCTATAATTATTGGAGGGACGCAAATAATTACCAACAATAGAAAACACACACCTATTTTATATGATTATTCATTTTTCCGTGCGGTTTCAGCTATAGTGAACAGATTTATTGTAAAAACATAACTTAATTCTTCCTTTACAAATGATTTGAAAAGAAAATATTGTTTTCCGAAAAATGTTCATAGTTGCAGACTTAGCCTCTTTAAGGTATGTCAAGGTAAACATCTAGGCCGCCGCATAGCATTTTCGGATTTCTAAAATGTTGTACAGAACCTAGAATTTCAATTCCTTCTTAAGTTAAGGAGACTTTTATGAACTTAACTCAATATTTCTTAAAGTTAAGATTATTTCATAATGCACCGTTGTTGTGTAACTAACTTCGGATAAAAAACATTAATTTGATGGAAAGACTTACGAGGACATGCCAAAAATATGGAGTTTTATTTTAGAGGAGGCGGGGAGGGAGGGCAGATGGTGGATGATCTGCGTTGGGGGGGGGGGGGTAGAGAAACACGGACTTGTACGCAATGATCATGTTTTGTGTGATTGTGGGAGCATTTTACATGTAGTGAGGGATAAGTCTTTTATCCTTTTCCTTTATCCATATTATATGCAGGCGAGTTTAGGTGGATTTGGCAGGTTTTGTGGATCTTTGAGACATCCATGGTTGCTCGCCTATGCGATAAGTACCATAATATCTTGCTGGCTTGGTTGCAGTTTGCTCATACAAATGTTCAAGCTTAACACATTCACGCTTTTGGCAATTAAGGATAGCAACGTAACAGGCCAGTAATTTGGAGACTTCGAGGTCTACGTAAATTCAGGGAATTTCATCCGACATGAGCTGTATTACATTGATGCCACGCTATAAGCTATAAATATCTCTGCCAAAGTGGCAACCGGTAGCCCATCTATTTTAGGGTTCATACTGCTTGTTTCCGTGATAAATTAGTCGGCCTATACTCAATTATCACTCATTTGGTAACTTTTTATTAAAACCCTGTATCAAAATATAAACCTCCTAACTCTCCGAGGTCAATCGTACGCTAACTTTAAATGTCCTATAGTATAGAGTATTTAACCCGTATATGCGTCCTTTTTGTGGGGCATATGTAAACAGTATAGACCAGATCAGACGTCGTAAAATACGCCGGCTAATCAGTATCTCCACTGCTTGCTTACAGATAGTTCTTTTAAAATTTGAACCAAATTGTCAAATAACGACCCCAACCCATTAAATCGGAAATTGACATGTCCAATTGATATTCGACTAATGGGTTAATATTATACAATTATTGAATTCAATGAGGTAGACATAAGGATTTATCTACCCGAAAAAGTGATAATTCACCTAGGCCGCTAGGCCGAGGTGAATATCACTTTTAAGGGTAGATAAATCCTTATGTTTACCGAAATTGAAGTCAATAACTGTTTTGTTATATGACTTTTCATTTAAGAATGAAAATTTTGCTACTTTCACTTTGTTGTTAAAGACATGTTCAACCTTCAATCTAAGACATCTAAGGACTTTCTCACAAGTTTTAGCAACTGTTATGAAAATATCATAATGTAGTATTTTGCATTTTCAAATGTATATTAATTATCTTAATGGGGAACATAAAATGTTATCATAAAACTGTTTTTACAGTTTGTTTATTCAAACAAAGATAAAGAAGCAAACAAAACAAAACAAAACTGTTGTAAAAATTCATGAAAGTCTTTAATTTACCTGTTGGGAGGTGAAACAGCAAATCATGTCAATTTCATGCAGCACATGCTAGTTGCACACTCATCATGCTATTTTTAGCTCTGTAGAGGGTAATATTGCAGAAGTGTCAAAATATTAACTTCTGCAAACTAGTTCGAGCTGGTTTTCATGCAATATTAACTTGTGGACCGGTTTAGACCAGTTTCCAGGTAGACATAGAATTTTATGAAGACAAATTGGGCCAATCAGGAGACAGGATTCTCTCCAGTCATATAACAAAGTATTTTGTGCCATGACTTTAACGCCTTTCCTTTGATCCATGCTGTACAATAAGTTACACAAGACTTTGTCAAGGGTGGAGCTTATAATTGACTTGACTATCTGATGAATAAATTAAAACGTGGTTGCTTTATTGGTCATGATACAAGAATTTTATTGTACAAATGATACGCAAGCCAGTCTTTTCAGCTACAGAGACTAGCTAGAATATTGAAAATTCACTTGTAGCAGGTTTAGATATGATACTTTTCGATAAAGCAATCACAAAGTCACTGATCAGACTGCGCGGATGTGCAGGCTGGTCTGAGCCGTTGTTGTTCGCAACCCCCTGAAGACAGGTTATCTCGCGTCTAGGCCCATATCATAAAAGAAATTTTACCAATGGTTATAACTATCGTAACTATCAACGTTGATACAGTGTCGATTCGGCGTAGCACCAGCGTGATAAAAAAAATGGCAGGCTTACGTACACCGTCTGGTCCTTTTCACCCCTTCTGTTAGGTAAATCCCGGGGCATAGCTTGCCTGATGTTGTTAACCCTTTTCTGTTATGCACCGACAATTGTCCTCTGTTATATCTTCTGATTTTGTACCATATTCCTAGACGAGGGAATATTTGTATATATTACTTGACTTTTCGCTTACTGTAAAGGCGGCGCCTTATGAATGCGTAATTAGGACTAGTCAAACTTAGGCATAGGTAACAGCTGAAAAGGAGGCGTGGTTTTATTAAAAAAAATAACTGTATCATCTTGTGCCACAAACTCAGTCATTATTTAGTCCATAAAACGCCAGAATATAACTGTATCTGAAAATGTCTATTTAACATAAGCAGGTAGGCAAACATTGAGGACCCAGATCAGACTAGACTGACCCGCGCAGTCTGATCAGTGACTTTGTGATTGCTTTATGGAAAAGTATCATATCAAAACCTGCTACAAGTGAATTTTCAGTATTCTAGCTAGTCTCTGTAGCTGAAAAGACTGGCTTGCGTATCACTTTGTCGGAAACCCCGAAGACAGGTTTTGTCCCGTTAAGGCCTTTATAATAAACAGTTGAGTGCAGTTGGTGCTGGTTTACTGGAGGTAACGTTGATCCAACGGTGGCCAAACAATAGTTCAACGCTATTCTCAGAAGGCGTTATTATCCAACCGTCTGTATACGGAGTAATTGTCTATTTTTTGCTATGTCATGAGTCACTGAACAATTGACCTGTCAATATTTTTGACTATTGACTGGCACTATACCATGGACTGGTTTTCCGCTTCCCTGTTAAAACACACATGTGCTTATCGACATGCGCGACAATGATGCGCGTACGGCTCGTTTATGAAAGTAGACATTAAGCAACAATAGTGAAAAATAGGCATGGTTTGTCAACTTTAAACTTCAATCCGTTGTTGTTGAAGGTCATAAGATAAGGTGTGGGTACTCGTTGTCTTAGTTAGAAAGAGTGGAACATTTTGAGACTAAAATTGAGCTGATTTGGTGAAATTTTCTGTTTTGCAATAAAACCGCATCTTCTATAGCAACTCCATTCAATGAACGCTGCTAATTATTTCATCAAAGGGGTTGGGTAATAAATCAGTTATTTCATGCCTGTTTGTGGTATATTCAGACTATTACCCCTCGGTACTGTGGACGACCTGATGCAACATTGTACTCGGCATTCGGCGTCGTGCAATAGTGCATCATGTTGTCCACGGCACCTCGGGGTAATAGTTTTGACTAGTATACTACAAACAGGCATGAAATAACTGTTAAATATTATATTTACTCATGATTCCCAGTCACAATACCAGAATCATGACTCTTCACAAATAGGTGGCATATTATAGGTCAATTAGGCTGGGTGCTTAAAACTGGATATTTTCATTATAATGTAATGTATGCACTTTTAACTATGATAAACTGATTACTTCTTTGTTTGAGTTGAGATTTTAAGTCCCAGTCAACACTATTTCAGTCACGTTCGGACTCCTCCCAGAGAGAGGGAGATAGAATGGAAGAATGGGATGGACTAAAATACCCAACCAGATCTATTCTAACTATATTTGAAGAGTGATAATTAAGAATCCTTCCTGTGAAGTTTGATCAAAATTAGCTCAGTGGTATATAAAGAAGTTTTCATTTTAAGCAAATTGTTGACGACTGACGACAAATGGCGACGGGTGATAAACGACGACGCACGGCGAACGTTGACTGATTCAAAAGCTCACTTTGATCAATTCGTGCTCACGAGACCTTATAATACATGTGGCAATTTATTTCCACAGAATTTTAATTTTGAAAGGCAATATGCATATACGCATGTCGGTAAGACTGACGAATTAACAAATGAGCAGTGACATGAGATTTCCAACAATGTGGTATTTTGACAAGTGTAGACTAAGACGAGCCTGTGCAGCCTCCTGTTAAGCTAAGAAACTCCAAATGGTGTTCCGTCGGTAGTTTAATAGTCATAGAATAATCAAGCGGCTAGCAATGGCTCTGATCAGACTGCGCGTTTGCCTTTGCTGGTCGCACACACCACATTGTTGGAAATCTCATGTCATGGCTCAAATTGCGATGTCGCGATTGCAAGTTTATGCAATAAATGGTCACTTTATACAGTGCAATGTACGTATTAATTTGTATTTTGCTCTCAAATAATAATTATGAGTACTCGTTTAAAGCCGCCTCATCAATAAAGTTTAACATAGGCTTATATAAATAAAGAAAAACCATAAAAAATCATGGACAATGCAAATCATCCCATTCACATTGCTGATATTCGATTGCATAGTGATATTTAGAGTCACTGGGTCGAGTGCAACTCCGTTACAACCGTCAGAGAGCTTCGACATGTGATTTCCAACAATGTGGCATTTTGACAAGTGTAGACTCACACGAGCCTTTGCAGCCTTCTTTGAAGCTTAGAAATTTCGTTACTGTTCGATCAGTAGCTTGATAGTCATAGAATATTCACGCGACTAGCAAAGGCTCTGATCAGATACATGCTGCAGGCACACGCCACATTGTTGGAAACCTTATGTTGCGGCTCAAATGATGTTTTACGATAATATTGTTAATATGCACAAGTCATAATAATAAAATACTCATTCCCTCACACTCTCTAACTCACTAACTCACTCTCTCACCCACTAACTCACATACTCGCTCACTCATTTAGTCACTGACTCACTCATTCGCTGAATGACTGACTGACTTAAAGCTGCATAGTCTGTAAATCTTTACACATTATCAGTATCAAAACAACAGCATTTATGTTAAAACTTGACTGTCTATAATTATTGGAGGGATGCAAATAATTACCAACAAAAGAAAAAAACACCTGTTCTTATAAGATAATTCACTTTTCCATGCAGTTTCCAGCTATAGTGAACAGATTTATTGTGAAAACATAACTTTATTCTGCCTTTACAAATGATTTAAAAAGAAAAGAAAATTTTTCGTAAAATGTTCATAGTTGCAGACTTAGTCTCTTTAATACATGTAGGCCTACACTTTTGAACAGCCAAGTGTTTTACTGATTACGTTATCAACCAAACTTTTTAAATGAACACTCAGTACATACTGTCGTGCCAAACAAGAGTGACAGTGACGTAATACTTTGTTTAGAATTGCTAAGTAAAACACAAACGTGTACACTTCACTTGAGCTTACGCAAATCGATAGATCACTTGTGTATTAATCCTATCCTGAGGATAGGATTAATACACAAGTGATCTATCGATTATAAGTCCCTGATAACTTTGTAAACAAAACATGACGTCACTGTCACTCTTGGTTGGCACGACAGTACACGTGTAGCACTTATCTTTGTGCCAAACACAGGCTGCTGTCATTATTAAATCATTGATAGGGGAAGGGGTTGGATAAATTTCTTCTGTGGAAAGATGTGCGGGACCGTTGATCGAACCCACGTCCTCCTGGTCTCCAGTCGAACTAACATCAGACTGAGACACATGGCCTGGCATATGAGTATCATTAGAGTTATAAACTGAAATTAGCATGTTAAATGCATTTACGTTCTGAGAATAAATCAAAGTAAAATGTGGTTGTGCAGGTTACTTTACACTCCTGATCACCCGTGTCATTGTCCTTGACCATACTTCACGGACGATGTACAATCTGCCAATGAATGAGGACACGTGCAAAACGTTTACATAATAATTTGGGCGCGGATCTGACAAAAGGGTCCTTCGGGCATTTTAAGCAGTTTTTGTGTAATCAAAATTTTAAAAACGTCTAAATTTTCAAGATTTTGCATGTTCTAACAATAGAGTCAAATTGCTTCTAACATGTGATACGATCAAAGGCGCAAATAGTTCTGATTAAATTAAGTGATACATATAATGTATGTTGCCATGGCAACAGCTGTGCATATGGACTACACACTTCCTTTAAAACAAGGTACCTCATTTCAAATGCTTTTGTAAACAGGGGATGTGCGTATGTGGGCTATTTGTGCAGTCTATGCGATTGCATACACATCAAGTTTACAGACACATGGAGCATTCTCGAAATATTGCTCCTAGCGTCTTTGTTTTAGCGTCATATGTTAACACAATGCTGTTGACGTCAGAACGTCATAAACAACGTTAAGTGAATTCATATTTAAAACGCATCGTCTATACGCGTTTAAACGCTCATATCTTTGTTATTTGTAAGATAATCTCTTCAAATTTTCTGTAATTGTTCACAACAGCTAGGTCTTTCTTTCGCTGTAAATATCTCACTTTTGACTTTTATTGCCCGAAGGTCCCTTTTGTAAGATCTTATGCGTATATGAAGTGAAAGCATAACACCTCAAAAAGTTGTTTGATGTAAAATGCTTTACACCACTTGCATATAGACAAAATAGACATGTAGTAGGGCCTGACCATACAGGATTTTTCATAGCACCCCTGTCTTTTTATCCTGAATGAACTAAGAAAGTGTGAGTCGTTTGTTGAAATAGAGACCATATTTACAAGAGCATTGTAATAGGAAACCGGTCTTTGGGGATCTGTGAATACTTACATCGGCTGACTCTGCCTGTTAAAGTACACAGCACCAAACCAGAATTAGAATATGCAGATAAATTACTTTTTAGGCACTGAATCGCGATGGCCCTAATCGGCTGCAAGATGCGCAGCCTGATCTGCGCCTTTATTGTTAACACAGTCATAAGGCAGATTTCTCACGACCCGTTCTACATATTCTATGGTGCTGGGTGGACCATAACGTCACACCAAACGAATCTAGCTAATTTGCTGCAAAACTGAGAATCACCTCACCTTTGTTGCAAGCAGATAATTGGTTTCATAATTACTGCCATACGAATGAGTCACGTTCGTGTCAAACTTTTTGTACCAATAAAATGCATTTTTAAAAGCCCCTCGGTGGCTAAGGCTGCTGTCCATTCTAAGGCGGTGGTTCTGTTGTTGTTGACTTGTTGTTTATTGTTACTCCCATTGTGGGAGTCTGTAATTGTTCTATGTTTTGTTGTACGTTACTTTATGTCCATTCTAGTTTTGCAATCATCTTGATGGGGAATATAGAGCTGGATCCTTTGCTTAGTTTATCTTCCTGGTGTCTCGTGGTTGTTGCGTGGCTTTTCCTCGCAGTGCCATCGGTATATCTGCAATTTGTGATTAAGGTATTTCCTGATCATACTCACTTACTATTTTTGAGATAACCCCTATATCTGTAAGTATCAAAACCTAAACTGTCTAACGTTCGCCATAAATAACCTTTACACCATAATTATCAGGTATAAAAGAGACTAAGTCTGCAACTATGAGCATTTTTCGAAAAAAAATACTTTCTTTTTAAATCATTAGTAAAAGCAGAATTAAGTAAAGTTTTCACAATAAATATATTCACTAAGGCTGAAAACTGCATTGAAAAGTCAATTATCTTATAAAAACAGATGTTTTTTCTCTTATTGGTAATTATTTGCGTCCCTCCATTAATTGTAGACAGTCAAGTTTTAACATAAATGCTGTTGTTTTGATACTGATAATTTGTAAAGATTTACAAAATTGGTAAAATGTATATCTGAATTTTAGTTTTTTACTGTTTTCTTGAAAAATAGAAACATTATTTCATAAATTAAAAGATCAAAAATTACAGACTATGCAGCTTTAAAGCTGCATAGTCTGTAACTTTTAATCTTCTAATTTTAAAAACAATGTTTTTTATTTTTCAAGAACACAGTAAAAATACTCAAAGTCAGGTTAACATTTTACCATTTTCTTAAATCTTAACAAGTTATCACTATCAAAACAACTGCATTTATGCTAAAATTCAACGGTGGGACGTAAATAAATACCAACAAGAGGGAAAAAAACATATTTTATAAGATAATTCACTTTTCCATGCAGTTTTCAGCTGTACTCATTTTTTTTATTGTGAAAACATAGCTTAATTCTACTTTTACAAATGATTTAAAAAGAAAATATTTTTTTAGCAAAATGTTCATAGTTACAGACTTAGTCTCTTTAAGACGACCATATGCTCCGCATATTGACTTTTGGCCGAACGAGTGATAATGTATTTGACATATGTACAATTTGTGGTATACTCCCAGCAGCTGGCACACAACCTTAAAGCAACGTTGTACCAACGTCGAAACGACACTATGTCGTCGCATCGACGTTGATACGATGTTGTTTTGACGCCATGTACCTTTTTGACTGTAAGTCAGTGTGCTTACCATTTAGTACAATGTTTGTAATGATTTTGACAGCAGCTGTCACTACCAGTCGGAAACGGGTCCTTTTGAAAGAAAAGAGAAACTAATGTTAACGTATAACGAAAATAATTCATTATACTACTCAAAACAAGTTTTGCATCAGTTATATATATGTATGTATTTTTTTATTAGTGGGGAAAACTTGAAACTATATGAGTCAGTGCATGAGATTTCATTAATGTGGTATGTGCGTCCAGCAAAGCCTCAGATTAACCTGCGCATACGCGCAGTCTGATCAGAGCCTTTGCTAGTCGCTTCAGTATTCTATGATTGTTGAGCTACTGACTGAACACCATTTGGAGTTCTAAGCTTAACAGGAGGCCGCAGAGGCTCGTCCGAGTATACACTAATCAAAATGTCAAATTGTTGGAACTCTCATGCCGCGGCTCATATAATGTATATTCAGGACAGCTTTGTTTTTGCTCACCTCACAAATACCTGAAATACCTGTAAATGTGTTTGCTACTGTATTACTTGACTTTTCGCTTACTGTATAGGCGGCACCTCATGAATGCTAAATTAGGACTAGTCAACCTTAAGCATAGGTAAAAGCTGACAAGGAGGCGTGGTTTTATTTAAAAGTAACTGTATCATCTTGTGCCACAAACTCAGGCATTATTTAGTCCTTAAAACGCCAGCAAAATTACTGCACCTGAAAATGTCTATTTAACATAAGCAGGGGGGCAAACATTGTGGACCCAGATCAGATAGCTCCTACAGGAGCAGTCTGATCTGGGTTCACACTGTTTATCTATAAGACTTCAAATAGTTTAGTGGGCGACAAAAACATACATTTGGTGATTATGCGCTTTAAGGGTTAATAAATGTGAGTTCAGTGTGTATACGGTTAGGATTTTCATGAAATGCACGCACTGTTGTGCGGCTCAAAAAGCTTATTAACTCTTTACCAAATTATAATTAAAACCTGATTTCCCTTCCTTAGCAGATGAAATAGCCGAACCACACCCAGGTATGAATATTAAAGTTGCCGCCTTTACAGTAAGCGAAAAGTCAAGTAATACCAGAGATTGGTGGAGGAGCTCAAAAAGAGTAACACCCTAAAATTGGATTGGATTCTTTTTAGGTTTAATTACTATTTACTTTAGTTAGTCATTACGATTAATTACATACAATGGTTGGTGCCAAAATGACACATTTTGTTTGAAATATCGGTATCTAAGGTTAAATTAAAAAAAGTAAAAAAATCCCCAAAAATGTTGTTTAGGGGTTAATAATTGCATTTAACAACCAAAATATTAGTGTTTAGGTTCTTTGTCCTTACCCCCCCCCCCCCCCCCACTCCCTCCATGCCCACCGCCCCAACCCCCAGCCCCAAAGTGAAAATCACAAAACTGAATTATAAAATCCATAAAACAAAGACAAGGAAATTGTCGTAAGTTATGTTTTATGACGCTTTTCGTGAAACTCGGCCTTGGTCGTTAATACGATTGCTGTTTTAATTTTAACCCAGACATAAAATTGCAAGGCCCATGAAAATGCGCTTTATTCAGTATGTCAGTACAACCGTCCTTCCAGTTGTTATCGATCCAGCCATCCATCCGGCTACCCATTGCCACTTAGTAACAACTTCTCAGGTTTTCCGAAGCAGATTTATATTGATAAGATCAAGCCAGTTAGCTTGCAAACATATGTTTCTTTGTCTGAGAAACATAATGTTACAGATTTATATTGATAAGATCAATACAAGTCAGTTGGCTTGCTAACATATGTTTCTTTGTCTGAGACAATTTCCTGTCTTAAAAAAGTAGTTAGTATGATCAGGAAATACCACAATAACACAGC
This sequence comes from Loripinus fragilis, assembly GCA_964019695.1. Lineage (NCBI taxonomy): Eukaryota > Metazoa > Mollusca > Bivalvia > Lucinida > Lucinidae > Loripinus > Loripinus fragilis. The sequence goes on from OZ026515.1 coordinate 102,152,600, forward strand.
GCAGACCAACCCACGGCACCATGAGGAAGAGTCACAGAACATTTACAGTAACAAGACATCCGTTAGACAATAAAGCAAAGCAACCAGCTCTCTCTTCCTCTTCAAGATGATTGCAAAACCAGAAAGGACACAGAGTAATGCACTACAAAACAAAGGCAAGCACAGAACCCCCACAACCAATGGGAAGCACACCAAACATCGGATCAACAACAACAGAACCACCGCCTTAGAAGGGACAGTAGCCTAAGCCACCTTAACCCGTTTCATGAACAATGCAATAATTGTGAGCTCCTAAAATATGTTCTACTTATATCAATCTGGTAAATGTATACGTCGATTTGCTGGTATTTACGCGTATTTCCGGTACTTCATAGACCGGAAGTGGTAGATATTCGTGTTAATACTGTATAGAAAAGCATGCCATATGCCTAAAGGACTATAGACTTCAATCATGTTTAAGTATTTACTATATGCACGGCGATTTATGTAAGCATTCATCCAGATCGGTACTCGAATCTATTCCTAAATGCTTACATAAATCGCCATGTGCATGCCAAATACTTAAAAATGATCTAATTCTATAGTCCTTTGGGCATATGGCATGTTTTTATATATAGTATTAACACCAATATCTACCACTTCCGGTCTATGAAGTACCGGCAATACGCGTAAATACCATCAAATCGACGTATACATTTACCAGTGTGTATATGACATCTCCATAGGTGTTCAAGTAACTCAATGCGATGTTTATGTTGTTCAACAGAAGGGCTTATCGCGGGGTACAGAAAAAAATATTTGGATAATACAGTAAAACCTTTGTAAAACGGCCACTCTCAAAAAGACCGAAAATTGGTTTTCAAGACCAATTATCGCTTAATGCAGGTCAAAAGTATTACAACGGGGAGCATTTTGCAATATTTTCGACCTTCATTATTAAGCTACCAATTGTCATAAAGATCTGTTTTATATATTTTGAAAGGCCGTTTTACACAGGTTTTACTGTGCAGACGTTGTAGAACAGTTGTCAAAATGAATTGAGCCGTGACATGTGATTTTCAACAATGTGGCATTTTGACATGTGTAGACTCAGACGAGTCTGGGCAGTCTCCTGTGTTTGTTCAGTAGCTTAACAATCATAGAATATTTAAGCGACTAGCAAAGGCTCTGATCAGACTGCGCGTATGCGCAGGCTGACCTGAGGCTTTGCTGGTCGCACATACCACATTGTTGGAAATCTAATGTTGAAAATAACAAACACTTCCTCTTGGCCTATCCTCGTTATAAGTACATGAGAGGTGAAATGATCTTATCACTACGACAGATAACGAACGTGAAAATAACATCATATGTTTGCTTTTTGGCACTGAGGCTGTATCCAAAGAGTCCAATTCTTCAATATTTAAAGCAGTGCAGAGGTATATCAAACTCCCCAGGCGATTCTCTCACTAAGTTCAATAAAATGATGTTGATACTGTTAGACAGTTCTTTCTGGATATTGAGACTCATGACAAACATTTATTTAGTGTGCTAGATGACTGAATTCAATGATGTTTCTCTTGCTTTCCTTTTATCTTTCTTGATTCTTTCATTCTCATTTCTTTTCTCTCCATTCATCAATTAGTTGCAGAATACTGCTGTATACATAGAGGATCTTACATGAGTGCTCATGTTTTATTTAGTTTATTAAACAAGGTTGGGAAAAGAGATAAAATGCGAGGCTTGCCAAGCATTTTATCTCTTTTTCGAAACGAGTTTAATAAATTCAATAATACAAGAGCACGCATATTAGATTCTATTTATCATATAACATAAAGGTTACTTTTAAGTCTCATTTCTGACGTAAAAACTTTATAATGTTGCCATTATGTACGCAACGTTGTTATGTACGTCATAACGTTTCCCAAAAAACTGTAAACCACTTAGGGGATAACTGTATTCAAAATTTTCATTTAGGATGGTATACCGTCGGATATACGGTCAGAAATTTAGTTTTACGGCGATGCGTAAGCGAAGCCATAAAACGTGATTTCCGGACGTATATCCGACGATATACCTCCCCAAATGAAAATTTTGAATATGGTTATCCCCATTCTAATGCGCTATTAACATTTTTCCTTCAAAAAGACAGTGAAAATGTACTTAGTTGCGCCTATTCGTCCAGCGACGTCAGCTGCATAAAACCGCTTGCCAGCTGCATATATTTACTTGTCAACCAATGAAGAGCGACGTTACGTAATGACGTCGGGTTTCTGACAGTATATTGCAGGATATGACCTTATCCAATCAGACGTCGCGTTGCATTTGCAAGTGCATTTGAGTAGTGGTATATCGATTATAGGTAGCATTCTACTAAATATTCATGAAGTATGGCCACGCCCTTTTTGGAGAGGAAGTAGTCATCAGAAAAAACACTGTGGATCATTTCATTAGTCATATTCCTTTTGCTTCATTGGAAGGTGTTAAGAGGCCAGATAAAATAAATAAAAAAATTAAGAGAGTTTGAACATTTTATGCCCTAAGCAGGAGAATAATGTTTTGATTTTTAGAGTACCCCCTCTGATAAAAATCATCTGTTTATTTGCTGCGGACTAGGGGGTTCCCCAATTTATTTACACATGTCTAATTTTTGAGATGGGAAACCTCCATGTTTTTCATCATAAATCAAATAAGCTATGGCAGGTCTTTCAAATAAAAGACTTTTGTCAAAATTGTATATGTGAATAGATTTTGAGAATGGATTACTTAACTGCTATTTTGCACTGTCGGCAATGGAGAAATATTTAGTGGAAAGCCTCCTAAACGGCAGAAATTAGAGATTTTTTTATCCCAAAAATCATTCTGAGAAAGGAAATTCCAGGTACGTACTTGTAGGTAGATTGAAGACAATGGATGCTTTCTGGTGGCAGTAAAATGAAAAACTAGCTAAAAAGACCATTTTCAATCAGGGGCAGCACAGCTGTGACATATGGACTGGTGCAAAAAGTCACAGGACATATGGGAAGTTTGCCGTCACTTGGCCTGATGGGTCAAAATCAGTTGAAAGTGTCCACAAAGTTTTATTCATGACATCAAACCACTTTTGAAAAAAAATGATATGCCTCAAGTAGATGCTGAAGGGAGACAATAACTGGCCTATAGCCCTTTAAATGGAACACTGTTTTTGGCAAATACATTAAATCTAAAATGGGAATTTTAAATTTAATTCGAAAAATATATTTTAACCAAAAAACCCTAATCAAAAATATTTTTTGAAGTTTGTATACGTTTTCATAAATGCTGTGATAGGATGGAATTTTAGCATTCTTAAGGTTTTAATGCAAATAACATTCCCTTCTTGTACCTTGAGCGATATGGATCAATGACTATCAGTTGAACATAAGGCCATGTTTATACTAATATAATACAATTCACAACAATGCATCAGTGGGTTTTAAATGTAGCTGCATATTGGCTTGCGTTTCTGTTTATCAGCATAGTCAACAATATTTCAGTTATCTAACCATGTCACGAAGACGGTTACCCAAACAAAATGCTACATCTATAGATGTCTGCTGCCCAAAATGCCCTCTTAGTCGGAATCGCCCATTTGCCTAGCTATTCCATGAATGTGTCTGGCTAATGATCTCACCACAGGCATATTTTCCATCATATAAAGAAGCAGTTAAAGATAAATATAAAATGAAATGTAGTACATGTAAGTGTCTGTACATCTGTGATCTTATTCGTATTTTCAGGACTGTGTATTTCTAGTTGCATGTGCGGATCCAGAGGTGGGATAGGGGGTCCGGACCCCACCTAGAAAATCACAAGTTATATGGGTTTCTATAGAAATTAGCATTTGGACCCCCCACTGGAAAAAGTTGGACCTCCCCTGGCAAATGTTGGCCCCACCCTCTGAAACCTTGGAAAATTATAGTTTGCTTTGAAATTACCATTGGACACCCTCTGTAAAAGCTGTAAAATAAGTTGATGACTAAAAAACAAGAGAGCCAAGTAGCCCTAAAGCGCTCACCTGAGTTTTGTTTAATGCTTACATATATGTATCTGTAGAAATTTTACCATGTCCCTGGCGATCCTTGCGCGGGGCCATTTAGGCCCCAGGGGCATAATTTATACAAACTTATTAGAGGTCCACAAGGTGATGCTACATACCAAATATCATGGCTCTAGGCCTTATGGTTTCAGACGAGAAGATTGTTTATGTTTCTCCCTATATAAGCCTAAGAAAAGCATGTGATCCCTGGGGCGCGGCCATTTTTGGCCCCAGGGGTCTAATTTGAACAAACTTGGTAGAGGACCACCAGATGATGCTTCATACCAAATAGGGTTTTGCTATATCAATGCGCATGCAAATTTTCAGGGTGAAGACACCTTCATGTAAAATTTTAAAAATGAAAAACTGTGTTCCATTTGAGGTGCAATAGACCAGTAGAAGTGTCACATTTATGCCACAACGGCCTGTGTATAAAAATGCCCACCTTACCCTTACCTTACCCTAGAATCGCACGAAAATAACCAAGAGCGGATACATTGTAAACTGCAGAGACTGCACCAGACAACATCAACCATACTGTGTGCTTTAAACTTAGGTACTGAAATTATTATTTTTAAGAGCCTTTTAAGAGCCTTTTTGGTTGGTCAATACTAATATAAGTATGGTTCTGCCGAAATTTTTCAGGCGTCACAGGTAGTAAAATGTGTTGTTTTTTATATTTCACTACTTCTCGGTGCTCGCCGTACAATTTGTAAATGGCCCGTCGCCGCTTACTTCTACTTTCTATGTAATGTTTTGCCTTTTTTGCGAAATTTATGACTTTTTGATTTCTTTTGTTCTTGGTAATGGCCCTAGAAACCCTTGTTCCAGAAGGGATTGGAGAGCCAACAACCTTACACAGTTTGTATATTGATTCGCCAGGTCAATTGTTTATGTTGTGCGCCGCACTGTGGGCTCTGCCAGAGAAATTTCTCGAAAAGGTAAGGTGCTTTGGAAGAGATCTCCTCATTGAACGATTAATAGCTTAAACTTTTTGTGTTCATTTTGGTTTTTTCAAGGATTGTGGGACGAGCCTATATTCGACACATTTATGCACTAAGTTGAGACTTTCATCACATGATTTGATCGTGAAATCTTTCGACAGAAATGGACTTCTTTGAAGCCAGGTGGTATTACATTTTTTCATGTACACAAATGAATAGATATGGCATAGGTCATGGTGGCCATGATAACAATTAACAATAACATCACATGTGTATGATAGAGCTGCTTTGAATTTCAAGGTATCATTAGGAAATTTATTTAAAAGCTTGAGTGAATTCTGCCTGACAGCGCTCTGAAAGATCCATCGAAAAATTGTCTTGCATTTTCTGTTTCTCATATTTAAATTTTGCGGGCATGTGAATTGTCAACGCACTCATGTTTTTAATATATTTTCTATGATTATGCGAAACATGGCGCGTGTCAAGAAGATGCTTAGGCTCAACACTAGTTACGCCGTCCGCATAATGCCTCATTGCGGCCCTGTACGATGATGAATCTGGATCAGTTGTTAAATATTCCACTTCAAGCCCAGCACTTGCCAATTCTGAAAAGCTATATTTTGCCCATTCTTCTTCATTGCCAATATTGCTAGCCATATCAATATTGGCAAAGCACTCCCCCAACGCCTGAATCAGGCTTTGAACAGAGCTTCGATTTAGTTTGAACATTTATTATTTGCTTCTTGTTGGTCTCATTTTCTGCAACCACATATATGGCTTGAGTGCTGGGCTGAAATGGAGTCTTTCCAACTCAAGAGTATAAAGCATTATTATAACAGCCGTCAGCCTGAACATTGACTGCTTTAGTATATTTTCCACACAAACTCTTAAAAGACTGTAAATCCTGACATCGCAACATCATATCGTCAATATTTTTTTTCTTATATTGGGCATTGTTTTATTGGCACATTGTTGCATGCCACTTGTAGACGGGGTGGAGTGATGATGCTACAAAGCAATTCGGAAAAACTTGAAGGGCCAATAGATGTTTGACTTAACCCCACTTGAAGTCCCTGATTGCTGCATGCTGGGCGCCGGCCTGGGTTACCCGATTTTTCCTTCTCAAACAAATTGAAAGTATTTGACTTGTAATTACATTCTGTGCAGAGAAGCCGCTCTCGCCAACATAATCCAATTTTTTTTCTCCCTCTAAGTCCCATGTCAAAAACCCCTTCCCACAATTCGGTGACTGTTTTCGGTGATCTTCAAATCTTTGATTCCACATCTCAGCTGTTTTTTGCATGTGCAGCAGTCTGTAGGTGTTGAGCTCTGACCTGAAGTTGAGAGTTATCTCACTCAGTCCAGTTGTGACACAACTACAAAACAACAACACTAACAACATCATCATTATCAACAACCAAAATGAATTTTAAGGATTCAAAAAATGCATACCTCTTATCTGGACCTACTTCTGCACATTTTTGTATTTCTGAGATGCTTGTTGCAGTCGGGCGTAGAAATCGCACGGACGGATTCTCGCTGCTAAAATTGATTTGCTCATACTGATTTCGACCCAGTCTCAAATATGGTTTCTAAAGGTTCACTTGATCTATTTTTTCCGGAGTTTTCCCCTTATTTGGATGGTAGAAATGTCCCTTCTTGAATTTAGTATTGTTATTTTGAGATTCCTTCTAAACACCATGGTGTCAGAATGTCAGCCATGTAATATAAACAATTCTATCATTGAATTTTGCGATATGATGTTGTGATGTCATAAATCCGTCAAGCCATAGCCACTCATTTGGCGTTCTTTTTTCTATTACACCATGTATCAGGTTAAACATCACTGAAGAGCTCATGCACAGGCTCTCATTTGCTCTACAACCTCTAACAGTAAAAAAGTAGGTCACTGATGAGCATTAGCACAAAATAACATAGAAAACTATTGTGACTATGGAAGTTGTAAAATAAACATTGCAGCAAGATACAGGCTACAATTCAATACAGAAATACAGAATTGATAAAGATATCAACAGAAAATGACCAAAGCACACTAATGTAAATTATACAGACGGATACAATGTTTGTTTTTGTGTCTCCAAGGTAAGGTATCGTAATCGTAGTGCAGTTGTCATGATAAAAATGAAGTTTTGTTGGTAAAAATTTTGCAAGTTTTGCCAAAAGCTATTACTTGTTTTATGTTTTCCCTCAGAAAATAGGGCTTGCTATTTTAGAATTCTCCCCAAATTTGATCTCAATTTGATTTATCTATAGAAATGATTTGATGTCATGATTGCAGCAATTTTCACCCACTTATCAATGCATGTTTAAGCAGTGATGGCTAATGTCAAGCTAGTGCTGAGGCTGTCCAGGCATTTGCTGATTGACGAGACTTTACAGATGTTCCATTCCTCATCAAATGACCCCAGAAATTTGTTTAAATCTGATAATGTCTACAATTATGCTGCATTTCCCTGTCTGGATAGTACATACAGTGCCAAGGGAAGTGAATCTGATAGTAGCATGACATTATCAGAATGTATTTACTGCATACCCGGTTATTTAAAGATATTTGGGGTTCTATATATTAAATATAATAAAATCCGTCTTGATAATTTACACCCAACCTTTATTTTTTTTTCAGAACACAGACTCCAGATATAGAAGCAAGTGACAAGAAACTTTCATTTAATGTTCCCAGTTGGAATCCTGCAAGGTGGGTACCTATTACACATTTTCTAAAATACAATTTCACAGCCTTAAGCAAAATGAATGGGGGTGGTTACTGTTGAGCTAGAAATTTACAAATTCCTATGCTGCACATGGAAATAAGTGCTGGTTTCTAGTTAGTGAGACAGAACCACATGATATAAATACCAAATAAGATCAATAGAAGACAGAAAAAAATCAGTATATATAGGTAGCATTCTACTAAATATTCATGAAGTATGGCCACGCCCTTTTTGGAGAGGAAGTAGTCATCAGAAGAAAAAAACACTGTGGATCATTTCATTGGTCATATTCCTTTTGCTTCATTGGAAGGTGTTAAGAGGCCAAATAAAATAAATCAAAAATCAAGAGAGTTTGAACATTTTATGACCTAAGCAGGAGAATAATGTTTTGATTTTTAGAGTACCCCCTCTAGTAAAAATCATCCGTTTATTTGCTGCGGACTAGGGGGCTCCCAAACTTATTTACACATGACTAATTTTTGAGATGGAAAGCCTCCATTTTTATCATCATAAATCAAATAAGCTTTGGCAGGTCTTTCAAATAAAAGACTTTTGTCAAAATTGTATGTGTGAATAGATTTTGAGAATGGATTACTTTACTGCTATTTTGCACTGTCGGCAATGGAGAAATATTTAGTGGAAAGCCTCCTTTATTGCATGGTGTTATATCACTCTCAGACGCGACGTCATATGATAAAATCTGTTATAAACTTTGCATGTGGTTATATAACCTAATTTAATCTCAAAGCTGGACCACGCTGTCAACATCGTGGTATTGATAACGTTAGAGCGTCCTGTACATAGTACAAAATGACGGTGTGACGTTGTTTCCCATAAAACTGGTATTTTTTAAATCATGCACCAGATGGAAACTTGGCATGCCATTCAAAATACTCCTACTATGCAGATGATGATTAAGTAGGGGTAGTGTTATTTGGAATAATTTTATTGAATACAGAACTAAACAAGTCAACATTTTTGCGCGACGAAATGTTGTTTATACATTATTTGCTACAAATAAAGCAAAACAAATACTCTATTTGCATATTTCGTATTCCTATAGTCACACAATTTATAGTAAAAGTATAAAGAAAAATTGCAAAAAGTCCCACTTTTGCAAATTTACCATTTCCCTATAAGTAATCATTTTCTGAATGTAAAGGCGAAAGTTCGCATAAAATAAGTTGGCACCAAATCGTTTTTGTCAAATCATGATCGTAAATAAGGTCCCCAATTTTCCTTTGATTTTTTCTAAACATTCTGCTAAAAATTTTCGCCAGTGTATAAAACCCTACTCATTTGGAGCATGCGCTGCACGTGCACTCCAAGTCCTTTTTCGACAAAAATCCAACCATCAAATAGCCGTTGAATTCTAGTTTCTAAAAATGTATTATTTGATAGCATTTATCAACACATTGTAGAGTTATGATGTCATGCTACGAACTTTCCAAATAACCCTCGTAAAATACTATTATGGTTGGAAATTTTAGTAATTTTGATAATGAATTATCAAAATTACTAAAAATTCCCATCATAATAACTAGTTTTTATGATGGGATATTTTTAGTTATTTCAATAATAAAATTATGATGGGACTTTTTAGTAATTTTGATAATTATTCAAAATTACTAAAAATTTCCATCATAATAATACTTTTTACACTTTGGCTATTGTTTCAGTAAATTTATAAGAGGAAATTGTTGGAAAGCAATTTTTAACTTTGGTCTCATGGGGGGACACACCCCTTAATGCACGTAGCCCTTTACAGTAGACACAGAACGTGTATATTTGATCCTTCGGCTTTAACATGGTATGTGTGCTAAAAAGAACTGACTCATTTAGACGGTTCTATAGAGTACCCATAATATACGTTTTGGTTGAAAAACAACAATTTCATGTTTCAATTGCATCGTTGTTTTAAAGTTATCCTATTTATTCATATAAAATATTAAGAAACAATTAGTAGACAAAAATTTAAAAATCAAAATATTCAATATATAATAAATCCACAGAATAAAAGCCAAAGGACAAGTGTCTATAAGGCCTGTTTCATGGCCACTATGAATTTCCTTTAAACATTGTGTAATAAAACAAGTATGTCTTACCTGTAATATCATGGAATGTTGGATCAATAGATGAAGTTTTCTGAGTTGTATATTAATTTGAAGTGGGTGGGATAATTCAACCCCAAACAGGGTTACGCTACTTAAACGACTATATTTTTATAACCATATGTAGCTGGGAATTAGCCATTTCAAGATTATTTATGGGATAACAGATATAAAAACTGACACTTACGATATTTTAAGATATTTATAAATGATAAGAATATACTCACTTGAAAGTTATACCAATTTTTTAGTATTTTTCTTCTCCAACTTTACAAAAAACCACAACATCTTTTAATGCTTAAATGGCTTCAATTGATGTTTTGAGGTTGCATAGTATATATGATGGTAATTATAAAATTATGAAGAATTGTTTCTATGGTGATTACTTTAAGAGTTATCTGCCCACAAAACCAGGGATTTTTTTCAAATTTTTAGAGTGGGTATAAATGCATTAGTGATTTTAGATACACCATTGCTTCTAAGTCACACAATGATTAGTCATGGTGTGTAGAATAAAACAAAGGTTTCGGATTGCGGATATGACCTTGTAGTCAAAGGTCAAGGTCAAGCAAACTAAGAACTTGTCTACAGCTCAAAATGTGAATACCTCTTTCAATTGACCTAGTGTGTACATATTCGCCACAATGATTGCCTATCATGTGTAGATTACAACAAAAGTCTCAGAATATAGATGTGACCTTTAAAATCAAAGGTCAGAGTCAAATATTCTTAAAAATCGTCACACTGCTCATAATACAAATTCCTCTTTGGTGTGTTGATGGGATATGTTCATTTTAGCACAACAATTGCGTCTGATGGGTAGACCAAAATGAAGATTTCAGATAGCTGATATGACCTTGTGGTCAAAGGTCAAGTTCACACATACTTAAAGCCTGTAAAATTGCTCAAAATACAAATTTCTTCTTCATTTATTTTGACGGAGGGCTTTCATATTCGCCACAATGTTTGCATATGTTTGCATATCATACGTAGATTGCAACAAACGCCTCATCTTATATACTATGTAACCGCTAAACATCAATTGAATCGCTCCAAGCATGAAAAGATGTTGTGGTTTTTCGTAAAGTTGGAGAAGAAAAATACTAAATTTTTGGTATGACTTTCAAGTTAGTATATACTTATCATTTATGAATATCTTAAAATATCATAAGTATCAGTTTTTATATCTGTTATCCCATAAATAATCTTGAAATGGCTGATTCCCAGCTACATATGGTTATAGAAATATAGTCGTTTACGTAATGTAACCCTGTTTCGGGTGGAATTACCCCGCCCACTTCAACTGAATATACAACTCAGAAAACTTCATCTATTGATCCAATATTTCATTATTTTACAGCTAAGACATATTAATTTGATTACATAAAGTTTTGAAGAAATTCATAGTGGTCTTAACTGGGTTTTTCATGCTTTTTGTCATCTGCTGATTTTTTCCACGATCAACTTTTTATATATCTATCTTCATCCTGGCCTAGTGGTCACAGTATCGATTCACTGTGCGCCTGAAGTGAGTGAAATCGACTGTATCAGTAGAATCGAGAGTTTCTGGCCAAAATTTGTGAGGGGGTGGTAAGTATTTTCGCATGTTTTCTTATACTTAGAATTGTTCTTACGCCGTGGATCTCATTATATTTCATTGATATATGCATACATGTCATAATATCGTGCAAAAACAACGACAGTGTATCGTGGGAGCGTAAAAACGCATTCTTTTAGAGGGATAGTTGACAAAAAAGCGACAACCCACAGCTTTTTATCTTCCCGTTTCGAATTCAAACAACTTAGCTTAAAATAATTTTCACCAGAAGTTCGAGAGGCTTACAAGGGTCATTTTTTATGTTCGTAGAATAGTGCTGTATCTCTACAAATATAAAATTTACGGTACCATAAGTATATATATTTTAAAAGGTCTAGCTTTTTTCTATCAACTGATGTAATTTTTACATCATTAGCGCTTAGTTCGGTCAAGATATAGAGCTTTGAATAGGCATAGAAAAGGACACTGGTCGAAATCCATGCCATTTTAACCACCCAGCAAGCAGGAGATTAGACGCTGTTAAGTTCCATTCGCTATGGTGATATAAGCATTTTTCAAGCCGATTTTTCTTTTTCACCATCAAAATTAATTATTCAAACGCTAATCGTAGACAAGTGCAGCAAAACTATAAGCATGGTGTTGGCTCTTCTACAACAATTTTAAAACACCCATCAATATACCAAAATAATCACAGTCTAGTGCTAGTTATTATATCTGTTAAAATTACGATTATGAACAAATTTTAAAATTTCTTCTGGTTTTGCATAGCACATGATATACTCAATCATTCGTCAGCAGTTATATTGATGTATCGATTGAAGTGTGTAACTGGCAGCTTCCGGTTCTGGCATACCCCAATGTTTTAAAAAGTGGGTGGGGTAAATCAACCCCGCGTAGAAAACATAATAACAATCGAATCGGCATATTTTTCTGATTGCAGTAATGCCAACATCTGTTTAGAGGCACAAAAGCAGTTTTAATGTATTTTCTAAATATAGTAACGCTCTATGACGTCATTTATGTACAAAATAAGGGATTTTAGCACCCCCAATGCTATCTATTTTGCAGTTAATTTCTAATAAAACAAAAGCTTTAACTTTGTTTTTAGATGAAAGTTACCATAACACTTCCATCTACCATATAAACAAGAAAAATATAATACTACTTTACAGCTAACATATTAAGCCACATTCAAAAGCCCGTATCCAACTTCCACTTGTGTCGACTTTTTACAATTAAAGTTTATATGCCTACTGTTCAATTTGCTGAGGTTCCAAACAAATCTTCCATATCCAATAATTGCTGCGTATTTTCTATAATATTTATATAATATTGTAGCACGTGGTGTCCTTGATCTGCAGCCAAATTTTCAGAAGCTGTGTATGGCTATGGACCCATTTTCATGCAATTATTATTAACATTCAGTCAGAGACTAAGTCCATAAATGTCATATTTCTACCATATTTCCAGTGTGCGATATATAGGTATGTCTTTGCCTCTTAGAAGACATTAAAGTTATGCATTCTGAAATAATTTTAGGTTGCATGTATAGATAAAAGCTCAATCTTTCCAAATATATGCATGATGTATGCATTTACTTTCGCCGTTTTCATTTAATCTACCTCTCTACGAACATAAAAAACGTCCCTCGTATGATCCTACAATACCAGAAATCTCAGACTGATCCGTTTTTTCGATTTTGAGATATTCAGCTATATATGACTGAACCCCCTAATAGCAGTGAACTTGAAACTGTATCAGTAGAATCGACGCACTGAATGAAGTAATACCGATACTCATAAGAGGTACTGTGCCCACTGATGGGGAACAATGAAGACAGTTTCGTCTATTCTGGGCCAATTTCAAGCGCAAGTAGGACTAAAATATGCGTAAACGTTGTGCATCAAACCCACAACCTTTGTGCGATAAAAAAAATTAAAAGTTTGTTAAAAACTTCAGTTTGTAAACAAATGCACGTTTGGCACATTCTTAATTTTTTTGGATGAAAATACTTGTGTTTTTGCTTGATTTGATTCTTTACGTCCCAGTCAACACGTTTTCAGTTATGTTGGGATGGTTCTTCATGGGTTGAACCAGAAGTAAGCAAGTATTAATGTGTCTTGGTCAAAGACATAAAGCAGTGACTCCGAGGGGGTAGACCAGGGAGCTCTTTGGTATCTAGTCAAGCATTGTACGACAGAGCCACTGTGCACTCTCCATGAAAATGCTTTTGGCCGTTCTTCCTCTTCAGTTGATTTAAAAAGGTTGGCTGTCAGTAACTGGCAAAATATTAACAATTATGTACTTATAGCATGGAAGTGCCTTTGATCAGCTTGAATAGTAACAATTTGGTAAGGATAATGAGCGGGCTCAATATAAGCTGCGTCTCATTTCTTCAGGGTTTCCAACCAGATCTTGCTAAAATCAGCCTTTTTATTAACAGAGACTAGATAGAAGCTTAAAGCTTTTAGTGGGCCAAGTTTAGCTGCTTAGCTATTATACTTTCCAGGGAGTAAATTACAAAGGCACGCATCAGACTGGCCTGATGCGCAGACTGGTCTGCACCTTTGTTGTTCACATGCAACAGAGTCAGGTTCTCTCACGACAGAGGCCCAAGTTTGATGTGGATATATGGAAGGGCTTTAAAACCCTAACACGGTATAATGACAATAGATAATTCTTTATAGTGGCAAAGACCCAGTGTATATATTCGTTGCATTGTTGCCCCTTTGTCAAATAAAAGTACCCGCTTTTTTAGTCATATAATCAACACATAGGAATCATGTGTCCGTCGGCGTCAGGGGCGGCGGCGTCGTAGTACTCCACATTGTCACACTTTTGGTTTGCGATCGATAACTTTTGAAGGAATGCATCAATTTAATCATTCATCAAACATTGCAGAAAGGTAAAGCATCATAAATACAGGTTTACTTCCAAAGTTGTGGTTATCCACAAACTTATTAAGAGTTATTGTCCTTTTTTTATTTAGATTTTGGCTAAATTGTGGTTTACGATCAATTACTTTGGGAGGGATGCAACATTGTCATTCATTTTTTTTAACTGATAAAGCATTATAAAATACAGGCCAAGTTCGAATTTGGAGGTAATTCGCCAATTTTTGACTGAGTTTTTGGCCCTTTTTTGACTTAGGTTTAGGCTAATGCAAAAGCTATGTTGGGTTTTTTGTAGAATATACATCACATTGCTCCAAAACTATTATATCTTACAACTTCTCACTATAGGCCATGATTACCCAGTGCCTGTAGATAGGCTTAACCGTGGTTCAAAACTAACCGCCCCCTCCCCCCAGAGGGATCAAAGGTCAAATATGTAAATTTCGCAATAACTCAGTCAGTTGTCAACATTTTTTACTGAAATTTCAATAAATAAGAAACATATCAAACGCGATTTTTGATCGAAGGCCCGTGCCAGACCTTTGGGTGGACTGAGGGGGGGGTCAAAAACGTCAAAATTCAACTTTTTCGGAAGATGATCATGTTGCATATCAATTTATAGGGAAACATGAATGCAGCAACATGGTAGCAAATATTTTGCCCGTGGAGCCCCGCTTACCCCATTCCCCTGACCCTGGGATCAAAAGTTCAAAATTCAACTTTTTCAGAACATGGTCTGATTACATATCAAATTAAATAGAATCACGAATGCAGAAACGTGGTAGCAAATATTTTGCTGGAAGACCCCCTCCTACCCCTACCCGACCCTGAGAGTGGGGTCAAAATGTTAAAATTAACCTTTTCAAAACATGGTCATGTTGCATATCAAATAAAATGGAATCACAAATGCAGCCACATGGTACCAAATATTTCCCTCGCAGACCCCCCAGGGCCCTGGGGGTCAAAAGGTTAAAATTCAACTTTTTCAGAACATTGTCATGTTGCATATCAAACGGAATTGCGAATGCAGCAACATGGTAGCAAATGCAGACAGAGTTACCATCGATAAGAAACACATCAAACCTGATTTTTGATCGAACGCCTGTGCCCAACCCCTGGGTGGACTTAGGGGGTGGGGTCAAAGGTCAAAAATAAACTTTTTCAGAACATGGTCATGTTGCATATTAAATAAAGGGAATCACGGGCGCAGCAACATGCAACATGGTAGCAAATATTATGCCCGCAGACCCCACCCGCCCCGACCCTGGGGTCAAAAGGTTCAAATTTCACTTTTTCAGAACATGGTCATGTTGCATATCAAATTAAAGGGAATCGCGAATGCAGCAATATGGTAGCAAATATTTTGCCCGCACCCCCACCCCCTCTCCCTCAGAAGGTCACAATTCAACTTTTTCAGAACATGATCATGTTGCACATTAAAGCAAATCGCTAATGCAGCAACTTGGTAGCAACTGCAGACAGAGGTATTATCAATATGAAACATATCAAACGTGATTTTGGATAGAAGACCTGTGCCCAACCCCCTGAGTGGACTTATGTTATGGGATCAAAATGTCAAAATTCATTTTTTTAGATCATGGTCATGTTGCATATCAAATTAAAAAGAAACAGAGATGCAGCAACATGGTAGAGAATGTTTTGGCCAGGAACCCCCTCACACCCCCTCTAACCCTGGGGGTCAAAAGGTCAAATTCAGTTTTTACAGAACATTATCATATCAAATTAAATAGATTCTCTGATTCAGAAACATGGCAGCAAATATTCTGCATACATACCTTCTCCCTACCCCACTCGACCTTGGGTGTGGGGTTAAACGTCAAAACTCAACTTATTGAGAACATGGTTATGTTGCATATGAAATTAAATAGAATCGCAAAAGCAGCAACATGCAAGTATTTTGGCCGCAGATCCCCTCTCCCCGCCCCTCCGACCCTGAGGTCAAAAGTCAACTTGTTCAGAACATAGTTGTATTGCATATCAAATTAAAGGGATTCACAAATGCAGCAGCGTTGTAGCAAATATTTTACCCGCAGACCCCTCCCCCCCCCCCCCCAATGGTCATGTTGCATATCAAATTAAAGGGAATGGAGCATAGGGCACCATGAAAACACATGCTCTCTCCTTATACACACCCTCAATTGTGGGTTGGATTATAACATAAAATAAATTCTGAATGTGATCGTGTTGTATATGAAATTAAGGTGAAAGAAGTATAGACTTACATAGAAGCAAACTCTTTGACCTTACACACACCTCTGACCTCTAGGTCAGGTCCAAGTCAGACAGATAAGTTTATTTTGTATTGAATTAACCACTGAAAACTAGTTGATAGGCTTTTAACCTTGATCTGTGTGATACCAAAGGTGAACTTAAGGTTGGAAATTTGGGATTTATGTTTTGTGATTTATTAGTTTCTCTAAAATAACCCTTTGCCGGGAATATATATTCGACAAATATTCCTTGTTTGACTTCTGTTTTGCCAGGCGACACATCGGATTCTCGGAATTCTATATCATAAAGAGCGCTAGCTTTGATTTTCATGTAAGAATGTAAATATATAAATGTTTTGGTGTATCTGCATGTGCATGCATGCATACATATGTTTGGCATTCATGCATGCATGGGTGTATAAACATTTAGGAGCATGTACATGTGTTTTCATATGTACATTCATGTGTGTGCGCATATATGCGTGTATGTAAATTTTTGCAATACCCCTCCACAAGTATTGAAGTTGGCATCGCTGGCTTTGCCCTCCCCCAATATTGAAAACCTTCCTACGCACATGAGCCAAGCAGCAATTCTTGGGTCACCGTTTGAAACACAAAATTATTTTACTTAAAGTAAGAAAGGATGCAAAGATCAGGAACCGATACACTCAAGTACCTCACTTGACCCAGGACGTCCCATCGGAAAGTGATAAAACACAATAAAACATCACATACAAGAGAGCCAAGAGGTCAGCCTTTTCCCAGCAGGTGACCACAAGACTGCAATAAATAGACGACAAGATAGCATGACAAACACGAAACATAAGTAACAAAAAAAGTCCACAAAAGAAGCACCGACATGGAATGATCAGTAAAAATACTTATAATTTTAAGTCAAGTCTCCTTTCCCACATACTCGAAGCACACGCCAACATCAAGATTAATGCAAACCAGCAATGCATAGCAAACCATAGAACAAACACAGAACCCACAACAGGAGCAGCAATCAACAACAAATCAACAATAGAATCCCCGCCTTAGAATGTACAGCAGTCTAAGCTACATGTCATCATTGTTTGTTAAATATAGTCTCACTTCTAAAACATTTTCGTTTCAGTAAACCAACACTCGTGAGTTTCTATAGCACAATGGAAAATCCAGGATACAAATGCTACTACTGCCCTCTCTATTCTGATTTTGATACAGTCATAAAACACTCCATTGTCACCAATTCAGGGAACTCTTTAAAATATCGAAGACCACTCATACATCTAAGTAGTGTCCACAAGTGTAAACTGACAGGTGGCAGCCATTTGAGGGCAATCTTGGTTATCGGACAAAGCCCATATTCAAACTTGGGCGAGAGTTTGATAAAAGTAATATATATCGTTAGCATGAACCCGTAATGAGCGATTTGCAATTGACAGCTTAGCCAAAGATACGTCGATAGTAATAAAGGAAGCAGATAAGGGAGGGGGATCGTTATCATGAACAAGGAATTTTACAAAACAAAACTCCTAGAAATGTTAGAGGACAAATCATTTTATAAACAAATAGAAAATTAAACTACAAAAGAAACAATGAAGAAATTAAAAAAAATAGTCAGTTTACTAAAAGGGATTACACGTAATGAAAGGAATTATTTACTAGATTTTGAATGCAAATCCTGTATGTTTTATGGTCTCCCTAAAATACACAAAATCAAGCTTATTAATAAGGAATGCACCCAAATAGATGGAGAATA
Organism: Loripinus fragilis; assembly: GCA_964019695.1. NCBI lineage: Eukaryota > Metazoa > Mollusca > Bivalvia > Lucinida > Lucinidae > Loripinus > Loripinus fragilis. The sequence continues at coordinate 102,170,850 of OZ026515.1, forward strand.
TCTAGAACTTGTAGACCCAGAAGATTTGACATTTCGCCCAATTGTGGCAGGTCCAGCATGGGAAACTCATCGACTGAGTAATTTAATTTATATCTTACTAAAACCATTCATATCGAAAGTACAGAGCTACGTAAGAGATGACATAGATTTTCTAAAATATGTTCCCAAAATTGTACCTCAAAATACACTACTGGTATCCTTTGATATAGTAAGTCTTTATACAAATATTTCCCATGATCTAGGCATAAAAGCGATAAACAGCTGGCTAACGAAATATCCAGAATTAATACATGAAAGATTCTCAAAAGAATTTATTCTTGAGTCCATTAAAATTATACTTGAAAACAACAATTTCTATTTTAATGATAAAATGTATACGCATGTTCGAGGTACGGCAATGGGTACAAAGTTTGCGCCAACATATGCCACTCTGGTACTAGCCTATTTAGAAGAAAAGTTGTACGTACAAACTGAAATAAAATATGGCAAAGAATTCGCTAGATATATCAAAGATAACTGGAAACGGTTTTTGGATGACTGTTTCATTTTATGGACTAAAGGAGAAGAAAATTTAAAGACATTTCACTCAGTTTTAAATAATCTACATTCAGACTTAAAATTTACAATATAATATAGCAATGAAAGATTGCCCTTTTTGGATGTATTACTAATAAATTCAAATAATCGCATAAGTACAGATATATTTTTCAAAGAAAGAGACTCTAAGCAATTTCTTAACTTTTATTCTTGCCATCAGAAGCATACGAAAACAAGCATACCGTATAACTTAGCGAGACGAATCTGCACAATTGTCTCTGATCAATGCCAAAGAGAAAAGCGCCTATCAGAATTACGCATTTCTTTGCAAAAACGAAGCTATCCGGATACAGTAATCTCTGAGGGCATAAAGAAGGCCAAATCAATCCCCAGAGATTTACTTTTAAGCACATGTGCACATACAAGAAACGAAGTAGAAGTCCTTCCGTATTTCTCGACTTTTAATCCAAATAACACAGAAATGTTTGGAATTTTTAAAAACAACATGCACATTTTAACCAATGACCAAAAAATGCGCGATGCTCTCTCAACATCAAGAATAATTAAAAGTAAACGACAACCTCCTAATTTAAAAAGACTTATAACTAAAGCAAAATTTATGGAACAGAAAATTAAAACGTCTAATAAAGTTTTCAAGTGTAATCGCCCAAATTGTGCCCTTTGCGAATGCATTGAAGAGGGTAACTGTAACAATTTCAATGGTAATGTTTTCTACGTAAACGAAACGATGTCTTGCGATGTAAAGAATGTCATTTATGCCATTAAATGCAATGGATGCAAAGAACTTTATATTGGTCAAACAGGCGATAAATTACGCACCAGAAGGACTATACACACACAACAAACAAGAGACCCTTCAACAAGACAGATTCCTTTCTGTGAACATATCGACAATTGCAGCAGAAGTATTCCCAAATTTCAAATGTTTCCTTTTTTTAAAATGCACACAGAAAGCATTTCTGCCAGGTTAGCGAAGGAAAAGCATTTCATTCGATGCTTTAAACCTAAATTAAATGTTTTATGAACAGCTATTCAAAAAACGTATAGTCATGTCACGTGACCTCTAAGTTGACGTCTCAACGTGACGACGTCCAAACGTGACGTCTCAACGTTACGACGTTACTATGCAACAGCCCTGAAGAGCTCAGCGAATCGCGTTGGCATATTATTTAGCATAGTTTATATTAAATAAAACAAAACATGTAACGTCAACTCATTATATATATATATATATATATATAGAGAGAGAGAGAGAGAGAGAGAGAGAGAGAGAGAGAGAAAGTATAAGTGAGAATAAGCCGTAAATTACATCATTTTAATTCAACCGGTTTCACTACTACATAGATCTTCAGGAAGATGTAATAAAAATGGCGTCAGCGTCATAGTAACGACGTCTTAATGCAACGTAACGTAACGTACCGTAACGTACGTAAATGAACCACAATATATGCATAAAAAACCCTAAGTTCATATTTAAAACATTCGATTTAGTTCAGGTTTAAACAAGTCAATAAAATATGACTCTTTCATCTTGCGTATCGTTGTGTCCGCTTCCTTCATTTTATATAAAGGAAATAGCTTGAATGGAGTCTCACAATTTCTTGCACAAGTACCTATATGGTTGCTAACATGTAGGATTCTAAAATTTGAATTTCTAATTTGTTGTCTGTGCACAGTCATTCTGTGACGAAGACTATCCCCTGTCTCTCCTATGTATTCTTCGTCACATCCTGTGCATCGCATAACGTAAATAAGGTTTTTGGCCTCGCATCCCATGCTTGTTGTGACATAAAATGTCTTCCCACATTTAAAAGTAAAGCTGTTGCCTACAATCATGCATTTGCATAGACCACAATTTGGACGATTACATTTATTTATGGTAGCAATTTGGATATTTTCGTCAAATTTAGCTTGTGTTAGTAATCGTTTCAAATTCGCTGGTTGTCTTTTACTTTTAATGATAGTATTCGCCTGTAAAATAGCATTCATTTTTTGATCTTCATGTAAAATATTCAGGTTTTGAAGGATAGCCCCAAACAGTTCCGGATTTTTGGGATTAAATGTGGAGACATATGTCACAGCATTATCCTCGGGATTCTGCCTCACTTGTCTAAGTTCAGACCTATTTAAATTCATAGCTCTCTGAATTCCCGCATCAATAACATTTTCTGGGTATTTTTGTTTTAGTAAGGTGTGTTTTAGTTCCAACATTCTCTGTGGTATTTTTTCATCGCTAGATATAATCATTCTTAGCCTTCGTGCTAATGAATACGGTATACTTAATTTGGTATGTTTTGGATGACAGGAGTCAAATATTAAATATTGTTGACTGTCTGTTGGTTTGAAATATATATCGGTATCAATATTAGTGCCTGTTTTTTTCACCAAAACATCGAGAAACGGAAGTTCTTTTTGACTATATTCAATAGTGAAATTGATGCTGGGATGCAGAGAGTTAAGAATATAGTGTAGACGGTTTAAATCGTTAAGGGATCGCGTCCATGGCACAAAACAGTCATCAAGAAATCTGTTCCAGAATTTCATGAAATATTCCCCAAACTGCTGTCCGAATTCGTTTGCGACTTTTCTGTACAATGTTTCTTCCAAATATCCTATCACTAGTGTCGCATAGACAGGGGCAAATTTTGTCCCCATCGCTGTTCCCTTTCGTTGTCTATAGTGTTCACCATTGAAATAGAAAGTATTGTTTTGCAAGATGAATTCTATACTATCGAGGATGAAATTATCTGTAAAGCGTCCATGAAGATCTTCTGGGTGCTTTTGGAGCCAAAATTTAATTGCATCCAGCCCCAGATCATGGGGTATATTCGAATACAGAGACTCCACGTCAAATGATGCAAGGATCGTGTCCTCAGGGATGTGTTCAGGTAAATGGTTTAAAAAGTCCATTGTGTCTCTCAAGTAGCTTTTCACCCTTTTTGTAAGTGGACGTAAAACTATGTCAATTAAATTACTAAGTCTATGTGTCAGGCATTGAGGTCCTGCTATGATTGGTCGAAGTTTTAAGTCAGTTACGTCATTTATTTGGATGATTTGTGTGGAACTCTCAGCACATTTTGAAGCTATCTGTGCACTTTTATGAACCTTCGGGAGCCCGTAGAAATTGCTATCCTTTGATTCAAACTGCAATAGATAGCTTTCCTCTTTCTCGGTTAAAACAGTTTTGTGTTTGTCTATCAGTTTTCTGTAAGCTATCATATTTGTTCTGTGAGGATTTGTTTCTAAATGTTCGTAATATTCATGATCATTCAAGGTACTATATGCCATTGTTTTGTAGTGCTCAGAGTCCATAATGACAACTGAGCCACCTTTATCTGCTTCTTTTATAACGATTGATTTGTCCTCTGAGAGTCGTTTAATTGCCTCCCTCTGCTGCTTAGTAACATTTTCTCTGCATTTGATATTTATGTTACTTTTTGGCATGTTTTCTAAATTATTTATAAAATTTTCTAAAGCATTGTTTCGATTTTTTGGAGGCGTAAAATCACTTTTGTTTCTGACCAGTGAGTCATCGTCGTCATCTTCTTTTCCATCAAAATATTCTAAAAGTCTTACCTTTCGCGTAAATGCTGCTAAATCTTCTTTCAGTTCTTGAGAATTTGGTTTCTGTGGAGTTGGCGTAAATTTCAGCCCCTTCCCTAGAATACTTTGTTCTGTTTTAGTTAAAGCTCGATTGGATAGGTTGATTACCTTAATAGATTCGTCTTGTATGTCGTTAAGTGAGTGTGTATTATATGTTACGTTTCTATCATTAATTCCTCCTCCTTGTCTAAAAAATAATTTTGATTAATGTTTCTTTGGTATGGGCGTTGTCTTGACGTATTTCCGTTGTCTGCATATGGTGTATGTTGTCTCTGAGATGGTGTAGGCCGATTTTGTCCATAGGTCCTACCCCTTGTAACATTTGTTCTCTGACGACCTGTATTAAATGAATTTGGTTGTTCGTCTCTCCTTTGGTTATTAAATCTTTGGCCTATGTATGTAACATTCGTATCTGTTCTAGGCTCATTTCCGTCTTGATTCCTACTGAATTGTCTAATATTTTGTTGTACCGCGTTAGCGTACGATTGTTGTTGTGCATCAGTGCTCCTGTATTGTCTTGTGTTGCTATTCCATCCTCTGTTATTGCTCGTTGTAGGCCTGTTCTGTCCCCTCGTTGGCTCATAACTTGCAGGATTTCGAGTGTCTTGTCGTATAAATGGGTTCTTATCCGCGTGCTTTGTTGTGAATTCACTTGCGTATTTTTCAAGCCAGACTTTGTTCTTATTGTCCCATCTGCGGATTGAGATGGTTTCTTGTTGTTTGGTATCATTTCGCCACATCTCTAATAGTTTCTCTTTTGTTCTACCTGAGGCCTTTTCTGATATAAGGGCCAACATTTCTTCATCAATTCTAATGTAACTTTCCCTGTTGCTCTCTGCTCTGAGATTCAGGAGATCTCTCTCTGTTCGAAAGTTATCTAGTACTTGTCGTTCTCGCCTACTAGTCTGATCCTCAGGTTCCCCATTTATAGGATACATTTGTAGTTTCTGCGGTAGAATAATGGGCGTTTTATCCCTCCATTCTTCATATACTTTTGCAGTGTTTTCATTTCTGATTTGTAGCCAAAATTGGTTCCGCCTATTGGAAAGGTTTTTGTCCCAGATGTTTATCAGTGATGTTTTTATCTTTGTCGCCTCTTTATCGATTTTTGGCTGACAAGTTTCGTTGATAAGTTCTTTAATACTCTCACAAAGTTGCTGGGTAGTGTTCTGTGTAGTGTTCTGTGTGCTGTTATCTTGAGACGTTCCTTCATTTGCAGTACTGAGTTGCGTTGAAATCTGGTTGTCTGGCAATTTAAGCAAAAAGTCTAAGATTCTACTCACATTATTCGATATTGTGCTTAAACTCTCCAGCGCCTGGTCAAATTTCCCCATCATCACTGTCAAAGTAGCTGGATCCACACTGGTATCCATCGTCGATTGACTCAATACCTGCCTAGTAGTTGGCATTTTCTCGCTATATTGGGTCCAAGAATAGCAGAAGAAATGTTCCCCAAATATAGAAAATATAGAGAGAAAAATTATAAGTGAGAATAAGCCGTAAATTACATCATTTTAATTCAACCGGTTTCAATACTACATAGATCTTCAGGAAGATGTAATAAAAATGGCGTCAGCGTCATAGTAACGACGTCTTAATGCAACGTAACGTAACGTACCGTAACGTACGTAAATGAACCACAATATATGCATAAAAAACCCTAAGTTCATATTTAAAACATTCGATTTAGTTTAGGTTTAAACAAGTCAATAAAATATGACTCTTTCATCTTGCGTATCGTTGTGTCCGCTTCCTTCATTTTATATAAAGGAAATAGCTTGAATGGAGTCTCACAATTTCTTGCACAAGTAGCTATATGGTTGCTAACATGTAGGATTCTAAAATATATATATATATATAATATATATATATAATGAGTTGACGTTACATGTTTTGTTTTATATATATATAATATATATATAATATATATATAATGAGTTGACGTTACATGTTTTGTTTTATATATATATATATATATATATATATATATATATATATATATATATATATATATATATATATATATATATATATATATATATATATATATATATATATATATATATATATATATATATATATATATATGAAATTTGGCAGTGATCGGGTAATAAATGACTAAGGTGGAGTGTCTATAAGTGCAAACTAATAGTTGACGGCCATTTCGTCAGCCATCTTGGTTAACTTTCGTCGGACAAAACTCGTATTCAAACTTAAGGTAGTACCGGACTCACCGGCATATGTCCAAAAGTGTTTTATCTTTTAATATATTATAATATAGACTTATACTTATAATCTGAGACAAAAAAACAATACCTCACCGTTCTTTTTAAAAAGTTATTTGATGTCAAAAACTGCAAAATCGCAGGTTTGTGAAATAAACAAACACAAATTTTGTTAACAAATAAACAAGAAACGCAATAGTTTTTTTCAGAACAAATACTACTCACACCAGAGATATAAATAAAAACAAAGAATAGTGAAATAACATGTATTTACACAATTTATTAAGCAAAATCCTAATTAAGTCAAACGAATAAATGCCAAAAAAAACATTGATATTCAAAATAAACATATCAGAGCAACAACAAAAAACATATTTTTACAAAGATATTTTCATGAAGAATCTAATGATTGAATAAAAAATATGTGTCACCGTGCTCGTTTTTTTTGTTTTGGTGACTTTTCTGAAAAATCCTGAAAAAAAAAAGACTATAATAAGTGTTGTCTCCCCTTTCAACCAATTTTTTTGTTTGGCTACGCCCTATGTATATTACTGGGCGGAGACATAGCTACTACTGATTAAGCACTGACAATTGGGCGTAGAAAAAGACAAAAAAGATTTTGACCTAGCATATGTGACCCAGCACATTACATTATGATTCTCATTAAAACATGGCTAGAGCATGTCTTGATCCTTTGATGCTTTCTTACACGTAGGATTTATGTAGATAAAAGCTAAAAAATATAGCTTTATTCTTGATGCATAGATCTAAATGTCATTTAAAAATAAACTTACAAATATGCAATAAGAGGATAAAACATTCTTTTCCTTGTATTAATGTTTGGCAAGCCTGAATTTGATGTGTTGCAACCAGAACCACACGGCGGTGAGGCCTGCGACACATTATCGCACAAGGACTTGACAAACGTTAATATACAGAAAGGAATGTTATATTGTCATTGTTATATATCATAGGACTTTTTGGGTACTGTAAAGGTGGCAACTTAAATTTTCAAATCTGGGCGTGGTTCGGTTATTTCAACTGCTCAAGAATGGAAATCGGATTCTATCCATTGGTTAAGCGTTTAAAAGTTGCTTGAGCCGCGCAGGTCTGCGTGCATTTCATGAAAGTCCTGTCCGTTAATGCACTGAACCCACATTTTTTATTAACCCTTAAAGCATATATTACAACACAATCGTATGTTTTTATCGTCAATTGAAATATTATGACGCCTCTTAAACAAACAGTGTAGATCTAGAGCAGACTACTCACCTAGAGCAGTCTGATCTGGGTCCACACTGTTTGTCTCTATACTAATGTTAAACGATAAACAAACACTTTCGAATGTAGTTATAACGCCTCATTTTAAGATTTTACCTATGTCTAAAGTAGACTAATAAGGCAGTCATGAGGTGCCGCCTTTACGGTATCCAAAAAGTTCTAGAATACTTTCCTTTCAAGCAAAAGAATTTCCAAAAAAAATGTCCACTGTAACATTGTGAAGCATACAACAAAACCACACCTTATAGGCGCAATCGAAAACATCAATACTATCGACGATTATAGACCAAAAATAGTTAGAATCATAGTTTTTTTATTACCATCACTCATCGAACAGGCGACACTTTGCAATCAAAACACTGTTTTTGGCAAGTTTTGATCCGCTTTCAACAATGGTTAAGAGTGTTTTCGATTGCTCACTATCCGGTGTGGAAACAAACTATTTTTCAACAGAAACATGACTGAAAAATGTAGATAACTCCTAGCTCTTGTTTCAGATTGTTTTGGTTACGTATTCATTGTATCAATACACATCCCGGATAGGTGGCAATCGAAAACGTTGATACTAACGACGAACGTAGATCAAATACCGTCAGAAACAGACTTTTTGGATTGCAGTTTGTTTGCCTGACTGGCGACAAATGGTAAATTCTAGTGATCTGCCATCTACGTTCATCGATTGTTCAGAGCCTTCTCGATTGTCGCCTATCCGATGTAATAAAGTAGCGTATCATATGACAATGAATATTTTGGTCATTTTTCAATAAGGCATAAGCGACGGTATCTTAACTCGCAGAGGATATCCGTGAGCAGGTTGAAATGGCAATTAAGCCCTCTGCAGTCATGTTATATCAGAAATAAAGCCCGCGGTCAGTGATTGGTCAATGATCAACCAAAATATGACACATTATTAAATAAAATGTACACTTGTCAGCGATTGAAACACCTTAAGTTTCTATAGTAAACACTTATTATAAGGTATATAACAATAAAAAGATGATACATTCTTCTGTCTATTAACGTTTGCCAAGCCCAAATGAGATAATGTGTTGTAGCCTTAACCATGAAGCTGTGAGGGTTGCACCAAGTGCGGATCCAGAGAGGGGGGGCAGGGGGTCCGGACCCCCTCTGGAAAATCACAAATTATATGGGTTTCTATAGGGAATAAGCAATTGGACACCCCCTGGAAAAAGTTGGACCCCCTGGAAAAAATTGGACCCCATCTGGAGCCTTGAAAAACGATAGATTTCTTTGAAATTGACCATTTGACTTCTGTAAAATAAGCTGAGGACTAAAAAATCGTTGTCAGAGCTTTTTTGTCAGACTGACCTGGACCCTCCCCTTCCCCTGATGAAAATTCCTGGATCCGCGCATCTGTACCATGCTTGCCAACCGTTAATATACAGAAAAGAATGTTATATTGTCATATATCTTACTTTCAGGCACATGCAGTTCCAGTTAATTTTATTAAAATGTATGCATAAATGTCCATTTTATCATCATGAAACATGCAACGAAACAAAATATTTTTTTCAACAGAAACATGAAATAACTCCTAGCCCTTGTATCAGATTGTTTTGGCTACGTCTTCAGTATATCAAAAACACACTAGATAGGCGGCAATCGAAAACGTTAATGCTATCGACGAACGTAGTTAAGTATTGTAAGTAACAGAATTTTGGATTGTTGTTTGTAGTCCGGTAGGCAACAAATGGCAATCACAAACACTGTTTCTAGCAATTTGTTATCAGCATTCATCGATTGTTTAGACTGTTTTTATTGCTGCCCATCCGGTGTGATAAGGTAATTGAAATAGTTACGTCATTTCTCCATAAAACATTAGTGACCATGTACCTCCATGGGACCTAAAACATGAAAATGTCACATACAAGGCATGTGCACGTCTACACCCCCCCCCTTTGGGTGGGGGTGGGTCTTAGGTTAGTGGCAGCATGCAGAAATAGCAACCGAGACATGTATATAGTATGTATATTTATACGGTCCGCAACTTTTAACCATCAAAATACTGAATGACTTCATACTCTGGGTGATGTTTTTAAAAGCTAATACTTGCATTCCTTCTTTTTGTGAAAGCAAAATACTTACAGAATTACGTTTCAAGCATCAAAGAGTTGTCAGGGGAGAATGATATCTACCGTCTTACAAATAAGTATTCTCTTTTAAAAACAAGATTCAGGAACGATAACTCTTACACTCTTACTTTTAAGTAAAAGTAAGGTTATTTTTTGACATGGGTCCCGCACTACCTTAAACGAGAGTTTTATGGAAGCAATCCATATAGGAAATTTGGAAAAACTCTGACAAAAAAATGAAGTAGTGGACACTGATAGGCGTTGGCCATTTTTCGGCCATCTTGCTTATCGTTGACAGATAAAAAAAAAATACGTCTTCAAACTTTTATTTTCTTTTCCTTTGGGATCATGGGTTTCATTGTGGAACTTTGAAACTATTAGAGAGTAACTGATGAGGCCTAAATGGCCGAAACTAGCTAGTCTGGCCCAGAACATATTTGACTCCACTACAGCTGGTGATTGGGACTATGAGGCGGTAGTAGAAAGTCACCCTGCCCTAAACTATAGAGTTGATTTTATTTTCTTGTCCTTTGAAATCATGGGTTTCATTGTGGAACTTAAAAACTATTAAATTCACTGATGTGGCCTAAGTGGAAGAAACTAGCTAGTCTGGCCAATATAATTTGCACACTTATTTCAGTTCTTTAGAGCAATCTTTTACAAAGAATAACTTTTTAAGAACATATTTGACTTCACTACAGCTGGTGATTGGGACCCTTTTTGGGATCATGACCCGGTTTTATTGTGGAACTTTGAAACTATTAGAGGGTAACTGTTGAGGCCTAAGTGGCTGAAACTAGCTAGTCTGTCCTAGAAAGTTTGCACACTCTAGTTTCAGTTCTTTGGTGCATCCTTTGCTTCCAAAGGATAACCTTTTTAAGAACATATTGAACGAGAGTTTGATGGAAGCAATCCACACATAAAATTTGGAAGAAAACGGATTATAATTATTAAGTTAGAGAGACCTGTCGTGGCGGCCATTTTTACGGCCTTCTTGCTTATCGTTCTACAGAAAAAAAACTGTATTCAAACTTAAACGAGAGTTTGATGGAAGCAATCCATATATGAAATTTGGAAGTAATTCCGATTAAAAATGACTAAGTTAGAGTGACCACGACAACGGACGGACAGACGGACGGACTAGCCTTAAACAATAGAGATAATGTTTTGTTCCCTAGTTTGTTGATAGGTTTGTCAGTTGATTTTTTGCGATGGTGACACGTGCACGTGCGTGTGGTGTGTTCGCGCGTGTGTGCGTGCGTGAGAGTTAACGTGCGTTTATGTGTGTGTGTTATTGTTAAAATGTTGTAACGAAAATTCACAAACCTAATTTGTAAACATCCAACCTTCATAAACATTCATGTAACAAAGCGATACATGTATAATAGCACGAGGTGAACTTACCTGTATATTATACTACCCATTTAGTGGAGCATAACACCATGCAATTAGAAACTGGTGGATTACAAATGCTATGTTTACAGTAGCATGTTACCTGTACACAAGGCCGTTGTTGCAGGTCCGGCGAGCGCCCAGCCACTTTTTTGGATGAGTATGCTCTCCGCCGTGTACCTTTTGTTCGTTTCATCTCACTTTACTTTGTGCTTACCATTCATTGATGCAATTATCAATAACGCTCGTTGCGTGTGAAAACAATGAAAAATTATAATGACACCTGCTTGATTAATTTCATAATCAGTTGGTCTTAATAAGAGGATAAAACATTCTTTTCCGTATATTAACGTTTGCCAAGCCCGAGTGTGATAATGTGTTGCAGCCCGAACCGCGAAGCGGTGTGGGCTGCAATGCATTATCACACGAGGGCTTGGCAAACGTTAATATACGGAAAAGAATGTTATATCGTCATTGTTATATACCTTCCTTTCAAGCACAAGCAGTTCCAAATAATTTTATTCAATTGTATGCAGAAATTTCCACCGTAACATAATGAAGCGTACAACGAATTCACACCGGATTGGTGGCGATCGAAAACGTCAATATTATCGACGAACGTAGACCAAAAAAAGTTAGAAACAGACTTTTCGATTGCCATAAGTCGCCCGACTGGCGACCATTGGCAATCGAAAACACTGATAGTAGCGATTCCTGATCCGCGTTCGTCGATTGTTAAGAGTTTTCGATTGCCGCACACCTGGTATGGAAACAAATTTCTTTTTTTCAACAGAAATATGAAAAATGTATTAAATTATTCATAGTAACCCTTGTTTCGGATTGTTCTGGCTATGTATTCAGTAGGCCTATATTCAATAAACACTTCAGATATGCGACAATCGAAAACGTTTATACTATCGACAAACGTAGATCTAAGATCGTTAGAAACAGAGTTTTTGATTGCCGTTTGTAGCCCGATAGTAAGTTATTCCTAGTAGCCGTTATTTTGGATTGGTTTGGCTACGTATTCAGTAGGCCTATATTCAATAAACCTTTCAGATATGCGGCAATCGGAAACGTTAATACTATCGACAACGTTGATCTAAGATCATTAGAAACAGAGTTTTTGATTGCCGTTTGTAGCCCGACAATAAATCATTCCTAGTAGCCATTGTTTTGGATTGGTTTGGCTGCGTATTCAGTAGGCCTATATTCAATAAACACTTAAGATAGGCGGCAATCGAAAACGTTAATACTATCGACGAACGTAGATCTAAGATCGTTAAAACAGAGGTTTTAATTGCCGTTTGTCGCCCGACTGGCGACAAATGGCTATCGAAAACACTGTTTCTAGCGATTTGTGAACCGCGTTCATCGATTGTTCAGAGCGTTTTCGATTGCCGCCTGTCCGATATGATAAAGGAGCGTATTTTCTGGAAATTGAAATAGTTTGGTCATTTCTCCATAAAATATTAGCGACGATATATCTTAACTTGCAGACGATGTCCTTGAGCGGGCTGTAACGGCGTTGCAGCCCTCTGCTGCCATGTTGTAATGGGATTAAAGCCCGCGTTCAGTGATTTGTCGCATTGCGACACGTTAAATTTAGATGAAACGTACAACTGTCAGCGATTGAAACACGTCAAGTTTCTATAGTAAACACTCATAAGGTATATAACAATGGACGTTATCATACTTATGGACCGTGTCCAGAGAAAGCCCAACGTAGCTGCATGCGAACGCCAAAGGCGCAGACCAGCCTGCACATCCGCGCAGTCTGATCAGCGCTTTTGTTATTCGCTCCTAGGAAAGTATAATTGATTAACTTGCTACACGCAAAATTCCAGCATTTTAGCTTAATTCTGTAATTTCTGTAAATTCTGGTTTGAGTCTTGCATGAACAGAAACCCTGAAGACAGGTCTTCTCATTGAGGTCCAGATAATTCTATAATCCCTTAAATTGACAATTTGTTTTTCTCTTTCTAATTAACATGTCGAGCGATAAAGTATGTTTAAAACGTGTTGACTTTATATATATATGAGCATCATGAGCCTGTGTTGTTACAATGCATTCTGTTATGGATATACTAGCTACGCCTGTTCCAATTCAGCACAAGACTTTTCGGTTCCACCAACGTTCATTCGACTTTAAGAAGCCAGAGCAGAGAAGTGTTTAGCCGTCGTGGTTCGACAGTAGGCCCTGGCTCCAATTCAATGAAGCCAAAGATCTCATCTTATGCCTACCGAAGCCAAAATCTAGATGAAGCCTGCATCCTTAACCGGTGTTCTACATGTAATTGGAAAGACTAAGTGTATCTATTTTCGAAAACACGACTCTTTGAAGTACCACCAAGGATCAGTGCTAAAAGTACTTTCCAAAACCTGCGGGGACATAGATGAAATAATGTCAAAGAAACATGCTGTAGAAAAAAAAGTAAAAAAATCGTGACTGTCTGAAAACAATTTTGTCCAGCATTTGGTTTCTCGCGTGACAAGAAATATCTTTTCTAGCAAAAGGTCGTGACCAAAACGACTGAAATCTGGTCCAAAACGCATAGAACCCCCATTAAAAACGCACATTAAAGCGCCGAAAATTAAAAAAAACTTTGGGGATACCCCCTCAACCCCCTGTCAAGAGGGGGATAATCCCCCTGTTGTGCCTTCGGCAGTCGATGACTTCATCTGCCGGATCACTTTTGAACACGCGGGACAGCCCAGGACATGTAAACGTCTATGCAACAATATTCAAAACTGAAAGTGTTCCGCACAGGAGAAGATGTATAAATTATATCATAAGAAAATTTTGACCACTCGATGTAATCTGATTGCTCCCTGGGCGCAGAAGCCTTATTATATGGTTTGCCACAGTGGGTCTTATAAAATGTACTTTCCATTGCCATTTCATCTTGCCATACCATGTACAAGATGAAATTATTAAAATGTAAGCCTACAAACCTACACACAGACAACAGATGCGGGAGTCTCTAAGGGACTGAAAAAAGGCGATACAGATTGACGTATTAGTAACCCTTTATTCAGCATCGAGTCAGCGATGGTGATACACGTTAGTGATCTTCCATGGGCGCGTGTTCGATTCAGGCCTGTTCCATTAAAAAGTTGCTAACTCCCAAGCAGCAGTGTCTTTTACTGTTCTTTCTCAAAGTCCCTGTCGATCAAGCTATTCCAAAATTCCACCATTGTATGAGCGATGTTGATACACTTTGGATACCGGATCGCTTTTAAAAATGAAAAGGCCAATTAGAGACCTTACCACTGAACAAGAATCCAGAACAAACGTGGAGCCTCCTTATATTCTAGGCTAAGTGTGAAGAAATAACTAAATGTAGATGGGTCAGTTACAGTATGCCCCCTAGGCATTATGTGCATTGACTTCGATTGAGAAATACGGTTGCATGACCTACACATACTGCTGGGGAGGGGGGAGGGGGTAATTCTACCACTATTCAGCGTGTTCATGAGCAGAGTCTTACTGGAATATGCATATTTCCTGTTTTTATTTTCTTCCAATGGATCACCTATGTACAAGTCGTTAACTAAAACAAAAAATACTCGGAGCTTGAAACACATGAAATACTGAAAATAGTGGCATCAGCAAATGCAATATTAAAACACTATAAAAGTTCTTCTTTAATGACTGTAAAACGCCATGCGATGGTTCTAAGCTTTTTTAAAGCTAACCTTGTGTACTAGTTGAATGCTGCCTACTGGTTATATACAATAAACCTGGGGTGGTACAATATATATATATATACTGACGTCGATAATGCTCAGGTCACACATTCACAGACTGGACGCCGGATTAGCCATGGATACAATCCGGCATCATTCGTGGCAATCCGTATTGGTCCGTAGCTTTCCGTATGGCATCCTTAATCATACGTAGTAGTACTTAATCATAAGTATATAATGCATCCGTATTGGACTACGGAAATTGGCATTTCCTTGGTCATCCGAGAGATTTAATTTGTAGTAGAACCGGCGAGGTGATCCGTGAATGTGTGACCTGGGCATAAGCAACAGTCCTGATGAGCTAAGCAAAACGCGTTGACATAATATTATTATTGTATAAAATAGTTATAATTAAAACAAAAACATGTGTCGTCAACTTATTTTATCAATATATATATATATGAAACATGTGTATAAATAAACAGTGAAGACCCAGATGAAATGCTTTATGATGCGGCATTGTATTTGGGTCTTCACTGTCTGCCAAAGTACACATTTAGAAGTCAATGGTATACACAGGGTGAAATAAATAACCTACTTTCTGCTCTAAATTCGAAGATTTATAACCAACATTTGCTTTCACTTCGTGCAGTCGGTAGTTTTTACTTCGTACATTAAATAAATAGCAGTCGAATCTACTGATACAGTTTCTAGTCCACTGCTATAAGGGGGTTCAGTCATATATAGCTGAATATCTCAAAATCGGAAAAACGGATCAGTCTGAGATTTCTGGTATTGTAGGATGATAGACCTCTCGAACTTCTGGTAAATATCATTTTTAGCTAAGTTGTTTGAATTCGAAACGGGAAGATAAAAAACTGTGAATTTTCGCTTTTTGACAACTATCCCTCTAAAAGAATGCGTTTCTTACACTCCCGCGATACACTGTCGTTGTTTTTTCACGATATTATGACATGTATGCATATATCAAAGAAATATAATGAGATCCACGGCGGAAGAGCAAATTTAAGTATAAGAAAACAATTTCACTCATTTCAGGCGCACAGTGATACCAGCTGGGCACATATTTTACAGTGTTTGTTATTCTTTCGTTTTATGCTGAATTACTTCATCCTAGTTATTTGGAATTAAAAAATAAATACAACCATTTTCACTCCTTTACTCCATTGAATTATGCACGAAATATGTGGGGGTAGGGTAAATTTGGCCCTCCTGAAAGATAATTTGCACGGTGACCCCCATTATTCCTTCCTTATTCTTAAATGTATTATGATAGTCCATGATGAAAAAGCAAAATTTTAAGATTTTCAAAGTCAGATTTTATAATATATAATTTACTCTAAAAACCAAATCCAATTTTGGGGCGAATTACCAAAATATATCACGCAGTATCTTGTCACGGCTTGGTTTAACAAATACATTTTTACATTATCTTGAGGTCATAAGCAATCATTAAAATCAAAATAAAGAAGCTGGGTGAAGATAACAACTATTTGGACTTGGGTTATTCTTTTATTTGTGCATAAAATCGACCAAAGGCTGAAAACTTGCACATGGGATTTTGAAATATTGAGCACGGAGACATTCCTTTTTATTTCATAAATTGACAGTTCATGCATAAAACAAGCTGTATGCAGAGTATTGAAGAAATTTCAATGTGGTAAGTATTTAGTAGCATATGCCCTTAAGAAATAGAAGTATTGACTTAATTGCGACCTCGTGTGGGCCTGGCTGACATATCTGCGATCTGAAAATACGTCTGCTGACGTCTGACTAATGTAATATTTGGAATCTTGAGCAGACTGCTCCTGTAGGAAAGGCAGACGATTTTTTTTCTTGGTCGCCGCTTCAAAGGTTAATGCTTTTTATAGCAGAATCAAGTGATTACAGTATAACCTGTCTTAAGCGGTCACTCAAAAAGAAGACCAAATTGATTTTCAAGACAGATTGTTGCTTAATGTAGGTCAAAAGTATTGCAGAATGCTCAAAAGGGAGCATTCTGCAATACTTTCGTCCTTCATTAAGCTACCATTAGTCATTAACATCTTTGTTTTGTCTATTTTTGAGTGACCGCTTAAGGCAGGTTTAACTGTAATGTCTGAAATGTACCGTATGCATACAGGCTAAGAACCTTGCATGCGTGCGTGCGTGCGTGCGTGTGTGTTTGTCGTCGCCTGCTGATTTTTTTTTAAAAAATCACTTTTTTTTAAAAAAAAATCTTTCAGGAATACCATTAGAGTATCAATCATTTTTGGATCTAGATCAGGCTCGACGGATTGTCGGGCCTGATCTGGGTCCGAACTGTTTGCATATGTTATCAGCAGACGACACTAGGTAAAGAGTTAAACTTATACTACTACATGTATACTCAAAATGCTACATACCTTTTCCAAAGACGAAAAATAAAACAGGATCAAGTAAGATGTAACAGCAAAAGAAACAAAATACACAAACAGCCTGAATTTCATTTTTAAATGTGAAAAAATCTTTATAATATAAAGAATCGCTTCAACTTGCAATATGTTACGTTAGTCAATCTGTCTGAGTTTATATTAAATTGTGTTTGAATTAAATTTTGTTTTGTATAGGGCCTCGTCGCGAGAAAACTTGTCCTCGGAGTTTGCGACCTGACCATGTTCAAAGTTGCTTCCCAAACTGCGCGTATGCACAGTTTGGTCTGCGCCTTTGTTGTTAGCAGACAACAATATCAATTTTCTCTCGACAAATCCAGGCATCTCGCCACTTTATGTTTTAAGTAACAGGCACTCAGAAAAGTATAGAATGGGAGCGCTTTGGGTATCATAAGACATACATTTAAGGGGACATATGTTAGAAATTCCAAATGACATAATACATTTATTGACATCGGGATTTATGCACCCGAAAAAGTTATATTCCCCGCGGCCTGAATATCACTTTTTGGGTAGATAATTACGGAAGCCTATATGTGACATTGTGTTTTGTGTTCTGTCGTTTTTATTTCGGTGTTTTGACTTTTACTTTCGTCTTTTGAGTTTTTTGTTTATGTGTTCTGTGTACGATGGTGTTCAGTTTAAACGGCGCAATTCACGAGGCAGAGACAAGATATGGACGAAAAGACGGGGGATAAACGAAGTTGTAAGTATTTTAATGCATACATTGTACATGTAATGGTAGGGGGGTATTTAACATTTGAAACCCATGCAGCGGGGAACTATCAAAAAGTCAAAAATATACAGGTCATGCTACAAAGTAGGTTCTCTCTCCCTGTGAAAGCATTCAAATAGTAGCAGTGCTACAGATTTTTTTTAAATTGTTATTTTTACATATACTTTTGCATCACAATGTTATGATGTAAGGTTTACTTAAACATGAAAACTTTATTTGAAAAAGAAATATGCAGAAATGTAATCTTGGTGATTTTTTTTGTAAGCCTGGGGTCACTGTTGTATATTTTGCATATTAAAAGGAAAGCGCAACAAATGAAAAAACGTGAACTGCATTTGCTCAAGATGTGTCACACAACATAAATTTGATGAGAATAGGAAAATGGAGACGATTGAATATGATATCTCGCCGTTTAAATATACCAACACAGCGATTTTTGTTTGCTTGAGAGTGCCGCCATAGATTTTGGTTTGGTTCCCGTTTTTGTAAGCGCTTTACCTGGAGCGCGGGAGCCAGGATCCCGGACGCGACGTCATTTACGCTCATTATGTGTGTATTGAGAATGTGTGAGACGCATTGTTTATGTGAGTCGGATTATATTGGAGTGTACACTTTAGTATTATTTTGTGAGTATCATTGGTTTATATATTGAATAAAGATCGACTGGAATGAAAGACCTAAAAACTGGAGCTTAAATTATTAAACTCTGTAATAAAGAAATGAAAAAGTTGCCCATCTTGTGTAACTTTTTCATGCGCTTATTCCCCAATTTTTTTTCTTGTCAAAAATAGATCAGCTGGTGAAATAAGTTGCGGGTCACATTGTGTTAACAAGATTGGACAAATAATGAAATTCATTTCTTATTCTAACGGTTAAACTTCGTGCAAATCACGTGTGAACACAGGTACTAGATTACACAGGGTCAGTGACATACATTGGGTATAATATCTCTACACATTCTCGCAAATTTTGGCCGTTTTGCCAAAATGGTTAGACGAGCTTTCGTCGTACAACTGAATTAATTTCGTTTGCATAAAAAGTGTAAAAGTTAAGATGAGTAAATGTATGTTTATTTTGTTGGATAAGCCTTCGAGAATAGGCTGGGACCAGTGCTTATGAGTGCTCTATTAAATATCCAGAGAAAACTTCTCAAAGATGGTCGATCTTTAGACGAGGTACCGTCCGTTTGATCTTAAAAAGTATCCGTTCTCATATATGTTTTTTTTCTCTGTGGTTGAGGCCCAGACTATTTGTAAATGCTTTATTGGCTTATTCATTATGAGTTTAATATTTAAAACGAGTAGATCTACCCTCACAATGTCAGCAAAAATCATGCTGCGGTGGGGTCGGTTGGCGTGTACATTTTTTGCAGATGTGTAAGGAAATGCGTTTATATTTCTTACAGTTCTGACTTTTTAAAATTTAACAAACAATTGAATAGGAAGCGTGAATGCGTTAAATATTTCGATATAAAAGACATTAATAAAAACCTCGCGTAAAAACGAAGCAAATTTGATGAAAGGATGTGGATTTGAAAGTGATTGATTAACACTTTAACACTGTGATAGATAGATAGATAAAAGGCCGTTAGACTGATATCGTAACTTTTACTTTGAATTCCAGTTCATCCAATTAGCTTCGCAAAATTATATCCAATTAGTCCATAACTATTTTGACTACACATTATCCGGGGAGTTCGGACGTGTCGGACGTGTTTTTTTAGCTGCTCTTCAAAATTCTAAATTTTTTAGTAAATGGGGTTATTTTTATACTATTTTTAAGTGTTTTAACGGGAAATGCACTGGAGATGCTGTGTGTAAACCGCTTCTTATTTAGGAAGGATAATACATCCGTATTTTTGTAAAATGTTATCATGGAACTTTTCTGCCACGTGGGCCTTCGTTATGTCGTTGAGTGTTTCCGACATGCGGTTTTAGTGCCTGGCTTTTATTTGATTTTAATGTTTTTATCCGTGAGTGGCATTCATACAAGTAACCTTTGTGGTATTATTATATTGTAAAAGAAGTGGTTTCGATGCATCTTGGTGCCCTATTTCGGAAGTAACTTTTCTCGGACATTCTTTTTAATGGGTGGGGGGTTTTCCGACCACGTTCGAAAGTTAGGGGTATTTGCTGAGAACAGTGTTGTTCTATGACGCATTATGCTGAGGCTTCTCCTATCAGTGGAGCCTGTGATGCAGTGTACCCCTCCAACTCCCTGAAGGCGGCTTGTAATGTCAGGACTTGCGAAAGCTAGTTCATGACAGCAGACCTATGGCATGTGCTATGTCTGTTTCGGTTTTGTCTGTTCCGAGCAAGCCTGCTGTGGTTCTTTTCTCCGGGCACTCCGGCTTCTTTCCACATTTTTAAAAACAGACTCCGACCGCTACGCTGGCATGACCTCTTCGTGTCCAGTGTACGGTTCGGAAACTCACATTAAACCCCACTAGTTTTTTGGGAGTTTTTTGACCGTACAATGGTCTCGGGGTGTCAGTTGCCTGTAGTGGTGGGCCTCTCCCAGGTTATATGGGAGTTGAGCCTTTCATAGGCTGGTAACCGATACAACAACAACAACAACAACAACTATCACACGCTTGAGCTGTTTTTCTCGCTAATTATACAAATGGACAGCTAATTTTGTTAAGACACAAGCGCTCCTTGCGCATGGTAAACCGACCAGAAAAATCGATGTAAGTGACGTCACTGGTGTAAAAACATGGCGGCTACCTCAGGCGGATTCCAACGCGAATTTCGTAGTTTAGTTTAATTAGTTTAAACGTATTTATTGCCAATACAAAGCAAGGGGTCGAGCCACAAGTTTTTCCAACATTAGTTACGGCCCTTCCCCTACAATATACATACAAAGCATTACATAAACAATGGCGAACATATTTGAGCCGGGACATGAGATTTCCATCAATGAGGTATGTGCGACCAGCAAAGGCTCAGACCAGCCTGCGCATACGCGTAGTCTGATCAGAGCCCTTGCTAGACGCTTGATTGCTCCATGACTGCCGAGCCACCGACGAATATCATTTGAAGTTTCTAAGCTCAACAGAAGGCTGCACAGGCCCGTCTGAGTCCACACCTCTCAAAATGCCACATTGTTGGAAATGTCGCGGCTCATTTCTTTAAGAACAAAGTGATGATAATCGTTTTCTTAAAATGAGCTAATGATATAATGTTATTGATGGTAATGGAAATGAGAATGAGTGATTGGACAGACTTTGTTGGGGTAATATCAGTGTGTTTCAAAGTTCAGGTACCAAGCGTTTTGTTTTGCTCAATTTTATATGAAGTGAACTTTAAATGATTTAGTATTTGAATGTTTATTATCGTCAATGTAATCAATCAAAGGGGTTTGAGTTTTTAATAAAAATATGAAGAGATTCAAAGATGATTTCATTTTCTGCATCCGTGAGATTTGGATTACCATATAACAGTATTTCTGGTCTTAGTGGGAGAAAATTTCTCAAGGAATTAAATAAAACCAAGCGTTGGATAGTATATTTGTGACATCTAAGGAAGTAGTGTTCAGCATTTTCGGGTCCAACTTGACAGCTACAAGTTGGGTCAGGACGCAAAAAGTTGTTAAATAAATCGAGATTCAAGTTGCTGCAGTTATTGCGAATTCCTGCGTGCAGAACAGATAAACGCCAATTGCCAGATGCATAATAACTTGGTACTTTGGAGTTAGTATCAAAGGACTTTTTTCATCTTATACTTGAATGAATGAAGTGTATTTGATTCTTTGAGGCTGTTATCAGCTGCGTTCCAAAGTGTTATTGCTAATGGGATACATGATTTCTTGAAAATTTCTGTACGTGCAAATGGGACTGAGTAGTTATTCATATTACGAAGAGGATAATTCGAAATGTTTCTCACTAATGGTGGCATAAGATCAGAGATGTATGTTGGCAATTAGTCAGATTGAGCTTTAAACATGAAGCTTAATTTTTGCTGTCTTCTTCTTTCAGCAAGCGAAAGCCAGCCACATTCCTTATACAGCTTGTTCAAAGAAACAAATCTGGTTAATCCCGTTACGATGCGGGCAGCCTCATTTTTAATTTTATCGAGAATATCAGAATTATGGGCTGCACAGCCATCCCAAACAATAGAGGCATACTCCAAGACTGGCAATAGATACGAAACATATATTTCATTTAAAGCGTTCCGACTGAATGAAAATTTAAGTTTTCGCATGATGCCTAGAACTTTTGCTGCAGAGGTTTTAACATTATGTATATGATCTGTCCATTTGCCATCGTATGATAGTTTTAGACCTAGGTGTTTGTGACTTTCAACAAACTTTATGTGCGTATTCTCAAATTTAAGAACAGGCATGTGGTCAAAATTTCTCAGGGTAAATTAAACTGCTTCTGTTTTGGAGGGATTGAATGTTACGAGCCATTGTTTAGCCCACTGTGACAAGAGTATTAGATCCTTGGATATCATCTAGACTTGACGCAGAGTAGAATAAAGAACTGTCATCTGCAAATAGCCTTGTCAAACTTAGGAGTGAATCAGCAATGTCATTAACATAGATAAGAAAAAGGAGAGGGCCCAACACAGAAACCTGGTGGACACCAGCTTGGATGAATTTGAAGGTTGATGAGTATCCTCTGATAATAACTTTTTGCTGTCTTCCGTTAAGATAATCGGTTAGCCATTTCAGGAAGTCTCCCTCAATACCATGCTGTTTGAGTTTATAGATCAGACCCTTATGCCATACTCGGTCAAATGCCTTAGATATGTCACAGAAAACCATACAAGAAAATTGGTGATTGTCAAAGCTTTGGCAGATGTTATGGTATATATCGATTAATTGGAAAATGGTTGAGTGGTGTGGTAGAAAGCCAGACTGGTACTTATATAGTAGATTGTTGTCGCGTAAATGGTTATACAAATTCTTGAAGGCTATACGTTCTTGTATTTTACTAATGTTACTTAAAAGTGCGATTGGGCGATAGTTTGAAGGCAACGTTTTGTCCCCTTTTTTAGGAATTGGGATAAGGCCAGCCATTTTCCAGGCTTCGGGAAATATACCCCCAGAAAAGGATCGATTAAATAAAACAGCTAGAGGTTCAGATATGGTTTTGGATACTGCTCTGAGCATTCGATTGCTAATACCGTCGAGTCCATTTGCTTTATAAGGATTTAGGGTTTGAACTAGCAGTTCTATTTCTTCTGCGGTGCAAGAAGTATTGGAAAGAGAGTTAGGAGATTTGCAAAAGAAAGGTGGTAGAGTGATATTTTGGTCATCAACGTCAGAGATGGAGGCAAAATAATCATTTAAGCATTCAGCCTTTTCCTTGTCAGTAAAATGAAACTTATTTCCGCCTAAAGGCGATGAAGAAACTAATGGCGGGATTGTTGTTGAGGAATCATTAATTTTTACAAAATGTCTAACTACTTGCCAAAATTTGCGTTTATCATTTTTATGGAAGTCCGTAATTGATAATTCTAAGTTATTAAGAAATATTTCTTTTGCCTGTTTTTTCTGATTGTTTACTTTGTTCCGTAATTTCTTATATGAGTTCCAGTGTGAATTTTGCCCGTTTTAATTGCCTTACTTTTCAATCTGTCTCGCTTACGTGAAGTTCGTCTAATTTCCGAATTGTACCAAGGTTTGTCGTCCGGTCTAACCGTAACTTTTTTGGAGGGAATACAAGTCTTAACCATTTCAAGAAAAATATCATTAAAAAGATAGCTAGCTTCGTGAACTGATCCATGCAATAGGCAAGACCAATCAAAATTACGTATTGTCGTGTTAAGTGCATTGAAATCAGCTTGGTTGTATAACCAAACTGTTCGTGTGTAGGGACTTTTTGGCTCGTATTGGAAAGGCAGTGTTATAAAGGTAGCTGAATGGTCACTAATATGGGCGGGAACTTTAATAGTGCCAGCATCCAAGAAGGTTAGGTCATCATTTATAATAATTGGATCTAGCAGGGCGTTAATTCTGGTAGGATCGCTAACTACGTTGACAAGTGAGTTAAGTATCATTACATCTTTAAGGCCGTGTACATTAGGATTGAGCAAATCTTCATTTAGATCGCCAAGAACAATCACATTCGTAGATATTTCTAAAGCTTGTTCAATGTTTCGATTAAGACCGTCTAGAAAGTTTGCATCTGATGTGCGAGGACTATAAAAAACGCCGAGGAGGACCGATTCATTTCTGGCCTTAATCTCCACCCAGATGGATTTTGTCGCAGAAAACTTCCAGTTCAGGTTTTCGCTTATGAAAGAAGTCATTAGACAAATAAACAAGTACACCACCTCCGTGGTTCGTGCGATCTTTTCTGTACGGAGAGTCGAAATGCTTAAACATGATACTATCTGTTAATACATTTGGATCAAGATGTGTTTCTGTGAAGCAAAGGATATTAAAATCAAAGAAAAAATCCTTTATAAAATTTAACTTATTCCTTATACTTCTGATATTGCTATGAAGAATTGAAAGCAAGCCATGATTTAATGTGGACGGACCCGGGATAGTTTCAATATCGCCCGACTGCAGTAACAACAGCAGTAATAATATTGTGAAGTAAGCTTTATGAAGACTTTCTTTCATAAAGACCGAGGTAACTTTACATATGAGCTTGCAGAAGGCAAGTAAGTTAGCGATAGCGATATTGCACGAGAAAAAGAGACGAAAACTTACTGTGGACCTGATACAACGTATAAAGGAATTACTGTTAAGCATTCCTATGCAGGCACGCCACTGCTCCAGGCTGTTACCCATTGGGTGGCAGTTTAGTAAAAAAACAAATAGGGGTCCGCACAAGGAATGTCAAACAGTAGTACCCTTCAAAAAGGCCCAACAAACCGTCCCCGGAGTGACTCTACCACCTTGCCGTGGTCTCTGGGGCACACTTCACATTTGGGGACGATATTGATTGTAATACTTGTCCCCGTCCGGGAGTGCCAAGAGTAGAGTACCACTTGTTCACCGTGGGTGGCTTTCTCGGTAACTCGAAGGGGATGGCCTGGAAGACTGAGAGCATGCAGAATATGGGCGTATAAAATTCTGTATGACTCAACACGTCTCTTTGGCCTCTTTGACGGGGTAGACCCGAGGGGAAACACGGCCCGGTGTTTCTAATCGGTCTTGTCATGCTAAGCCCCAGGAAGCTGAAAATGTAAAAAAAATACTTCTTATATCTTCGTTCTATAGTATTGTTCTGATGCCAACCACGTGTCCATTATCTTATATATTCTTTCTTTTATAAAATATTCCTGGAAGGCAGTGGCTTAACGGGTCAATTGCGCAGATTTTATTTGTGCAAGTATAACTTCTATGTAACCCTAGCACTGGAGGTCGGAAAACCACTCCATTAAAGTGCTCCCTTGTTGGACTCCATGGTGGGTGGGGAGCATGGAGGCTGAATCTTAAAACCAAACACACATGGCTACAAAATCTAGAAAACGCCACGCACCGATTACAGACACAGATTCTGATGAATCATTAACAGCTTCTCAATCTCAATCTAAGTCTTCTGTACCAAAGAAACCTTATGTACCTAGATTTCTAATCATTCATTCAGAAGTAGAGGGAAAGGATATTTCTCTTCTGATGATAACATCTCATTAAAAGGTTTTAATATATATAACTATGTTCATACTGATTGTCTGAGGCCCTCTGGTGGTGCCTCGGTGTTTGTAAAATCATCTTTCCCACAAAGAAAGATTGATTTACAAACAGAACTACAAGCAACTGCAGTATCTGTCACTCTTGACAAAGAAATAACCATATGTTCTGTATATATTCCCCCATCATTTTCTCTTAATTCTCAACACCTGGACAGTTTACTACAACAACTTCCTTCTCCTTATATCATATTAGTGACTTCAAGGGTCACAATATCCTCTGGGGTGGTAAAAACAATGATTCCAGAGGTGAGCTTATCGAAAATTTCTAAACAAAAATGATATATGTATTATGAATGATAAATCATACACTTATCTTTCTACAAGTGCAAAGTCCTTTTCCTCTATTGATCTTTCCTTCTGTCACCCATCACTCTTTCTTGATTATAATTGGTCTGTGAGTAAAGACCAACATAATAGTGATCACTTCCCTATCATCATTGAACAGAACACTTTTTCCACTGAGGACCACAATCCAAAGTGGAAATTAAATAGAGCCAACTGGGATCTATTTAATACTCTATGCACTGGTAAATTAATACCAGAAAACTTCAAAGAATCTTCTGATCCCATATCTGACTTTACTTCTTCTCTTATAGAAATATCTAAAGAATGTATTCCTCAAACCTCGACAAATCCAACTAAAAGTAATCCATGGTACAACGACGACTGTAAAGAGGCAATTAAACAACGTAAACAAGCTCTATCTAAATTTAAAAAATCTCCAAATTCCAACAACTTGAATGACGTTAAAGTATTTAGAGCTAAAGCCCGCAGAACAATTAAACTTTCGAAACGTAAGTCATGGAGATCTTATGTTTCGAAAATCAATCATAAAACACCTATTAAAAAGGTTTGGGATATGATAAGAAAAATCTCTGGAAAAAACAAATCCCCCAGTTACACACATTTAAACATGGTGGGTACTGACAGCAAAGCAACTTCAAAAACAGACATTGCTGACACTTTAGGAGAAACTTTTTGTCACAATTCATCATCATTTAAGTACTCTGAATCCTTCAGAAAGATTAAAACTGAACAAGAGAAAGTTAAATTGAATTTTAAATCACAAAATAATGAAATTTATAACAAAGATTTTAATTTAGATGAATTAGTTGAAGCTATTCAATTATCACATGACTCAGCCACGGGTCCTGACGAGATCCACTATCAAATGCTTAAACATCTCCCAGAGAATTCTCTTGAAACCCTTTTGAATATATTTAATTACATTTGGACTACTGGTAAATTTCAAGAAGATTGGACCTTAGCAACCATAATCCCAATTCCCAAACCTGGGAAAGATCCTGCGGAACCTAATAATTATAGACCTATAGCTTTAACAAGTTGTCTATGTAAAACACTTGAAAGAATGATAAATAAAAGACTTACTTGGTTTTTAGAATCCAATAATCATATATCGCGGTTTCAGTCTGGTTTCAGATCTGACCGCAGTACAACTGATAATTTAGTTAGATTGGAAACCTTCATACGTGATGCCTTTATTAAAAAGGAACATGTAGTTGCTGTGTTTTTTGATTTGGAAAAAGCTTATGATACCACGTGGAGATATGGCATTTTAAAAGATATCCACAAACTAGGATTAAGAGGTAGACTTCCTACATTCATTGAAAACTTCCTTGCAGACCGCGCCATGCAAGTCCTAGTTGGCTCCTCTCTGTCTGACTATTATGACCAGGAGCAAGGTGTACCTCAAGGGGGTGTGCTATCTACGACACTTTTTAGTATCAAAATTAATGATATTGTGAAATGTTTAGGTAATCTTACTGATTGCTCATTATACGTTGACGACTTCTGTATCTGTTATCGCTCGAAAAGCATGGCAACAATTGAACGTCAACTACAACAAAATTTGAATAAGATTGAAAATTGGGCAACAAGCAATGGCTTTAAGTTTTCCAAATCAAAAACACAGTGTGTACATTTCTGTCAGTTGCGCAAGCAACATGATGATCCGGTTTTACATTTATATGGATCACCTATTCCAGTTGTTGAGGAATCTAAATTCCTTGGCATTTTATTTGATAGAAAACTCAGTTTTATACCCCATATTAAATATCTCAAAGCTAAATGTTTAAAAGCATTGAATCTTTTAAAAGTGCTTTCCCATACTTCTTGGGGTGCAGACCGAACTATACTTCTAAAGCTGTATCGGTCTCTAGTCCGGTCAAAATTAGACTATGGCTGTATCATATATGGCTCTGCACGAAAATCATATCTTCAAATGCTTGATCCTATACATAACCAAGGACTTAGATTAGCTTTAGGGGCTTTTAGAACTTCTCCTGTTGCTAGTCTCTATGTGGAAGCAGATGAACCATCACTATATTCACGAAGAGAGAAACTCTCTTTGCAATATGCTATAAGACTTGCTGCTAACCCATCAAATCCTGCTTATGAAGTTACATTCCCACCAAATTATGTTAATTTGTATGAACAAAAACCTAAAGCTATTAAATCATTTGGCATCAGAATTTCACCACTCTTAGAATCTGCCAATATTAAACCACAAAATATTGAAAAACATTTTACACCAAATATTCCAGCTTGGTGCATGAAACCACCTGAAATAATTTTTGATTTACATTCTGGGAAAAAATCTGAATCAAATCCACACATATTAAAAGATGATTTCAGAAAAATGCAAAGTCGTTATAAGAATTACCATCAAATTTATACTGATGGGTCAAAGGAAGACTCAAAGGTTGGTTGTGCTGTTATATCAGACAACCATAGTAATATGCAACGTATACCTGACGATTCATCAATTTTCACTGCTGAAGCTAAAGCAATTGATCTAGCTTTAGATTTCATTAGCACTTGTGATGCTAACAATAAATTTATTATATTTTCTGACTCGCTTTCTGTATTGAAAGCAACGAATCATACCAGTTCAAAGAATCCACAGATTCAGAAACTTTTAGAAAAATGTCATGAGCTTTTAGCTTATAAAGAAATTGCTCTCTGTTGGATTCCTAGTCATATAGGTATCCAAGGGAATGAGATGGTAGATAAGCAAGCAAAAACATCGCTTTCATTAGAACCAACTTCTTTTAAGATTCCATTTTCCAATTTTAAGCCATCTATCAATAAATATATCTTGGAAGAATGGCAAACTTCATGGAATAACAGCATTGGTAATAAACTTCTTGACATCAAACCAACTATTGGTGAATATCAATCAGTTGTTCGAAACATTAGAAGAGAAGAAGTAGTTTTAGCTCGACTCCGCTTAGGTCATACAAGAGTCACTCATTCATACTTACTACAAGGTGAAGAGCCGCCACAATGTGTTGGTTGCGACGCACCATTCACTGTACGTCACTTCCTTTTGGAATGTGGCGATTTTGCACAAGTAAGAAATAATTGCTTCCATGTTGATAACATGAAAGAATTATTTCAAGATATACATATTGATAGTATTATGACATTTTTAAGACAAATAAATCTTTTTAACAAAATCTAATTGCTATTTTTAAAATCATATTTTGTTTTACACTTGTATCAGACCATAATACAGATTTTTTTAATGTTGTATTCTGTTCAGGTAAAGAACATGTACAGTTATCTGAATAGCTCTTTGAAACTGTCAGATATTGTACGTGGTCTCTCCTGTCAACAATCGTTTTGCAACTTATCATTATACAAACTCATCATCATCTTTCATTTTATTTATTACAAATTTTTACTTTTTCCATCCCCATCATGTTTACTTAATACTGTCTGACGCTAATGACCCACAAGGGTTGATGCGTCGTTAAGCACCAAACAAACAAACCAACAAACCGTCCATTGGCATGAATGAAAAAGATATGAAAAGCATGATTGTGAAAACATATGACAGATAAATAAACATATTATGTTTGACGACAGTCCGTGTCAGTAAATTATGGGAAGAATATAACCGAATTTACTTTGTTGCGCAGTAAAATCCTGGAAAAATACCCTGGCAGTATAAATCCTGACGAGATACCGTGGAATAACACAACTCATCAGGGTCTACACTGACTACTAAGATACGAATTGCATGTATATTATAGCAGGGTCTTTCTTGTATAGAGAATCCCTGATTATAGAGAATCCTGGATGGAAGATTTCACAACACATCGTGCTTTGATCGGTTAGGCTGATACCGTGTTCGTTCTGATTGATACCCAATATGTACATAGACATTTATATTGCTAATACTTTTAGCATGAAATTTCAGCGCATTCTGCACTCACTGCACTAATTATGGCTAGAGATCGTTCGGGTTCCGCCATTCTGAGTGTAGTGAGGTAAAACCCTTATGCTTTTACATGTTTATAAGTTTTCTATACATTGGACCTGCTAGAAGTTTGGGTAAAAAGGAAAGGTCCTATTCTCGTGGTATAGCTTACAAATGTATGCAGTCCGCTTTTCGTCACGGTTGAATTTCCCCCTCATTCAGGATATCAGCAGATAGGCACTTTGGCAAACATTGAAGACCCAGATGAAATGTCATCAGGGTCCGCACTGTCTGCCAAAAAAATGCATGGGATAATCCATCTGAATGAAAGGGGCTAATAAACATGACATATATACGTGTGCATATAAGTTTTAAACATTCCAAGTCAAATGTACTGTCCTGCCGGCCAAGAGCGACAGTGACGTCACGCTCTGTCCAAAAACCCACCTATAATCGATAGATCTCATGTGCATTCATCCTAGCCTGTAGATAGGATCAATACACAAGTGATCCATCGATTCGCATCAGCCCGGGCGGAGTGAACAAGGTAATGTTTTACTCAACACTTGCAAACAGAACATTAGGTCACCGCCACTCCTGGCCGGCAAGACAGTAGTTCAAAATCCGCTCCTAATAGTTTATATACTGAAACAAAAAAGTTATGTGCGCTTGACGTTTATGTCTGCCAGTGCCAAATGTATGAACGCATTTCATTTAAATTTTCACATTACCAACTGTGATTATTTAAAAATGTTTTTCACCTAAGAGAAATTCATTTGGTAATCAGTATAGCCGCTGACAAAGCAGCGAACACGAGTACCCTTAAAATCAAAAGTCACAACATCAATAGCTTGTGTGTCCATCATAATCCCGAATTTTATGCGCATTTAAACATCACTGAGCATGCTCTATAGTAAGATGTTATGCTTGCTAGCTGTATGTATTGCTTTTACGACCACAGCCATTAATCTTTAACATACTCTGACGTCACAAAACACGGATCACGATGGTGCGTGAAAACACTCAGAAAATTCATTTTTGGTCAAGCATTTTGATAATCAACAGAATCGGACAAATTTGATTTTCTTTCGTCATCACAAGCATTTCAACATTAATGAAGACTAATCAGCATCAAAACAAATGATAATGGAAATTTTCGGATGATTTTGGAGTAAGGGGTAGGGCATAAAACACAGATTTGGTAAACCTTTAATGCATGACTTCAGCCATAGTTTTTATTGTTCTCTTTTGTGTAATTGTTGTCATAAACAAACACAACACGTTAAAACAAAAACGGTCTCAATATAATGTTAGGTTAAGGAGCTTTGGAAGATCTTAAATTGTTATTTGTTTAATTCAAAGGGAGGTAATTTCAGTTAATTGCGTAAATTAAATGTTTTGAACTGCAATTTCGCTCGTTCAATAAGCAGACTTGGGATTTTTAGATGTTTTTTCATCGTCGGACGATCCTGGCTGCTATTTAACGTAAAATGTGTCACGTTCTGATGAATAACTTCCTGATGATAATGGAAAAAGCTGTGTGCACATTAGGTTCAATAACCCTTCAAGATAAGAAGATAAAATCAAATAATTACCAATTTTTGTGTGTCCAACGTTTGATAAACATTTTGGTTTTATTTTTGTTGTAACATTTTAACTAGATCGAAAGATACAGTACCATGAAAATCGGACGTTACTTTTTTGTTTGAGTATATGTAACAGCCTTCAATTTC
This sequence comes from Loripinus fragilis, assembly GCA_964019695.1. Taxonomy (NCBI): domain Eukaryota; kingdom Metazoa; phylum Mollusca; class Bivalvia; order Lucinida; family Lucinidae; genus Loripinus; species Loripinus fragilis. The sequence continues at coordinate 102,202,473 of OZ026515.1, forward strand.
GATTGTCTTATTTCGGGCCTGCTAAAACTTTAGGTGAAAGAGGAAAGGTCTTATTCTCGTGGTATAGCTCACGCATGTATGAAGTCTTTTTGACACGGTTGATTTGCCCCCTTCATTTAACAGGCGCTTTGGCAAACAGTGAAGACCCAGATGAAATGCCGCTTAATGTGGCAGCCCATCAGGGTCCGCACTGTCCACCCAAGCAAGCTATATGTAACCACGGGATCAGCGATGCACCATTCTTTTTATATTTACACCGGCAAGCTCAAAATTTACGGGAGTTCAGCAATCCATCTGAATGAAAGGGGTCAGTAGACATGACAAGCATACGTGTGCATATAAGTTTGTTCATATAAGTTTATAGCACTCGAGGAAGATGCAACGATGACATTTGGATATGCATGAAGTTGAAATCGGATCTTTGAGACGATAGTTTGTCAACTGTCACATTTCGGGCTCAATTCTTAGAGGGGATTACACCTTTTGCGAGCCTATGTGGTATTCAGCCGAGTCCCATCCTTTGATGGGACTCGGGCGAAAATCAACAGTTCGCGTGTTGATTGTTTAGATGAATTATCAGGATACCCCCAGCAGACACCAGTGATAGAAGATTGATTGTCGGGACCGTTGGGCTCGCCTCGACTGCGAGGCGAGTCCAATCGGCACCTCCAATCGATGGTTTTACCAAATAATATTAATTGGTGGATTGTTTGTTAAGCATTAATGTATGGTCGTTGAGTGCTCATCAGAACCATCTCATCGAGATGGCCCCAATGAGCATTCAGACACAACCTGTAAATCGTATATGTGAATTTATTCGAATATGTTAGGTGGCTTTGGAGGTATCTCTCAACTATGTACAAGGATGTCAAGGTTATGTCATGGTTATGTTGGTTTTATGTCATCGGATTGTAAATAGAAGACCATTAAAGACCAGAGAATTGTTCGAGCCAGATATTGAGAATATATAAGTAGGTCACTAATGATTTCGGCGTTAGATGAGATCCATAGGGTGTATCATTCAAAAACGGTTTATAACGAGAAGGTGCCAGTATCTCCAATCGCATCTGCGTATTCCTCATCATCGTTGATTTCTTCCAATTGAGTGCTGAACTTTTTAGCCGCAGCATCTGCGCTGCTAATGGTTAGCGGTTTACTTGTAGGACTCATTTTTACCAGTACCTTTCCATCAATGGTCCAGAAGCTGTCAATTTTGTTATTCTTCTTTTATTTCAAAAGTGTTTTAACAGTTGAGTGGTTAGCTTTGGTCAAGTCTTCAGTAATGAAGGTTTTATCAGGGTGGTTTTTCAGGTTTGACTTGTTGCCATAGACACGCGCTTTGACTTTGTAGCTGAAGAATTTTACGATAACTTGAGGTTTTCGTTTTCCGCGAAAACCTCCAACTGGGTGGCACCGATCGATATCCGATTCTGTTAATTCACCAGCAGCAGGACCTTTCAAAATATTTGAATTAATGAAGTTTTTCATATAAGTTGTCAACTGTATTTCGTTCAGATTAGGATCGACGTTCATATTGTTGAAACGTAATGAACTTCTGCGCCCGTATTGTTCCAATCTGTTTACTTCTATTTTCAGGTTTTCGACATCGGAGTTAAGGGTATCAATTTCGGCGCTTAAAAATTGGTTTTCGCCTTCAAGTTCGTCGATTCTCCGTTTATTACTATCTATTTCCTGTTTTTGGCTTTCAATAACAGATTTTTGGTTTTGGATCAATTTGAGCTGACCATCCACTGTTTGCTGGAGTTGAGAGTTAGAAGTTAGTATTTCTTCCAGGACAGTCGAACGTACTGATTGGACCGCTGCTGTAACAGAGGCGGCAATGGTTTCTTGAATTAGGGGTTGTATCATTGTACAAACTTTAGGAGCTACACTGTTGACGAACTCAGCATCATTGAATGACATTATCACCATATCTGCAGATGACTTTGGTTTAGACTTGGCTTTCACCGTCGTCGACATGGACGCCTGACTGATGTCGGGGAGAGAGTTATGTTTCTTGATTGTAACTGGTTTTAGGGGAGAGCCCTTACGCTTTTTTTCAATAGGAGTTCTTTGCATTTGGGCCCCGTTGGTTGACTCACCCATATCGCTGTTGTCAGATACATCAATGTTAGATAAACATTCCATGGTGTATTAAGTCTCTTAGTAACACAAGTACTAAATAAGTACTGGATAAGTGAAGCCGTTTGTATATAACACAACGTTTTAATAGAAGGTTCCACAGGCGTATGCACTAGAAGTCGAAAATGAGAGTCACTCGTGTAGAAAATATGCACAATGTAAACATTGGTCACTCACCATAACACCGCGCTCCACGCTTCAATGATTTAACATGTCCACGTTTCAACTATCTATATTGTCTATGCACATATAAATAACTTGAAAATGTCACTTACCAGTTCCTATAATCCTCATTTTTCCCTCCGGAATATGTTCCACCATAGGTTAATTTAGTAGTTTCAAGAGTTAATAATACTGCATTTCTTTTAAATCATCAAAATTTCCACAATTTACATCCACCGACGTATCAGCGACTAAGCACACTCGTCGCCATGTCTGCACTTCAAATTTTCACGAATTTCGTAAATTTGAAATAGCGATAGTTGATTGAATATATACTTTTTAAGCAATTTCTTTGCTTACAAATTCTTTCCAAGATATAGTACTTTAAATTATATCAGCGGTTACGGTGTATTGCGCTTTCCTTTAAGGGAAAATGTGGAAAACTGACCTCACTTGATTTCTAACAATCTAATCGTTCTTATACACAAATCGACATGGCACGCAAATGGGCTTCTACAGAAATGTCAAATAGTATTTGTGCTAGCAATATGACGTCTACATTTTATTCATATACCTGTTAAAACACTTAAAAATGGTCAAAATGTTGACTTCGTGTTGATTTTCGACTGTGTTTCGCAGACTTTTTACACTCGGGACGTTTCGATTTTATTGCTGTAGCCGGTCTGCATAGGGAAAAAATAGAAAATATCCGAATGATTTTTAACATCGCGGTTAAACTTACCAAGGTCTGAAAATGACCGAAAAAAAAGTACTTTGTCCAACCCATCCAAGTAAAAACACTTTTGCAATCGCTAGACGAAATATTCTTTAAGTAATATTTTATGTTTAAAAGACTGTAATAAACTGTAATCATATGTATTTTTTCCATCGAAGATTTCAAATCGATTTATTTTGTTATATTTGCGGGTTGGACGACAATTTGTTCAGGATTACACATCCGGGAATGTATCTTAAAATAGATTCAGTTATTTTTGCAGACCAATCAAATGTTATCTTTCTGCTAAAAACGGAAAACCAACATGTGTATTTCTAGATCTTGCGAGGTCAGGTTTGTTTGTCGTTCTGCGCATATTGCTGCGCAGCGCCACCTAGTGACTGTAGCATTGCTACAAATAGACCCAGGACAATTCAATGCGACACGATTTTGTCCCTTATAATAGTTTGACCAATTTAAATTGTTACGGAAATTTATTCTAAGATTTTATTTTGTAGTCCTGATGCAGTGCGCGTGAAAATTACACGACATGAAAGGCAAAACGTATCTTTCTATCTATATATCTATCTACGTACATGTATACTTACGTATATATCTGTTTATCCATCCATATATTAATCTATCTATGAGTGTATCTGTCTTTCTGGAAATAACTAAATTGTACTCAATCACTGTTTTTGAGCGCAATGTGTTCTACTGGAGATCTTTGGTTTTACCATAAAAATGCAATAATTGTACCTATGAGAACCTTAAAATTTGGTACTTTCACTGATATCAAATCAGTTGTTCTTTTCTAAAAAAAACTTAAATAGTTGTTTAAATGTATGTACATGTATATTATGTGAAACCAGTCAACACACAAAACACAACGCAGAAAAACATATATTTGTGCACCCGAAGATGTTTAACTATTAATAATCAATAATATTCATAATTTATCATTTTTATTTTCAGGTTAAATCATGTCTCTTCAAGATTAATGTGGTCATCTTGCTACACAGTGTGGAGTTGTTAATTTTGTTCCATCATACCTCCCTCCAATGAATGGCCTCCAGAGTACAATTAATTCTGGTATATTTTGACAAATGATTAAATTGTGCATCATTGATTAACATTATATAGACGACAATTAATATGTATCCTAAACAAACAAAAAAACAAAATCACGACAGCGATTTCAGCATTCAGAACCCATCTCATATTTAGATGTTTTGAACTATTCTAGATAGCGCCAGATGATCTACGTTGTGACCTAGGCACAAGGAATTGTGCTTCTGCAACCCTTTTTAGACACACAACTGCAGACTCAGTTGCTGGATTTCACATCTTCATGCATGGAAACTGTGTTTCTACTCAGCGAATAGGGCCATGGCGGGAAACACTGAGGCGCCAGGGATTACATTGCTTGATACGCTTTTTTAAAGACCTGAGAGATACAGGATAATTTCAAGACACTAACCCTATTTGATGTTGTATGCGTCCGACACTGTTTTATTGATCTCATTAAGCAGAACTTAATAGAAGCGCCCAAAACAGATGAGAATGGCCAAGAAATGCCACAAGCATAGACCACAGACTAACCCATGACACCAGAGGGGAAGATACAAAGAACACTGACAGCCACACGACAACATAATTAAAGTAAAGCAACCAGCTCTCTATACCTCAGCAAGATGACAACAAACTAGAAAGGAAAATAAGAAGTAAACTATAAAACAAAGACCCAACACAATGAGAGCAACAACAAACAATGAATCATCAACAACAGACTCACCACCCCAGAACAGACAGCAGCAGAGGCCAATGGGGTGAAAACATCTATGTGTTTTGATCCACATCTGAACTAAGGGTGAGGTTGGCGCTGTGAAACTGGTTTAAGCGCTCGAGTAAAATATTTTACTGACGTTTCCAAAGCGGTACTTCTTTTGTGGATCATTTGTGTTATTTATGTCCTGTGTTTGCCATGCTTTCGCGTCTGCAGTGTGGTCACCTGCTGGGAAAGGGCTGACCGCATGGCTCTTGTTTGCGATGTTTAATTGTGTTTTTGTCACTTTCCCATGTGGTATCCTGAGTCAGGTGTGGTACTTGATTATATCGTTTCCTGATCTTTGCCGTCACTCTTACTTAGATATATTTTACTGGTCAAATATGTGCCCTAGTTGCTGCCGTTGTTAAAACACAAAGAGTGTTTAGCTCTTAGTGGTGGCTTCTTAGCTTGTGCAAAGCTGGAATCTCCATTCAATAAGAGCGCAGAAAAAATTTTGATATACAAAAAGGATAGCCTGATATACTATACTCAATGGTCACATGGAGTTTGGAACACTGGATGATCAAGTTGATGTAACAACATGTTATGAAATGTATAATAAGAAGACGTGTTTAAATGAATTTCTGGCGATACTGAGCCTTATAAAACCCAAAAAACTGATTTTGAAACGTCAGTTTATTTGTTCATTGGACTTAAAGAGCTACTGAAAAAACTCTGAAACACTCACGTTTTGCTTTATATACGTGTACCAGTGAACACAAGTTCTATTAACCAATTTCACCTGCAGTAGATTTGCTTAATATGGTGACAGTGGTGGTAGGAAATTAAGAGGTTTGCTTTGACGGTTCCAAATTAAAGACCAATCTATAAATGAGAGGGTTTGGGCCTGATGCTGTGTCTGCTGTCAGGCCCGCCAGGGTTTAACTGTTTGATTTCTTTTGCTACGGTATTCAGTTGTATGTTCTGTTGAGTCCTTATATTTGTTTTATCTCCTTTTTGTATCTTGATTTATATGTACTTGGAGACGAGTTATGGATAAGTTAGGGATCTTTCATGCTAACCAAACATATTTGTGTCTTGATCCACATCAGAATAAAGGGTGAGGTTGGTACCGTGAAACTAGTTTAAGCACTCCAGTAATTTTCTTACTGACCATCCCAAGTTGGTATTTCTTTTGTGGATCTTTTTATGTGTTTGTCTTTACCATATTGTCTTGTCTGTGTCATACAGCCTTGTGGTCACCTGCTAGGAAAGGGCTGACTTCATGGCTCTCCTGTATTTAATGTTTTTAGTGTATTTGTAACTTTCCCATATGGTATCCAGGGTCTGGTGTGGTAATTGATTGTATCGAATCCAGAACTTTGCCTCCTTCCCTACTTTGCATTGCATACACATGTCAGAAACATGAAGCATTGAAGCCTTTACATCATCCACAGAAGAGCAACGAAATGTAATCATAATTAATTTTATTTTTAAAAACTTGTATTTACTTAACATATGCAATTAGCAACAGTTGTCGCACAAATTGACCGTTACATGTACTCTGTGTGTTGGCTCACCAGGATTCAACTTTTGGCTTTCATTCCCTCCAGGGTTCCACTGGCGATGTGAAATGTCAGAGTAAGCGTTGTTTCTGTTAACTCTTCATCCTTGAACCACCTATGATTCCTTCATTGTCTGTGTTGATTGATTGATAAGTTGGAAACCTCCTCGTGGGCCATTCAAATGCATGTTTTAGAACCACATCGAAAGTAAGGATTAGGACTGAAACCTAGTAAAGTTAACTTTAATCCACTAGTAACGCATTACTGACCGTTCCAAGTTGATGCTTTGTTGTAGTTACTTGCTGTTCTGTGTTATCACTTCATTGTCCTATTTAAGCTGTAATTTTTATTCAGTTACGTTCGAATTAAGAGTCACCGCCTGTTTGGAAAATAGCTGCTTACTTGGTTCATCATATGCTATTTGTTTACTCCCATCAATCTTGTCTTGACTCTTTTACCTTGTGGTTTTATGGGCAGGGTTTAGAAACCAATTGTATTCGTTTCTGACATTGCTTTGCTTAATTTCCAAGTAAATAAATAGTTGGTTTATTTAGATGTATGAAATCGTCATTCTGAATTAAGTTAATACAGATTTCTTCAAGGTTCAATCTACATTACTTGAAATTTTGATGAGATGAACGTGTGATTTCAATTTAAATTAAGAAAAACATAGATGGATTGGCAGAAATGTTTTTTGCATTCTGACTTAGACGCGATGTACTTTGGCTACACAGCGACAACAAAGTAATTAGCATACATGAAACGGGGATGTTTCGACAAATAACAAGACTTCTCAGGTGTGGTACTTGATTGTATCGATTCCTGATCTTTGCAACCTTACTTACTTCCATGGAAGTTGGTGCTGCATCCGCTGGGGGAAAAGACACAAAGTCATTGGGCATTTATTAATAAAGCATAAGATATAGGTCATGGGTCAAGGTGTTGACCAGTTAGAACTTGGTTTCAGTTTTGTCAATGTCTCTGAACCAACACAGGATTTTGAGGAGATGCCTTATGCACGCTTTAGTGGTTGTAAAATATAGGTCAAGGTCACTGGTTTAATGTGCTAGCCAGTTCAGCATGTAGATCAGATACTTTACGGCAGTTTGATGGTAGTATGCATTAGAATAAAAATCACATTTGATGCTCTTTTATTAAAATAAACTCTTACTTTTTGCCTTAAGACTTGTTCTTTACAAGTTAGAGACAAACGAAAAGTGCCAGGTTTCCTCAGTCGTTAGTGCCAGGTTTCGTTAGTCGTTCAGTGTACCTGCATTTCTTTTGTTATTCTTTTAAAATAAAAGTAAAATTTGTAAATTGGGATCAGTAATTTTCACGCCAAATATGAGTTGTTGCATTGTATAATCTTTGACATATGATCCTCATCTCATGAGATAACCTGGCTTTGCGGATTTCTAAAAGGTTCAACACAAACTTGGCTGTGTAGCTATAGACAAATAAATGTTTATATAGAAGAATGAACTGATCAAAGAGATGTCCAATACAAGTTGAATAGCATTTTTACACATACAGAAAACAAATGCGCAGATCAGCTGTTCATCCACTGGGAAACTGATAAAGCATTGATACAGTGACAATTAGCCTTATCGCTAGACATCTCGTTTTCGAATTTCGAATTTTCCAACTTTCTATGTTGGGCTCAAGTTGACTTTCTCTAAGCTTCAAAAACTGGCTATAATTAAGAAATAGATCAGCTCTAGCAGTAAATTGTTGAGTAATAATTCACTGTTTGGAGGTCAGTTGTAAAGAAGATCAAATCATGAGCGCACAGCACGAGTGATTTATATTCGAACAACTGACCGACAAACAGTGAATTATTACTCAATAATTCACACAATAGAGCTAAGCTATTTCGATTTTAACACACAATAAACGACGAAAATACATTTGAAGTCTTCAGCTTCTTCCAACTTTCCGCCATTGCACTAAGGAAATCCCGCCAAATGTTGGATTGTGTCGCATATATTTACATGTATAAGTTACGTCTTTCCAGCGTAAAAACAACGGTACATCGTCTAACGCCATGACTGACGCCATTTTGCAGTAACAAATGACGTATGCTAGCGCGCGTCTTCCTCGCGCTTTCAAAGCTGTGAATTATTGTTTGATATATCACGGTTTTTTAGCATTGGCTCTATAGGCGAGGTGTGTTAGAATCTTGAAATAAGATATTAAACTTTAAACATTGTGTTGACCAGCATGTTAGGACACATCTAATCAGTGCCTTTTTGTTTAACTTTTCAAAATGCAGGTTTTCTTATGACGTGGCTCATATATGAATTTGCATACATATGTATGTTTTGTGTATGATGTTGTACATCACTTTAAGCAACACAATTCATAGGGGTAGAACCAAGATCTAGGCAGTGGAAATAAAAAGGTAAGAAAGACAATTACAAGTAGTTTAATGCATCCTGTGTAACGTTTTTTTACATTTGAAATCGATGCAGCTGGTTAATATCTCAGTCCAAAAAGTCTACTGTAGGTTTTCCGTTCAACCATGCTATCTGTAAAAGTATTCAAATAGATCTATGACAATTCTGTACACGACAGTTTGACTCATTTTAATAGTCACAATTTATTTATTCTGTAGGTCGAATAAAGTGCAATCGAAAATTAAATGGCATTAAATGCAAAACGTATCTATCTATCAATCTATTTCCACTGCCTTCCCATATCCGATACGCTATCAATTGTCTGTCTGTCTGTATGTTTGTCTGCTGCCAAAATTTGAAGGAGTACTGGGATGCCTTTTATCATAGAACTAGCATGCGAAAACCCAAAGCCAAAATACAATATACAAAAGTTAAAAGACAAAAGTAAAAAGCTGAAAGTTAAAACACAAAAGGCAAAAGACAATAAGGAAAGAAACCTTTCTGAAGACAAAATTTAAAACACAAAAGGCAAAACACAAAAGATGAAGTAAAAGGGCCAAAGATAAAAGTCAAATGAATAAAAATAAAGTATATAAGTACACATAAGGCCTTGCAATATAACGATTGTCTGTTCACGCCACCACATTAGACAGACAGACAGACAGACAGACAGGCAGGCAGGTAGACAGACAGACAGAGAGACAGACAGACATGTAGATAACCCCAAGAAACTTATAGGGTGGCGGATGAGTATAGGGTAGGCAATGGATAACAGCTTTATGTACAATAGCAGAATCTAGGGTGAAGAGCCCCTCCCTGGTGATCTCGACCACTGTCTATTCTAAGGCATTGATTATGCTGTTGTTAATTCATTATTCCTTGCGTATTGGGTTATTGTATTGTCTTCTAATTCTTCGGTGAAGTTCGTAATGATTTTATACATGTAGTTTTGCAGTCATTTTGCTGAGGAAAAGAGCCAGAAAACTGACTGATTTACTTTCAGTGCTTTCTTGCTGTCGTGTGACTGTCTGTGTATTGTGTCTCGTAATCATAGTGATTATGGAATTTCCTTGTAATACTTACTTGTTTTCTTATACAGACAGACAAACAGACAGACTGACAGGCGGAAAGACAGACAGACAGACAGACAGACAGACCGACAGGTGAATAAACTCAAGCATTTTTGTAGGCGTGGGGGGGTGAGAGGGAGAGGTTTGTGGATATGGGGTAGACGGTAGTTAAATGCATGTAGGCAAAAAGAAAGGAACATAAGATAAACCCAAGAAATTTATATGGCAGTGGGTGTGACGTTTGAAAACAGCATTTAAACTGACTGACAGACAGATAACCTCAAGATAGATAGATAGATAGATAGATAGATAGATAGATAGATAGATAGATAGATAGATAGATAGATAGATAGATAGATAGATACGTTTTGCTTTTAATGCCATCTTATTTTCTATTGCACTGTATCAGATCTAGACCTACAGAATAAAATCTCAGAATTAATTTCTGTAACAATTTCAATGGGTCGATATAAATAGATCGAACTCGATATAAATAGATCGAACTATTATAGTCAGTTGAACTGTATTATATTGAATGCTACTGGGTCTATGTGACTACTTTTATAGTGAGAATCCAGCTGTATGTAGCATAATCAAACCGAAAGCCTCCGGTAGACTTTTTTGACTGTGATAGTTACCCGCTGCATCGATTTCAAATATTTAAAAACTACCATACGATGGATGAATTAAAATACTTATACTCTCGTCTTTCTTTCCTCTATTGTTCTGTATATTGGCCCTACCTCGTGAATTGCGCCGTTTAAAATGTGCAACATTGTACACTTAAAAGAAAACTCAACATGTACAAAAGTAAATAGTTAAAAAGGACATAACACAAAACACAATGCCACATATAGGCTTCCGTAGATAATCCTTATGACTACTGAAATTGAAGTCAATAACCGTTTTGTACTGATACGTGGCAAGATGGCGTAGCGAGTGCACATGGTTGATGGCTATTTATCTCACCACTCTCATATGAAAACAGGCATATTTTCCATCATATAAAGAAGCAGTAAAAGTTAAATATAAAATGAAATGTAGTACATGTAAGTGCCCGTACATCTGTGATCTTATTCGTATTTTCAGGACTGTGTATTTCTAGTTGCATGTGCGGATCCAGAGGGGGGATAGGGGGTCCCGACCCCCTGGAAAATCACGAGTTATATGGGTCTCTATAGAAATTAGTATTTGGACCCCCCCCCCCCCCTCTGGAAAAAGTTGGACCCCCCCCCCCCTGGCAAATGTTGGCCCCCTCTGAAACCTTGGAAAAGTATAGTTTTCTTTGAAATAACCATAGGACACCCTCTGAAAAAGCTGTAAAATAAGTTGAGGATTAAAAAAACATTGTCAGAACGGTTTTCTGACAGTCAGGCCTGGACCCCCCCCTCCTGGCGAAATTCCTGGATCCGCGCATGAGTTGTACGCTCGCACGTACAGTCACATGAACAAAACAAACAGATAGGTAGGCAGACGGAAGCAGGCAACATGATGGTACTTGGTAGGCATGAAACGCGTAAATAACCCATTATCCATAGAACTATATAAGCAGCTTGGATTGCATCGTAAACAGCACCATTTGATGTTACAAAATAATCGTCTGCTGTAATTTCTTATGGGCATTTTATAGCTGAGCAAATACTACGATATCTATCCCGGGTGTATTTGCACTGACAGTACAAAAATGGGTACTAAACGGGTATTTTCATCCCAACAAAAACTAAGTTATTTGCTTTTACAAGATATCAGAGCAGTAAGTTTGATATCATTCTCCGCCAAAATTTAAATCTAGTTAGGGTTTTGCTATATCAATGCGCATGCAAATTTTTAGGGTGAAGAAACCTTCATGTAAAATTTTAGAAAACGAAAAACTTGGTTCCATTTGAGGTGTAATAGACCAGTAGAATATAAAAGCATTGACACGAAAGCGCGTAGTCACAGGCACAACTTGATATTTCGAGGCCACTCAGAGGTCGTGGGTGATGATGATTGTGAGGCAATGATAGTCAGTTTTTTGCGGAGACTCCTCGACATCGAGGTGGTTTATATACAGAGGGCACATCGAATAGGAAATCCAGTTAACCGCTGATCCGGCCCATACGCCACCCGCCGCACAGATCCACGCCCTATAATCGCCTGTTTCAGAGATTATTAGGATATCAAAAAGATACTAAGTAATGCCTACAAACTTCGTGATACCAACTTCGGAATTAATAGGGACTATCCCCCAGAGATAACAAGCACACGTTGAAAGTTGTGGCCAGATTACAAGCTGGCGAAATCTAGGAGCAAGTCTGGTAAGGTGTATATTGGATATCCTGCAAAACTGGTAGTGGGAGGAAGGGTCATCAAAGATGTATTCCCTGATTGGAAATCGTTTATGAAAGGGAGTAGGACAGGCGTAGACTCAGTCGGCACAGAGAAACAACAAAAACCTACAACAGTAAGACAAAAAACGGGCCACGTTCTGACAGAGTCCACACGTCCAATAAATACAGAGAACAGCCCATCTATTCTACAAGACCCCCTAAAAATTACTGGAAACCCAACCATTCAAGCGACACAGAAACTGTCAAGGACTCTGACAAATCTGACGTAGACAGCTCCGCAGAAATAGAAACATCAGCGGACAAGAGCACTACCAATATTACAGAAGCTGGGTGTCGCCCTAAAACACCTGCAACAGATAAGTACAGCAATGAAATCCAGAAGCTACAATCAAAGGTAGAACTGCGCCAAATGATGGAAAATGCACCCGTTAACCTGGTGACCAACAGCGAAGTGACAGGTCGATCTAAGGATACCCAGGTTTACAATAAATAGGATCCCCAGGGGAAAGCAAATTATAACGACATTTCAAACGAACTATCGCACAGAAATTGTTCTCATCCTCCAGAAAATCAATGCCCCATTAATGTTGCCTCATTAAATGTTTGTGGGCTAAAGAGACGATCGATGTACCCCGAGTTTACTGACATGATCCAAAAATATTATTTATATTTTGTAACAGAGACCAAACATGACATAGCGGATATTATATCTATTGATGGCTATACATTTAAAAGCAAGCCGCGAAAGCAAAAGTTTATACGGAAATCAGGTGGTTTAAGCGTATGTTTGTCAAAAATAATCTAGATAAATATATCGAGCTAATTAACACTGAATCGGGTTAAACTTGACAAAAACTATACCAAACTTGAGCAGCATATGCTATATGGTATAGATTACGTGCCTCCAGCCCAATCACGTTTCCTAAACGATGATGAATTTGATATGTTACAAGATGAAATTACTACTATGTGCTGCAAATATGACTATGTTTTCATATCCGGGGATTTCAATGCCCAAACAGGCGAATTAGCTGACTATACTAAACAGGATGATTTCTTATGTAGACAATTTGAATTTGATGAAGAAACGAGACAATTCTATGGTCAAAAATCTGCATTACAAAATATTGGAGTACAAACTTACCGCAAATCAATGGAAAAGAAAAAAAATACTGTTGGTTACAAATTACTAGCAATCTGTAAACGCAACAATCTCGCAATCTTGAATGGCAGATATGGCAAAGACAAAAATATAGGCCGCTTTACGTTTCGAGGCTTATCCGTAATAGATTATACTATTTCATCAGTATAAGGATTACCTCTCATATCTGATTTTGAAATCAGAGACCTTGACCGGCTTTTCTCTGATGGCCACGCTCTCCTTACATTTTCGTTAAATACACAATCAGACACAGAGTAACAGGGTATTACAAAATCACAAAATATAAGAGAACGGCCAAAGTGGGACGAATCAGCAACCCACATTTTCGTGTAAAATATTGATATTGAGAAAGTACATAACATAACAGAACAAATAGAGAGTTGTTTAACAAACCAGAACTTAAACAAATCTCTACTTGATTCACTAGTGCATAAAATATCTGAAACATTTAATAATAGCGCAAAACAAAGCTTCCAGAATGCACATTCAACTAAACCACAGCTGATAAAAGTAAGAAAAATAAACCATGGTTTGGCCCTGCCTGCCACAAAACAAAAATTAACTATAACAGTGCCAAAAAACGTTTTCATAAAAATAAAACAGATTTCAACAGGCTTAACCTAAACAAGGCCTGCAAACAGTACAAAAACTATGAATAAATATATCCGTAAATTTAATAATCTACAAAGCAAAAAACCAAAGGAATACTGAAAATTCTTAACAGCATCAAAAACAAAAAACAACATAAAACACTTGAAATACAAGAACTCTTTTACTTCTTCAAAGAATCATTTAGTGCTGAATATGATACAGAGGATGAAAACATTTCACTGAACACAAACCCTGATGAAAATAATCAATATCTTAACTTGGCTATAACTTCAGCAGAAATAAAAAAAATGCATTTCAGCACTAAAGAATTCAAAATCGCCTGGGACTGATAATATTCTGAATGAATACATCAAAATACCAAAGAAATGTTTTTACCGCTATATGTTAAATCATTTAACCAATATTAGACACAGGCCTCATACCTTCTGCATGGATGGAGGGCATGATTGTGCCAATATACAAAAACAAGGGTAATGAAACAAATGCTGAGAACTACAGACCCATCACTTTAATAAGCTGCTTTGATAAACTCTTCACTGTTGTGCTCAACAACCGACTGAATTCTTACTTGGAAGACCATGGGCTACTGAATGAGAACCAAGCTGGTTTTCGACATGGCTATTCAACAACTGACCACATATTCACTCTCTATTGTCTTATTGAACTACATGTACTTAAATACCAAAAGAAAAACTGTTTTGCACCTTCATTGACTTTTCCAAAGCATTTGATTTGGTCTGGCGCATTGGTTTATGGAAAAAAAACTGTTAAATACTAAAATTAATGGCAAATTCTTCAATGTAATCCATAACTTATACCACAATATAAAATCATGTAGACCCAAATTTAAACTCATTAACCCCCCCCCCCCCCCCAATTCCTCCTCACTCCCCTGCTGATAAATAATGGCCGTTCCCTAAGTTACGCCCAGGATGTACAAGATTATATATCCAGCTGGGCAAATTGCATTCGATTGCTATTGTGTAAGTTGTGTCCTTGGATAATTATCTTAAAGTTCATATAAAAATTACTTTTGCACCCTGGAGATCGCAAATTAACTTTCACCTGATTGGATGACTAACAAACCGTTGACAAGCGTTCAGCCGAACCCTGATTAGAGACCCGAAGCAGAGTAAACAAAACATTTCATGCTTGGATTCTGCAATGAAAACTAGCTGTGACTGCAAATAAACATAGGTACTATAATGGAAATTTAAAAAAAATGTTTCCAGTAAAGTAGGCTAAGCCGGTATAAGAGCAATTCAGATAACAGCATCAATTATTACCAAACACTGAATGAATAACATCACAGTTGTATAACTAAAAGTATTTAGCTCTAGACCTAAACTTAGCTATGCGCAGTATTTATAAATAAATTGCACGAAATTGTATATATATATCCGCTGATGCAAATATATCAAATAAAGAGTTGTCTTTCTTTTCCTGGAAAAAGTGAGTAACTATATCTGCTGATGCAGATATATCACATTAAGAGTTATCTTTCTTCTCCCAGACGTAAGTATTTTGTAGTTAAGGACATAATAGATATGCGGTTAATTCCAATGCGCACGTTTCCTGCGTCGGGAAACAGGGAACTTTGGTCTGGGTCCTGTCTTTCGACCAGTTATGAAGTCGGACCAATACAGATTTCAGATACTCTTATTTCAGATCGATATATCGACGTTTGATACCGTGACAAAAGTTAAAGTAACTAAAATATGTCCGAAATATCCCAGAGCAAAATAGAGTATTTAAGTACATTGAGTATTTCACAGAAGAGAAGACAGCACATGGAGGCGATTGGTAGCATATATAGTGCCTTTCACAGATATACAACAACAAGAAATATCTATTTGCAATTGACCTTTTATCAGACTTGATCGTCTAATCACACTGGTCAATGTAAACGCACCGGTGGTTGCTACAACGAGCTGGTGGTTGCATTTTTCAGCACCGGTGGTGGCGTAAAAGGTAAAAAATCTATACCTGTTGACTTTATCATTTATTTATAAACTTGCATTTATTTTATTTGTGATGACACCTGGCGCACAGACCACCGGTAACATTGCAGTTTATGGCTCTGCCAAGCAATTGGTGATACTGCAAATCCAACAAAGTTCTGGAGTTTTGCCGTGACAGGTGCTTTTTCCTAGTGTAACTGCCTAAATTGAGTGAAATCTGCAGCTGTTGTCATATTCCCATGAAATAACATCCAAAAAACGATTACTACTTTGTAATTTTTTTTTCTTGGTAAACTAGCAAATGTTTTATTGAAGAATTTTTATTACAACGCATTGGGAGCATTTTTGACGCATTGATACAACGCACTGATATAACCATAGGCAATGGTTATGCCAAATACGAACACCCTTGTAAAAATTGAGAGGAGTTTAGGTTACGAGCCGTAAGACAAATTTAGTACATGTGACCTTGACCTTTGACTTAAAAGTCATATCAGCGATCTAAAAATGTCTTTATATTCTACATGCCATAGGCAATCTTTGTGCTAAATATGAACATCTTCGGTCAAAATTGAAGGAGTTCAAAACCGACTGACGAACAGACATACGGACGGGCGAACTTAAATACAATGTCTTCTTCAACAAAAACTACGACAGTGCATCAACATGCATCAACTTAATCATCATACAATCATACATAGCAGTATTAATTTCTGGCACATAACATGAGACAAATGTGATTCTGTTGTAAAAACAAAGCTGGTTTACTCGTGACAAATGTGATTTTATAACACTAAAAATCGCCATCGATCACAAAAAATTTCAAAAACGTGAGACATTTGTACTTAGATTCTGAATCACATTCGTCACACGTGTACAACGTTTTTATTTAGTACTTAGTTTAGTAGTCTGAAGTAAGTAGCAACTGAGATACAAATAATTTTGTGGGCACATCCCCATTCTTGAAAACATTATGAATTACCATGGAAACCATGCATTTTGAACAGCCTAAAAGGGTTTTAGGACAAAGTTTCGCATAAAGGGGGTCCTAATGAACAGTTTTGCAACCATGAATATTTGTCCTGAGAGTGCACAGTAACCTTAATTGGCCCTGGACTTACTCCCTGTATTCACATATTAAATGTGGAGTACAAGTTATCACAAGGTCAAATCATTCTCATTCTCAAAGTTGCATCAGTGCAATGTATGTCGATTTCACTGATTTTGGGAACAATTTGGTCAAAAGTGGATTATGTTACCATGGTAGGGGACTTTTTTAAATCATTAAATCAAGCGTGAATTATTTCGTTTTGGGTGAAAACAAACAATAACAGAAATGTGACTAGGCGTAAAAAAAATCCATATTTACAGAGAATCGCTATGATGAGTCTCATAACTGAAGAAACTGTAACTTCACAAGCCAAGGGTACTAAGGCCAGAATTTTTTTATTAGTTGATTTACGAACCCTCGTACTGTAATTTTCCGGAAAGTAGGAAAAAATTAAAATTTAATTTCTAAATAAAAAAATTATTTTATCCGCCGACTCTAAATTTTACTTGTTTGGTTGAAAAAACATATTTTTTTGAGGTTCTGTCTGTGCATTTATGAGAGTGACACTGTCAAAAGTGATTGTCCTGTCCAGATTTTTAGGAAAATGATGAAATATTTAAAGATTACCTTACTAGTTTTTCTGGAGATATTAAAGAAAAAAGTAAAAAAAGCTCTGTTAAAAAAACTGGAAAGAAAAACTAAAAAAAAAAAAAGCTCTGAAAATGACCAGTCAACTGGTCATTTTCAGAGCTTTTTTGTTTATTTTTTTTCGTCCCCCCCCCCCCCCCCGACCCTAGATCTGAAAAAAAAATCCCGTAAATCAACTAATAAAAAAATCTGGCCTAAGCCAACTTCGTTCCTTATGCGTAAGGAACGAAGTGGACTTAGTACCTGTGGCAAAACCGCATAGACTTATCGCGGTCTATGGCGACCAGTCCAGTTAAACCATGTGGCAAAATCAGCCACAGGCACCAGGTTCACGGGTTTGGTCAAGTCAGTAATCGCAAAACTATCTCAGCCATTTCGCAGATCACCATTTAAAGTGCCCTGACAACAGGTTCAATAAAGTTAAAACGATTTTATCAACGTCAACAAAATGTAATTTGTTATTAACAACTTATTCCCAAATAGTAGGTATGTTCACATGTTATGTCTAAACGTATATACAGCTTTATCCCAATATTGGTTGATAACTTTAGCCCACTCCGCTGTTACACGTATCTGCATACTTCACAACCGCAGTATTAAACCCATACGCCCACACCAAGCATAGTGGGGCGGATATGTAACAATTTTGAGAAGAATCGTGCACTTTATGATAAAAGCATGAAACTTGGTACATGGCTAGTTGATAACAAAACAAAAAAATTAAGAGTCAGTGCCACGCCGAAAATGCCCTCTAATGGCCGCCATTTTGTTTTTCCAAAATGGCCGCCTTTTTCAACTTTTTCATTATAATCTCATTATTTATTTGCAAACATCATGTTTTCTTCAGTTAATTTTATTTAAATAGCCATCAGTTATATCTCAATACCTTAAAATCATCTTTCAATTTTAAAAAATCAGGATTGAGGCTGTATTTTTTTCAAGATGGCCGCCACTTTTGTATCTAAATAGTGCAGCTATATTATAGAACTTTACAAAGTTATAAATTTTGATGCAAATTACTTCTAGCAAGTAGAAATAGTACCGTTAAGCAAGTTTCTAACTTATCAGCATGGTTTTTTTTATTGCATATTGTTCAAATATGGTATTAAAGATGGCTACCAATGTGCAAATCAAAACATACTATCTGCTTTCATTTGGAACTGGAAGAATGTAGTTTGAATTAATGCAAACGATTTTCAAGAATAACTTTGTTTAATGGCTTTGAATAAAAAAGAGAGCATCAAACATACCATCCAAGACAGCTGTCAAAGTAGAAATGTTATATGGAAGTAGTATAGGTGCCGGTTTAGCGCCAATGACGTCACGACGTCAGATCCAAGATGGCGGCCCCCACGACTTCCGATCCAAGATGGCGGCCCCCACGACGTCAGATCCAAGATGGCGCCCCCACGACTTCCAATCCAAGATGGCGGCCCCCACGGCGTGAGATCCAAGATGGCGGCCCCACGAAGTCAGATACAAGATGGTGGTCCCTGTGACGCGTTCGGTTACACCTCAGAGGGTGAGTCAACGCCCTAGACCACGAGAAGGTAGCGTCACGTCCTAGAGCGCGGTGTCGTTCTTCTCTATATACAAGGGTGAGGGGCCTCTCATGTATCGAACGAACACGGATCTGGAGGAGTCTATATTGAGGATTTTTTTTTTACGAAGTTCAGAACGAGATCCAGTCTTTAATGGTGTAGCGCGTCGCAGCGCTCGGTTTATCCCGTTCCCCGGGTGGACCCTTTTTTTTCAGCACGGTCCTTTCACGTCTTTTGGGCGGATTCGGCGTTTTCTTCTCCATTGTTTTACCATCCAATAGCCTCTGGTACTTCTCGTAAGGGACTAGGACTAGCTTTTCCATTATTCTAGCTCCGATTTCAAATGGGCCAACGTTATCTTTAGAAGCGTACGAATAAACTTTTGTTTACCGCCAAAGGCCTCCACCTTTCTTTGGTAACCCAGAGTCCTATCACCCAAGATGTACAGTTGGCGTCTGGAGCGTCTCAGGAGTACTTTTTCCGAAGGCGTCAACACGATCCTAAAATTGATAATATTGTGCCGATTTCGCTCAATGCTTTGATCTGACCTGGCGTAATCGTTCTTAACAGGGCTTTTCTCTGGGCAGAGTCGGTCTGTCCGAATAATTTTAGAAAATGTCTGTGTTCTTTGAGGAGTCTCATTATGGTCATTCTTACGCGTTAGGGTCTCCTTCTTACGTCAGTCGATACACCAAGGGATCTTGCCCGGGAAACACTCTACTCCTCAAACGGTATTGGTCGTCCCCGTGAGGACTCGTATCCACTATCAAATAACCCTGTTTGGAACCGAGAGCGTCTTCGTAGGCTTTTATGAACCCTTTTACACGGCCCGGGTATAGCTGTTGACCAAGTATACCTACTTGGGAAACGTCTCTCAAATTCTTCATCAATACCAAGTACCACGTATTTAAAGCTATGGTCCTGGCGTGTTTCCCTCTGGGATATAAATTCTGGGTAATTAAAATGACGCTGACGCATTTGTGGTGGGTTCCCAGCGTAAACAATAATTCCATCTCTTTGTCCTCTACCACTCTATGAATGAGATCGTCGATCACGATCAATTTGTGACGGCGGTCCGCGGTGAACTCTTCTAACTCTTCGGAAGAAGGTTATCCTTGTTTACTCCTAAAGTTCTTTAAGGTCCGTTCAATCTCGTCGAATAAGGGTTGGTAAATTCAGTAACAATAGAGAATCTGGCAAGGCGGATCTCTACTATACATGTTCCGAATGTGAGTCAAGAATCGGTAAACCCATCTCATTTTTCCGCTTCCCGTCTGTCCACTGACGCAAATGCTGGAGCAGGGTTCAAAAGGCAAGGTGCACTTCATTTTTTTAGTTTAGGGTTCGGAAGGGCGTATCCTATGCAACTACTCAGTAGACTGATCCAAAGTTCCGTCGAGCCGTTCTGTAGGGATAAGTTGGTGATTGACGTGATGATAATGACGTACACGATGAGCATTTGAGAAAAGTACACGATTTCGGCTTTAGGCACTCTAGTCCCTAGTAAGTGCCACCTTTCCTCCGATGATCGAGTCTCGCTGTCTGATTTAGGATAAGGAAAGTTTTCCCTCGTATTGGTTTCGATATCGTTCATCTTTTTGGGTGATCCTGCAAACTGCTATTCTTACTACTTTAGATCACTTCTCACGTACGTAGAGTTCCAATTCGATCAGGGTGGGGTAGACCGCGTCATCGATTTGAGTCGTGGTCTTTATACCAGTGATGACCACCTTACCGGTATGAAAACAGCAAAAGTTGACTCCCTCATTTTGAAGTTTAGCGCTGGAAATATTTCCGGTTCGTAGAGAAGGCTTCTATCTCCAGCTAACCTATATAAGTCTAATCCACCACTTAAGGTATGACTGGCCGAGACCGTGATGATCTTGGCATCTGTGAGGTACACTGGGCATCCATATTTTTGCAACAGCCTGGCATATCTACAAAGTCTCTTTCGACCCTCACGGAAGCTAGATGCTTTTCCATTAGAATTGATGACGCCATTGGCAAACACTAAACAATTGCCACCAATGTTCCTATGTTGCCATATAAGGCTGGGAAATGACCTCGGCTCATATCGGCAATTCCTCAAGCGCTGGCACAACGATATCAAGTCTATGGTACAGTTCAAATGAGCGCTACATACAACGTTGGTAATTTTCATTGTGGAGTGAGTTGCAACGGGAATTGTTAACGTATTTATAAGTGTCCTAGTCACGTGACTAATTATAGTCTTTCACGTGTGCTTCCGGTATCCAGCTATCGTATTTCTTGGGCCAATGCAACCAACGCACCAGGACTTCTTTCCGTTTGTTACGTACGCGTCTCTTTAGTAACTTTTCCACCCGGTATTCCGTTGTAGGGTCGATAGTCACGGGTTGTAATTCGGGTTCGTAAAATGTACTGTCGACTCTCTCACCATCCCAGTCCAGTATGGTATAAACGGGTACGCCCTCTCTTCTAAACCGAGTGTCAATCTTGAACAGTTCCCCGGTCCACTTTTGGGAATACCCTCTGTCAATGGGTCCAGTTACCATCATAGAGAATGGGTGTCTAAATGTCATTTCCTTCAATGGTTGTGACTGGTCGGTATATTTCCCACTGCAATGGACATTGCGTTCATGTCTTTGCAATGCATCACGCCTACTATAGGACTGGTTGCAGATCAAACACCTGATCATTTTGTCTCAGTTAGTATTGCTTGTCTAACTTCATACGGGTGCCATCCTTCTTACGATCATTGGATCATTGTTACCACCACCACTACCGACAACACCACCAGCACCGACACCAACCACCACCACCACAGACACCACCACCCACCACCACCACCCACCACCACCACCACCACCACCACCACCGACACCACCCACCACCACCACCACCACCACCGACACCTACAACCACCACCACCAAACACCACCACCACCACATGGTGGACCATTGTTTCCTGACTGTACATTCACTACATCCTCACTGTATCCCACTGTACCCCAACTGAACCCTCACTGTGCCCCAATATACCCTCACTGTATCCTCACTGTACCCCACTGTACTCTCACTGTATCCTTCCTGTACCCTCACTGTATCCCACTGTACCCCAACTGAACCCTCACTGTGCCCCAATGTACCCTCACTGTACCCCCCACTGTACTCTCACTGTATCCCTAATGTATCCTCCCTGTATCCTCAATGTATCCTCCTTCTCTCCTCCTCCTCACCCTCTCCTCCTCCCTCCTAATCCCAATGTACCCCAACTGAACCCTCACTGAGCCCCAATGTACCCTCACTGTACCCCACTGTACTCTCACTGTATCCTCCCTGTACCCTCAATGTATCCCACTGTACCCCAACCGAACCCTCAGTGTATCCTCACGGTGCCCCAATGTACCCTCACTGTATCCTCACTGTACCCCACTGTACTCTCACTGTATCACCACTGTATCCTCCCTGTACCCTCAATGTATCCTCCTTCCCTCCTCCTCCTCGCCCTCTCCTCATCCCTCCTAATCCCACTGTACCCTGACTGAACCCTCACTGTGCCCCAATGTACCCTCACTGTATCATCACTGTACCCCAATGTACTCTCACTGTATCCCCACTTTATCCTCCCTGTACCCTCACTGTATCCTCCTCCCCCCCCCCCTACTCCTCACCCTCTCCTCCTCCCTCCTAGCTCCATTATGAATTTGAACTATCATGATCACTGTTTTTACGGCCATTATACTCGTTGTAGAACGTTCTTTCATCGTAGGTTCACCGGTAATTGTTGGTTGACCATGATTATATAATGATTAAGCATAACAGTTTCGCTTTAAAC
The DNA here is from genome assembly GCA_964019695.1 of Loripinus fragilis. NCBI lineage: Eukaryota > Metazoa > Mollusca > Bivalvia > Lucinida > Lucinidae > Loripinus > Loripinus fragilis. Next base: position 102,225,413 of record OZ026515.1, read on the forward strand.
AACCAGTCGTCAGCATTTGCGCTATGTATAGTCTTAAGATGATGTACTATATTTAGCACATACTTTCTATCGCATATTGGACACTGGATCTTGTATCTATGAGGCATAGTTTTGATCTGTTTTTAAACACCATTTAAAACGAAACTTTATGTATACCAGCTTGCTGGGCAAGCCTTTCCTTTTAAATCGAAACTTTTATAATACAAACGCGAGCCTTACTTTTAAAACGACACTTTTATGTATAACCTGGCAAGCCTTTCCTTTTAAATCTAAACGCTTGTAATACAAGTGCGAGCCTTCCCTTTAAAACGACACTTTTATGTTTCAGCTTCCTGGGCAAGGCTTTTCACGCAGTCTTATAACGCGAAGATGAACCACGCTATGAAAAAAACGTGTGGTGTTCCAAATCACCAAACGTTTGAGCTACATCGTATCATTTAAACTGTTCAATTTGCTGTTCGATTGTCAGATTAGCTATGACTCGATTGCATGTGATTCGCACTATATAGCGAGAGGTCTTTTCTGATGGGTCAATTCAAATAATATAGTTATAAATGTATATCATAAGCCATACATCTCGCAATTCGACTCTAGACTATGAACAGTCGATACGTAAGTTGAATTTAGGGGTTAACTGTCTCATGTACTACCTGTACACGAACAGCGCAGACTCGCCCCTGCGCGAGTTAGGCTAGCTCTGTAATACGATCATGAGTCGACTATTTAATGTCTACATACGATGATGTCATCCAAAATGGCCGTCGCGCATGCGCAGTGAAAGCATTTAATTAAACAACATCTATATCCGTACTTTGTACATTAGTTCTCAGGTAAATGAAGACCTCTAACCATGCCATCTAAGCAGACGAATGAATGAGAATAATCGCATTATTGGTGTATTTATATACCCTAGACATTTAGAATGAAAAGGGCGAAAATCGCCATCGCCTTTCCTAGTACATAATAAAAAACGTCTGGTCCGATGGACAGGCTCGTCTTGCAGACGTTAAATAACGCACTCTGATCAGTAAATTCGATGTGGAACAGCGAAGACCCAACGCAATGATACAGCACAGTCGTGCGTATTGAAAAGGTGGGTTTTCCGTGGGCCTGTCTCAATTCATTCACCAATATAATCAGCTGCTGACCGGATCTGACCAGATGCCTCCACTTTGATCCATGTAATGAAATCGCTTATCAATTTTACAATTCAGGAGTATGCCCACGGAAAACCCACCTTTTCAATACGCACGACTGTGCTGTATCATTGCGTTGGGTCTTCGCTGTTCCACATCGAATTTACTGATCAGAGTGCGTTATTTAACGTCTGCAAGACGAGCCTGTCCATCGGACCAGACGTTTTATGTTATGTACTAGGAAAGGCGATGGCGATTTTCGCCCTTTTCATTCTAAATGTCTAGGGTATATAAATACACCAATAATGCGATTATTCTCATTCATTCGTCTGCTTAGATGGCATGGTTAGACGTCTTCATTTACCTGAGAACTAATGTACAAAGTACGGATATAGATGTTGTTTAATTAAATGCTTTCACTGCGCATGCGCGACAGCCATTTTGGATGACATCATCGTATGTAGACATTAAATAGTCGACTCATGATCGTATTACAGAGCTAGCCTAACTCGCGCAGGGGCAAGTCTGCGCTGTTCGTTTACAGGTAGTACATGAGACAGTTAACCCCTAAATTCAACTTACGTATCGACTGTTCATAGTCTAGAGTCGAATTGCGAGATGTATGGCTTATGATATACATTATAACGATATTACTTTTAATTGACCCATCAGAAAAGATTTCTCGCTATATAGTGCGAATCGCATGCAATCGAGTCATAGCTAATCTGACAATCGAACAGTAAATTGAACAGTTTAAATGATACGATGTAGCTCAAACGTTTGGTGATTTGGAACACCACACGTTTTTTTCATAGCGTGGTTCATCTTCGCGTTATAAGACTGCGTGAAAAGCCTTGCCCAGGAAGCTGAAACATAAAAGTGTCGTTTTAAAGGGAAGGCTCGCACTTGTATTACAAGCGTTTAGATTTAAAAGGAAAGGCTTGCCAGGTTATACATAAAAGTGTCGTTTTAAAAGTAAGGCTCGCGTTTGTATTATAAAAGTTTCGATTTAAAAGGAAAGGCTTGCCCAGCAAGCTGGTATACATAAAGTTTCGTTTTAAATGGTGTTTAAAAACAGATCAAAACTATGCCTCATAGATACAAGATCCAGTGTCCAATATGCGATAGAAAGTATGTGCTAAATATAGTACATCATCTTAAGACTATACATAGCGCAAATGCTGACGACTGGTTGTTTAAAGCGAAACTGTTATGCTTAATCATTATATAATCATGGTCAACCAACAATTACCGGTGAACCTACGATGATAGAACGTTCTACAACGAGTATAATGGCCGTAAAAACAGTGATCATGATAGTTCAAATTCATAATGGAGCTAGGAGGGAGGAGGAGAGGGTGAGGAGTAGGGGGGGAAGGAGGATACAGTGAGGTTACAGGGAGGATAAAGTGGGGATACAGTGAGAGTACATTGGGATACAGTGAGGGTACATTGGGGCACAGTGAGGGTTCAGTCGGGGTACAGTGGGATTAGGAGGGATGAGGAGAGGGCGAGGAGGAGGAGGGAAGGAGGATACATTGAGGGTACAGGGAGGATACAGTGGTGATACAGTGAGAGTACAGTGGGGTACAGTGAGGATACAGTGAGGGTACATTGGGGCACCGTGAGGATACAGTGAGGGTTCGGTTGGGGTACAGTGGGATACATTGAGGGTACAGGGAGGATACAGTGAGAGTACAGTGGGGTACAGTGAGGGTACATTGGGGCTCAGTGAGGGTTCAGTTGGGGTACATTGGGATTAGGAGGGAGGAGGAGAGAAGGAGGATGCATTGAGGATACAGGGAGGATACATTAGGGATACAGTGAGAGTACAGTGGGGGTACAGTGAGGGTACATTGGGGCACAGTGAGGGTTCAGTTGGGGTACAGTGGGATACAGTGAGGGTACAGGGAGGATACAGTGAGAGTACAGTGAGGATACAGTGAGGGTATATTGGGGCACAGTGAGGGTTCAGTTGGGGTACAGTGGGATACAGTAAGATGTAGTGAATGTACAGTCAGGAAACAATGGTCCACCATGTGGTGGTGGTGGTGGTGTTTGGTGGTGGTGGTTGTAGGTGTCGGTGGTGGTGGTGGTGGGTTGTGTCGGTGGTGGTGGTGGTGGTGGGTGGTGGTGGTGGGTGGTGGTGGTGGGTGGTGGTGTCTGTGGTGGTGGTGGTTGGTGTCGGTGCTGGTGGTGTTGTCGGTGGTGGTGGTGGTAACAATGATCCAATGATCGTAAGAAGGATGGCACCCGTATGAAGGTAGACAAGCAATACTAACTGAGACAAAATGATCAGGTGTTTGATCTGCAACCAGTCCTATAGTAGGCGTGATGCATTGCAAAGACATGAACGCAATGTCCATTGCAGTGGGAAATATACCGACCAGTCACAACCATTGAAGGAAATGACATTTAGACACCCATTCTCTATGATGGTAACTGGACCCATTGACAGAGAGTATTCCCAAAAGTGGACCGGGGAACTGTTCAAGATTGACGCTCGGTTTAGAAGAGAGGGCGTACCGGTTTATACCATACTGGACTGGGATGGTGAGAGAGTCGACGGTACATTTTACGAACCCGAATTACAACCCGTGACTATCGACCCTACAACGGAATACCGGGTGGAAAAGATACTAAAGAGACGCGTACGTAACAAACGGAAAGAAGTCCTGGTGCGTTGGTTGCATTGGCCCAAGAAATACGATAGCTGGATACCGGAAGCAGACGTGAAAGACTATAATTAGTCACGTGACTAGGACACTTATAAATATGTTAACAATTCCCGTTGCAACTCACTCCACCATGAAAATTACCAACGTTGTATGTAGCGCTCATTTGAACTGTACCATAGACTTGATATCGTTGTGCCAGCGCTTGAGGAATTGCCGATATGAGCCGAGGTCATTTCCCAGCCTTATATGGCAACATAGGAACATTGGTGGCAATTGTTTAGTGTTTGCCAATGGCGTCATCAATTCTAATGGAAAAGCATCTAGCTTCCGTGAGGGTCGAAAGAGACTTTGTAGATATGCCAGGCTGTTGCAAAAATATGGATGCCCAGTGTACCTCACAGATGCCAAGATCATCACGGTCTCGGCCAGTCATACCTTAAGTGGTGGATTAGACTTATATAGGTTAGCTGGAGATAGAAGCCTTCTCTACGAACCGGAAATATTTCCAGCGCTAAACTTCAAAATAGAGGGAGTCAACTTTTGCTGTTTTCATACTGGTAAGGTGGTCATCACTGGTATAAAGACCACGACTCAAATCGATGACGCGGTCTACCCCACCCTGATCGAATTGGAACTCTACGTACGTGAGAAGTGATCTAAAGTAGTAAGAATAGCAGTTTGCAGGATCACCCAAAAAGATGAACGATATCGAAACCAATACGAGGGAAAACTTTCCTTATCCTAAATCAGACAGCGAGACTCGATCATCGGAGGAAAGGTGGCACTTACTAGGGACTAGAGTGCCTAAAGCCGAAATCGTGTACTTTTCTCAAATGCTCATCGTGTACGTCATTATCATCACGTCAATCACCAACTTATCCCTACAGAACGGCTCGACGGAACTTTGGATCAGTCTACTGAGTAGTTGCATAGGATACGCCCTTCCGAACCCTAAACTAAAAAATGAAGTGCACCTTGCCTTTTGAACCCTGCTCCAGCATTTGCGTCAGTGGACAGACGGGAAGCGGAAAAACGAGATGGGTTTACCGATTCTTGACTCACATTCGGAACATGTATAGTAGAGGTCCGCCTTGCCAGATTCTCTATTGTTACGGAATTTACCAACCCTTATTCGACGAGATGGAACGGACCTTAAAGAACTTTAGGAGTAAACAAGGATTACCTTCTTCCGAAGAGTTAGAAGAGTTCACCGCGGACCGCCGTCACAAATTGATCGTGATCGACGATCTCATTCATAGAGTGGTAGAGGACAAAGAGATGGAATTATTGTTTACGCTGGGAACCCACCACAAATGCGTCAGCGTCATTTTAATTACCCAGAATTTATATCCCAGAGGGAAACACGCCAGGACCATAGCTTTAAATACGTGGTACTTGGTATTGATGAAGAATTTGAGAGACGTTTCCCAAGTAGGTATACTTGGTCAACAGCTATACCCGGGCCGTGTAAAAGGGTTCATAAAAGCCTATGAAGACGCTCTCGGTTCCAAACAGGGTTATTTGATACTCGATACGAGTCCTCACGGGGACGACCAATACCGTTTGAGGAGTAGAGTGTTTCCCGGGCAAGTTCCCTTGGTGTATCGACTGACGTAAGAAGGAGACCCTAACGCGTAAGAATGACCATAATGAGACTCCTCAAAGAACACAGACATTTTCTAAAATTATTCGGACAGACCGACTCTGCCCAGAGAAAAGCCCTGTTAAGAACGATTACGCCAGGTCAGATCAAAGCATTGAGCGAAATCGCGCACAATATTATCAAATTTAGGATCGTGTTGACGCCTTCGGAAAAAGTACTCCTGAGACGCTCCAGACGCCAACTGTACATCTTGGGTGATAGGACTCTGGGTTACCAAAGAAAGGAGAAGGCCCTTGGCGGTAAACAAAAGTTTATTCGTACGCTTCTAAAGATAACGTTGGCCCATTTGAAATCGGAGCTAGAATAATGGAAAAGCTAGTCCTAGTCCCTTACGAGAAGTACCAGAGGCTATTGGATGGTAAAAGAATGGAGAAGAAAACGCCGAATCCGCCCAAAAGACTTGAAAGGACTGTGCTGAAAAAAAAGGGTCCACCCGGGGAACGGGATAAACCGAGCGCCGCGACGCGCTACACCATTAAAGACTGGATCGCGTTCTGAACTTCGTAAAAAAAAACCCTCAATATAGACTCCTCCAGATCCGTGTTCGTTCGATACATGAGAGGCCCCTCACCCTTGTATATAGAGAAGAACGACACCGCGCTCTAGGACGTGACGCTACCTTCTCGTGGTCTAGGGCGTTGACTCACCCTCCGAGGTGTAACCGAACGCGTCACAGGGACCACCATCTTGTATCTGACTTCGTGGGGCCGCCATCTTGGATCTCACGCCGTGGGGGCCGCCATCTTGGATTGGAAGTCGTGGGGGCGCCATCTTGGATCTGACGTCGTGGGGGCCGCCATCTTGGATCGGAAGTCGTGGGGGCCGCCATCTTGGATCTGACGTCGTGACGTCATTGGCGCTAAACCGGCACCTATACTACTTATGGACACCATTTATAAGATGACCGCTATCTTGGTTTTTCCAAAATATGCAGTCTATTTTAAATTGCATTATTTTAAGCTCATACATTTGCAAGCCAATTTGTTGTCTTCATTTATTTTCACTTTTTTGCAGTCAATCATACTAATTTGCCTCAAAATTGTCATTTAGGCTTAAAAAACACACGATTTAGGACATAGTCTCAAGGTGGCTGTCACATTTTGCATCCAAAGGGAACTCAGTGGTTCAATGGTAGAGTGCTTGGCTCGAGACCGAGGGGCCACGGGTTCGAGTATCACCGGCGTCTCTGTGTTGTGGTCCTTGAGCAAGACACATTTATACTAGCTTAGTACTGGTTCAACACAGGAAGACCCTTCCCTGTTTAACTGAAAGATTGTTAATGGGACGTAAAGAATCAAATCAAACAAACAAAAAACATTTTGCATTCTCAATAGTGGTGGTATACCAACTTGACAAAATATGAACTTCCATGCAAAATTATTATGCAATTATGTAGAAATAGCTACACAAACAAGGGACGAACTTATCAGACTTTATTTTTATTTTAACATATTATAACATGGTATTCAAGATGGCTTTGTATTTAGTTTAGAAAAAAAGAAATGTATTTTCACTTTCTATAGGAACATATTTTGAGGTTGTTTGAAGGTATGAAAATGATTTTCAAGAAATTATTATACTTAATGAATTAGAATAGTAAAGGGGGCACCCAACCTGTCATCCACGATGGTTGCCAAATTTGGTTTTAGACACTTATACATATGTTGCAATTAAGTGTGTTCTATATAAAATTGATATGATCAAAATATGATACAAAGAATTTTTGTACCTATAGCAAACTTAAACTGCCCTTTGTAGAATTGCCATTGCATAAAATATCATTTGTTTACATCAGATTTTAGTGAAAAATCCTATAAAATCTGTAATAGAGATATCAAAGTTTCTTTTTGAACTTTCTCCTTCTCATCAAGTTTCCATAGGCTTAAAAGGCTATATGTCTCCTAAAACAGTATACAATTTTAAAAAAATGTACTTAGACCACAACCCTCCGTTTTCACACACATTAATTTGATCTTGTCTAATGACGTTTTTTCTGCAGCCAGCCTTATTAGGTTGTGTTGATGATGTAGCTGGCACTATCATATCTACTTGAAAGTAATCAAATTTTATATAATTCTGAAGTCAATCCAATATATAATGTTGCAGACATCTTAGTTTCTAGCCAAAGCTTCCCTCACCAATTGCTTGCTAGTGAGTCGGGCATTTGATTCCATAATAGTTAAGTTCAAAAACCTCTTCAGTCTAGTTAGTTGAAACCAAGGTTTTTTTGTCTATTTAGGTATGTAGGGTTTTTAAATGATGATGCTATTTTGCTCTGTATTTACAGTAATGGTCTTTTACAGCCCAGGGAGCTTCAGCTAGGTGTCCCAACCGCACATTCAGTCAAATCCCTGTCCTTGCTGTATCAATTCTTGCTTTTCGTGATTTATTGTTCACTGTGGTTATTCATTGACTAGTTAAACATTTGTCCTAGAAATCGTTCCAAGATAGTAGTGCTGTTGTGGTTCTCAATTTATTAGTGGTCTGTATGTACTGAATGATTTTGGTTATGTTAAGGTAGCCTAGTAACTGCCTTCAAGGAGAGAGCTACATCACCACTGATACTATCTAACTGTATATTTAGTTTTCCCCATTTTGTTTTTGTAGGAAAATGTTAGCTCTGATTGTACTAGTTTCTGGTCATTGCTATAATTTTAGCTAGTATATAAGAAAAAAGGGGAATAACATGTCCGGAATGACGCAAGCCAACAGTCTCTAGGTGAAGAAGCGATGAATGAAGCGTGGAAAGAGCATTATGAAGTTACTCAAATTTGAACTATTTGGAATGCAGAAGGCATGCCAGAGGAAATCCCAGTTGAAGGTCCAGCCAGCTGATCAGTACAGGAATTATCACAAAAACAATTAGCAGGATGCGTTCTGACAAAGCAGACATATCATCAGCAATTGTCATCTAGATGCTTTATTCTACATGCATTTGGAATACTGGCACAGTCGAGGTGTTTGGCCTAATCTGCAACATTAACTCGAGTGTTAGTATTGAGTGAAGTTGAAAGGGGGTGCTCTGAACAGAGGCTTGAAGTTAATTAAGCAATTAATAAGGGTGTTAGAGTGCATATTGGAGAGACATATCAGGCAGAGAGTTGAGATTGACGAGATGCAGTGCAGAATTATGTCAGGCCATGGTGGCACTACAGTTGGGGTCTTCATATTAAGCCAGTTACAGCTGCTCTTGACTTCTAACAAGCCGTTCTACGTGACATACATAAACATAGAGAAGGACAGCAGGTATGTAGTGTGCATGCCTTTAAATCAACAAGTAATTGGCGGAATTGATAAATGGCATGATCAAGGACATGAAAAGCAGGACAATAGTTGGCAATTGTCGCAGTGAGAAGTGTTTTGGTGTTGATGTTCATCGTGGCTCTGTTCTGACTCCACTGCTCTTAATTGTTATGCAAGAGGCTCTAATCACGGAATTCAGAACAGACTGCACATAGTTGCTGTTGTACAAATATGATCCGATGATCAAGGCTGGGTCCATAGAGGAATTGCTAGTGAAATTGGATGCAAGGAAGTATTGGAAGGAGAAGGCTCTTCATGTAAACATAATAATATGAAGTCATATACAATTAAAGTCTTCCCTTGAGCAAAAGTGCACCAAATGCCTGTGGCACAACACTACCTGATAATGGAAGATGGAGGTGATGGCACCTGATAAAAACTTGAGGTAGGAGATCTGTAACCATATGGACATTCAATACGCTAGAAACATCCTCGAGCTGCCTGCAGTCATACATTGCAAACGTACATGGCAGAAACTCCGTAAACTTCCTAACCTTGTGATCATCTGCTACCCTTGACTCGAGACAGGTAGTAATAAACATGCAGTCATTGTTTTGGTTTTGTTGAATGCATGTTCACTAGCATTATACATCCTAGCTAGTGATGTCGAAAACGCCTAATAGCAAAAATGTATAGATTTGTTTAGAAAGAACTGCAAAAATTAACAATAAATATGATTTTTCCATTTCGGCGGCCATCTTGGATGCCCTGCTTGAATTAACAGTTGAGAAAATTTCAAAATTACATAATATATATAAGAAACGAACATTCATTGCTACTAAAGCAAATTTCACTCATACAAATCTCAATGATATATTAATGTATAAAAAACGAAAACCATAAAATCATTCTTCTTTGGCAGCCATCTTGGATGCCATTTTGTATCAATGCTCCCTTATAAATTGTTCACAAATAACAAAGTTACATTTTGAGCCTTTCTATGCTTGAAACAACTTGAATTTGATGCAATAATCTGAACTAAGTTCATTCTATGATGTTTTCATAAAGCAAGCTTGATTTAAGATATAAAAATGGCGGCCATCTTATAAAATGGCCACCATCTTGGATAATATGCCAATCTTAATGTGATTTCAGATAATTACAAATGTTCTATTGTTAAAATTTACACTTACACAAGCTTTAAATAAAAGTTTATTGCAAAATGATACCCAACTTAACAGGCATTACATGAAAATAGGTCGCCATTTTGAAATTCAAGATGGCGGCCATCAAGGTGCATTTCTGGCTTGGCACTGACCCTCAGAAATTTTGATAATTACTAATCTGGCCATGTACAAAGTTTCATGCTTTTATCATAAAATGCACGATTTTTTCACATATCTGTCCCACTAGCAGGGCTGTATGCGAAACCAAAAAAGTCGTCTTCACACCATGATACCAAGATTCAGTATCCCGAAATTATCCAGAATCGTAATGATTCTCTAAATTATTCACGCTGACGTTGCAGCATGAACCAATCGGAACAGCAAGTCTATGTCCTTAACAATGGAAAGGCACAGAACCAATTATGCAGTTCCTGCCAAAACCAAACGTCACGAATAATATATCTACTCATTAACAGCCAATTCTAATATATCAAAGGCCTATCATCTTAAGCTAAAATAGTTCAGTTAAAACTTGTCCATTTCATATACAACAGAGAACTGCTCTACCTATATAAAGCAGTCCGGAGAACACACCATACAACCGGCTGCTTTGATGACAGGTTGCTAACAATGATGACAGATACGGGTTTTTATGTCCCTTGAAGGGTAGGTTATAACTTTTGGTTGGCAAAATTGTTAGAGAAGCCCTCTGATACTCTGTGGTGGATGCTTACAATTGTTAGTGTTGAGAGATCCTACAGAATCGAGCTGACATTATATCACTCACAAATAAAGCCACACTTGATCATCATTTCAGAGGTTTCCTGAAAAAAAGTCACAAAAAACAATTATCTGTTCAGGTTGTGCGTCTCTCCGTCAAAGTCTGCTGTCTGCACTTATATACAATAAAACTACTATCATTCAGCTACATTTCTGCCAAATTTGAAGCTGCAGTTTGGCTTTATAAAGTTACTGGAGCCCATCAAAGATGGCAGGTAGATGAAAAAAGGCTGCCTTTGTCAACAGATCAATTTTGAAGTGGCTGTCTTTGATGACAAGTCATGAATTTTAGTGGCTAACATTGATGACAGGTCATAATTCTAGAAAGCTACTTTAAATCAACATATTTCTTCAGCCTTTGGTCTCAACTGAGAGCATAAATCATCTTCCATATTGCATTCAGGTCAAAATAATCTTAACTGTCAGTTGATTAACTGATATTGAGCATAGGTAAACAGTCTAGATCCAGACCAGACACTTAAGAAACAGGGTCCATACTATTTCTTGGAGGACATAGATTCAAAAAATAAGCTCAAAATGTACGTCTAGATCAGATATCAGTTAGATAAAAAAAAAATAGGCATATCCACTTTTCAGTGAAATTTTGAGTTTTGTTATATCAGTTATTGCTTATTTAGGTTTTAAGGACATGGTTCGGTTTGGGTTGTGCCACTTCCTGGTCACTGCTCATGTGATCTTTGTTCAAATTAGTACCATTACCTGGGGGCAATATTTCACTTCCCTTATATGAGTCAACAGAAAGTTGTGAATTACTGTTACAGGTTGAATGGCAACCTGATCTTTCCTCACAGCAAAAAGCCTTGATTATGGTATGCAAGTTGATAGCATGTGCTGTTGAAAGCTAAACAGGCATGGTGTCTTCTTGCGTCTTGGCTGGTATCTTTTGCGTTGTGCCTTGGTGACCAAAGTATTTGTTATACAGATTTTGACGATAGACATCCATCAATGGGCGTCAATCTCAGGGGTCCTCAAACTCTAAATACGAGTGTGTTTCAATAAGTTACCAGCCTGACCTATTTCTAACTGACGGATACAGTCAAGGTTTTCACAGTTTGTTTGGTAACCATATTAAGACTCTTTTACAAAGTTTATGCATTATGTGTTAGTTAGTTGATAATTTATCGTGACTTCAAGCATGGTCAGTGAGCCAAATAATTTTCTTTGGTCGAATAAGGTTGTAACGTAAATTTTACTATTTGATAAATATAATTAGTTTGAAAAATGAAGTGTGAGTATATAATATATTGATGGAATGGAACATTTGTCATCTACATGACGGTATAAAAATGAAAAAATTGCGTAATTTAATACTTAAGTGACCCATGGTTAAGGACGATGGAGCATAACTATTTTCAGACATGATGCAAGCTCTCAGATAGTTAAACTTTTAACAAATGTTTATCTAATATATCAATTAATATACAAATATAATTATAAATATTTTTTTTGTCAAAATAGCAAGGACAAAAACTGCCTGAATTATCAAATTTTCCAAATTGAAGTTCTATTTTTACTAAGGAATAACATCACTACTAATTTTGAACACTGCGATTTTTTTCAAAGGCAACACATTTTAATCTTATTTTTAAAGAGAAAATACATTCTATTGGCCTCCATTATAGCTTTATTTCTAGTAAGCATCTCGCAATTTGTCTTTTGAAAATGGCTCTTAAACATAGTAGTGTTGCATATTTCTAAGTTGTTTTAGCACACTTTCAAATGCAGTTATATTTTTATTCAAATCATTAGATAATATATTTTTCAAACATAGGGTTGAAGAGTATCTTGATAGAGATGTTTTTTTAAAAAAGAAAAGGCGATCTATCTTGATTGGAAACATGGTAGGCTGGTTACCTATTGAATGACCCTTATATACCAAATTTGATCCACGGCAAAATCTGTTTAACAAATACTTTGGTTATCAAAGCACAACACAATGGGTAACAGTCAAGTCGCCCGTAGTCACCATGCCTTCAACATCACATGATGTTAACTTAAACCATATTGAGGCTGAAAATATTTTGCTGTGTGGAAAGATTAGGATATTATCTCTAGCCATTCAGCCTGTAACAGTGGTTCACAACTTTTACTTGATTTGTATAGCGGAGGTGTAATATTGTCCCCAGGTACTGGTACTGCATGGAAAAAAATAACATGAGCAATGACCACGAAGTGGCACAACCCAAACCAAACCCTGTCCTTAAGGCTCATATTATGAAATAATTTAATATATTACAAAATTCAAGATTTCACTTAAAGCTGCATAATCTGTAACTTTTGATATTTTCATTTGAAAAATAATGTTTCTATTTTTCAAGAACACAGTAAAAATACTAAAATTCAGGTATACATTTTACCTTTTTCGTAATAATTAACAACTTATTAGTGCCAAAACAACAGCATTTATGTTAAAAACTAACTGTCTAGAATTATTGGAGGGACGCAAATAATTACAAACAAGAGAAAATACACCTGTTTTTATAAGATAATTCATTTTTTCATGCAGTTTTCAACTGTAGAAATAAGATTTATTGTGACAACATAACTTTATTCTAATTTTGCAAATGATTTAAAAAGAAAATATTTTTTTTTCGAAAAATAATCATAGTTACAGAGTATGCAGCTTTAAAGAATGGATAGGCTCTTTTGTCATCTAAATGATAGCTGATCTAGACATACATTTTAGCTTAGTTTTTGTATCTATATCCCCTAAGAAACAGTATGAACCCTGTTTCTACAGTGTATGGTCTGGATCTAGACTGTTTACCTATGCTCAATATCAGTTAATCAACTGACAGATAAGTTTATTTTGACCTGAATGCAATTTGGAGGTGATTTATGCTCTCAGTTGAGACCAAAGGCTAATATATATGTTGATTTATAGCAACTTTCTAGAATTATGACCTGTTATCAATGTTAGCCACTAAAATTTATGACCTGTCATCAAAGACAGCCACTTTAAAACTAATCTGTTGACAAAGGCAGCCATTTTTCATCTACCTGTCATCTTTGATGGGCTCCAGTAACTTAATTAAACCAAACTGCGGCTTCAAATTGTGCAGAAATATAGCTGAATGATAGTGGTTTTATAGTACATAAATGCAGACAGCAGACTTTGAAAGAGAGACGCACAACCTGAACAGATAACCGTTTTTGTGACTTTTCTCGGGAAACCTCTGAAATGATGATCAAGTGTGGCTTTATTTGTGAGTGATATAATGTCAGCTTGTTTCTGTATGATCTCTCAACACTAACAAGTGTAAGCATCTACCACAGAGTATCAGAGGGCTTCTCTTACAATTTTGCCGACCGAAAATTATAACCTACCCTTCATGGAACATAAAATCCCGTATCTGTCATCATTGTTAGTAATTTGTCATCAAAGCAGCCGGTTGTACGGTAACAAACTAATTTCATGGAACCAGATGGTCGATACAAAACCATTGTTCGCTTCGAGTACCAAGGCAATCTACAAAGTAAACAGTACATCCTAATTAAACCCGATCCAAATTGATAGAATAGAACAAGCCTCCTAGACTCAGACCTCAAGTCCGAATCCCAGACCCCAAAGGTTAGCATGCGCACTATGTTACAGTACCCTTGGCTTGCGAAGATGAAGAAACTGATGCTACAACTCGGAACAAATGGCAAGTAAAGTGGCTTCACAGAGTAAAGTCAAGGAAACGCCCTAGCGTCACCATGCAAAATGGTCCCAAGTTCGCACATTGGTGTTAATCAATATTAAATAGAGGATCTTACATGGGTGCTCATGTTTTATTGAATTTATTAAACGAGTTGGGGAAAAGAGATAAAATGCGAGGCTTGCCGAGCATTTTATCTCTTTCGCAACGAGTTTAATAAATTTAATAATACAGGAGCACGAATGTTAGATACTATTTATCATATGACATTAACATTACTTTGAAATCTCATTTCTGCCGTAAAAACGTTATAATTTTGTCATTATGTACGCAACGTTGTTATAGACGTCATAACGTTTCCCGAAAATCTATAAACCACTAGTGGTTTATCGATTTTATTGCATGGCGTTATTTCACTCCCAGACGCGACGTCATATGATAACTCGGGTTTGTTGCATAATTTATTACCAGTACACGAAATTTTGGTACTTACCGCATATGCGCTCTGGACTACTGTAAATTTGGAAATTTTCACGAAAATTATATTTTCGCGAATAGCGTAAGAAGGCATATATTTGCCACATTGTAAATATGCGAGTAGGGCCTGTTTTACCTACATAAGTAAACGCCATTTCGCGAGGGTTGTATTTTCGCGTCTGCGATGTTTCGCGAAAAAAAAACTCGCGAAAATTTTCGAATTTACTGTATTTAAATTTCAAAAGATTTTGTCATTTTAGAGCCCTATTTTTAACAACGATCTTTGTTTTATACAGTAAAACCTGTCTTAAGTGGCCATTCAAAAAGAAGACCGAAATTGGTGTTCAAGACCAATTACTTAGTATCGCTTAATGCAGGTCAAAAGTATTGCAGAAAGCTCCAAGAGAGCATTCTGAAATACTTTCGACCTTCATTAAGCTATCACTTGTTGTTAAGACCTTTGTTTTGTCTATTTTTGAGTGGCCGTTTAAGACAGGTTTTACTGTATATTATTTGAATTAGTTTTCATGTAATATTTTATTTAGATGACAGCCTTCTGAATGCTCCGGATTGGTTCCTTTCATCGCTTTCTGTGCGCCACTTTCAAGATGGCCGAAGCTTACGCTTCAGGGACTCACTCTGTTGCCTTTATAACTGTCCCGGATGTGGAGGTTGCAAAGAAGATTGCACAGTGAGAACCATTATTTTTCTGTTTCAATGAAAGCAACCATGCGGGCAAGCGTGTGAGTTTCTGTACTTTTTGTATCCGTGAGCAAGGATGACTCACGTGGGTCTGCGCATATCATACGCATCAAACCGATGATTTCCCCACCAAGAATGGAATGCGATACCTCAGAATTCGGTTAGTGAGATTATCGGTTCGATGCATTGGAGATGTACGGAGGTCACACATCTTTTTGAACACTGTGATATTGAAAACTGACCCCTGTCTTGTTTTGAGACATAATGTGATGGCATTTAAGAATGAACTGCCTATCTGTACAACTCTATAAACGAATTTGTGAAATTCTTAGTAGTATTAATAAAAATTTCAAAATATTAACTGGCACGTTTCTTTTTTGTCGGGTATAGTTTAATTCAATACCAAACCCGCTTTAAAACTAGAACCATTCACTACAAGGAGTTTTAGGCCAGCATTTGTTTTATTAGTTGATTAACGAACCTCCTACTGTAATTTTCCGGAAAGAAGAAAAAATAATAATTTCTAAAATTATTTGTTTATATTTTATCCACCGACTCTAAATATTATTTGTTTCGTTGAAATAAAATAATATATTTTTGAGGTTCTGTCTGTGTATTTTTGAGAGTGACACTGTTAAAACTGATTGTCCTGTCCAGATTTTTAGGAAAATGATAAAATATTTAAAGATTTAATACAGACTGTTGGTTTACCTTACGAGATATTAAAAAAAAACCTCTACAAATGACCGGTTAACTGGTCATTTTCAGAGCTTTTTAGCTCACCTAAGCCGAAGGCTCTCAGTGAGTTTATAGTATGGGACTCGAGCTGGCGTCCGTCCGTGCGTCCGTCCGTTCAAACTTTTAAACATGAATATCTCTGAGACCAGCTGTCCTACCAAGATCAAATTTCATCTGGAGCATTATTGGGGTGGGGGATTGACTACATTAGGTTTGGGGCAAGATCGGATCAGAACTCTGGTTTCCATGGCAACAGATACATTTTTGTAGCTCCCATAGGATTATAATGGGGAAATCTTGTGACCACTCTAGCTCCTTTATTTTTGATTGGTTCTTCTTTATTCTTGCAGGTAACGAGGACAATCATAAAATCTCGAATTGATTTGAAATTCGGTAAGATCGGACTGGGGACTTGTGAGTTAGCTGCCCTTGAGCGTCTGGAATAATCCCTATAGACTTATAATGGGAGAACTGTTGTGGCCACTCTAGTACCTTCATTTTGGATAGATCTTTTTTATTCTTGCAGGTAACAAGACCAACTATAAAAGCTGAGATGAGTTTGAATTTCGGCAAGATTCCTTCGCTGACTTCGGAGTTATCTGCCCTTGAGCGTCTGGAAAATCAATGAATTATGTTGTGACCACTCTAGCGCCTTCATTTTTGATCGGATCTTCTTCATTCTTGCAGGCAACAAGGAAACCTATAATATCTCGGATGGGTTCGGAATTCTGCAGGATCCGACTAGGGACTTATCAGTTACATGCCCTTGAGCGTTTGTAAAAATCCCCATAGACTTATAATGGGAGAAATGTTGTGACCACTCTTGTGCATTCAATTTTGAATGGATCTTCTTTATTCTTGCAGACAAGAAGGACAACTATTAAAGCTCAGATGAGTTTGAATTTTGTCAAGATCCCATCGCTTATCATAGAGTAAGCTCCTCTTGAGCATCTTATAAATTGATAGATAATGTTGTGACCACTCTCGTGTGTACATTCTTGATTTGATCTTCTTCATTCTTTCTTGTAACAAGGACAAGGATGAGTTTGAAATTCAGCATGATCTGACCAGGGACTTATGAGTTACATTGTAGCTGCCCATGAGCATCTTGAAAATCCCCATAGACTTATAATGGGAGAAATATTGTTACCACTCCAGTGCCTTCACTTTTGATTGGAACTTCTTCATTCTTGCAGGCAATATGGACACCCATTAATTCTCGGATGGATTTGAAATTTGGCCAGATGGGTCATTGGACTGTGGAGTTTGCTGCCCTTGAGCGTCTGGAAAATCTCCATAGACTGGTTATGGGAGAAATGTTGTGACAACTCTAGTGATTTCAATTTTGAACGGATCTTCTTTATTCTTGCAGACACGAATGACAACTATTAAAGCTTGGATGAGTTAAAATTTCGTCAAGATCCCATCATCCATTATGGAGTTAGCTCCCCGTGAGCATCTTAAAAACTGATGGATAATGTTGTGACTGCTCTAGTGCCCTCACTTTTGATTGGATCTTCTTCATTCTTTCAAATAACAAGGGCAACCATAAAAATTTAGATGAGTTTGTACCTTAAGTAGAACCACTCTCAGACTTTTGATTTAACTTCCCATGAGCATCATAAAAAATCTGCATAGACATACAATGGGAGATTTTTTATAACCACTCTAGCATTTTCATTTTTTAATTGATCTTCCTCAATTTTGCAGGTATCAAGGACACCCATAAAAGCTTGAATGAGTTAGAATATCCGCCACACCCTACCACCAATTACAGAGTTAGCTGCACTTGAGCTTCTAAAATATAGCTGCTTCATTTTCATTTGATTTTTTAATCCTTTTAGGTTATCAAGACATATTTAAGTATAGATCGGTCAGATCCCATCACTGACTACAGAGTTAGCTGCCCTCGAGCATCTGAAAATATACTTTCACCTTTTTATTCAGTTCTTTTTAGTACTTGCAGATAGCCAGGACTGGCATAATATATTATGTTTTTCAATTAGTTCATGGTCACTGTTTCAGGTTCAGAGTTACCTGCCTTTGAACATCATAAATTAATGTATCTCCAAACATTATGCTGGCGAGCGATCGTTGCCCATTTGGCTACTTGTTTTTTTTATTTCTTTTCGTTCCCTCGTCCCTTAAATCTGAAAAAAAATCCGTAAATCAACTAATTAAAAAATCTGGCCTTGATGGGCATTAATATAGTCGAATAAGTTGTGTGTCTATTGCCGATAGTTTGTTTGATTTGTTGATTGATTTGTTTTATTGATTGATTGATTTATTTATTTATTTATTTATTTATTTATTTATTGATTGATTTATTGATTTATCGGTCGATTGATTGATTAAATGAGTGATCGACTGATTGATCGATCGTCGATTGAATGATTGATTGATTGATGATTGATTGATATTGTTGTTTACAGTGGGGCTGTAGAGAATAAATTGGCATCCAGCGTCAACATAATACCTTCAGTAACGTCAGTGTAAGTACATGAAGTTCATTTATTCTGTTTCCGTATGATAATTGGCATGTGCGGATCCAGAGGGGGGACAGGGGGTCCGGACCCCCCCTGAAAAATCACAAAAATAAAAGGTTTCTTAGCAATACTGATCCGGATCCCCTGAAAATTCACAAAGCTACCTAGCCAGCATTCAATATTGGGCCATCATCGGTCCGCTAGCGAAACGCCATTTAAATGGCGTTTCGCTGGCGAGCCGATGATGGCCAGATTTTAGTGGTATTTGGATCCACACATCAACTAATCAAAGTTGCACCCCTCTGCAAAAAACTTTCTGGATCCGCGCATGGTTGGGCTGCAAGGCGAGAAAACCTGTCTGCGGGGATGTGCAAAAGAAAGGCACAGGCCAGCATATGCGTCCACGCATTATGATCAGCACCCTTGTTATTCCCGTTTTGTAAAGTTTCATATCTAAACATGCAATAGGCGGAATTGCAATTTTCTAGTCTCTGTAGTTAAATCTCGCCTTGCAGCCTGGGCAGGTGTTGTCGAGCCAAGGCCCAACATATGATTGCTGTGGTGAGACATTAGTTATCAGCTAGTATTAAAACTAGTAATAACTTTTCTAGCCAACACACATGATATTTTTTTACATTTATCGCATGGCGTCGCGTCTTGGAGTGATACAATGCCATGCAATAAAATCGATAAACCACTAGTGGTTTACAGATTTCGTAACGTTACGTTATGACGTCCATTATAACGTTGCGTAAAAGATAACAAAATCTTGACGTTTTCACGCCAAAATGCGATTTTTGATTAATTTTTATGTCATGTGATAAATAGAATCTAACATTCGTGCTCCTGTATGATTAAATTTATTAAACTCGTTGCGAAAAAGCGATAAAATGCTCGGCAAGCCTCGCATGTTATCGCTTTTCCCCCGACTCGTTTATTAAATTTAATATAACATGGGCACTCGTGTGAGGTCTTCTATGTACATATCTCAGGCGCAAAAGTCTCGTTTAAAATCGTATCTAAGTGTCAAGAGATCTAAAGTTCGGTCTAAGTCTTCATATACGTCCATACTTCGTGTATGCGAGCAGCCAAGGCTCAGACGAGTCAGTAACGTGCCTGACTACAGATGCGTGTTTGACTGCAGATCCAGGGGTCGGAAGTTCGATCACGGCACGGTCCCATACTTTTGTGGAGATTGTCAGGACGGTCAGTTCATCTAACCACACTGTTTTCCTTGGCAAGCTTGACAGTGCTTCGTGCAGATACCTTCGCTTGTACTGAAAGCAACCCTTCTTGAATCAACGGAAGAGAGGAGAATGGCCGTAGAAATTATTTCATGATCACTCTCCACGAGAGTATGGGACCGGGCTGGGATCGAGCTCCCGACCCATTGATATGCAGTCAGATACGCATCTGCAGTCAGACACGTTACCCACTGTGATACACAGCCCGGTAAACAGTAAAGACATCTAACCCTAGGCTATTATGTGCCGATACATTATTTAGACACCAAGCCTGTGTGCGCAGGCCCATTTAAAGAATGATCATGATTTAATGAAAAAAGATTACATTGTCTTATGAATTAAGTCATTTTTATTCCACAGTTATTTCTGGGAAGGTAAAGTTCATGAAAATCCGGAACTATTTTTGGTAAGTTAAAAATTAACTTAACCTCCTGGGTAATTTTTCATGCTTTTTGTCGTCTGCTGCTTAATTATTCAAATTAACTTTTTAGGAATGTTCATTCAGGAGTACCATCAGAGTGTCAAATGGTACGGGCACAGACCAGGCCCGACAGAACTAGGCCCAAATTGTTTGCAAAGGTTGTCAACACACATCACTGATTATACAAAGAATTAATCAGTCAATGTCCGTCGTCGTTGCTGCAAATGCAGTAAGCTCATTAACCACATGGCAAAATCCAACCAAGCTTCACAGGCATAACAAGTAGTTAACCAAATACAGAAACAGCTCAACGAGTTTTATCGGTCAAAAAAAATGTATCCCCACTTTTCAAAAGCTAGCTTTCTTTATGGCGGCTCAGTGGTAGACTGCATGTCTATGGATCGAAGGGTTGAGGTTCGAGCTTCACCAGCGTCGCTGCAGTGTGTCCTTGAGCAAGACACATTGATACTTGCTACTGGTTTAACTCAGGAAGACCCGTCCTGACATAACTGAAAGTTGTCGACTGGGATATGAAGGATCAAATCAAATCTACATTTTATAATGTCTATATAGCCATAGAGAAGATGCCTTTTCAACTAAGTGATAATGATATGTGTGCTTGTATATACTAGTCAAAAGTTCTAACCAGCCACGTGTGTTTTTACCGATTTTCTGAACAGCTATAAGCACTAAATCAATTTCATTTGCATTACCGAATAGGCCAGCCTATCAGTAAACGATACCAGAAAACGGCTGAGCAAAGATAATTAAATTGTATCCTGGAAGCTTTGTCAAATAATGTTACCCTCAATTTCAAAATTCACAATAATTTGCATTGAATTTTGGCCAATAGCAACGAGTCTAATGCGGGGTCTAATGCAGATGGAGTGTTCATTTTAGCACTTTAGTGTTCAATATGAGTTTGGCCTTTGAAATGAAAACGTTTTGCGTGTGAAAGGGGGTTATTTCAGAAAATCATGACTCACAATTTGTGCCAAAATGTGAATTTTAAAAATGGGAGTACCACTATTCAAATTGGCCTCCTGCATGTGCTGTTGAACATTTTGTCAATGTCTTACTGTCTAATGTACATGATATTTCTGGCTATTTCGAGATGCAAAAAGAGTAGTCATATCATCATACGTTTTGAAGAAAATTGATAAAATGCAGGTGACCGGTTAGAACTTATGGCTATTATAGATCCATATACGCAAAAATCTCTCAACATGTCCATGAGGACGTATACAGCAAAGCTAGAAGTCTAATGTTTGGTCTTTGCCTTTAGCTATATCCCTACTTCGCGTAGGTTTGCGGCAAAGGCTCTGGCGAGTCTGCGCATATGCGCAGGCTCGCCTTAGCCTTTTCTGCTCGCTGATGCAATAAGTACCAAAATCTCGCGCACCAAATTCCCGTTAAAAGCGAGCCAGCAAAACGCCATTTTCCAACATTGAATACTGGCTAGGTAGCTTTGTAATTTTCCAGGTGATCCGAACCACTATTGCTTGGAAACCCTATAGATTTGTGATATATCAGGGGGGGGGGCAGGTAGCCCCACCACCACCAACATCTTGATCCGCACATGCATGGGTTTGAGTGGGACCCGTCATAATCACCATTTGCAGGTTGACTGATATATATTCATAGACACCAGCAGGGCTCTAGACAAGAGTGCGTAATTAAAAGTATTAACTTGCTAATTTTTCAACCAAACATATTACAATTTCATGCTTAAAGGCGTTGTTTATCTTGACCTATGCACCTGTTTTTAACATTCAACAATTATTTTAAGAACGTTGTGATACCATTACAGGTGGTCAAAACAACAACAGAAATGGTACCAGCACTCTCAAAATATGTAAGGTATGTATCTCAGAGTCAGTAACTAAATATCATGAGACGCTTTTCTATTTCTTTCTCTTTCTCTTCTCATTTAAGCTCATAGGCACTTTAATGTCTCTTTTAATGCACTTGATTTATGTAACACGACATCTGATTGGATAACGTCAAATTTGCGACAGTATATCGCAGTATATCGGAAACAGTTTGACGCCATGAATTATGTCAAATTCCGTGCGACTTTATGCGGCTTGTAACGCACCAGTTTGAGACGAAACTAGGATGGGGATAACCACATTCAAATTTTTCATTTGGGGAGGTATATCGTCTGATATATACGTTCGGAAATCACGTTTTACGGCTCCGCTCGCGCTTCGCCGTAAGACTAAATTTCCGACCGTATATACGACGATATACCTCCCCAATACAGTTATCCCCTTTTAAAGCGTTTGGCACCTACAAAACTTTCGATCTTATGTAGGAACTGAGCATGCATAATAAATGGAAATATGCATGATTAAATCAAATTGTGATGGCGATAAAGGTAAGAATTAGTCTAAAATTGAAGACCATAAATCTATTTGAAAAATATTTAAGGACATGCCTCCAGATAAGAGGGCGTAATTGATTTTTTATTTCTCAACCAAAACATATGTTGTGTGCACTCAAAAGAACCGCCTCAATGAGACGGTTCTTTTGAGCACCCAAATCATATGTTTAAATTGAATGGTATGAAATTAATTACAAATTTACGCTGAAAATTTTTGCTTAACTACACCAAATTTTTGCTTATCTAGACCTATGTTTAAGGAGCTTCCAGAGCAAATCGCAAAGCTATTTTTTGGGAATCAACCATACTCACTAATTAAGAATGATTTTTAAAAATTAAACTGATTTAGCAGAGTTATTCAATGACTATTTTGTTAAAGTGGCCTGAAATCTGACGGAGTAAGATACATGGTCAGACAATGAAAAACTCATCCTTTTGAAAGTTCCGACAACATTGCATTGACAAAAGTTAAAAAGTAATTATCACGTTTAAATGTAAATAAATCAACAGTTTTTTTGCCCCTAGTCTCAATTTTTAAAAGCATAATTACTGGTGAGATTCCGTGTTCACGGAAGGAAGCTAAAGTAAAGAAAGAAAAACGACAAAGATCAGGAAACTGTACAATCAAGTACCACACCTGACCCAGGTTACCACATGGGAAAGTAACAAAAATACAATAAACATCACCAACAAGAGCAAAGAGGTCAGCCCTTTCCCAGCAGGCGACCACACAAGGCAGCAATTAACAGACGCGAAAGCATGAGAAACACAAGACACAAAAACACAAATTATCCATAAAAGAAGTAACGCCGTGGAACGGTCAGTAAACATATTTTACTGGAGGGCTTAAACCGGTTTCACGGCGCCAACCTCAACCTAGTTCAGATGTTGACCAAGGTCATTTTTCAAACCCAGTGCTAAAGATGACAAAATAACTATAGATCAATATATTTCATTCTCCCTACAGTTTCAAGGTTAATGGAAAAATGGATTGAAAGTCAATTTTGAAAATACTTAAACGAGAATGATTTGCGTCATCTTTCAAATCCAGCAAGTGTTGCTTGTGGTGCTCCCCAAGGTTCTATTTTAAGCTCTATAATACAAATGTATTGTTTATCTTTATAAATGACTTGCCACTAGCACTCAAGAATTTTGTTATTGCAAATATGCCAATGATACTATGTTCTATGGCATTCAGTCTAACAGATGTCAACTACATTTCTTGCAAACTGGAAAAGGATATCTGAGATTTTACCCTGCGATAGAAAATCTTATCTTATCCATGATATCTTATCCAGGATATAAAATAACATCATCGTGTGGAATTGCATCTTAGCGTATTCAGGGACTTCTGGAAGCTTATTTTAAAATATATATATAAAAACCGTGATGAGCAAGAAAAAGAATCCATTATTCGTGTGAGGGTAGGATAGAAAAATCCGTCCCTCGGGATCACCGTTTGTCATCACGCAGCAAGCCTCGTGATGCCATACAGTGATCATCGGGATGGATTGTTCTATCCTACCCTTACACTCAAAATAGCTTATTTTAAAATAAATAAATAAATAAAACAGTGGTGAACAAGAAAAAAGAATCCATTATTCGTGTGAGGGTATTATAGAAAAATCTGTCCCGCGGGATCACCGTTTGTCATCACTCAGCAAGCCTCATGATGCCAAACGATGATCCTCGGGATGGATTTTTCTATCCTACCCTCACACTCGGGAAAGATTCTTGTAATATAGATTTTGAGTCACTGTGGGAACGTGTTTTCTTTTTCCAGAGAGAATCATCCATATATCTGCCCTCAAGTTATAAGCATGAAGGTAAGTCAACATCTAGTTACTACAAACCAAACCTATTGATAAAACATAGTATTAGCTTATTTGTCAGTCTTTGTTCCAACTTTGTTTTATGATGTTAGGATGCCCTTCAGACCATAAATACGAATAGACCCATGTTGGCTACTTTACATTTCCGAAACTACATCCGATGTCTGTTAACAATTTCTTCAAAAATCTTTTTTTTCTAAATTCTACTGAAGACACTCAGGGTTGATCGTGTTATGTTGGCTTGAAACCTCTAGTCCTTCGGAAGTATAGGTCTTTCTCACTTTATGATATAATGGAATTTAACTTCGGAGACAAGGATGTATTTCGATAATTAACGCTTAAAGCGCCACCTATAATTTGCAGCAGACGACAATTTCAAGTTTTGCTGCTTTTTCAAAAATAACAAATAAGGCTTGATATTTCATGAGAATCGTCTGCTGGCAAACGATTCTCATGAAATAACATTCCTTATTTCTTTCAAAAATAAGGAAAGATGTCACAAGATTTGTCATCTGCTGCAGTCTTGATTGGTGCTTTAAGGGTTAAAACTGGGTATTTAAAGTGACCTGGGCCCAGAATTACAATGCCTCCTTAGAGTTATGATAAGACTTAAGTTAAGTATTGATTTTTTCAGGATGCGAAAAATAACGTTTAAAACTGATTAAAATCAAAATAGTTTTAATTTTTCTGAAGATCACAATGATATCTTTGACCACAAGTACCACATAGATCCATGCAATTTATTTAGCATTTAATATAGCATGTTAACATATCAATACTTAATTTAAGTCTTGCTTTACATTAAGGAGGCATTTTAATTCCGGACTCTGAAAGTTAAGCCAGCCTTACTAGTTTTAATCCACTTACGCCAGGCGTTCTCAGTATAAATGGATGAAGAATGTGGCATCTCAGCTGGGACTTTATTTTTTGCTATCATTAAAATCAATATTCAGCCATCCAAATGAATAATAAGGTTTGGTCAGAAACCTCTTTTAACCCTTGGTATTCGGGAAACCCCTAAACAAGTACTTTTGCAAACAGTAAAGACCCAGATGAAATAAGGCTGCGTTTCATTACGTTCTACAGGGTTTGTGAAGGTAAAGAAGATCCTCAGACACAAGAATATTTTTTTTTTGAAAATTGACAGTGGTAATCTAGTCTGGTACCCTGCCTCTCCGACTCTGTCTTTCGAGTCAGGCACAAGCGTGCAATGGGACTACACACTGTGTTGTTTAAAAATGGCCGCCTGCGTAACAACCCCTCGATTCACTACATGTTATTGTAAATATCTTTGCTCGTAAAGCCGGCAAAAGCTTGAAATTTCACAAAATCAATCTGCAAAATGTATTTATTTTTTAAATCCTAAAATAAAGCGAATTCGGCCAGTAAGCGTTATTTTAATGAGAATTCGTGGCAATTTTTGCCTTACCGAGATCGATAATGAATCAATAGAATCTAGAATTATCGTTCACGTGATGAAAACGGTGGTGGCCGCAGCTACCTGGCATTACCAAAAAGGCATATCTGATCTCAGGAACAAAGACTAAACTGGGGCCCAGTATCCCATTCGCAGATCCAGGGATTTTTTTTTTTTTTTGGTGGTGGGGGGGGGGGGGGGGGGTCCTTGCCCGGCTGCTGGAAAACAACTCTGACAACGTTTTTTTTCTTTTGTTTTACTCCTCAACTTATTTAAAGTTTTACAGAGGGTGTCCAATGGTTATTTCAAAGAAAACTATTATTTTCTAAGGTTTCAGATGGGGGGGGGGGGGGTCCAGCATTTTCCAGGAGGGGGGGGGGGGTCCAAATGCTATACATTTCTAAAGAAACCCATAAAATATGTGATTTTTCAGGAGGCTCCGGAGCCACTATCCAACCTCTGGACCCGCGAATGTATCCTTTTGCCCTAAATTTTGGACTGGGCAAAATTGGAGAAAATGCCCTCAGACCCAGTGGCTGCTAAATGTATTATCTACATTTTATGTTAAATTTTGAATTTTGCCAGTTTTGACCAAAGTCAAAACTGTTTGTTGATCTGTCTCAGAACCTGTAGCTCACACTCCAGCTGGAATTATGCCTTCGTCAAGATAATCATGCACGGAAGATGTCCTTCAGAGTGCCAACAGATGGTGACATCACCCTTTAGAATTTAGAGCCCCACAACATGCCTCAAGAATAAATTACATATCAACCAAGACTTATGTTTCAGATACTAAAAAGAATCATTTCAGTGGTTCAGTTCTTTTGGGCGCCCAAAACAAATGTTAAATCTGATGAAATAGAAAATCTCAATTTTATGCACATTTGTTTACCCCCTCTCCCTCCCACATGTCAGGATAGCAACTTCATATGTATTACACAATCTTACATTCCCAGCACTGCCCATTTTAATGCCAGACAGCAAATAAGCTACAAGAGAATGAAACACCAGCCTATAATCCCTTAATATAGCTACAAGGGAATGAAACATCAGCCTATAATCCCTTAACAATGTTAAGGGATTATAGGCTGATGTTTCATTCCCTTGTAGCTTATTTGCTGTCTGGCATTAAAATGGGCAGTGCTGGGAAAGGGTAGTTCACTACCACATACAAGATATTGTATTACAAATCTCCTATTTGCTCACTCACACTGATAAGCTAATTTCATTGGGGGTGAAATTTTCTCAAATAGTGATGAATTTAAAGATTTTAAATATTCATGGAGACCAGTAACTGAGGAATAGCCATTATTTCCAAGACAAGGTTTATTTATGTAAATAAAACAGAGCTCTCACTAGGATTTTGTAAACAGGAGTCCCAGAGCTCTCTTTGCCAAAAAGTGGTAGTTCCACCCCCAGGGGGGTGTACTCTTATTTTTTCCGCATACGTAGGCTCGGACCCAGGGTCTACAGTTCACCCCAAAATAATATCAGGAATATCAAGCACCCAAAAAAATATTTGAAATCTTAACAACCCCCAAAAATATCCCAATTCTGTACCCTTGACTTTAAAAAAACCCCTAAAATGCATAGAAATTACCCTTAAACTAGCCCAATTTTGTGATGACCCCCCAAAAGATATCCACAAAATCTTCATATCCAAAAAAATATTAATTTTTCTGAAAACCCAATAATTATTGAAATTCAGAATTTTGAACCCAAAAAATAGCCCAAGCCTACGTATGTGTGAAAATATCAGAGTACCCCCCCCCCCCCCCCAATGGGGTTCCACCATACAATAGCCTCCTTAAAAAAATAGGGATCCAGCACCAAAAAATAGGAGTTCAGGACTGCTAATCAGCAGTTAGTGAGAGCTCTGTAACAGATTTTAAACCCCAAAAGAAGATAGCATATTTAAGGATAAAAGAGAAATAGCAAGTAGATATTTGATAAATATATGGTAACTGAGTGATCACCAGCATGCATTATTAAAATTTCAAGACATATATAAGGCCCCCCAAAAAGTTAATAGTTTCTCAGGCCCTCCCTTATCTGTTTCAAATGCCCCTCAGGTGTCTTTTTTCAGACCCCCCCCCCCTATCCAGACCCTCTTTTATGCTTAAAATGAACAAAAAAGGATACCTCATTAGGGTTCTTTGTAAACTAGAAATCCATAAACACAGTAGACCCAGATGAAATGCTGCATTACTATTTTGTGGCTAACGAACAAATTCCAGAGATAGAAATACATCATTTCTTGGTAAATCCAACCTGTGAACCCTTAAAATATAACATGGATTATCCCATATTTGTTCATTAATCTGTATGGGGAAATCCACAAGAATACAAAGGGTTAATGCCCCTTCACTTGATATATCAAGGAACGTACATCTTAAAAGATGATTTTTGACTCAAACTCTACCCAGGGGTTAAGGAAGTGTACTCCAATTTCTTTTTTTTTTATGTAGGCTTGGACCCATCATCTACTGTTTACCCCCCAAAATATAACAGGAACATCAGGCATACCCCAAAAATATTTAACATATAGCACCCCCCAAAAAATATTCCAATTCTGAACTTTGACCTTAAGAAAAAGCCCTAAAAGTATATATATAATATAAATGACCCCCTCCCCCCCCCCAAAAAAAAAAAAAAGCCCAGTTGTGATGACCCCCCAAAAATGTCCACAATTTCGTCATACCCCAAAAATGTTCTTTTCTGAAAACCCCCAAAAATACTGTAATTCAAATGTCTGAACCCCAAAAATAGTCCCAGCCTAAGTTTACATGAAAATATTAAAGTCTAGCCTCCACTTTGTATAAAGACCAGTATTTCTTTGAATAAAAATCATGTTATAGTCTGGCATCAATTCACTGTTTAATTTTTATATTAAAATAATTGATACTTTTTTATTTGGTTCGATGCTTAACCTCCTAGTCAACTGCTATGGTCATGTCAGGATGCCAAATGAATTGAAATGACAGAAACTTATAACTGTTCATATAATTTGTGTTAAGGTTTCTCAATTTCTACTTAAACCAACTAAAATTTATTTTGAAACTCCAAAAGATTGGCATTGAGCCTATAACAGGCCTCCAGATTAGAGTGTGTTATGATTTTTTTCTCATTTCTCATTCAAATATATACTGTGAGTACTCAAAAGAACTGACTCAATGAAATGGCTCTTTTGAGCACCAAAAGCTCATATTCTAATGTTTAAACTATTAAATTAATAAAAAATAATTACAAAATTAAGTCAAACCATCAAAATCTAATCACCCCTCCTCCATACCAACAACAGGGATACTACTGGCCCATATAAAGATGGGCTTTATAAATGGGCCTGTTTCCCATTCAAATTTAATGGTTTAATGAGCCCTTTAGAAAATTTAATGGGCTGAAGAGTGAAGAGTCCATTATATGCACCTTACAGCAAAACAAGTGATATTTTTTAATAGCTTATCATATGGGGCCCACCAAAAATAATAAATTATTTATAGTTAACTGTAACAAGTCAAAAAATGGTTCTGGCCCATCCCAGCATTATCCCTGCAACAATGTTCCTACATTGTATGCAAGTTTGGTCAAAATCTGGAAATTTCAAACTGTGACACCTTTTGTGCTTCATGAATGCATATCAATATGTGTAGAAGAATAATTCAAGTCAAATAGGTTTGAATTATAACAAAATCTTAATTTTGAATTAGAGAGGTCAACTAACCCTAAAATTTGCATTTTAGAGGGTTTGGGAATCCTAGAATGTAATAGAATGTATTACATGTACATATACACAAAATGACAACAATTTCACACACAAAATATCAAAATTAAAATGTTAACCATTGTACTGCTGAAAATAAAATCATCTGTGCATACAGCTAAATTTTGACAAAACCAGTTCCTAATGGAAAATAGAGGATCCTGACCAGTTACCACACCGTTTCAAAACAGGATATACTGTATCTAGATTCAGCAGGACAAGGGTTCGTAGGATAGATGGCTGATTTTATCTTAACAAGAGCCCAGTTCTAGTATTAGACTCACTCTTTGCATTTTCTAAAAAAAAAAACCTCAATGACTAGATCAGAGTCAAACGGTTTGAATTAAGATCTGGCCTGATATTTTGTCAATCCCGATCTAGGTCCTCACTGTTTGCAAATAAGGATCACCAGACAACACTGACATTAAGGAAAGAGTTAACTGTGACAATGTTATTTCAGGATTGACATGACAACCACAAAATTAATTAATCACTTTACATTCTAATTAACCTTTTTTTTTTTAATTCTAAAACCTTTACCGAAACACAATGAAAATGTTTTGGTATATTAGTAAAAATGATCAAAATACTTTTTAAACTCATTATCACTTTCCGCCATATTTGCTTGGTCACAAGACCAACTTTCTGCCTTTTTAAAATGGTAATTTTACAAAAACTTAGAATTTTTCCAGTTAAATTATGAACACAGAGATTTACCTATATAAATATTTATTGCTACACTTTAATAGTTACATTTTAATTCTTCAGAATGTCAGGGTGGAAGTAGAGGGATATTCCATAATTTGTATTTTATATTGACAGCCCAAATGAAGGAAATAAGTACGTATAAAGCATTTTTCCAGCACATGAGACTGAAACTATAACCATCAGTTAATGCCTAAATCTTCCATAAAGTTGAAGTTTAACTATAATGCTCTAGAATTCTTTATGACAGCATAATGTCTAAGATGAAAACTGCTTTAAAGTAGAATGGTTACCAAAGCACTTGTCATTATCTCATCATTTGGTGAAACCTCTTAATGGTGGTATGTCACAGAGGAACAGAGCAGCAAAAGAAGCTATTTATATATAATAAGCAAATAGGAATCATGAAATAACCAATGAATGCTTAGTGTTTCCCCTAGGCCCTTTTAGAATGGCGCTGCGCCATGCCCTTTTCTTGTAGCGCCATGCCCCTTTTCCCGTGCGCCATGCCTTTTTTCTGACCGATCGCAGCCTTTTCTATAAAACAACAGTCTCTTTTCTAGCAT
This sequence comes from Loripinus fragilis, assembly GCA_964019695.1. Classification (NCBI taxonomy): domain Eukaryota; kingdom Metazoa; phylum Mollusca; class Bivalvia; order Lucinida; family Lucinidae; genus Loripinus; species Loripinus fragilis. The sequence goes on from OZ026515.1 coordinate 102,256,475, forward strand.
GAAAAGTCCATTTTCCTTTGTTACTACCGTAATCCGAGATACCAGAGCTATTTTCAGCAAACAGGTGACCTGATTACGTAAGATTATATAAGAAATTTGTTTCCTGTCTGGACAGTGCACATGCCTTTGACAGTGTCATCAAACAGATTTACCGATAGATTTACACAATTCAGTGCTCCAGCTAGGCTGTTTTACAAGGGCGCCAAACCCTAGCCTTACTTGTCTGGCGCCCTGCCCCTTTTCATAACACCCTGTCCTAAAATCAGCTATGTCCTTTATTTTATCTTCCCATATGGTCACAGAAGTTGTGTATTCAAATTGATGCTAATCGGTTCAGCGACTTTCTGTTCACACTGCAGTCAAAAGTCGGAAATCCCCCCCTGAGATCTCGTGGAGACCTGACCAGTTACATGTGAACTGCAATCGGTTTGATTTTTAGGGGAGAAATGGGAACTTTGCAATCAGCTTGCTTGGCAATTAGCCTTCCTTTTCCTCTTGTTTGTAATGTCCATTTTCACTTGTTAAACTCAATTTTTGGTTTTCGGCAACATCAAAGACATAAGGGCTCCAGATAAATAGACTTTCTTGTAGTTTAGAAATTAGAATGACATGAAGGTATTACAGCTCAAATCAAACAACTGGCACATATATAGGTTTTAACCATCTATTATAAAAGAGTATAAAAAGATACATTGTATAAAGTTATCTATAGATGTGTAATGGAATCTTCCAATCTTAGGCTTTTTATCCCTTTGAAATCAGGGGACACAGTTTGACATCTCCAAATACAAGATATTTAGACTAACAATTTTTAATCAACTAAATTTCTCTGATATGGAAAACATGTAACCAAAATAGTTGGGGGGGGGGGGGTGGAATAATATGCTAGAATTTGCGAGGAACAAGGACAGGGAACATTAAGATATTATTTTTGCTGGGTAACAGAAATCATATTTGGGTTTTTTGAAAAAAAGGACATCTTTTTTGGAGGATCTGGATTATTTTTTACAAATTGTTATAAACAGAAAACATAGAGGAGGGGGGACAAGCCAATTTAATTCAGGGGAACTAGGGAACAGACTACCAGCTTATTGTAGTAAACATTCAAAGTTAAGGGTTGCATGCAAAAATAAGCCTAAGCTAGTAAAGCTACCACACTTATCACAAGGTTAATGTGTCCTTTTTGATCACTCAGCGCGCGCTTAGAGTGCCCTTTTTGATTGCTCAGCGCGCGCTTAGAGTGCCCTTTTTGATCGCTCAGCGCGCGCTTAAAGTGCCCTTTTTATAAAGTTACCGTGCCCTTTTTTGTTCCTGGGGTAAACACTAATGCTGCTGCAGTACCTTAACTATTTTTTGAACAACTTAGTATGTTACCCATCCATTCCCTTTTCATTCATTTTTGAGCATTGCAAATGTTTATTTGAATATTCAATTTTTTTAATGAAATGTTTAATTTTCAACTGGGTATTTTTGTAAATTTTATCCCTATGTATTTGGGAAGCAAAAAAAAGTACTTTTGCAAACAGTGGAGACCCAGATGAAATGCTGAATTTCATCAGGGTCAGTAGACTGTTTGTGTAAGGTAAAGCAGATCCTCAGACAAAATAATACATTTTTTAAAATCATAACCTGACACCCCTAGATACATGTATTTACAATGGACTATACCAAGCTTATTATAAGAGTACATTAGTATACAAAGGATTAAAGCTTTTTAAGTGCGCTTTAATATGTTGCCAAAAACGGCCACTTAAAAGATATACGCAGGGGTCATTAAGACAAATGGGCGCTAAATGTAGGTCGAAAGTATTGCAGAATGCTCCCTGGGAGCATTTTGCAATACTTTTGACCTGCATTATTCAATGTCTTTTTTGAGTGGCCTCTTAAGACAGGTTTTACTGTATACAATTAAGTTTAATGGGTATCCAATTTGAGATATTTAGTTAAAAAAATAAGTTTCTGATCAACCGACCCATACTGGTAAATCAGGGTCAGGTAAGGGGAAACAAAAATATTTTAAAGGTTGGCCTAAGTAGGTATTACCTAAATATTGGCAAGAAGCAGCTTCTCAACTTCTGAACTCTGTCAAATTTCAGAAAATTTGATATGATTATCGGTTTAGACTACTTATTTCACAAATAGATACATACAGCAGGGGTGTGGAAATAGTAAAATTTTCTACTTGTCCAAGGACAAGTAAATAGCCAAAATGTAGTTGTCCATAGAAAATTTTACTTGTCCCAAAGAAAACAAGACAAATTCGACGAATTTATATCCCCCGACGAAGGGTTTTTTGAGAGAAACATGTAAATCACAAAACATAAATCCCATTTATCTAAGTCTTAGTTCACCTTCAGTATCATTCAGATCATAACAAACACCTGTCAAGTATGCTTTAGCGCTTAGTTTAATAAAAAATATACTTACATCTGCACAATTTCAATATCTGACCTTTAAACCCAACCCCAGAGGTCAAGGGTGTTTGTAAATTCAAAGCGTTACCTTGCATGTAGGTCTACACTTCTTCCACTTTCATTTGATATGCAACATGACCACTTTTAGAAAAGAAAAAGAAAACGACCTTTTGACCCCACCCCACGGGGTCGTTGGTGTGTGTAATGACAGCATATTTGCTTTCATGGTGCTCTGTGATCAATTCCCTTTAATTTGATATGCAACATGACTACTTTCAGAAAAAGATATAGTTTGACCTTTTGACCCCACCCCCTGGGTCGAGGGTGTGTCTGTGGGCAAAATATTTGCTACCATGTTGCTGCCAGCGTCGTCAGCTTTAATTTGATATGCAACATGACCATATTCTGAAAAAGTTTAATTTTGACCTCGGCCCCACCCCCTAAGTCCATCCAACAGGCTCGGACCCAGGCCTTCAAACTAAAATCCCGTTTGATATGTTTCATATCTATTGCTGCTCTGCCTGTATGCAAAATTTCAGCAAAAAATATTAACAATTGCCTTAGTTATTGCGAAATTTAAATATTTGACCTTTGACCCCTTAGGTGGGGTCAAAGGGGGTGGGGTAAAACTTTGACACTGCCATGCTTATCTACAGGCACTTGGCAATCATGGTCTAATAGTGAGAAGTTGTTAAGTATAATAGCTTTGATAAAATGTGAAGATCATCACACAAAAAAGCTAATATAGGTTTTGCCTTATAATTGCCTAAACTAAAACAAGGGCAATAACTCAAGTGTTAAGGGGTTGATTTTGACCAAACTTATTGGATGTTTGAGAGTCCATGGTACTTATCATTTGTACCAAGAATGAATCAAATCTGACCAATAGGTACTGAGATATGGTTCCGGACGGACGGACGGACGGACGGAATGGACGGACGGACGGACAGACGCACGGACGACGCCAAAACTATATCCCTCCGACTTCGTCGGGGGATAAAAATTAGCTTATACCGTACTGTGCTTAAACAATTTATTCTTTCAAAAACAGTATGAAACCAGATATATATCAACTCTTGCAAACAGCATGGATCCTGATCAGCTGGCTTCTCTTGTAAACAGTGTAGATCCAGATCAGCTGGCTTCTGAAGTGGCCAGCTGATCAGGATCCACAGTTTTCAGTGCAAGATGTGAGCTCGTAATAATTAATCAAAATATGAAATACAGAATTGTATTAACTTAATACATTTGTACTTGTCCACGGACAAGTAAATAGAAATTTTCAACTTGTCCTCAGGTCGGACAAGTCAGGCATGTTATTTCCACAGTCCTGCATACAGCAACTATTCAGTTTTAATTACAAGGCACCTAGTCCCCCGGTCAAAACCGTATTATCTGCTCTAAGCAGGGGTATCATCGGTGCCAACCGACTCATTGTAGCTAGGTTTAGTAATGTCTATTGATAGGATATTGTGAAGCCCAGTCCTGACTAAGTTTTCTCAGAAATTTAAAATATTCGCAATATTTTATCAAGGTGGATATTTTTTCTAAATCAATCTATAGTGAACTAATGGCTTAGTGGGGTTAAAGGCTGGCTAATAGGGAAATTTTGCCAGAACCCCCCTCTTCCCCCCCCCCCCCTCCAAGTTTGCTCATAAATTTAGATTAAATATTCACAGCATTTTTTTAAAATCTGTATCATTTGGTCGAACTATCTGCTACGTGCCGATAAAATGCCGGGTTCCTGTTAGTGCATTAATGGGATTTTCTCTGACCCCAAATTGCCCATCTACATGTACTCTAGGTTTGTTGTTTGTTTTTAGCCTAATTTTCTCTCAGAAATTTGGAATAATATACATGATCATACATGGAAAAATATCAAGATGTATATTTTCGAAATCTGTATCAGTTGGTTGAAATATAAGCTTAGTGCCGGTAGAATGCCGGGCTGCTGTAAGCGTCTAATGGTGATTTTGTCTGACCTTAAATTACCTTTCTACAAATTTTTTTCGACAGCGAGTAACCAAGTATTCTCGCGAAAAATAGAATAAATACTCACGGCAAAATATCAAGATAGATATTTTCTAAATCTCTATGAGTTGGTTGAAATATCGGCTTAATGCCTATATTTTGCCGGGTCACTGTCAATCGCTATGACGGATTTTATCTCTTTTCCACAGCCTACTATACAGGCTTGCTTGACAACGGGTATAAACCAAGTTTTCTCTCAGAAATTTAGAATAAATCTACTCACGGCAAATATCCAGATGAATATTTTCTAAATCTGTATGAGTTGGGTGAAACATCAGCTGAATGCCTACATTTTGCCGGGCCTCTGTCAATCGCAATCACGGATTTTGTCAGAGCTCCATATGCTTTGTACAGCGAGCAGCCATTTTGTTTTGGATCTGTGTAAGCGGCCATTTTACGGTTGGGTTCGGTGCACAATTAATCGGTCCCATTCAACTCCATGTAAAAAGGCAGAATTCGAGCATCTGCAAATTTTTCCAGGACATTGCTTGGACCTTTTTCTGTCTGTGAGTGGCAAGATCTGTCATTCACCTATCAAAAAAGTGAAAAGACAACCTACCTTGATAATCTCGTTTTCTCAGCATTCTCCGTTCTTTGGGGAACAGTCAAAAAATCCGGGCTGAAATCCGACCCGCGTCAGACGTTACCTGGGGAGTGCTCCGGGGAGTCTGTGACAAAATAGTCCACACAAAGATGCATTTTTCTGCATCAGCCTGACGAATATAGACCAATGTTGAATCACATGTACATTTAAAGTCGAATAAAGCACCCATTTACGCCATAAAGGGCCCAGAAACGGCAAGCGCTAAATTTCTAAAGGTACTATTTTCGTGGGCTACCAAACCGGAAGACTGTAATTGTGTACTAACACCTTCAAGAATCTGCAATTTTTCGAATTTTTAAATTTTGTCTCTGTGACATATCAAACTCATATAGTTAAGCAAATAATCGTCCAAAAAGACTAACTCAGTCACCAAAAAGCGATACAAATCCAGGATTTCATATGTGACCCCCCTCACAAGCTGACACATGCAAAAGTTCAATTATTCAAACTAGTCTGATGAAAAAGTTCATAGTTTCAATTATTTCAACGAATCTCAATAACCCAAAAGCAACAAGGAAAGTTTAGGCATCTGTAAGAGTCATTAAAGGATAATCTCACATAAACTTTAGTTACAAAATTTAAAAACTTAAGCTAAAAAATCAAATTTTAAAGTGATTTTAAGCAAAATCGCAAACAGTTTTGAATCACATTCAAATTTGCCCCCAAAACCAAGCTACGTTGCACCCAAGCATGCTGAAAACAGCAATTTATACCACTTACTTTGTGTCTGAAGTAGAGCAGCTTCACTGATGAGTGCCTGATGCTGGACGAAACACATCATTTCATTCTAATCATGATCTACACTGCTAGTTCTGAGTGTGAAATATTCCGTAATTTACATGCTACCAAAATGGTAAGAGTGGGAAAGATTTGAGACCTAGGTCTAGATTTAATGCCCATATCATAATGGAAATTGCTCATCCTCATTTTTTGATGAAACTATATCCCAAATTTGAAATTCCTGAAAAGACTGTAAGTAAAGATTACTCATTAGAACGGCCTCGTCGAACGAGAAATATCACAACCCGCTTAAGCACATAATACGAGTATCTGTGTGAAAGTGCTTCATTGGGGGTTAGGTAACTAAATGAGCTTTAATAACTGTGTTATATCATTATCTATGCGAGGCGGCTCTAATGAGTAGCTTCATAAACAATTTTGAGTGTGAGGCGACTCTAATGAGTACCAAACAATATTACTGCTTGCGTGGTCGAAATAAGAACAAAATTTGATCTCGGGTGAAGCTGGGGGGGGGGGGCTGCAGTTGATTTGTTTAGCTGGAAAAGTTTAAGTTTTTGTTCAAATTAGTACAGCCTCGACCGGGTGAGTTGAACAGCCAAATACAATTGAATTTTATTGGTCTAAGCAATGAGGCCAAGGAACCTGCTTGGGGGAATGGTCCCGACCAGTCCCTGCAGATCCTCATCATTATGCCTTTAAGTGCCATCTCTATGAGGCGGTTCTAATGAGTGTAAGTATCCTAAGAGTGTTTTAATAAATACCCATATGCTAAGTCATCATACTGGTACAGTTAAAGTGAGTAAGCACTCATAGCACATTTCAGTAGAAAAGGGAATACAATCACAAAAATCAACTTGCACAGCAGTGCTAGCCAGTCTGCAAAAACGGAGTATCACGGTCAGCCTGCTCGGATTGATTAGTCAAATCCTGGTCAAACCTGTTTGTGTATGGCCATTTAATTGCATTTTCTGGTATATAATGCAATTTGAGTCTTTCCTCGAGAGAACCAGGCTTTAAAAATGATTTTAAGAAAAAAATTAAAATTTAAACTAAAATTCAATAAAATTTTAAAATTTAAATTTAAATTTCTTCCAAAAATACTTTCAAATTATTTCTATTTTGATTCCTGATCTGTGTGCGAAATTTCATCTGAATTCATTGAAAAATGACTGTTTTACAAAGATTTTCGTTTTTTTCACCTTCTCTCTTATAGGGTTCGGTGCACAATTAATCGGTCCCATTCAACTCCATGTAAAAAGGCAGAATTCGAGCATCTGCAAATTTTTCCAGGACATTGCTTGGACCTTTTTCTGTCTGTGAGTGGCAAGATCTGTCATTCACCTATCAAAAAAGTGAAAAGACAACCTACCTTGATAATCTCGTTTTCTCAGCATTCTCCGTTCTTTGGGGAACAGTCAAAAAATCCGGGCTGAAATCCGACCCGCGTCAGACGTTACCTGGGGAGTGCTCCGGGGAGTCTGTGACAAAATAGTCCACACAAAGATGCATTTTTCTGCATCAGCCTGACGAATATAGACCAATGTTGAATCACATGTACATTTAAAGTCGAATAAAGCACCCATTTACGCCATAAAGGGCCCAGAAACGGCAAGCGCTAAATTTCTAAAGGTACTATTTTCGTGGGCTACCAAACCGGAAGACTGTAATTGTGTACTAACACCGGTTGTGCCAGACGTCTACTTTTCGTACACAAAGAGACGCCGGGTACCAGACTAAGTGGTAATCCAGATTACCTTAAATGGATTGGTGAAACTGTGTGTGGACTAAAATAAAGAAGTCTCTGAAGTACGGAATTCCTTTATATTCTTTATATACTTAGTATGTACATATCAAGGACAGAAAAGCAGGGAGGAAGTAAGCCCATGTTCATGCCATTTTAAATAGTCAGTATATATGCAAGGCTTTGTCAGAAACATGTCGTACTGCAGCTTGGTCACATTTATATAAATAGCACAAATTAGGGCTTCATGTGACCGATGCATGCGTAGAGCAATTCTCTGTTTGTTTTCCTATTTCCTACCCTGCTTAGAATGTAGGTGAACTAGTGGGGAGGGGTTCTCTATCAGTTTGATAGGAACAACCTTTCTGTGGTACTAACACATTGGCACATTGGTAGTATCACAATTTGTTGAACTATGCATGACTGCAGATCTCTTCCCACATATTCTGGCCAATATTGTTTACATACAGAAGGAGCACCTTTTGTTGCATACACCTTTGTTTATACACAATAAAATATGTTTAACCCTTAAAGCGCCAAGAAAAAAATGCATCTAAAAAGTCGTCTGCTGCAAATAATTGCCTAACTTTACTGACAAATTAAGTATAGAAGCAAACGGCGTGGACCCATAACAGACTGCTCCTATAAGAACAGTCTGATCTGGGTCCACAGTGTTTGCCATAGAGGCTTCTTAAACATTTCAACAGACGAGGAAAGCAGACGACTTTTGTTGTGATTGGCGCATTAAGGGTAAATCTAATACACCAGTGTTGAACAAAATATCCAGGGTATCATCTGCAAGAATGTTTGTAAGACTTTATAGACTGCTGCTTATACATTGTATATATGCATCAGTGACAAAACCAACATGCCCTGCCTTAAGTGCCTGGTTGAATACTGGTTTCCATCAGAGCCTTAAATGTGACAGGAAAAGCTATTATGCACTGTAGTCAGGCATTAAAGTTTGAAATATTCTCTTACAGGCCATTGATTAAGAATGTGTACCAAATACTTTTTCTTATTCCTCAGCCAAAACATAGCTTATGGGTACTCAAAAGAGCCGTCTCAATGAGACGGTTCTTTAGAGCACCCAAAACATATGTTAAAACTGATAGGTAAGAAAAAATTATCAATGTACGCTCAAAAAAATGTATATCTAAACCTATGCTCTTAGCAATCTGTTATGAGTACCAAAAACCTATGTTTTGGTTGAGAAATAAGAAGAACAATTACACACTCATATCTAGAGGCCTGAAAATTTTATCCAGTAGTTTCCTTCTTTCAGATTGACAATGGAAATCCAGATTACCTTAAATGGATTGGTGAAACTGTGAGTGGACTAAAATAGAGAAGTCTCTGAGGAACGGAATTCCTTTTCCAAGAGGGGCTGCAAGATGTTTTGTGCTTTAACCCTTTGTATTCGGGAAACCCCTTTCTTCCTTTACGTCTAAACCTCTGTAGAGGACATCGGACGGGGTTCGGTATGCAAATGTACAAAGAGGGTTAATTGAATAAAAGAGGTGAATAGATAAGATATAGTATACAAGTGATAGGGAGAGGTTTAGTATAGTTAAAAGGTAAAAGAACAGTTCATCTCTACTATCTTAACAGGAACTTTGGCAAAACAGTGAAGACACAGATGAAATGCCGCATAATGCGGCATTTCATCAGGGTCTACACTGTTTGCTAATACTAAAGCGATCCTTAGATAAAGAAGTTATAACACGTGACCCCTCTTTATAACAATGAACCATACCAATGATATTGTATCATACCAGGTGGAAGAATCCATCAGAATGTAAAGGGTTAGGAAGCACATTTAATTATACCAGAGTGTTTCCATTTAGCATGTTAAAAATGACTTTGTGAGTGCATTCCTTATTAAAATAAACGGTGCACCAAGCGATGACTTATTTTGTTTGATTTGATTCTTTACGTCCCAGTCAACAATTATTCAGTTATGTCGGGACGGGTCTTCCTGGGTTGAGCGTACTAAGCATGGATTAATGTGTCTTGCTCAAGGACACTTCGCAGCGACGCCGGTGAGGCTCGAACCCGCGGCCCTTCAGTCTCGAGTCAAGCATGCTAACACTGGGCCACTGTGCTCCCAGCGATGACTTATAACAGCCTTGATAGCTGCCAGTTTGACGAGACTTACGGCTGTCTGTTTACAGATTCTATAAGACCATCCGACTACCTAGTAACTTTATACTTTTCATAGTCTACACTGTGGTCATACAACTACGGCAATTTGGGTTTCGTAACTTATTCCGGTGTTAAGGTAACTTTCTCATTATGTTCAATTTCTTCATTAAATCACAGATAAACGCCCCAAAATGCTCGTTTCCGATTTACTTTTTTCGTCTAATTCACATTGTATCTTTTAGCTTAAAACTATATCAAAAACTTTAACATTTGATGTCTAGGCATGAAATAGCTAATTACGGTTTTGTCATCGTGGATAATTAATGACAAAACCGTATAATTATGACTAAACCGTACTTGACTTTTTTTAATATAGCTCATGATAAAAACACATTTAAAAAATTATCTCTGTTTCGGCTAAAAAATACAGAGGTTGTTAACTAGACATTGCAATCTCGAAGCAAACATATTCGAAAGTTCTCTTTTTTGTCAGCCTTTATTTGAAGGTAATTTTACTATAACACCGGAGTGGGTGACGAACCCCAAATTACCGTAGTAGTTTGACTACAGTGAGTCTAGTCCTTTGGGCTTATTGGGTTCAAGTATTTGAAAGCAGATTCTCAGCTTAAAATCCTTTGTGAACTGGAAACTCCATAAACGGATATATTTGCTGTGAAGACACAGATGTACGTCAGGATTTGCACTGATTACTCAAAAGGATATTCAGAGAAAGAAATATGTTTATTATTATATAATTTATAAGCTTTGACCCCTCAATATATAAAATGGACCATTCTTTGGTAACTGTTTCAAGTTAATGCAAAAGGTCCACTGGGCTACAAAGGGCTAAGTAGGTGATAGTGTGTGAGAGTTGTTGAACTTAACCCATATACGCCCAGCGTCCTTTTTGTGGGACATAGGCAAACAGTGCAGATCCAGATCAGACGCCGCAGAACGCGGCATCTGATCAGGTTCTCCACTGTTTGCTTACAGAAAGCTCTAATAAATTATTAATAAAAATAAAAAATACCACCCAACAACCAATAAACGGGAAATAGACTGGTCCTGTTGATAAGAGAGGCAATTCCATTAGGCAAAAATGGGTTAAAATCAAGTTTCCTAAACAGGCTCAATAAAATAAACTCTTCGTGATTAATATGTTATTTTCTAATTCATTGACGTTGTGCATTATAAGGTTAAAATTTGATTTTAAATTTAACGAGTACAAACGTAAGACTCAACATGTTATTCAAACTAAATTAAGCAACACAAATTTATGTATATTGTGAGCTTCCCGTAAGCTTTAGTCGGGGCAATATATGGATTCTTGTAGTAGTGGAAGGTATTCTCTCTATGTGTTATCAGTAATTAATAGCAACTACATTGAACTTATACACTGACCCAAAATGAAAACTTTACATAGTATTCAAAAGTATATATTTTGATGATAAATTGAGTTTCGGGGTTACTTTTTTCGGTCATCGAATTTTCAATGTCTTATCGATGTCTCTGAAAAAAATATTGGATGAAATCAAAAATTGCATAAGTTTTATGAATAATTCAGTTCAGAGGGGTCAAAATGAAAATTTATAAAGGACAATTATTACAGTCACACAGAATTTGGAAACAAGAAATTACTGACTGCGTGCTTTAAGTGATGTTAAAAGATCATCAGTAACCAGTGTGACCTACATTTTACGAGTGCTAAGCAGAATACGTCACCTCATTGAATTTACGTAACGTTGTATGAGGACGTTATGGATACGTATGTAATGCTAACAGAGGTGTACATTGGAGTCATTTAGCGCATCCATTTGATGATTGGACCTGGCCATCGGACCCAATTCATCCTATACATGTTCTATGGGGTCCATGACTGTGGATGAAGCAGGCCAAGGCAAGAGGTTGACGTTATTTTTAGCCTGTAATTGTGTGGTTATTTACGTGTTGTGTGAGGCCTTGTATTGTCATGCTGGAAAACTCCAGGTCCGTTATTTTGCACGAAATGACTAACTATCTTATGTGCATGATCCCCGTAAAGACGAGCAAAACGTGTTGCCGTTTAAAACGATTACGTGGGTGAGTTAACGTGTTAACGCGATAAGAACGTAACGTCGTCAGACGTGCGTGACCAGGTCTTGCACAAACTCTGACATACTCAGTTCTGTTTTACGGGCTCATAAGATAATGAACAGTCTGTCTAGAGCGGCCAAAATGGTGCGCGATATCATCTACCGTAGACCCCGTCTTGAGCACGCCAAAAACTTGGTTTCTTTGATCTTTTGAAAGACGTACCGTCACTAAATGGAAACGTTTTGTAACAATAAATTGTTTTTTATTACCAGTACTCAGCTGCAAATGTTTCCTTGTCAGTTTTAAAGCTGTTAACGAACCACCTGTTCCGCAGCACGTGCAAGGTAAGGATCACGTTTTTCAGGCGTTGACGCTTGAATAGACCTGGGATTTTAATAAAAAGTGCATAATCGTTATCTGCGACGAAGTCACAATAACCATGCGTAAATTTTACAATGACATGTATACTATCAGAACAGTTATTCAAATAAATAAAGTGTAAAGTTTTCATTTTGGGTCAGTGTATTTCGTTTATTCACTTAAATTTAGATTATTCACAGAAGATCAGTTTCAGTTTTTCTTAAGTCTATGTAGCTTTCTATTGTGAGGCGGAGTTCACATCACTTGAACAACCTGTCAGATAAAGTAGATTCACAGTGGATTTAGTTCTGAAATGGATCTAGATTTAGTTTCCTTGTAAATCTACACTGACCCAAAATGAAAACTTTACAAAGTATTCAAAAGTATATATTTTGATGATAAATTGAGTTTCGGGGTTAATTTTTTCGGTCATCGAATTTTCAATGTCTTATCGATGTCTCTGAAAAAAATATTGGATGAAATCAAAAATTGCATAAGTTTTATGAATAATTCAGTTCAGAGGGGTCAAAATGAAAATTTATAAAAGACAATTATTACAGTCACACAGAATTTGGAAACAAGAAATTACTGACTGCGTGCTTTAAGTGATGTTAAAAGATCATCAGTAACCAGTGTGACCTACATTTTATGAGTGCTAAGCAGAATACGTCACCTCATTGAATTTACGTAACGTTGTATGAGGACGTTATGGATACGTATGTAATGCTAACAGAGGTGTACATTGGAGTCATTTAGCGCATCCATTTGATGATTGGACCTGGCCATCGGACCCAATTCATCCTATACATGTTCTATGGGGTCCATGACTGTGGATGAAGCAGGCCAAGGCAAGAGGTTGACGTTATTTTTAGCCTGTAATTGTGTGGTTATTTACGTGTTGTGTGAGGCCTTGTATTGTCATGCTGGAAAACTCCAGGTCCGTTATTTTGCACGAAATGACTAACTATCTTATGTGCATGATCCCCGTAAAGACGAGCAAAACGTGTTGCCGTTTAAAACGATTACGTGGGTGAGTTAACGTGTTAACGCGATAAGAACGTAACGTCGTCACACGTGCGTGACCAGGTCTTGCACAAACTCTGACATACTCAGTTCTGTTTTACGGGCTCATAAGATAATGAACAGTCTGTCTAGAGCGGCCAAAATGGTGCGCGATATCATCTACCGTAGACCCCGTCTTGAGCACGCCAAAAACTTGGTTTCTTTGATCTTTTGAAAGACGTACCGTCACTAAATGGAAACGTTTTGTAACAATAAATTGTTTTTTATTACCAGTACTCAGCTGCAAATGTTTCCTTGTCAGTTTTAAAGCTGTTAACGAACCACCTGTTCCGCAGCACGTGCAAGGTAAGGATCACGTTTTTCAGGCGTTGACGCTTGAATAGACCTGGGATTTTAATAAAAAGTGCATAATCATTATCTGCGACGAAGTCACAATAACCATGCGTAAATTTTACAATGACATGTATACTATCAGAACAGTTATTCAAATAAATAAAGTGTAAAGTTTTCATTTTGGGTCAGTGTAGATAAGTAATTCAGTTAATGCCCAAACAGTTCATTAGATTTTATCAATCCAAGGGAAGCTATCCAAATGAGCATATCTAAAATCTAAAGAGCTGCTTCCCTTGGTGCACAAAAGTGAAAATAGAATTTGTTGTCTGCTCGAGTTGATGGATCTGAGATTGATGCTTGAAATGCATGATCGACACTTATTTATAGTCTCAGCCCAGCTCCAGCCAGCCAATCAGCTACCAGAAAGAGGTGTAGAAATCTCTATCTAAATTTTACAACAATGGCCGATGTCTACCCACTTCACATGTGTGATACCAAATTCTGGATTATCTCTGAGGAATGTGTGATCTATCTTGGTGGATAAATAAACTTTAGACTTTCTGGTAGCAGGATAGATATCTTAGGCTTTATGAAATGGATTAACTAATGGACAATTGAAGGTATGAGAATTTCTATCGCTGGATAGTCATTTCGTTACATTCAAAAATGGCGCCTTACGAACTTCTCTTTCAAGCTCATAATTATCTTACACGTGAATTGTTTCGATCTATCCTTAGTACGAGCAAAAAGCCCAGACTTTATTGTTACTGAAGGACTGAACGGCGCAATCCAAAACTATCGGTACTTGAGAGTAGTGTTTGTTTTGACAGACGCTGACGAACGCTCGCAATGACACAGGCAAAAATAGTTCATTCCCCAGTCTTCAATGCTTTGCTTCCTAAAGCCACGGGCTGCAATAAATGACCCCATTTATTGCTTATTTTACCACTTGAAACAACTTGATTAATGATTAAATATTCACAGCAAGAATGTTTATAGACAGAAAGACACATGTGCTTGTGTGTAGCCTAAATCCGACACACCTTGTTGTGATAGATAAATAGCAATAATAGCCACGGCTATTACAATATTAATAGTCTTTGTTCTTTTCTTACATGCTGCCTGCAGCATTACTGCCTGCTGTCTGTCTTCTTTTTTGAAACAAACAAACATATTTTTTATGTAAAATTCATACATTTAAAGGATTTAGTTTGATGGATCTCAGAATTATTAGAATGCGGGTGGAACTGATAGTTGTAATGGAGGGAGACGGTAAAGCATGGCATGGTGGTCAAAGAAAAATGAATTTTTTTCTGGGAAAATAAAAGTTAGTGAAAGTCAGGGAATTTCATATCAAACCTTGATATGATGATATATTCTTAGTGTCTCACGCCTGCGTACAGGTCACGGATTTGTTAATGTAAAAAGGGCACTGATTGGCTCTAAAGGTGGGTGGAAGCTCAGCACAATAGTTAAGTTGAAAAGTGCTTCGTGATTGGCCAATAACAAAATTACGGGAAAGAAAACATATTTATATCATATTTGCATGCTCATTTATTGTCATGTGCCTTAGTTGAACTTAGAGATAGTACAAGAGACTGTCATATGACCCAATATCACCTTGACCTTTGACAGATTGACCTTTCAATTGTGCAACAGAGAAGAACAGCTTGGAAACCTGTCTGTAGTTGCACTGTCCACTTTGCTTAGTACTCCAGCTAGGTCAGTTATGGTTGATTTGCTGTCCAAATTGACCTTCACCTTATTGATGACCTTGACCTTGATAAGAGAAGCCATTTAAGATGAATGTATATATGTGTATTAATCCGTTTTAGTCATTACTATTCAATCGGGCAATATAAATGACACTTTGAAAAAAATGGCTGAATGAAACTGCAGCAACATACAACTTCACAGACATGTTTTTACCAAATGTTTAGCCTGCCATTTATAAAATGAGTAGTTTGGGCCGGTATTTTTTTAACTGTGTCAGTAATTTGATGCTTTAATCTGACCATTTACCTCAATTAATTTGAGGCAAATAGGTCATAAATAGTAGAAATTGTACCTTTCTGACAAATAAAATTGAAAGTGACCTTGACCTTTGACCTCCATAACCTTGATAAATTCCTTTTCACAGACCTCGACCTTGTGACATATTTGCTGTAAAAGTTTTATTTTCCAGCTAGGCCTTCAGTAAAAATGCAAGCAGTCTAAATGCCATGTCGGTGAACATAGCCCCTCTAACATGAAAAATAGTTTTGCTCATCACCACCTATGTAACATAATATATATTAACTTTTTCACTTAAATTAGCAAACAGTCCTCTCTTTTTGTACAAAAGAACTTTTGAGTTATTAGAAGTTGATTTTGTGTGTAAAAATTGGATTCTATGCCTCACATCTAAAAAAAAACGCCAGCTGTAAAGTTTTTAGACCTAAATTTTCGCAATAACTTTTTACTGCGTCATATATCGAAAAACTTATCCCAATGAAAATTATTCAGGAACATCTCCACCAACTTCTCCAAACAGTTCAAACATCCAAGATGCTGCAGGTTCCTCTGTGCTTAGATGCACTCTTTGAACATTTTAAGCAACGCGCATTGCACCGCCCTAATTCAACTATTAAAGCGATGGATGGCGCCTCATTCGCTCGTGAGTTAAGCTAGTGGGGTCATCTCAAAACCGTTCATTTCATAGCACGTGCATAAAAGAAAAATGGTACGCCATGCGAAAACCTAACCTTTGTTCCTACGAATGGGCCTGCTCAGGGTTGATTCAGTATATACGCGGTAAATTCTGAGTATGCAAACGGCATTTTATGTTATGTACAACCTTTGAATAACGGGATATGCACCGCTTACGAATACATTTTGAGACTACCCCTTTCTGTCACGCCTATACGAATTATACACTGACCCAAAATGAAAACTTTACACTTTATTTATTTGAATAACTGTTCTGATAGTATACATGTCATTGTAAGATTTACGCATGGTTATTGAGACTTCGTCGCAGATAAAGATTATGCACTTTTTATTAAAATCCCAGGTCTATTCAAGCGTCAACGCCTGGAAAACGTGATCCTTACCTTGCACGTGCTGCGGAACAGGTGGTTCATTGACAGCTTTAAAACCGACAAGGAAACATTTGCAGCTGAGTACTGGTAATAAAAAACAATTTATTGTTACAAAACGTTTCCATTTAGTGACGGTACGTCTTTCAAAAGATCAAAGAAACCAAGTTTTTGGCGTGCTCAAGACGGGGTCTACGGTAGATGATATCGCGCACCATTTTGGCCGCTCTAGACACGCACGTGTGACGACGTTACGTTCTTATCGCGTTAACACGTTAACTCACCCACGTAATCGTTTTAAACGGCAACACGTTTTGCTCGTCTTTACGGGGATCATGCACATAAGATAGTTAGTCATTTCGTGCAAAATAACGGACCTGGAGTTTTCCAGCATGACAATACAAGGCCTCACACAACACGTAAATAACCACACAATTACAGGCTAAAAATAACGTCAACCTCTTGCCTTGGCCTGCTTCATCCACAGTCATGGACCCCATAGAACATGTATAGGATGAATTGGGTCCGATGGCCAGGTCCAATCATCAAATGGATGCGCTAAATGACTCCAATGTGCACCTCTGTTAGCATTACATACGTATCCATAACGTCCTCATACAACGTTACGTAAATTCAATGAGGTGACGTATTCTGCTTAGCATTCGTAAAATGTAGGTCACACTGGTTACTGATGATCTTTTAACATCACTTAAAGCACGCAGTCAGTAATTTCTTGTTTCCAAATTCTGTGTGACTGTAATAATTGTCTTTTATAAATTTTCATTTTGGCCCCTCTGAACTGAATTATTCATAAAACTTATGCAATTTTTGATTTCATCCAATATTTTTTTCAGAGACATCGATAAGACATTGAAAATTCGATGACCGAAAAAATTAACCCCGAAACTCAATTTATCATCAAAATATATACTTTTGAATACTATGTAAAGTTTTCATTTTGGGTCAGTGTATCTGTCAATAAAAGACTTAGAAATTTAGGACGAATTCAATTTATTGCAAAATTTTCATATATAAACAGAAAAATCTATTGGCACCACAAGTACCAGGCCCTTTTGAGAAGTTGGCGGAAAGTTCCTCTACAACTTTCATCGCAAACACTTTTTGCTAAAATTGAAGGCAAAAAGTTATTGCGAAAAATTAGTTCTAAAAACTTATCAGCTGGAGTTGTTGTTTTTTTAGGAGCAAGTAATTTTGGCTTTGTCAATGGGGTGGGTGGGGTAATTCCACATTAAACTCATGATGGTAGAGCACATTCGTCTTCTTGGTATACTATGTTGTTAAGTGGTGTTATAGGCTTATATGAGTGAAGTTTAAGGCATTTCTGATATATATAATAATAAAAAAGAAATCTGATATTTTCACTTTTCCTTTTCATTATTTTGCTTTACTATGATTTCACCAGTGATACGTGTAGTGGTGTAGGGTTGTTTAAAGGGCTCCCTAGACTAACTGTTTGGTAACTAATGCAAACAAACGATATACATGTGCTTCAAACTGTTTAATGATTTAAATTAAATGATTCTTTTGGACATTTATCTAATAAAAAGGGGGTTAGGTCTTTAGGTCACAGACCTGTAATATTAAAAGGGCACTGATCGGCTCAAAAGGTGAATTGAAGCTCAGCACAATTTTTAAGTTGAAAAGTGCTTCGTGATTGGCCAATAATAAAGCTACGGGAATGACGGATATATATTTACTTTTTTTGAAACAACATCTCTCTGCTTTTGTTGATTAGGTTTACCGGTGTGGCTTAGAAAAAAGGACCATGCAGTTTGGTAATTTTGTCAATGAAATTTTCCTCTCATGTAGGATGCCCACCTTCAGGGGCCGAAAAGTGGTAAAACATGGCGGTCACCAGGGTATCTCTCTCTTGTATATATATTGAACTAGGTCCAATCTGTAATTCTATGACAGCCTCATTGTGCTTTTAAGAGTTGTGAGGACCACAGCTTACTTAAAGGCTATAATGGAGGTCTATGGGAAAACGGTTACAGGTCTGGGCCCTACAAGCTTTTACATTTAGCCTTTTGAAGAGCATTTGCTCGAACATTTCGCAACTAATAGAGGTAGATGAAAAGTCAATGAAATACCAGGCATTTTGCCTTATTGGATAGCTCCATTTGAGCCGCGACAATGTGGTATGTACGACCAGCAAAGCCTCAGATCACGCGCAGGCTGATCAGAGCCTTTGATAGTCGCTTGAAATTTCTATGAGTGTTAAGCTACTGACTATATATCATTTGGAGTTTCTAAGCTTTAAAGGAGGCTGCACAGGCTCGTCTGGGTCTACACTTGTCAAAATGCCACATTGTTGAAATCACATGTCGCGGCTCATATATGTCTGGTACCCACTCATTTACCCACAATTTGTGCCACATTTACATCAAAAAGGCTCGGTTCGCTTTCTTTTCCAAGACGATTAACACCAGTTATAGCATAGCTGCCAGCTGTTAAATTGCATTCGTTCTGTGAGACATCTAGTACTTTTATTAAGTTCCAAGTTTCTAGTTTATGGAGGTATATGACCCATGACCTTACAGCACCACTGGTATCACTATTCCAGGATAACTGAGAACCGTGTACCAGCACGTTGTGTGGCTTGGCAGGTGGCGTAGTAGTCAACCAGGTCATTTCTGGTGCAAGCGCTGGTGTCTGGTACAGGCTATCCTTGAACCTGACACTGATGCCGTGAGTATTCTGAACAAAACTCTTCGCAGAAAATTGAATATTGCCAAGACTAAGTTTTGATTGTCGTAATCGAGATTCCTGAATTTGTCGTATTATCTCACTCACAGGCCAATGTTTGACGATGATGGCAGAGGCATAGTTGCCTGCATATAGATGGCGCTTGTTCGGATTTTGCTGTAGCCACCAGTCAATTAAAGCGGTATAACTCTGTCCTGGCGGATCAATCTCCCAGTACAACTGTGGAGCCAGGTAATCCACCCAGCCGTCATGAAACCACAACTTACAATCGCCATACAGTTCGTCTACTGAGGACAAACCGTGGACACCATGTGGATGGCCCGATCGCCAGATGCCGAACGGACTTATGCCATATTTCACATGCGATTTGATAGATCGTATACCCCTCCCGACACGAAGTATTAAAGAGTTCACATTTTGTCGTCTCCAATCAGCGAGGGTTAGATTTCCTCCTGATGTCTTATAGTGGTTGTAGGTATGGGAGTCCGGAAAATCAACACCGGACACTGGATAAGGGTAAAAATAGTCATCCATATGGAGTCCGTCTATATCATACCGCCGTGCTACGTCCATTAAAACGTCATAAATAAAGTTTTGGACTTGCTGTGCGCCAGGATCCATCCATAGATTGGGACCATATGCGTAGGCATATTGTGGGAATCTGCGTGCCATGTGATTATGTGCTAAACCAGCCGTGGATGTGCTTCCGGCACGTGCCCGGTATGGATTAAACCAAGCATGAACCTCCATATTTCTCTTGTGGGCTTCTTGAAGAATGAATTCCAATGGGTCATAAAAGGGAGACGGTGCAGTTCCTTGGTGTCCAGACAGATAATAACTCCATGGTTCCAGTGTTGAATTGTATAATGTGTCACCGGAGGTTCGAACTTGGAATATAACGGCATTGAAGTTGAGATCGGCTAGCTTGTCTAGCAACCTAATTAACTCTTGTTTTTGGTGCGCTGTTGAGGATGAATGTGAGGACGGCCAGTCAATGTTAGTAACTGTTGCTATCCAGGCACCTCGGAATTCACGCATTGGCCATGGCGAGCCTTCTTCTGAAAGATAATATAGCAGGGCCAGTGTTTACAATTATTCCTCGTGTACACACTGTAAAAATAAGTGTAACTTGACACCAAATTTTGTGGCAGCTGAACTACTACCCATTTGGCTCCAACTTTTCAACTATTGAACCGGGCCCGGAATTACAATCCCTCCTTAAAGTTAAGAAAGACTTAAGTTTAGTATTGATTTTTTAAGATGCGAAAAATAACGTTTAAAATTTATTAAAATCAAAATAGTTTCACGTTTTCTGTAGATCACAATGATCTCTTTGGCCATTTTTGCTGCATCGAGCCAGGCGATTTATTTAGCATTTAAGGACATATGCTACTAAATACTTCCCATGTTGAAATATTTCAATACTTTGCATACAGTTTGTTTTATGCATGTGCTATCCATTTATGAAATAAAAAGGATATGTCACCGCGCTTATTTTTACAGAATCTTATATTGAAATTTTCAGTATTTGACCAGTTTTCTAGAAATATAAAATAATAATACTAGTCCTAAATATCGAGCTAAACCGGTTGTAATCTTCAGCCAGCTTCTTTCTTTTAACTTAAATTATTGCCCATGACCTCAAACCTTTTAGAAAATGTGCAAGGTTATTTGTTATCCCATACTGTGACAAGATACTGAATGATATACTTTGGCAATCCGTCGAAAATTGGAATTTGTTTTTAGAATAAATCATGTATTAAAAAATCTGATGTTGAAAACCTTACGAATTTACTTTTAATTCATGGACCATTATAATACCTTTCAGAAAAAAAATAAAAATCTGGGGTCACCGAACTAATTCTCTTTCAAGAGGGCCAAATTTAACCGTAATTCAATATAAAAAGTTCAGGAATGACCATTTCGGTCGTCTGGATGATGCCATTTTACGAGTATATGAGGCAATTTGGCATTAAAATAATTAAGAAAGAAGAAAAAAATACATATAATATGTGCGCAATTGGGTATCGATCCTGGTCTTCTGGCTTCGTAGCCAGACACGCAAACCAATAGGCCCCGAGGCCAGGTCGTGCGCCGCTTTAAATAACTGTACAAATAGTAGAGACTCGGCCACTATCGTATTCGTAACCAGGGTAATTGTGTACGTCGTTTGATTTCGACTGAGCTACATTTATCTGTCTTTAGTGCTGAGACGATCAGTTCTGATAAGATGTCAATAGATATTTCGGACGCACTTTAATTACTTTATTTTGTCAAGAAAATGTCGGAACACCGATATCACGCTATAGGACCCTGACCATATACAAAGTATTTTTGAGCAACAATGGCGGACAATACAAACACGCCTGGAGTAGCTGCTCCAAAAGAAGGTAATAATAAAAGCTTTAATGCCCTATTTCAATGTTCATACTCAGCTATGTTTTAGGAAATAAATTATTTTAGGTTTTTGACGTCTTGATTAAACGAATGATGGTTTGATTTCAGCAGATTAGTTTCAAGTTGCATGAATATGTGGTTTGCTCACCATTTAAATCGAGGACTTGTTTTATACAACCGTTCAAAACATGGAACTGAATACATTGATCAGGGTCCTTTGCACGCGAGAGTATGATAGTCAATGCAGAAAAGATTTTGTGAGACTTTTATCTATAATAAATGTGTACTTACGAGAAAAAACAACAATTTATTCCACTGTACTCATACCAAAAGTTTCCGAGATCTGGTCAAAAAATTCGAGAAAGATCACAAGCCACTGAACGGGTATTTTGAGAAATCTGAGTAAGGTAGATCTGAGAGGCCATGCGCATGCTTTTGATAAATATTTGGCACAACGCTACAGACCAGTACGTGTGATGCTACCTAGCAGGAAGCATTTCTGCCCAAGCCTGAAAACTCTCAAAGTTCAGTAAAATGCTAATACCACAATCACAAACTGCAGACAAATCAATGACATAGCAAGGAAGAGCCACATAACAATCACAAGACGCTAAGAAGACAAACTAAGCACAGCAATCAGCTCTCTCTTTCCCATCAAGATGATTGCAAAACTAGAACGGACATAAGGTAACGTACAACAAGACATAGAACAATTACAGACTCCCACAATAGGAGTAACAATAAACAACATATCAACTATAGAATCACTGCCTTAGAACGACAGCAGCCTAAGCCACCGGGGGCTTTAATGCATTTTACTGGTACCAAATCTTTGCCCTAGATTCTGCACAAACAGGTTCACTTACCTGTTCAGTAATGCCAAGCTATTAACAAGACTTCTGCTTCTAGGTTTGGATATGGTATTGGTCTAAACAATCCCTCTCTCTCTCTCTCTCTCTCTCTCTCTCTCTCTCTCTCTCTCTCTCTCAAATGTAAAGCAAATCAGATGAATTCAATTTACTTTATCGAGATTGAAGTTGTAATGAGTGAACACCATCTTAGGTATGGTTGCAAAAATGTCGTCAATAATGACTTTGAAATTGGGTTTTAGACTACCCCAAATTTCATTTTCAAATACAGCATTTGTATACACGCAACATTTTACGTTTATGGTGAAAACTAGTAGCCACAGTTACAGGTATGCTAAAATTGCTTCAAAATGGGGCTCCTCTTCTTCTTTATTACTAAGGTAGGAGTAGTTATCTCATTGAAGGTCATTATAACATTTTAGAGTACAGCCAAACAATGATTACTCAAATTTGATTTGGAATAGTTGATGGGTTCAAGGAATACCTAGATAGACAATTCAGTTCAGGTTCATGTGCACTAAATGTCTATACGCTGTCCAAGGTTTATTTATCTGTCACTAATTGCAAGTTAACCCTTTGCATACTTGCCAAAAACCTTTGCTTCACACAGACACAAAGAAGAGAAGTAAATAATTAAACGAAAGCCAGACCAGAATTTATGCCTGCAAGGTAGCTGTGTACAGACTTTTAAAGCTTAACTTGTATGCCAATATATTGTGATTGCCCTTCGAAATGATTGTTTAGGTTGGGTTGGAATCACAAACAGTGTAATCCCTGATCAGATTGTTCCTTGGGAAGCAAGCTTACTTGAGTTAACATTGTTTGATAAAGCCTACCCAGAGCTCCAGATAGCGTCTGTACAGGCGCAAATTATGGGTACATTTTACCCAAATATGGATAGAGTTGAAAATAAGGATGTAATGAATATGGGTGTGTTTTTGCTTGTATGGTACATTTTCACAAGTAACATGTAATACCATGGAGCATTTCATCAGTTTCGAACCAGCAGACACTTGATATTTGAAATGATTTGTGAATCCACTAAATCTATGCGTTTCAGTAATCTAAATTAACCTGCTAGACTGCATATCAATCTTTATTTTTTCTTGATGCAAACTACCCTACAGTTGTGTCCCTTAGCGATCATTTTTTTCCTTGAAGAACATGTGCTTCAGAAGAATTTGTTCTTTGGGAGTTAATGCTATCCGTTTGGTCAGAGTGATTTTGTGTGAACCAGTCAGGGTAGAAACTGAAAGTATGAATTTCTCAGAAGACAGGATGTTTTATAAACTTTATATTTAACAAGAAAATTATAGTCTATATAAATCAGATTACATGTACAGAATGAAAATCATTTGTACTGTCCAAGTTTCATTTGGACTTGTACTGGTACTGATGCCAGTAGAAATTATTTGAAGCCTTGCTTACCTGTCTAAAGTTTTTGGATTAATAGAGTAAATGGTCTGGCATTTTAAGCATTTTTTTCTTCTGTGCCAAAGTCCATAGTTGAGGTTAAATAAAAGAAATCATCAGCAAAGTCAACGAGAAAACTCTAGACCATGATACAAAGGCATATTGGGTTATTTGCTATATATACACCAGAGAGTTCTGCTTTCAACATTTCTGGATATCCTGATAGACCTTGTTGCACGTAACAGAACTAAATTACAATGCTGGGAATTAAGTGCATGACATATAACATAAGTAGGTGCGTTCAAGGATTCAAATAATTCATTAACAAAAGATTATTATAACACTTTCAATACTCGGAACACCCGTACAGATTTTGAGTCAAAATACCCGCTCAGTGTAAAATATTTGCTCATAATACCTGTCTAGTACTGCTCTAATAAACTGTGAGCTGTTCTGCACGTGGTTTTAGAACTTTTAGTTAATGTACAGTGGTCAATTAAAGTGTTTAATTTCAATTTTATTCAATGTATCCTTTACCAGCTTGTGTTTCAGCTAAGTATAATACAATATAGGTATTTGTGCAGAATATTTGAGCGAAAATGCTCTTTTGATGGTGTATTTTCACTCTTTCAAGTTGACCAAGTGAATGTGAAATACGTGAGCAGAGCCACTCAATCACATTTCTTTGTAAAAAATGTTACAAATACTAACCAACTAACCAAAAATCGTATGCAATACCAAGGTCTGGACAATGGCAGAGCTAAACATGTATCCAACTCGGTCCTTCGTGAGAATAAAAGCAACTTACACCAACAGAATCCCCAGTGGTGGTGTTTCTTATGCCCCCTTCCGCCTTTTTGTTTTGCTCAAAAAATACATTGTATATGGCCAGGGTCCTATAGCGTGGATATGACATAAGAATATCGGAAAAAACTGTGTTAATGGTCGAAAGACAGGACCCAGACAACTTTACTTGTTTCCAGACGCGGGAAAGGTGCGCATTGTAAATAGCCGCATATGTCTTTAATATAGCATGTTGAAATATCAATACTTAACTTCAGTCTTCCTTAACTTTAAGGAGGCATTGTAATTCCGGGCCCAGAAGAACAACTACAAATGTAGAACAGGTAGAAATATTTAACATTCATCACAGGTGAAATGTTAGCCTCAAGTTGCTTTAAAAAGGAAGTAACTGTAAGTTTGCACATAAAGAGGTGGCAGCTGAGCTGCCACCTCTTTATATGTTATCTTACACTTATTTTACAGGTTTTACATATTCACAGAATATCAAATGATTTTGTTTATATGAGGTAGGTATTCAGAGTATGTGCCAGTATGCTTAAAGAGACTAAGTCTGTAACTATGAACATTTTTCGAAAAAAATTCTTTTCTTTTTAAATCATTTATAAAAGTGGAATTAAGTTATGTTATCACAATAAAACTGTTGTGTACAGATGAAAACTGCATTGAAAAGTGAATTATCTTATAAAAAAAACAGGTGTTTTTTCTCTTGTTGGTAATTATTTACGTCCCTCCAATAATTCTAGATGGTTGATTTTTAACATAAATGCAGTTGTTTTTGATAGTGATAGCTTATTAAGATTTACAAAAATGGTAAAATGTTTACCTGAATTTGAGTATTTCTACTGTGTTCTTGAAATATAAAAACATTATTTCTAAAATTAGAAGATCAAAAGTTACAGACTATGCAGCTTTAACTGTCCTCGGTAAAGCTGTTAATCCTTGTCATGCTGAACATACAGATGCACTGTTGTCCTCCTTAATAAATAAATAAGTATATGTTATCTTGTTAACCTGCAGCAGTCTAGTTCTATGCATGTATGCATGGGGATGATTTTGAAGTTTTAGTAAATAGTGCTAGGAAATACTCATCAGTTGGTGATTTATTGGTAATAGGAGATTTCAATGCTCGTACTGGTAGGGCTGCTGATTTTATCACTAGTGACAGTGATGCTGATTATGCAACTTATGACACTCAATACTCACCTGATTTGAAATGTGACATAAGGAATAGTGAAGATGAGATAATTTGCAGCAGGGGCCGAGAGCTGCTTGACTTATGTATCCAGAGTAAAATGCGCATTTTAAATGGAAGGATGCTAGGAGACCTCAGTGGTAAATTTACATCACATTGTAGCCTTGGTAGTAGTGTAATTGACTACTGCATTTGTAGTGATAAACTTTTGAGTAAAATATTAAGTATGAAAATTCATGACTTTGATAGGTCACTTTCCAATCACTGTATGCTGTCTTGTATCCTTTCTGTCAATTTTGTAGAGCATAGGCCTGAATTGGATAACCTTTATCCACTTCCGATAAAATATGCCTGGAATTCTTCTTCTATTGAAAAATTCCAAAATGCATTGCAGTCAGCCCCTGTAGCTGCAAAGGTATCTCACTTTCTATCAGAAAATAGTCCTAGTTTTTGTAATTTGGAATGTGCTGTTCATGACTTAAATAATTTGATTCATGAAGCTGCAAGTATATCTTTAAAGCTTAAGGCTAGAAATACAAGTAAGAAAAGGACATTTAAGCATAAAAAATGGTTTGACTTCACGTTAAAAGAAATAAAGGCCTCGCTTATTGTCTGCAGTAAAAAACTTGCTTTTAAGCCTTATGATAAGGAGCTGAGACAGAGGTGCTTCTGTCTTCATAGGAAATACATCAAAGCCAAACGAGCCAAGCGCAGAAATTACTTTAGCAATATAATGAAACAGCTTGAATCTATTTCAAGCAATAACCCGAAAGCTTTCTGGGATTTGATTAATAAACTAAAAGATGAGGGTATGGATAATTCTGATGGTCTGATAGAGTCGTCAACTTGGAAAGATTATTTCAAGAACCTCAATTCAATTGAACCTTCGAAAATTTCCTTAGCCAAGTCATTTCTTGAGCAATTTAAATCCATACGGATCCCAGAAAACTGTGTCTTAGACCAAGACTTTACATTAAATGAAGTTAGTGCAGCTTGCCAGGAGTTAAAAAACAAGAAAAGTGGAGGTGCTGATGGGTTGTTAAATGAGATGCTAAAATATGGTCAATTTATTTTGCTTCCATGTTTTCAGCGTCTTTTTAACTATATCCTAAATTCTGGTAAATACCCAAAGCTATGGTCACATGGTCTTATTTTGCCTATTTATAAGTCTGGTAATGCCCATGATCCTTGTAATTATAGAGGCATTGCTATAACAAGTTGTCTGGCAAAGCTATTCAATAGACTTATGAATAAAAGATTAACAAGTTTCTTAACTGAAAATGGCATTATATGTGATGAGCAAATTGGCTTTCGCCATGGATCTCGAACAAGTGATCATATCTTTAAACTAAAAACCTTGATAAGCAAATATTTGCACAACTCCAAAAAACTCTATGTAAGCTTCATTGACCTAAGGAAAGCTTTTGATAGTGTACTGCATCCTGCATTATTTATAAAGCTTGTGTCTTGTGGTTTAGGAGGTAATTTCCTATCTGTTTTGAGGGCTATGTACTCTCAAATTGATCTTCAGGTCATCTGTAATTCTCGTGGTTTAACAGAAGTATTTCCGTCTCAGCTCGGTGTTTTCCAGGGAGACAACCTTAGTCCAAACCTGTTTAATATATTTGTGAATGACTTGACTAACTGTTTTGATGAAACATGCATGCCAGTTTTACTAGGCGAACATAGAATTAACTGCTTATTATATGCCGATGATCTTATTATTTTATCAGAGTCAGCATCGGGTCTACAGAATTGTCTTAATGTTGTCGGTAAATTTTGCTCTACATGGGGTCTCGATATAAATTATAATAAATCAAAAGTCATGGTTTTCAGTAAATCAAGTAAACTTTTTGATTTCCCTTTTACCTTAAACAACATTGCATTAGAATGTGTCAGAGAATACAAATATTTGGGTATTATCTTTAACTTAAATGGCTCATTTACAAAAGCTTTAAATGACTTGTATCACAGGGGTCAAAAAGCCTTTTTTAAGCTAACTAGTTTGTTTAAACATGCTAAATGCAGTGCTGAGCAATTTCTTTTCTTGTTTGACCATACAGTGAAGCCTGTTTTGATGTACGGTACCGAAGTGGTCGGGTTCTTTAATAGTAATAAGTTATGTAAGTCGAAGGAGAAAACATTGCATGATATGTACGTTAGTTCACCCTTAGAAAAATTGAATATTCATATGTGTAAATATGTACTAGGAGTTGGCAAGAGGACCTCAAATATTGCAACATACGGTGAGCTCGGCCGGTATCCTTTGTATATAGATACAGTATTGGCCATTATTAAGTACTGGCTGCACATTAATAAAGATGCTGAATCTGATAAATTAATAAAAGATGCATTGCAGGACAATCACGTCATGTTTCAAAGTAAGAAAGACTGTTGGTTAAGCTGTGTATACATGATATTGAAAGAGTGTAACCTCTTAAGATTTTTCAATAATCCTCAAGCTATGACAAGACGGCACTTAACTGATCTCAAAAAGTCATTGCAGTCAAAATTTGTTAAATACTGGTCTGTAGAGCTGCATAAAAGTGAAAAGTTGAGAACATACAGAAAATTTAAATCAATATTCATGTTTGAAAAGTATCTAACACATGTTTCCAATGATTCAGATCGCAGCAATTTGGCTCGTTTTAGAACCAGCTGTCATAAATTACTTATTGAGTATGGTAGATATACTACCCCAAAAACTCCTATTGCAGAGAGGCTTTGCAAACAATGTGTAATGAATGCAGTTGAAGACGAGAGTCATTTTTTATTGGTGTGTCCAAAGTATGCTAATCATAGAATTAAGATAACTAATCATTTAAACAACAATACAAATTTTGCATCCCAGTCTTATATGTCTAAATTCCAATGGCTTTTGAGTAATGAAGACGAATCTGTATGTAAAGATATTGCTAGTTTTATCACAATATGTTTTTCCCTTAGGAATTGATGATTTTGCTTTTACTGCTTTGCTGACTGTAAAGCAAATATTTGCCCTTCATGTATCGTAGAATAATTATTATATATATATATAAAAAGGAATTTGGTTGTCTCCAATGGATTACAAGACTAATCTAGTCTTGCATATTAGTTTTTCATTTTTTTTTTTTTTTTTTTCTTTCTCGTTCATTGTCTTTACTCTATTGTATTTCTGATATCCTTTATGGATTTTCTAATAAATAAATTGTATCTTGTATCTTGTATCTTGTATTTACAAGCAGAGTGGAAAAAAGTGTGGTCCCAATCAGACGGTTTCGCCAGAAGCAGGTTGATCTGGATCAAAACAATATGCATCCTTTGAGTTCAGCATGACAAGACTTAGTGTAAAGATTAAAACTGCAAACCACTGTTTTGTTGCTTTACGTCCCAAGTCAACAGCTATGGTCATTGCGGGACGCTCAACTCACCTAACCACACTTTTTCCTGGGCAGGTAACCAGTAATTCGTGCACATACTTTCGCTTATAACTGACAACAACCCTTCTTGAATGAATCAGCGGAAGGGAGAATGACCGTAGAAATCATTTCATGATCAATCTCCACGAAAGTATGGGACCGGACCGGGATCGAACTCGCGACCCCTGGATCTGCAGTCAGACGCGCATCTGTAGCCAGACACGTTACCGACTGCGCTACGCGGCCCGGCACGAACCACTTTAGCCGACAATATTGCGGTTTTATTCAATAAAATACATTAGTCAAACTATATGGGTATACAATTGTGCAGTGCATTTCTCACCTTTCGTTTACCTTGGCACATGCGATTTTGCGGAAAAGAAGATGGCATTTTAACATTTTTAGCATGATAAATTCTCAGTTAAGTTGAGCAAGAAAAAATTTATAACCAAAGAACAATGGCTGCTTACCTAACAAAAAAGGATAAATCAGATTCAACAGAGACAACCATACACACCATACTGTAACAACCTGCAATTGTAATACAATTAGCCATATCCTATCAAAGAACAGATGAGACTGCGCATGCGTGAAGTTTTTATCTAGACCATAGCTCTACTTTATGAACTTATGTGTTCAGAATCTACATGGACGGATCCAGAGGGGGCAGGGTAGCTTTGTGATTTTTCAGGGGATCATTTTTCAGGGGGGTGGACCCCCTGTCCCCCTCTGGATCTGCACATGGATATACTGGAAATAAAAGTGTAAATTTACACCAAATTTGGTGGCAGCTAAACTGCTACTGACTTTTGTTGTAACCTTTCCCCTGCTTCAAAGGCTATGTTCAGTTCGATTTTACTGTTCCAGAAAATAAATACGACAATAACAGGTAAAAATGTTTCGAGAATGCTTGTTGACATCACTAGGCTTGTTGAGAAATAGAGAATACTAGGTGAGTGTCTTTTGATATCAAGTTTACAGGGCAAGGCTTCGAGAATTCTTGTTGACATCAAGAGGCTTGCCGAGAAAAAGAGAATACTGGGGAGTGGGTTTTTTATATCAATTTTACCAGGCAAGGCTTGGAGAACGATTGTTAACATTGCAAGGCTTGCCAAGAAATAGAGAATACTAGGTGAGTGTCTTTTGATATCGAGATTACCAGACAAGGCTTCGAGGAGGCATGTTGACATGGCGAGGCTTGCCAAGAAATAGAGAGTACTAGGTGAGTGTCTTTTGATATCGAGTTGTCCAGGCAAGGCTTTGAGAATGCTTGTTGACATCGTGAGGCTTGTGAAGAAATAGAGAATACTGAGTGAGTGTCTTTTGATATCAAGTTTACCAGGCAAGGCTTCGAGAATGCTTGTTGACATCGCAAGGTTTGGCGTGAAATAGTGAACACTAGGTGAGTGTCTTTTGATATTGAGTTTACCAGGCAAGGCTTCTAGAACGTTTGTTGACAGCACGAGACTTGCTGAGAAATAGAGAATTCTAGGTGAGTGTCTTTTGATATCTAATTTACCAGGCAAGGCTTCGAGAATGCTTGTTGAAATGACGAGGTTTGCTGAGAAATAGAAAATACTAGATGAGTGTCTTTTTGTATTGAGTTTACCAGGCAAGGCTTCGAGAACGCTGGTTGACATCGGCAGTGGTGCCCACAAAAAGAGATTTCTAGGTGAGTGTATTTTGATATCAAGTTTACCAGGCAAGGTTTCGAGAAAGCTTGTAGGCTTGGCGAGGCTTGTCAGCAAATAAAGAATTCTAGGTAAGTGGCTTTTTATATCGAATTTACTAGGCAGGGCTTCCAGAATGCTTGTTGACATTGGGAGGCTTGCCGAGAAATAGAGAATACTAGGTGAGTGTCTTTTGATATTGAGTTTACCAGGCAAGGCTTCGAGAAATCTTGTAGACATCGCGAGGCTTGCCGAGAAATAGCAAATACTAGGTGAGTGTCTTTTGATATCGAGTTTCCTAGGCAAGGCTTCAAGACTGCTTGTTGACATGGCGAGGCTTGCCGAGAAAAAGAGCATACTAGGTGAGTGTGTTTTGATATCGAGTTTACCAGGCAAGGCTGTAAGAATGCTTGTTGACATCACCAGGTTTGCCGAGAAATAGAGAATACTAGGTGAGTGTCTTTTGATACCAAGTTTACCAGGCATGGCTTCGAGAATACTTGTTGACATCGCAAGGCTTAACGAGATATATAGAATACTAAGTGAGTGTGTTTTGATTACAAGTTTACCAGGCAAGGCTTTGAGAATGCTTGTTGACATCGTGAGGCTTGCCGAGATATAGATAATACTAGGTGAGTGTGTTTTGATATCAAGTTTACAAGGCAAGGCTTCGAAAATGCTTGTTGACATGGCGAGCTTTGCTGAGATATAGAGAATACTAGATGAGCGTCTTTTGATATCAAGTTTACCAGACGAGGCTTGGAGAACGCTTGTTGACATCGCATAAAGCTGATTCAACATGCATTCTCTAAGCCGAGCCTGGTAAATTTGATATCAAAAGACGCGAACCTGGTATTCTATTTATCAGTTTACCCATTGTTTCACTCTTCAAACTAGCGATTATGACGTAATTTTCGACTTTTATGTTGATTCAGCGACATTTGCGACGTCATTCAAAAAGATCAACGTCATCATGGCCTGATAAAGGTACATGCCGTGAGATAGACAACGTGTATCAGGCAACGTGCAACAATGCAGGTAACATGACAGGTAACTGATAAAAAAACTTGTGTGGGATAATAAATTGGTTATTGCATCTCTTTCTACATATGGTAAACTGGAACAACAATTTAAATCGCATTGCTTTTTTTAGAAAAAAAAACAGTTGGTGGCAGAAGAAATTTTTACTTGTAATGTAAACATCATAAATTTAATTACCTTCATCCCAAAGAAACAAAAGTTGTCCTATATTTGTATTTTTCTACATTAAACAAGAGGTTATATTATATTTCGTTATCTACACTTTTCTTATCATTAAACTCATCAAGCGAAGACGTACTTTTTTCGAAAATCGAAGGATAAGATCAGCCTGTGTGTTTAACTCGCTCTAATGGGAAGTATGGAAACCAAAGTTATAAAATTGTTTTCATGTCCAATTCAAATGAGAATGAAAATTCAACTGCTTCCTGTATATCGTCGTTTATTCTTTAAGAATAACTATATAAGCTACATGCTTCCGTTCCCATCCTTATCTTATTGTTTCAAGCTTCATTTACCATGTACAAACTAATTTAACCCTTTTAAGCATATAGCGTCCTATTTATGGGACATCGGCAAACAGTGAAAAACCAGATCAGACGCAGAACGCGGCGTCTGATCAGGTTTTGCATTGTTTGCTTACAAATGTACTTTTTAAAATTTGAATAAAATTGAAATTTACCACCCAACAACCCTTATATTCGAAATGGATTCGTCCAAATGATAAGAACGGGAAATTCCATTCGGCTTATATGTGTTAAAATAAAACAAACTGACTACCTTGCCTGATCCTAGTTTTCGCTATATGTAGCTTAGAGCCAGAGGTACTCGTATCTTCAAGCAGACTGTGAAGTCTCATTTGAGTACATGATAAAGGCTAATAAGAGTCTTCTCTGGGTGAAAATGCCACTTTGCTTGGTTCATCATAAGGTAGTTCAATTGTAGATATGCATGTTGTATCATAAAGCTACAGTAAAACCTGTATTAAGCGGCCACTCAAAAATAGACAAAACGAAGATTTTAATGACAAATGGTAGCTTAATGAAGGTCGAAAGTATTGCAGAATGCTCCCTCTGGAGCATTCTGCAATACTTTTGACCTGCATTAAGCGATAATTGGTACTGGAAATCAATTTTGACCTTTTTGAGAGTGGCCGTTTTAGACAGGTTTTACTGTATTGTGTATCTCAGTATTGTATCTGCTTGACAAGATGGATGAGAGGGATATCTATATGTGGATTGAAAGCCCATCGTGTACCTCTATACTTTTTACATTGATAACCCCTAAATTTTCACTACTTTTTCAAAATTAGAAAAAAATATCCCTACTTTGTTTGTGGAAGAGCACTTGAAAGCCGGATATTGCGAAAATGCTGTGTTTACTCCGACGGCAGTGGCATGATCATATAAACCAGTAAATGAATTAAGCAGGATCTGACAGAAAGCAAAAAATGTTTATTTGAAAGTCATTGCCTTATCGATGGTGTGGAAGGCATGAAGGGTAAAAGCACGTGGCGCTAGGTATGGACAAAAGAAAACTTAGGATTCTCATAAAAGTCTTACCTGATGTATCTGGTGCGCAAAATACACGGATGGTAAACCTAGGAACTACCACGAAATTGTGTTAACGTAATTTTGTTCCCAAGCCAC
This sequence comes from Loripinus fragilis, assembly GCA_964019695.1. Lineage (NCBI taxonomy): Eukaryota > Metazoa > Mollusca > Bivalvia > Lucinida > Lucinidae > Loripinus > Loripinus fragilis. Next base: position 102,290,174 of record OZ026515.1, read on the forward strand.
ATCCGGGGCACGTCGTGGTAGTTTCCAGGCCGAAAATTGGATAAAGAAAGGTTGGTGTCACTTTCATTTTTGTTTTATTTTACAACTAAGAACGAATAATGGTGAAATCGGACAATGTGGTTCCGTGTAAATATGTCCCAGCGTCCCCTCTAGCAAAAAATTTTTTGTTTGAAAAGTTATTTTCTTTCTTTAGATTCGTGTTTCCCCACTGAGCATCGGACCAACTTTCCTCAAAGTTCGAAGGATTTTAGCCCATATCTGTCTAATTAAATGGAATTTGATATCATTTGACGATGGAAATGATAAAAAGACTGAATAAGCATTGCTACACAGAAAAAAAAGTCTGAGCATTTACTCGTAAACGATTCATGTCCCGTTCGTCCTGTGTGGTAGTGTCCAGCTCATCGTGGTAGTTAAAATGCTATCGTGGTAGTTTCCAGGACTTTGTAGGAATTAAGTAGTAATTCGCATCAGCAGATGTTCACTATTCAGGTCTACTTCATTTTTATAAAGACAGGGTGTGCGGGCCGAACCTTGAATACCCCTTTTATTCACACAAAGACCTTTTCAAACAACCTTTTGTCAGATTACAAATGTTGACTGCCTGAATTTTAATTTTAGTGGGCTATTGAACGGATGAGAAGAATGAAAAGAAGGGATATTCACATATTTTGTTTTTGAATAAACATGCTTTTTAATTTTCAAATAACATGCCCGTTCATCGTAGCACTCCCATGTATATAAAAAGTGCCCAAACCCGAGGATATTTCCCTTTTTTCTGAAGCGCAAGTACTAACGATACTTTGGGCCAGTAGTCTTAGCCTGCCATTTTATCTTTAAGTTGACTGAACATGGAACAACGTAGCGAGTGACGAAATTTTTGTATCACTTTTTTGTCTGTTGCTTGGACCACCACGGCTCAACTGATGACCTTCTTTTGCTTTGGATTTCCAGAGGTGTGGCATGATCTCCACCTGTCAAGCATCACATTGAATCTCTTGAGTCCTCAGCTTAGCTTCTTCATGGTGTTGAAATGAGATTTATTTGTTTACCGTGGTAATTAATTGATGAATTCGAGGGTTATCATGCGAAACAAACAACCATAATAAATAATGTTTTGTAACACTTCAGAAACGTATCCTACAAAGTCTATGTTTTCGTTCTGATCCTCTGTATGTTTACAATGTATGTATTTTGTATACCATTTGTATTTATTGAATAAAATATGTTTAAAATTTGCAATGACTAAGTCAGCTATCAATATTGTTTACCAACGTTGTGCATGCAGACAGTACCTTTTTGGGGTCACTGTGGCCTTGGACTTCACATCTGACCTAGTTTCTAGAAGCTGCATTGAGTCTGTTGCATATCGCCTATATTTTTTGAGATAGATATTCCAAATTTTGTGTCTAAATGCATCTTGGGATGATGGAGTGTCACATATCATTTTCGGGTCACTGTGACCTTGTCCTCTGACCTAGTTTTTAGAAAAATCGTGTCTGTTGCATATCTCCTATATTCTTTGAGATAGGAATTCCAAATTTGATGTGTAAACGCACCGTGGGATGACGGAGTGTCACATACAATCTTTGGATCACTGTGACCTTAACCTTGACCTCTGACCTAGTTATAAGAATTATTGTGTCTGGTGCATATCTCTTATATTTTTGAGGTAGGAATTCCAAATTTGGTTTGTGGATGCATCTTAAAGTGCCGCGTACCATTTTCGGATCACTACGACCTAAACTTCTGACCTAGTTTTTAGAATAATCGTGTCCAGAGCATGTATCTTATACTATTTGAGGTAGGAATCTCAAATTTGATGTTATCATGCATCTTGGGATGAAGAAGTGTCGCGTACAATAATTGGGTCACTGTGACATTGATATTGAAATCTGACCTAGTTACTAGAAACTGCATTGAGTCTGGTGCATATCTCCTATATTTGAGATAGGAATTCCAACTTTTGTGTGTAAATGCATCGAGGGGTGACGGAGTGTCACATACAATTTTTGGGTCACTGTGACCTTGACCTCTGACCTAGTTTTAATAATAATTGTGTCTGGAGCATATCTCTTATGTTATTTGAGATAGGGAGATAGGAATCCCAAATTTGGTGTATGGATGCATTTTGGGATTGGTGGAGTTTGGTGTACAATTTACGGGTCACTGTAACCTTGACCTCTGACCTAGTTTATAGAATAATCGTGTCCGGTGCATATCTCTCATACTATTGGTGTGTGAATGCAACTAGATGGCGGAGGGTCACGTTCCATTTTTGGGTCACTTTGACCTTAAACTTGACATTTGACCTCGTTTAAGAATAATTATATCTGGAGCCTATCTCTTTTATAATTTGAGGTAGTAATCCCAAATTTGTGTGAATGCATCTTGGAATGGCGGATTATCCTGTTCAATTTTTCGGTCACCGTCACCTTGACCTCTGGACTAATTTCTAGATTCGGCATCAAGTCTGGTGCATAACTTCTATATTCTTTGAAGTAGTAATTCCAAATTTGATGTGTAGATGCATCTTGAGATGGCCGAGTTTCGCATACCATTTTGGGGTCACTGTAACCTTGACCTTTGACCTAGCTTATTGGAATTATCATGTTGGAAGCATTTTTTCTATATCATTTGAGCTAGGAATCCCAAATTTGGTGTGTGGTTGCATCCTGGGGTGACATAGTGTCACTTGTCACTTTTTAGTTTAGTAACCTTGACCTAATTTCTAGAATAATCGTTTCAGGAGCATATTTCATATATAATTTGAGGTAGGAATCCCAATATGGGACAATATCAGTTGTTATCGGTTTTATCTGCCCGATTATCTCCCTTGAATATTGACCACTCTCGCAACTTACCTGTTGAAATCTGTGGCATCAATTACACAGAAAAGTATACAAACCTTTAAATAAATTATTAATAACTAACTTATTATTAAGTTGTCATTATTTTATAAGTTATCAAAAGAAAATTTAATGTTTTATCTTTACAATGATATAAACAAATATGAAATAACTAAAGATTTAGTTTTGTCAAATTGTTCATCTTTTTAACTGGTAAAATCCCATTCATTTCAATGTAAATTGAATGAAAATGCTTAGGGTGAGCATTTTATGACCCCAAAATAATCATGTTCTGATATTTTCCCAATGTTTTATAAGTTATAAATGGGTTCTCTATCATCCAACAATATCAACCATATAAGTTTCATAGAAATAAATTACATTTTAATTCTGTCGTTTTTAGGTTGAAAATTGAGTTTAAGCGCCTTCTTACCAGAGCGGAGAAAATGTCTAAGTTCGAATATTGTGGATCTATAATGCTTCAAATATGCGATATGGTTGCTTAGGTAATGTTGAGAAATCTTAACAGCATTTTAAAAGAAATGGGAAACTTAGCTGATTGGGAGACATGATTATGAAAAAAATCTAAATTTTAGTAAAATTAAGAAAATAACAATAACCATATCTTATCGCCGAAATAAAAAATAATTTGATTACAAGTTGCTTCAATTTATTTTTTAATTTTAATCTTAAGTATAACAATTATTATTATTATTATTATTATTATTATTATTATTATTATTATTATTATTATTATAATTATTATTTAACTATTGTTAATTCATTGTTGTGCTTGACTCGAGACCGAGAGGCCGCGGGTTCGAGTCTCACCGGCGTCACTGCGTTGTTGTCCTTGAGCAAGACACATTTATAATCCTAGCTTAGTACTGGTTCAACCCAGGAAGACCCGTCCCTGTTTAACTGAAAGACTGTTGATGGGACGTAAAGAATCAAATCAAACAAATTATTTAATCTATTTGCCTATTTATAGAAAAAAATATAGCAAGAGAATATTCGTACTTCAGTCTCACACCGGACAGGCGGCAATCGAAATACTTATCCTATCGACGAACGTAGATCAAAATAGTTAAAAACAGAGTTTTCGATTGCTATTTGTCGCCCGACTGGTGACAAATGGCAATTGAAAACACTTTTTCTAACCATTTTTGATCCACGTTCGTCGATAGGATAAGTATTTTTGATTGCCGCCTGTCCGGTGCGATTCTGGTGACAAACGATTTTGAGACGCTCATAACGGGATATGCGATAATCCCAGGTGTCAGATAATCCCTGGGGCTATAGGTCTTATCTTGGTCCTAATAAAGTACTGCTTTTACGGTTTTGACCGAATAAACGACTCTGTGTGTGGCGCCTAAAAACTTATGCATAAATTCAGATACCCAGACTAATCACAACAGCGAACATGCACAGGACACCCATCTTACTAGTTTGTCATGCGGCGTCTCGTCAGGGTCCTTACTGCTCAGTGTAACAACCTTTTTTCTGTCATACTACCAAATCTGTCATGCTCAGACTGCACAAATAGTTTCGTTTGCAAGTACAGTAAAAGACATGCATATATTATGCCGATGAATCCATATATTGGTAATTTAGAATCCGTGATGACTTCTATAAATGAAGCATAAGCAACAGTGTAGATCCAGATACTTCATAACAAGACATCTCTCCGAGCCTGCATTGTTTGCAATGTTGAACATAGACATTATTGTAAACTAATAATTGAGTTTTAAGTGAGGCCGTTCAGCGCAAAGGTTCTGGTGAGATTGCACAGCGCAGTCTGACCTGAACCATTGCTGTTTGCGTTCCATATGTGTCGGTTAGAAATTCCCAGAAGGCATATATTTAAACAAACCCCGTCACACCGAGCTAATCGGGGTCGGTGAGAACTAGAACTGACCAAAAACAATTTATAAAAGGTAAAGGTCTTTCAACAGCAAACAGCAATGGGCTTATCAGACTGCGCAGATAAATTATTATGCGCACATGTTGTTCGCATATACATGTTTGGTTAACTGAAAAGTCATGCTTATAGTAGCATCTGGGCAGTGAAGACAAGAAACTGCTATGAGCATGTAATATATGCACAGACTGACCTGCTCCATTAATATACGCTGTTCGCGTATGGTTAAAGAATCTGGCAGTCGTCACTAGTTTATGATGTGGTCATTTCTCATTGACGCAGCGGGAACTCAGTGAGAGTTCGCTCATCTGTGTTTAAAGTGTGAAAATAGCTGATAAGGATTTGGCCTAAAGCGACTGCTCTCGTGAATTTTGGCGCATTTTCCGGTCTGCATTATATTCCTGTATTATGTTTTTTTAACTTGAAGCGAAGACGCTGATTAGACATTTTTGTCAAACTTCGGGCACAGTCTTTACAGATGTCAGCTGATTTTATTTTCGAAACAAATGTACAGTGTGGATCCAGATAAAGAACGAGTATGATAAAGCTCACACCATATCGGGTCCACATTCCTGATAATTCGTTATCCTATTATCTTGTACCACTCTCAACGGTACACATGTACTCAAGGAACTGCCTCAATTTATTTTCTATTTATTTATACAATAAATGAGACGGTTCTTTTGAACGTCCAAAGCAAACCTTAAAATGTTGGATAAGAAAATATTCACAATATTATGCTGATTTTTTTTTATCTAGACGTATAATTCTAGATCTATACCGAGAGAAGACTCAAATCAGGCTGCGCTTTTACAATACTGATACGGGTAAACTTTTGGGAAAACATCATAATATTAATTTTCTCTTCCTTCTCATATAATAGTAAAATATCTCATTGTTCTGAAATAATTCAGATTAAAGAATATTCTGTTGCATGATCACTCCAAACGGTAATCTTAAATTATAATCAGGTGTCAGTTTCTTAATCTTGGATACACGGCTCATTAGATCATCGCATTAAAAAATCTAGAGGAAACTGAAAAAAAAAATTTAACCAGACCAAATAAGCATATATCCAGCCCCCAAAAAGTGGTCCTGCTAAAACCTTTTTGGCCTAAAAAGTGTCATGGCCGTACCGCCGCCGACGGCCTTGTTTGGTGACGTTGTGTTATTTCTAAATCACTGCGGAAGCGCAGACTGGTCTGCGCCTTTGTTGTTCTCAAACCCCCGAAGAGAGTTTTCTCACGTCGTGGCCCACATAATTTTTTATCAACATTTAGACCCTTAAAGCGCCAAGAAAAAAGCATCTGAAAATGTCGTCTGCTGAAGTCGTCCGCTGCAAATAATTGCAAAACATTAATGATGAATTTAAGTATAGAAGCAAACAGTGTGGACACAGAACAGACTGCTCCTATAGGAGCAGTCTGATCTGGGTCCACACTGTTTGTCATAGAGGCTTCTTACACATTTCAGCAGACGAGAAAAGCAGACGTCTTTTGTTGCGATTGGCGCTTTTAGGGTAAGTACCCAAGTGCTCATGTGCTGTTTTAAGACTCAACTCAGAACACACGAATAGTGGACAAACATGTTAAATTACATTTGGATATGAAAAACATTTTTCTTGATTTCAATCAGATGCATGCATACTCCTATTTTAAACAAATTTTAAATGCACAATTTAAGTTACATTAATGAAAATTCTATCCAACAATTCTGGTAAAGACGGTATAAAGGCCTCTTTCGTCAGGCAAATGCCATCGATACCTGGACTGAGATACAATCGATTTCGCGATATAGTCGCCACGGTGTAAGGGGGACAATTGACTTATCGATTATCTAGGTGATCAAGAACCATAACTGAACTGTTAAGTCGAGCCATAGTTCTATTTGGCCGCCTTATCGCTAGAAATTCTTTCATCATATTTGTTTATTAGAAGAATAGCCCAAGTGTAAAATTCTGGCATTTATTTAACTTTTACCGGTTGCTATGGTAACCAAAATGGCCGCCAAAATAGGCTTAAAATAGAGAAATTGCCATTTTAGGCAAAATTTCGAGGCTTTTGGAGAGCGTTTTTTTTAAGAATTAGATATCAGCACAAGCAAATACCATAAAAAAACTTTTAATATATTGTGTGCCGTGATAATTCTCATCATCTGTTAAAATATTGTTTTGGTATTTGCTTGTGATCTATATTAATTCCTCTGTGACATGTCTCAAATTTGCTCCAAAATGGTCATTTTCATACGGGACTTTAACGGACATCCAGGTAGCTGCGATGCGCTGAAGCGGTAATAGGGAATTACAGTGGAAGGTGTTAGTTTTTATACTATATCTTTTGTAATTATAAAAGCAGAATTCCTGTGCAAACAAATGTTTTACCTAAATATCTCGCGATTATTCTGGTATATTTTTTATGAATTTCCATCTGCAAACTCTTCGTCCTTTTTGATGGTTTTTGATAGAACCCTAAGAATGATTAAATCATATAGTAAAGCAGGCTTTTTAAGATCTGCTCATTGGTAGATATTCGGTCATAGTTTTTAAAGTATTCAATATATTTTCTCTGTGCAAGCGGTGCACTGTGCTCAGTTCAACTGCGAACAAATTGGTATAATTTTCATACAATTAACATAAAATTTGATGTAGCCTTTTGAAATTTTCTTGGTACAACCCCTGTGACTTTTCCACAAGCTATCCACGCATTTAGAGGTATAATCTATTTTTAGAAACAGTATCCAAGGTAACAACAGGTACTGACCACACATACACTTTAGTTATCGCGTGTCTATATCTTAGCTTTTTTGAAAGTATTTATTTATTTATTTATTTATTTATTTATTTATTTATTTATTTATTTATTTATTTATTTATTTATTTATTCTATAAAGTTGAGTCTGATCAGGGTACGCACTGTTTGCATTGAGAATATTCCATTAAAAATTAAATAAAAAAAATACCACCCAACTTAATACAGAATTCTACTAACCTAAACTTGCTAATGGCTTGGACCCGAGCTAGTAGCGATAATTTTGGTACATATAGTGTCGATCTAGATCAGGCCTGAAAAGCGTCGAACTGATCTGAATACATTCTGTTTGAGTAGAGAAATTTTGACACTGTGTTTGTATTAATGAAATAAAAGGCAAAAAAGATTTTGAAATATTGTTTCAAATGCCCATTTAAAAAGGAACAGCAGATAACAAGATAGCTGGCAAAATTACCCAGCATGCAAAGAGTTAAATTACTACCAAAATTGGCGACGCTTGGCCGGGTCGATTATTGGTGTAAAAACTGTGAACTTGTCAATTACTACTAGAATATAATTACTGCTCAAACATTAGCTCAGTTAAACTTTGTTCTTCGGCGTCTGATCAGGGTCTACACGGTTTCTTATGAAATGTTCTATTAAAATCTGAATAAAATTATAAATACCATCATACAACCCTTGGTTCAGAAATGGACTGCACCAACTGATAAGACTGGGAAATTCCATATGGCTTAAATAGGTAATATTTCTATTTCTTATATTATAAATTATGAATGTACAGCGTTAATTGTATGATATAAATGAGCCATGACTTGTGATTTCCAACAATGTGACATTTTGACAAGTGTAGACTCAGACAAGCCTGTGTAGCATCCTTTTAAGCTTAGAAACTCTAAATGATGTTCAGTCAGAAGCTTAGCACTCATAGAATGTTCAGGCGACTAGCAAAGGCTCTGATCAGACTGCGCGTGTGCGCAGGCTGATCTGAGGCCTTGCTGGTCGCACATACATTATTGTTGGAAATCTCCTGCCGCGGCTCAAATAATAATAATTCAGCTGGCAGTATGATATATCAGAATCTTGAAATAATTTTGACGTTTAAGAATGCAATCATTGCAGACCTAAATGAAATGCCACAGAACGCAGGCACCTAATTCAGGTCTTCACCGATCGCATATAAATGCATTTGTTTATAGTGGATAAGCCGATAAGCAAAGATTAACAGATCAACCGCCGTATGGATCCCATACAGTTGATTTTTACTGCATGCGTGTGTTTTCTCATCTTTTTTTCTTTCTTTCTTTTAAATTTTACTTTTTAAAAAAGTGTTTTTAGATATACGATATACCATCTGTTGAAATCTAATAAAAAACGCGTATTTTGCCGTGTCTGATCTGGGTCCATTTTGTTTGGGGAAAATTGATATTCTGGTTTTGGCTACGCTAGCATGGGCATTTATCAGGGGCAGTTGTGCATGTGCGATAAGTTCCAACATGGGCGTTTATCAGGGGCATTTGCGCATATGCAGATCAGGATCAAGATTTATTTCGGCCTGATCTAGGTCCACGCTGTTTGCAATCCAATCAGTAACTCCACCCTTCACCGAGAGACGCATCATGGTCTGGATCGAATTGGCTATCGTAGATTGTTTATTATTTCATTTTATCTAGAAAGCACCGTTTAATCAGGGTCTTCACTGTTCGCTTTCAGATGGTTCCTCTTAAAGTTCAATAAAATTTAAAAACCGACACCAACAGCTGTAAAATTCGAAATGAACCCGTCCGATTGATAAATGGAAACGTTCGGCTTAAATCTGGCGAAAATACAGCAGATCTATCTACATTAACATTGGTCAAGCAATGATCAGACTGTGTCTGTTTACGTGTTGTGCAGACTAAGCAACGCGTACAAGAAAAAATTGGGTTTTCTTTCATCTTGACCCAATTTTTATGCTTGTTTCATTTGATGCATATCTGATGTACACTCTGATCAATGTGCGATGCACACGCGCAGAAAATTTTGGCATACTATTCTAATAGTAATGCTACAAAATTTCGATAATCTGTTTCACTATAAAAACATTCTAACAGTCCAGTGGATCAAACGCCTTTAGCTATGCATGGTTACTATGGTGACTCTGCCACCTGCTAAGGGATTAAAATACAGGTAGTGTCCTGGCAGAATGAGATACGAACACTCGACGTCCTCCAAAGTTCGACATGCCTACTTTCAGCCTATTTTGGCGGCCATTTTTGTTACCATAGCAACGGTAAAAGTCGAATCAATGCCAGACTTTTACATTTTGGCTATTGTTCTAATAAACTAATAAGAATAAACTTGTGAAGAGCAACTTTTATTTTTTTTGACCTCATAGGTGGGCCAAAATAGCCTCTTAATGCACGTACCCCTTTACAAAGGGGGTCGATTTGTTAATTTTACCTGATTATTTATTATTTTTTCCTGATTTTTTTCTGAAAATCACCATGAATAAGAAATAGTTTTGTCTCAAAGGGGGTTCTACCGAACTCCCCGAACCCTCTCTGGATCCGTCACTGACATTTAATGACAAACCAACAATATGTACACTATTCCTCGTTAACAGTAATGGACATGTCCACTTATAAAACATGCTCTGACGTCATTTTTAAATTATCTTCCGACCGCAGTACCAGCATTGTTGTGCTGGATTTAAACCATGGTTCACTCTGTTAAATGTTTCGTTTTGTTTTTGTTTTATATTCATGTACGTATTGTATGTGTATCTATTACAAGAAGATAAGATTTCAGATTTTTAGGATGACCGATGGGTAAAAAGTACAAGCCACTCTTCGTCTAAAGTACACAAATCTAAAATTTACGATAATCACCTTCTTCTTCTTCTTCTTCTTCTTCTTCTTCTTATTATTATTATTATTATTATTATTATTATTATTATTATTACCCGACGAAGTCGGAGGGATATAGTTTTGGCGTCGCCCGTCCGTGCGTGCATGCGTCCGTCCATCCGTCCGTCCTTCGCCTCGTCCGCCCGTAACCATAATTCAGTACCTATTGTTCAGATTTGATGCATTCTTGGTATAAATGATAATTACCATGGTCAGTCGATATCCTATAAGTTTAGTAAAAATCGACTCGTTAACACTTGAGTTGCCCTTGACTTATTGAATAGGCACTAAAAGTGCTAAGGCTATATTGGTTTTTTTTTTTTTTTTTTTTTTTTTTTTTTGTAATAGCTATAATATTTATGAGCAGTTACATGTACTGTCCAGTGCCTGTAGATAAATACAGTTCACTGTCAAAAACTGTACCCCACCCACGAGATCAAAGGTTATGACGGCGCGCATGGTATTGGCGTACAAAACGTAACGTCGAATTGTAACGTCGCGACGCTGAATTCTTTTTTCTTCTTATATTTTGCTCAACGCCTTGCTTCTGGAGAGCTTTCATTTGCTGGTAAAATATATGAAAATCGCTTTCTAGCTTTCAATAAAACGCCAGAATAAGTATTTCCAACTTAGTATACACGCATACACAAGAGAAACGAAAACGGCAGCTTATTCCCAATTGCCTCGTTTGACGTCTCTATGTTTAACGTCGTTTTTTCCGCCGGTAACAAAATTTAAGACTGAGGTTAATGTTCACATACTCTTTATTTTTCGGCGGATAAACTTCGTATACCGTATTTATAAGTAAGCAAGCAAAGTACATTGTGGAGATATAATTTTCTAGTGAGTTTCATTGTCAATGTTAAAGCTATGCTTAAATTTCAAGAGTATGTGTATCTATTTTAATGAAACTTGTGTTTTGGTAACAAATTTTAAGACTTGGGGTTTTCTTGAACATTTTTAAATGGAAAGCGGCAATGCAAATATTTTTCGATTATCTTTCACAACGGAAAAAGTACATTTCAAACAAACAAATATTTTGACAATAAAACGCCATCAAGATTACAAAATCACTTACCGAAGAGACCATGCCTGTATTTTTCGCGCGTTTTTTTGCCACGAGTTACAGATTTTAGTTGACAAAAATTTACTTTCTGAGACGCCGTTGTAGAAAAATAAACAACATATTGGATATGACGTTAAACGGCGACGTTTCAGCTTTGACGTAGACTAAATTTCGTAAAAATTGACGTCAAAATGGCGTTGTAATACGCATTTGCGCATGCCTTCTACAGCGGTATTGTTACAGAGTTACAGACGTTTTACCCCCCAAATTTTAAGTCCTTGAGCTCTCCTTTAACTGTTTTGATAAATACAAACTAAGAATCAATAAACTCATAACAAGGCACACGTACACCCCTAGTTTCAAAACAAAAAAAATATGACCAGAACATTAAAAATCGGTTCCTGTAAACAGAAAAAAGGCAAAACCACGTTTTGTACGCCAATACTGTGCGCGACGTCTATATATTTAAGTACATTCATCTTAACTGCGCATTTCAGGTGTTGCCATATCATGTGCCGATAGAAGGAAGAGGTCGCCCTTAAGTCTGCACCCCCCCCCTTCCATACAACATTCAGCAAAGCAATACAATCTGATTATTTTCTTGCTGTTTCCCCTTTGGTTGTTTGCATTGTATCATATTTTAGTTGTTGTTTTTCTTTACTTATTTTGCGTAGTGTTTATAACACTACATTGCATAGTAACTTTGACATATCCAGATATAATACCGCCATATAAACTGAAGGACTTTAGAAACGCACCATCTGCTTAAAGACTAATTTATGCCGAAAATTTGATATTTTCATTATGTGAACAATGAAATTGACAAGTTCCGTCATTCAGCTTGCGTTCAATTAGAAAATCGAAACGCTGTGGCTTATGATTGCCGTGACGTCGCGATAATTCTGAAACAACTCAAATTCAAAAAGTCACAGAGAAATAATACCTTCCATAATGAACAAAAAAAAGTTTTCAAACTGATGTTCGTTCTCGAAAGCAAAGGGAAAAACGAAATCAAATCATGAAGTTTTAGGCTTCTGGCAACGTTCATTTCGTCTACAAGACGTCATTACTTTTTGACGTAATTGGCCGTTTATATCCTAAGGATCAGGAATAATCAAAATATTTTTATTGCCAACAAATACTCCTTAATCAGTTGCATAAAAAAACAAAAGTATCGTGACACGCGCGAACGTCATCCGCCTGTTATTGCTGTTTGAAAATTTAAGACTGACGTTAGCAAAGAAACGCTGCGAGTGGGAGTGTAATAAAACGATTATTTCTAGAACATTTTGTGTTTTTTCCACTAGTTAAGACATCTGGCTACCACCTCAAAGTCTTTGTTTTCAAATTGAAACAAAGTTACGTTTGTCAGGCGACAATTGTTGAAAAATACTAACGTCAGTATAACGTCAGAATTAACAGCATGAGCAAGTCGAAATTATGGCAAACCATCGTCCATTGTGCAGGAGCATAAAGAATGATAAAGAAAACATCCTCCAATTAACCATGTTCAAGAGACAGTGAATATAAAATGGTGCGTTTTAAAGTCTCGTAGTATACATTACAAGGTAAAGAACTCTATAAGCATCCTATGTTTTCGTTTACAATGTATGTATTTTGTATATCATTTGTATTTATTGAATAAAATATGTTTAAACTAAATATTTAAAATTTGCAATGACTAAGTCAGCTATCAATATTGTTTCCCAACGTTGTGCTTGCAGACAGTACCATTTTTGGGTCACTGTGACCTAAAACTTGACCTCTGACCTAGTTTCTAGAAACTGCATTGAGTCTGTTGCATATCTCCTATATTCTTTGAGATAGATATTCCAAATTTGGTGTGTAAATGCATCTTTGGATGGTGGAGTTTCACATATCATTTTCGGGCTACTGTGACCTTGACCTCTGACCTAGTTTTAAGAATTATTGTGTCCGGGGCATATCTCTTACATTCTTATGGGTAGGAATTCCAAGTTAGGTGTGTATATGCATCTTGGGATGGCAAAGTGTCGCGTACCATTTTCAGGTCACTGTGACCTTGAGCTTTGACCTAGTTTTTTTATAATAATCGTGTCCGGAGTATATATCGTTTGAGATAGGAATCTCAAATTTGGTGTGTGGATGCATCTTGGAATGACGCAGTGTCGCATACCATAATTGGGTCACTTTGATCTTGAAGTTGACCGCTGACCTAGTTTCTAGAAACTGCATTGAGTCTGGTGCATATCTCCTATATTCTTTGAGATAGGAATTCCAAATTTGGTGTGTAAATGCATCTTGTAAAGACGGAGTGTCACATACAATCTTCGGGGCACTGTGACCTTAACCTTGACCTCTGACCTAGTTTTAAGAATTATTGTGTCCGGTCCATATCTCTTATATTTTTGAGGTAGGAATTCCAAATTTGGTTTGTGGATGCATTTTGGGATATCAAAGTGTCTCTTTTCATTTTTGGGTCACTACGACCTTGACCTCTGACCTAGTTTTAGAATAATCGTGTCTGGAGCCTATCTCTTATACTATTTGAGGTGGGAATCTCAAATTTGGTGTTATCATGCATTTTGTGATGACGAAGTGTCGCGTACCATAATTGGGTCACTGTGACCGTGATATTGACCTCTGACCTAGTTACTAGAAACTGCATTGAGTCTGGTGCATATCTCTTATATTTGAGATAGGAAATCCAAATTTGGTATGTAAATGCATCTTGCGATGCCGGAGTGTCACATACATTTTTGGGGGTTACGGTGACCTTGACCTCTGACCTAGTTTTAATAAAAATTGTGTCCAAGGCATATCTCTTATGTTAATTGAGATAGGAATCCCAAATTTGGTTTGTTGATGCATCTTTGGATGATGGAGTGTCGCGTCCAATTTACGGGTCACTATTACCTTGACCTCTGACCTAGTTTTAGAAAAATCGGGTCCGGAGCATATCTCTCATATTATTGGTGTGAATGCAACTGTAGATGGCGGAGTGTCACATACCATTTTTGGGTCACTTCGACCTTAAACTTGACATTTGACCTCGTTTTTAGAATAATTATATCTGGAGCATACTCTTCTATCATTTGAGGTAGGAATCCCAAATTTATGTGAAAGCATCTTGGAATGGCGGATTATCCCGTTCCATTTTCCAGAGTTGGGGTCGATTACATGCAAATGTAATCGATTACAATTACAATTACTTTGAAATTTCATGATTACTGATTACAATTACAATTACTTTTTTTCAAATGTAATCGATTACAATTACAGATTACATTGCAAAGTAATCATGATTACTTTGTGATTACTTATGATTACTTTTGAGCAATAAATTAACTGTATTATATTTCAAGACTTAATAGAATGTTATCCTGAAGAAAGGAAAACTTAGCTATGGTTCTCAATTCTACTTACAGAGCTACAAGGTTTACTATGTGAAATAAAGAATAAAACAACAGTATTCAAAAATTCCTTATTATTCTAAATATATGCATGGGTACATTTACAAGATGATCATCTCATTTATCTTACATGCATTTGCAAAATATCCCTGGTGCAGTCAAAATAGCCATATTTGGCTGTTTTAAGTCAACCTCAAAATTTGACCATTGTTTTACACGCATCATAAATAACACAGTTCCATGTGCTTCAATTTATGTTCCTGTGGAATGAGAAATTAAAATTATTCAAAATATCTTTTAGTAATGTAGAAATCAGCTACAACTTAGATGCTTACAATAATAAATATGAAGCACCTAGAACTCTGCTATTTAAAACAAAGACTAATGGCTAGATGATAGTCAGAAGATCCTGATCAGAATGAACAGCTGCACTTTCTGATCGAAGTTTCTACAGCATCTACGTCCCATAATTTAACATTGAGTCATACATGTAGCATTAAAGCATGCTGAATGAGGTAAGGGCATTTTTAATTTGATACTTTATAAAGAATTTTGGATTTTATCCCTATTCTATCATATTCAGAGAACATGACCTTCTGAAGTAGATTATTCCGGCTTCCATTATTACCTAATATTTTGTATATTCTTTTATTTCATTTAATTTAATCCTGATAATTGGAACACATTTATTATGTTTCATGTATGCCTATAAAAAGAATGACAAAATTATGTAGAAACTAAAAATGAGATCATATTCAGCAGGAAAATGGTCAAAATTAAACACTTGCTAAAAGGTGTTAAAACTAAACTGTCATAAAAGTTCCTTAAGGATTAAATAAACACTAAAGAAAAGGGTCCTTATTTCATTTGACAGCAGAGCAAATAAAAAAGTTGACCAATAATGTCATTCAATGTTCACATAATTATAGACACAGTTTTTAGAAAAATGAAATTAGACATGGAAAGCATTCACTTAAAATATGTATCTGATGAGATAATGTCAAATCTGAGCTTGGCTCAAGACTGTCCAACAAGGGAGTGAAGGGACCTTTTCCTGCCTCTTATATTTTTGCTAATGATAATTTTGCATGTTTTGTCATCTGTTCATATTTTCAGAATTACCCTTTTTTTGATGCAAATTCTTCAGGGATGGCATCAGTATCAAAAAGTTTGAATTTGATCTGGCCCAACATTTTGTTTGGCCTGATTGAGTCCAAACTGTTTGCATAGGATATCAGCAGATGACAAAAATTGTCACTAGCATGTACCAGGTAAATCTACCCTTTCATTGCTGCATCATACAGAACAGACATTTTTTGCAAACTGTCTCCCAGGTGAAATGCAACATAAGGTGGCATTTCATCAGGGTCTGCACTATTTATTAAGATATAAACAATCAGTATTAAATAGTTTGAATTCAGATCTGGCCGAACATATTGGGCCTGATTGAGTCCCAAACTGTTTGCATAGGATATCAGCAGACGACATTGTTGTCACTAGCAGGTAACAGGTTAATCTACTAACCATTTTATTGCTGCATACAGAACAGACATTCCTTGTTTCAAACATCCATTATTCTCTGATCTATTGCTGGTACCTGTCACTGTACAACTTGCAACAGTTTTTTGACCAGTTTCATATTTTGTTTTGTAAAAAAGCAAAAGTAATCATAAAGTAATCGTAAAGTAATCATGATTACAGGCTATTTTGCAATGTAATCGATTACATTATGATTACTTGTAATCGTAAAAATCCACGATTACAGATTACTTTATGATTACTGAAAAAAATAATCGATTACAAGTAATCATGATTACAGATTACGATTACCCCAACTCTGCCATTTTCCAGTCACTGTGACCTTGATCTCAGATTTAGTTTCTAGAATTGGCATCAAGTCTGGCGCATACCTTCTATATTCTTTGAGGTAGTAATTCCAAATTTGATGTGTGGATGCATCTTGAGATGGTCAAGTGCCACGTACCATTATTGGGTCACTATGACCTTGACCTCTGACCTAGTTTATTGGAATTATCATGTTTGGAGCATTTTTTTCTATATTATGTGGGCTAGGAATCCCAAATTTGGTGTATGGTTGCATCCGGGGGTGACATAGTGTCACTTATCAGTTTAGTGACCTTGACCTAATTACTAGAGTAATCATGTCAGAGCATATTTCATATATTATTTGTGGTAGGAATCCCAAATTTGCTGTATTGATACATCTTTTGGTGTCGCATACCATTTTAGGTCACGTTGATTTTGACCAACGACCTTGTTTCTAGAATATTCGTGTCTGGAGCATATCATATATACATTGATGTAGGAAAACCAAATTAGGGGTGTTGATTCCTTTTGGGTCACTTTGACCTTGACATTGGTTTCTGGTCTCATTTCTAGGTTTTTCTTGTCTGGAGCATATCTCCTTTTAAACAGCTAACTTTCCTCAAATGTGTCTTATGCTAGACAAATTCCTTTTAGGGCATTCGTCACGTGACTGTGACATTTCCTGTTCCTTATATAAGCCTATGTAAACATTTGACACCCGGTGCGGGGCAATTTTTGGCCCCAGGGGGGATAATTTGAACAAACTTGGTAGAGGTCCACTAGGTGATGGTACATACCAAATGGCCTTATGGTTTCAGAAAAGATTTGTTCATGATTTCCCTATATAAGCCTATGTAAAATATGTGACCCTCGAGCCGGACCATTTTCGGCCCAAGGGGCATATTTATATCAAGTTTGGTAGAGGTCCACTAGGTGATGCTACTTACCAAATATCAAGGCTTTAGGCCTTGTGGTTTTAGACAAGAGTATTTTTTCATGTTCCCCTATGTAAAACACGTGACACCCTTGGCGGGCCAATTTTGGCCCCAGGGGCATAATTTGAACAATCTAGGTAGAGGTCCACTAGGTGACACTACATACCCAATATCAAGGCTCTAGGCCTTATGGTTTCAGACAAGAAGATTTTTCATGTCTTTCCCTATATAAGCCTTTGTAAAATATGTTTCCCCAAGGCGGTGCTGTTTATGACCCGTGGGGCATAATTTTAACGAGCTTGGTAAAGGTCTACCAGGTGATGCTACATACTAAATATCAAAGCTCTAGGTGTGGTTTCAGACTTAATTTTTTAAAGTTTTCATCTTGAAGATATATTTTTAGCCTGTGTGACCTAGATAGGCAATGGACCGGAACCATTTAAACAATTTTTAAAGAGGACAGGATCATTCCTGCCAAGTTTGGTCAAAACCCATCAAGTAGTTTAGGAGGCATATCTTTTGAAGTAATTGTTGATGAAGCACGACGGACGACGGACATCCAACGATCACAATAGCTCACCATGCGCCAATGGCTCATGTGAGCTGAAAACACATGGATCAGTCCTCACATTATGGGGCTAATAACAAGGTGTTCGCAAATTTCACCTCATGTGGCAGACATGCACGATGGCTTACAATAAAATAATTTTAATAACATAATTCACTAGTTATTTTACAAAGTTTCCTTATTTCAGTGGCAAGGTACTATTTGGTAAAAACATTAACCCAATAATGCTACATGGAATTTCCCGCCCTATATGATTGGACGAATCCATTTCGATTTTAAGGGTTGATGGGTAGTAATTTACAGTTTCATTCAAATATTTAAAGTACATTCTGTGAGCCTGATCAGACGCCGCACTATGTTTGACGATATCCCAAAAAAAGGACGCTCTTATAGGTTAAATGATAAAATACTTTCAGGAGAAACATCAGAGTGTCAAACAGATCGGATCCAGATTAGGCCCGACGTTTTGTCGGGCCTGATCTGGTTCCAATCTATCAGCAGACGACACTGGTAGTTCGTGGGATGGAGTCTGGCCAGAAAGAGTGTAGCATGTTTTGTTTGTTTGACAGTCAACAATCTTTCGGTTACATCGGGACGGGTCTTCCTGGGTTGAGCCAGTACTAAGCTAGGATCAATGTGTTTTGCTCAAGGACACAACGCAGTGACGTCGGTGAGGCTCGAACCCGCGGCCCTTCGGTCTCGAGTCAAGCACTCTACCACTGAGCCACTGCGCTCCCGTAGCATGTTTTGTTTCATTATAACATCGTTGAGCAAGTATACATGTATAATGCTACCTTTGAGCCATTGCTCTCCCGTATCCTGTTTTGTTTCATTATTCCATCGTTGACCAAGTATACATGTATAATGCATGCCCTGGCTCGTCTGTTTTTTAGCTGGTTTTCATTTGAACTGGCTCAAAAATCTATTACAAATAAATAAGATTAACTGTTTAGTGTATTAAACCTTAAAGCGCCCAGCAGAGCTGCAACAAATGATAAATTTTGTGACACTTTTATTACAGAGGAAATACGATTTGATATTTCATGTCAAACATCTGCTAGGTAGATGATTCACATGACATATCGAAACTGTTCTTGGTTCTTAAGGCAGTGTTGCAAATTGAAATTGGTTTTCGATGGCGGTTTAAAGGTCGAGCTGTAGGAAAACAATATTTTAAGTTGATAATAAGTTCGTACTCCTAATCGCATTTAAGCCAAAATTTCCAATCATAACTTTGCTTTCATTTGCAAAATATTTATCCTTGACATAAAGCAAAAACAACATGGCTACATTTTTCCACTTTCAAAATTAGTGATTCACGTAACAGACATGATCTGTATAGTTGCCACACTTTAAGAAAATTGGGTTCAAGTTTAACCCCAGATAAACTCTTTATTTGTTAGTGGCGACACTTGCCGCCTGCTGATAGCCTTTGCAAACAGTTTGAACCCAGATCAGGACCGACAGAACGTCGGTCCTGATCTGGTTCCAAACCGTTTGATACTCTGATATTGTTCCTGAAAGATATTTTTGAAAATGTTAATTTTGAAGAAAAAAAGTCAACAGACGACAACAAAGCATTAGAAATTACCCAACATGCAAAGAGTTGGCGTTCCATACGTTGCAGATCGACATATCGTTTTTATTGTGCCCTATACTGTTTTTATAAAGTTCCCAATTTACAAGTGGCTTTCCCCTTAGTGTGCGTCAGTGTTTCTTTTTTTTAGTCTGAGGGCTGGTCAGCTGGATTGGATTTTTTTCAATTGGTATGGATGTAGGCTTCTTTTATAGGCTAGCACCTCAATTCGATCCTGCGATCATTTACCTTTTTTAAAATATGTTCACCGTATCCGCATAGCGACACGGCAAAAAGTCCAAACACAACTGAAAAAGTTGATGACTAGAACAAAACATTGCCAAAATTTTGGACGGGACCCTTCCTAGGAACCCTTTTTCAACAGGTAAAACTAACTTTCCATTTTTCCATAATACATTGATATTTCAGCTTCCGTTCTGCGACGTTTATCATGGCTTGTGGAAGTTTTATGTTTCGCTGCAATTGAAATTGATATTGGGTGGGTATGAATTCAATGACGTCGTTTAGTTGTAGTCCTTTGATTTGGCTGAGGAGTTCCGACCTATCAGAGCTGGATGGGGCGAATGGTTTCCTATATCAAGAACAGACCACCTTGAATATTTGCCAATTTTAATTACCAATGTGTGTACTTGTGCAATGGCTACGGAGGGCGCAACTCAACAAGTACATAGAAGCAGACTTCTAAATATGATGGTAGTTATACTTTCTTCTTCTTCTTCTTCTTCTTCTTGGTATAGGACCAGGATCAAATTGAAAGTATTTGGTCCTGCATATGGCGGTTAAGAAGCATTAGTCCCAAATCTTGTTAAACAATGGCTAAAACTGTGTACAATGTTGTCTGATCGTTGCAATCAAGGATTAATGCGTGGACTAGTCGTCTTGCAAGACTGGTCTGGAACTCCTCCAAGGTGCAGGCTTCTGTGATGTCTCGTGGTAGTTCATTCCAGTCCCTGCTGGTCCGTGGGAAGAACGGGTTGGAACGAACGACTCTGTGGTCTCTGGTTCTGCTATCGATTGGTCTTAAGTCGCAGAGCTTTCAATGTCTACCAATCCATGCTGGTCTTGTAAATGATACTCAGTCTAGCAGTGTATCTCTTGCCTAGCCAATGTCATCCACCATAGCTGTGATGCATCCAGGTGTGTGATTAATATCACAGGTGCTTGAATTTATAAATATATGCTAACATGTCTGATGCGTAGGGACATACTCTTTAATTCCATCCTAAAATTTCGAGACAAAACAATAGCTCATGAAAAGAATGCAAATTTGACCAATTTGATTCATATAAAAATCACTAGTCATAATTCAGATACTAGATTTGTCCATTTTTTTCAAACCCTTATATAGTCAAACTTTCGCCATTTCAAAGCATATATTGCGTTTTCCAAGGCCTAAAATCACTCAAAAATCATAACTCTAAGCCCCTGTGAGTAATACCTGCACGTAATCTTCGCGAGGGGGTGTTGCAGAATATAAAGAAAGAAAGAAAAAATATAGTCATTGCACACATATCTGGCGGCTCGGCCTTGGACTTAGTTTAGACCATGGTGGTATAGGTTTCTGATTTGACCACCTTAGTTGCGGCGTAAGAATCCTAGAGATCTATTGGCTTTGCTGTCAACATCAGCTATATGGCTTGACCAGGTTTAGTGGGGGTATTTGTTCGAATCAACCACCTCTAGTTCTTGACCCTGTGGCCTATATGAAAAGTGGTAGACCTTTTTTCTCCCTGCAGCGACATGTATGACAGATCACTTCTGCGGGTTGAAAGTCATCTGCTAAAGACGCTCCCACTCTTCGATAGCTACAAAGTCTTCCTGGAGTAGTGTTGTCCTTGGCCCCATTGACTGTGCGATTGAGTAGGCTGTCATCAGCAAATATTCTTGCATCTGAGGATATGAGTGAGTCTAACAGGTCATTAATACATGTATAAGCAAGAAGAGACTCGCGGCTGTGTCCTGTGGAACCCTCAGAGGACATCTGCATGGCTGGAGTAGGCACTGTTTAGAACAACGTGTTATTTTCCATCCCTCAGAAATGCCTAGGTAAAAGTATTTGTCTGGTCTCTAACTCTATTATAGTCCAACTTGTACAGTAGTCTGGAGTGAGGGACTTTGTCAAAAAGCATTCGCAAGGTCCAGCAGTATGACGTCAACCCATTCCCTTTTGGATAATTTTGACGCTATTTCCTGGAAGTCTCTTGCGGACGCAATGCTGATACTGTTCTTTTAAAATTATGTCCAGATGACGTGCTCCAGCAGCTGCAGGTGACGAAAAGCAGAATGTTGTTTTTAATAGCTGGTGCTAGGGGGTGTGAGAATTATTGCACTTTCCATTAGTTCTCATGAACAGGCTCAATAAAATGTTTTCTAATATTGTAGGTTCTCTCTATTTTTAAAAGATCCTTTTTTACAGATTATTTAGAGGTCGTAACAGCTGTCGCTGTTTCTGTGTGGAGTTGGTAAAACTTCTCCTCGTGCATTGATGTAGTGTTGATATTTTTTTTAAATTCTGGTCCTTGGGGAATATTGGGTTCAGGTGGAAAGCAGACTATCGCTTAAGCCGGTGCTAGGGGCCATGAGAATTGTTTCACTTTCCAATAGTTCTCATGAACAGACTCAATTAAACTGAGTCTTCTGTTTTCTAATATTGTAGGTTCTTCTTATTTCTAAAAGATCCGTTTTTCCAGATTATCTAGGGATACCGAGTGGTAGTTTGCTGCTTTGAGTCTGTCTCCCTTTTCAAACACTAGTACAATCCTTGCTCGTCTTCAGTCAAATGGGATCTGTCCACTGTCGAGTGAGGTCTGGTACAGTTGTGGTACGAAAGGTGCAAGTTGGTTAGCAGCTACCTTCAGGATAAATGCTGGAATGGAATCTTGTTCTGTAGCCGTAAAAGATTTTAGTCCCTTTAGAAGTTTATGTTGATCGCAAAATCAGGCATTTCTGGCTGGGGCTTTGTCCTTTTGTCAGGTAGTGAACTGGTTTCCTCCTCGATGGAGGCTGATTCGAACTGGCTTTTGAGAATGTTAGCCTTGCTCTGGTTATCACTTTTTAGGAAACCATCTGCATTCTTTAGTGGTGACACTCCAGTTGATTTATTTCCTGTGTACTTTATATAAGACCAGAACTTCTTGGGGTTTCCTTTATAGCTGTCACTTAGCATATCTTGCATGTACTGCTAATGAGTTGATCTCACCTCAAACTTTACCTCGGCCTAGAGCTTCTTGTATCTGTACTTGTCTTTCTTTTTGCCAGTCCTTCTCAACTTTTTGTATGCCCGCTGTTTCAGTCTTATTGTCCTCATTATTTGTATATTCATCCAAGGGTGCGTTTATCTTACTTGTGTCATCTTGGATGATACACTCTCGTCTATGGTGGTGTGGATACCATCCTTAAATTAGCTCCACTTATCTTCCACAGAATCTCGATTATCCTCAAATTGCTGACCCGAAATGAGCGAAGTCATCTTGGATACATTGAAAGATATGTCTGCAAATGGTCAGTACGTATACTAAATCATCTGAATATGGAAATATCTTATATGAGTCTAGCATAAAGGGGTGGGTAGAGATACGTTGATCAATGATAAATCATTTTGTGTGTTTCCATCTGATTTTTCATAAACTATTATACCGAGAGCAAGATTGACGTTGTGTCCATGCAGCACATGAGTGTCCAATGTTGCTGAATTATGTGGTCGACAGACCAATACAGGCTTTGTGGTGCCATTGGTTGCAGTCATCACAGGCCACACAATTAGTTTTACATGCTTTGGAACAAACTGCACGTGGAAACTTTGGGTGTCTAGGACCAGAGTTTGACTCAATCCCATGTCTAAGAAGAAGACTTTTACGTGTTAATGATCATTCATGTTCATGGAAGGGATCTGGAGCATGCCTAAAGCAAAGCTTCTTGAGGATGGATAAGTGGGGTATAACAACTTCAGACATAGTAAGTATACCTAATTCTCTAGTGCCCGAGCAATAGGATGGTGCTTTTGCATGACTTGTTTCATTGATTGGGTATCCTTCAGTTGACCAAAATAACAAAGACAAACCAAGATTGTTGAATTCATCATTGTTTACAGCTTTACATGGGACCGCCATTAGTGAACCTCGTTTTGGTTCTGTATCAATAAGTTGGCAAACCTAGGTAGTTTGGGGTTATGATTTGTGATCGTTTAATTTGGTGTTGTACAATAACGAGCTACACTGTTAATTTGGGCTCCATGCGATGATAGAAGCATTAACGGAGACTATAAATGCAATAACAACACCAGTTTTTCCCTCGCTTCGGAAAAAAAAGTTAATCCGTACATGTGGTGCTAGCGAGAATCTTATAGAGGGCCTCGACGCGAGAAAACCTGTCTTCGGGGGTTTGCAAACAACAAAGGCACAGACCAGCCTGCGCTTCCGCGCAGTCTGATCAGCACCTTTGTTGTTCGCTTATTGAAAAGTACAATACCTAGACTTGCTACGAGTGAAATTTCAATGTTCTAGCTAGCCTATGTAGCGGACCAGGACTTTGTCGGAAACCCGGAAGCTAGGTTTTCTCACGTCGTGGCCTATATGTATATATGTGTAGGGTGTGGGTGTTCTTTATTGTTGATATATGTATTATCCTTATGTTTGAGGGCCCCAAGGAAGATTGATTCGTCAAATCGTTACTTACTTTCTTATCTGGTCCCAAACTCCGAATGCAGGTACGTGCTCTTTTGAAATGAGCCGTGACATGTGATTTCCAACAATGTGGCAATTTGACACGTGTAGACTCAGACGATCCTCTGCAGCCTTCTTTTAAGCTTAGAAACTCCAAATGATGTTCAGTCAGTAGCTTAACAGTCATAAAATATTTGAGTGACTAGCAAAGGCTCTGATCAGTCTGCGCGTATGCGCAGGCTGGTCTGAGCCTTTGAAGATCGCACATACCACATTGTTTGAAATCTCATGTCACGGCTCAAATGTCTTCAATGTATGTTTTTACGTCATAGCATATATCTGATAGTAACACCGCACATCGGATCTATTGCAAATAACGCAATCAGCAATAATATTCTTTTGTTTAAACTGGTTATGAAGTACGGAAAATTTTACTGGGTCAGCAGAGAATTTAGTTACTTATAGTATTTTTATTTTTGGTTCCCGCGTCTTTCTCCGAACTTGCATTGACTCAACTGATGATGGTTTTCAGTTGTTCATGTCGGCGTAGCGAGTCCCCTACACTAAGCATACTGAGCGTGCACGCTACGCCCATTTGGCTCAAATGAAGTAGGTACCTGTTTTAAATAGATTCTGATTCGAACTGCTATGTGAAGAAGCATAGTGTGGGACAAATAAGCAAGTGAGTATGATCAGGAAATACCACAATCACACACTGCAGGCCAACCCAAGGCACCGTGAGGAAAAGCCACAAAACACTTACTGTCACAAGACATCAGGATGACAGTTAAAGCAAAGCACCAAGCTCTCTAGCTCTCTCTCTCTCTCTCTCTCTCTCAAATGATTTCAAAACTAGAAGGGCACAAAGTACTGAATAACAAAACAAGGATCAAACACAGAACCCCACAAACAATGGGAACACAAATAAACAATGAATCAACAACAGAATCACCGCCTTAGAATGGACAACATTCTTTCGACGCACCTTCAAGTGGAACGATCCTACCAGGTTATGGCCATGCTATTGCCATAACTGTGAAATATTTAAAAAAAAAACTTCAGATATTTCTAGTGTCAGCAAAATATCACAAGTGTACTAAAATGATATGTCGTGGTTATGAACAGATAAAATCAAAACAATCGCAGACAGAAGCATAGAGACTCATTCTCGAAGCGTAAGTCACGTTCTTTAGCTACCTCACCCAGGTAAACCGCATGTTTAGATCTCGGAGGGTGTTGGCTATCGGAGGTAAACATTGCGATTATGGATGGACAGGGTCTGTATTTATCCATTTTTATGTCCTATAGAAAGTTTCTTGGAGACGTAAGCAGCAAACAGGTTGCTTCTATAATGAATGATAAGGACTCGGAATGTGTTAAATGCTTTTGATCTATGGCCGTAGGACCCTGGGCGACCTTTCAAACGACGATTGCGAAATTTTCAATGAAAAATGCTATTCGTTTGATCATAGTTGGATTTACATCAACCTTTGACACAATTTGCTTGTGTCGCCACAATTCTATATCATTCTCCTGCATGATTTATAAGAGTCGTATCTCAAAATGCTATTAAAACATCAATATTTGAACTTTTGCTTACGTTGATATCGCTTTGGTGGTTAGCAAAATGTGCAGAGGTAACTTGACAGCTGGCATCCTTGCTATCGGAGTGACAGTGGTTTTGAGTTCGGAGATTGATACAAACTGCCGCACAATTAGTGCCTGAATCTGATATATTTTAAGCATGTCTTGATACAGAGAAAAATACGTAATGCTGCAAATGGAAGACTATCAGGGGGGCGAAATACAGAAGGGAATTTGAGACGTTTTACAGTTGTGGTGTGTTGTGAAAAGCGCTCATCTTCAGTCGGTGCCATTATGCATGCTTTTGTCTAGTGAGTCTGGGAAAACATATTTATTTAAATTCTGCACTGATTCATTTTTGGTGAAACCAGTATGCTTGATATAGGAAGGGGATATGATGGCTAGGTGGGATGGGGGTGAGGGTATGGTCCCTGAAAGAAGGCAAGAACATGTGCCATACTTATACTCATTATATCTTACCTGGCAACGCAGTATATTTACAACGTGAACAGGGTTACAAAATGCAGGTTCACATTGAGGCGCATCTTGTTGTGTAAATGGAGTGTCAAAATGCAAGGAAACTGTTGGTTAAGATGCCACGTGTGCATGATTAGTAAATCTTTGATCCAAAAATATATTCATGTATGCCATCCAGACAATTGAAACACCCATAACCACCAGTCTACTAAATCGCCACAGAACACCCAAACGCACACAGTCCACTGAAATGCACAAAACAGCCAACCCATTGAAACTCCCAAACTCCCTAGGCAACTGATACACCCAAACCGCCCAGCCCAGGGAAGCACTCAGACCACTCAGTTTACTGAAATACCCTGATCAAATTCATTGAAACATGCAACTCACCTAGTCCACTGAAACACCCTCCTGTTGCATGCCCTTTAGGATTCTATTCAATGAAACAAACTATATCAACAATTTACCACCCCCCCCCCCCCACCCCAAACCGTAAAAAACAACAACACATGCAAAAAAAAACACCACAAATATTGAATGGGTTTCAACGGGGCTCTCAAGCCGGTCCCCAACCCCCCCCCCCCTCCCGCCTTCCTTTCTTCCTTTTTTGCTATGCAACATTAAAACATTTTAAATGGCATTTCGCTGGCGGGCCGATGGTTGCCCGACAATGTGTGCTGGCTGGGATAGGGTATGTCCATGTCTTGTACCGTCATCTAGTAGCGTTGCACTGATACGCTTTCTTCGGTTTTGTAAAATATTAGTGAGAAAAATGCAACAAAACATCCCATGCGATGCTTAATCATGCATGGATCCAGAAATTTTGTCAGACGAAGTCCAACTTAACTCTGACACACTTTTTTTTAGATGAATGGAGTGAGGAATTAAAATACCACTAAAAGCGGGCCATCGTCAGCCCAACAGCAAAACGCTGGCGGGCCGATGATTACCCAATATGGAATGCTGGCTTGGTAGCTTTTGATTTTCCAGGGGATCTGGACCAGTATTGCTAAAGAGCCCCAAAGGTTTCCGATTTAAAAAAAAAAAAAAAAAAAAAAAAAAAAAAAAAGGTGGGGGTCAGGACCCTCTGCCGCCCCCTCTCTGGATCCGCGCATCTTACTCTTAGTTGAATGCGCAGCTATCGAGTAACGTGAGTGTTCGAATTTCTGGCCTCTCTGGCGTCACTGTGTTGTGCCCTTGAGTAAAACATATTAATCATAGCTTAGTATGGTTCAACCCAGGAAGACATAACCGAAAAATTGTTGACTGGGATGTTAAGAATAAAATCAAACAAAATAAAAAACATAATAATGAACCCTGTACAGTTTGCATACGTTTTAAAGCTGTACTCTTTGCGCCATTGCGACAGTAAAATAAAATACCACACGTATTAAAAAGCAATTTATGTTTTTGGTCTGTTGTCAGTTCATTCTTAAAAGTATTAGTATACATGCAAGCTTATCTGGATCTTCACTGCATATTTGTATAGATGGACAAAGTAATCCATATAACAATACCCGTAAAAATATTGAAAATATTGCAGTTTCAGTGGTAATCCGTTCTGTTATTTTATCTTTTAACGTTTTTAAACTTTGCATAGTAGTACAGGGCCCGGAATTACAATGGTTCCTTAAAGTTAAGGACGACTTAAGTTAAGTATTTGTATTTCAACATGCTAAATAAATTGCCTGGATCGATGCAGTACGTGTGGTCAAAGATATCATTGTGATCTACAGAAAAGTGAAACAATTTTGATTTTAATCAGTTTAAAACGTCATTTTTGGCATCCTGAAAAATCAATACTTAACTCAGTAAGTCTTCCTTAACTTTAAGGAGGCATTGTATTTCCGGGCCCAGGTCCTCATATTCCGGTAACAGCAGCCAGAACCCCACAATGGCATTATTTTTAAACAATATTATTTGAGCCGCAACATGAGATTTCCAACAATGTAGTAAGTGCGACCAGCAAAGGCTCAGACCAGATTGCGCATACGCGCAGTCTGATCAGAGCCTTTGCTTGTCGCTTGAGTATTATATGAATATTAAGCTACTGAACGAACATAATTTGGAGTTTCTAAGCTTAAAAGAAGGCTACACAGGCTCGTCTGAGTCTATTCATTTCAAAATGCCACATTGTTGGAAATCACATGTCGCGGCTCATTTGTCATTCTATAAGAAGCAATAAAGATGGGTTGTATATCTTTAAGATAGTTTCACACCGGATATGCGGCAATCGAAAACGTTAATTCTATCGACGAACGTAGATCAAAAATCGTTGGAAACAGGGTTTTCGATTGCCATTTGTCGCCCGATTTCTCGATTGCCATGTGTCGCCCGACTGGCGACAAATGGCAATCAAAAATATCTGTAAAAATTGAATGTTTAATTAGATTTTTATGCAACCGTTTGCAGTACGACTTTAATTTATCTTTAGTTCAATAAATGTACCTGGGTGACGTCCTTTTCAGAAAGAGATGGACAATCGGAATGTTAAGTTTAGAGTTTGGGTACAACATTTTTAATCATATCAAGTTTAGTAGTTTTATAGTTGTGATGTTTGTTCTATTATCTATAATAGAGGCCCTCCCAGGAGGTACATATTCCCTTGTTCTTCTTAAATATTGACTTGTCTCCATGTTTCATGTTTTATTTATTTCCCCGTTCTCTGACAATATTGTTCCCCTCAGTTTGGCATTTTCCCTTTCCCTAGAATAAAATGACTTGTACAAATACACCCTAACTCGTGAGAGGGCCTCATTGTTAAGGCAAACAGAGAACTCCTCTCTCAATTCCATGAAAAAAATGTTCCCTGTTAGCACGTTATAACAGTTCTTTACCCATTACCCGATGATCGGGTGACGTACTTGGAATTTGACAGAGGAGGACTGAACATGGGAGTCGAACACTCGCTATCATTTCATTAAATTCTCGTATTGCTCATGATATTTTAATACATTAGAGAGAGAGAGAGAGAGACAAACAGACAGACAGACAGACAGACAGACAGACAGACAGACAGACAGACAGAGACAAAGAGAGACAGAGGAAGATATAGACACAGAGAGAGAGAGAGAGAGAGACAGAGAAAGAGAGAGACAGAGAAAGAGAGAGTAGAGAAAGAGCGAGTAGAGGGAGTGCGAGTAGAGAAGGAGTGCGAGTAGAGAAGAAGAGCGAGAAGAGAAGGAGTGCGAGAAGAGAAGGAATGCAAGTTGAGAAGGAGTGAGACTAGAGAAGGAGTGCGAGGAGAGAAGGAAGGCGAGTAGAGGAGGAGTGCTAGAAGAGAAGCAGTGCGAGTAGAGAAAGAGAGTAGAGAAGGAGTGCGAGAAGAGAAAGAGAGAGTAGAGAAGGAGTGCGAGTAGAGAAAGCAGGGCGAGAAGAAAAAGAGAGAGAGTAGAGAACGAAAGAGTAGAGAAGGAGTGCAAGTAGAGAAGGAGTGCGAGTAGAGAAGGAATGGGAGTAGAAAAAGAGAGAGTAGAGAAGGAGTGCGAGTAGAGAAGACGTGCGAGCATAGAAGGAGTGCGAATAGAGAAGGAGTGCGAGTAGAGAAGGAGTTCGAGTAGAGAAGAAGTGCAAGTAGAGAAGGAGTGCAAGTAGAAAAGGAGTGCGAGTAGAGTAACAGAGAGTGAAGAAGGAGTGCGAGTAGAGAAGGAGTGTGAGTAGAGAAGGAGTGCGAGTAGAGAAGGAGTGCGAGTAGAAAAGGAGTGCGAGTAGAGTAACAGAGAGTAAAGAAGGAGTGTGAGTAGAGAAGGAGTGTGAGTAGAGAAGGAGTGCGAGTAGAGAAGGATTGCGAGTAGAGACGGGGTGCGAGTAGAGATTGAGAGAGTAGAGAAGGAGTGCTAGAAGAGAAGGAGTGCGAGTAGGGAAGGAGTGCGAGTAGATAAGAAGTGTGAGCAGAGAAAGAGAGACTAGAGAAGGAGTGCGAGTAGAGAAAGAGAGAGTAGAAAAGGAGTGCGAGCAGAGAAGGAGTGCGAGTAGATAAGGAAAGCGAGTAGAGAAAGAGATAGTAGAGAAGGAGTGCGAGTAGAGAAGGAATGCGAAGTTAGAAGGAGTGGGAGTAGAGAAGGAATGCGAACTTAGAAGGAGTGCGAGTAGAGAAGGAGAGAGTAGAGAAGGAGTGCTAGTAGAGAAGGAGTGCGAGTAGAAAAGGAGTGCGAGTAGAGAAAGAGAGAATAGAGAAGGAGTGTGAGTAGAGAAGGAGTGCGAGTAGAGAAAAAGAGAGTAGAGAGGAGTGCAAGTAGAGAATTAAGTATAGAGAGAGTAGAGAGGAGTGCAAGTAGAGAATAAAGTATAGAGACAGAGAGAGAGTAGAGAGACATAGACAGCGTAGAGAGAGAGAGAGAGAGAGAGAGAGAGAGAGAGTAGAGACAGACGTAGAGAGGGACAGAGTAGAGAGAGACAGAGTAGAGAGAGACAAAGATAATAGAGAGTGGAGAACGACAAAGAGAATAGAGTAGAGAGTAGAGAGGGACACACAAAGAGAGAGAGAGAGAGAGAGAGAGAGAGAGAGAGAGAGAGAGAGAGAGTGAGAGAGAGGGGGTAGAGAGTAGATAGGTGAGCGAGTAGAGAGAATGGAGAAGAGAGAGAGAGAGAGAAAGAGGGCGAGTAGATGGGGAAGAGAGATCTGGTTGCTTTGCTTAGTTTGTTTTCCTAGTGCCTCGTGATTGCTGTGTGGCTCTTCCTCACAGTGCCATGGGTTTGTCGGAAGTTTGTGATTGTGTAAATGGGAAAACACCTACATATAGTTAAATTTATGCAATTAGTGAAGACTGATTAGACCGTATAGGTACTCGTCTAAACATCTGGTATACTAATTGCATTGCTACTTGATCTGTCACCTTCACAAAAGGTATGTGCCCATTTCATAGTATAATGCTTTTGAATGTTATGTTACTGCCAGATTGTTTCTTTAATGTGATGCAAAGGGCTAAATAGATATGGTAGGCCAAAACAAATAAAACAAACTAATGCACAAAAACACTCCTTCAATGTTGAACAAAAACTCTAACAAATTGGTTTGTTTAAGCTTGTTTCTCCCTTGATATGTTCCTCGCCAATCGAACCACTTGTTTTTGAAAGTGTTTGAGTGTTACACTTTTGTTTCCGTATGCGATAGCTAGTTTAATGAGCATAATCAATTTGCCCTTCTCCGAAATCAATGTTAACATGCACATGCCTTCCCTCCGACAGCTACCCAACATACCTCCGAACGGAAAGCTACCCATAAACATGATACCACCGTCATAAAATTGCAAATAAATAAGTGTTTTACAATTATTTTTGAATTGTATTTGACTGATTCATTCCAAAGAGAGGTTATACATTCCAGCGGTGGCTGTGAATCAAGTAAAAATAAAATAAAAGATATGAATATTAACTGATGAATTCGAAATATTGGTCCAAATTACTGCATTTCCGAATTCAAATGCGATTTAAACTCGAACAGATTCAGTTCAAAAAGATGTATTGTTTTCAGAGTTATCATCATTCTGTATACTATCGACCTATATGTTGTTCTTATCCCTCAAAGCGAATCTAAATAAAATAAAATCGTCTCAATACAAACCATGTCCAACCTCAAAATCCTTTGTTTACCTCCGATAGCCAACACCCTCCGAGATCTAGACATGCGGTTCACCTGGGTGTACCTCATTTGATCTGATTTCATCGTCTAAATTATTTCTTTAATATGAACCTCGTAGCGGGAAAATCTGTCATCGGCGCCAAATTTTGCCCCCTAGTAGACCCAAACTAATCTGCTCAGCTACATACACTAGCTATAATCTTAAAATTTTGAAAGTAGTAAGTTTGGCTATATCACTTTACAAGGAGCGAATAACAAAGGCGCTGACCAGACTGCGCGGATGCGCAGGCTGGTCTGCGCCTTTGTTAATCGCATGCAACTAAGTCAGGTTTTCTCTCGAAGAAGCTCATAATATGGCATATATCCATGATTCTTTGGCTCCCTCTTGTAATATTAACAAATGTCATAATCAGCGGATTGCTATCATTAATCATTTAATTAAGTGTTGTGTTGAAACAATAGACTGTTAATGTTGAACCTTTGTCACCGCAGTGCATAATACAACCCATGGTTACAATAGTACATTTTCAATCATTTCTTAACTCTTTGCATGCCTTTGTAGTCTCCCCAGCTGCGAAGCGAAGGGGGGATTATAGGAAATTGGCTTCGTCTGTCTGTCCGTCCGCCAGCCTATCGACAAATCGAATAAACCTCATTCGCATATTAAAGGGAAACGCTCACCAAATACTAAATGAGCTTCAAAAGAAAGGTTTTGTCTATCAAATCCGTTTGCTGCAGATTTAAATAAGTCTATCAAGAAATAAAGAAGTTATATGCATTTGAAGTTTCCATTATTTCATTAAAGGATACTGACATTTGAGAGTTTATTTGACATTTGAGAGTTTATGATGTCATAACCTCCTAATTAATGTTGTTCATTCCGTAAGTTGTTGGGTAATATGTCAAAAATTGGCTACGTTCTTTGATAGAAAATGCCCAACAATGGTCCTGCTGTGCGACCGTCCGTCCTAGCTCACGAAAATACCCATGTTCAACTGCCCGTTTCCTGCTTTCTCGCCACGTGTTCTCTCAGAGCCCTATACCCCCACGCTATATGGTGGGTTATGCAATTTGTACAACCGTGTCTATGCAGATTGTGTTCAGGGTAAATTGGTGTCATGGGGTTAAATTACTCGTGTGGGGGTTAACCTTCTAGGGTAAACCCCAACCTTCTAGCGTTAACCCCATTAATTTGTACCGGCCAGGGTTCATTAGGAGCCGCAGAATGTACGTCTCGTAAGTAGATCATTCGTACACTGCTTTGAAAGAGTTTCATTAAACTTACTCAAATGTCCATCACAGTGAGACGGTGTGCAGAGCCCATGACTCAACTATGCAGACTCGCGGATTGCATCGTAAGTTTGTTCGTTTTTTTACGATTATTTTCGGTAACAGAAGGGCACATTCCTGTTCATGGCAAGAGAATACCATTTGGTTCAATATCTAGTGCACTTGTCCACTACCCGAGATCACTTAAATGAAACCCGTATACCCTACGAGATAAAATAACGAAACTTTTACAGTGAACTCAGCATAACAGCATGTGTTTTGTAGGTCAATCAAATTGACTATTTTAGCTGGCAAATTGCATGCTTTTTTGCCTTCTGTTGGTTTTTAGCTCACCTGTCTCGTAGGTGAGCTTTTGTGATCGGTCTTCGTCCGTCGTCCGTCCTTCGTTAACAATTGACTTAGATGACAACTCCTCCTAAACCCTTAGTCTAATTTTGAAATAATTTCACACAAATGATCCTTGGGTAGCCCTCTACCAAAATTGTTCAAATGGTTCTGGTCCGTTGAATATCTATGTCACAAAGGCTACAAATAGATTTTCGAGATAAAAACTTTAAAAATCTTCTTATCTGAAACAAGAAGGCATAGAGCCTTGCTATTTAGTATGTAGCAATCTTGTCTGAAATCACAAGGCCTAAAGCCTTTACATTCGGTATGTAGCATCACCTAGTGGACTTCTAACAAGTTTTGTTCAAATTATACCCCTGGGGCCAACAATGACTCCGCCCCAGGGTCAAACGTTTCACATAGGCTTATATAGGGAAATCGTTAAAAAATCTTCTTGTCTGAAACAACAAGGCATAGAGCTTTGATATTTGGTATGTAGCATCACCCAGTGGACCTCTACCAAATTTATACAAATAATGCCCCTGGTGTTAAAAATGGCCTGCCCCGGGGTCACATGTTTTACATATGCTTATTTAGAGAAAACATGAAAAAAATATTCTTGTCTAGAGTCTTGGTATTTGTTATGTAGCATCAACTAGTGTACTTCTACCAAGTTTGTTCAAATTATACCCCTTGGACCAAAAAATGGGCCAGCCCCTAGGGGTCACATGTTTAACTTAGGCTTAAATAGGGAAAACATGAATTTATTTTGTATGAAACCACAAGGCCTATATTCTTGATATTTGGTATGAAGCATAACCTTGTGGACCTCAACCAAGTTTGTTCAAATTATGCCCCAAGGGCCAAACATTATAAGGATTCATGTGAGCGATCCAGATCCCATGGGGCCTCTTGTTTTTTTTTGTTGTTGTTTTTTGGGGTTTTTTTTGTTTTTTGTTGTTGTTTTTTTTTTTTTTTTTTTTTTGGGGGGGGGGGTTGTTTTGTTTTGTTTGCGTTTCTTTTTCAGAATGAACGTTTCAATAGATTCTTTCATGAATACCATCTTTGTGCCCAACAGTTTGGATCTAGATCAGGTCCGACATGTTCAAAATCTTGGAATAATCAACTAACAGTAATATGCATGATCCGTGTTGAGTGTGTCGGCATTATTTATCGGAATAATCATTCCGTGACCCAAAGCAATGAAAGTTGACTAACTTATTTGACATATTCATGTTTATCACTGGGTGCGCTGACGTGTTCGTACGTATAACCAGAAACACAGGCATGTCCATGTATAACATCTAGGTGTGCTGATTCACATGTAGTCATAAATATAAACAGAAAACATAGACATGTTTGAAGTTATCATCTGAGTGTGCTGACGCATTCATAAGTATAAACAGAAAACACAGACATGTTCATGGTTATTAATCGAATGCGCTGATGTATTCATAAAATATAAACAGAAAACACAGACATGTTCATGGTTATCATTTGAGTGCGCTGATGTATTCATAAACATAACAGAAAATACAGACATGTTCATGGTTATAATCTGAGTGTGCTGACGTATTCATACACATAAACAGAAAACACAGACATGTCCATGGTTATCATCTGAGTGTGCTGACGTATATATAAATATAAACAGAAAACACAGATTTTTCCATGGTGATCATCTGGGTGCATTGACGAGTTCATAAGTATATTCAGAAAACACAGACATGTTCATGTGTATCACCAAGGTGCGCTGATGTGTTCATAAGAAAAGAAAACAGAAAAACAAAGGCATGTACTTGTTTATCATCTGGGTACGCTAATGTGTTCATAATTACATGTATAAACAGTGAACACATACATGTCCACATGTATCATCTGGATGCGCCGATGTATTCATTAGTGTAAACACAAAACACAGACATATTAATGTTTATCAGTCACCCCTAATATTAACTGAATTGTTTCAACATAACCTAATAAACGTTTCCTATCTCACGGCATGTTACCTTTATCAGGTCATGATGACGTTGCACTTTTTGAATGACGTCGCTAATGACGCTGAATCATCACAAAAATCAAAAATTACGTCATAATCGCTAGTTTGAAGAGTGTTCAACAATGGGTAAACTGATAAATAGAATACCAGGTTCGTGTCTTTTGATATCAAGTTTACCAGGCTCGGCTCTGAGAACGCATGTTGAATCGCTCGGCAAGCCTCGCGATGTCAACAAGCGTTCTCAAAGCCTTGCCTGGTAAACTTGATATCAAAAGACACTCACCTAGTATTCTCTATATATAAACAGTGAACACATACATGTCCACGTGTATCATCTGGATGCGCCGATGTGTTCATTAGTGTAAACACAAAACACAGACATGTTAATGTATATCATCTGTATGCATTAACGTATTCTTATAGTTTTTATAGAAACCAAAGACATGTTCATTACCCTCATCTGGATGCATCGGCGTGTTCATAAGTATAAATCTCAGAATTGCTCATGGTTATATAGAGGATCTTACATGAGTGCTCATGTTTTATTGAATTTATTAAACGAGTTGGGAAAAAGAGATAAAATGCGAGGCTTGCCGAGCATTTTATCTCTTTTTCGCAACGAGTTTAATAAATTCAATGATACAAGAGCACGAATGTTAGATTCTATTTATCATATGACAAATACTTTGAAATCTCATTTCTGGCGTAAAACGTTATGATTTTGTCATCATGTACGCAACGTTGTTATGGACGTAATAACGTTTCCCGTAAATCGATAAACCACTAGTGGTTTACAGATTTTATTGCATGGCGTTATTTCACTCCCAGACGCGACGTCATATGATAAAAACAGAAAACACATACATGTACATGTTTATCATCTGGGTGCGCCGGTGTGTTCAGAAGTATAAACAAAGAATAAAGACATTTTCAAGTGTATCATATGGGTACACTGATGTGTTTATAAGTATAAATAGCGAACAGCGACATGTTCATGTGTAACATCTGGGTGCACAGATGTGTTTATAAGCATAAACCGATAACCCAGACATGTACATGTTTATCATCTGTGTGCACTGGTGTGTTCGTTTAAGAAATGGATTCAATTTTTGGCATGATCATGGAATCATGAATACTTCGGGTGTCTTGCAAACTAAGTAAAGCTCGAAGGGCTTCACGTTAACTTTGCAAGAGACCCGAAGTATTCATGATTCCATGAACATTCCAAAAATTGAATTTATTGCTTATATTTACATTTGATCATGACTATCTAAAAGATGAAAATATTTTTAATTTAGGAATTTAAGCATTTTGTATTAAAATATAATCGTATTAACAGTTTAGCCGGAGGGTAAAATGGAAAAGTGGAACAGCCAGCTTGAACACGGACAGCCAACGGAGCTAACAAGAGGTTGTTTTGCACGTGCTACTCAGGTATGGCTCACTGTCAATCACAACATCAGTAACACTTCTGGCGAATGAGTTCGATTTTCGAAGCGTATTGCACGGGCAATTGAGCTTGATAGCTGTCAATCAATTTTGTGTAATTCATGAGGCTATGAACGGTTGCGAAAATCTAAAGATTCATTAAAAGATTGCTTCGAAAATGTAAATATAAAGTATAGACACAAAACACAGACATGTTAATGTATACCATCTGGATGCATTGTCGTATTTTTTTTAATATAAACATAAAACACAGACATGTTAATGTTTTGCATCTAGATACACTAACGTGTTCGTGGTTATAATCAGTATTTATTAATCTAGTTGACATATTCGCGTATATTGACGTGTTTGTGTTCAAAATGCATAGACGGGTTCACGTTAAAGTCTGTTTTCGTGTACGATTAGGATATATTGGCGTCTTGATGTGTATACGCAGATGACAGAGGTACAAAATGTTCAAGTTTATAATGTATATGAAGGTTACGACGGGATAAATCAAGATAGTTAAATGCAATCCTTGGTTTAGACAGGTTAAGCAATTGAAGTCTCAACATCAATTAAGGTATACCATTAATTTAAACCGGTCACTTTATTAGAATATAATTATAACAAATTGATATATGAAGAATTTTATTTATTGTACCTGGGTACATCTGTCATAAGATAACATACTAAATTTAACATTTAACATTTAAATTCAAAGCGCAACCGTCACCATTTAATACAAATAAATAAATTAGGGATATGGAATAAATGATCACAATTAAGCCATGTTACCCCTTTCTTAACTGATGGATCCTTCCATCTCGTTAATTACAATATAATTTGAATGTTCCATTATACATTTAAGGGGTCACATGTTGGAGTTTAAAAACTGCATTGTTTTTATCTTAGCAAACAGTGCATACCTAATGATATACGGCACGCAGCGGCATTTAATCTAAGTGTTCACTGTTTGCCTGGTTTTCAGTGGTCAGTCAACATATTTGAAGTAACCTTACTATGGTGATTCGATCAATAAAAATGTCACTTAAGCATAGACCCAAACCAGACGCCGCTTGCCGAATCTCTTGAACAGTGCCTAAACTAAATTCAGTTAAAATGCAATGATGCATTTCCCTTCTTGTATCATGTAATGCAGAAAGTCATTAGTTTAAGTTAAACCTTAACCCGTATAAGCCTAACATCCGGTCTTGTCTCCACTGTTTGCTAGCAGAATATTCTATTTTAAATTTGTTTAAAAATTGAAATTACCACCCAACAAGCCTAATTTGAAGTGGACTCATCCAATTGATAAGGATTGAAAGTTCCACTAGGCTTAAATGTGGTAAAAGGGACAGCAACATTTGAAACAAATGCTCCTAAATGCAAGCCCCTATTTAGACCATGCAATCTGCCATAAACCCGATCAAAATCAAATAAGAAAATTACAGAGTAGAAAAAAAGTATGGAGGCTGTGTGACGTCACACGCCCTTTATTAAATGGGTCTCCACGCGAGAAAACCTGTCTTCGGGGGTTTGCGAACAACACAGGTGCAGACCAGCCTGCGCATCCGCGCAGACTGATCAGCGGCGCCACTGTTATTCGCTTTTTGGAAAGAATCATATCTTAACTTGCTACAAATGAAATGTCAATTTTCTTGCTAGTCTCTGTAGTTGAGGAGACTGGTTTAAATCTCGCTTTGCCGGAAACCCATAAGATAGGTTTTCTCGCGACAAGGCCGAAATATGCAAATATAGAATAGCCAGTTACATGGAATTCATTTTAATTTCTTTGCATTTTTATGAAAAAAAATCTCTACATTGAGCAATGAATTTGGGATTTTATCGGTTTCGTAAGATTTACAGGAATCTAATTAAATATTCAAAATGGTGGCCTCTGATGGCTTATTAGAAGTCAGAATTTCATTTCCTGATTTATATAACTTTCTTATTTTACATTTTATCAGGTGTGTGTCAGTTTGCACGGTTGACTAGGGTAAAGTCGGGTATGTTCGGACAAACAGCTAAATTCGGACAGCGATCTTGTTTGTTTCATACTTCAATTATTGGAATAAAAAATAAATTAACTAAGCAAACAGTGAAAGTCCTGATGAGACGGCTCATAAGGAGCCGTCTGATCTGGATTTCCCCTTTTTGCAAATGTATTGTCCGAGTTTACCCGATGTCCGAATTTAACCGACTTTACCCTAATTGCTTGCTTTCCAGAAATGTTGCTGTCCCCTTTAAACCCATTTAAGCTAAATGGAATTTCCCACTATTATCAATTGGACCAGTCCTTTTTTCGTTTTAAGGGTTGTTGGGGAGTATTTTTCATAAGAACAATCTTAAAGCAAACAGTGGAGACCCTGATCACACGCCGCGTTCTGTGGCGTCTGATCTGGGTATGCACTGTTGTTCTTTGTCCCATAAAAAGGATGCTAGGCTTAAATGGGTTAAGATGGCGGAGATCAAGTATTCGTTGTTCGACCATGGCCAGATCACACTCTTGTATAAACATACATCATGAAATAAGTAATGATATGGTTTACATGCATCCAAAAGAAACGGGGTAGATCAAATTATTTTCTTACTTCTCAACAAAAACAACCTTATCATTTTGTAGTAGACATTCAAAACGGCAAAACGCTTAACATGCATGCACCTGATCATGAGATCATAGTACTGTCGAGTGGGCGGACTGCTAAAGCTCAAATGCATGCGCGGATCCAGAGGGGGGACAAGTGGTTGGAGCCCCTCTGAAAATCCACAAACATTTAGGGTTTCTTTACAATAATGGTCCGGATCCCCGAAAAAGCACAGCTTCCAAGCCAGCATTCAATTTGCGGCCATCATCGGCAAGCCAGCAAAACGCCATTTGGTGGC
Source organism: Loripinus fragilis (assembly GCA_964019695.1). NCBI lineage: Eukaryota > Metazoa > Mollusca > Bivalvia > Lucinida > Lucinidae > Loripinus > Loripinus fragilis. Next base: position 102,330,215 of record OZ026515.1, read on the forward strand.
GGGCCGATGAAGGCCCGCTTCTAATGGTATTTGGATTCTCCCTATCCTTTTCAAGTAAAAAAATCGTCAAAGTTGGACCCCCTCTGACAAAATGCTCTGGATCCGCGCATGAAACGAGTCTACGCTTCCTCGCAGTCTCATAAGAGCCTATACTGCGCGTTAACTCAAAGTATGTATAAGACGAGGTTAGATTTCTAGCGACTGGATAAGTCAGCCTGGAGGTTTAAAGCACGATACGTATTATCATCTAGCTACGCACGCATGCTTAACTCTAGTGTCGTCTGCTGATAAGCACTGCAAACAGTTTGGACCCAGACGTCGGACGGATCCGAACTATTTAACGCAGTGGTGATAATCCTGAAAGAATTTTTCGAAAAAGTTGACTTTGAAAAAAAAAAGCAGATGACACAGGGGCATGAAAAATTACCCAGTAGGCAAAGAGTTGAGGCATGGCGTAACACAGGGAAAAGTTCTAATTCATCTCATGTTAAGGTTACAAATAAAAGCCTTCATATATCCACTGGCGGCATCCCCGTCGTGTTCCAAGGATGTGTATGCATAGGGGGAGGTTTCACTTTCCTGTCCGGATCGGGAAAGTTCTTCAAAATGGGTAAGGTTTTTCGCACTTCGTCAAAGTCACGTGCTTTCATTTTTGACATGTGTGTATGCGTGTTATAGAGCCTAGACGAAACTTTTTTGACATCTTCGGGTGACATAGAGCGGTAACTGGGATATGCTTCCTTCTTCAGCGGTTCCCGTAGTTGCGACACACAGCGTCGATCATCACTGGTTATCCCCACTGACGAGAAACGAGGCTTCAAGAGTCTATGCACAATTTTATCCACTTTACGATTGTTGACGTCACGAAAAGCAGGTGCGCGTGGAAGCATGAACGGGTCATCACTGAATCTAGAGGTTTTCAGCGTCTTCTGCTTCAAGTCTGAATTTTCTCGTGCGATCCTCAGCATATCAAAATTTGGATAATCCGGCTCCCTTCTTCCGGTGTATATTTCCGGATATCCGCTGTACATGTACCGGATGTCATTGTTTAGAATGTATTTGTAGGTAACATGGAAAGGATCACCTTTCCCTCCAAATGATGGCATTTTGTTATCCGGATATTTCCCTTTATTAAGATCCGGCTGTTAAACTTTTTGAATTAATTTTAGTTTGGAAAGCACAGCAGACCAAGCTTCATTTTTTCATTGTATGGATATAATAGTAATTAACATCACTTGCATTGCGTATTTCCGTCCCCGATTCCGAATTTACTAACTATTTTGTAAATCCGAAAACACCCGACGTTCTGTCCTTTTCGGCAACCGAATCACACGGCAAACCCCTACTGACTACATTTAGTTATCAGATGGAATATTTTGTCATTTATTCTATTATTGATTAGCTCAACTGGTTTGAGATACATGCGTTTTGTTTAATCTTAAAATTAAGGTGGCGGTTTCGACAATAAATGTCTGTGTACTGGTTGAGTTGGCGATCCATATCTGTTACAGAGTCACTAAGTTTCTAAGTTTGCTAGAAAGGGGACTTGAAGTCCCGAATGAATGTTTAATCAGTTAAAGGATTCGAACTAAGCAAATTTACTATTCATTTGTGAAATCCTGCATGAAAGCAAAATATGATGGACTTGCGAAGTTATTCATCTGTATGTTCGACTGAACACAGATTGTGACACTGCGACCACCTTTACAACAGATTTGGTAGCAGCTGAGCTGCAACTGGTCTTGGTGTAACATTTAAACTGCTTTGAAATTATATGTTTTATCGATTGTGTTGATCCAGAGAAGAACTTCAACAATAACAGGTAGAAATGATTAACGCTTATCATTGAATAAACGTTGGAGAAGGAAAATAAGTGTAATTTTACACAAAAAAGGTACGACAGCTTTTGGTGTTTTGCACTTATTTTAACAGTGTAGGTATTATTAAAAATATTACTTGCGTTTGTGTCTTTGGTGGCATGTTCCCAGAACAAAATGATCCCGCAAACACAGCCCCGTTACACACGGGTAGGAAACTTCATAAACAGAGCGGTCGGCTCTGATAAGGAAATCTTATGTAGTCGTTAGGTAAACGAAGGCTGTTTACCCCCCGGCAAAAACGATTCAGATAAAAAGTACACAATTTGCAGCTTGCATCCGCTCGGATTAGGAATTGAAAGACCAGAGCGGACCTTTTTAGCTAATACACGATAAAAGCACTGAATTGAAAACTTACAGTTTAGGAGATTTTTCAGCCTCCATATAATGAACTGGTGGTTCTGTTTATGAAGTTTGTTACCCGTGCTACACGTCGTTTCAACTTCGATGGAGTTGTTTTTGGTGCTGTGAGTGTGTCTTTTGCGTTGTAATGCCTCTTCAGCATTTATGGCAGTGCATGGCAAAACCAAAAAAAGTATCTCTAAACCCAACAAAGACAACTTATACTTGCCCATCAGTCTTAACATATGTTTTGGTGCTCAAAAGAACCGTCTCGTTGAGACGGCTCGTTTGAGTACCCACGACATATGTTTTGGTTGAGTAATGAGAAAGATATTATTTGTTATGTAATCTTAACTTAAGGACGGCAGGACCCAACTAAATCGATATATCCTCCTACTCTAATCGGTATCTTCGCTGTGCCATGAGTCACAGTTGAGCGTATAGTCAAGAAACTAATATGACTTAAAATTGAGTATGACCACATCGGATAGGCGGCAATCGAAAACGTTAATACTTTCGACGAACATATATCAAAAATCGTTAGAAACAGAGTTTTCGATTGTCATATGTCCCCCCCACCCCAGCTGGCGACAAATGGCAATCGAAAATACTGTTTCTAGCGATTTTGATCCGCGTTCGTCGATTGTTACGAGCGTTTTAGACTGCCGCCTATCCCGTGTGATGACCAAGTTATGCCACAATCACACACTGCAAACCAACCTACGGCACCGTGGGCCCGGGAAAGGCAGACCGAATACTAAAAGCCATGTGACATCTATAACACAATTGAAATAGCGTAACTCACATTTTCTTCCTTAGCGAGATAATTGCAAAAACTAGAAAGGGCACTAAGTGCTGCTTTACAAAACGAGGACCAAACACACACAAAATCACAAACAATGGAAGTAACAATAAACAATGAATCAACAACAACAGAACCACCGCCTTTGAACGGAAGCAGCCGAAGCCACTGGGGCACTTAACTACATATCACTGGTCAAAAAGTTTGCCCTATATTTTGTTGTTCTTAAAATACAAAACTTTGAGGCTTTTTAACTTATGCAGTGCATCATCACAGAGAAACAATCGAATCAATTTAACATACTTTGATTAATCAAAGTAAAGAGCTCTTGATTCACAGATAGTAGTTGAGCGACGGGGTGTGCTGTGCATTTTAGTTTGCTGGATATTATATGAGCTTGCAGTGGCGTTGGAACTTCTGGAAAGATCACTTTAAATACAAGCCTCACGGTAACCATACAACACTACTTAGGTCACTGCATACGAAAAAGGGCCACTGGGACACATTCGAAAGACGAAAAAATCAAGATCACGTTTTTCGTTGTCCGACAGTATGAAGAAATGTTTCAAAGAAATCTGTTAGCACGTTGTGAAGATCGTAACCAGATTGGTCAGATGGATTTCGGTGTGATTTAACAGGCTCTCAAAGGGCACTTTTGTCATATTGAGGCTCAAATCTGTTCAAATGTATAATTTAATCTCCACTTGTCAACGACCTAGGCTATTGTTTAACACTACCTCGTATATTATTCCTCTAACTATATACAAATATACTCTAGGTACTGTTTTAATCCTATAATCCTGTGATAATGTTAGTTTCTTATAGATTATCGTCAATATTGAAGATTCCAGTCTCTTCAAAAGAAGAGGAGTCTTTCGTATTTTGGTGAAACATCAATACTTAAAAACTGTCCTATGACAACAAACTAGCAAAAAATATATGAGCCAGTGCATGAGATTTCCAACAAGGTGGTATGTGCGACCAGCAAAGCCTCAGACCAGCCTGCGCATACGCGCAGTCTGATCAGAGCCTTTGCTTGTCGCTTGAATATAGCTACTGACTGAACATCATTTGGAGTTTCTAAGCTTAAAAGGAGACTGCACAGGCTCGTCTGAGTCTATTCATGTCAAAATGCCACATCGTTGGAAATCATACGCTATAATAGTGTAGGCAAACAGTATATCCCCGATCAGTCGGTGCAAATACGCAAGCTGATAAGGGATACGTTCTATGTGTATTCCAATACAACTACAACATTACTACTATCTGTAGTTTCCTGTGGTATGCTAACATTTCAGATTTTAATCGCAATCAGATTTAAACATTTAAAATCAGTTTTAGGCATTTAAAATTGTATCATCTTTTCCTCTTTATGTAGCAAAAACAATGGCGTGTGGCCCTAGATAATGTATTTAATAATTTGAGAAGAATGGAGGATTTGTGTTTTAATGTCTAGTATACTGCATAATAGTAGTTTTTGTCTCAGATTGTTGTTGTGGACAGGGACGCGGTGCCTAATACCTTTAATGTGTACAACAGCGGGGAAAACACTTTGCAGATTTGAGCAGGTTATATTTTTTTACAAATTTACCACACAACAACAACGAAAAAACAACAACAGATATATGTTTAATGAAAACTAGCTGTTGCTTGCCGACACTGTTAAGTTTGATGCCACCGTCTGATGAGATGAAACCCATCGAGAGGTCGAAATATTTGTTAATACATTGATGGGTTAATACATTGATGGTGGGGGTTCAAGCATTTGAATAACAGCGCCAGTGTTCACAAGAAAAAGTGGCCTCAAAATTCATCAGAATCGCTTCTACAGACTGCATCTTGAATTAGAAAATTTTCTTGGGGGAGGACCCCGACCCCCCCCCCCCCTCTATATAGAGGGACCGCTCCTCTTTGTGCCTTCGACACTCAGAAAATTCCTCCGGCGTGTCATGGCCGTACCAATTTATAATAGTCGACGTCGGCCTTACATTTCCTGCGATTTTGCCTGTGAAATAGAACCATTGCGTGCATTTAAAGACGTTTTTTTCAGATTTTTCAGCTCATTTAGTACACTTTTACAGCAAGAAAAAACATAAAATGCACTCTGTTGCATCAAACAGAGGACATTTTATGAGTTTTATGATAAGTGTTTCACAGAAAAATAATAAAAATCATAAAATATCTGATTTTTATTATACATCGTAGAATCATAAAGTGTCCTCTGTCTGATGCAAAATAAATATGATCAAATAAGATTAAAATATGATCAAATCGTCTAAGCTGCATGTACACTGTTTTCTTTTCTTGATTTTGAGATGCCGTCTACAGTAAAACCTGTGTAAAACCACCACTCCCAAAAAGAACAAAATTAGTTTTCAAGACCAATTATCGCTTAATGCAGGTCAAAAGTAAGGGGAGCATTCTGAAATACTTTCGACCTTCATAAAGCTGCCATTTGTCATTAAGACCTTTGTTTTGTCTTTTTTTGAGTGACCGTTTTACGCAGTTATTACTGTATTAGGAAATTAAAGGTCTACTCTTTACTTTCAGCTCAGACGATTTGATCATAAAATTATTTTAATCTAAGCATGCGCGGATCCAGAATTTTTTTACAGAGGGGTCCACTTTTTTACTTTTTTTAGTTGATCAGGGGAGAGAGGATCCAACTACCACTACAAGCGGGCCATCACCGGCCCGCCAGTTTGCTGGCGGGCCGAAGATGGCCCAACATTGATGATGCTGGCTTTGTAACTGCGAATTTTCAGGGGATCCGGACCTGTATTGCTAGAAAACACTATATTTTTGTGATTTTTCAGGGGGGTCCGGACCCCCTGTCCCCCCTCCCCATATTGGATCCGCACATGCTTAGATCCATTTTCAAACCTTGCTTTAAAACATATATAACAAAAATACTAATCACTTGCATGAAGTATCAGAAATCAAATAATCGAATAATAAATTATTCTCAATAAATATATAAGTTTGTTAAACCAACAACTTGTCTTCAAATCAAACATACAACTCAAGATCCAAGCGATTCTTAGCAACCATCAAGCGCCGAAAAACGACAGTATTTGTCATTGTTTGTTTTAAGTGCTTTAAGTCCCAGTCAACAAATTTTCAGTCATACCGGGATGTTTCCTGGGTTGAACAAGTACTAAGCAGAGAATAAAGTGTCTTGCTCAAGCCTCCGGCGAGTCTCGAACTCGCAACCCTTCGATCTCAAAGTAAGTAAGGGTGCAAAGATCAGGAATCGATACAATCAAGTACCACACCTGACCCATGATATCTAGTCTACGCATACAAACTACATCAATTTAATGCACAAAAATGGTCAGACGAGATTTTAGCTGCATTCAAGGCTGTCATATATAATTATGTTAAGAAGTTTAAATTACACCAAGTCCCGAGGTTATAAAACTTTTTTCCATGCTCAACTCAATTGAACATGTAATTTCAACTGCTTATAAAACTTACAGACTTTTCTTGTTTATAAACTCACAGATGTTGTATTTATCATGCTCATAAATGTGAGAATGCTAATAATTGTTGGTATTTTAACAAATATGAACATGATAAAAAAAACATGCTCAGTTGAGTTGAGCCTGAAAACAATTTTATAACCTGGGGGCCTGTCCCCGTGGACCAGAGCGCTAGTAAGTGCATTATGCATCATATTTCATGGTGGAGTGTGCTCAACAATCCCGATTTGGGGTGAAGAGAAGGGGCTACTGCTAACTCCAGGCCCCGAGGTTATGAAACTTGAGTACAGTCTCTAACTCAAAATAAAGCGCAATGATTGGTTGCTTGCGGACACGTGTCCGCAAGCAGCCAATCATTGTGCTTTATTTTCCGCAAGCAACCAATCATTGCGCTTTATTTTGAGCTTGAGAATGTGCTGTGTGTCTTGTTCAAGAGGCCTACTTTATGAGTATTTAGGGACTGATATTGATCAAACTTCTAGTATTATCAAACATGGTAGTAAACAAATAAACTGATCATTATGATTCATCAATTTAATGCACCAAATAATACTCAACCATACACATGGACAAAAGTTAGGAATCACATGTTCTGACAAAATGTTATAAAAATTCCAATTTTGCTTATACCCGCGTTAATAAAACATACCCGCGTTGGAGGTATCATAATTAGAACATGATATTGATAGGTTCTATTTATATGATCTAAGTGCCTAAAATTTTGCATGGGCATATATCAAGGCTCTGTGCTGTATGGTTTCAGCCAAGAAGATTGTTTTATGTTTTATCCTAAAGTAACTGTTGCCTATGTAAAGCATGTTCTACGCTAAATTCATTTTAGTCATAACGCATAGAAATACTTCACAAACTAAGAAAAAAGACAGTAACGTTTCAGTATTTTATCATGAGAGATAGGTGATATAAGTGCATGTAAAACAATCCCAAATTGTTATAAAACATGAGAATGCTTTGTCCAGAATATATATCCAAAATATTTCGACTGCATGCACTCATATATGCTAGCTACTTTCAATGTGTCAATCACAATTAGAGGGAGTGGTTTAATACTGCTTTGTTTCAACCTTTGTAAATAAATTGACCCTCGTGACAGGGCCAAAATGGTCCCAGGGCCATAATTTGAACAAACTTTATTTTAAATAATCTAATTTAGCTCATTTGGCCGACATGTAACCATTTGAACAATTGTCCAAGACGGCCATTTAAGGAATATTCCTACCATTTTTTGTCAAAATCCAACCTATAGTTTAGGAGGGATATCCTTTGAAACAATTGTTGACAACGCACGAGTCTGACGACGGACATCCAATTAGGGTAAAGTCGGGTAAATTTGGACGGTTGGCTAAATTCGGACAGCGACCTTGCTTATTTCGTATTTTGATTATTAGAATAAAAAAATAAATTAAATAAGCAAACAGTGAAAATCCTGATGAGACGGCTCATAAAGAGCCGTCTGATCTGGATTTCCAGTGTTTGCAAATGTATGTCCGAATTTACCTGATGTCCGAAGTTACCCGACTTTACCCTAAAGACCAAAAACTCACTTTGATAACCCTTTGCTCAGAGGAGCTAATGATATCCCTTGTCTGGTCACGAAATATATCCCGGATGCTCAAAGAACAGCAAGCTCGTCGGTGCAGTTCTAATAAAAACCGACAAATTATGTTTGGATTTACCAACAGAAGATTTTGCTTGAAGAAAATGTGTTATATTTTTTGTTTTACAATACGAAATAATCGTTAAGGCGGAGTTCCACATGATGCTTAATCTACGTTGGGTATTTCCCACGCATGTATTTTGATGATTATATACATATAGACTGTATAACTTATAAGTATTATTTTTATGGAATATTTTCCAACATTTCATATTTATATAATATTTGACTAAATGTAGAATAATATTACACAATATTTGAAACCTGGTTAACAGTTTCTTTCATAAATAGTATTAAGAATCAGACTTTTGTAAACTGCCAGATGATATTATGTATTATCTAATTCATTATAATTGTGTCCAGTTTTACAGGATTTTACACATGTCTGAATCATGAAGTCATTTGAGAAAGTTAACTCATGATTCTTTTACTACAAAAATAACAGCACATAGACTGTTTCGCCTTGTTTACCACACTAAAATATTATTAAATGTTCAATATGCCTAAGTTCATCAATTGGCTAATTGTTTCTTATAAACTTTCATTTATAATATTAAAATGCACATCGATCCCATTTACTTATAAGAGTAGTTCTGAAGTTTCTGTTGGAGTAATATTGATTATATAATGTTATGTAGTTTGTTATTAATCTAGGTACCCTTTTGAAATGTGTTTATAGACAGAACGTCGTACAAGAGAAATAAACATAAGCAATTCACTGACGTTCTCTGTAAACTATTCAACGAAATGTACATTGAATGACTAAGGCACCGCATAATAAAGATGCTAATATTTTTGTAATCTGGAAAACCCTATCCTCCAATTATGATAATTTGAAAACTTCAGTCTCGGTTTCACCACAAAGTGAGTATGACCAGGAATTGCCACAATTACATACTACAGACCAACCCATGGTACCGCGGGGAAGAGTCAAAGTAGGATAACAGCGACATGACATTCAGAACACAACAAAAGTAAAGCATCCAGCTCTCTCTTCCCCATCGAGATGATTGTTAAGCTAGAAAAGACACAAAGTATTGCGAAAGAAAACAAAGACCTAACACTAAGCCCCCCCCCCCCCAAAAAAAAAATGAATAAAAGATCAGCAGAACCTAAGCCTTAGAACGGAGAGCTGACGAAACCACTGATGGGCTTATAATAATTTTACTGACCAAAAATTCACCCTAGATTCTGCTGCTACTGTAAAAACACAAAATTAGTTTAGCTCGCACGGAGGCTTCCTAATTTATGCAATGTGTCATTGCAGGGAAACAACCAAATCAATAAACGAACTGTGATAAAACAAAGAAAATGGCTCTCAACACATAGACTCGCAGAAAAAAACCCAGTTGAGCCACGGTGGACCCTGCCTCAGACAATTATCAGGCACGGACCTACCGATTAAAGTTTTAAGTCAGAATCGTCATTTAGATTGAGGCCTGACCCAACATCGTGCAATTAAAGAGGAAACCATAGCTATAAACCGTGATTGGGTTTATTACCAGGCATGCAAACACTCGCATAATATCCATGTTATATCCCACTATTTTAATATGATTGATGTTTTTTTTTAAACTGATCATGAAAAGAGGATTTTCCAACGATTCTTTTGAATTTATAAACCAAATCGACATAAAATACTGGTTCTGAAATGCCTTGTCGCAGAAGTCTGTTCATGGGAGTTTATGAGAAAAGCAACAGCTTTCAAGTCTTATAGCATCGGCTTCATTTGTATTAACTTTGAAACCATTAAAGTGTCATTGATGAAGCCTAATTGGTCGAAACTAGCTAGTCTGGCCAAAAATACTTGCACATTCTACACTTTCAGTTCTCTGGTGTATCCTTTGCTTCCAAAAGATAGCCCTTTTCTAAGAACATATTTGACTAAAGTACTTCTGGTGAATAGAGTTGTGTGGCGGTGGTAAAACGTCTACCTGCCCTTTACTATAGTGTAGATTATATTTCTTGTCCTTTGGGATCATGGATTCCATTGTGAAACTTTGAATTTTATTCTCGTTATACACATCTTTTACCCCCTAAACCTAAATCTTCTTTTCCTCGTCACAAACGAGGTATCCAGGATTGTCATATGAACTATGTTTTAGTTCCAGAAGATAAAGCTGCTAACAATGTGGTAATTGTTTGACGATTGTATTATATTAATACTCTTAAGCATGAGCTTGTTGACACCAAAGCCTATAAACTGTAGCCTACTTTGAGTGAGAGGGTGGTCGTCGATGGGCATGGTTGTCATACAGCCCTACATTTCGTCGTCAAAGCTAAAGAAGACCAAGAGAGAGTTCCTACGTTATATTGGTTACCTAAACGCCATAAAAATCCCTATAAAGCAAGATTTATTGCTAATTCTAGTTCTTGTACGACAACAGAACTTTCTAAATTGTTAACCTCATGTCTGTAGCTGTTAAAAACATGTTATCAAGTACTGTGAAAGGTATATGAGAGATCCGGTAAAATCTATTTTGGTCTATTAAAAAAATTCAGGTGAATTTTAGATTAACTTAAAGCTAGAGATTTCAATGCAACTAGTTTGTCTACTTATGATTTTTCTACTCTTTATACTACTTTATCTCATAATTTGATCAAAGATAAACTTATTGATCTTATTGAAAGAACCTTCAATAGAGAAGGCTCTCCTTACCTTGCATGTAACGACAGTACGCATTTTTCACTTCGGAAAACCCTAAAAATATCATGCATGGTCTTGTCAAAATGTATGTGATGCGCTGACCTTTTTGTTGGTTAACATTTTTATTCGATTTGGCACCAAGCTGTATAGACAAGTAGTTGGGATTTCTATGGGCATCAATTGTGTTCCCCTGGTTGCCGATTTATTCTCGTTTTGTTATGAGAAGGACTTTATGAAGTCTCTTTCTGATGATAAGCAGGCTGATGTTATTGATACGTTTAACACTACATCCAGATATTTGGACGATATTTTAAACATTCATAATGTTGATTTTGACAATATGGTTAGTCGAATGGGAGCTCAGTGGTAGGGTGCTTGACTCGAGACCAAAGGGCTGCGGGTTCGAGCCTCACCGGCGTCACTGCTTTGTGGTCCTTGAGCAAGACACATTTATCATAGCTTAGAACTGGTTCAACCCAGGAAGACCCATCCCTGTTTAACTGAAAGATTGTTGATGGGACATAAAGAATCAAATCAAACAAACAAATGGTAAGTCAAATATACCCTTCAGAGCTCCAACTTAATAAAGCCAATACCTTTGATACCAAGCAGCGTTTTTAGACTTGCATTTATCAATTTCTAATGATATAGTTTCTACCAAAATTTATGATAAACGTGACGACTTTGATTTCAAAATCATCAATTTCCCATTTTTAGATGGTGATGTTCCTCGCTCTACATCGTATGGAGTCTATATCTCTCAACTCATTCGTTTTGCTAGAGCATCTAGCCATGTTGCTGACTTCAACTCTCGCAATAAATTGTTAACTCAGAAGTTTATCGGTATCCTTAACTTCACAAAACCGTTTCTAAATTTTATAGACGATACTATGATTTGATATCTAAATTCCAAATTGGACTTAAATCTCTCTTGCGCCAAGAACTTTCGGAACCTGAATTCTATGGTGACTTGGTGTATAAATTGATGAAGATTGTTGGCTCTGATAATTTTTCAGCGCAGTTCATTAAAATAATTTCCCATTATAAAAAAAATTGGATAATAACATTAATGTATTACAACAGACTGCATGCTTGGTGGTCAACCCAATCACGGTTGGAAACTTTGCTTTTCTCTTTAATTGCATGCCAGTGGGTCGGACTTCAGACTCTATTACGGTTCCCACTTAAAAGACTTATCTATTGATCAGATGGTAGGGGCCTAATGCTTTGGCTGTTGTCAGGCCCACCGGGGTTTACCTGTTAGATTTCTTTTGCTTGGTATCCAGTTTTATTTACTGTCCTTATTTCTTGTACGGGTTCTCTAGAACGTCACGAATCATGTCCCGTTTTTTTCGGAGAAAAAGGGAATGCTATGCACTTGCGTAGCAAACTACGCACTTGCGTAGTGTCTAAAAATCCTTTAGGACCGTTCTTGCGGCCATAGTGTAGCTGTCAGGGTAGATTTGAAGGATTATTTTAGCCAAGAGTGGTTGGAGACTTTGCCAGGCCTGCACGAACACTGAAATAGCATGCTGGTGGATTTATCGGGGACCAATAGTGTTCTATGCATATTAGCATATGTTGTTGTTTTTTAAATTTTCTGACCCATATTGCGCGGTTCAGAAAGGGGGTTTGACTTTTGAAGAGAGAATCGACTTTCAGTAGCAATCCTTGTGTATCACAACGGGTTAAAGCTGACGCATGTACGTATAAGGGTTAGATGCATACATTAAAACACATACATAAATAAAGTTATAGCTGATGCACATACGTATAAAGGTAAGGTACATATACCAACATAAATATAAAATTACGATTATAGCTGACGCATGTACGTATAAAGGTTTGGTGCTTACACGGAAACACTTTTTATAAATATTGTGCTATGTTCACGCATTAAACAGTAGAAAGAGAGTATAAAATATTGATGTAAGTATTATATTCGACAAAACGTCATATTTATGTGTTTAATACTGATACCGTGCGCAGTTACGAAGTTATCACGTAGACGGCAAAGCGGTGGCCAAGATGACGTTGATACGTTACATTGACACTGCATTATTCTACGTTTACCTGTAAGTTTTGAATAAAAAAAGTATCAGTATATGTAAACTATGAAACAATCTAGATTGCGTTACCTCAAAGGGAAAGAGGCCACGATTCTCGACGTTTCGGCTACATTAACGTCGCAAACCAGGGTGACGTTATATTAGCGCATTGTATCCTAGTGAAGGGATGTATTGATAGTGTGTGGGTTTATTCTATTGCTGCAATTGATAAGTGCTGACACAGGTTGGTCACTACAAATACTTTTCCCTGATTACAATTTTATTGACAGTCATCCAAAAACGGATCCATCCCAACCACATAGAGTTCATTCATTAGCCATACATCCAATAGTGATGGCTAATCATGCGCATATGGGGTTGGGCAGGTTTAGAGAAGATCACAAAGGACTTTCTATTTTGTATATTAAAACGAACAACTCCACTACATATGGTAGAGAGATTCTGGTTAACCAATATTCTATCAGTTGATTTTTTTACAGAATTGTCTCTATGTGTGTCCCTCCGACACTGGGGAGAGATATGCCGTAGAAGCCAGAAGTTCCGATATTCCAAGGGTGCATAAATAGTTTGTCACCTTGGACCACTAACAGAGTGAGGAACAGTTCTCCTTGCCAGACCAAGAGTCTTCTACCCAGGTCCAATGTCATGTCAGAATAACCCATTAAAGAAATAAAAAAAGGGACTGACCCAAGTGTCAGGATAACGCATTAAAGACATCAATAATGGACTGACCCAAGTGTCAGGAAAATACGTTAAATATATTAATAATAGACTGACCCAAGTGTCAGGAAGACGGGGTTTACCCATATATAATGGACTGACCCAGGTGTCAGAAGGTGCAGTCACTTCAATATAAAGACATAATCGTCCAAAGAAGATGCAGTGGTACCACCAGAACTCGCGACAAAGCGCTCACGTGAATTTATTAGTTAAGTTGTGTGTAAATTTTACGTTACATATTTTTGTCTAGTTGGCGTACGACTAAAACGGGACGCTCAAGATAGCTTCCATTGGAAACAATCTTAGAGTGGAAACTTGTTTTAGAAAGGGATAGCCAACTAGTCAAAAATAACAACGTAGGTATTGTCCTTGTATTATTCATTTGCTGTCGATGGCTTTTTTTTGTGAATAAAGTACTTAAAAGTTGTGAAAAAGTTGCGCGCATTATTTTTCCCTGGTGGTATTGTCAACGCATAATAGGTGCCGTCCAATAAAACTTCCCCTCTTCCGTCTTATCTGTCTTTACGACGTAACACTCATAAACACTAAATGCTGAATAATAAAGACTGTTCTTGCGTTCAAACTCTCAAATGATCAGATGTATTAATTATGCTCATATATGATTGTTGGCATTTTTACATAATGAGCATGATAAATTCTATGCTCAGTTGAGTTGAACATGAAAACCGTTTTATAACCTCGGGCCCAGCTCCTTCTGAAATAGAAAGAACCAACAAGTTTTAAACAGATAACTCTGCTTCACTAAGTTTTTTCTGAGAAGTAATGAATAATACGCACATCGACCTGAACCAATTTCCCCCTCGGCATTTGATACTGGGGACATAAACACACTTAGATGACACTCTTGCTGTGACAGGAGCATAGAATGTTGATGAATACTATGGTTTACCTGGCATAAATCACATACTGTTTAAGCTGCTTCAACGGCTTAAAGAGAAAAAAATAATATATTGGTCTGAAAATAATTTGGAAACCAGTGGAGAGATTAATTCACAAATAAGACCTGCTGAGTATCTACCATTCATCAATTGATGCTTACCGAGTTCTATTCACAAAAATACTCATTTTTTAGTTATTCATTAAGCTATATCCTTTAAAAACAGAAAATATTTCTGATCATAATTTAAAGATATTTTTTAAAAATAATGTGATAGCCTTTGCAGTTTGTGATAATAGTATTGGGATTTCCGTGGTTTGTAACAACTTACTGAAATATTTCATTTGAAATGACTTTTGAATAAAAACTGATATTAACATATTTCATGCACACTATTACCGGAGTCCAATTGTTACGTACAGAGGATACAAGTATTAGCTTTTCAAAATCCTTGCGGTCGTTATAGCCTATTATTGAATGAATTCTTAAAACTCATTGAGCTTGTCCATGTACATTTGTTCTATGTTCTGATTATTAACGTCCGAGTTGTGATTTTCTTTTTCACGATTTAACACATGCTTCCATCTAGCACCTACTATTTTTATGCGGCTGGATTCTAAAGCAACCCGCTTATGCATGGTCTATAGTGAACAAGATATGTATTAGTTACGTGACAACCACCCCCACCCCCACAAAGTAAAGGGTCTAGCATGCGACACATTTGTAGAAAGTTATTTGAAAACACTAGACAGCCCATTTTTGCAATTTTTTATTCTAAAAATGAGGCCAGAAATCAATATCACAGAAACGGTATGCGACTGTCCACTATCCTTCAGAAATAGAGAGAGGCTACAATATAAGAAAGCAGCAGACTCGGTTTTATTGAGTCTGTTCCTGAGAATTAATGGAAAGTGCAAAAATCCTCAGGCCCCCTAGCACCAAGATGTGTCCACAAATCAAATTTGGGATTCCTTGTCAAATAATATAGGAGTTATCCTCTTGACACGACTATTCTGGGGGCAGATGTCAAGGTAAAGGTCGCAGTAACCCTAAAAGGGTATGCGACGCTCCGCGACCCCAATATTTATTAACACACGAAATTTGGGATTCCTACCTCAAATAATATAGGAGATATGCTCCAGACACGATGTGAACTCTCCAACACTTAGGACACTTAGGACAGGCAGTGTGATTATTATATGCCTCCTTTTTGGGGGCATAAAAACTGTTTGCCATGCCCGTCATAAGACGGTGCCTGAATTCATATTAATTCCATATGATGTAGATGAAAATCACAAGTACGTGTACTGATGTGAAGCCCGTTTTGCCAATTAAGGGCGTTTGACTTGGGTACGTTGTACTGTTTTCGGCTCGCACCTCGGTGCGACCGAATATACGGTAGGACTGCCAAAAGTCCTGAATCATTCCAACTAAAAAAAAAATTGTTTTCCGGATATACCTGCTTTCCAGTTTCCCAATGCGGGAACCTGCTCTCATTGAAAAACGGTTACTCATTGGCTATGTTTACAAGTATTAGCTTTTCAAAAAAGCTGGCGGTCGTTTAGCCCTATCATTGTATGTATTCTTGCCCAATGCTTGCTTCCATTTTGATCTTCTAGAGCTTGTTCATGTAGATTTATTCTAAGCTCTGATTATTAACATCTGAACTGTTATTTGTTACCATTTAACACATGCTTCCAGCCCCGCTTGCAGCGAGGATGTTGCTTGATCTTTTGAAAGCACCCTGCTTATACATGGTATGTTATGGTACTGTATCTAGCATGCGACACATTTATGGAAAATCATTTGAAAACACTAGACAGCAAATTTTTCTTAAAACTGATGCCAGAAAATCAAGGTCACAGTGGTCGCTTAACTGTAAATGTACAGACTCTGTGTCCCCAAGATGTGTTCACATAGACAGGTGTTCTCAGAGATAATTTTTTCGAAGTGTGGGCACTTTAGAGGCATAAGGTGCCACTAGGCTTATCAATATAAGCAAACACTCCTGAACTGATTTTGCACTGTTGCCCAAATGGGAAACCCCAAATAAGGTCACAATAGGGGTCAAAGGTCATCTAGTGCATTATATTGTGGTGAGTTTAATTTTCATTTTTTGTATTTTTATTTATTTCGCAAAATAAACGGCAAATTGGTTTATCAAACTCAGCCAACATTCCTTGAATAAATGCGTCCAATATAAAAAGCATACTGACCCTACACAAGGTCACAAAGGGGTCAAAAGGTCACTAAGTGTATATAAAATTCTCGATTTTATACATCTAAAACAATGATTTTGACTGACATTGATGGAATTTGTTGTACCTTGTCTGATCGATATCAGTGACTTTAATTTAATTGGTATATCATTTGTTTCAATTCTTACTACCTCATAAAAGGTCATTATGAGGGTCAAGAGTCATCAAGTGCAATTTCAGAATCATCATCTTAGTGTTATTATGAATTAATATTACGTTTTTATTCCTGGGCTTTTAAACAGCAACCAAATTTAAAATAACCTTTTCTTATTTTAAAAGCTAATGGTCTCATTCGTATCATAGGGGTCAAAGGTCACAAGGTGCATTTTATGTATGACCAGGTCCCTATGTTTTAAAGCACCCTTTGCAACTTTCGCATATATAGTTTTAACCGGAAATTGACCGTAAAATATCTTGAATGTCATTTATAGATATACGATTCAATTGAAAACTGATATCTTTCATCTTTTTTAATAGTAATTTATTAATTAGTGTCCTCTTTACAACTCATCCTCATTATCTGACAGTCTTCCACAACTTCAGTGGATTGCCACATGTAATAGAACCACAGCCGCAAGACGGAAGAAATTGATATTACTAGTATTAGATCTACATTTGCACCGTCTTGTTGCACACACTTTGCAGCTGCATTGCAACAACTGTGTACATACTTCAGGTATAGGTTCTTACAGCAACAGCTTTGGTTTCAATTGGTTGCTGTAGGGGTCTCGTAACCATGCACAAATTTTCGGATCAATGTGCTCTGGGGACGGAACTGTAACATTCAACCATATAGTTGTCTGATAATGGGCTCGTCTTATGTGGAGTTTTAATGCACCAGATATAGAAGGAAGCCTAGCTGGGTCTTTTCCCTTATTAAACAAAAACACTCGCATTTAGTCAATATTTGTGATCCGATTGATGGGTCAAGTATTTTGCAGACTACTGTTTCATTTGTTAGCTGCACATATCCTAATAGTAAGTGAGTATGATCGGGAAATACCACAATCACAAACTGCAGGCAACCCCGTGGCACCGCGAGGAAGAGCCGCTCAACCATCACGAGACACCAGGAAGACAAATTAAGCAAAGCAATCAGCTCTCTCTTCCCCATCAAGATGATTGCAATACTAGAATGGACATAAAGTAACGTACAACAAAACATAGAACAATTACAGACTCTCACAATGGGAGTAACGATAAACAACATGTCAACAACAACAGAACCACCGCCTTAGAACGGACAGCAGCCTAAGCCACCGGGGGCTTAAATGCATTTTACTGGTACCAAATCTTCGCCCTAGATTCTGTCGGCCCTAAACCTGTCGTATACTGCTTCCTTGCGTAATTTCTTGGCTACATGATACATGTATAACATATACTCAGACTCTGAAATATGCGTGGTAGTTTTATTCAGAACCGACTTAGATTCTTGGCTTCCTGATGGTTCATCAACACTTTTCTTTAGAAGTTAGACTATTTCTCTGGCTGATTTCAAGGGAAAAAATCAAAAGCGGTTCACATGGATTCAATTGTGGAACAGCCTGTAATTCCCCTTGTATTTGAGGTTCGATTGTGTCCTTATGACCCAGATGCTTCTCCATAGCAAGGAGCAAATCAGTGTAACACTCCCATAATGCTTGCAATGTATAAATTTCTAGATTTTCAAAGCCAAGCCTAATTTCGAAAGCAATTTTCTAGAGACACAATTTTGTGGGGCGAAACATCTTCTGATTCTCTATTTTTTTCCAAAACGCCTATAGAAACGTTTTTGACATGTAGGAAGGTACAGGCAATCTTCTGCGACAAAAAATCATACATTATTGCTAGCCTAAGTAAGTAAGAGTGCAAAGATCGGGAAACGATACAATCAAGTATCACACCTGACCCAGGATACTAATGGGAAAGTGACAAACTCACAGTTATAGACCACAAACGAGAGCCAAGAGGTCAGCCCTTTCCCAGCAGGTGACCACAAGAATCAAATAAACAGACGCGCACAAAGGCAGAAAAACACAAGACAGAAAAACATAAAAGATTCACAAAAGAAGTACCGCCTTGGAACGGTCTGTAAAATATTTTAGTGGAGGGCTTAACCCGCATCTGTAAATCATATTATGACTATGACATAATCTATTCTGACTTAGGTAATGTGAGTATTTGGTTTAAGTCCTCCCTTGAAGTGTAAAGGCAAAGATGCAAAATGATTTATCTAGAGGTGGTAATGATCGCCTAGACGGCCTATAATCGCAAGAAGTGGACGTCTCTTCTGAAGTATTCGTATGCCTCTCAGTACTAAGCTTTTACCTAGCTATGACATGAAACTTGAAAAACAAGGTTTGTAATATTTAACCCTCTTTTACTGCGCATTTAAGGTGTTTGAGGTCTATCAATCTTAATATGTCAGTTACATCTTTTTTGCCGTAGTCACAGCACTCCCATCAGTCAGATGCTGCTTGTAGCAGCTTGTCACACCCATTCTCGCCAAGGGCAGACACCTTCTTGCTTTTAACCAATGTTTGGCAAATGATGCACGCCTGTTCATCAAACGAGTTGCATGCCTGTTGCAGGTCGTTTCAAATAAGAAATAAGTAATCTTGTTTTTGTGGGCCGTACCTCAGACTGTGAAGGTTCCGACTTAAAGACTTATCTATAGATGAGATGGTTGGGGCCTGATGCTGCATCTGTTGTTGGTTCCTCCAGGGTTTAATTATTGGATTTGTTTTGCTCCAGTATTCAGATGATTCTGAATACTGGAGATGATTCATGGATAAGTATGGGGCCTTTCATGCAAACCAAACATCTATGTGTCTTAATCCACTACATAATTAATGACGAGGTTGGTACCGTAAAACTAGTTTAAGCCCTCGAGCAATTTTCTTACTGACCGTTCCAACGCGGTGTTTCTTTTTTGAATCTTTTTCTTTATTTGTTATTTTTGTTTGTCTTAGCCAATACTAGATGTCTGTTTGTTGTAACCTTGTGGTCACCTGTTGGGGAAGAGCAGACCTCTTGGCTTTATTGAAAGTGATGTTGGCTTGTGTTTTTGTCAATTTCCTATTCGGTGTCCTGGGTCAGGTGTGGTACTTGATTGTATCAATTCCTGATCTTTGCCTTCTTCCTTACTTTTAATTAAAGATGATATTGAATGATTTTAATT
This sequence comes from Loripinus fragilis, assembly GCA_964019695.1. NCBI lineage: Eukaryota > Metazoa > Mollusca > Bivalvia > Lucinida > Lucinidae > Loripinus > Loripinus fragilis. Next base: position 102,350,145 of record OZ026515.1, read on the forward strand.
GATCAAGCTGTATTTGTGATGTCAAAGAAAGCCACACAAAAAGTGTAATAAGTTTCGTTTTCTGTGTGTCAAAGATGCATTTGGTGCTCGGTGTTAATCAACATCAGATGCGCAGCCCGGATGTAAATAAATACATGTACAGCGCACCAAGTGCAGACTGATCATTGCACAGTATTGCGTTTCCAAGACAGCTTTATATTTCATCCAAAAACTGTAAGATTGAATTACAAAGACTTTTATTATGTGCTTTTTGCGAAAAGGTGATAACTATCACAAATGTACATAACCAATACAGGCACTATGCAGTACTTGTACATACATACAGACGAACAGACAGTTGTGGTTGTGATCGCAGATGATAAATTTCAACGATTTATCTAACTAGACATCAGAATTTCAGTTATTTGAAATTATTTGCAGCAAAATGCCAGTGATTTTGATGCTCTAGTACTGTGTTTAATGCGTTATACATCATTTTGCACCTATTGACCTTTGACCTCATTTATTGACCTTAATAATGATCTTTGGTTTGGGCAACAGGCAAAAAATGGAAGAGGACATGTCCCTTAGTAACTTAGGCACTGTTGCCCTTCATGCCGCAAAAGTGCCCACAAACGTGTTTTCTAGCACTCTTATTTGCATTTTAACTCTAGACTAACAAACCAAATTTGGGATTCCTTGGATTTATGCTCGTGACACGATTTTTCTAGATCTGATGGCAGTGGTAAAGGTGCGTGACGCTCAGGACCCTAAATGCATTAAGACACGAATTTTGGCATTCCTACCTCAAATAATATTGGAGATATACTCCAGATATGATATGAACACTCAAACACTTAGGACACTAAGGACAGGCAGTTTGATTACTATATGCCTCCCTTTGGGGGGCATAAAACCTGTTTTTCATGACCGTCATAAGACAGTGCCTGAATTCATAGTAATTCTATGTGATCAAATGTGGATGACAATTATATAAGTACGTTTACTGATGTGAAGTTCGCTCGCACTCTTTGCCAATCAATGACGTTTTGACTTTGGGACGTTTTGCGCTCGCCAGCTTTTTTGAAAAGCTAATACTTATTGCGTTTATATAAGCAGGGCAAATTGACGCCATCTTTGTGAGAATTAAATTCGCAAACAAGCTTGCCTCGCGCTATAGGTAGCCCTACAGTTTTCACGGACAGTTTACTTCGCGCTGTAGGTCAACCCACGATATTTGGTACCCCACTCGTTGTTCGGCAGCGAATAAAATATAGCCTGAGCAAGGCATAAAGGTTTGGTCAAAACCTGAATTTGATGTATGTTTTGATTGAAGTTTATATAAGCGGCCGGCCATGGCCGACCGCAATCATTGTCCAATCAGTGCAGCTGTCTTCAAACAGCTTAGGAAAAATAATGATTACATAAAAAATGAGGGCCTCCGAAAGAGGTCAGGTCTGAAAGCCCCTGCCCAGCCCAGCTCTCTAGCAGCAGAACTACATAGTTTACTTTTTCAATATCTTCCTCAATGGAGAGTTTTCATATTAAATAAATTTTATCTAAAAGCATTACATAGACGAAAAGCAATAAGTGGGACATCAATAATACAAGTAATTAATACTAATTTGGATTTTATTGCCATTTTATTCCTCACAGGGGGTCTGAAAGCCACAGCCAAGCGAATCATGGTTTCAGTTGATTTTTAAGATATTTATTGGAAATTTGGGAGTTTTAGCAGGCAGGCAGGCTTGATCAGTACTACCAAATATATTAATGAAATGGGGATAAGAGTGGGAGTTAATGTTGGTGGGTGGGTAGGTACGTACGTACGTACACATGTAAGCTGGCTTGGTCAGTACTTCCAAATATATTAATGAAATGGGGGGAAGTTTTGGAATTTATGTGGTTGGTAGGGTGGGGTGGGATCACACTTACCCACCCATCCACCCACCCACCAACCAAAACTCTCACTCTTCCCCCCTTTCCATTAGTTCTCAGGAAGAGACTCAATAAAACCAAGTCTGCTGTTTTCTTATATTGTAAGTTCTCTCTATTTCTGAAGGATCTGTTTTTCCGGATTATTTAGATGATTTTTCTGTGTGTAGTTGGTAAAACTTCTCACCATGCATTGATATAGTGTTTTTTCCATATTCTGGTCTTTCAGGAATATTGGGTTTGGTCAGCTTAAGCCGGTGCTAGGGGTTGTGAGAATTGTACATAGCACGTTCCATTAGTTCTCATGAACAGACTCTATAAAACCGAGTCTGTTGTTTTCATATATTGTAGGTTCTCTCTATTTCTGAAGGAACCGTTTTTCAGATTGTTAAGAGGCCGCAACAGCTGTCGTTGTTTCTGTTTGGAGTTGGTAAAACGTCTCCCCGTGCATCAATATAGAGTTGATATATTTTTCATTAGCTGGTCTTTCAGCAATATTGGGTTCTGACGGAAAGCAGAATACCGCTTAAGCCAGTGCTAGGGGACGTGAGAAATAATGCACTTTCCATTAGTTCTCATGAACAGACTCAATAAAACCGAGTCTGCTGTTTTCTTATTTTGTAGGTTTTCTCTATTTCTGAAGGATCCGTTTTCCAGATTACTTATATGGGTTGTCGGTGCAAATTTGGTTGCTTCCCCTTGCTTCCTGTTTAAATCATTTCCGTTAAATGAACATTAAAGTAGAGACAAAGTTTGCTTCATTACTCTTGTAAAATTTATGCTATTTTTATGATATTTGGTTGGCATATTAATCAAGTCAGTTTCTTCCTTATTCACCGGCGTCACTGCGTTGTGGTCCTTGAGCAAGACACATTTATCCTAGCTTAGTACTGGTTCAACCCAGGAAGACACGTCCCGCATAACTGAAAGATTGTTGAGTGGACGTAAAGAATCAAATCAAACAAACAAACAAAAGTTTCTTCCTTAAATGAGCTTTAAAGGGAAACCTTGTATGCTCCAAAACTCATCATATCATTCAAGACATTTCATACTATTTTGAAGGATTTTTTTTCTTTTTCTTTCCTTCAGTTACTCATGTTCTATTGAGGATTTTTAAAGAAGGGTACTCCGCTTACCAAGTGCTAAAGGGGGTTAGCTGAAATAATAGATAAGTAAAGTGGGTGGGATGATTTTGTTTAGTGCGAAAAGAAGGTAAGTTTAGTTAAAAGATAAAAACAAAAGATTATTGTAATATATGGGGACACATGCTAGCCCTGGCAGACATGACTAAATGTACCACGGTAGAAGTAGGACAATGCAAAGTGGGAGGGCATTCCAGTGCATGATAGTTCTAGGGGAAAATGTATATAAAGTAGTTTATAGAGGGGGTCTATGCCAGAGGGTTGGTGAATTTAGGCTCCATGCGGTTAGGCATTAGGTACTCATATAAAGTCAAGGCTGTGTGTCATGTGCCAGATTCGCTACTCCCCTTACTGGTCAGGCAATACAAGCCAAGCACATCTCGCTTACCTCTAGACTGGTAAATGGCATGTGAAATGACAAAAAAAATCACCAAGGTAAGCGCCAGTCAATACAATACTATTTCTAACTTAGCGAGCCGTTTCTAGCTTTTTAAAAACGCTATCATTGTAACTTCTTTCGCACATCTTTATGCTAACAGGTTTTCCCACTTCCGGTTAAGTTTTCAACATGACGTTGCGATTAGTTGTCTAACTTGCGATTAGTTTTCTATCAGGATTGGTTTCCCACTTGTGTTTCGTCCACTAATGAAAATGTTTCAAGCAAGGCCCATGGGTTCGGTCTAAACCTGAAATTGGTGTGTGATTTGCATAAAGTTTAAATAAGTGGCTCGCCATTGCCGACTGCAATAAGTGACCTATTTTTACAGCAATATCATGATTTTGCAATATAGGTGGAACATGTTGACTTTTTTGGATAAAATCCACTATTGACGCCAATTTTATTGTTACACTGGGATTCGTTGTATTTCACTTTTGGTGTGACAGAAAAACTGGTATTAGGTTTATTCATATATATCTATGGCAGCATTTATGGTAGCATGGTATACACTAGGGAGTATACTTGCTTTTCATTCGAAGAATGTATTAGTTATTAATGCTAGTGATTTTAGACCGATATTTTATAAGTCGTGTAGTACAATGAGTACACCAAGGTGCTCCCCTGTGCCCAGGGACTTGCTATACCAGCTAAATAGATAGTCCTTGCCTGTGCCTAACAGACTTTGAGGAAAAAATAATTTATTTGTGTAGTTGTTTTAACCCAGGTACAAAAATATTATCAAAATCCATGCGTGGGCAGTTTACATAATTTAATTATTAATTTTTTACAGGATAAAGAAATATTGGACCACAGAAGATAACTCAGAAGGTGGTCTCTTGACGAGGCCCGCTCAGGGGAACTTGTTTCGGAAACAATTAATTCAGGCCTCCAGATAAAAGTGCGTACTGGAATTTTTATTCTTATTTCTCAACCAAAACATATGTCGTGGGTACTCAAAAGAACCGTCTCAATGAGACGGTTCTTTTGAGCACCCAAAACACATGTTTTAATTGATGGGTAAGGAAATAAATGCTATTTTAGGTGCACAAACTATCCTTATCTGGACCTATGAATTATAAGAGAGGAGCTATAACAGCTCTAGCTCGTCTCAGCCTCGAGAATTGGATAGTTTTTCTTCGAAATCGAAAGGTTGAGAATACTAATTTTACATGTAAGATTATTGTTGGGATGAGTGACCTATATTAGAATGTATTATTCGCCACTGTTGGGATATGTGGGTTGGTGTTGACTCTGGCTGTTGTGGCACGGCTCTCAATCGGTAGATTTAGAAGTTAGCATACCAAGAGAACAATGAGGTGACAAATGAGCCGCGACATGAGATTTTCAACAATGTGGTATGTGCGACCAGCAAAGCCTCAGATCAGCCTGCGCAAACGCGCAGTCTGATCAGAGCCGTTGCTCGTCGCTCGAATGTTATATGACTGTTAGACTACTGACTGAACATTATTTGGAGTTTCTATGCTTAAATGGAGGCTGCACAGGCCCGTCTGAGTCTACACTTGTCAAAATGCCACATTGTTGGAAATCACATGTCATGGCTCAAATGTTCTAATAAAGGATTGATATCATGATGATCGACCTTACACATTAAAAACTCGTGGTTTGTAGCACCACAGACTGAGATAACATTTGGTAGCACTCGACTGAAATACTTGCATGCTGGGTAATTATGCATATTGTTGTCGTCTTCTGGTATTGTTTTCTAAATTAACCCTTTTAAAAAATATTTCAGGATACCACAGGCAGAATGTGTAACAGTTTGAATCTAGATCAAGCTCGATATTTTGTTGGGTCTGATCTGGGTTTTAACTGTTTGCAAAGGTTATCCAAAAATGACAATAGCAGGCAAAGTGTTACTGTACTAGAACAATGCTTGTGATTTTGCATGGATAACAATATAACTAATTACCCATAATGCAATAACAACATTTGCAAATATAAGCTATCTTCATGTTTTTAAAGTGCAAAAAAGTTACAATTTTCAAACCTGTGCTTTACATCTATTCTTGAGGGTCTGGATGGCGTTTAATGATTAGAGAATAATGACATTATTTTATAATAATTAGAGACTTTAATGATTACGTAAATAATATTGAGGCCCCAAAAAATAAATAAATAATTCTCTTTATGTAATGGATAGCAGAAAACAAATTAAAGAATACTGAATGATAACTTTTAAAAGAATAAAAACTAAACCAATATGACTAAAATAGAAAGCTGGAGAGCAAGAAGAAAATAATCAACCCTGGTTGCCTGAAATACGAAACAGGGGTAGGGAAGCCCGCTGGGGGATATCAAATTTAATAATAGGGCATTATATAAGATATCGATTTTTTAAAGAATAATGGAGTTCATTTTATTATGAATAAGCTTTTAATGATAGTGATTAATGGGCTAAATGATAACGACTAGCGAATACCAGTAGCCCCATCCAGACCCTCATTCTTGTCAGCATTACTATTTGTCTTGTCAGTGACATCTATTGTCGTCTGCTGATAACACTTGCATACATTTTACCCATTCCGGTCGGGCCTGACAGAAGGTCGCGGTCCTGATCTGTATTCCAAACTGTTCCACACTCTGATTGTGGTAAATCAGCAGACATAACAAAATCATAAAAAAATCCCAACATGCAATATACGTCAAGATAAGCAAACCATTTGAGGTGGCATTTTGACAAGTGTAGACTCAGACGAGTCTGTGGAGCCTCCTGTTAAGCTTATACGCTCAAAATGCTGTTCGGTCAGTAGTTTAACAGTCATAGAATATTCAAGCGACCTGCAAATGCCCAGACCAGACAGCGCGTATGCGCAGGCTGGTCTGAGACCTTGCTGGTCGCACATACCACATTGTTGGAAATATCATGCCACGGCTAATTTTAGTGTAAAAAAGTGATTATTGTTTATGGTGTTTTTGGTGCTCGAGAGCACCGTCTCATTGAGATGGTTCTTTTGAATACCTACAAAACATGTTCGGTTATGATCTTAAATACGCACTCTTATCCGGAGGTCTGAATTGCGTCATTGCAAATAGTCAATAGTAAAATTAAAAGGATGCTTATTAGATATACAGTAACCCTGTGTAAAACGGTCACTCAAAAATAGTCAAAACAAAGGTCTTAATGACAACTGATAGCTTAATGAAGGTCGAATGTATTCAATTCTGCAACACTTCTGACATGCATTAAGCGATAATCGGTCTTGATAACCGTTTTTGGTCTTTTTGAGAGTGGCCGTTTTACACAGGTTTTACTGTATGCCAGTGGCGCCTGAGAAGACAGAAGTACCTGATAAAACAGACGGAGAGTATAAAATGAGATTTTTTAAGAATTTTTTTGAAAAAATCAGCAGACGACAAAAAAACATGAACATTACCCAGTTTGTCAGCAAACAAATCATTTAAGCTTGTTATGCCTTTCAACACTACAGACCCAGCTGGAAAAATGTCTGGGCAAACAGTGTAGATTCAGATGAGTTGGTTCATATGAACCATCTCATCTGGATCTACTGTGTTTGCTGACTCGTTTTTCTTTTTTCTCATTCTCAATTATTTTTGCAGGTTTTTTTCTTCAGGATACGTATATGGTGAACATGTACCTTGACAAACAGTGAAGAACAAAATGAAATGCCATTTAAGATAATAATAATAATAATAATAATAATAATAATAATAATAATAATAATAATGATAAAAATAATAATAAACAATATTCAAGAACAGAAATGCGTCATTTTATAGAAATTTTGACCGGCAACCTCTTAAAATACAAAATGGTCTATTCCATACGTATTGTATTCTATACGTATTGTATCAATACATGGATTAATCCATCAGAATGAAAAACCCTGTGTCAGCATATAAAATACGTAGTGCTTGAGACTGTATTGTATAAGGACGTATTTGTGATGACATTTGGATAGTTTAGTTAAAACATATTTTATTGCCAAATTTAACACAGCAATTGGGTTGGGTCACAAGTTCTCACAACCTCAGTTACAACCCTTCCCTAAAAAGTATTTATTACATATATGCTAATAAACATAGATAGAGTTCCGACTTAAAGACTTATCTATTGATGAGATGGTAGGGGCCTGATGCTTTGGCTGTTTGCTGGGCCCACCGGGGTTTACCTGTTGGATTTCTTTTGCTCCAGTATTCAGTTTTATTTACTGTTGAGTCCTTATCTTTGCTTTATCTCCTTGTTATATCTTGATTTATATGTTTAGGAGATAATGCATTGATAAGTTAGGGGTCTTTCATGCAAACCAAATATATATGTGTCTTGATCCACATCTGAAGTAATGGTGAGGTTGGCGCCGTTAAGAAAAGGTTTAAGCCCTCCAGTAAAATATTTTACTGACGGTTCCAAGGCGGTACTTCTTTTGTGGATCTTTTATGATTTTTCTGTCTTGTGTTCGCTATGCCTTTGTACGCGTCTGTTTATATGTGCTTTGTGGTCCACTGCTGGGAAAGGGCTGACCTCTTGGCTCTCGTTTGTGGTGTCTAACTGTGAGTTTGTCACTTTCCCATTGGTATCCTGGGTCAGGTGTGGTACTTGATTGTATCGATTCCTGATCTTTGCACCCTTACTTATTTTAACAAATACAAGTGCCAATGAATACTAAACAAGTTGTGAACAAGTTTAGTGAAAACAATATAAGTAAGAAAACAAATACGTGGAAAGTGAATAAATAAATGTATAAACACATAAATAAATTAATAAATAAATAAATAAATAACAGTCATTTATATAGGTAAGTTAGTATAAAGATGGGAAAAATATAAAACTGTTAATATGAACCCCTTGAATTTGAAAAACTAACATAGTCAGGTCATATAGTACTGATTTCTAAGTATGTTTTGAAAAAGAGTCATTGAAGGTTATTAAAAGCGTTTGGAGGCATGTATATATCTATGCACAGCCCTGAACAAGACCATATTAGCTTCAGAATTCCACTTTTCATTGCCTAGAGGATGAAAGCCTTTAACTGTATCATTGAAAACTTGTCTTTCAACAGAATACTTTCTGCATTGAAAGAAGTAGTGGTAGGCATCCTCTGACACATCACACAAATAACATAAAGGATTATTACAAATATGATTTCTAAAAATATCACTGTTTAGACCGCTGCAATAATTTTCCGTCGTGCATGTAGGACAGGCATATATTTATTTCCCATAGTAAAGTAAGGAGGAACATTTGCTATATTAAACTTTGATATTATATGCTTTTTAAAGGTGGGTAATGTTGATGTATTTTTAAAGTCATCTTCAACAGAATTTCATAGTCTAATGGATGAATGGATACAAGATTTCTGTGAAATACTTGTTCGATTCAGAGGTACAGATATATTATTATTGTTTCTCAAGGGGTAATCTGATATTTCACTAACCAAAGGAGGAAATAAATCCTGTATGTAGGAAGGCACCATGCCAGTATTAACATTGTACATGAGTGATAGTTTATGTTGATGCCTTCTTTGTGATAGAGATGCCCATCCACATTCGTTGTACAGGTTTTCCAATGATACAGATCAAGTTAATCCTGTAACAATCCGAGCTGCTTCATTTTGGATTTTTGAAGTGTTTGTGAGTCTTATTCAGAGCATCCATCCTATAGAATTGACGCAAATTCTAGAACTGTAAACATTATAAGGCATATACATCTGGTTGAGAGCATTTCTACTATTAGAATATTTCAGTTTACGCATTATTCCCATAATTTTGGTTGCTGAAGAGACAATATTTTCAATATGAGTGTGACATTGGCCATTATGACTTAATGTTACACCCAGATGTTTATGGCTATCTACAAAGTTAATAACAACATTATCAAAAATAAGATGTAGAAAGAACTCTAGCTTTTTTAAGAGTAAATAAGACAGCCTCAGTTTTCAATGGATTTAAGGTGACGAACCACTGTTTAGCCCAGTTTGACAACATTTATAATCATGGTCAATAATACCAGCTATGTCAGCAATACTGGCTGCAGCATAGAATAGAGAGCTATCATCTGCAAACGACCTTGTCCAACTAAGAAGTTTCAGCTGTATCATTAATATTTACCAAAACTAAAAGTGGCTCAAGAACGATCCTTGTGGCACGCCAGCAGATAGATTTTAAGCCAAAATAACAGGATTTGAAACAAACTTTCTGTTTACTTTGGCTTAAATAACTACCTAACCACTCTAAAAGGTTCCCATCAATGCCATTTTGTCTCAACTTAAACAAAAGACCCTAATACCAAACTCTATCAAACGCTTTTGTCACATCACAGACGACAATACAAGAAAACATGCTATTATCAAAAGCCTGTCATTTTTTTATAAAAAATGTCAATTAACTGAAACACTGTGGAGTGATGAGGTAGTAAACGAGATTGGTACTTGTACAGGAGATTATTGTCTATAAGAAAATTATACATATTCTTAAAAACAATCATTTCTTGTAGCTTACCAATACAGCTCAGGAGTGCAACTGATCTATGATTAGATGGTTGAGATTTGTCCCCCCTCTTAAAAATGGTAATTACGTTTGCAACACTTCTGACATGCATTAAGCGATAATCGGTCTTGATAACCGTTTTTGGTCTTTTTGAGGGTGGCCGTTTTACACAGGTTTTACTGTATGCCAGTGGCGCCTGAGAAGACAGAAGTACCTGATAAAACAGACGGAGAGTATAAAATGAGATTTTTTAAGAATTTTTTTGAAAAAATCAGCAGACGACAAAAAACATGAACATTACCCAGTTTGTCAGCAAACAAATCATTTAAGCTTGTTATGCCTTTCAACACTACAGACCCAGCTGGAAAAATGTCTGGGCAAACAGTGTAGATTCAGATGAGTTGGTTCATATGAACCATCTCATCTGGATCTACTGTGTTTGCTGACTCGTTTTTCTTTTTTCTCATTCTCAATTATTTTTGCAGGTTTTTTTCTTCAGGATACGTATATGGTGAACATGTACCTTGACAAACAGTGAAGAACAAAATGAAATGCCATTTAAGATAATAATAATAATAATAATAATAATAATAATAATAGTAATAATGATAAAAATAATAATAAACAATATTCTAGAACAGAAATGCGTCATTTTATAGAAATTTTGACCGGCAACCTCTTAAAATACAAAATGGTCTATTCCATACGTATTGTATTCTATACGTATTGTATCAATACATGGAATAATCCATCAGAATGAAAAACCCTGTGTCAGCATATAAAATACGTAGTGCTTGAGACTGTATTGTATAAGGACGTATTTGTGATGACATTTGGATAGTTTAGTTAAAACATATTTTATTGCCAAATTTAACACAGCAATTGGGTTGGGTCACAAGTTCTCACAACCTCAGTTACAACCCTTCCCTAAAAAGTATTCATTACATATATGCTAATAAACATAGATAGAGTTCCGACTTAAAGACTTATCTATTGATGAGATGGTAGGGCCCTGATGCTTTGGCTGTTTGCTGGGCCCACCGGGGTTTACCTGTTGGATTTCTTTTGCTCCGGTATTCAGTTTTATTTACTGTTGAGTCCTTATCTTTGCTTTATCTCCTTGTTATATCTTGATTTATATGTTTAGGAGATAATGCATTGATAAGTTAGGGGTCTTTCATGCAAACCAAATATCTATGTGTCTTGATCCACATCTGAAGTAATGGTGAGGTTGGCGCCATTAAAAAGGTTTAAGCCCTCCAGTAAAATATTTTACTGACGGTTCCAAGGCGGTACTTCTTTTGTGGATCTTTTATGATTTTTCTGTCTTGTGTTCGCTATGCCTTTGTACGTGTCTGTTTATATGTGCTATGTGGTCCACTGCTGGGAAAGGGCTGACCTCTTGGCTCTCGTTTGTGGTGTCTAACTGTGAGTTTGTCACTTTCCCATTGGTATCCTGGGTCAGGTGTGGTACTTGATTGTATCGATTCCTGATCTTTGCACCCTTACTTATTTTAACAAATACAAGTGCCAATGAATACTAAACAAGTTGTGAACAAGTTTAGTGAAAACAATATAAGTAAGAAAACAAATACGTGGAAAGTGAATAAATAAATGTATAAACACATAAATAAATTAATAAATAAATAAATAGCAGTCATTTATATAGGTAAGTTAGTATAAAGATGGGAAAAATATAAAACTGTTAATATGAACCCCTTGAATTTGAAAAACTAACATAGTCAGGTCATATAGTACTGATTTCTAAGTATGTTTTGAAAAAGAGTCATTGAAGGTTATTAAAAGCGTTTGGAGGCATGTATATATCTATGCACAGCCCTGAACAAGACCATATTAGCTTCAGAATTCCACTTTTCATTGCCTAGAGGATGAAAGCCTTTAACTGTATCATTGAAAACTTGTCTTTCAACAGAATACTTTCTGCATTGAAAGAAGTAGTGGTAGGCATCCTCTGACACATCACACAAATAACATAAAGGATTATTACAAATATGATTTCTAAAAATATCACTGTTTAGACCGCTGCAATAATTTTCCGTCGTGCATGTAGGACAGGCATATATTTATTTCCCATAGTAAAGTAAGGAGGAACATGTGCTATATTAAACTTTGATATTATATGCTTTTTAAAGGTGGGTAATGTTGATGTATTTTTAAAGTCATCTTCAACAGAATTTCATAGTCTAATGGATGAATGGATACAAGATTTCTGTGAAATACTTGTTCGATTCAGAGGTACAGATATATTATTATTGTTTCTCAAGGGGTAATCTGATATTTCACTAACCAAAGGAGGAAATAAATCCTGTATGTAGGAAGGCACCATGCCAGTATTAACATTGTACATGAGTGATAGTTTATGTTGATGCCTTCTTTGTGATAGAGATGCCCATCCACATTCGTTGTACAGGTTTTCCAATGATACAGATCAAGTTAATCCAGTAACAATCCGAGCTGCTTCATTTTGGATTTTTGAAGTGTTTGTGAGTCTTATTCAGAGCATCCATCCTATAGAATTGACGCATATTCTAGAACTGTAAACATTATAAGGCATATACATCTGGTTGAGAGCATTTCTACTATTAGAATATTTCAGTTTACGCATTATTCCCATAATTTTGGTTGCTGAAGAGACAATATTTTCAATATGAGTGTGACATTGGCCATTATTACTTAATGTTACACCCAGATGTTTATGGCTATCTACAAAGTTAATAACAACATTATCAAAAATAAGATGTAGAAAGAACTCTAGCTTTTTTAAGAGTAAATAAGACAGCCTCAGTTTTCAATGGATTTAAGGTGACGAACCACTGTTTAGCCCAGTTTGACAACATTTATAATCATGGTCAATAATACCAGCTATGTCAGCAATACTGGCTGCAGCATAGAATAGAGAGCTATCATCTGCAAACGACCTTGTCCAACTAAGAAGTTTCAGCTGTATCATTAATATTTACCAAAACTAAAAGTGGCTCTAGAACGATCCTTGTGGCACGCCAGCAGTTAGATTTTAAGCCAAAATAACAGGATTTGAAACAAACCTTCTGTTTACTTTGGCTTAAATAACTACCTAACCACTCTAAAAGTTTCCCATCAATGCCATTTTGTCTCAACTTAAACATAAGACCCTTATACCAAACTCTATCAAACGCTTTTGTCACATCACAGACGACAATACAAGAAAACATGCTATTATCAAAAGCCTGTCATATATTATAAAAAAATGTCAATTAACTGAAACACTGTGGAGTGATTAGGTAGTTAACGAGATTGGTACTTGTACAGGAGATTATTGTCTATAAGAAAATTATACATATTCTTAAAAACAATCATTTCTTGTAGCTTACCAATACAGCTCAGGAGTGCAACTGATCTATAATAAGATGGTTGAGATTTGTCCCCCTCTTAAAAATGGTAATTACGTTTGCAAGTTTCCAGGAAACATTCCCTCATCAAAGGATCTATTAACTAAAATACAGAGGGGTTTTGGAACAGTTTTGACACACCCTTGAGCATTTTATGGCCTATGCCATCATCACCACTTGCTTTGTTATAGTTATTTACTTTGATAATATCTTCAATTTCTAGTTCAATACAGTTTATTTGAGAAAGAGAGATATCAGTAAACTTAGTAAAGGGAGGTAACTGAGTTTCTGAATCATTGACTGTTGAGATAGAAGCAAAATAGTCGTTTAAACAGTTAGTTTTGTCTTGATCGTTGAAATGCCAATGATTGTCACCATTAGGAAGGATTGAACATAAAGGGGGATAGAAGATGAAGAATTATTATGTTTGACAAAATGGCGAATTATTTTCCAAAATTTACGTTTATCATTATTTTGAAAGCCTGAAATGATATTATCTAAATTATTATAAAATAATTCCTCCGCATTCTTTTTTTTTTTTTTTTTTTTTTTTTTTTTTTTTTTTTTTTTTTGTTATTTACCTTATTCCTGAGGAATTTGTATTCGTTCCAGCCATTCGAATTACCTGATTGAATAGCTTTCTTTATTTAGTCTATCTCTTTTCTTTGATTTCCATCTTATTTCAGAATCATACCATGGTTTATCATCTTCTCGAACTACAATTGTTTTACTAGGTATGGACAATTTTGCAAATTCCATGAAAATATTTGTGAATAATGAACAAGCTTCATTAACATTATCTTGGTGAAGACATGACCAGTCAAAATCAGAGAGCTTTTTATTAAACACTTCATAATTGGCATTTTATACATCCAGACATTTCTAGTAAAATTTCAAATGGTAAGTTTACATAAGTAGCACAGTGATCACTTATATCAGGTGGAACTCTAATAATTCCTTGATTTAACGGTGACATATCATCATGAAGTGTAATAGGATCTAACAAAGCAAGCTTGCGTATTCGTATTTGTTCAGATATGATATTGTGAAGGGAGTTAAGAAGCAAAACATCTTTCAAATTATGCATATTTGGATTAAGTAAATCTTCATTCATATCTCCCAAAATTATAATATTCTTGGCAATATCTAGAGCTTTTGTTCTATATTTTTGTTACGGGTATCAAAGAAGACAACATCTGCTGTTCGTGGACTATAAAACAAACCAATAAGATAGCTCTCCCTATTTACCTTATTTTCAACCCAAAGTGACTCATTCCAGAATGTCTAAAGTCTATGATTCGAGTATGTGCAAGTCCGCAGGACAAATACATTAACAGCCCTCCACCATGATTCGTTCTATCTTTTCGGTAAGAAAGACAAAATCAAAGATTATGTTGTAATGTTAGCATTTAGATGAGATTCCGTTAAACACAATATATCAAAATCTAAAAAGTTCTCTGATAGATAGTCTAACTTATTGCGTCTACTTCTAATATTGCTGTGTAAAATAGAAAGTGAGCTATTAGTCGTATCAGGTCCAGGGTTCAATTCTATGTCACCAGCCTCCAGGAGTTATAAGATAAGCTCTTTTTTTTAAAAACCAAATTACACACTGTGACATTGAAAATAAATAATAAAAGTTACGAGGAACAAGCAGACCATTTAAGTAGATAATTCATGTAGTAAAATATAAAACCCATTGAGACCTTAACCATGACCCTTTGCTTAATTACACACTTACTGTTGAACAGACCGATGCTTGCACGGCATTGCTCGAGACTATTACCCAAACTGATATAAGACTATCGAAACAACGATATTTAGATGTTATTGCCTGTTTGATTTAACCATGTATTAATGAAAGCAAGCACAGAGTTAGATGAATGAGGCCCTATACACTCTTAACAACAATGCCACATTTTCCTAGAGACCCACAAACCATACTGTTCATGAAAGATGTATTTCCTCTGTGGCAGTATATGCTAATTAAAAGTTACATGCTTAGAGCAGCATGTGGCACCACCATACTGCTGTTCTTATCTGTTTTATGCATATAACTAGTGTTATTTGTCTAATTTTCAAACATGTCGAATATACTTTATAAGCATTGAACACAAATGTCCTGTTATTAGTGTTTTTGATTTTTTTTTTTTTTTTTTTTTTTTTTTTTTTTGTTTTTGTTGGTTTAGGACCCTGAGTCAACAGCGTTGGTCATTGGGGACGGTCAGTTCTGAACTTCACCTAACCACACTTTTTTCCTGGGCAAGATTGAGCAGTTAACCAGTAATTCGTGCACATACTTTCGCTTGAAACTGACAACAACCCTTCTTGAATAAATCAGCGGAAGGGAGGAGAATGACCTTAAAAATAAATTCATGATCAATCTCTACGACAGTATGGGACCGGGCCGGGATCGAACTCGTGACCCCTGAATCTGCAGTCAGACGCGAATCTGTAGTCAGAAACGTTACCAACTTCGCTTTTTTGTGACATGATGATGGAAAAATGGAATTTAATAAAACTAAACTTTATTTTATTTATTGATTAATTTTCTTGACATTAATTGATCTGCTTTATGAAACCCCTGTATTTTCATGCATTAATCATTATAAACAAATAACGTTGTTGCAAAAATGTATTAATCATTATCATCAATGCAAAAATGCCGTATAAAAGTTTTGGTCCCGCCCAATCCAAACACTGTCGTGGGTACTTACAGGAACCGTCTCAATGAGACGGTTCTTTTGGGCACTCAAAACAAATATTTAAATTGATGGGCATGAGTATCGTTACAGTTTTATTCCCCTTAAGTTTCCTTCTCTGGTCCTTAAGCGTTCTTTAATTTATATTCAATAATACCGCAAACACTAAGATCTGGGTAGCATGTTAAAATATGAGCCTACATGCTAGAAAACACGATGGTGTTGGATGTGAAAAACAAATGATCAAACCAGACTCGCAACGGCTCAGTCTGATCAGCGCATTCGTTATTCGTTCTCTGCTAAATTCGATAGCTAAAGAAGCGAGGCCCGAAATTTCACTTTTGTAGCTAGTCCCTGTAGCTGGGCATTCTGGTTTGAGCTTGACCTGATAAACCACCACTGAGCCTGCGCAGTGCAAAATATTCATATTATTCATTTATAATCCCCATTCCACTGGAAAGCGATTCCGCTACAATTCGAAATTTTGGTCAAAATGACCCGGATCGCAGCAGAAACGACAAGAGCGTAGTAGAAGCGCCAAGGTCGTGGTAGAAGCTCATTGGAATCTTCATGATCCCCAGCTCACGGCGACTGTTTTGACTTGCTCAAAATTTACATAGCGACATCGCTGTGGACTCGAAGCGCAACGTAAGCGTAGTCACATCATAGTAAGATCATGATGAGCATAGCCGTAACGCGGCGGCATTACGCAGCATCGCAGCACAATCGTCGTCACATCGTGGCGAAATCGCCAAGTTATTCATCCACGATGCATCTACGTTAAAGGCAAACATTGCTTCCCCAGGGAAACACATCTTTGCTCCATAATTGTAACAGTGGTCGCTAATTAATGATAATTATTGGCTGCCCACTGTCTTACCTCCAACTGTTTACTGTGAAGGTATATTACACATGATCTATGTTATCTAATCTTTCAGTGAAAAATAACACCAAAATGATTTATACTCATGATTAATAGATTGGAGACTCTGATCAGCCACCTGATCATCTACTCGGTGTGCCCGGTTCACTGTCCATATAGGGAAACCAATGATTAATCGGTACCAACTGAGCACGCAGCAAAGATATGAAGCTGCTAGTTTCTATCATTCTATGTACAGGCTGATTTTGGTTCACTGCAGAAGTTATTTTGTTGATTTTGGTCATGCATATGTTTTATTTTGGATTGTGATGTTGCGCATATATTATATACGGTCAAAAGAAAGCAATTCAATGTATTGTTCAGTAGTTCAAACTTTGGTTTCAATCAAAGTATTGAAATAGAATATCAACCTTTTGAGTTTAGATATTGAAATGGTAGGGGACCGAACAGTGGCCAATAACGAAATTTATGCATTTAGATGCCGATACTTTTTAATGAGAGTTTGAAATACAAGATAAAAAAAATCATCAGACTTTCAAGTTCAGAAGTCATGAGATAAGAAATTATTAGACAACGATTCATCTTACACATGACAAATTCTGAACTTGAAATTCCAACTTCTGTATCATCTCTGTTACTCATAATTCAGAGAGTTGAACTTGATGTTACTTTTCATAATAAACTCCATTTTATGGAGTATTTTTGCATTGCCATTTGATTATTAGAACCACAAGCTAACTATGTTTTTGTAGTCTGACATTTCACATATAAATGAGCCAGATATTTACATATTATCACATTTATATGCGAACAGCAAACGCTAGGACAAGCCTGCCGTCTATGTAGTTTCGCCAATGTCTTTGCTGCCCAATGAGGACAAAATATAGGCAGCCTCTAATCCCACTAGATTGGTGTGCATGCATCCATGCATGTGTAGTCCAAACAATTACAAACTGTTAATATGAATGCAGACAATACATACACTATTTAACTTTTTCCTTACCGACTGGGATGTTTTGCATGTGCTGATAGCATTTCCAATGTGGCGTGTCTGACTACAGATGCGTGACTGACAGCAGTTTCAGGGGTCGCGAGTTTGATTCTGGCCCGGTCCCATACTTTCGATGAGGTTGATCATGAAATAATTTCTACGCGTTCCTGAAGTTTTTACTTCCTTTTTTAAGTTTATTTTGGAAAAATAGTCCGCAGACGAAAGCAAAAGTATGATAAATTACCCAGCATGCAACGAGTTAACCCATTTTCAGCCACATTGTTTTGTCCGAAATGCTTTTAATGTCTGCTGAAGATATTCAAGTGTAATTCAGACTAGCCTTTTATCATGATCATGGAAGCAATCACTATGAACCCAGGAGCAATCTTATCTGGGTCTTTTGCAATATTTGATACCTAAGAATATAATCAGACAAAACGGATGAAGCAAACGTGTCTGACTGGTGGGATATGGGGTAAATTTGTGTATCTCGCGTGTCCATCAAATCCACTAAAAGGTGAGCACTTTAAACTTTGCGAGAACGCTTGTCTTTGGAGTGTCTCGGCCAGGTATGGCTCAATTCAATCCTAATATTCTTATTTGTTGCATGTACAGAATCAACGGTGAGCACCGGATGCATAGACTGATGTGCATCTTCGTTATTAGAAGATTTCAAACAACTTTTTCTCATGAGATGACTTGTTTCTGAAATTTATTGTCAAAAGTTGAAAGATAAAACAAGCATTTTAAGTCTTGGACAAATTATTAAAATGTGTTACTGTCGCATACATGCACACATACATGCATGAACGGTATCTAGACTAAATAATTTTTTCAGCACTAACGGTGAACTAAGCTATAAATCAAACAAAATTGATCTATGAGTCAGTCCAACAGTCTGGTCACGTTTCACTCTGTTAATCACAGCCTCTGCATCAGCCCTGTCTGATCAATTTCGCTGTCTACTCAACGGTATCAAACCCATGGTTCGTTGATTCAGACAGCAAACACTCTGATTGCACACGATGGTGTTCAGGCGAACCGAATGTGTCTTTTGTTTGGTGCTCATTAAAAATTATTTTTTTGCTTTAAATCATTTTCCATCTCGGTTGAAATCAGGTGGGTACAGCTCGAAGCGGCTGGTAATATTTTTTTCAATCTTGTACATTTTTTTTTTCAAAATCAAAATAGGGCAGTTGTCAGTCACTGGTCTGTCAAATGAAAAGAAAAGCATAGAATCCACCAACAACTGCTTCATTTGAATTTCTCTGGGTAGCTTATCAGTCAATGTATTTGGTCATTCCAAACACAGCTCTGTGTAAATGTTGGTCTGATCTTATCATCATCAGATGGTTATGGGTATAACAATTATAACTGATAGGTGCTAAAAGCTGTCATGGTGAGCCTCAGTGTTGGCCTTTTTAAGAACTGCTACCTGTACGCTCTTCGCGGTCTGGTTACGCTCGGTACGCTCTCGCTACGACCAACACACTTCTGCGGCGACCGTGCTATTTAGGTAGTGCGACCAGGTAACGGACGTTGGGCGTGTCAGACAGAACACTGCCATTCACTGTCAATTTAGACTGTTCTACAGTAAATTGGGTAAAACAGTATAGGTACGCTTTAACCCTTAAAACGCCAGCAAAAAATCATCCGAAAATTCCGTCTGCATTTGTCGTCTGCTGCAAATTTTTGCTAAAATTATTTAACAAAGCTAAGTATAGAGACATCAGTGTTGACCCAGATCAGACTGCTCCTATAGGAGCAGTCTGATCTGAGTCTACACTGTTTGTTGGAAAGGCTTCTAAAACATTTCAGCAGACGACAAAAGCAGTCTAATTTTGTTGTGATTGGCGCTTTAAGGGTTAATCGTGCAAAACAACTGAACCGCAGACGACAAAGGCGACCAGCTTTATACGGTTAGTATGCCCGGTAAACGTTCGCAGAAAACTTAACTCTTACTTGTTTACAGACACATTGGTATATACGATTGCTCACTGGTCAGGGTCTCCTAGAACTTATGTGGATTTTAGTCAAGATCATCCAGGCAAACTGGTCTGTGTTAGAACGGCTGTTGCTGCTACATGTATAAAGATATAGAGTCAGGTTTCACAGCGTAATGAAGATCTGATTGCATGAAGCGTTCTTTTATATATTTGTAATTTCCTTTGGTATTGTATTACCTATACAGCCATGTCTCAAGTGATCATTTAAAATGCAAAGCTGCATACACTGGTCCGGAGGTCGAAATGTTTACACATGATACACAGACATAAACGGCATACATGTAATGTAGGTTTAGTGATTACACATTATTGAACTAACCCAACAAACAGGCTGGCATGAATGACGCCTTCAAAACTGTGGTTATTAATCGACTTTTGGGTCACTGTCTAGCCACGCCCACAACTGGTTCCTATCTCCGTTAGCTTTAAATGAGACTGGGACATCTCATACCACGTGGCGATACAGCGACCAAATAGCTGTCTAATACCTGTAGAGTCAACCAGTGGTAGAGTCCTTGACTTGAGATAAAGGGGCCGTTTGTTTGAGTCTCTCTGGAGGCACCATATTGTTTCCTTGCGCAAGACAGGTTATACTCTATTTAGTACTGGTTCAACCCAGGAATCGTCCCGACATGACTGATAATTTCTTGACGGCATGGGCGGATCCAGAGGGGGGACAGGGGTTCTGGACCCCTCCCCCTGAAAGATCACAAAAATAGGTTTTCTTAGCAAAACTGGTCCGGATCCTCTCAAAAATCGCAAAGCTACTAGGCCAGAATTTAATGTTAGGCCATTATCTGGACGCCAGAAAACGCCATTTAAATGGCACTTCGCTGGCGGGCCGATGATGACCCGCTCATCTCTCCTTTCATCAACTAAAAAACCAACAACAACAAAAAACGTTGTCAAAATTGAACCCACTCTGACGAAAGTTTCTGGATCCGCGCATGACAGGGATGTAAAGTATTAACTCAAATAATCGAGGTCCACAGTTGCTCAATGCTAGTGTGTTAGACCTTTGATTAAAGAATCGCTATTTTGAGAAGGTTCAATGAAGGCACTTCGAAATGCCGTAAGCAAGACACTTTATTCTCTGCGAAGTACTGGTTCAACCTATATATAGGTGGACAGGAAACATCGCGTCATGGCTGCAAAAACGTTGGCAGCGACGCAAAAAGATCAATACAAACAAACAAAATCAACCCAAAATAACAAAAGAGACACTTATCTCTAATTTTTGCTGCAGTTGTGTGCGTGTACTGGTACACAGGTTTACCTTTAGTATGCTATATGAAAATATTCGCGTTAAGTTGTCGATAAAAATATTCTTCCAAATTCTGTTTGTTTGGCAAAAAATTATTTGGTGTTTAGCTCTGAATTCGAAAAAATAGCATTCAAAACAACAACATAAAAATAGCCCCCGCCCCCCCCCCCCCACACACACACACACACGCACACACACATTAAAATTCAGCATGCTAAGGGATCAATAAATGGATCACAGGGAAAGGGTACACATATCTTTTATAAAACAATAAAACTTGTGTGATTGTAGATTTCATTGTCGAAGATTGATGTTTTGATTGTATTTTTTAAGATACACGTACGTGTTTAAGATACATGTATGTACATATTTCAAACAAGGTTTCTGGGCTGATCAGATTCATCATCAATAATTCGAAACGCTTATTTTCCACGATACTACAACTGCAAGACTACAGGTATATACTTTTGGTGTGGAGAGTTTCACAGATGGGTGAATACGCGAACGATGCAACCTGACTAGCCGATTTCCAAATGTATTTGTCCAGGGGTTGAACTTAGCTAAGAACCGCCCAACGTCTCTTATCTGGACGGAGTATTGGCGCTTCTGCCACGCTTCCGCTATGCTCTTGGCGCCCTGGCCAACTCAAGGCCTGGTTCAAGTGTCCTCCTAAAGTTGGCGTCGCTCTTTTGCATTCTAGGACTACTCTGGGTGGTTCCATTCTCGTGTAATTGAAAAATGAAGAGCTATCCTCCATCCTCATTGGTCTTATTAGTTGGTCATAGTTCCCAAAGTGTAGCCGTCTGTCTGCGGATAATCATGCATGGACCGGGGACCTTTTGGCCCTCCGCCTCCGTCATGCCCAACATAATAAGTCTGTGATTCATAGCTGAAGCATAGCGACTTGAGCGCGTCTATCGTGACGTAAATCGGTTGAACTTCAGATTTATATACAAAGGATACACAAGCACAACGAAAGAGTAGCTCCATCGCCTAGGTCGTAGCAAGGTCTCTGCTCAGATCAGCGTAGACTAAACGTAGCCAGATCTTCATTGTCGTAGTGGGATCGTACCAGCAGCTTTACGGAAGCGTAGTAAAAGCGTACTTGAAGCGCCAAGTCTCCAAATCGTGTGGTTGTCTATGATCCGCGGCGATTTAGAATAATTTTAGAGAAAGCCCTGATCACCATGAGCGTAGCGGAATCGCCGTTCAGTGGAATGGGGGGGATGTTATTTTTTTCTTTCTATCTTTGCTTGTATTCAGTTTCCTTCCAGTTTGAAAATCGCGTAGTCAGAAACATGCACTTAATTTCCAACTCAATAATATTTTCTCTTGGTATTGGCTAGCTCAAATTGGAGCATTGTACCTCTATGCAGTCTTGCCAGAGCCTTTGCAGCTCATATACCTAATGTAGGGACGTAGATGAGAACAATATATAGGCCTCTAGCCCAACTTAATAGATTGCTGTGCATGTAAGTTTCAAGAGCAAAAATAATGAAGTGGCACAACTTAAAAATACGTTTTAACTAAAAACAAATAGCGACGATTTTTGCCGTTTGCAAACAGTTTAGATTGGACACGACAGAACTTCTTATATATACAAGGGGCGAACAGACTTTGGGTGCGAAACGACTAGATGGGGAAACAACTAGTTGGGAAACCCAAAAGCCAGGATTTTTCATGACGTGTCTCTAAATACAGTATAACCTCGAAAGTTCGAACTTCGATTTTTCAAAATACTCGCTAATAGGAAAATTTAATGTATTTTGGGCACACTGGATTTGGAATTGGGCCCATTCATGCTCTTTTTTTGATAATTGTCTATATTAACATATGTTTTGGGTGCGTAAAAGACACGTCTCATCGAGACTTTTCTTTTACGTGCCCAAATCTTATACTTGATGGGGAAAACTGATAATAATCGTGTTTAGTGTTATATAGTTTTACGTCTACCTCCCTATAGTTCAAACTGCTGAAAATCTGAAATAAAATTTCTAGTCCCTAGATCTTCGAATGTACGAGGTTCCAATGTCACTGTAGTCATACCACTACGGCAATTTGGGTCTCGTCACCAAATCCGGTGTTATAGTGAAATTACCTTCAAATGAAGGCTGTCATAAATGAGAACTTTCGAATATGTTTGCTTCGAGATTGCATTCTCTAGTTAACAACCTCTGTGTTGTCTTGCCAAAACGGAGATAAAAATAAGATTTTAAATGTGTTATATTAAAAAAAATGTCAATAACGGTTTCGTCATAATTATACGGTTTTGTCATTGATTAATTATCCACGATGACGAAACCGTAATAAGTTATTTCATGCCTAGACACCAAACGTTTAAGTTTTCATATAATTTTAAAACTAAAAGATACAATGTGATGAACAAAAATCAATCGGAACCGGAGCTTTTTGGGGCGTTTATCTGTGATTAAATGAAGAAATTGAACATGATGAGAAAGTTACCTTAACACCTAATTAAGTGGCGAGACCCAAATTGCCGTAGTGGTATGACCACAGTGAATGTATTAATGTTGAGAATTAGTTTTTATCGGTATGCGTTTGTTACTATTCTTGTTGAAAAGTATAATGTTTTGAATTGTACATTGATATGCATCAAAGCTTTGGTCCAATCAAAAAAGAATTGCATCCCAGCCGCTAATAATATGAAACATAATAATACTCTTTTGTTTGGGTTGATGCTTAGCACCCAAGTAAAACAATTTCAGTCATGTCGGGGCGGTTTCCTGGGTATACCTAGTACTTCAAACAATGACGAGGAAATGTCTTGCTCAAGGACACAATACCGGGCCCCTCGTGAGATTCAAACCCACAACCTTGCGATCAAGAGTCAGTAATAGCATAAAAGAGCAAAAATGAGTACTTTCAAAGCATTGCAAGTTGTTTCCCTCTTAAAATGAGCCTGGTGGTAAGAAACCTATCTTCGGTGCTTCAAAAGGTTTATGACAGTGACGTAAGCTAAATCCCAAACCGTTAAATCTTTCAACAACTGACCAAAACATATTACAATCTCACTGTCTAATTATAGTACGTGTTATGCGAAATGTTATTACTAGTCTTGACAGAGCAACAGTAATAGATGCAATGTATTTTTTTATAAATAAATGTGACTGAGTCACTCAATCATAAAAGCAATACCAATGATGTTGATCAGACTGCTCATTTATTTTACAGATTTATAGTTGTTGTTTGCGAAGCTATTAAAAGCATTTCTCAATATCATTTTGTATTTTAAATCATTTCTAAGAACACATGATAAAACATGTAAATTAAGATGTTTTTCAATTCCATTTTAAATGCAAATGAGCATGCAAGTCCATTTTGCTTTGCCTATGCTGTTGCTACAATGTATATATAAAAGCAAATAATAACTGATAATAATAATAGTAATTGAACACATAATTATACATTGTCTCAACTCCTTATCTTAAGTCCAGGCCAAGTGCTCTTAATTAGTGACCACATTGGAAGGCGAATATCTGCCCTACCCTGCTGTTATTATTAACTTCCATCAATTACCTCAGCAGCCTCAATATGAGGCTGGTCAGTGGGTTTGTTTGCAAGACTGTATATCCCTTTAAATATTTTGAAAAGTATACCATATCCCTAAAAAGAAATGGGAAAATATCCCCAAAATTCACCCCACTTCAGAAAGCTTTGTATCACGATATCCCGTAAAGTACTTTGAATTTTCATACTCGTTAAGTATTTGGTCAATATCCCTATATATCTAAAAATCCTTCAAGGGCCTCATAAATGTAATGAGGAATGGGTGTGGGGAAGGGTGGCCCAGCAGCTACTATTTACAAAAAAAAGAATATCAGGAATATCAAGCACTCCAAAAAAATATTTGAAATTTTTGCAACCCAAAAAAATATCCCGATTGTGTATATTTACCTTAAGAAAAGACCCTAAAATGCATTAGAAATAACCCCTAAAAGTAGTCAAATTTTGGGATGACCCCCATAAAATATCCACAAAATTTTCATACCCCAAAAAAGTGTTCATAAAAAAACCCAAAAAAATGAAATTCAAAATTTAGAACCCCCAAAATGGGCCGAGACTACATATGTATGTAAATATCAGAGTACCCCCCCCCCCCCCCCCGTGGCCCGGAAGGGGTTAAGTTTGAGAAATGGAAATGGAACATCTTGCCATCCTACCTAACAAGAGCTGCAAAGAGGATTCTTTGGTGTTACCAAAAGCGTATCAATGCTGTCTTTCGGCTACTTATGGTGCTACAACAGGCCCAGGAGAATGACACCCTTGGTAACCCAGGCGTAACCCATTCTGTTACACTGCATTCATCACGGGGTAAAACGGAATGGTTTACCCATGGGTATATGATAAAACGTAAAAAAGGGTGTAGTGGTTCATTTGTAGTGTTCGACTTCGGAGATCGAGGGGTCATTACCGGAGCCACTGTGTTTTGTCATTGGAGCAAGACACTAATTTCCTCACTGCTTAGTACTGGTTTAAACCAGGAAGATGTCTCAACAGGGATGAAAAAGTGTTGACAGGAGAGTAAAGCATCCTCGAGAAAGCAACAAGAATGTGAAAGTGGTGCATATTGATTGTTTTCACACCGCTGGGGCGTTTGGAGCTGGGTATTCCCTGACCGACATGCGCAGTTAGATTGGTTCCCCACGTTGATAAAGCTCCACTTCCGCTACGCATATTACGTTTGGTAACTAGTAATTTTTTACCAGTAGAGAATCCCACTCATCCGACTGCGCATGCTCCAGAAAGAGCATCTGTTTACATCCTGGGTCAATTTCGCACATCAAAATGAGAAATGAACATGTACTGAAAACTGAGAAGATTTGCCGCACTTTCTTTTCGATACAAAGCCTTTCAAATATTGCTGTTATTGGTAATTTCGATTTTAATAATTTTTTCAATGTACTTAGATTTTGATGTAATCAAGTTACGATACCTGTCCAAATAGCGCAAATGGTAGCGCTTTAGCTTAACGAGGTAAGGGTCTAGAGATCGAATCCCACACACCTGATTTTTTTTCTTCCGCATATGGTATTTTTTCAAGTAGAGAACCTGCGCATGCTCCAGAAAGAGCGTCGGTGTTGAAAAAGTTCATAAATAGGCCAGGTATTATATGAATCCAGTGTGACCCAAATTCAATAAAATTTTTTACTATATAAAAGGCACAGAAAGTGGACTGGGTGGGCTCAGCTCATACTCACTTACTATCCAATGATGCAAACCATGTTTCAAGGTCACCAGTCTTGTGGTTCATGTAAAGAAGGTTTAAAGGGTATTCACTACCTAAAAATAGTATGTGAGCATGATCAGAAAATACCACAATCACAAACAGCAGACAACCCCATGGCACTGCAAGGAAGACTGCAAGGAAGAGACACACAACCATCAAGAGACACCAGGAAGACAAACTAATACATCCGTGGATCATCGTGGCTACAGCATGGGATAGAAATGTATAGAACTCCCGTAAAACAAAAATCTGCACCCTGCAGAGCGTGTCTGCATGGTCTGTGGAAAGAGCGCACAAGAGGTCCGAAGGATCGAATCCACAAAAAGATCAGACATCAACGCCAAAGCATTGCACGCCAAATATGGGGGCATTAATGTAGGGAGTGGCGTTAGGCTTAAATGAAATATATGTGTGGTTCCTGTTGCCTACCTACCCTAATTTTTTTAACCCTATATACCCTAAACAATAAAATGGTCTTTGGGGAAAAAATGGGCACTTTTTCAATTTCTGTCACTATTTTCTTTGTTAAATGTTATAACAAAATTTAATAATTTCCCTACCTACCTACCCTGAATTTTCTTGGCATGAAACAGGAACCACACATATATTTCATTTAGGCCTTATGTATAGAAACTGTTACTCGAAATTACAGAACCTCGATCAAAGATGTAGACTTTTTATGAGGGGTGCCAACGAATTGCAAGGATAGTGATACGTGCTAATACTAAAAGAATGATGCGCTCCTCTCCTCTCTCTGGACCACAAAAGAGAATTAACTTCTCAAAAACACCAACAAAGACACGCAAAACACAACGCAAAACACAATTGTTTAAAGAGAGTGCCACCCCTGAAAGTACCACACCCGAGGAAATTGGCCTTAAAGTGGATTTTGTTACTGGTAGGATGTGTTTCCAGGTTTTAAGTGACCCCCGTTTTTCTTTTTTAAACAGCTTTAA
This sequence comes from Loripinus fragilis, assembly GCA_964019695.1. NCBI lineage: Eukaryota > Metazoa > Mollusca > Bivalvia > Lucinida > Lucinidae > Loripinus > Loripinus fragilis. The sequence goes on from OZ026515.1 coordinate 102,377,544, forward strand.
AATGATCTTAGAAGAATGCACACCGCGTAGCTAAAACCTATGGATCCCCGGAGCCCCCCCCTTCCTAAAAATCACAAGTTATTGTGATAGCAATTAGCATTTGGATCCCCCCTTGGATGGACCTCCCCTGAAAATGTTGGACCCCCTCTGGATCCTTGGGAAAGTATAGTTTTCTCTGCAATAAAACCATTGCCCCCCCCCCCTCTGTAAAATAAGCTGAGGACTAAAAAACGTCTCAATCTGGACCCCCCCCCCCCCTGTCAAAATTCCTGGATCCGCGCATGATATTATACATGCTTTAAAGTCATATTACGGGGGTCGCGCACATGCGTTCCTTTTTCGCCACGCTCCCTAACTGTGAATGATGACCATCCCGCCCCCTCCCCTAAAATATCCACAATTTTATCATAGATCCCATAAAATATTTATTCAATCTGAACCCCCTAAAATTATTGAAATTAAAAGTTAGACCCCCTCCTTAAAAAAGGTCCCAGTCCACATAGGCTACGAAATATCAGAGTAACCCCCATCCGATCGGAAATGCCCGACACAGGCATGCACGGACCCAGGAAGTGTTGTTAGAGGGAGTCCAATTTATCTTTAACAACTTTTTTATGGTGAGAATCCAAATACCTTTCAAGGTGTATCATCATCGGCCAATTTCAATGGCGTTTCGCTAGCGGCCGAATTAATGGCCCAACATTGAATTCTGGCTTGCCTTTGAGATTTTCAAGTGGATCCAGACGAGTATTGCTAAATAAATCCTATAGCTTTGTGATTTTGCTGGGCCCGGAGCCCCGGCCCCCTCTGGATCCGCGCATGGATAGTTTTCCTCGTAACCTGGCTTATTTAATGAACATGAGACAGAGGGGCCGCGGGTTCGAGCCTCGCAGGCGTCACTGCGTTGTGTCCTTGAGCAAGACACATTAATCATAGCTTAGTACCGGTTCAACCCAGGAAGACCCGTCCCTACATAACTGAAAGATTGTTGATGGGACGTAAGAATCAAATCAAACAAATCTCCTTCGCAATGCTGGCCCAATGTCATGTGCTCCGGAAACATAAACTTCTTTTAACACCAAACACATTATTCAGAATACAGGCACAGAGGATTTTGTAATAATATAGTGGTGTTTAAAGCTGCATAATCTGTAACTTTTGATATTTTCATTTTAAAAATAATGTTTCTATTTTTCAAGAACACAGTATAAATACTAAAATTCAGGTATACATTTTACCCTTTTCGTAATAAGTAACAAATTATTAGTGCCAAAACAACAGCATTTATGTTAAAAATCAACTGTCTAGAATTATTGGAGGGACGCAAATAATTACAAACAAGAGAAAATACACCTGTTTTTATAAAATAATTCACTTTTTCATGCAGTTTTCAGCTGTAGAAATTAGATTTATTGTGACAACATAACTTAATTCTACTTTTGCAAATGATTTAAAAAGAAAATATTTTTTTTTCGAAAAAATGTTCATAGTTACAGAGTATGCAGCTTTAATAATGAGAGAATGGTCGACATTGTTGCGTCGGTTCGATGTTGGTACAAGGTTGGTATGCGGCGACGCCCACATTTCCACCAACTACCAACGTGGGCCCAACGTATCTTTGCTATCTGTGTAGTGACCCCAAAAACAAAATATGACGTCCGCTGATATTGTTCACGAATTCCAAGCATACTCGCACCTGGGTGAGAAAGGGGGGAGGTACTCTGATATTTTCAAACATACGTAGGCCCGGACCATTTTTGGGGTTAACTTTTTGGTATTTTGTGATGACCCCAAAAGATATCCACAAAATCTTCATACCCCAAAAAATTTTCATTTTTCTGAAAACCCTCAAAGGTATTGAAATTCAAAATTTTGAACCCCAAAATGGTGCGAGCCTACGTATGAATGAAAATATTATAGTACCCCCCCCCCCTCCACCCTCTCCTCGCAGATAGAAACAGGGGCCGGGGGCGTCCAGGCTCAAATAACAGAAAAAAAACTCTGATAAGGGTGTTTATTGTTTTTTTTTTGCAACTATATTATATTTTTTACGGTTCAAAAGGGTCGAAACATTTATCGGGGGGGGGGGGGGGGGGGGTGCAACTTTTTATTATTATTATTTTTTTTTTTTGGGGGGGGGGTTTGGGGGGTGGGGGTACAAATCCTTATTTCTATAGAAACCTATATAACTTGTGATTTTTCGGGGGGGGGGGTCCGGATCACCTATCCCTCTCTGGATTCGCGCATGGGTAAGAAATAAGTAATTGCCCACTTCCCTGTCACGGATTGAGTTTTCTGAAAGTCTCAGAAGGTTTACCGGCCGGCGCAGTCGGTAACATGTGTTTTTTTTCGGGGATGGGGGGGGGGGGGGGGGGGGGGCAAATGCTTATTTCCAACGAAACTTAAAGAACTTGCGATTATTATTTATTTTTATTTATTTATTTAATTTTTTTTTTGGGGGGGGGGGTGTCCGGACCACCTATCCCCCTCTGCATCCGCACATCGGTTAGAAATAAGTAATTGCCCACTTCCCCGTCACGGATTTAGTTTTGTAGGTGCAAACTGAAAGTCTCATAAGTGTTTCCCCTGTGAACATTTGAAATTCCAGAAAATAATTGTACCGGGCCGCGTTGCGTCTGACTAGATGCGGGGTAACTGTATTTTTGTTTATTTTCGGGTGGCGGGGAATGCTTATTTCTATAGAAACCCATAGAACATGTGATTTTTTAGGGGGATGGGGGGGGGGTAGGGTGCGGACAACCTAACCGCCTCTGGATCCACGCATCCAGTGTTGGGTTGGGGATGCTTATTTCTATAGGAACCTATAGAACTTGTAACTTTTCAGTTGCCATATTCCTGATAATAGAACAAAATAAACTTTATAAAAAAATCCAATCCGCACGTACAATTGGGCCACTTTCGGCCCGCCAACGAACCGCCATCCGCAGGTGACGGTTCGTCGGCGGGTCGATAGTGGCTCGTGATGGGATGCTAGCTGGGAGCAGTTGTTTAAAAATCGCAAATGCACTTTTTATTCAATACCGCAGATGGACTCAAGACGTCCCAGGTATTTTCCAATACTACGTATTTTTCCATTACTACGTCAGTGTATATGCTATAAATAGACGCAATGGCGTTTAGTAGTTACCTGTCTTAATATGCTGACAAGCTATTAAAGGGAGAGAACCAGTCTACATGCGCAGTAAAAAGAACACGTATAGAATGAGTTCGATTACAACTTTGGTCGGACCTTAGTCACCGTGGTCCGACTAAAGTTTGACCCGACTGAAGCGCAATGACTACTTTGATTAGTTCTCTATCGATATAATAACATGCACACTTTCTATTGCACATCTATACATGTACTTGTACAATATTTGTTTTGTTTGATTTGATTCTTAACGTCCCGTCAACAATCTTTCAGTTATATAGGGACGGTTCTTCCTGGGTTGAACCAGTGCTAAGCTGGGATAAATGTGTCTTGCTCAAGGACCACAACACAGTGACGCCGGTGAGGCTCGAACCCGCGGCCCTTCGGTCTCGAGTCAAGCACTCTACCACTGAGCCACTGCGCTCCCTTTACTTGTACAATACTCCGAAACAAATATCTGTACATTTCTTATTTTTCATTCGATTTTGATCCGGTTTGCAGCTGATCGCAGGTGTGTGTCATTGTCAACTCATTTCAACGAGTTGCGATAATGTTGAGAAATTTGATTACTGCTTCATGATGACCAGACGACGGATGCCAAAATTGAAAATTAGAAAAAAATCTGGTATAATCCAAATGTCTTTATCCGTTTTCTGAAATATATGTGTCAACAGTGGCGTATCTGAGGCATTTTTATAGAAAACGCGCTTTAGGAGTTAAGGCAGAAAATGGTTCTTGATTTTTTAAACACATTTTATTGCCAAAATGTTTACAGCAATGGGATTGGGTCAAAAGTTCTCACAACATTAGCCTAGGATGGTTCTAGAGCATTTCACATGCAGGGCTAAAATGAACTCTCAAGACACGCAATTAACACTTTTGTTGAATCTTTCCCATTGTCATCAACCGGAAGCATTTTATCAAATACTGACCTGTCTGATTTGAGCACTGTTGGTACATGTGACATATTTATTTACCAAATGCGTCACAGAGTCATGTGATTCGCCGGATTGGCTGATTCAATATTGTTTATCAAGCGCGTCATCACGTGTCACTGAAACGGTTTCTATGAAAATGCCATGCGGAGAATGTTTTCAAAAATGTTTTAGTGCATATAACATGATCAGTTTATAGCTGAGTACCGTAATAACTATCATTGTTATGATTTGGCTACCTAAAATGACTAGATATCTCGATTTAAGGATTATCTATAGGCATTTAATGCTTGTTACTTTTTAACGTAGGTGTTTTGAGTAATGCGTACCGCGTAACAGCAAAACCCCGACTTTTCAGTCGTGATGTCCCATAGCAGACAGGTCGATTCTTTCGTATCGCGCCTGCGCAAGACAATGGAATCTTTCCTCCAAAAAATTAATTGAGTATCTAAAAACCCTATATTTGCGGCGCCAAGTTGTACGCACGTGCGTTTATTTTATTTTATTATTAATATTTTTTTTTTTTTTTTTTTTTGCTTACATGTACGTCAATCTGAATCATTTTTTTTCTGTCTGAGTCTTTGCCTTGATAATACTTGGAATAAAATGTAGATCAGGAATTAATTATGAGAAATCAGCCGCTAAAGGTCACGCTGACCATGGGCGGATCCAGGGGGCCCCCACCGCGGAAAATTACAAGTGGCGATAGGTTTCCTTAGAAATTCTGGTACGGGCCCCTCGAAAAGCAGTTGGACCATTTTTTCTCGAAGGAGGTCCGTATGGCTCTCTGTGAAATAGATCTACGTTGATGACATGATGACATAAGTTTTAAAAAATGTCACGACCCCTGACGGAATTTTCTGGATCTACGCATGCTGGCCATATAGTTATAGGAAGATGTCAGATAGAACTAAACCATCAGCCCAATCGAAAGCCCAGCAAAATGTTATTGAGAAATGCAATTATAGCTGTATCAGCTAGGCCACCGGAGGATGGGGGCTTTAATTATTTTACTGGCCGTATCTTCGCCGTATCTTCGCCCTAGACTCTGCTGTAGTTATAACACAAAATGTGCTTAGCTTGCATGGAGGCTTCTTAACTAATGCAATGCGATGCATCATCAGCAGAGAAACAACCATATCAAATTAACAGGAAAATAGTGTGGGTTCTGTGAGTTACCGTACCGTCGTCAGTGTTACTGTACTAGTCCCATGAGGTCTGCTTCTGAAGCATTAACTGTGCATGTATGTGACAATGTATCATGGTATTATTGTTATCATTTTCTCGCACACTAGATCAGGATTTCTGTTGTTTTTATCTCACATACCTGTACCAGCCCTAGGGAAAGATAAAAACGAACGGCCGCACGTCGATCCGTGAGGTCATTGTACCATATCGCATCTCAGCGAATTCAGGATTTTCTGGAAGCCTTTTCACGTCTTTCTAATATAAAATGAGGTATTTAGTAGTGAGCAAGAAAAAGAATCCATCATGAGTGTGAGGGTGGAATAGAAAAATCGTCCATCGCGATCAGCGATTGTCATCACTCTGCAAGCCTCGTGATGCCAATCGTTGAGCCTCGGGACGGATTTCTCTATCCCACCCTCATACTCATGGTGGATACCTGTTCATGGTGTGCAAGAACTGTTTGATTACTTTGAAATGCTGAAGAGAGAAGTATACCCCTTGATTAAAGAAATGAATCTCTCAAAAGTAAGACCTATGTTCTGATATGGTAAAAGGCTTAATCCATGGGGGAAAGTAAGTAAGGGTGCAAAGATCAGGAATCGATACAATCAAGTACCACACCTGACCAAGGATACCAATTGGAAAGTGACAAACTAACAGTTTGACACCACAAACGAGAGCCAAGAGGTCAGCCCTATCCCAGCAGGTGACCACAAGGCACATATAAACAGACGCTCACAAAGGCATAGCAAACACAAGACAGAAAAAAACATAAAATATCCAAAGATCTGTGAGACTCAGCTACTAGTCACTGTACATAATTTGGCAGCTGGACTCAAAAGACATCAACCGATAGGTGTCTTCTTGTTGGATTTTTAAGCAAGGCGTTTGATAAGTTCCCCATCGACGCCTTGCTGCCAAGCTCCATCACTATTGAATAAGAGACCAATTCTTATCCTGGATCAAAAGCTTCATCGCAGACAGGAGCCACCAAGTTGTCCTCAATTGAAAGACATCTTCCTCTGCTCCAGTCACATGTGGTGTCCCACAAGGGACGGTGCTCAGTCCACTCCTATGTTTAACCTGCTTTTATATATGTATATATATAGAGCCTTCCTTCATGGGTAAAGACCCCGATAAAAATTAGGAACAGGATCGGTCCTAAAACCGACCCCTGGGGTACACCAGATAACCCTGGGACTGGATCTGAGGCTTGACCATCTATGACTACTTGTTGAGTGCACCCAGAGAGCCATGAGTTGTTCCACTTGTGGGTGGACGCTCTTATCTCATAATAGTCCAATTTATGTCATGTGCTCCTGTGTGGCACCTTACCAAAGGCCTTTGCGAAATCCATAATTGGTAAAATCTGTCTGTTTGTGTCCACGATTCACAGCCACGTTCAGTTCCAACTGGTTTGCGATCAGTGACCTATATATCTTATATAGGCCACTGATGCGCTGCAGGAGCCGTGTAGATCCGGTACCTAGATTTACCGGAAAGACTCAAATTACCGGAAAGACCCCGAAATACCGGAAAGACCAAAGAGTAATAGGGAAACATTGATTGGTGTTTTGTCGAAAACTTTTAATGAATATCATAAAAATTATATGTTGTTTATAATTTGTTATTTAAGAAATAGATTCGTGCTTGCAGTGATTTGTTGCTTAATATATCACTGGCTGGAGGTCAGTCGTTAAAGTGAATAAATCATGAGCGCAAAGCGCGAATGATTTATCTACTTACGACTGGCGGACAGACAGTGATATATATAGCAACAAATCATTGTCAGTGCGGATTTATTTAGGTTCTAACACACAAAAAGGTAAAAAATATGAACGAATCCTTCATAGTCTATAACGTTTCCACGATCTTGAACAGACTGTCAAAATTTCCCGCAACTCTTGTTTAGACTGAAACACGTATTTTTACGTACACTTTGAACGTCCAATAGTTGTTAAAACGATGTTACGCCGTCAACGTTACAATGCCGTATGTGATTGATGACGTCTTAAAAATCAAACAGGCGACTGAATGACGTCACGCCAGTCCGTGCCCAGTCCGTGCAGTGATTTAGTGATTCATCTACCAGTAAATCACTGAGTTTAACCATTGGCTACATAGGCGAGATGTGTCAGAATTCCATATTATTCTTTGGTCTTTCCGCTATTTCAGCAGTTTTTCCGGTAATTCGAGTCTTTCCGGTAAATCTCTAGGCACCTGTGTAGATCTAATAGGGGGCCTGTGGTGTGTATCATCATCGGATGGGTATGAAACCCCCTACCCTGAACCCCGCACCCCCGAACCCCTCACGGAAATTGTCGAGTGATCTCACGCAACAACTTGAGCATGAATATTGATAAATTTGCTTTCAAAAGAAGCATGATATCAATATCTAAAAATCCTGAAAGTTTTGTAAAAATTGAATTTGTGGATTTGAAGCTAATTAACAATTATTGTATCGTATTTGTATGAAACCCCCTGCCGCAAGTGAATATATAAGAATACTGTACAGATATGAAACGCAACGGCAATTAATGTAATCACAAATGATCTTTCATAGATGATTTACAGACACATTTATTTAGGCCAGCATTTTAAATTTTGGTACTTATCCCATAGGCGAGCAGCAAATTGATGCTCTGGCGAGCCTGCACATCTTCACAATCTCGCCTAGCCCCCGAACCCCTCGTGAAAATTACTGTCATGTTAGTGCCACGTGCTCGCATATAATTGCTCAGAACCAGTAATATGTTTGGGTCCGAGATAATTGTAATGTCGCATATATAATGTATTAAGATAGCTTTTGTGCAAAATTGCACACAGGTTTTTCACAATATCTCCATATAATATATATTTACAATTATCGTCGATAGAGCTAGCAAAGGATATTTAGTTATTTATCGCATATGCGCATTCACCTCCAAAAAACGTATTCAGAAGAAGATTGTCTCTAAGTCTAGGTCTGAGTCCTTAGCCGCTAGTACATCCACACTTTGTCAATGTGTCTGCGAGCAGCGAAAGCTCTGGCGAGTCTGCACATTGTGCTGGCTCGACTGAGCCTGCTTCATTGTTCCATTTGATAATGTTATATCAAATTTTCATGCAATGGCCCATTAAATGTTGCATGAAACTTTGTCGGCACGAACGTGTTAATATATATGTTGTCGCATAACACTACTGAGTAATTTCTGTGAGAGATTCGGGGGTTTGGAATTTGGCGAGAGTTCGCAGAATCGCCAGATCCTTGCTTGCTCACCGATGGAATAAGAGCTAAAATCAAAATAAATGTTTTAATTAGTAATCCATCATTGATTGCCGCTGCATTTCATTCACCATATCTACATTAATTGCTGGTTTCCAGTCTACAGGTGGTCAGTAATGTAAATACAGGTAACCAGACCCCCCCCCCCCCATTTTCAGGTATTGGGGGGGGGGGGGGGGGGGTACTGGGTACCTGTTTATCCATTACTATCTATCTCTTCATAATCCCGAACCCTCTTCCGAGTATTATTGGGATGTTTGCATGCGCATGGTGTGTTAGTAAGAAAGATTAAAAACAAGAGGTTAGGATAAAAGAATGATAGTGAGATGAAAATAAAGATGATAGTGTTAGGTGTTAATAAGATGGAGTTAAAAGCAGATAAAAAACAGTATGCATTTAAGGCTGTGTATGATTGATCTCACTGACTCCTGTTTTAAAGGAGTCAAGATCAGAAACCAGGAGCTCTGCTGGTAGCTTGTTCCAAAGAACAATGGATGTGGGGGAAATGAGTATTTATAATAACAGACTGATGTATGAATCTGTCTGTAAGAAAGAGAGTGCATATGGCGAGTGTATACTTCATGATGCTCAAAATATGACGGAAGTGGTATGGCAACTATGCCGTAAACGATCTTATAGAACATAGCGAGACCCACACATGACACACTGACCACCTGTAAACCGGTAACCAGCAATTAATGTAGATATGGTGAATATCTACACTGGTTTTCATGTTCATTTGCGGTAGAGGGTTTCATACCCCTTCACTGTAATAAACGTTAATTTTCTTCCTAACAGTACTGTAACCTTTATTTCAGGAATTTTGATACTAATATATATATCACATCGTTTGAACAAACATTAATTACATTTTGTCCCATGTTGTCGCGTGAAACTTTTCGGTGAGGGGTTCGAGGGTGCGGGGTTCGGGGTAGGGGGTTTCATACCCCATCTGTTCTGTTGTTTCGTAGAGCTCCGCCGCTGACTTATCGGCGCACCCGGATAAACCGGTAAAAGGGGGATAATGGATAAAAATGTTCTAAACACTAAATGTCACCAACACCAATGTACAATATAACACAGTGAGAAATCAATTGGATAAGTCTTCCAACACCACAAGAAGTTCTATGTACAAGAATGAGCTTTTTCAGTTTTAAAAGTCTCAAACACCTTCACCGGAAGTTCTATGTACAAAGTGAGCTATTACAGTTAATTTTATGGGTTTTGAGATTGGATTGATTTGCACAGCTGCTTATGCGAGGGCCAATCTGATCTCTGGCAGTCTTTGCTACAGTAGCTGGAGCTTTTACAGCCTGTACAGCGACGTAAAGCTGTCAAACTTCCTTTTTTCAAACAACGTGTACACACAATTTCCGAATCATAACATTTATCCACTGAAATACTAGAATGCTCAACTGCAGCCTCTGCAGACAGTTTATTTAAATCCGATTGAACTTGGGCTGTGAAAAGTGTGTTGACAACGTCCCCTTCAATGGTTAAATATCTGGAAGACTGAGAAACATCAGATGTACGATCCAAGCAGGCGAAGTTCTCTGACTCTGACTGGCTGACCACAGAAAATTGTGGACTGGCTACCGTCTCTGTTTCTTGCAGCTGGTATGACTTAAAATCATCAGATGTACGATCCAAGCAGCTGGAGTTCTCTGACTCTGACTGGCTGACCACGGAGGACTGTGGGCTGGCTTCCTTCTGTGCTAATAGTCGGTAGTGCAAAGCGAGGTTCTCAGCTCTAAGCTGTCTGGGTATTCGCATACGTTTCCAGAACTCTCTTCGCCTGGCACGATCCCTTGCCACTTGAGCTGGGGATTTCTTCTTTGGCTTCGGTTGTGCTAGTTGGACATCGGAAGAATCTTCACGTTTCTTATCCGTATGTTGACTTGCCACTCGAGCTGAAGATTTCTTCTTAGGCTTCTGTTGTGCTAACCGAACATTGGAAGAATCTTTAAGTTTCTTATCCGTATGATGACTTGCAGATCTAGAAGCATGTGAAGATTTGTTCTTTCTACGCTTTCGCCTTTTATTTGGTAGCTTGTCGTCGGAAGAAAGTTCTCTCTGATCCTGATGAGTTGCTGTTCCTCGAGCGGAAGCGCAGTTCTTCAATGGCGTCGATCCATTCTTGGCGGGAAATTTGGTGATGAGAGAAAAATAATTCCTCTTGCGTATAATTTTATACGAATTGTGCTTTTTCCCTCTCTCAAGAATGCAGATGACTTCTAGGCCAGTCATAATAGCTTTTGGGGTACCACTAATTGCTACAGAAACTTTTTTGTGCCTGAGCGAAAGTTTCTTATGTCATCTACAACATACTAAAAGTCCTCACAAAATATCTGAAAGGAAACGATATTATAATACCTTAATCTACTCCTCATATAACACTTTCTGCGGCGGCCCTGTAAGTCCACCGTAGATTGTACTTTCTCTCCCTAGGAAACGCTTCCGGTTGTATAGACGACTCGAATAAAATCTTTGTCTCAGTTTTCCTCTGACCATTACACACAGGTAATTATCTTTGAGTAGTTTTTTTTGCCGATCAACGTATTTTTGATCATCGCCCCAAGGCAACTGACGCTCCGATGCGTTTGTAAGAGAAAACTAAGCTCAATATTCCCTGATGTCACATATTTTCGTGGCTTTAATTCTCGCACCACTTTTATTATTTTATTTTATATCACATAGAAATCGTCACGAATCATAGCAAACAGAAAGAAAATATGAAATATATATTAAATTGCAGGATTTTTTTTATTTATAATATGAAAATATGTTACGCTCGAATTTTAAAAGTACGGAAGCGCATACGTGCCATCATGAAATTGAATATACTTGTACAAAGCGTTTTGGGGCGATTTTCGAAGTATTTCTACGAAAAACATGGCAAGTATCAGGTATACAGCTTGATCTCACTTCTGAAGAAGGTTTTTAATTAAAAAAAAGATTCGTTTTTCATCTTGAAAATAGAATGAATCAGTTGTTAGATGTCTCTAATAAGTAATTAGATGGCATTACTGCTCTGTATAAAACTACCTCCGTGGTGGGAACAGTGGCCATTACTGCTTTGTATAAAGCTACCTCCCTCTGGGGAACAGTGGTCAGTACTGCCCTGTATAAAAATAGTAAGTATGATCAGGAAATACCACAATCACAAACCACAGACAACCCCATGGCACCGCGAGGAAGAGCCACTCAACCATCACGAGACACCAGGAACACAAGTTAAGCAAAGCAACCAGCTCTCTCTTCCCCAGCAAGATGATTGCAATACTAGAATGGTCATAAAGTAATGTACAACAAAACATAGAACAATTACAGACTCCCACAATGGGAGAAACAATAAACAAAAAGTCAACAACAACAGAACCACCGCCTTAGAACAGACAGCAGCCTAAACCAACGGGGGGAGGGGGGGGCTTAAATACATTTACCGGTATCAAATCTTCGCTCTAAATTCTGCTGTTGTTGAAGTACAAGAAATGTTCAGCTCTCATGGAGGCCTTCTAACCCATGCAATGTATCATCATGGAGAAACACAAATTAACACACCATGATGAAACAATGAAAAGGGCTCATGAATTACAGATAGTCAAAGCTAAGGAAAACTTCAAGTTGAGCCACAGTTGGTCCAGCTACAGATAAGCATCAGGCACCAACCCATCGATTAAAGCTTTACGTCAGAGCCGTCATAGAGTCTGAGGTCTGACCCTACGTCTTGCAGTTAAAGAGGAAACCATAGCTATAAACTGTGATTGGGTTTAAAACCAGGCATGCAGACTGTCGCATGATAATCAAGTTATATCCAACCCTTATATAACGTTTTACAATCTTTTTGAATTGATCACTAAAATTAGATTTTCGAACAATTCCTTTGAATTTATAAACTAAATCACCATAAATATAGGTTCTGATATGCCTTGTTGCAGAAGAGTTTTTAACCCAATGTTGTATTTAACAATTAACTCTGAGTGTCTGTGTTAGAATTTAGAAAATGCTTTTCGAATTTCATGATATCTATAACCTTGTTTTAATAACTAAGCGGTTAAAAAAGTTTCTGTTCTTGAAGTCATCAACATTAGAACACACTCTAGCAAAACGAATAAGCCAAGAAATACATACACCATAGGAAGGGAAGCGAGGAACATCTCCATCAAGAAATGGGAAATTTACTATTTCAAAATTAAAATCGTCCCTTTTATCATAAATTTTAGAAGAAGCTATGCCATTTGTTATTGACAATTTCAAGTCCAAAAACGGAGCTTCAGTATCAGAAGAATTAGCCTTATTTAACTGAAGTTCAGTAGGATATATCTGACCTACCATTTGTTCAAAGTAAGGATTATTAATATTAAGTAAGTCATCTAAATATCTGGAGGTGGAGTTTAAAGCTTCAATAATATCAGTTTGATTATTGTCTGACAAAGACAACATAAAGTCTCTCTCATAACAAAACAAAAACAAATCTGCAACAAGAGGAGCACAATTAGTACCAAAGTTTTGAATATCGGGAATGTTGGACACTAGTGCCCTGTATACAATTTTCTTCGTCTGATGAACTGTTGTGCATTTTGCCTTATCTAATGTTGGTGACCACTATGCCAATTGGTAGAGGGAAATGCTTATCTGGCCTGTCTGATCTATCATGCAATCCCATTTTTAAGTCTGCTGAATGCAACACTAATGATGTATACCATTGGGATACCTTTATTATCTTTATTAACATCTTAAGGTGTTCATTATTATACTTCTTGAACAGAGCAACATATGATCTTTCTAAAAGGAACCTGTCAAAATTACAGCCCCATGGCTAAGACAACGGGTTTGCCCAAGACAGGGGGGAAGTCTTTATAGTTTGCTACCACTGTACCTACTGGCACTTGGTTGTTGTGCGAAAAATCGAGAAAAGAATATGATGTAATCACACTTCAGATGTTAATTACCAGAAATTATGACAAATGAACCTGGACAACACTGAGAGGACAGAAAGAAATACAATAAAACACAACAACAAAAAACATACAGTGTGCAAGAAAACATACGATAATATAGGCCTAAACTTCAGCTAGCCATTTTTTTTTGTAAAGCTATGACTTGTTAAACATATAAACAGATTACGCTACCATACGAAACCGCACAGGATGTAACTACATTCCCATGGCGGAGGAAACTGAGAACTGGCACCGGAGGTACCCACGTGCCCACGAATGAGGGCTGGTGTAACGTAGAAAAGGTGGACGTGTGGAAAAGGTAGACATAGTGGCCACTGCGCATGCGCAATCATATTCGCTCCGCCCAGCTTAGTAAAGGCTATTGTGCATGCTTCGTGTATTAAAACTAATTTGCAGTTGCTGTAACTGTCGTGTATACTGACATCGATCCATTACATGGGAGAACGTATCACAATAAATTTTGCGAACAACATAATGGGGTTTGATGTTGATTACCATTAATAAAGAGCCAAAATTGAAATGTCAGAGAATAATGATTTCCTAAAAATGAAAGAATAAATCTATTATAAAATGAATAACAGAAAATAATAAACACTAGGCTTTTTTGGAAGATCCTGTCCTCATCTCTATAGCTCCATAACCTATAGCGTCATATTTAAGGACATAACCAAACAGTGCAGAGTTTGATCAGACGCTGGAGAGCTCTCCATCGCTCGGCGTCTGATCAGGGTTTCACTGTTTGCTCACTGGAATGATAAATGATAGAAATAAGACAAAATCAATGTAAGCCCTATAATTGGGAATTGGCTTGGCCAACGAACACGGTAGTAGTTCGTCAAAAATGTTTTTTTTTAAATAGTATCGACCGTTCTTGTTAAAGCACTGCCGCATAAATAAGAAACATGAAAATCGACTATAAGTACACCTGTTCACGTTATTTTCTCTTGAACTTTTCGATATGCGGACAGCGTTTTTTGACAAAATTTTCCACCTGTTTTTCTGTAATTAGATGGAATTTTGGCATAGTTTTGGTTATTTTTCAACGAGGGAGTATTACTGTTGGTAGAATGGACATAAACTGACCCAGTTACTGCACAACTGATCTGTGGCTTTGTTTTCGCATATGCGAAAATCCGGTTTTCTCATGTCACGGCTTATATAGTATAACTGGGGTTTACACGGGTATACAGTTTCTCTTATTTTTGCTCAAAAACATAGATTGTAGGTACTTATTAGAACCGCCTCATAGTTTACTCACAATCTATGTTTTGAGCAAAATTAAGAAAACTATCTGAAAATTATCAGTTTTACAGCCGTAAAATATTGCAGTATATCGCAAGGACATGTTTGCGTAATGTTTGTCTGGCTCATTTAGATTGATGAAGTTTCTTTTTTCAAAATGATGGTGGCTTCATATCCATAGTAGTAATGTTATATATAAAATTATTCTTTATTGTAAATACTAGAGTTTCCAATCATACAAATCTGAAGTTGGTTGATTACAGTACCATTGAAATGAGTGGGTGGGGTAATCCTACCCAGCCACTGATATTTGGTTAGCCATTTTTATAGAAGATATGAAACACCACATAAAATAAGCCTTCTTAAAGTTCTTGTATTCTGTTGTTCATGAACTGCATATTGCTAGGTACTGTAGTGTCTTGTATATACCAACTATGTTTATTTACCAATAGTAACACACATTTTTTGCGGATTTTAGGTGCCTGACTCATGTCAAAAAAAATTATATTTCCCATCATGCAACATTTGAGGACTTTTTTTCTGAGATGCATATAGGATTATATATTTCAAAAATGCACTTTTCGTTTCTGTAGCAATTAGTGGTAGGTTTGACCCAAATATTGGCTAAAATGACTGGCCTATTCTAAAAGGTCATCTGGCATAAAATTGGTAGAAGAACCCTCCTTTTTATCCATATTTTAAAGTTCCAAAATCCCCCTTTGAAATTCGCGTGCGACATCTTCGAGCGCCATCATCATTACCGCATGCGCAGTAAAGATTCCGGTATCTAGTCTGATTGGTAATCGAACACGCTCATACTCTTTGATGTTGGAGGTTACTGTCAAATATTGGGACCAAAATTTTTATTCAGTGTCGCATTCATGGAGTTTAAGTATATATATTCACACAAATTATGAGCTACAAAACCAAAAATGAAAGCTTGTCACTGACACAACGTTTTAAGCACGGGTAAGTCGCTGTATTTTGTAAATAATGACCAAAAATTGCCTGTACATGAAAACCGATCCCACAATCAACAAGTAAAAGCTTTCAGAAAACGTCAAAAAATTTTTCCATTTGTTATTCTGGGGCTATTCTTGGACAGATAACAGATATATGCAGCATTTCATCATTTTTAAAGTGGGAAGCTGAAGCATAGCCGATTTGGACAAGTATCCATGTTGAAGTTGAAAGTATTGAATGCTGATTGCATGGTTATTTAAAAATAAGTTGTGTAATATTTGTCAGAAAGAACGGTGAAGGCCCCTAACATTGTGCACTTAAGCATTTTAACCTCTGTTGGATATAATAACAAAGAAACAAAATTGAAAAAGTGTGCACAGCCAAATAAAGTAATCATTATATATTATTTACATAGAGTTCAAAACAAAAAATATTTTCCCGATCTCTAGCAACTTTGATTTGAAGTGCACAACCCCCCTGTTTTAGGATAACGAAAATAGTCCCCTAACATTGCACACCTTCTGCAAAATGTTTAATAACTTCTCTTAAATGAACTGCTTTTACAAAATGTACCAGGGAAAGTAACACAAGGTTGTTTTTAACAATTTACTTCAACAAAAACTTGATTCAAAATAATCAATTTGAAGTCTGGGTTATTTGAAATTTAGGTCTGAAAATTTTTAACAACTTTTGCAAATTTTTGCGGAAGTCCTCCCCTGCTCAGCAGTGAAAGCTTGAAGTGAAACAGTGATTTTTTTACAAATTTGTTTCTATGAGTCCCGGGACTCACTAAGCCAAAATTCTTTGCATCCCAAACTCGAAGTTCTGCATCCCATATGGGGCCCACTTTGAATCATAAATTTTATGTATCCATACAAATCCGACCCATTCATACAAGCCAATTTGAGAAACAAGACACTGTCATACTTACTTATACAATAAAGAGCAAGCTTACTTTGTCATGTAAGAGAATTTTTAGAGCCCAGGCCATTAGCTTGTGTTCATCTAACTCTGCATTTCTACAAGTGTACTGCTGGAAGTTACTGAGCCCTTGGACATACGGTGATGATACCATATTAATTTTTGTTAATACCATCTGTTCACAGTACAGTCCCCGTACTTCATGAGCCTGCAGTAATACTTTAACAATTCTATTTCCAGAGTTGATTCTAGGATTTGTCTAGAAGGGGCCAACTCTCTCCCCCCTCCTCCCCCTGTGTTCCCAAAAGGGGGCCAACCTGCAAATCAAATGGGTAATGGTAATTTTCTAAAAAAAAAAAAGCCCCACCAGCCCTTTTCCCCCTAAAAAAACTAAGTCCACACCTAAAGAAAAATCGAGCAGGGGTTGTCTTTAGGCGCTGGCCTATTCTGTTCACCCCCCAACCACAATAACCTTGGCCTTCAAAAGTGTTGGACAAAGACAGAGGGAGAAGAGTGGGAGGGGTGTCTGATTTGAATATAAACAAATGTAATCAGAGCACCCTCTTCTCCAGAATGATAGATTTTTGGAAAATAGAGTACTAAATGGCACATACCTGGTCGGTAGAAGACAATTTAATATTCCTCGGAAATGTCAGACTCTAATGCCATGCCATTCGTTTATTTCTAAGTTGGGCCTCTTGCTTAGAACACCAGTTTGGGCTGTTTAGGGTCTATTTTTGGAGACATAATCTTCTCATGAAAGCATGCTGTGTTCATTATGGAGGGGCATTATGGAAAGGGTGTTTAAACTTGCGGGTAAAACGCATTATTCCAATGCTTCATTTTTGGTCGGTACTGGTTTATCGGCACTGGCTTTTACCAGTAAACTCCCCGTGAATATCTGAAAACACATGTTTCTCAAGGGAAGTAATGATCGCTCAACTGTTGGGGAGTATTTCGGTACCGGTGTAACGGTCAGTTTTTTCCCCAGTCAGTTTTTCCCCGGGGAAAGAATGGGCCGGCCCATTCTTTCCCTGGGGAAAAAACTGACCGGTCAGTTTTTTCCCCCGGGGAAAGATTTGACTAGTCAGTTTTTTCCCCACCCAGTCAGTTTTTTCCCCCCATGTTATTTTTTCGGAAAAGGCTTGAAAATGATATATGTGTCATTGTGTAGTTAAATCTAATTAAATATCATTCTGAAATAGCTGTATTATAACTCTACCACCCTAAACACACCACAAAAGTGCAGAGGGTGCAGAAGGATTTGATTATAAATGGTTAGCCTATTCAAAAAACAAAATGAGTATGTTCTTAATTCAAAATGGTTATTTGAATGGGTTAAAGGAAAATCGACCCAGTCTTTCCCCAACCCACTATTTGGAAGAATCAATTCACTAAGATAAAATACAAAGGCTGGAACACTTTGGAGGGAGATAACCAATAAACTTTTTGGTTTGAAAATTTGATTATCTCTTTGGAATGAGTCATTCATAAGTCTTCAGATACAGTAATACAGTAAAAGAAAAACATTAACTGAAAGACTGAAAGATAAATAGAAAGATCAGAACATTTTGGAGGGATGAGGGGGGGGGGGGGGGGGGGGGAGAATGGGCCGGCCCAGTCTTTCCCCACCCCACAATGTAGCAGTACAAATAAAATGTTTGGTTTGAAAACTTGATTCTCTCTGTTAAGATACAGTGAAAGAGTAACATAAACCGAAAGACTACAATTGTAACTGATCAATAGAAAGATCTGAAGATTTTGGAGGGGGGAAAGAATGGGCCGGCCCAGTCTTTCCCCACCTAACAATGTAGAAGTACCAATAATCTTGTTGGGTTGAAAACTTGATTCTCACTTTGGTATAGGTCTTTCATAAATGTTAAAATAGAGTGAAAGAGTAACATAAACCGAAAGACGAAACGATCAATAGAAGATCGAAAGATTAAGGAGGGGGGAAAGAATGGGCCAGCCAAGTCTTTCCCCACCCTACAATTACGAATAAACTTGTTGGTTTGAAAACTTGATTCTCTGCTTGGTATAAGTCAAGAGAGTTTAGGTACAGCAAAAGAATTACATAATCCAAAAGTCTAGAGGATAAATAGAAAGATCCCAACTTTTGGAGGGGGGAAAGAATGGGCCGGCCCAGTTTTTCCCCACCCCACAATGTAGAAGTACCAATTAACTTGTTGGTTTAAAAACTTGATCTCTCTTTGGAATAGGTCATTCAAAATTGTTCAGATACAGTCAAAGAGTAACATAAACCGAAAGACTAAACAATAAATTGAAAGATCCAAGCATTATGGAGGGGGGGGGGGGGAAGAATGGGCCCGCCCAGTCTTTCCCCACCCAACAATGTAGAAGTACCAATAATCTTGTTGGATTGAAAACTTGATTCTCACTTTGGTATAGTTCTTTCATAAATGTTAAAATAGAGTGAAACAGTAACATAAACCGAAAGACTAAACAATCAATAGAAGATCAAAAGATGAAGGAGGGGGGAAAGAATGGGCCGGCCCAGTCTTTCCCCACCCTACGATTACAAATAAATTTGTTGGTTTGAAAACTTGATTCTCTGCTTGGTATAAGTCAAGAGAGTTCAGATACAGCAAAAGAATAACATAATCCAAAAGTCCAGAGGATAAATAGAAAGATCCCAACATTTTGGAGGGGGGAAAGAATGGGCCAGCCCGGTTTTTCCCCACCCCACAATGTAGCAGTACAAATAAAATGTTTGGTTTGAAAACTTGATTCTCTCTGTTAAGATACAGTGAAAGAGTAACATAAACCGAAAGACTACAATTGTAACTGATCAATAGAAAGATCTGAAGATTTTGGAGGGGGGAAAGAATGGGCCGGCCCAGTCTTTCCCCACCTAACAATGTAGAAGTACCAATAATCTTGTTGGATTGAAAACTTGATTCTCACTTTGGTATAGGTCTTTCATAAATGTTAAAATAGAGTGGATGAAGTAACATAAACCGAAAGACGATCAATAGAAGATCGAAAGATTAAGGAGGGGGGAAAGAATGGGCCAGCCAAGTCTTTCCCCACCCTACAATTACGAATAAACTTGTTGGTTTTAAAACTTGATTCTCTGCTTGGTATAAGTCAAGAGAGTTTAGGTACAGCAAAAGAATTACATAATCCAAAAGTCTAGAGGATAAATAGAAAGATCCCAACTTTTGGAGGGGGGAAAGAATGGGCCGGCCCAGTTTTTCCCCACCCCACAATGTAGAAGTACCAATTAACTTGTTGGTTTAAAAACTTGATCTCTCTTTGGAATAGGTCATTCAAAATTGTTCAGATACAGTCAAAGAGTAACATAAACTGAAAGACTAAACAATAAATTGAAAGATACAAGCATTATGGAGGGGGGGGGGAAGAATGGGCCCGCCCAGTCTTTCCCCACCCAACAATGTAGAAGTACCAATAATCTTGTTGGATTGAAAACTTGATTCTCACTTTGGTATAGTTCTTTCATAAATGTTAAAATAGAGTGAAACAGTAACATAAACCGAAAGACTAAACAATCAATAGAAGATCAAAAGATGAAGGAGGGGGGAAAGAATGGGCCGGCCCAGTCTTTCCCCACCCTACGATTACAAATAAATTTGTTGGTTTGAAAACTTGATTCTCTGCTTGGTATAAGTCAAGAGAGTTCAGATACAGCAAAAGAATAACATAATCCAAAAGTCTAGAGGATAAATAGAAAGATCCCAACATTTTGGAGGGGGGAAAGAATGGGCCAGCCCGGTTTTTCCCCACCCCACAATGTAGCAGTACAAATAAAATGTTTGGTTTGAAAACTTGATTCTCTCTGTTAAGATACAGTGAAAGAGTAACATAAACCGAAAGACTACAATTGTAACTGATCAATAGAAAGATCTGAAGATTTTGGAGGGGGGAAAGAATGGGCCGGCCCAGTCTTTCCCCACCTAACAATGTAGAAGTACCAATAATCTTGTTGGATTGAAAACTTGATTCTCACTTTGGTATAGGTCTTTCATAAATGTTAAAATAGAGTGAAAGAGTAACATAAACCGAAAGACGAAACGATCAATAGAAGATCGAAAGATTAAGGAGGGGGGAAAGAATGGGCCAGCCAAGTCTTTCCCCACCCTACAATTACGAATAAACTTGTTGGTTTGAAAACTTGATTCTCTGCTTGGTATAAGTCAAGAGAGTTTAGGTACAGCAAAAGAATTACATAATCCAAAAGTCTAGAGGATAAATAGAAAGATCCCAACTTTTGGAGGGGGGAAAGAATGGGCCGGCCCAGTTTTTCCCCACCCCACAATGTAGAAGTACCAATTAACTTGTTGGTTTAAAAACTTGATCTCTCTTTGGAATAGGTCATTCAAAATTGTTCAGATACAGTCAAAGAGTAACATAAACCGAAAGACTAAACAATAAATTGAAAGATCCAAGCATTATGGAGGGGGGGGGGGGAAGAATGGGCCCGCCCAGTCTTTCCCCACCCAACAATGTAGAAGTACCAATAATCTTGTTGGATTGAAAACTTGATTCTCACTTTGGTATAGTTCTTTCATAAATGTTAAAATAGAGTGAAACAGTAACATAAACCGAAAGACTAAACAATCAATAGAAGATCAAAAGATGAAGGAGGGGGGAAAGAATGGGCCGGCCCAGTCTTTCCCCACCCTACGATTACAAATAAATTTGTTGGTTTGAAAACTTGATTCTCTGCTTGGTATAAGTCAAGAGAGTTCAGATACAGCAAAAGAATAACATAATCCAAAAGTCCAGAGGATAAATAGAAAGATCCCAACATTTTGGAGGGGGGAAAGAATGGGCCGGCCCAGTTTTTCCCCACCCCACAATGTAGAAGTACCAATTAACTTGTTGGTTTAAAAACTTGATCTCCCATTGGAATAGGTCATTCAAAATTGTTCAGATACAGTCAAAGAGTAACATAAACCGTAAGACTAAACAATAAATTGAAAGATCCAAGCATTATGGAGGGGGGGGGGAAGAATGGGCCCGCCCATTCTTTCCCCACCCAACAATGTAGAAGTACCAATAATCTTGTTGGATTGAAAACTTGATTCTCCTCACTTTGGTATAGTTCTTTCATAAATGTTAAAATAGAGTGAAAGAGTCACATAAACCGAAAGACAAAACAATCAATAGAAGATCAAAACATTGAGGAGGGGGGAAGAATGAGCCACCCCAGTCTTTCCCCACCCTACAATTACGAATAAACTTGTTGGTTTGAAAACTTGATTCTCTGCTAGGTATAAGTCAAGAGAGTTCAGATACAGCAAAAGAATAACATAATCCAAAAGTCTAGAGGCTAAATAGAAAGATCCCAACATTTTGGAGGGGGGGGAAGAATGGGCCAGCCCAGTTTTTCCCCACCCCACAATGTAGAAGTACCAATTAACTTGTTGGTTTAAAAACTTGATCTCTCTTTGGAATAGGTCATTCAAAATTGTTCAGATACAGTCAAAGAGTAACATAAACCGTAAGACTAAACAATAAATTGAAAGATCCAAGCATTATGGAGGGGGGGGGGGGGGGAAGAACGGGCCGGCCCATTCTTTCCCCACCCAACAATGTAGAAGTACCAATAATCTTGTTGGATTGAAAACTTGATTCTCCTCACTTTGGTATAGTTCTTTCATAAATGTTAAAATAGAGTGAAAGAGTCACATAAACCGAAAGACAAAACAATCAATAGAAGATCAAAAGATTGAGGAGGGGGGAAGAATGAGCCACCCCAGTCTTTCCCCACCCTACAATTACGAATAAACTTGTTGGTTTGAAAACTTGATTCTCTGCTAGGTATAAGTCAAGAGAGTTCAGATACAGCAAAAGAATAACATAATCCAAAAGTCTAGAGGCTAAATAGAAAGATCCCAACATTTTGGAGGGGGGGAAGAATGGGCCAGCCCAGTTTTTCCCCACCCCACAATGTAGAAGTACCAATTAACTTGTTGGTTTAAAAACTTGATCTCTCTTTGGAATAGGTCATTCAAAATTGTTCAGATACAGTCAAAGAGTAACATAAACCGAAAGACTAAACAATAAATTGAAAGATCCAAGCATTATGGAAGGGGGGGGGGGGGAAGAAGGGGCTGGCCCAGTCTTTCCCCACCCAACAATGTAGAAGTACCAATAATCTTGTTGAATTGAAAACTTGATTCTCACTTTGGTATAGGTCTTTCATAAATGTTAAATTAGAGTGAAAGAGTAACATAAACCGAAAGACGAAACGATCAATAGAAGATCGAAAGATTAAGGAGGGTGGAAAGAATGGGCCGGCCCAGTCTTTCCCCACCCTACAATTACAAATAAACTTGTTGGTTTGAAACTTTGATTCTCTGCTTGGTATAAGTCAAGAGAGTTCAGATACAGCAAAACAATTACATAATACAAAAGTCTAGAGGATAAATAGAAAGATCCTAACATTTTGGAGGGGGTAAAGAATGGGCCGGCCCAGTTTTTCCCCACCCCACAATGTAGAAGGACCAATTAACTTGTTGGTTTAAAAATTTGATCTCTCTTTGGAATAGGTCATTCAAAATTGTTCAGATACAGTCAAAGAGTAACTTAAACCTAAAGACTAAACAATAAATTGAAAGAGCCAAGCATTATGGAGGGGGGGGGGGAAAGAATGGGCCGGCCCAGTCTTTCCCCACCCAACAATGTAGAAGTAGCAATAATCTTGTTCGATTGAAAACTTGATACTCTCTTTGGAACAGGTCATTCATAAGTGTAAAGATACAGTGAAAGAGTAGCATAATTCAAGATAAATGGAAGGATTAAAACATTTTAGAGGGGGGAAATATGGGCCCGCCCAGTCTTTTCCCCACCCCATGATGTAGAAGTACCAATAACATTGTTGGTTTGAAAACTTCATCCTCTCTTTGGAATAGTCCATTCAATAGTGTTGAGATACAGTTAAAGAGCAACATAAACTGAAAGACTGAAAGATGAATAGACAGATCAGAACATTTTTGAGGGGGGAAAAAATGGGCCAGCCCAGTCTTTCCTACCCACAATGTAGTCGTACTAATAAACTTTTTGGTTTGGTTAGATAATAATAGAGGGGGGAAAGAATGGGCCGGCCCAGTCTTTCCCCACCCCCTATTTAGAAGAATCATTTGGCTGAATGCTTGTTACTTGAATTTCTCCTTGAGATATGTCAATCATGAGTGTTCAGATTCAGTGTAAGAGTAGTTTAAACCAAGGACTGACAGATAAATTGAAAGGTTGGAACCCAATGGAGGGGGGAAAGAATGGGCCGGCCCAGTCTTTCCCAAACCCACTGTTGAGAAGGAACATGCAGTTAGCTAAATGCTTTCTTAACGTGAATTTCTCCTTAGGACAAGACAATCATGAGTGTTCTGATACAGTGCAATGGTAGATTAAACCTTAAGACTGAGAGATAAATAGAAAGGTTAGAAAATAATAGAGGGGGGAAAGAATTGGCCAGCCCAGTCTTTCCCCACCCCCTATTTAGAAGAATCATTTGGCTGAATGCTTGTAACTTGAATTTCTCCTTGAGATATGTCAATCATGAGTGTTCAGATTCAGTGTAAGAGTAGTTTAAACCAAGGACTGACAGATAAATTGAAAGGTTGGAACCCAATGGAGGGGGGAAAGAATGGGCCGGCCCAGTCTTTCCCCACCCCACTATTGAGAAGGAACATGCAGTTAGCTAAATGCTTTCTGAGCGTGAATTTCTCCTTAGGACAAGAAAATCATGAGTGTTAAGATACAGTGCAAGAGTAGTTTAAACCTTAAGACTGAGAGATAAATAGAAAGGTTAGAAAATAATAGAGGGGGGAAAGAATGGGCCGGCCCAGTCTTTCCCCACCCCCTATTTAGAAGAATCATTTGGCTGAATGCTTGTTACTTGAATTTCTCCTTGAGATATGTCAATCATGAGTGTTCAGATTCAGTGTAAGAGAAGTTTAAACCAAGGACTGACAGATAAATTGAAAGGTTGGAACCCAATGGAGGGGGGAAAGAATGGGCCGGCCCAGTCTTTCCCCACCCCACTATTGAGAAGGAACATGCAGTTAGCTAAATGCTTTCTTAACGTGAATTTCTCCTTAAGTCAAGACAATCATGAGTGTTCTGATACAGTGCAAGAGTAGGTTAAACCTTAAGACTGAGAGATAAATAGAAAGGTTAGAAAATAATAGAGGGGGGAAAGAATGGGCCGGCCCAGTCTTTCCCCACCCCCTATTTAGAAGAACCATTCGGCTGAATGCTTGTAACTTGAATTTCTTCTAGGAATATGTCAATCTTGAGTGTTCAGATTCAGTGTAAGAGTAGTTTAAATCAAGGACTGACAGATAAATTGAAAGGTTAGAACCCAATGGAGGGGGGGAAAGAATGGGCCGGCCCAGTCTTTCCCCACCCCACTTTTGAGAAGGAACATGCAGTTAGCTAAATGCTTTCTTAACATGAATTTCCCCTTAGGACAAGGCAATCATGAGTGTTCAGATACAGTGCAAGAGTAGGTTAAACCTTAAGACTGAGAGATAAATAGAAAGGTTAGAAAATAATGGAGGGGGAAAGAATGGGCCGGCCCAGTCTTTCCCCACCCCTATTTAGAAGAATCATTTGGCTGAATGCTTGTAACTTGAATTTCTCCTTGAGATATGTCAATCATGAGTGTTCAGATTCAGTGTAAGAGTAGTTTAAACCAAGGACTGACAGATAAATTGAAAGGTTAGAACCCAATGGAGGGGGGGGAAAGAATGGACTGGCCCAGTCTTTCCCCACCCCACTATTGAGAAGGAACATGCAGTTAGCTAAATGCTTTCTTAACGTGAATTTCTCCTTAGGACAAGACAATCATGAGTGTTCAGATACAGTGCAAGAATCATGAGTGTTCAGATACAGTGCAAGAGTAGGTTAAACCTAAAGACTGAGAGATAAATAGAAAGGTTAGAAAATAATAGAGGGGGGAAAGAATGGGCCGGCCCTGTCTTTCCCCACCCCCTATTTAGAAGAACCAGTTAGCTAAACGGGTTTTAAGGTCGAAGATCTCTTTGACATGTCATTCGAAAGTATTTCGATACAGTGAAAGAGTACAATAAACCAAAAGACTGATAGTAAAAGTGAATGATCTGAACCCCTAAAAATCACAACCAAACGCAATAAGTATGAGTACTTTTGAGTCCTATCGCAGTTTTAATAGCGGCTTTTTAAATTTACGCAAAAGAAATAATAATTCCATTATGATTTTTGAAATTATTAGGGGGGGGAAAAAACTGACTGGGTGGGGAAAGAATGGGCCGGCCTATTTTTTCCCCGGGGAAAGAATGGGCCGGCCCATTCTTTCGCCGGGGAAAAAACTGACTGGGGGGAAATTCCGGCCTGTTACACCGGTTTTTACCAATATTATTCAAGACACGGTGCGCAAGTAAAAAAAAACGTTCAAAACGAAAGTTGCAAATTTTTAAATGCAGATTTTTCGCCACATTTTTTAATGCGTTCTGCGGGATTCACATGGTTTAAAATCATGCGTCCTTTGTGAGAATCATGCGTCTGAGACGCAGGACGCGCAGGTAAAAGAATCACTGGTGAAAACCCTTTGCTGTGTTTCTTGTTCCAAAAGCAGCCTGATACTAAATATCAAAATAAATTTTATCTGATTAAATTTGGCATAGTCAATTGGGCTAGTGCGCAATGTTAGGGGCCGCGCAATGTTAGGGGACCTGACTGTACCTAGATTTCCCGATGTAGACTTCTCTAGCATAAAGATCAAGAAAGATGAAGAAGCCTTACTTTAAGTTGCTTATAATGAAACAGACAACATTAGCTCAATAGTTATTCTGCGACATAACAATATCTTTAACAGATACTTACCTGTCTTTAACTCTATCTGCCTAGCACAACCCTTTTTTATGCAAGCATCAGCAAGAGACAGTACCATTTGTTACACCTTTGGTATGGTGCGGCTGCCGGATTCAAACCCGCGAACGCCCGCATGCGCGGATCCAGGAATTTTCGTCAGGGGGGGTCCAGGTCAGCCTGACATAAAAAAAGCTCTGACGGTGTTTTTTTTTTGTTTTTTTTTAGTCCTCAGCTTATTTTACAGAAGTCAAATGGTCAATTTCAAAGACATCTATCATTTTTCAAGGTTCCAGTGGGGGTCCAACTTTTTCCAGGGGGGGGGGGTCCAATTGCTTATTCCCTATAGAAACCATACATGTGATACCTCCCGGATCATGCGGGAGGCTCCCGAATTTGAACCCTATCTCCCGCACTCCCGTGCGGGCAACGCAATCTCCCGCATTTTGAATTTTGCTATAATAATATTTTCACAAGCGACCATTTTTACGGCGATCAGCACGCAATTTTAACAGCTGTCGGCAATTGAAAGCTACTGGTAACGTCAGATAATCATAATATACGTGGTGTCATACTGTGCATGAAATAAACACAATATTCTCTCAAGTAGGGCACTCGTATGGCACGCTTATCACCATGACGTCTTTGCGTATATATTGTATGTAGACTCTGAACATTTTGAAAGATCGCCGTCCGCAAAGAAGAAAAAATACAAGTCTCCCTTTCAAGCTGACTTTCCATCAAGCGTAGTGAGAAAGGGGACAGAGTGCAATTCGTCCTTCAGCATCACTCACCAGATATTACAGGCATGAGAAAGGATCCGCGCATGAGACACAAGACAAAGCAGAAGACTGCTTCTTTCTTTCCTTCTTTTTTCTCTCTCCAAACAGAGTGACGCACGCTGATGTGCCTTTCTCTGCATTCTCAGACATTTAAATCTATCATTTCTAAACAGAAACCTTTTATTTATAAGGTGTTTTTATGATGTGATGGCTCACTGAAGTTTATTTTGTCAGAAAAAATATCCCTAAAAATAAGAAGAATTTTCAAGGTAACTATGCAATGACGTTTTTGAGTTAGCTCCCTTGTTGCAATATATTTTAGCAAATTCTTGAATTTCAAGGCGATTATTCACTTATTTTAATATATATTTTCCAAATTTCAACTTTTTTAATTAAAGTATTTTATAATTATATATTCTACCGAGGATGACAATGTCTGCAAGCCTTTAATCACTATAAAAACTAGCATTTAAACTCGTAAGTAAAAAGCTGATACAATTTTAAAATTTGCGTGATATATATACTATCTATTGTTAATAACTCGGGTAATGCTGAAAAAAATACCCTTCTCACGTTAGGGGTTTTCTACTGAATGGAGGTGTTCTATGTATGGAATGGTTGACTACCTACCAGATTGGAACCAAAAGTCCAATCATTATCAGCCATGTTTAAACATTTTATGTGCAACATATAATAATAAACACAAGCCTGTATTACTTTGGTAAATTTTAATTGTCTAGGTACTGGAAAACAGGTACTTTGGCAAACAGTGAAGACCCAAACAGTGGCATTTCATCAGTGTCTGCACTGTTTATTAAGATATGAACAGTGATTCATTTACAATTTTGGCTTATGGGTCCTGGGACTCGCTGTTTCCAATATCAATGAGTCCCAACTGCAAACTTATGAGTTCAAAACACTATTTTTAATGACAAGTCTGCAATACTATTGCATCCCAGGACTCGCCAGGACTCGCTGAAATAAAAACTTATGCGAAAAAGATGCAGGATGCGCAGGTAACAAAATCACTGATTATAATGAAAAACATTCATCATTTTAAATAAATTTTGCCTGTCAAAACAACTTAAAGTACAAAATGGACTATTCCATACTTATATCATTGTGTATAGGATAATCCACCAGAATGAAGGGGGTTAAAGACTTCAATAAGTCGTTCAAGTACACCTTTCCGTAACTTTGAAAAATCTCCCTCATTGAGACCCTGATCTCCCTCATCTGAACATCAAATCTCCCTCATGGCCATCATCAGGTTATCACATGTATGTAAAGTACAAAATGGACTATTCCATACTTATATCATTGTGTATAGGATAATCCACCAGAATGAAGGGGGTTAAAGACTTCAATAAGTCGTTCAAGTACACCTTTCCGTAACTTTGAAAAATCTCCCTCATTGAGACCCTGATCTCCCTCATCTGAACATCAAATCTCCCTCATGGCCATCATCAGGTTATCACATGTATGAGAAACCCATATAACTTGTCCTGACCCCCAGTCCCCCCCTCTGGATCCGCACTTGCCGCATTTCCAAAGCGGACGCTCGACCAACTGAGCTATCGGGCCCCAGGGGGGGGGGGGGGTACTCTGATTTTTTCATACATACATAGGCTCGAGTCATTTTTGGTCACCGGACATTTCGGCCCATAACAATTTCGGCCCATGTCAATTTCGGCCCATAACCAAATCGGCCTATACAATTTCAGCCCACAGGTAAAATACATGTAATGTATAATTGGTATAATAAGATCGATTTACCTGTAATTATCCACACAAACATAATAATTAATAAGAAAGGTTCGTTTTATTTGATTAGGAGTTGTATGTTAGAGTAGAGTTCATCACATAGGCAACGAGCAGCCAAGGCTCAGACGAGCCTGTGCATTTGCGCGTTCTAGCCAGAGTGTTTCCTGCTCGCATCTGAAATGCAAGCGATTCTTTCTTAATCCAATTATTCAGTCTAACTCACTGAACAAGTTGTATTTGCTAATGAAAAATATATATGTGATTTATGATCTCAGTCTAAGCGTTTTCTAGTCTTTACTAGTTTGTAAAGTCAATCTATTTTCAGTTGTTTTTTTTCTCAATATAACTCTATTTATTAAGTTTAATTATTTTTAATAATATATCATCTCTTTTGCAGAAATCCAGGTTTACAAAATTTATGAGCCGAAATTGACATGGGCCGATTTTGTTATGGGCCGAAGTGACCCGGAACCATTTTTTTGGGTTCCAAATTTTTAATTTCAATATTTTTGGGGTTTTTCTGAAGGTCTATATTTCATTGTCTGACCGTTTAAATTCAATCGGATACAATAGACCCACCCAATCGCCCACCCATCACAATAATAAGCGTGGTATTCCAGCTCATCTACCGTGAGTGATTGAAGATCAAGATTTTATGGGCATATCACATGCCATTTATTCCATAGATGACACAAGATGCCCAGTCAAGCGGTATAACTAGTCTACAACGGCATGTGTCAATAACTGCCTTTGCATCAAATTCTGTAAGTGTATTATCGACACCCCTTATAAAATACACTGTATACAGATATTCTGGCTTAGGCGGATAAAACAAGAAGGCAATTGTGTTCCAAGCACGAGGTATCAAACAGAAAGGGGATATCTTAGAATCTGTATACATGTGAAACTTTGACACATTTTATCGGTGCTCTTATAGGAACGCATAAGAATGCTTGGATTTGCGTATGTCTGCGATTTTCTTATCCTGTGAACCTTCAAAAAAGTGTTGTGTAGCTGGAAATGAATATTTCTATGATGTATTCATGAAACAATCAAAATAAACCAATCAATAAACAACGGGTATCAGATTACAAGGGGAGTGTCGATAACATACAGGTGTCGAAATTACCCTGGTTTGCTCTATATTTAGGGGTTATTTCTATGTATTTTTGAGTCTTTTCTTAAGGTCATTGTGCAGAATGGCGATATTTTTTTGGGTTGCTAAAATTTCAAATAATTTTTTGGGGTGCTTGAAATTCCTGATATTTTTTGAGGGTGAAGGGTAGATGCTGGGCCCGAGCCTATGTATGAAGAAAAATTGAGAGTACTCCACATCATAATTTTATAGCCTCTTCTTGCTATAGATCACTTTTAGAGGTCTACAAATGCTGTAAATAAGGTAATTTACTAAGAATGCATATAATAACAGTCTCTGTAACAGTTTCTTTAATTAAAATACAGCTTTCAATGATTTAAAAGGTCGGCTTTAGGGCTAAGTGACATTTATTCACATTCAGGGAAACAAACTTTGTGTATGCATTGACCACAATTTGGCTTAGGCATCAGTTTAGCCTTGGTTCAATCACTGCATATATCAGTAAACCCTAGAAGTGGCTAGTGGAAAGTGGCATCAACTGTATGCCAAAAGGTTGGTAGTGACATATGGTAAAAAATATTCTTACCTCAATGCAAATTCACAACCACAAATCAGATCCAAACGTGGTTTTCGAATTTGATGCCTCGCAATCCCACAGGTTGGCCTTTGATCTTTGATTATGACATTTTCTGCACATACTCACTTGTTTTTTTTTGTTGTATCAGGCCTCCAGTATTTCAACCTAATTTTCAGAAAGGGACTTGGTGGGGGTTGGGTTGCAGGGTGCATAAAAAGGATAGCAGTGTTTGCTTTAAAACTGATTAGATGAAGCCCTATTCAACTTGTCTGTTTTGCTAGTCTTCATTACATAAACAAGACAATCTAGGGGTGTCTGGTGATTTATCTTCACTCTGGGTCCTTAGATATGGGCATGTTCAAAAATAATGAAGCTTTTCACTTTATGGCATCCAATGCACACATTTGCCTAGATTTTAAGGACCAAACATAGCTAAAATATAATACAAAATTTATGCCAGTAAAACTAGCTAAAAAACTAAGGAGTGTAACACCTTTTGCGTGACATTTTTTTCATTACTGAATTTCACTTGTGCATTTATACAAAACTGTGGATGTTGCCATACTTATTAGCCAACTTTGTGATTACCCATTCTTTTCAACTTATTGAAAACAGGAAAATCATGCCTTTTCATCATTACCTATGTTATCTTTTATGCATTTTCCAACAGGACTAGAACTGAAATTCAGGTGCAGTAAAAATGAAGAGATTTTGCCCAGAGTTGATTTGGCATGAATATTTGAAAAGATTATAACCTAATGTGGTCTGCAGCACTGACCAATCTTAATACATTTTATTTCAAGTTTTACAGCTGCTTTATAAGCATTCATAAAAGAATGAGCAGAACTGGTTGTAGAGCACCCTTTATAGTAAGGAGTGTAACACCTGACATTTCAAGCCTCATAACCTTTTCCAAGGCTACGTTTTGTGAGCTAATATGCCTCATATGAAAAGTGTTTGACCCATTGGCCATTATAGAGATTCATACAGTGTGAGTTTTCACAATAAATCTGTTCACTATCGCTGAAACTGCACGGAAAAGTGAATTATCATATAAAATAGGTGTGTGTTTTCTATTTGCGTCCCTCTAATAATTATAGACAGTTAATTTTTAACATAAATGCTGATGTTTTGATAATGATATTTTATTAAGATTGACGGAATTGGTAAAATGTATACCGAAATTTTATTTTTTTTGCTGTGTTCTTGAAAAGTAGAAACATTATTTCTAAAATTAAAAGATCAAAAGTTACAGACTATGCAGCTTTAATCAAAAGACTTAGACTTATACATTAAACTAAGATAATTTAGCTGATAGCTTGATAAACTAGTAGAAATGAAATATTATGTCAAATAACCTCTATTATTGAAATTACAAATCTAAATGTGGAAGGTTGTAAATCATATTTGCCAGTATTTTCCATTATTTGCCAGTATTTCCCGGTAAATGCCACTGGCATGGCAAATATGCTTATTTGCCGGCATTTTGCTAACCTTGCCCATTATAGAGATTCATACAGTGTGAGATTTTATCTGGTCTTAATTTTCTTCATATCATCCTTAAAAGCCACTAAGGAGTGTAACACTTTCTTGCAAAACACTTCTGTGGGTTATTTCTATACCAGCAGCAGTATAATTTCAATTTATTTACCATTATTACTATAGAGCAATGTCCCTCTGTCAATTTTAGTAGCACCATTTTATATTCAAAGTGTAAATAAAGCTGTACTGCATTGAAACCACCTAAAAACTGGTTATTTTGACAATCCATTTTCTTGAAATTTTACCTAGGCTATCTAGGCATTCAGGACAACATTTATTCTTGAAAATCACCTGTTCTGATAAATATAAAAAGATAAACTTGACCAATATAATCCTATTTTCTAACCAAGCTAATGTGTTGCTATGACATCACGACACAAAGCATTACACTCCTTAGTGATTTTTGTTGTAATGCCTTTTAAGAGCTTTTTTCTTTTCCAAACCAGCAACATTTCACTTTTAATTGACTGACCATTTATTTCCAAGATTTAGAACAGTTCTTTTGGTGCATTTCTTGGAATCTTGATTAGCATTTGGGGTAATCCATTTAGAGACTTAATATAGAGGGACCTTTTCAATTGGTTCATGATGAGAGTATCAATGTCAGACACTGGTATGCAACCATTCTTTTTTTTATTCCCTTTGGCAGCTATTAAATGGTATTTAATGTATGTTACATACAGAAAAGTGTTCAATTGCTAAAATTATTAAAGAAGAAAATATTATTTGCAATCAGTGAGTATTTAGAGAAAGAACATTCAACATATCTTAACACACCAATTCAAGATCTTGGAGAGACAATTTTTGTTTGTGCTGTAACACTGATTATGAGATTCTTGTATAGTAGAAAGGAAATTGTGTCATTTAATGTTAAGCTAGAATTTATAGATTTTTGAAGACCTAAGAATTTGTACAAAATGTTACACTCCTTAGTTTTAGATCAGACATTTCTTTACAAAAAGGCCAATAATCTGCAATAAAATCATGTTAACACTATGCTAGGGAAGTCACTTCTTTGTATGCAATACTATATATATGTCTTAGCACTGTTAGTTCCAAATTCTGACTCATAAACAAATCAAACTAAGGAGTGTAACACATCTTCTTAATATTATGCCCATTTTTGTACATAGATAACCATAATATCCATGCTTACATATCACATATTGATTTGTAGCTTAGTTTTTTTTACCATGTATCATCATTTCAATGTAAATTTTATTGAGATTCAGTCACCTGTTTTAAAAATATGAACATTTTGAGAGCTCTTCTACTAAAATAATGAGGCAAAATGACAGTAAAATAAGATTTTTTTGTTCAATTAGGCAATTCAATTTGGTAAAAATCACTCATTCACATGCTGGTAAGTGCTTGTCATCAAATAATTGGAATTTCAAGACATTTCATCAAGATTTCCTATAAAAACAACCTACACAGAATATAGCCATAATTAACATTTTTTGCAAAAAAATCGTGTAAGAAAATGTTCAGAAAATTTATACTTTTGCTGCTATGATCTAAACTTAAACAATTTTGAAAACTTTAAGTACCCCCAATTTGTTTGGAGTAACAATTTCACCTATGACAACAGTTTCATTTTTCACCCCCAATGTCACGCTTTGGCTTCATTATTTTTGAACTTGCCCATATCTATCTCTAATTGTTAACATAGTTAAATACTGTTTCATATTTACTAGCAAGAAGGAAAAAATAATTTAATAAATAAAACACCCTTAAGGCCTTTGAAAATTTCCAATCTTTAAACTAAACTTAAGACCCCCAAAAAGAAATGTCTTGTTTCTGGTAGTGTCTCAATATTGTTAAGGGCTGGTAGGTAGACAATTTTCTTTATAGGAAAACCTTGAAAATCATTTTAAATACAAAAGAAAATAGAAAAAAATGTCCGATAATCCCCCCCCCCCCCCCCCCCCCCCCCCCCCCCCCCCCAAGCAAAAAAAATAGAGAAGGCCAAAACAAAGTAGGGTCAGTAAGATTTCTGGAAACCACCAGACATTTTTTTCTTAATCAGCAAATTCAGTGAATTTTTGTTCACTGCCTCTTAAATTTTATCTTTTATTAATTAAATCAGTCTTAAAATGAGTAAGAGAGAAAATATATAAAAATTACCCTGAATAATACATCCAAATAACATGCACGCCAGGCAAAAGAAAGGCAACATTATTTAAGAAAGATACACATAAAATATTAATAATATGAGTTGGGCCCACAAGGTACATGTAGCAGCATGATTGCCTGTAAACTTATAGTGTGAAAAATTTCAAAGACACAACAGTCAAACTGATTACTATATCCTAAATTTAACCTATATGGATGTATCTAAGGTGCAGTAATTGTGGTTCTACACATGTAACTTCTTCTATAGAATTCCATTAACTTTAACCATTTTCAGACCAATAGAATTGTCCAATATCTCTGAAGATAAATTTTGCCTTAACTAACATGCTGACCCTGATGAAATGCTGTATTTTGCGGCCTTTCATCTGGGTTTTCATGGTTTGCAAAAGTTCATTTAGATTTTAGACAAAGGGACTTAGGGTTAATTCATAAATGGACTGTGTTACCAATTTAAGAATTTATAAGATATTTGGATATTAAGGGAATTTGATTAAATATTGAAAATTGCTAGGCTCATGGAAATATTGGGGCATACAGTTTTCAAAACATTACACTTGCCACCATGATTTTAAAAATTTACTCAGTCACGGGTGGGCATCAGCGGAACTACCGCGAAATCGCGTCAACGTAAATTTGTTCCTTCGTCACATCCGGGACCTTTCGCGTTAGTGGCATCGTCACACAAAAGCCAAACAAAGGTAGGTACTCTCGCTTGTTTTGTTTTTTTGTAAAAGAATGAGCAAACTATGTAATAAACCGGCAATGCTATTCCATGTAGATATGATTTACCTTGCTAAACAGGCCAAACGCGATGTTGAAAAAAGCTTTGCTTTGAGATGAGGACCGTAACCAATTCGAACCCAGTATGGGATTTCTTCAGTTTTATGTCAAAACGAAGAAAGTTTGCAGATGTTTTGCCAGTTTTAGCTCAGAGCACGAGCATTTTACACATGGCATATACATAACAGTCCTTATTCGTCCTTCGGACGTAAAAAATCGAACCGATCATGTACTATGAAGGAATGATGCCAACGTTTTCAGGCGCGGAGGCTCCTTCGCCATCGCCTTAGTTGTAACGTCACGCTCTAGTTCCTCGGAGGATACCAGGCGCGGAGAGAAATGTGTGTATTATTAAAGTATCTGCTGAAACACCCCCAAACGACCATCAATCCATCTCAAACGCTGCTACCCATGTACAAACTAGCACACTTACCCCTGTCTCACCCCCCACCCCCCACCCCCACCCCCCACCCCCCACCCCCCCCCCCCCCCCCCCCCCCCCCCCAAAAAAAAAAAAAAAAAAAAAAAAAACTCCCACAACCTTTAGCTTAGCCTTTTGCGCAGATGTGCTACAGATGCAAGTAACAGGTATCGTTCACTGGTCAAAATAGACTTGAAGCGTGTTTTACTTTATATAACTTATCTACACGTATGTATGCGTCAGTACATATCGCAAGTGCCACGAATCCAATAAGCCTGCGCATTTTTTAAAATTTCACCAGAGCTTTCGCTGCTCACACACACAAAGTATGGATGTAGATAAAGACAAGACCAACTTTTAGACCACCAGCTGGATGCGTCAGCATAAGCGTATAAAGAAGGCTTTTGCGATACGTACCGAAATATTGTGAGCTGACCCATACCCTTTTGAGATTGGTTTGGGTTGTGTTGGGTTGTATATTAAAGAGCTATTCAGTCACTGCAGAGGCAGCAACTTTCATATGGCTATAGAAGGAAAATCAGGTTCTCTGGTGAAGTTTTAAAAATGCGCAGTCTTATTGGATTCGTGGTGTCAAACTCGCATGTACTGACAGATAAATTATATAACACACTTCAAGTCTATTTGGACCAGTGGACGATACCTGATACTTGCATCTGTAGAACATCTGCGCAAAAGGCTGAGCTAAAGGTTGTGGGAGTCTTTGGGGGTGAGACAGGGGTAAGTGTGCTAGTTTGTACATGGGGAGCAGCGTTTAAGATGGATTGGTGGTCATTTGGGGTGTTTCAGCAGATACTTTAATAATACACACATTTCTATCCGCGCCTGCATGTACTGACATGGTATCCGCCAAGGAACTAGAGCGTGACGTTACAACTAACGTGATGGCGAAGGAGCCTC
Source organism: Loripinus fragilis (assembly GCA_964019695.1). Classification (NCBI taxonomy): domain Eukaryota; kingdom Metazoa; phylum Mollusca; class Bivalvia; order Lucinida; family Lucinidae; genus Loripinus; species Loripinus fragilis. The sequence goes on from OZ026515.1 coordinate 102,414,020, forward strand.
CGCGCCTGAAAACGTTGGCATCATTCCTTCATAGTACATGATCGGGTCGATTTTTTTACGTCCGAAGGACGAATAAGGACTGTTATGTATATGCCATGTGTAAAATGCTCGTGCTCTGAGCTAAAACTGGCAAAACATCTGCAAACTTTCTTCGTTTTGACATAAAACTGAAGAAATCCTGTACTGGGTTCGAATTGGTTAAGGTCCTCATCTCAGAGCAAAGCTTTTTTCAACATCGCGTTTGGCCTGTTTAGCAAGGTAAATCATATCAACATGGAATAGCATTGCCCGATTTTACATAGTTTGCTCATTCTTTTACAAAAAACCAAAACAAGCGAGAGTACCTACCTTTATTTGGCTTTTGGATGGCGATGCCACTAACGCGAAAGGTCCCGGATGTGACGAAGGAACAAATTTACGTTGACGCGATTTCGCGGTAGTTCCGCTGATGCCCACCCGTGTCAGTGTTAACTTTTCCCAAAGTTATTAGTAGACTGGAAAGGATGAGGGCAACCGATATTTGTCATACAGTTTGGATCCTGGTCACGCCAGCTTCTATATTTTAATATGTGCTTGTAGCAATGCATAATTGTCCCCTACCTAAATCCTGCCAACCATGACCCTGGAGTCCAAATTGGCCATACCCCGCTGGTCATTTGCTCTCATGGACTCATGATTATTTTTAATTTTTTATCTTTACAGAAACAATGAAGTCAACAGCTCAGTTGAGGGGTATAGGCTCATTGAGCCCCTTGATTTTTTTATTAAATTAAAAGACTTTTTTTTAAAAAACCTTATAAGATGAAAAAAGACATGCACTTTTATACCCAGTATGCAAAGATAAATGAGCCACGACATGTGATTTCCAACAATGTGGCATTTTGACAAGTGTAGACTCGGACGAGCATGTGCAGCCTCCTATTCAGCTTAGAAACTCCAAATGATGTTCAGTCAGTAGCTTAACACTTATAGAATATCCAAGCGATTAGCAAAGGCTCTGATCAGACTGCGCGTATGCGCAGGCTGATCTGAGGCTTTGCTGGTCGCACATACCACATCGTTGGAAATCTCATGTCGCGGCGGTACTGACATTTATTTCTTTTCTTCTTTTTTTTTCAGAAATTTGAGAGTCCTATTTGTAGCTATTCTTATTTTAACAACCACAGTAGTGTGCGAGGAAGGCGACATAGACCATAAAGAGAAGGTAAGAACATGACTCAGCTAATCCCTTGTTACGGTAAATGTTCTAAAATTTTGAACACTTTCTTCTCTCTGATCTTGAATAAAAACTTAGTTATCAGGGCTGGAATTCACTAAATGCTTGTCAGAATAGCAAACGGGGAAGACCCTGGGTCTGCACTGTTTGTCTAGGCCTTTTTGGCTGGCAACCAGTTTTCAAATTTAAGAACATTTACTGTAGAGGGCACTATGTGTGCGTAACTTTTTTCAAAATTTTAAGGGTGCCTACCAAAGAGCAAAACGAATTGGATGAAAAAAAATGCCTCAATGGGGAGAAGGAGGGGAGGGTGACATTTTCCCTTATGTGCCTCTGTAAGATTCATTAAACTTATTATCATATGGCACGCATCTGGGAGTGAAATAACACCTTGCAATAAAATCGATAAACGACAAGTGTTTTACAGATTTTCGGGAAACGTAATGACGTCCATAACAACATTGCGTACATAATGAAAAAATTATAACATTTTTATGGCAGAAATGAGTTTTCAAAACAACCTTAATGTCATATGATAAATAGAATCTAACAATCATGCTCTTGTATTATTGAATTTATTAAACTTGTTGTGAAAAAGAGATAAAATATTCCGCAAGCCTCACATTTTATCTCTTTTCCCCAACTCGTTTAATAAATTCAATAAAACATGAGCACTCATTTTATCCTTCAAAACGGCTGATCAGAATTCAAAATAAATCTTGAAGACCTGCGAAAAATGCAAAACAAATTGGACAAAAATGGCCTTAAGGGGGAGGGGGGGGGGGAGTAGAGGAAGTGGAGGGGGCAGTTTCCCTTATATGCCTCTGAAAGATACTTTAAACATATTCTCCTCCAAAACCAAGGCTTAGAAATGAAAACAATTTGTAAGAAAAGGTAACAAGATGACCAGCTACAGAAATACATGTAGCTAAAATAATCTTGATCTTTCCAAAAACATGGCCACCATTAGCCATCAATTGATATGAAATTCCGTCCTCTCATGGGCAGCAAGAAAAAGTTCAAGAACTATAGTGAGATATATTGTGTTGTGACATTCTGACCTGAGGTAATTTACCTGGTCTGGTCTGGCTGTAACATGACCTGACCGATTTTTAGCCCTTAAAGCGCCAAGAAAAAAAATGCATCTGAAATGCAAAAATTGCCTAACATTACTAAGCAAACGCCGTGGACCCAGAACAGACTGCTCCTATAAGAGCAGTCTGATCTGTGTCCACACTGTTTGCCATAGAGGCTTCTTAAATATTTCAGCAGACGATAAAAGCAGACGACTTTTGTTGCCATTGGCGCATTAAGGGTAAGGTGTACATTGTATTCATAGGTATTTACTTCAGTCATTAGTTTTTGATAAATGAATACAATATTTGAACCCGCTTTGCAAAGGTTCAGATAAGCACTTAACCCTTTGTATACTAATGGACTCTTCCCTCTGGTTTGATGCATTAAACTTAGGATAGTCTATTGTACAAAACAAGGGGTGTCAGGTTATGTATTATCAAAATATAGTAATCTTTTGTGAGAAGATCTTTATTACCTTTGCATTTGTACAGTGTAGACACTGATGAAATGCAGCATTGTGCTGCATTTCATCTGGGTCTTCACTGTTTTCAAAAGTATTCATGTATTTGTTTAGCATGCCTACCAAACGATCCAATGCTCAACATCTGATTGAATATGAAAACAACTACTCTATGAAGAAAATAAAAAATCGGGGAATGTCATGCCTATGGAGTCCTACGTTTGTGGTATAAATCAGAGCTCAGAAAGTATTCTCATTACATCATATTTACTTTTCATGTGATAGACTAGTTCCTGTCGAATTCTGGTACAGCTATTTTACATGAAAAGTAAATTTGACAAAACGAGAGAACTTTCTGACCTCAAATTGATCGTTAACGTATAGCATCTATAGGCGTTTGCTTGACTTTCACTGATTTTTTATTCTCTTCCTGGAGGAATTGTTTTCAATATTCAACCAGATGTTGAGCATTGGATCCTTTGGTAGGCGTGTTTAGGGGTTTCCAAAGTACAAAGGGTTAAAGTTGTGATTATTTTCTTATCCATCAATCTAAACATATGTTGTGGATACAGTGTTTTAAGTGACCACAAAATATTTTTGGTAAAGAAATATGGTTGATTGATTGATTGATTGATTGATTCATTGATTGATTGGTTGATTGATTGATTGACCTATGTTGTGGGTACTATTTTAGGTAACCACAAAAAATGTTTTGATAGATAAATAAGAAGAGTGGTTGATTGATTTATGATTTAACCTTTAATGTGGAGGTCTGGTTGTGTGGAATGTAATCAGGGTATCTGACCCCCCCCCCCCCCCCCCCCCCCCCCCCCCCCCCTCTCTCCTAGAAAATATGTCTGCTGCAAATTCAAATGCACCCCAGACTAACATCAGAGACAAACACTATGAGCCTTGCTCAGACTGCAGGAGCAGTCTGATCGGCATCCATCTTGTTTAAAATACTGTAAATTCGGAAATTTTTGCAAGGATTTAATTTTCGCGAAACTTCGCATGTGCGAAGTCTCGTGAAATTAAAATCCTCCCAAAATCGCCGAATCACTTTCGTTTACTGATATAGGCAAATAATGCTCTAGTCACAAAATTTTAACGCCTCAAATATGTATTTTAACGCTATTCGCGAAAATAAAATTCTCACGAAAATTCCGAGGTTACAGTCTGGCCACCAGAGTACATAAGCAGAAGAGAGAGCAGATCTATAATGATCGTCATGACTAAGGGGAAAAGGTGAAATAGACCACTTAACATGTTTGATGTGTAAAATCAAGCCGGTCACTAGATTAGTAGGGTTATCATAAATCATATATCACTATCTTATGTTACAATGCTTTTCAACACCCTAAACATATTTAGATTACATAAGATTATATCAGCCTCATCGCGACAAATCTTGTCTTTGGGGTTTCCTACAAAGAAAGATTCAAACAAGTCTCCTCAGCTACAGAGACTAGCTAGAATATTGAATTTTGGCTTGTTGCAAGTTTAGAAATGATACTTTCCAAAAAGAGAATAACAAAGGCACTGATCAGTCTGCGCGGATGAGCAGGCTGGTCTGCCCCTTTGTTGTTTGCAAACCCCCGAAGACAGGTTTTCTCGGGATGAGGACCATATCATAGTCTCATTGAATATTGAATACATTGTAGCAACATTATACAATATTTTGCAAATCTGGGCCAATTACCTGTATACCATTGTTTTCTTCGAATAAATGTTCTATAATTTTAACACTAGTTGCCTGCCAAAATGTGCCTCAGAGAAACAGTGCAGACCCAGATCAGACTGCTTCTGAAGAAGCAGTCTGAGAAGGGTGTACCCTGTTTGCTATACTACAGACAAGTATTTTGTGAATTCCATCCCTGAAAACCTTCAATTTATTTGAGAACAGAAAGAAAAAAGTTTGAAATTTGAGAACATTTATGGTATTCTTTTGTGCAGTGCCTGACATGAGCTTTCCAAAAATGGTATCATTTAATGTTATATTGTAATCTCCAGTTTATTTTTGGAAATACTTTATTGTCAGTTAAAGATTAGAGACTTCAATATCAGAGAAAGTTTTATGAAAATGGCACATGTGTACTTACCAAAAGTCATTCATTAAAAGTTCATGTTCAAATCTCAAGGTCTGTCGATCTGCAACTTTTTCATTACGCAGTGTGCAAGCAGGGAATGCTCTGATGAGACTGCACTGTCACTGCAGAATGGCGCAGAATGACATTAGCTATCACTGATCCCTGTAAGTACCATTTCTTCATGTACTGGCACATCTAGGATTTTTGATAAAATTCAAAAATATTGCCCATCCCCTTTCTGAAGAATCACATTGATAGTTTTTCGTCAATAAGCTGACCAGTTGATTTTAACTTTTTGCATGCTGGGTAATTTTTCATGCTTTTATTTTCATCTGCTGACTCTTTTCATAATTAATTTTTTTCTAAAAAATTAATTGAACACTTTATCAGAGTGTCAAAGGCTTTGGACCCAGATCAGGATTGACGAAACGTCAATCCTGATCTGAGTCCACACTTTTTGCAAAGGTTATCAACACTCTCATTGCTGGCAAGGAAAGAGTTATGGGTCCTAGAGCAAGACAAGAATTTCTAGCGATAAGGCGAGCAATCTCCCTAAACGAGACGTTCGTTTTATTTTGTTGAAATGACGACTGGAGAAACTAGGCACATTAAACAAATATATATAGACGGGCCGTCGATGCACCATTGCCCCCGAATTTGTATATTTAAAACGGGATTTCCTTAGTGCATGTAATAACTCTACTTCTTATTGAATGGGAATTTATTTCGATCATCAACTGTACTTGTTATTCAGTAACATATATGGGAACTAGACCGTTAAACAAGGGAACCAATCGACCTATCACGCTATGTACAGTAAAACTATTTATACAGTTGATGTACAATAAAAACGACCATCTTGCAAAGTGGTCTATTTTTTGTCAGATATTTGATGTCTTTTTTGCTTATACATGTACAACCCCTTTGCCCCACTAGACCCAAGACGCCCTTTACATATGTTATGTATTTGTATAGCGACATTTAATTGTCCAAAGGGCATCTTGGGTCTAGAGGGGCAAAGCATCTAAAAACAAACTGAAAGACGCCAGTTTCATCTTTTCAATGACAAACGTCACAATTTTAAGTATATTTCGTACGCATGCGCAGAGGAAAAACCGCAAAGTTTCGAAAATGAAGGGTACTTATATCCTTAATATTTTAGCACTTTTACTTTTTGAAAACCTGCAAAGGATTTACTAAAACTCTCGTCTAAACGGCACCCAGTCTAAAGACGTAAAATGAGGGGTGGGAGTAGAAGGCGCAAGTTTTAACGGTTTTGTAAATGATGAATCGCTTTGAAACCTATTTTGACGCTTTCTATGTAAATTTTACTACCGGAACAGACCAATTTTAAAAACATTAGGGCAATTTCAAAATTTAGGTTTTGCAATCATGTCAACTGGGGAAAACATACGCCTTATCGCTAGAACTCCTTTATCCTCTGCTAAAGTTGTCGCAAGTTGGATCCTGGTCCGGCCCACTACTTTCGTGGAGATTGATCATGAAATAATATCTAGGATTGTTTTCCTCCTTTCCTATGATTCAAGAAGGGTTGTTGTCAGTTACAAAGTACACAAAGAACTGGTTAACGGCTTGGTCAAGCCTAGCCTAGGAAAAAGTGTGGTTACATGAACTGACCATCCTGACATAATTGTAGCTGTTGACTAGGACTCTAAGCTACAAACCGATCCAAATGTAACTCACTCAGATTATACTGCAAAGTGCGAGTATGTAACCCTTCTTGACGGGATGTCTGTTTTTAAGGAGTGACAGATAAATGGGCCTCGTCGCGAGAAAACCTGCCTTCGGGGTTTCCGACAATGTGATATTCAAAACAGTCTCCTCAGCTATAGAGACTAGCTAGAAAATTGAAATTTCTCTTATAGCAAGTCTAGATTAGATACTTTCCAATTAGCGAATAACAAAGGCGCTGATCAGACTGGGCGGATGCGCAGGCTGGTCTGCTTCTGTGTTGTTCGCAAAGCCCCCGAAGACAGGTTTTCTCGCGTCGAGGCCCAAATTATCTAGCTTAAAAAATCATGGTGAAATGACCCTAGATAAATCAATGGAATTTGGCCTGAAATGTCCGGTACAGTAATGACGATGTGAGTAATGTTTCAGTTAACTGGTTCAAACCCAGGTAATCTTAAGAAACATGACAAAAACCCTGGAGAAGTTACTAATAGACAAATGTGTATCAAGATATTTCGTTTTGCTGGAACATTGTCAACAGGCATACGTAGAGGAATCATAGCAGCCTTGATTAAATTAAGATTTTCGTCATTCTTGAGCGTAATGTTGGAGAGCTTACTGAAATTACGGGAACTGTATTTTGTATAAACCGAATATAAAGACAATAAGCTTAATGATCATGAATCAAAGACTTCAATGTCGATACTCATACTTTAGTGATTTTCTTTGCTACTGTGTACTGCTTGATTCAGGTTGTAATGTACAAGCTGTCAGGATTATGATTTTTTATGTGACAAGTTGTCTAGACTACTTTAGAAGTATTTTCCGAAACAAAAGGACTTAATCCTTACCATGCTAAACATAGATGAATCCTTTTTTGAAAACAGTGTAGATCCAGATTAGCTGGCTTCTCAGAAGCCAGCTGATCAGGATCAAAACTGTTTTCCACTTTGCCTCTTAAAGCAAGTTGTGCAAAATTGGGGAGGAGTGTATTATATAGATGATTCAATTGGTCAAACAACTGATGGTCAGATCTACTGTCAGGGAGTATAACTCTGAGATGCAGATTATTACCTCCCATCCGAATCACTGTTGGTCTCTCTGCTCTATCTACCCACTAGGAGTGTAAGCATGTTAAAGGAAGCAAGGTGTTGCATATAAAATTAAATGTATTTTTTCTCATCGAAACGAAATTTTGCTTTGGATTATAAAGACAACCTGGATATACAACCTATTATAGTATACCACCCTTACCAACTTTAGCACAAAATATCTCATGATGTGCAAGGTCTACACTAATTTAGGTGGTATAAAATAGTTATACCATGTTTGTCCACCTGTACGTAAGATAATTCACTCGCTAAAGCTTGTGGATTATCTCCATGTACAGGTGGACAACCCATGGTATATTACTATTTATCGCACATGCTCATTAGGACATATATACACTGAATACTTCTATATATTAAAGAGGTGACCAGATGGTATTAGCCTCACGGGAGTCACTGTGTTTAATTTCATAATGGAGAATCCTTTTGATGGGTCAATCTTTCATGTCACATGACCAAAATGGTGTAGGTAAAAACTATTGAAAATTGTTTGGAACAAAAGGGCCTGAATCACCTTGGACTTTCAAATTTTTGGTACATGTATGTAATTTTAGGGATATGGGCTTTGTAGTTTGTTTAAATGACAACCCTGGGTATATCTTGATACTTAAGAAATGAATTCAATTTTTTGAATGTTCATGGAATCATGAATACTTCGAGTTAACTTTGCAAGAGACCCAACGTATTCATGATTCCATGAACATTCCAAAAATTAAATTTATTGTTTATATTTACATTGAATTATAAATATCTCAAATATAAAAATTATTTAACATGCTGCGTAGCTCAGTTGGTAACGTGTCTGGCAACAGATGCGAGTCTGACTGCAGATCCAGGGGTCGCGAGTTCGATCCCGGCCCAGTCCCATACTTTCGTGGAGATTGATCATGAAATAATTTCTACGGTCATTCTCCTCCCTTCCGCTGAATCATTCAAGAAGGGTTGTTGTCAGTTACAAGTGAAAGTACCCTTGCGAAAATGAAGTGGGATTTATTGGTACTGTTCTAGAACTTTCTGGAACTCACTTAAATGGTACTTTCTGGGATAACCACTTAATCCCAATAAATCCCAATATTGGGATTATTTGGTATTAAATGGAATGTTAAATGGCATATGGGATTTTATGGTATTTTCTGGTACTGAAAATACCATTTAATCCCAGAAAGTTCCATTTGATCAGGTTCCACTAAATCCTAAATAATCCCAACCTGTTCATTTATTAAAATACCATTTAATCCCAGAAAATCTCAATTCTTTATTGACAAGAGTCCCAAATATTTCCACAAAATCCCAATTCAGCAATTTAGAAGTTCTAAATATTAACAGATAATTCCATTTCTTTTCTAGCTAATATATAGTTTTCACGGAAAAGTACCATAAAGTACCAAAAAGTACCAGTACCCAAACCTGAAAGTACCATAAAATACCATATAGTACCATTGCCTACTAAAAATCTAAAAACTGCCAAAATATATGAGTACCACAAAATACCAAATAGTACCGATGCAAAAATCAGAAAGTACCACAAAATACCAAATAGTACCAATACAAAAATCTGAAAGTACCATAAAATACCAAATAGTACCAATACCAAAATCTGAAAGTACCATTAAAAACCAAATAGTACCAATACTGAAATCTGAAAGTACCACAAAATACCAAATAGTACCAATACCAAAATCTGAAAGTACCATTAAATACCAAATAGTACCAATACTGAAATCTGAAAGTACCACAAAATACCAAATAGTACCAATACTAAAACCAGAAAATACTGAATAGTACCAATACCAAACCTTAAAGTACCATAAAATACCAAATAGTATAAATACCAAAATCAGAAAGTACCACCAAATACTAAATAGTGCCCATACCAAAATCTGAAAGTACCATAAAATACCAAATAGTACCAATGCAAAAAACTGAAAGTACCAGATAATACCAAATAGTAATGAAACCAAAATCTGAAAGTACCACCAATGCTAAAATCTGATAGTACTTAATACTGATGCTAAAAATACTTACTTAATTGAATTATTTTGTACTTATATTGGCACCCAGAAGACCTGGCTAGCACCTTCAGTGTGCCCAATTTCTGATCAAGCGTTGATCACAGGTCCATTTATATAACTTTCCTGTATTAATTCCCTGTGGGTTCACCATATCCAAAATTAAGCAGATTAGGGGATAGCATAATTAGTAAATGGACAGATAAACAGACACTTTTAACTAGTAACTTGCAAGGTCAATTGGCTGAAAGGATAAAAAATAAATGTTCTTTAGCACTCCCCACTTGTGAGAAAGTCAACCTTTCAACAAATTAGGTTGAATTCAGCCCAGCATGTTTGGATTAGCATAAAAGAAGAATGGGCAGACACTTCTGACCCCTTTGCAGGTCGACTCTGAGTGGGGTACCCAAAAATAAGCTCTTGTATACATAATTTGTTTAAGTTGCTCACAAATTTGGTTGAGTTCTACCCAGCAATTCAGAAAGAGACAGCAAAGCCAGAAAATGCACACTCACTGGGGCCCTTGCAAGGGGGATCCAAAAAACAAAAAACGGTAATGCTCCTGCTCACCCACATGTGTAAGAAAGTCACCAAACAAATTTGGTTAGATTCAGTATGACCATTTGCGCAGTCGGTAACGTGTCTGGCAACAGATGTGAGTGAATGCAGATCCAGGGGTCGCGAGTTTGATCCCGACCCGGTCCCATACTTTCGTGGAGATTGATCATGAAATAATTTCTATGGTCATTCTCCTCCTTTTCGCTGAATCATTCAAGAAGGGTTGTTGTCAGTTACAAGCGAAAGTATGTGCAAAAAGTACTGGTTAACTGCTTGTTAAAGCTTGCCCAGGAAAGAGTGTGGTTAGATGAACTGACCGTCCTGCCATGACCATGGCTGTAGACTTGGGACGTAAAGCAACAAAACAAACAAACAAACCGTTTGCAAGGTGATAGTATTGCAGGCAAATGGGCAGACCGAGGACACTTTTGACCCACATCCCAGATCATTGGGGTATTGGAATTTGCTGTTGCATACACCAGTTGCTCAACAAATTTGGTTGGATAATCTGTCCAGTTGTTTAGAAGATAGCATAACAAACAAAAACCTGATATACAAACGAAGGCAATCACAATATCTCCCAACACCTTTTAAAAAGAGCATGGTGATAAAAAAAAATCAAATAAAAATAAGCCCCAATGATCAGCCTGATTATCCTGTAAATTCAGTAATTAACCTATTCACTAATGTATGCTTACAAGTACCAAACTAACTAAGTGTTGTACTGCCACAAATGCTGCTGTAAATAATAATGATAATGGTAAAATTGCATAACCATAATGAACAGGTTAACACAGTTATATCATATTTCAAGGTCAGACTGAGTTCAGAATATAATGGTCCTATGCAAATCTAGGTTGGGATTATTTGGTATTAAATGGAACCAAGGTAGTTGACGAAGTCCCAGAAAATCTTAATAAATCCCATTTAAAGTACCCACTGGGACTTTCTGGTATTAAATGGAATATTTATCCCAGAAAGTAACATAAATCCCACTTATATTTTTAGTAGAATTATTTGAGACTATTTGGGATTTTCCAGTTCCAGATAGTGACAGAAAATACCAATTGTTCCAACTTTTGGGATTTAATGGAATTCCATTAAATACCATATAAAATGAAGTACCACAAAATCCCAGAAAGTTCTATTCAAGCAGAATTGGAACTGGACTGAGACTTTCTAGAACATTCTAGAACATACCAATTATTTGGGATTATATGGAACAATTTTTCGCAAGGGTATTTGCATGAAGTACTGGTTAACTGCTTGTTCAAGCTTGCCCAGGATAAAGTGTGGTTAGGTGAACTGACCGTCCCGCAATGACCATAGCTGTTGACTTGGGACGTAAAGCAACAAACAAACAAACAAATAATTTTTTTTTATAGGGAGCGCAGTGGCTCAGTGGTAGAGTGTTTAACTCGAGACCGAAGGGCCGCAGGTTCGAGCCTCACCGGGGTCACTGGGTTGTGGTCCTTGAGCAAGACATATTTATCCTAGCTATGTACTGGTTCAACCCAGGAAGACCCGTCCCTTTATAACTGAAAGATTGTTGATGGGACGTAAAGAATCAAATCGAATCAAACATAAAAATAATTTATAATTTAGGAAACAAATCTGTTTTTATTTAAGATGAAATTGTATTAACGGTTATGTTAGAGTGTAAAAGGGAAAAGCAGAACAGCCAGCTTGAACACTGACAGCCGATGGAGCAAACAAGAGGCTTGCTTTGCACGTGCAACTCGGGGGTGGCTGGCTGTTAATCAGAAGACCAGTATCACTTCTGGCGAATGAGTTCGATGTTCGAAACGTATTGCACAGGCAAGTGAGCTTGGCAGCTGTCAATCAAATTTGTGTAATTCATGAGGCTATGAACGGTTGCAAAAATCTGAAGATTCGTTCAAGGATTGCTTAGAAAATGTAAATATTGTCTCATAAACCCTTATTTTTAAAGGAGAACTAAATAGTTCGTTTGACTTTGTATCAGGTGAGCACTTCAGAACCTTTCGGTCCTCTCGTTGTGAATTCTATCCTTTTGAGCAATGATCAACCAAAATGTTATATCCAGGTCTTTGATTCATAAAATACTTTCAGAAAAGTAAACATTAAAGGCTCAGTAATAATTGGTATCTGTCAAGTTTAATGTAATCTTTCCCTCAGGTAAATAGTGTTCAAAAATTTCAAAATAGTAATTTGTGAGCAGCTGAAATCTATAAAGCTCTGAAATGGATATGAGATTTGATACAATTTAATTTAATGTTTAATTAATAGCGGAATATTCAATACAACTGCCGTATTAAGAATACAGTATGTATGTAACATTGTGAAGTTGATGACTGTGTTAAAATTAGGAAAAAGTTGAGACAGCCAGGACGGCAATAGATGATATGACAGATGTGCATTTTCTTTCTTCTTTTTATGGCATATTAGGCATGATATTTCATGTGAATCATGTGACAGATTATTATTCTTATTTAAAATGTCACTTGTTATCATATTCACTGCAATTCAAACGACTTACACATGTGTGCCGTCTGTTTTGTTGTCTGCTGTTATATGTCTGTTATTATATTTTGAAGTCTCTAAAGCAAGCAATATGGGCCAAGATCAGACTGCTCCATGGAGCAGTCTGACCTGGGTCCATACTGTTTACAAGCAAGTTTATGTTAGTGTGCTTCTAAAAATGAAAAATTGCTGTTAAAATGAAAAATTGCTGTTCAGATGAAAAATTGCTGTTTACGTAAATGAAAAATTGCTGTTAAAATGAAAAAGTACAGCAGACATTTTCAAGTGTGTTACAGTGTTAATATTTAAAGTTGACAATGCAATAAAAGTTCTACTGTGGTAATATATATATTTTTCTGTGATTGCTTTGTTACGGAAATAAGTTGATATTATGATAATATATTTGAAATCACCACTACAAGAAACTCCCCGACAACAGATGGGATGTGAAACTCCCCGACTACAGATGGGATGTGATATTAGTGTTATTGTGAGATCTCTCTTATATTGCTATTGTGCAACCTTAATGTGGGACTTCTTTTTACAGGTATTAATTGTTTCTTAATTTTTCCTTACTAGCTGTGACTTTTGTCTTCTGCTGATAACCTTTTCAAACAGTTTGGACCCAGATTAGGACTGACAGAATGTCTGGATCCAAACTGTTTGACAATATGATGGTGTTCCTGAAAGAATATTTTTAAAAATTGGTTTTAAAAAAAGTCATCAGACAACAAGAAAAGCATAAAAAATTACCCAGCATGCATGCATAGCGATATGGTCCATTATTTATTTTAAGGGGTTTCTATGGCTTTATCTTCTAAATAATATATTTCTCAAACTGGTTGTCAAACATGAAATGGCAAGAAAACAAGAAACCAAAGCTGGGTTTGGGAAATGTAGACCATTTAATGCAATGCTCAAGCGCACATGATAATGATAGATTAAATAATGCTTAGTAAATTTCTGTCCCTTGAGATTATTTTTGCTTTTCCTGATGAAATGCAATAGTCTGTGGTATATTTACAAAAATTATCAGGCGATGATGCCAGCAGTTTCAGAAACGAAATTCTATGCATGTTTTGTAGCATTGTTTTGAATTGATTTAAAGATACATATTGGCATTCTATGATTGAAAAATGATCCTATTAAACAAATACTTCTGCTCAAAGCTATTTTATTTCCATAATGCCAAGTTTCCATGGTTATTTCATTTCACATCATGAGAAATACAATGTGACAGAGCTATCTCATATGGGCCTCGTCGTGGGAAAACCTGTCTTCGGGGGTTTGTGAACAACTCAGTCTGATCAGCGGCTTTGTTATTTCACTTATTGGAAAGTATCGTATCTAAACTTGCTTCAAGCAAAATATGAATTATTCTAGCTAGTCTCTGTAGCGGAGGAGACTGGTTTGAAACTTGTCAAAGACAGGTTTTTTCACGGCGAGGCCCATATGATAATAGTACATATGACATTCAGTATTTTACCTACTAAGTGTAATATTCTGATAAGTGCACACAAAGTACTGTACATGCACCATAGTGGAGCGCAGTGGCGCAGTTGGTAGAGCATTGGACTGGGGATCAAAGGGTTGCTGGTTCAAGCCTCATCCCCAGCGGAGGAGTCACAGTGGCAAAACACAAAATGTCTGGCCTGATCTGGATCCAAACTGTTTGATTCTCTGATAGTGTTCCTGAATTTTTTTTTCGAAAAAGTTAATTTTGAAAGAAGTCGGCAGACGACAAATAAATCATGAAAAATTACCCAGCTTGCTGTGTTAATAATTTTGCCATTTGTATATATTTACATTTTTGCTGTTGTTTTTCAGGTTGTTAATATTCAGCCGACAGAAACCATTATTGAAACAACGCAAACATTGTTTGATCACACGCTAGACACACAAACCCTTGTTCAGGTAAGCTTTAACTCTTAAAGCGCCACCTATAATTTGCAGCAGACGGCAATTTCAAATTTTGCCGATTTTTCAAAAATAACAATTAAGGCATGATATTTCATGAGAATGGTCTGCTGGCAGACGATTCTAACGAAATATCATTCCTTATTTCTTTCGAAAATTAGGAAAGATGTTGCAAAATTTGTCGTCTGCTGCAGTCGTGATTGGCGCTTTAAGGGTTAACTCTTTGCCTCATTCTTTTTTGTCGTCTGCTGATTTTATCAAAATAAACTTTTTTGAAAAATTCTTTTAGGAATACATGTACAATCAGAGTGTCAAACAGTTTGGATCCAGATCAGTTTGGACGTTTTTGTCAGCCTTGATTTTGGTCCAAACTGTTCACAAAGATAATCAGCAGGCAACAATAGTAGGCAGAGTAACTGACTCTTTGTCTGCTGATAAGTTTAAGATCAGACCCAATATTTTTTGCAGGCCTGATCTGGATCTAAACTGTTTGACATTCTGATCCTATTCCTGTTTAGAAAATACAGTGAAAAGTCTTTATACTGACATTCTTTATAACAGCAAAATTCTTTATTATAACATCATTTAGTTGCACAAACGTACCATTTGGCTTGAATTTGAGTTACTAAAGAATTACAGCAGAAATTCAGTTTAACGTCAAATTATTTGGGGACAAACAGTGTCATTGTAAAGAGGGTTGACTGTAAAAAATATGCTTGATTTTGAGAAAAATCTGCAACAACTTAAAATCATTAAAAATTGACCAGCATGCATAGTTTTGAGCTGAGATAAAAGAAAATGACCCTGTCACTGCATCACTCTAATACAGTGTACCTGGTAGTACGTCGGGTACTCCAATAAAGAGGCAATTTAAAAGTATTCCTTTACAATTTTTGAAATCAATATTGAACACACCGTTTACCCAAATACCTCCAACGTGGGTATGTTTTACTAATGCAAGTGTAAACAGTAACAGCGCGAGGATGCACAAGGTAAGAACGTCTGCAGTTTAAGCCTTATCATCGTTCTTCTTTTGAACTTTACTTTTCAGAGTTGGTGTAGAACAGTATACCGACAAAACTGTTGGTTTGTGTAAGCTATAGATATAAGGGATTTCCTTTCCTGAATGGCTATTTTACCACTATAATCAGGTTTCATTTGATGTTTTTAAATGGTTTTATGCTGGTTTTAGTGCATATTTCTAGCTAAAACGGTATTTTGATATCTATGAGACATATCTGTCCATTGCATTTAACTGTGACTGATTCTTAAGGTGTTCGAAATCCATGTTTAAAAATCAGCCGAGTTTCTTTGTGGGTACAACTTACCACGGGTGATGATACTACTCAACACGGGCCATCAAAATAATTTGGGTACAACAAACACGGGTTACAAATTCAAGATTTTTACACACACAGACTATTGTCTATTAAAAACATACTTCAAGAAATGTTATCTTTTGCAAGCAATAGTTCACACTGAAATTAACATTCTTACCAATGTGCCATAATGAGATTTCGGTACAGGGAACAGGTACCCCACTCCTTCCCCACCCCCCACTGGGAGTGTGCTGACTCAAAAGGCAAATTTGGGTTTATCCATGCGAACAGCGAAGGCTCTGGCAAGTCTGCACATTTGAGTCTCACTTGAGCCTTCGTCACTGAACCAAATCTGCATGTGCTGGCTCAGATATCGTTTTTTGCATTTTCTATGTGAGGAGAGAAGAGAAAGCTATGGCGAATCTACACATTTGCTTGGTCTAGTATGAGCCTTTGTCAATGTTCAAAAATCTCGTGCTAGCTCAAATGGGGATTAAATGCTATTTTGTGCGAGCAGAGAAGGCTCTGGCGAGTCTGCACATTTACACAGGCTTACCTTAGCCTTCGTCACTGTACCAAAATCTCATGTGCTGCCTCAAATGGTGATTTTTGTGCAGCAGCGAAGACTCGGGTGAGTCTGCACATTTGTGCAGGTATAGTCACTTGACAATGCAATACATATCAAGATCATCTCATGCGCTGGCGAGCCTGCACATTTACACAGGCTCGCCTGAGCCTCGTCACAGTACCAAAATCCCATGTGCTGGTTCAAATGGGGATTTAATGCTATCTTGTGCTAGCAGCGAAGGCTCTGGCGAGTCTGCACATTTGCACAGGCTAACCTTTTATAGCCTTCTTCACTGTACCAAAATCTCATGTGCTGCCTCAATTGGTGTTTTGTGTGCTTTTCACGCCAGCAGCGTAGACTCTGTTGAGTCTGCACATTTCCGCAGGCATAGTCACGGGACAATGCGATAAGTTTCAAAATCTCATGTGCTGGCATCGAAGGCTCTTGCGAGTCTGCACATTGGCACAGGCTCCCCTGAGCCTCTCCACAGTAATGAAGTATCATGTGCTGGCTGAAATGGCGATTTGTGTATTGTTTATGTGAACAGCAAATGCTGTGGTGAGTTTGGACCTGCAACCACGGCATATCTGTGCAACCAATTGATTCAGTGTGTTGTATCAATGTTTCAAAAAATGCTCGCAGTGCATTGTAATAAAATTCCTCAAAAAAACTTTTGCTAGTTTACCAAGAAAACAGTAGGGAGTGGTAATCATTTTTGATGTTATTATGCCCCCAACTTTGAAAAAGTTGAAGGGGCATCTTGCTTTGGGCTTGTCCGTCCTTCTATCGGTCCGTCCGTTTGTGCATCCAATACAAAAATTAAGTTACAGTTTTGAAATTTCATACAAAATCATAACCACTGTAGGGATGTACACCAATTTTTTTCCTACTTGTTTGAGACATTTGGTACACTGTCTGAAATAATGTTTTCTAGTGATAGCATGTCAAAAAAATATTTTTTCAAAAGCTGAAATACATGAATGCCTACTTTTGTTTACAACATCATTATTTTGGAATGGTTATTTACATTGAACCCAAATATATGATATTCTGATGAAGGCCAGCTGAACAAGATCCACATTGTTTTTCATCTACAAGAATGGGCAGGCGTGGGTGCTTAAAAGGTTGAATATGGTACTTTTGTGTCCATGAGACATGGTCTCACCATTGCTTGCCTCGAAAGCATAATCCCATAGGTCAAGTTAAACAAAATTTTTGCGCATAAAATTTGGGTGATAACTGTATTCAAAATTTTCATTTGGGGAGATATATCGACGTATATACAGTCAAAAATTTAATTCTACAGTGACACGCAATTGAGCCGTAAAACGTGATTTCCATATCTGATGATATACCTCCCCCAAAAAAATTTTGAATATGGATATCCCCATTTTTTATGCACATCCTAAGCTTTGTCTCAAATTGGAGTGCTACAAGCCGCATAAAGCTGCACGTCATCCAACGAAATGTGACATAGTTAATGACGTCAAACTGTTTCCAACAGTATTTCACGGGGTATATACACTGTCGCACATTTTTGACGTTTAACCCAATCAGATGTTGTGTTACAAAATCAAGTGCATTAGAATTGTCAATATCTTCTGACCCATCAGTTTTAACATATGTTTTGGGTGCTCAAAAGAACAGTCTCATTGAGACGGTTCTTTGAGTACCCATCACATATGTTTTGGTTGAGAAATAAGAGAATAAACTTTTAATTATATGCTCTTAACTTTTAAGAGGCCTGTAAAATCCTTCATCTCATCAGGGTCTCCTCTGTTTTCAATTAAAATGTAATAATGAGCTATCTAAATGCAAAAAAACACCACATAACAAGGACCAACACAAAGCTCCCACACCATATGGGAGCTACAACAAACAGTGATTAAACAAAAGCAGAATCACTGCCTTCATGGGTGAAAGTTTTCAGGATTATTCCTGAATTCAGGATTTGAGGCTGACTTTCCACAGAAAGTCAGCCTCAAAATGCTGTATTAGGCCAATTTGAATAGCTTCTCTGATTTATTTTCAGTTTATCTTGGGAACCATTTAAACTTAAAATTGTCAACACTTTGCAAACAACAGCAAGTTTTAAGATTTGAATTTTGAATGTTCAGGATTTTTTAAATTTTGAACTTTCATCCATGTGCCTTTGAACAGACAGCAGTCGAGGTCATAGAGGGGCTTGAATATATTTTAACCATTGATTCTGCTGGAGGCTTCCTAACTAACGCAATTCATCATCACGTTTAGAGAAACAATGAAATCAAATTAGCATGCTATAATGAAACAAAGAAATTTGGTTCTTAAACTGACAGTCAGAGCTAAAGAAAGCCCCAAGTTGAATTTTATATCTCGATTTGTATGTACTTGGAGATGATGCATCAATAAGTTAGGGATCTTTAATGGGAACTATGTGCCTTGCCAGTTGATTCACAGAGGTTGGTTAAAGCCCTCCAGCATGAGTCACCAACCCACTGATAAAAGTTTTAGGTCAGTTCTATTTTAAAAAGGTGAATAGAAGAGTAAGGGTGGAAACAATTTAAAGCTGCTTTTGTTATTTGCAGGCTTCAAAGTTTCCGTCAGTCGAGTTGCCTGACATACAGACAGAGAAAGACACACCAGTTCTTGAACCTACTGAAACATACTCAACATTGATTGAAGCATCTGGGTAAGTTTTTGTTGTATTAACCCTTAAAGCGCCAATCACGACTGCAGCAGACGACAAATTTTGCGACATTTTCCCCAATTTTCAACAAAATAAGGTATGATATTACATGAGAATCGTCTGCTCATGAAATATCATGCCTTATTGGTTATTTTTGAAAAAGCTGCAAAATTTGAAATTGTCGTCTGCAGCGAATTATAGGTGGCGCTTTAACAGCTAATCAGGTAACTAAATTGCATCTTTACTCCAAATCTGATTGACAACTTTTTGAGCATATTGGCTCATTGGTAGAGTGCTTATGATTGACTCGAGATCAAATTGGTTGAGATGGGACCGCTGATTATGGAGTTATCTGCCCTTGAGTGCTAATTAGATTGGACAAAAAAAACCTTGGAGTTCCATGATAACCGATAGATAATGGGAAAAATGTTGTGAGGGTTCTCATGAACCCCTTCTTCAATTTTGAGAGTATTTCAAACACAAGTCATGTCCACCTTAATGATCAACATATTCAGAGCGAGGATGCAAGGTCACATTCATAGCTAGGAGGAGGTCAAGTGACACAGTTACAGTATCGGTGCACACTTGATAGTACTTATCTTATTGGGAGAGGGGATTTGTATTTGATACTATATCAATATTTATAGCCCTGGGCTATACTGGATTTGGGTTGTCCCTCATTCCAACAGTCTGTCCTGTCATTCCATCCGTCATAATTTCTTTCCGTTCAATACCCTGAGAACCAATTGATAGAATTTTACCAAATTTTATATATGCATTGATATTGACAAGATCTAGATTGGGATTGTTACAGATCATTTTTTGCACAATTGTAACAAAGTTATGCAAAGTTATGTCAGAATTTCGTTTTCACTCAATATCTTGAGAACTAATAGATATAATTCGACCAAATTTTGCAAGTGCATTGATATTGACAAGATCTAGGTTTGGGATTGTTACCTGCCATTTTTTGTAATTTTGTAACAGAGTTATGGCCCTTGACTGATGTCAAAATTTCGTTTCCTCTCAATATCTTGAGAACTAGTTTGATAGAATTTATTAAATTTTGTGTATGCATTGATATTGACAAGATCTAGGCTGGGATTGTAACCTGTCATTTTTCGCAAATTTGTAATAGAGTCATGGCGCTTGATTGATGTCAGGTTTTCGTTTCCATCCCATATTTTTAGAATAAATTGACAAAATTTTATCAAATTTTGTATGTGCATTGATATTGACAAGATCTAGGTTAAGATTATTACCTGTCATTTTTGCTCATTTACAACAGAGTTACAGCCCTTGTTTGATGTCAGAATTTTATTTTTGCTCAATATCTTCAGATCAAATGGACAGAATTTAATCAAATTTTGTATATGCTTGATATGGACAAGATCTAGGTTGGGATTGTTACCTGTAATTTTTCTCAAACTTGTTACAGAGTTATGGCCCTTGATTGATATGAGAATTTCGTTTCTGCTCAATATCTTGAGAACAAATAGATGGAATTTCATCAAATTTATATATATGCATTTATATTAATATATTAGCAATATCTAGGTTGGGATTGTTACCTGTCATTTGTCACAAATTTGTAACAGAGTTATGGCCCTTGATTGATGGTTTTTACAGCATGAGAAATGCTACAGCAGGGCTATAGTCAGATTCTCTAACAATTATAGTTTCTATTCAAATTAAGTTTTTGTCATACTGGGCGCTAAATATGAAGATTGGTATTGTAATATTCTTTTTCACGGTGACTGGCTTAGTTAATAGACAATTATGATTTCTATGAAACATATGGTATGGATTTATAGCAGGTATTTTAACCACAGCCCTATGTAAGTAAGACGTCTTCTACTGGAAAAAGGAAAAAAAAATTCTGAACTCTTAGCATGCTGGGTAATTTTTCAAACTTCTGTTGTCATCTGACTAGGACTTTTTTCAAAATGAACTTTTTCAAAAAAATTATTTCAGGAACAAATGTCAGAGTGTCAAACTGTTTGGATTCAGATGAGGACCGACGTCTGGGTCCAAACTGTTTGCAAAGGTTATCATTAGTTGACAAGATGTGCAGCTCGCAGGTAAAGAGTTAACCACAACGCTACCTAAGATGTCTTCTTCAAATAAAAAAATATATATTTTCTTTATTTCTACTATCGTGCCGACCAAGAGTGACAGTGACATAATCTTTTGTTTGCAATTGTTAAGTCAAATATTTACTTGTACACACCACTTGCCCTAACAGGATAGGATTAATACTTAAGTGATCTATCGATCATAAGTCCCTGATAGATTTGTAAACAAAACATGATGTCACTGTCACTCTTGGCTGGCAGGACAGTACATGAAATCAGCTGTTGAAGTGTCTTAATGAGACACTTCCAATGAGTACCCACAACATAACTTTTCATGGAGTTAATTATAAGAAAATCAGGAATCTACATAGGTTTAGATAAACAATAAATTCACCGTAAAATTGTAAATATTTTCTTACCCATCAATTTTAACATATGTTTTGGGTACTCAAAAGAACCATCTCATTGAGACAGTTCTTTTGAGTACCCACAACATATGTTTTGGTTGAGAAATAACAAAATTTAATTTTGTTACGTTTTCTTAACTAAGTCCTGAGTCTACATACCTCTTACCTAGGGTAGAGATCATAAACCAATCATAAAAATGAATTATGTGCTTTGAAAAATAATTTTAAGCCCTTAATATTAGAAAAGAGGTTCTCAATTACAGGAGGAGGGTGGTGGCTCTTTGGTAGAGTGCTTGACTCGAGGTAAAGGGGTTGCAGATTCGACCCTTACCGGAGGCACTGTATTGTGTCCTTGAGCAAGACACTTTATCTTCTGCTTAGGAAAGGGTCAACCCGGGAAAGATTGTAAAATTTTGCCCATTAACTTTGCCGCAGTAATTTTTACAAAAAATTGAAATTGCACTGATTTAAACAGCAATGCCGCAGAGTTGGGAATAATTATGTCCCTTGACTGTACATGAATCTACAGTAAAACCTGTCTTAAGCGGCCACCAAAAAGAAGACCAAAAATTGGTTTTCAAGACCGATTATTGCTTAATGCAGGTCAAAAGTATTGCAGAATGCTCCAAGGGGAGCATTCTGCAATACTTTTGACCTTCATTAAGCTACCATTTGTCTTTAAGATCTTTGTTTTGTCTATTTTTGAGTGGCCGCCTAAGACAGGTTTTACTGTATTTGCTTGCTTCCTGATAGGGTTAGGAGCTAGACTAGGGTTTCCATTGAAGAAAAGGTTAATGCATGCAGACTAGCAAATCACACCAAACAATGTTTTCAAATTTTGGTCCTCCTTTTAGAAACCAATTAAAAGCTTTACATTTCACATGGAATTTAAAGCCATATGCTTCCTGTGTAACAAAACATGTCAGGGGAGCGCAGTGGTTCAGTGGTAGAAAGCTTGACTGGAGATCTTAAGGGATTGCGGGTTCCTGCCTCACCTGTGTCACTGCTTTGTGTCCTTCAGCAAGACACATTAATCTTTGCTTAGTACTGGTTCGACCCAGGACGACCTGTCCTGACATAACTGAAAAATTGTTGATGGGGATGTAAAGAATCAAATCAAACAAAAATCAAACAAAATATGTCAATGACTCTTTAGGTGTTAACTCTTTCCTGGCTAGTGGCGACTATTGTTGTCTGCTGATATTACCTTTGCAAACAGTTTGGATCAGATCAGGACCCACAGAACGTCCAAGCCAATCCAAACGCTTTATGTTCCTGACTTTTTTTAAAAAGTTAATTTGAAAAAAAAGTCAGCAAACGACAACAAAAGCATGAAAATTACACAGCATGCATAAAGTTAAATCTGCTTATTCAGGGAGAGTGCAACAGCTTGGACCCATCCTAAAATAAATTGTGGCATGGAAAAAATGCCATAATCTTGTGGGTAATGTCTTATTGTTTCTCAGCAATACTTTCACATGGCAGGTGATGTTTTAACCCTTAATGGGCCAATCGCAACAAAAGTCGTCTGCTGAAATGATTAAGAAGCCTCTATGGCAAACAGTGTGGACCCAGATCAGACTGCTCCTATAGGAGCAGTCTGTTCTGGGTCTACGCTGTTTGCTTCTATACTTAAATCGTCAGTAATGTTAGGCAATTATTTGCAGACAACATTTTCAGATGCAATTTTTTGGCGCTTTAAGGGTTAAGGAAAACAATATAAATACCTGGGCCAAGTTGTTCAGAGAATGGTTAACTAACCAGCTCAAACGCTTTGCCTGCTGGGTGATTTTGCATGCTTTTTTGTAGTCTACCGTTTTTTTCAGAGTCAACTTCTTTGAACAATTCTTTCAGGAATAACATCAGAATGTCAAACAGTTTAGATCCAGATCAGGTCCGACTCAGGTCTGGCTCAGTGTTAGAGTGCTCGACTCGAGTATGAGGAGTTGTGGGTTCAAGCCTCACTAGAGGCTCTGGATTGTGTACTCTTGAGCAAGACACTTTATCTTCTGCTTAGAACTGGTTCAACCAAGGAAGACCCATCTTGACCTGACTGAAAAATTGTTGAGAGGGACGTAAAGGATCTAAACAAACAAATTAAAAGTTGACCTTAATAATTTTTCAGATGTTCTTACTATGTAGAACAGAAAAAAAATGTAGCGTGACAAATGGTTGAATGGAAATTATGGATGAAGCTATATTTTAGCCCCACTGTATTATCAAATTGTGTCTATGAGTTCAATTTTTTTCTGTTTTCCAGAACCTCACTGGAAGAGGACAAACTTTTGGAGCCCAGCTTTGTTGATTCCTATATATCAGAAGTGGAAACCATTCAGCAGTCTGAAAGTATTTTAGAAACTCCAGATGTTCCAAATTCTCATGATGTCCGGCAGTCAGTGGATCAGTCTACTGAGCAACCTTCAGAGAAGATAATAGAGGAAGAAGTGGATAAAAGGTACATGTAAAGATGCCCACCAAATTTTTGAGCGTAAAATTATAAATATTTTCTTACCCATCAGTTTTAACATATGTTTTGGGTTCTCAAAAGAACTGTCTCATTGAGACGGTTCTTTTGAGCACCCACAACATATGTTTGGGTTGAGAAATAAGAAAAAAGTATTTTTTTGATTCACACTCTTAACTTAAGAAATGGATTGAGCTGAGCTGAGTGTTGTGGATAATTTCCAATTAATTTAAACATGTGTTTGTGTGCTCAAAAGAATGGTCTCAATGAGACCTATTCTTTTAAGTATCCACATCATGTTTCAGTTGAGCAATAACAAACATTATTTTTATCTTGACTGCAGTCGAAGGTAGACCATCTCAAATACCCTTTTTTTACCTTTGACCTTGACTTTTGGGGTCAAGGCCACATGAAACATTGCCCAGTACCCATTACATCATGGAACCTATACACCTATACACCTAAATTTGAAGTTGATATATCTAACAGTTTAGGAAGAAATGCATTTACAAGAAAATAGACCTTTATGTCAAGGTCACACAAAAGATTGCCCAGTATCCTCAACATCTTGTGACCTATACACCTGCCATGTTTGAAGTTGCTATGTCCAAAGGTTTAAGAGGAGATGATCTACAAATAAATACATTATTTAACCTTTGGCCTTGACCTTGAAGGTCACACAAAATGTTGCCCAGTACCCTATGCACCATGTGTACCTGCAAAGTTTGAAGTTGCTAAGTCCAATGTTTTAGGAGATGTATTTACAAGAAAATACAAAATTTTGCTCAGTACCCTCTACATCAGACATCAGTTGATCTATGCACCTGCAAAGATTGAAGTTGCTACATCCAATGGTTAAGGAAGAGATGCATTTTCAAGAAATGTGACAGACGTACGGACATCCTCACAGGATAGACAATATGTGGCTAGTCCCCATCTCTATGAATTATTAAAATATAGCCACATAGTTACATTTTTGCCACATAAGAGCCTGACATTAGGAGGCTAGGAGCCTTATGGAATAAATCCTATCTAAATTCATAGGAGCCACATAAAACAAGGCCCCTATCTACCCTCTCATTTGCTCAGAAGGACGGACAGAGAGAGGACAGACCGACTTTGGTACGGAATTAATATACCTTTTTTTTTCTAAAGAAAAGGGCGTGTTTAATTACACACTCTTAGCTAGAGGACTGTCAACCCAGGAAGACCCGTCCCAACATAACTGAAAAATTATTGACTGGGACAATAAGAATCAAATCAAACTAACAACTCAATACCATCCCTGTAAGCACATAAAAGTGGGTCAATATTCACCCAACAGGGAAGGTTTTTCACTGATGGGCCAATGGTGGCCAATGACTATATGCTGTCTGAGATTTGGACCATTGTCTGAGAAAATCAGTCTTCAAGGATTGCAATTAGGTCAGGCCTTACGCAGACTGCTCAGCTGCAGAGACTAGCTAGATTATTGAAATTTTGCATGTAGCAAGTTTAACTATTATACTTTCTAGAGCGTGAATAACATAAGAATCTATTGTGAGTGTAAGGGTAGGATAGAAATATCCGTCCCGAGGATCGCCGTTTGGCATCACGAGGCTTGCAGAGTGATGACAAACGGTGATCTCGAGGGACGGATTTTTCTATCCTCCCCTAACACGAATAATGGATTCTTTTTCTTGTTCACCACTGTTTTTATTTATTTATTTATTTATTTATTTATTTATTAATTTATTTTAACATAAGCTGACAGAAGTCCCTGAATATGCTAAGATGCAATTTCACAGAATGACTTTACTTGACGTCCTGGGTAAGATAAGATTTTGTATCCAAGCATACAATCTCAGATATCCTTATCCAGTGTGCAAGAACAAATGTGCTGATCAGTCTGTGTGGATGAACAGGCTGATATGTGCCTTTATTTATCACAGACAGAAAATTCAGGTATGCATATCCTGAATAGCTTCTTCAGCTGCCAGGATATATTAACCCTTAATGCCCCAATCGCAACAAAAGTCGTCTGCTTTTCTTGTCTGCTGAAATGTTTAAGAAGCCTCTATGGCAAACAGTGTTGACCCATATCAGACGGCTCCTAAAAGAGCAGTCTGTTCTGGGTCAACGCTGTTTGCTTCTATACTTAATTAGTAATTCTAGGCAATTATTTGCAGCAGACGACTTCAGCGGACGACATTTTCAGATGCATTTTTTTCTTGGCGCTTTAAGGGTTAACTTTCATCAGGATATTGGTTAACTAAAAGACAAATTAGAAACCCAATTTCAAGGTCTCTTTCAAAAGCAGTGGTAATTTAACAATATTGAATCTAGGTTTATGATTGTTTACTTAGCTGAATTAGAGAAAATAACGGCTCTATATACTCTTACCATATAGATTTATAGTGTTTTCATCTAAAAAAAATCCTATGGTGATCTTTACCAAACAGTTCATTGAAAAGTCTGAAATGACCTAAATTGTTTGACATTCCACATAAGAAATGCTACATACCAATGCCTAAGGTCTTTGGTCTTTCAGTTCCAGAAAAAAAGAATTTAATACAAACTACAATTTTTGATTATTAAATGAGAGTGCAGTGTGGTTCCACAGCCTCAGCCATATTCAGTATCTGCACTGACCCCAGCTTTATGCACCCATGCAGAATTTCAAGGGTTTCTACCATATATGGCCATGGCAGACTGCTTGGTTATGTGACTAGGGCCTTTTCAACTAGCTTTTGTTCCCACACCTAAAGAAAACTCCTATTAAATTTTTTGTTGAAATGGCCCAGTGGTTTTATCAGAGATGTTAAGGCCAGAATTTTTTTATTAGTTGATTTACAAACCCTCCTTCTGTAATTTTCCGGGTGGTAGAAAAAAAATTATTTCAAAAATTATTTTTTTTATTTTATTTGGGACTCTAAGTTGAAAAAAAAAATATTTTTGAGGTTCTGTCTGTGTATTTTTGAGAGTGACACTGTTAAAAGTGATTGTCCTGTTCAGATTTTTAGGAAATTATGAAATATATAAAGATTTAATACAGACTGTTGGTTTAATTACCTTACTAGTTTTACTGTTTTTTCTGGAGATATTAAAAAAAAAAGCTCTGAAAATGAAAAAAAAGCTCTGAAAATGACCAGTTAACTGGTCATTTTCAGAGCTTTTTTATTTATTTTATTTATCGCCCGACCCTAAATCTGTTAAAAAATTCTTGTAAATCAACTAATAAAAAAATTCTGGCCTAATGCTCTAAATTAAATTTGATTATTGTAGTATTCCAACTGCACATGAAGAAACTCCCCAGCCTGAAGTAAAGGACCAATCAGAACCTAGTCCTGAGATTGTTGATGAACAGCCTCAAAAGGTAGATCCTGTAGAACTTCCAGGTGATGAGGGAACTACCTCGGCTGGACAGGCTGAACAAGGAACTCCACTCACTGAAACTACAGTAAGTCAGGAAGATTTCTTTTATTTACTCTTTTCGCTTCATTCTATAGAGCCAGTTATGCAAATGATTTCAGCTAAAAATTGTGATTATTTTCTTATCCATCAGTTTAAACATATGTTTTGGGTGTTCAAAAGAACCGTCTCATTGAGACGGTTCTTTTGAGTACCCACAACATATGTTTTGGTTGAGAAATAAGGAAATAATTTTCAGTTAGGGGCCTGTCGTTCACAACAATTTTTGTCAGCCGGCTTATCTACTTGTACAATTTGGAAGCCTATATTGCATACAATATGAACCATGATCAGATCGCTTACTTTAGGAAAACCTTTCTATCCGAATATTTAGGGCAAATATTGTAAAGACCCTTATAATCCTTTATCCTGCTGAATAAATACGGTCCTTAGGGTCTGCACTGTTTACATTTTACTAGGCTTGTCAGGCTTGGACCTGCTGCCTGCTGCTCTGAGATAAAGCCACTGCGAGTTTACTAAAGTGCTATATAAATGGATTCTTTTTCAGTAACAGTTTAAGTCCCTAAGAATAAAATATTCAATAAGGACCCATTTCATCAGAAACTAATATTGATAACAAACCAATCAGAAGCCAATTAAATATTGAAGATTATCTAGTTAAGTTTTGAAATTAGCAGTAACGCAAAATCGATCAAAATATTGCCTTTCTACCCTTGCTTGTTTAACTCTGCATGTGTGGTATTATGTCCCGGCCAACCCAGGGGGTGGGAGGATATATTGTTCTTGGTGTGGATCCCGTCGGCATCAGCATTGGTGTCTGCTTTCATTTCCATGCATTATCTTCTGAACCGGTAGATGGATTTTGACCAAACTTGCATAGATACATTGTTGGGAGGAGGGGAGGAGTTGATTAGATTTTGGTGACCTTCACCTTATTTTCAAGGTGACAGGGGCACTTTGAAATGTCCAAAGTATGGTTTCTGTGGATTATCTTCTGAACTAGTGGATGGATTTTGACCAAACTTGCATAGATACATTGTTGGGAGGAGATGAAGAGTTGATTAGATTTTGTTGACCTTGACCTTATATTCAAGGTGACAGGGGCACTTTGAAGTGTCCAAAATTTGGTTTCCATGCGTTATATCTGAACTAGTTGATGGATTTTGACCAAACTTACATAGATACAGTGTTGGGAGGAGAGGAAGAGTTGATTAGATTTTGGTGACCTTGACCGTATATTCAAGGTGACAGGGGCACTTTGAAAGGTCCAAAATATGGTTTCTGTGCATTATCTTCTGAACTAGCGGATGGATTTTGACCAAACTTGCATAGATGCATTGTTGGGAGGAGAGGAAGAGTTGATTAGATTTTGGTGACCTTGACCTTATATTCAAGGTGACAGGAGCACTTTGAAGTGTCCAAAATATGGTTTCCTTGCATTATCTTCTGAACTAGTGGATGGATTTTGACCAAACTTGCATAGATACATTGTTAGGAGGAGGGGAAGCGAGTTGGAAGAGAATAGCAGAACAAAAAGATTCTCTTCCTACTTCAGAATTTTGAGAAAAAGCCTTAAAGGTTTTGGGTAGGGGGTGTAAATTTAGGATAGGTCGGGTAACCTAAACCACACATATTTTTTTCTTAGCCTAAGTTCGAAAATTGAGCCGTGGCATGATATTTCCAACAATGTGGTATGTGCAACCAGCAAAGCCTCCGACCAGCCTGCGCATATGTGCAGTCTGATCATAGGCTTTGCTAGTCACTTGAACATTCTTTCACTCTTAGGCTACTGATCGAACATCATTTTGGGTTTCTAAGTTTAAAAGAAGGCTGCACAGGCTTGTCTGAGTCTATACCAGGGTCATCCAATAAAGAATGAGACTTTCTTCATAGTCTGAAAATCTATGTGTGCATTTAGTTAAAATTCACCGTAATGATAGTATGACATCTTAGCAATTCAGGAATAGAAACAATATGTTTGTGAGTGATCAGTTACCATAGTTACGGGATGGTTCGTGGAAGGACTTGAAGATGCATGGCCGCGTTGATACTATTTTTTGCATACCAATGATCAGTCAAAGTCGTTTATTTTCGATCACAGAAATAATTTAACCTCTGTATATCATTTCTTCAAATGAACAGTCTAAGTGTTGCATAAGATTCTATGAAAGAAGAACCAAATATGCATATCCTTTATTTTGGTTGCCTAGCAACCAATTTACTTATTTTTTTTATAAACACACTACTTTGCGTTGCTATGGTAACCAAGTTAGCAATGTATATCCTACAAAAGGTATGTTTATGTGCAGCTGGTTATAATTTAGGTTACATGAACAAAACCCTGTTAGCTTTTATTGCCTTTGACTATTTGATATTAACTTTTAAAGTCAAGAGGGCAGCGAAAAATACCAGATATTTCTTGGCAACTTGATTTTTAAGCTTTGTTTCCATGGTAACAGTTGAAGACGCTGGAACATTACTTTTCCCTATTGGCTATAGACAGATTGCATGAGCATACACAAGTATTACTAGAAAAATAAACTATGCATCTTAATCTGTTGCCATGGTGACCACTTATAGTGAGCTGTCCACGCTTATTCACCTAGTCTTCCTTTGTTGCCTAGCAACAAAAATTTGAACTATGTAACACGTCGAATATGGTATATGTGAATAGCAAAAAAGGCATGCTAGCTTTGAATGAGATTTCGTAAGTCTAGCATGTAAATTCACTGCGCAATAGCACAAGTCTCATTCTTTGTACTTACCAAAATGCCACATTGTTGGAAATCACAAGCTCATATTTTAGCACATTTACCGTAAATAACATTCACTACTCAAAAAGAGCTCAGTGTGCACTTTGTAGGTTACATATGGTAAGTACTTCTATTCTCCAGCTTTTGATCATCAAATTGCTTATTTCATAACAAAGTTCATGTATAACCTTCTTACAAGAGGGTGCCATTAGCAACAGTAGCATGAGGCTATGAATAAATTTTGTCACAGGTGGCTTTCAGAATAACTGCTGTCAGAGTAGCTCTAGATCAGAAATAACTAACAGATCTAGTTGAGAAATAAGTAGACCTTTTCCTTAATCATTTAAAATAGCTCTGATTGTATTAGCCTTTACCATGAGGGATAATTTGTTCTACTACATGTACACTCGTCTTGAAATTGACTTTTTAGTGTGTAGTGTATAATCTGATCAGCTGGCTTCTTATTCGAAATTTCAAGTGTGACAACATTCCAAGCTGTTTGATACTCTGATAATATTCATGAAAGAAGTTTTCGAAAAAGTTACTTATTAAAAAAAATCAGCGGATAAAGAAGCTTGCAGAAAAATACCAAGCATGCATTTTTAAAGTTAATGGTTAACAATTGTCTTGCTGAATCTGAATGCCATAATTGCAAAGTTGAGTTGGCTAATCATGCAGTCTAACTGGATAAAAAGAGATGGGTTTAGATAATCAAAATTTTTGAGGATAATAATAATGTGAAATCTTGTCTTTGCTGTCTAACACAATGAGAAATCCTGTCTTTGGGGTCTGTGTAAACTGCTCTGTTGTTTCAGTTCTTAACCAATATAAACCTAACATCTTTTTATGCGACATAGGAAAACAATGGAGATCCAGATCAGACACCGCAGAACACAGCATCTAGGGAGCGCAGTGGTAGAGTGCTTGACTTGACACCGAGACGCCGCGGGTTCGAGCCTCACTGACGTCACTGCGTTGTGTCCTTGAGCAAGACACATTAATTCTAGCTTAGTACTGGTTCAACCCAGGAAGACCTGTGTCTATATAACTGAAAGATTGTTGATGAGACGTAAAGAATCAAATCAAAAGAACACAGCGTCTGCTCAGGGTCTCCTCTGTTTGCTTACTATATGTTCTATTAAAATTTGAATGAAATTGAAAAAATACCACCCAACTACCTTAAAACGTAAAAGGACTGGTCCAATTGATAAGAGCGTGAAATTCCATTCAACTTAAATGGGTTGAAAATGATGAAGCTGTGAACATAGTGATGGCCCTCGGAGCATCAGCCCTGCAGGGATATTTTGTCATGGTGTGGCTTATTTATCATAGTAACATATGTTACATGGGAATTACTGAGCCAACTCATGAGAGAATGGTACTTTCAGCATAATATATTATGTCACAAAAAAAATCAGTGAAAAAATGTAAATATCTTCTTACCCATCAGTTTTAACATATGTTTTGTGCACAAACGAACCGTCTCATTTAGACGGTTCTTTTGAGTACCCACAACATATGTTTTGGATGAGAAATAAGAAAGTTAATTTTGGGTATGCACTCTTAACTAAAAGCCTGATATGTGTAAAATTGCTCATTAAAGGTGTGCAGCTATATAGTGGGGCTATAAATTTGATTTATGGTCTGAGCCTTCATCTACCTCAAACATCTGTGCATGCAAGAGATGAAGCCAGTGGGGAATCCAGGATTTCAGGAAAAGGGGTTTATATGTATAAAGGTGTTGGGTTGGCTTTGCTGATTTTGTTTCATTCTTCTTAAATATCCCATGAAAATGAAATAATTTGGTCTCACTGAGACCAAAATATTTCATTTTCATAGGATACTTAAAAATGGAGAAACCCCTTGAAACCCCTCTGGATCCGCCACTGGACGCCTCTGGTGAGACTGTACGAACATGCAGGCTTGACTGAACTATCACTTCTAGGGAATGTGATAAGTACCTAATGCTCATGTGCGGGTTCAATTATTCAAGTTGAATATTACTCTGTGGACAGCTTGAGAACATGATTTTTCTGTATAATAATGTTATTAGATGTTAAATGGGTCTTAATTGTTAATATTTTCACTGCTATTCACGATTAAAGTCATCTGTTGTCATAATGTGAAAGTGTTTGTAGCAAACTGAGGATTCAGATCAGACTGGTCTGATCTAAACTGAACTGTTCGCATACAAGTTAAAATTGATTTGTTGTTTAACCCTTTGAGAACTGGCAACCCCTAAATAGATACTATGGCAAACAGTTAAGACCCAGATGAAATGCCACATTATGCGGCATTTCATCAAGGTCTGCACTGTTTGCTAAGATAAAATCTATCTTCAGAGAAAGAAATATAATATTTTTGGGAAATTATAATCTGCAACCCTTTGATATATACAACGGGCCATATTAAACTTTATGGAGAATTCCATTTGTCTTAAAAGGCTTAAGGTAAAAATACAGAAGACATCAGCAGATGCCTACCGTCTGCATTGAAATTTTTGACAACACTATTGGTTGAGGAAGACTGTATAGACTGTCATCATCTTTTGATGACCTTTGTAAAAAGTTCAGGTCTGCTGGGTCCAAACTGTTTGACACTCTGACTGTACTCCTGAAAGATTTTTTGAAAAGGTTCATTTTGAAAACAATCAGTAGCTGATAAAAATCATGCAAAAGTACCCAGTATGCAAAGCGTTGAAAAAGAAAAACTATGCCCTTGTAACAGCATGCATGCTTAAATCTTTGCTTACTGGGTAATGTTGCTTGCTGATCTTTTTCAAAATTAACTTTTTCAAAAAATACTTTCAGGAGTATCATCCCCGATACCATCAGAGTGTCAAACAGTTTGGATCCAGATCAGGCTCAACATTTTGTCAAGCCTGATCTGGGTCCAAACTGTTTGCAAAGATTATGAGCAGACGACACTAGTAGGTAAAGAGTTAATAGATTGAACACAGTTATGAGTACAGGGTTCACACAGGCGTATAAAGTACTTGAATTAAGAGGGCTTTCTTGAAAAGTCCTTGAAAATTAAATATGCCTTGAAAAGTACTGGAAAATCATGCAAAGGCATTGAAAAGTCCTTGGATCCTTCTAATTACTGTAGGAATTAACGCTGTTGATAGAGATCTAAATCAGAATAAAACTGTTGTGACTTTATTTGGTGCAGCAAATGCTGCACCAAATAAAGGCACAGCAATTTTATACAAATTTCCTAGTACTAATTTCTCCATTATCTCAGTCTAGCATTTCTGAAGTAGAATTTTAATACTTAAATCAGGATTTTTCATAAATTTTTAGTCCTTGAAAACTGTAGGAAAGTCTTTTAGAAGTCCTTAACTTTTTCAAAAAATACTTTCATGAGCATCATCCCCAATACCATCAGTGTCAAACAGTTTGGATCCAGATCAGGCCTGATATTTTGTTGGGCTTGATATGGGTTCAAAGTGTTTGAAAAGATTATCAGCAGACCACATTCATAGACAAGAGTTAAAAGATTGAATACAGTAGTAATAACAATAATCTACATATGACGTCGCGTCTGGGAGTGCAATAACGCCGTGCAATAAAATCGAAAAACCACTAGTGGTTTACAGATTAACGGGAAACATTATGACATTCATAACAATGTGCGTAGATGATGACAAAATCATAACGTTTTAAAGCCAGAAATGAGATTTCAAAGTATTTGTCATATGATAAATAGAATCTAACATTCATGCTCCAGTTTTATTGAATTTATTAAACTCGTTGCGAAAAAGAGATAAAATGCTCGGCAAGCCTCGCATTTTATCTCTTTTCCTCAACTCATTTAATAAAATCAATAAAACATGAGCACTCATGTAAGATCCTATATGTATTTGAACAGCATAAGGAGGAAGACACCACTGGTGAAGACAAGAAACCAGGTGATACGGTAGTTGAAGATAAACCAGCAGAGAAACCCGACGAGGAAGGGCTCACCTTCAATGAGTGGGCCCAGAAAGTTCTAGCTGAAGAAGAGAAAGAAAAACATCATGGTGAGATTTTACTGAACAGTGTGTTCTATAGAACGGCCAATTTCTGGAGAAGAATATTTCGCTAGATTTATGTCCTTGATGAAAAAAATCAGCCGATTGCAAAAAGCATAAAAATTTACCTAGCACGCAAAGAGTTAATGGTATCTTGCCTCGAAGAATATCTATTAGGGTAAAGTCAGGTAACTTCAGACTTCAGGTAAATTTGGACATACATTTGCAAACAGTCGAAATCCTGATGAGACGGCTCCTATTGAGCCGTCTCATCAGGATTTCCACTGTTTGCTTAGTTAGTTTATTTTTTATTCCAATTATTAAAATATAAAATGAACAAGGTCGCCGTCTGAATTTAGCTGACAGTCCAAATTTACCCGGCTTTACCCTATTCTGCTTATTATGCTCCCCCCCCCCCACGAGGGGAAGTGGGACATATTGCTTTTGATGTGGAACCTCTTGTTGGCAATGTGACAGTTTCTTGTGTGCAAGATAGCTCATGAACTAATTGGCAGATTGGAATCAAATTCGCATGGATAAAATATTTTGGCATGATGAAGGCTGAATTAGGTATTGGTGACCTTGCCATAATTTTGAAGATCTAAATAAGTCATATTTGATTGTTTGTGGTGGGGGGACATCATTCTGTTTTCTTTGAAACCAATAAAAAATGGGTCAGCAGTTCACCATTTTCTAATCATATTTTGCATATTAATTGTTCTTCAGCCTGACAAACAGTTCAGATCCCACAGTCTGTGGTATCTATTTGCAAATGTCTCATTTGTGAGACACTAAGCTTTACCAGATTAAAAAATAGAGATTCAATTTTCAAAACACATGTGACTATTCCAAATAAAACTCTTGGAGTTAATAAATGTTGGAGATATCTGATAAAACTTGTCAAAAGAAAGAGTTTTCAAAAGGGGTTCTGAGAAACGTTTCACCTTCTAAAGATATTTTGGATTACCAATTCAACTGGAAGCATCGGCTGAACTAGATAAGGAGCGCAGTGGTAGCGTTCTTGACTGGAGATTGAGAGTCTAAGCCTCACCTGGGGCGCTTTGTTGTGTCCTTGAGCAAGACACTTTATCCTCTGCTTAGTACTGAGTCAACCCAGGAAGACCTGTCTCAACATGACTGAAAAATTATTGACTGGGACTTTAAGAATCAAAACAAACAAACTCTATAGGTACAGTAACTCTCACTAATTTTCTGACTATTGAAGATACCTAATTTTATTTTTTGTGTATCCTTTTTGACTTTTCATAGCTAAGTAAATAATTTTTCTCTTTAAAGTCACATGCTGGGAGTGATATACCACCATGCATTAAAATCAATAAAACACTAGTCCATGGTTTACAGATTTTGTTATCATTATGAAATGACACCCATTACAAGCGCATATATAAGGCAAACTGGTGGCGTTTTCATGCCAAGTATACAAAGTAATATAAGTGTCATATGATAAATAGAATCTAATATTTATGCTCCTGTATTATTGAATTTATTTAACTTGCGGAAAAGCAATTAAATGTTCTGCAAGCCTAATATTTTATAGCTTTTCTTGAGCTCGTTTAATAAATTCAATAATAAATGAGCACTCATGTAAGGTCCTCAATATACATCTCTGTGTTAATTGTAGCAAAGACGGAGAACCTGGCAGTGCCTAGTACCAAGCAACGAAAGAAGAAGAATTATGCTTTACAAGAATGTGGGGCAAAGATCTTGGCCAGTAATCCAGAAGCCACAAATGCTAAAAGTGTCCTCAACCCAAACAAGGATGATTACATGATTAATCCCTGCAAAGTTAAAAAATGGTAAGATCATTACAGAGGGTCTGGATGGGGGGGGGGGGGGGGGGGGGGTGGGGGGGGGGGTCCGGTATTCACTATTCACTAGTAAAATTTAGCCCACTATTCATCTCATTAAAATTTTTGGGTATTCATTAAAATGAGACCAATTATTCATTAAAAGTAAGAAAGATGGCAAAGAAATCTGATTATTCACTATTCATTAATTTTTTCTTCAATTCATTAAAAAAAAAGGATTATTCATTATTTTTTTGGCTCATTATTTACTATTCATTATAAAAAAAGGGCCATTATTCACTAATCATTATATCCCATCCAGACCCACATTACAGTGTTCTTGGGGTGAATGTGTTTAACCTTTTTGCCAATATATTCAAATGCACTTCTTCCAATAAGACTAAAGTAAAACCTGTGTAAAACGGCCACTCTCAAAAAGATCAAAAATTGTTTTTCAAGACCAATTATGGCTTAATGCAGGTCGAAAGTATTGCAGAATGCTCCAAGGGGAGCATTCTGCAATACTTTCGACCTTTATTAAGCTACCATTTGTCATTACGACCTTTGTTTTGTCTATTTTTTTTGAGTGGCCATTTTACACAGGTTTTACTGTACTTTTGATCATGGAAGCAAACTCTATGAACCCTGATGGACGCACACTGAGCATGTTCAACATACAATCCTATTCTCTTGCTTGTTTTCATTGAAGTGTGTTGCTTTTACCACAGTGATTATTGAAACCTAGATGTCAGTTAATGGGTCAGTTATACGCTTATTAAAATGGCTGCCATGCATATGTCAGATCGTTTGTACTTGACTACACTATGACTGTCTGATGTAAGCTTACCAAGATGGACGGCAAAATGGCCACCTGTCTGTTTGTGTTCGTGGACACTTTTTGTAATTTGTCACCTGATTTCTTCCAAATTTCATAGATGCATTTCATTCACCAATCTATTTTCATTTCTCTTCTAAACCAGGTTTGTGGTGGAGCTATGTGAGCCTATGCAGGCCTTTCATGTTGAAATGGCTAGTCTGGAACTATTCTCCTCCCAACCCAAGTCCTTCAAGATTTACCTCAGTGACAGGTCAGTACCAATTTGTTCATAGAGGATTTACATGAGTGCTCATGTTTTATTGAATTTATGAAACGAGTTGGGGAAAAGAGATAAAATGCGAGGCTTGTTGTTGAATTTATTAAACTCGTTGCGAAAAAGAGATAAAATGCGAGACTTGCGGAGCATTTTATCTCTTTTTCGCAACAAGTTTAATAAATCCAATAATACAAGAGCACGAATGTTAGATTCTATTTATCATATGACATTAAGATTACTTTGAAGTCTCATTTCTGTCGTAAAACATTATAATTTTGTCATAATGTACGCAACGTTGTTATGGATGTCATAAAGTTTTCCGTAAATCTATAAACCACTAGTGCTTTATCGATTTTATTGTATGGTGTTATTTCACTCCCAGACACGACGACATATGATAAAAAACTGTTCATCAATTTACATAATCCTTATCCTTCTTAACTGAGATATAATGTCTTTTGGAAAAACGCATGGGTTTTCAGGATTATTCCTGAATTCAGGATTTTGAGCCTAACTGATCAGAATCTTCATGGTTGTTCTATTTGAATTTGGAAAATAATTTAAAATACCACCCAACATCACTTAAATTGGAAATGGACTGGACTAATTGATAGGGGTGGGAAATTCAATTCGGCTTTGTGTGAGTAGCGATGGCTCTGGTGGGACTGTGCTTGTGTGCAGGATCTCCTTAGCATTTGCTGCTCTCCAATGTAATAAGTTCCAAAACCTCGCATACTTCCTCATTTTGGCCTCGACCCGACAAAACTTGTCTTTGGGGTTTCCGACAAAGCAAGACTCAAACCAGTCTCATCAGCTACAGAAACTAGCTAGAACATTGAAATTTCACTTATAGCAAGTTTAGATATGATAGTTTCCAAAAAGGGAATAACAAAAGTGCTGATCAGTATGCGCAGATGTGCAGGCTGGTCTGCACCTTTGTTGTTCGCAAACCCCCAAAGACAGATTTTCTCGTGTCGAGACCCATTTTATTTCACTGAAAACATTTTTCTGGCTTTGTAACATGTTATAAGCAAATATATATGAGCCACGACATGAGATTTCCAACAAAGTGGTATATGCAACCAGCAAAGCCTCAGATCAGCTTGCGCATACGCATAGTCAGATCAGAGCCTTTGCTAGTCACTAGAATATTCTATGAATATTAAGGTACTGACTGAACATCATTTGGAGTTTCTACGCCTTGTCTCAGTCTAAACTTGTCTAAGTGCCACATTGATGGAAATCTCATGCCGCGGCTCATATGTGATTTGTTTGATTCTCTAGATATCCTACCAAAGAGTGGCGGTTTGCTGGGCAGGATGAGTTGACAGAGGAAAGGGTGATACAGACCTTTGATATTGATGAGTCTGTGGGATATTTTGCCAAGTTTGTCAGGGTTGAGCTTCTAGACCACTATGGCAATGAGCACTTCTGTCCACTCACCATGTTCAGGTAAGGTCAAATAAAATGGACCTCGCCGCGACAAAACCTATCCTTCGGGTTTCCGGCAAAGTGAGATTCAAACCAGTCTCCTCAGCTACAG
Source organism: Loripinus fragilis (assembly GCA_964019695.1). NCBI lineage: Eukaryota > Metazoa > Mollusca > Bivalvia > Lucinida > Lucinidae > Loripinus > Loripinus fragilis. Next base: position 102,452,769 of record OZ026515.1, read on the forward strand.
AGACTAGCTAGAAAATAGAAAATTCCCTTGTGGCAAGTTTTGGTATTATACTTTACAATTAGCGAATAACAAAGGCACTGATCAGTCTGCGCGGATGCGCAGGCTGATCTGTGCCTTTGTTGTTTGCAAACCCCCGAAGACAGGTTTTCTTATGCAAGGCCCAAATAATAGCCAGCACACAAGAGTTTAACACTTATTACATTGTCGAGCAGTGAATGTTTAGGTGAGTCTGTGCATATGCCGAGACTCAAGACTTGCCAGAGCCTTCACAGCTCGCATGAAATATGGATGTTTGGTCAAATCAAAAATACAGTATACCTTATTTGTCCCATTTAAAATCCATGCTCCTTTAAACACCCTCAGGTTTTTTCCAAGAAAAATGTTATATGCACTCCTGCAGTTGGAGGAAAAATAGTTTCACTCACCTAAAGTGAAGATTTTAACCAAGATTTTAACCTTTCAGTCATCACCGGGTCTGCTGTAAATCTTTTGACACAAGGAATTTCTAAGCCTCCCGCTATCTTAGAGTATGTGTGTCGACTACTTGAATGCCATGTCAATATTGTGTGTAGTCAAAACTCACAGTTAAAACAACTAGTTTGATTGTGGATCCAGTCAACTCTTTCCTGCCAGTGGTGACGTTTGTCATCTGCCCAGATCAGGACCTACAAAATGTTGAGCCTGAGCAGATTCGAAACAGATTACATTCCTGAATGATTTCTTTAAAAAAAAGTAATTTAAAAATGATAATTTGCAAACAACAAAAAAGAATGCAAAAATTACGGGGCAAGCAAAATTTTAAATTTCATGCCTACCTGCTCAGCTAAATAGAATAGAAACAGGATGATGGTGTTTCAAGCACTGTCTAAATTGTCCTAGCATACCTGTTCTGTGATAGAAGAATTGAACAGACCTAAAATTGTAAAACAGTGCAGTCCCTTTGTCCCATGTTTGGGGTCCAGGATTGGACAGTGTTATAGGTGAACCATGTTATAAAGGGACAATTTTACAAAGAAATAATAGGAAAATGACCATTATATGGTCATTTTCCTATAAATCCTTTGTAAAAATTCTATGGTAAAAAAAAATTGAAGCCACAACACGACCATGTTATATCCAAATCTTTGTTATACAACAAGGCGTTTTATATAGGGACTGCACTGTATTTAATGATCAGTTCTGGGTTTTAATCAGGAGAGTAGGGAGAAAACAAAACCAACAATTATCAATGGCTAGTAGAATATAATTTGAGCCGCGACATGAGATTTCCAACAATTTGATATGTGCGACCAGCAAAGGCTGGGACCAGTCTGTGCATACGCTTACTCTGATCAGAGCCTTTGCTAGTCACTTGAATATTCCACGACTTTTAAGCTACTGACCAACGGCATTTGAAGTTTCTAAGCTTAAAAAGAGGCTGCATAGGCTCGTCTGAGTCTACGCTTGCTAAAGTGCCACATTGTTGGAAATCACATGTTGCGGCTCATTTATAAGAACCTGACACGTTTCAGTCTTGCAAAGACCTTCGTCAGGACCTTCATTATGGGTTTTGATGATTGCTGATTGTGTGATATCAGGGTTTGCACAGACTTGAAAAGTACTTGAATTTAGAGGGCTTTCTAGAAAAGTCCTTGAAAAGTAGATCTGTCTTGAAAATTATTGGAAAATCACTAAAAAGCCTTGAAAAGTCCTTGAATTCTACTGTTTTCTGTAGGACTTAGCACAGTTGATAGAGACCTAAATCAGTATAAAATTGTTGTGCTTTTATTTGGTGCAGCATATGCTGCACCAAATAAAGACACAACGATTTTATACTAAATATCTAGTACTTATTTCTCACATTATCTCAGTCTAGAATTTCTGAAGTAGAATTTTAACACTTAAATCTTATTTTTATAAACTTTAGTCCTTGAAAAACTGTAGGGAAGTCAATTAGAAGTCCTAGAAAAGTCCTTGAATTTTACTAAAACCTGCCTGTATGAACCTTGGATATAACTGTCTTCTCAGGTTGTTTGGTGTAGACTATGATATCAGTGACAGTGAAGAAGATGAACAAGAACAGGGACAGGAAGAAGATGGTAAATATATGAGCGGGCACACAAGATCTTATCCCATATGTGCCCATGCCTCTAATAAGCGCCCATGCTGATGCATCCAGTGTAGCTAGAGGTCTAAATTTTGGTCTGCATCTTCATCAACATCAATACTTGGTGTGTGTGCCAGCAAAGGCTTAGACGAGTCTACACATTTCTCGCACACCAGATCAAGATTTCCGCTGTTTTTACCCATGTGAGATAATCCTTTTTCACATACCAACGCATACGAGATCAAGTGATCCCTATGTAAGCTCGCTGTCGGAAAAATCTGTCCCACATCGCTACCCATGTGAGATAAGCGTAACTAATACGAGATAAGCCACATGGGGCTGGTTGCTAATGTGAGATAACATTTTTGGCGCATGACTGTATTCCTTCGAAATCGAAAGTTGAATTGTTGTCAGTCAGGAAAAAATTCTTTGTTGAATTTTCAGCGATTTAAGTCGGCCTTCAACTTGGTTTGAAAGTAAAACTGCGCATTTTTACTTACAACCTTTTTTCAATGCTTTGAACATGCTGAGTGGATTGCGATTGACATATTTAACATGTTGTGTTGGGCATTGAGTGACTGAATCCACCGGGACGGGGAGCCTTGACGATGTAACACACCACACACATTTTCAACAAAATTACTACTTAAGTTACTGTGGCTGATAAGCTAGTTCTTGCAAATTCATTTTGATGAAATAACCATTTGTTCATTGCTTAATGCGCTGTTTATTCGCTGTTTCAAGTTGATTTGTACAGAGCGCGTCATTGAGTGTAAACATCAATCTCAGTGACGTCACCAACAAATATTACACAGTACTGTACCGTACGGTCGTGGTATATAAGAAAAAGATTCCATCATTGATGTTCAGGTGTTCAGTGGGGACAGAAAAATCCCAACCCTCAGGTCCACCATTCAGTGGGAAACTCGGCAAGCCTTGTTTCCCACTGGAACGGTGGGCCCTCGGGTTGGGATTTTTCTGTCCCCACTGAACACCAATGATGGATTCTATTTATCTCGCATACCCCTACCAACCCATGGGAAAGATAAAAACGAACAACAGTTACTGCACGCTGGCCGCATGTCAATCCATGACGTCATTGTAATGTTAAAATGACGTCACCATGTCACATTTCAGTGTATTCAGGATTTTCTGGAAGTCTTTTTCTTGTTTTTTCAATATAAAACGAGGTATTAAGTGGTGAGCGAGAAAAGAATCCATGATTCGTGTGAGAATGGGATAGAAAATTCTGTCCCTCAAGATCACTGTTTGTCATCACTTGGAAAGGCTCGTGATGCCAATTGGTGATCTTCTAGAAGGATTTTTCTATCCCTTTCTCACACTCATGATGGATTCTTATAATCTTGCCTGAGTCTTTGTTGCTCGCTGATGTGATAAGTATCAAAACCTTGTAAACTATCTTGTATATGTCCAGATATACAAACTTTTTTCAGTGTAAGATTGTGATTATATTCTTATTCATCAATGAGACCGTTCTTTTGAGTACCCACAACATATGTTTTGGCTTAGCAGTAAGAAAATAATAACTCTATCTTATTTAGATGCCTGATACCTAGAGAGTACCAGGTGAGGGTCTTATGATATTAAGTTTATCAGGCAAGGCTTTGAGAACGCTTGTCGAATCGCGAGGCTTGTCGAGTGATTCGACATGCACTCTTGGAGCCGAGCCTGGTAAACTTGATATCAAAAGACGCGGATCTAGAATTCTATTTATCAGTTAACCCATTTGTTCTCTCTTCAAAGAAGCGATTATGACTTAATTATCCATTTTTGTGTCAATTCAGCATCATTGGCGGTGTCATTCAAAAAGTGAAAGTCATCATGACCTGATAAAGGCACATGCCGTGAGATAGCCAATGTGTATCAGGTCTTTATGCAACAATGCATTTAACATGAGAGATAACTGATTAAGTTGATGATTTGAATAGTGTCTGCATTAAGGCAACCGCTACCAAATAGTTTTTGCTCAGGATGTTGCAATAGTAAAAGTTCATGCTTTCCCAGGCACAATATACTTGTCCAAAATAAATTTTACTTGCCCCAAGTAGTCCGGTAGAAAACCAGAATGACCTGGAACTTGATTTTAAAGTTTTTTTCTTTGGTGATTCAAGTTGTGAAGACATTGTACTTGATGAATCCAACTGATGCCACTCTGGCATCATTGAGCGTTTTGAAATATTAAAGATGGCACCCAAGATGGCCGCCAATTAGGCTCCAAAGACCTATATGACCAACATACTCCATAAAAAACAATTTAATTTTGACTTTTTAGAGATGTTAAGAGGCTAAATGATACAAATAATTAAAATGAAACATAATGTTTTGATTCAGAAGGTTGAAATATTAAAGATGACGTCCAAAATGGCCGTCAATTAGGCTCCCAAGACCTATTTGACCAACATACTCGCTAAAAACCCATTTTTTAATTTATTTTTATGGATGTTTAGAGGCTAAATGATACAAACGATTAAATGGAACATTTTTTTATTTGATTCAGAGGGTTGAAATATTAAAGATGGCGTTAAAGATGGCCGCCAGTTAGGCTCCTAAGACCTATCTGACCAAAAAACTGAATAAAAAGCAATTTAATTTTGACTTTTTAGGTATGTTTAGAGGCCTAATGATGCAAACGATTAAACTGAAACATTTAGTTTAGCTCAGATGGTTGAAATAGGTAAGATGGTGTCCAAGATGGCCGCCATTTTAAAGCAAAATTCAACCTGAAATCAAAATCGCAGTTACTAACTATTTTCTGATAGTTTTCAACAGCGCTTGTATTTGGGGAATTTGACTGGAATGTTGGTGTTGTTTTCAGCGTTGTAAAATACTAAAGATGACGTCAAAGATGGCGTCAAAGATGGCAGCAATAACAGGGTGGGAAATCACATGGGTTTTGCTATGATAGGCTGCACCGAAAAAAATAACGGACTCTTATTTTTCGAAATGGTAATGTGTTTTGTCTTTGTTCTGGTAATCATATCCTTCAATCCATGCACCATCTTCAGGACCACTTTTGGCTGGATCTGATAATATTATTCTCATAAAAGTTCCTACTTTGGGCAAACATTCTGTCAAAAAATGAAAAGATAAATGCCAGGGTATACTGAATGGTTGTTATCACTGAAAAGTTTGTGACAGAATGCTTGCTCATAGTACAAACCTTTTTTGCATCAATATGCGGAAAATGTTCAGCTGGAAAGTTGTATATGGATGGATGGATAAAATTACAAAAAAAAGAGAGAGAAAATACTATTCACTTATGAAGTGCAGTGTATCAACACAAAAAAAACCTTTGTAAGAGATTTGTATGCTGCAGATGTTCGTTACTATCTTGACTGCTGGTTGGGTGTAACTAAAATACAGGCCTACTGGTCCAGTGCAATCGTAACAACCATTTCTTCTATTATATACTAGTCTGGTACAAGTGCAAACAACAACACAGATGGTTGGATATTGCTATAATAAACATGAATGCTGGTACGGTGCAAGTGTATCAGACATGCATGCGTGTAGGAGCAAGTTTAACAGACATGACTGCTTCTTAGGCGCAACTGTGAACGACCTTGCAAATGCTAGGATGCAATTGTTACAGACATGGTTGATGTTGCAAATATAATATACATGGATGCTGATAAGATGAAACTGTAACAGACGGATAGTAATCAAATTATGAAGACATGGCTGTGGTCAGGTGCACCTGTAACATGCATGCCTGATGATCTGGTGCAATTGTGCTTACCAGCCCCTAGGTTGGGAACGAGCATAGGGACATAACTGCGGATATAATGCAAGTGTTACAGATATACCTGATGGTTCAGCCCTCACAACAACCAATGTGCTTGCTAGTCAGTTGCAACTGATTAAAACATATCTGCTGGTGAGATGCAACTCTAACAGACATGCATGCTGCTAGAGTGCAATTGTAACCAACATGCCAGGTGGTCGGGTGCAACTGTAACACATATACCTGCTGGTTAAGAGCAAATTTTAAAAGGCATGGGTGCTGTAACAGGCCTGCTGGTCTCGTGAAGCTTTTACAGAACAAAACTGATTGGTTTCAGACATGTGTACTGGTCATGTGCCACATAAACAAACATGGTTTTTTTTTTATAATTTTTATTTTTCAAGAAACATGTAACAGACAGAACATATATTTACATATTCAAACATTTTCTTACATATTATCTACTTATTGGAGCTATATCTATATACATATTTCTCTGGTTGTTTTAATTTCTTAAGATATATGGGGGAGGGTTGGGGGAATGCTCAGCTCCAGTAAAGATGGTACCTATCGCATGTGCCTTGCTCGTCGCAAATATGACAGGCTCCAAAATGACAAGAACTGCCCCCCTTTATAAATTTTGTTTGTATCGTGTTAATCATATTGACTGCCACATATCCCATAACTCTGAGAAAGAATAAGGGAACTTGCGTTACATCAGTAGTTTCATTGCCTTTCAACAAAACATAAATATTCTTTATTCTATACATATATGATACTAAAGTCGTGTCCATAGAAGACGTCTGTTAAAAAAAATTCGTACAGAGCTGTCGTAGTGATCTCTTTAAAGCCCTTCTTTTAAGCGCAGTATATATTTCCTGTGCGACATTGGATAAACTATTAATATGCAGGTGTACACGGCTTACAGGTTATTGTTCACCCACCCGTGAAAATGTTTTCAAGATTATACATGTCTAAAGCTACCTGAAATCAAAGTGTGGCTATGTTTTAGTCTGCATTATGTGGTGTGGGCACCGGTGAATTTTTGTGTATTTGCTGTGTTGATTCATTGAATACTGGATTTATAATATGTTGCTGAGCTGTTTGGAGTGAGAAGCTGTCGGTGCATTCGGTGAGTAGTCTGCTGAACCTATGAAATATAGTCGGACCCGCAGTTATGTGTGGAGCCTGCATCGACTTGATATTATACAGTACCTCCTGTTTCAAAGTTAATGCACAAGACATTCACTTCGAGAAGATACCGGTGAGTATCAGTATTAAATTACCGTCTATACAGAAAAAATACGGACAACTTTCGAAAGTCGGGCCAATCTACTTTATAAGCGGCCTGCAGCGGCAAATATTATGCAGTATGCTCAACACATTCACGTTGTGACGATACCGGTGCATAGTTTATATTATATTACATCATATACCAAGAAATACGGATCTACCCAGCCTAATACTGATATTAAATTACCGCATTTACTCCAAGAAACCGGAGCTATATCGAAAAGTCGGGCCTGCCCACAATGTAAGTAGCCTGCTGTGACTGAATATCGATACATTTACATTGCCGAGATATAGTTTAGTATTATACTGATATTTAATTGTCGCATATAATTGAGCCGTGACATGAGATTTCCAACAATGTGATATGTGCTACCCGCAAAGCCCCAGACCAGCCCGCACATACGCGCAGTCTGATCACAGCCTTTGCTAGTCGCTTGAATATCCCAGGAGTGCCAAGCCACTGATTGAACACCATCCGGAGTCTCCCAGCTCAAAAAGGAGGCCGCACAGGCCCGCCCGAGCCTACACTTGTCAAAATGACACACCGCTGGAAATCACGTGTCATGCCTCATATTCTCTCGGAAATATGGCCGAATACCAATAGTAGGGCCAGCCCGATGTGTTAGAGGCCTGCAGCGATTAAACATTTTGCAGTTTGTCTTATTTTAAATGCTCAAAACATTTTCATTGCCAAGATAGCGTTGAGTTTTCTACTGATATAAAGCCCAAGGAATATTAATACAATTCGAAAATCGGCAAGCTAGCTGTGTAAACAAACATGGTTAATGGTAATATGTCTGCTGACCCTGTGGGAATGATGGCTGGACTGTTGGTCTGGTGCAAGTAGAACAGATATGCACACTGGCTGGTGTTGCTACAAGATGGATACTTGCTGGACCGTTGCCACTCAATCATCATGCCGATCTTTTGTAACTCAATCCTGCATGTATGCTGGTGTTGTGCTTTTATATCTGCCATATCTGTTGGTATGGTATCTCACTATCAGCTGTGTCTGCTGGTGTGATGCCTCTCTTAAGGCCATACTTTCTGGCGTGAAGCCTAACTATCAGCTGTGCCAGCTGGTGCGGTGCCTCATAATAGGCCATGCCTTCTGGTGTGGTGTCTCACTATCAGCCATGCCTCTTGGTGTGGTTCCTCACTATAGGACATGCCTTCTGGTGTGGTGCCTCACTATAGGCCATGCCTTCTGGTCTGGTGCCTCACTTTCATTCATGCCTGCGGGTGTGTTGTGTCACTATAGGCCATGCCTTCTGTTGAGGTGCCTCATTATCAGCCATGCCTTCTGGTGTGGTGACCACTATATGCCATGCCTTCTAGTATGGTGCCTCATTATCAGCACTGCCTGTTGGTGTGGTTCCTCAATATAGACCATGCCTGTTGGCGTGGTACCTTACTATAGGCCATGCCTGCTGGTCAATTGCCACTGCAACCGACATTTTACTAGTCGAGTGCAGATGAAAGACGGATGGAGTTTGGTGCTACCTGTACAGTGGTGGCATTATATCAGACATGTCTGCTGATGTGGTGCCGCTCTCAGATATGCCTGCTTGTACAGTACAACTCTATCAGACATGCATGCTGGGTTCATTTATTCAGATACGCGTGTTTGTAAAGTGCTGCTCTATCAGACAAGGCATCTGGTCCGTTACAAATCAATCAGACATGCCTACAGGTAGGGTGCTGCTCCCGAGGGTTTGTAAAACTTGTCGGCTACCTTCCGGGGTGCCATCTTGAATATATCAAATTCTGGATGATGCATGAATAGCATCACTTGGATGTTACAACGATAATGTAATTCAAGAATCAAACAAATAATCATTTTGTATGCAAATCTCTGGATTTTTACCAGTTTCAGGGAAGATTTTCTCATATTTTTTGTAAAAAACTGCCATCTTGGCGGCCATCTTGTCCGCATTCTTATTTTATTTTTTATTTGGTTACAAGCTAAGTGTCTTCAATCAGATTTCAACTTCATAGCTAACAATTTAAGGAAAAGAATGAGTTTGAGACATTTTTTCCAAATCACACTATAGTTTCACTATAATTGGCCTCCATCTTGGACGCCATCTTGGATATATCGAAATGCTCAATGATGCCAGAGTGGCATCACTCGGATTTTTCAAGGACAATGTATGCACTACCATAATCAACAAAGAAAAAAAGTTTAAAATCAAGTTCCAGGTCCTCCTAAAATTCGCCCAAATACTGCCGGACTAAAGGAACAGATTCTGCACAAAGAAATTTGCCCTTTTAATACTGTGCTGAAACCATGTATAAACTTGAAAACAGTATCAGGGTTCGCACAAGCTTGAAAAGAACTTATTAATATAGGACTGTCTTGAAAAGTCCTTGAAAATAAAATTTGCCTTGAAAAGTACTTGAAAAACACTGAAAGGCCTTGAATTTTACCATTTGCAAGAGGATTCAACAATATTTTTTTGGAGGCCTAAATCAGTATAAAATTTTAGTGCCTTTATTTGGTGCAGCATAATGCTGCACCAAATAAAGGCACCATAATTTTTAACTCATATTTTTGAAACTAAAATCTTTAGTATTAGAATCTAGCATTTCAGAAGTAGAATTTTAACGTGTAAACCAGTATTTTTCCTTAGTTTTCAGTCCTTGAAAACAGTAGGAAAGTCTTTTAGAAGTCCTTGAAGAGTCCTTGAATTTTACACAAACTTGCCTGTATGATACCTGAGTATGCAACTAGATATAAACTCTGTTGAAAACAGTTACAAGGGAAAGTATGTGCACTAAGTACTGATTAATCGCTTAGTCAAGCTTGCCCTGGAAAAAGTGTGGTTAGGTGAACTGACCGTCTTTACATGACCATAGCTGTTGACTGAGATGTAAAGAATCAAAGCAAACCGAAATCTGTTTAAAATAGTTGGAACCAGATCAGCTTGCTTCTGGAGATGCACACTGTTTTCTATACAAAATTTAGTTAATGATAAAACACATAAAGTGCCACCTACAATTTGCAGCAGACGACAATTTCAAATTTTGCTGCTTTTTTAAAAAATTACAATTAAGGCAAGATATTTCATGAGAATTTTCTGACGGCAGACAATTCTCATGAAATATCATGCCTTATTTTTTTTAAAAATTACGAAAGATGTCTCAAAATTTGTCGTCTGCTGCAGTCGTGATTAGCGCTTTAAGGGTTAACACATTAAGCTATCACTAGCTATAGTAAACAAACGGTGTAAGATATCTCTTGTCTGTTACCAAAAATTGGTTTTCAAGACCGATTATCTCTTAATACAGGTCAAAAGTATTGCAGAATGCTAAGAGAGCATTCGGCAATACTTTCGACCTTCATAAAGCTACCATTTGTCTTTAAGACCTTTGTTTTGTCTATTTTTGAGTGGCCGCTAAAGACAGGTTTTACTGTATTTTCTATTCTGATTTATTTTGGGGTTTGTTTCTTTTTGACAGATTTGGTTTCTGAGGAGGAAGATGGGGAAGACTCCAAGAACTTATTCTCAAGTGCTAAAGGTTAGATGTCCTTTGATTTAATTCTTTGCATGGGGGGGGGGGGGGGTATTTTTGATGCTTTTGTTGTCTCCAGATTGTCAAACAGTTTGGATCCAGATGGGACAGACTTTCTGTCTACCTTTTGATCAATGTCCAAAGTGTTTGTATAGATTATCAGCAGATGACAAAAGATGCCCCTTCCAAGGAAAGAAAAGTAACATTGATACTTGATTCTTAAAAACTGGGAAAAACATAAAAAAGCATGTGCATCACGTGCACCATAGTTCCAGGGCTCATGAAACTATTTTACCTCTCCAAACCAGTCTGTCGTTGACCAGAAACATGAACGTAAAAGTAGTCATAGAGCTGTAGTATATATTTTCCAAAATATTGAAACTTAGGTACTGACACTGAGTATATATGCGCTGTTGAAATTTCATGCTCAGTTCAGTTGAGCATGAAAAAAGTTTTATAACCTCGGAGCCAAGTTCAGCAGGATAAGGACTATTCCATACTTGGACTGATGTTAGATATATAAGTCCTTGATTTAGGGGGGCTATGCTGTCCTGTGATTACTCTCAGTTTAAAGAGTCTTAAGTCTGTAACTATGAACATTTTTCGAAAAAAAATATTTTCTTTTTAAATCATTCATAAAATTAGGATTAAGTTTTGTTTTCACAATAAATATGTTCAGTACATCTGAAAACTGCATGGAAAAGTGAATTATCCTATAAAAACAGGTGTTTTTCTCTTGTTGGTAATTATTTACGTCCCTCCAATAATTCTAGACAGTTGATTTTTAACATAAATGCTGTTGTTTTGATAGTGATAGTTTGTTTAAATGTGTGAAAATGGTAAAATGTTTACCTGGATTTGAGTATTTTTACTGTGATCTTGAAAAATAGAAACATTTTTTCTAAAATTAGAAGATCAAAAGTTACAGACAATGCAGCTTTAACAGGTGTTTTTTGTCTTTGTAGATAAGGTGTTAGAGATAGTTAAGAGTGTACTCAATGTGGAAGACAATGCTGAAGATGGGCATCATAATTCTAGTAGGTATCCTGGTGACTTGAAAAAGTTGATAAATTGATAGACTAATCATTTCTGAGCATGAAATTTATCATGCTCATAAATGTTAAAGTGCCAACAATTGTTGGCACTTTAACATTTATTAGCATGATAAGTACCATTTCCAAATTGTAAACCTTATATTATTAACTCTTTGAGTACCAGAACCAAATAAAAAAATAAGTGAGTATGACCAGGAAATACCACAATCATACACTGCAGACCAATCCATGGCACTGTGAGGAAGAGACATAGAACACTAACAGCCACATGACACTTAGAAGACCTCTCTGTCTGTATGTCTGTCTGTCTGTCTGCTTCTCTCTCTCTCTCTCTCTCTCTCTCTCTCTCTCTCTCTCTCTCTCTCTCTCTCTCTCTCTCTCTCTCTCATTCTCTCTCTCTCTCTCTCTCTCTCTCTCTCTCTCTCTGGGAGCAACAATAAATAATGACCCAACAACAACACAGTTACGCAGGAAAAAACAGTTGCAAACAAGACAGTCCCAGCTCCGACTGCTCCTAAACAGCAAATTATTTTGCTTTTGTCCAGTTAGATCATCAATTGAAAGAATCCATTTCAGAAATTCTGCTGTTAAACAGCTAGTTCATTTGTTAGAAAGAATCCAATTTTCTTACAGCTTTACTCAAGAATTATGCCATCAGCAACACTGTAGCAAAGTGGTTTTTGGCAAAGAATTCATTCTATAGGCAAATATAAAACATGATAAATGACCAGGCTGAATTGTTTTGACAAACTAAAGTCTTTTCCCACTCTATATATAATAGTCACTGTGGTGCTTTTAAAGTCCTTGAATTTCAAATAATTTTACCTGTATGAACCCCACGTCAAAATTTCAGCATACCGGGAGTCCTTAAAATTTTACACTATTTTGCCTGTATAAACCTTGTGTCAAAATTTCTATATAACTTGAGTCCTTAAAATGAGCACTGTATCAAAATGTTTACTTTTACTGAAGTCCTTCCTTAAATTTTACATAACTGCCTATATGAGCTGTATATCAAGATTTTACCTTAACTACAGTAATTGGATGAGAGGCTACACTATAATAGTCTCCATCATTGTTATCTTTTCAGATGAGACAACAGAAAGCTTTAATCAGGAGATAAATGTTGGAGATAATAAAACTATAACAGCACCCGTGAATGGTGATGGTCATGCCTGTCCTGGAGATGGAAGGTTGGTCCTGTCACATTACAGTTCTGTCCCTTTATAACACACCTCCTTATAACGTGGATTTGGAGATAGCACTGTCATATTGTGGCTCCCAAATATTTTTACCATGGAATTTTGCAAAGGAATTATAATTTCTTTGTAAAATTGTCCTTTTATATTAAACACACTTCACTATCACATGGTCCATTCCTATGGACCTCAAACATAGCGTTATAAAGGGATTGTACTGTAGTATGTTTACTTCTTATCTGATAAGATTGTCAGGTTTTCAGATAAGAAGGCATTATTCTGTAATGATTTGTCTTATTTCTCAGCAAAAGCATCAGTTGTCAGTACGGCTGTTTACCCAAAACATAAGTTAAGACTGATGGATAAGCAAATTAACACAATTTTACATTCAGAATATTTGCTTGTCTCGCACTAGGGATGATTTCTTTTTTTATGGGGAGGGAAGAGTTGATAAGGTCATATGTTAAGATGTCTCTTTGACCAATAGATTTATTTAGAGGAAACCTGCACAAAAACAGCAATGGTGCATAGAAAAGAAATAATTTTATTGGTCCCCTACTTGACCGGTTTGGAAATTAAAGGTTTCCTCGATTATGTCTGTCTGTCAGTACTTCAGTCACATTTTCATGTTCAAACCATATCTAAAACAAGGTTAGGCCAAATTCATTATAACTTCACTTGATTATTACTACCCATATCATGAAGGTGTGTTGCACACAGCACTTAGCCTCCAGCACCCAAGGTGAAGGTCACAGCTTTGATTTAAATGTGTGTCTGTCCATCAATCAGAACTGCCTCGTCCAATTCCGTGGAATCAGACCTCGGATGTACAGGGAGGATCTACTTTGATAACATGATGCTGATGTTACATAGTGAGTCTTGACTAGCCACCCTTCGATCCCAAGTCTAACACTCTACCACAACTTTAACTTGAACATGGTCAAAAGCTGTTACTCCCATGATGAGGTGTCCAGGCCATATCTACTTCAAAGAATTGGATCAATTCAATACAACTTTACAGTCACAACTTTGACTCAAACTTGTTCAGAAGCTGTTACATTCAGAATCTTGTGTCTGTGCCATCTCCTACAAGATAAGGCCAAATTTATTATAACTTAATATGACTATTACCCCTAACATGACCATTGTGATTTGTGAATAGATATAGAGGATCTTACATGAGTGCTCATGTTTTATTGAATTTATTAAATGTGTTGAGGAAAAGAGATAAAATACAAGGCTTGCCGAGCATTTTATCCCTTTTTCGCGACGAGTTTAATTAATTCAATAATACAAGAGCACGTATGTTAGATTCTATTTATCATATGACATTAAGATTAATTTGAAATCTCTTTTATGCCGTACAAACGTTATAATTTTGTCATTATGTACACCACATTGTTATGGACGTCATAACGTTTCCCATAAATCTGTAATGGTTTTATTGATTTTATTGCATGGTATTATTTCACTCACAGACGCGACATCATATGATAAAAATGATAAATCTGTCCCTTGAATCTCTAGCCATCTAGGCAGCAGGTGATTCAAAAGGTAACTCATAATTATGGCATTTTGTTATAATCTTCTATATGTCTGCCATGTTTCAGAACACCAGGTGCAGGAGAGACACCAACAACAGATAGTAGTGGTCAAAAACTGGATACAACAAATAATGGTAAGTTATGGCAGACTGCTGACTTTCAGATAGATAGTGGGTGATGCTGGGTATTTTTTCTTTATTTCTCAACAAATTTAGTAGGAACCCTAAATGCTCAAAAATTTCGAAGACTTTTCTCTTTCTGTTCTTAAAGAAAATATTTGTTATCAGATTGCTGGAATTCATAAAATGCTTGTCAGAATAGCAAACAGAAAAGACCCTGATCTGACTGCTTCTGAAGAAGCAGTCGGATCTGGCTCTGCACTGTTTGTCTAGGCCTTTTTGGTAAGCAACTAGTGTTCAAAATTTTAGAACATTTACCATATTCCAAATACCCATCTCATTGAGATGATTTTTTAAGTACCCAAAACATATGTTTAGGCTGAAAAAAATATATATACAGTCAAACTTCAATGACTAGTCGGGACTGTCAGTGCGAGTTCGACCCATCGATGGGTTCTAGTGATACCTGGACTGACAATTGTCAAGGTAGTACATTCACATTTTTATCGATCAAAGCTGCTAAGTGCACATAACATCTGTCATCTGTCGTCTTGTGGGCGATGACAAGCAACATCTTTGTACAAACTCGCCTGGATGTTTAAAACAAAGAAGCAGATCAGACTGTACACTCCCACAGTCTGATGCTCAGCACACGTTGTCGGGCCACTATCGGCCCGCCAGTGAAACCTCATTTGAATGTTGGTGTGCTGACGGACCGATGTTGGCCCGCTTTTAGATGTTAAGCAGGAAGAACCTTTGCCCACACAAGACTCTGACCAGACTGTGCTCCGATTCGAACTGTGAACTGTTGATATCAAAACATCTCATTTGTTCTGGGTGGCAAGTGAGAACTTAATTACACTACTAAACTCAAAACTATGATCTAATATATTGCTGCTAATTGCATAATTGACGCGTTCAGCTCAATGAATGAATTCACCAATTATGTTTACCCAAGGATAAAGTCATCATTGTCAAGGAGCGCTTATGAAAAATAATTAACTAATATCAAGCATCTGAATGATTCATGCGTAAATACTGGTTCGAGCCAGCCAAGCGTTTATACATTTAAAATTTCCCTGTAGTCTGTGTTTTCAGTTCAAGAGTTTGAGCCATCGTTGTTTGAGCCTGGGGTGTATTTTTACAACAAATATTTCCGGGACTGTAGAAGGAGTTCCAGCAATCCATGGTGTTTGCGACAGGGGAGTTCGAGCGACCAAAGTTCGACTATACTTAAGTTTTGAAATGCCCATGAGCTTGTAAAATAGTCAATATAATATTGGTAGCCAAATTCATACAAACAAATAAAGCCACTTGCATGAGAAGGAACAGTAGAATATAATTAAAATGTTTAAATCAAACTTTATTTTTCAGGTCAAACAAATGATGTTAAACTTGTGGTAAAAATTGAGGACCATGAACAAATAGAGACAGGGAGCCAGCCTTTTCCCCGTGATACCAAAGAGGGTGATCCTACCCAAACTTTGCAATCAAAAATAGACAACTGTTTCTCTTGCTCTAATACTACTCAAACTCTGTCCTTATTGAATTCCATCCCAGTGACTCAGATGTGTATTTATATCAAGTTTTTACTGGATAAATATAAAGCACAGACTTGTTCTTTGCCAATTCACACTGTGAAAACTGAATCAGAACAGCAACTGGAGGACAGTCAAAGCAGAACCAGTCTACAAAGTTCTGAACAGACTGCTTCTCAGCAGAGTTCTGAAGAAAGCTCTACTGAGATGATAGAATCTGACACACAGTCTAGTACTGTAGAATTGTCAAAGTCTAGTGCCATACAGAATAATACATCAGTTGAACAGCCTTTGGTTGCGTCTTCAACTGATTCTACTATTTCTAGTGCTGATACAACTAGTGCTGATAAAACTAGTGCTGATAAAACTGGTTCTGATAAAACTAGTGCTGAAATTGTGACTGGTTCTGAAGCTACAACAACAGCAGAGATTTTACCTGAACATACAAAAGTGACAACTGAGTCGGCCACGGCAGATTTTGATGCAAGAGAAACCCTTACACCTACGCAAACAGTATTAGTGCTACAATCAGATATAGTTGGAAGCAGTATTAAGACAGATACCTCAGTAGTGTCAGAAAGTTCTGTGATAAGTGTAGCTGGAGAAAGAATTGAGCCAAGTCCCACTTTGGTGGATTCATTGGAGACCTCGTCAGCTTCAAGGGAGGCTACTCCATCATTGTCAGAGACAGGAAGTGTGATGCTTGATAAAGATGTTGGCACTGAGACTACTACAGAAACAGGAATGCATGCAGATCAGGTAATATGAGCTGCGACATGTGATTTCCAATAAATGTGGCATTTTGACAAGTGTAAACTCAGACGACCCTGTCCAGCCTCCTTTTAAGCTTAGAAACTCAAAATGGATTTGATCACCAGCCTAAGAGTCATAGAATATTCAAGCGACTAGCAAAGGCTCTGATTGGCCTGTGCGTATGCTCAGGCTGATTTGAGCCTTTGGGTATGCGCAGGCTGATCTGAGCCTTTGTTGGTCGCACATACCACTTTATTGGAAATCTCGTCGCTGCCATTATGTAAATCAGCTAGAATGCACTTCATTACAGGTCTCTTCTGACTTTGTTTGCAATTTGTATGTGTGTGTGTGTGGGGGGGGGGTGTCATTATCTATTCTACAGTTCTGTAGTCAAATCTCGTAAATTTGAAGTCCTTGTGACAGGAGGTTTTATTTTGAATTATCAGTTGTTCAAATTATACATATGTAGACATAAATTTGTAATTAACCCCAACATGCGGAGCTAAGTGGCTCAGTTGGTAGAGCGTTAGACTTGGGATGGAAGGGCTGCTAGTTTGAGTCTCACTGACAGCAGAGTAACTGTATTGTGTCCTTGAGCAAGACACTTAGTACTAGTTCAACCCAGGAAGACCCGTCCCAACATGACTTATTTCAAGGCTTCTAGATAACAGTGCATAAGCAAAAATCAACTTTCTTATTTCTTAACCAAAGCATATGTTGTGGGTTCTCAAAAGAACCATCCCAAAACAGATGTTAAAAATGATGGGTAAGAAAATATTGAGTCTCAAATATGTTGATTATCTTGACCTATGTATTTCAGAGCTCTACTGAGACTATAGTGCAAGACTCAGTACCCACCATAGTTACAGAATCATCTATTGATCCATCAATCAGTGTTGCTATAGAACCATCATCAACTGAGCAACAACAGGAAATAACTGTGAGGGAACCGCCAGAACTAGAAACACAAGACACAAAACTACCACATACGATTGATGACAGCGCTAGTGCTCAGACAGCTAGCCAAACAGCAGAGACAGTGGAGGATAAGCCTATCATTAAGCCTGTGGTTGATGGTAGCAAGCAGAAGGAGCTGAACTTAGTGAAGGTTCCACTTGTGCCATTTTCTAAGAGAGAGAGTGCTATAATGAGATTGAATAACAGGATAAAGGTGTTGGAACAGAACGTTTCACTCAGTACAAGGTAATTATTTTGTAGCATAATGCCTGGAGTATGGTAGCAAAGAGAAGGAGCGATATCTGTTTAAAGTTCGGCTCCTGCCATTTTCTAAATGAGAGACTGTGCTATAATGAGATTGAATAACAGGATAAAGGTGTTGGAACAGAACGTTTCACTCAGTACAAGGTAATTATTTTGTAGCATAATGCCTGTAGTATGGTAGCAAAGAGAAGGAGCGATATCTGTTTAAAGTTCGGCTCCTGCTATTTTCTAAATGAGAGACTGTGCTATAATGAGATTGAATAACAGGATAAAGGTGTTGGAACAGAATGTGTCACTCAGTACAAGGTAAGTGGTTGGAATGGTGAATTTAGAAGGTTGGCATTTTTCTAGTTTTATTATTTCTCTGTGAAAATATTCGTTGGAAGTATCACTGCTTCTTATGAAAAACTTAATAATTGAGTCAGTTGAGTTAATGAGATTTTGGTGTACATCGCTTATGCGAGCACAGGGTTTGCACAGGCTTGAAAAGTACTTGAATTTAGAGGGCTTTCTTGAAAAGTCCTTGAAAATTAAATCTGTCAGCCTATGGAATATATGTCTAGCTGTAAGAGACCAATGGGTCATCGGGAACAGACAGTTCTTCAGGGGCAGGTTGCACTTAAAGAAACCTTGGTGTCCAAAGCTGGGAAATTGAATTCTACTATTTTCTGTAGGACTTAGCACTGTTGATAAAGACCAAAATCGGTATAAAATTGTTGTGACTTTATTTGGTGCAGCATATGCTGCACCAAATATAGGTACAACAATTTTATACTACTTTTCTAATACTAATGTCTCCATTATCTCAGTCTAGTATTGCTGAAGTTGAATTTTAACACTTAGATGAGAATTTTTCATTATCTTTTTGTCCTTGAAAACTAGGAGAGGCTTTTAGAAGTCCTTGAAAAGTCCTTGAATTTTACTCAAGCTTGCCTGTATGAACCCTGAAGCAGCCAACACTGAGTCACAGAGCATTCTTTGTTTGCACACACAAAGTAGGGAGATAAATGAATCATGGTTCGCACAGACTTGAAAAGTACTTTAATTTAGAGGGCTTTCTTGAAAAGTCCTTGAAAGTTAAATATGCCTTGAAAAGTCCTTGAATTCTTCTTTTTTTCTGTAACATTGTTGATAGAGATCTTAATCAGAATAAAACTGTTGTGCTTTTCTTTGGTGCAGCAAATGTAGGATAGTCTTAAGAAGTCGTTGAAAAGTCCTTGAATTTTACTCAAGCTTGCCTGTATGAACCCTGAAGCAGCCAAGGCTCAGATGAGCCAACACAGTCACAGAGCATTCATTGTTTGCACACACAAAGTAGGGAGAAAAATGAATACTTCCACCAAATTATGATTAAGGGGCCATAGCTGCTGGCGTAGTATGTGTTTAGATAATTTTGGTGTAGTGAGAGTATTTAGATAATTTTGTATGGGGATTGTACCTTAAACAAGTAAATAAATGCAGTAAAACCTTTCTAAAACGGCCACTCTCAAATTATCGCTTAATGCAGGTCAAAAGTATTGCAGAATGCTCCAAAGGGAGCATTCTGCAATACTTTTGACCTTCATTAAGCTACCATTTGTCATTAAGATCTTTGTTTTGTCTTTTTTTTGAGTGGCCGCTTAAGACAGGTTTACTGTATTTATACACTGAAATCAGCATTGGTTTGAAGATTTTATCTTCAATGTTTCATTTCATAGTGGAAATATCGTAAAAAGGTTTTGTTCATTTTTTTCAGATATCTGGAAGAATTAAGTAAGCGATACAAGAAACAATCTGAAGATATGATGAAAATGTTAAACAGAACTGTGGCCAGACTGAATAATGCCACATTAGAAGCTGAAATCAAGGTGAAAATTATATGGAATTCAACAGAGCTCTCACTCATTTTGAAAACAGGAGTCCCAGAGCCCTCTTTGCCAAAAAGTGGAAGTCTCACCATAGAAAAGAATACATGTATAGCCTCCCTCAAAAAAAATGAGTCCCAGCACCAAAACTGCAAATCAGCAGTGAGTGAGAGCTCTGATTCCATTTATGTTATGAAAAGTGTGTGTTATTCAAGCATATTTTACCTGATTCAAATTGCACTTAAAATGCCACTAAACATAAAAATACCTTTTTCTAACACTGGATTTCCCAATTAGGAAATAACTGTATTCAAAATTTTTATTTGGGGAGGTATATCTTCGGATATACGGTCGGAAATTTAGTTTTACGGTGACGCGTAAGCGGAGCCGTAAAACATGATTTCCGAATGTATATCCGACGATCTACCTCCCCAATTAAAAATTTTGAATATGGTTATCCCCTTTCTAATGCACTATTAACATTTTTTCCTTGAAAAAAGATAGTGAAAATGTACTATGTTGCGCCTACGTCCAGCGGCTGCCAGCTGCATGAAACTGCTTGCCAGCTTCATATATTCACTTGTCAACCAAAGAAAAGCAATGTTACAAAATGACCTTGAGTTAGCAACAGTATATCACAGGATATACTGTCGTAAATTAATGGCGTTATCCAATCAGATGTCGCGTTGCATTTGCAAGTGCATTTAAATACAAAATAATGTCAGCTTGTAAAGTTTCAGATGTAATAATGTTGTCATGCACACAATGTTTTTTTCATGAGCGAAAATATCATTTAAATTATCATTCGGGGGCCCCGGAGCTTTCCATGGTAACATCATCCGAACAGATAAAATAGGGCATGTTTTAAGTATTGTAAAGTAAAACGCCATGTTCAAACCGCACATGAACCTAATGATTTGAACATGTATTTTCATTCATTTAACAATGGCTCTCAAACAGCTATGCCCATAGGTATTGATTGTTGATGCAAAAATACTTTATCAACTAAATTGAACTTGATTTTCTTTATTTATTACTATTTATTTAAGAATAGAAATGAGCCCAATTTCAGCTGCTAGGGACAGGCAGAAAAATCCCTGCCATGCAATATCAAGTCTGTTTAAGATCCTAAAACATCAACACATTTTAACTCTTTACCTGCTAGGGTCATCTGCTGATAACTTTTGCAAACAGTTTGGACCAAGATCAGGCCCAACATTTTATTGGGCCTGATCTGGATCCAAACTGTTTGACACTCTGATTGTATTGCTGAAATAATTTGTCAAAAAGTTAATTTTGAAAAAAAATCAGCAGATGACAAATAAAATGAAAATTACCCAGTATGCAAGGAGTTAATTGTTAGAAGTCTTGTCCTGTTGCTTGATTGGTTGATTTATTTTCTACAGGATAAACTACATGATGATGCTATTGGTATGATGGAGTCTCAACTACACAACCTGTCAGCCACAGTTACTGAACTGACAGTCAAACTGGATGTCTTGAATAAACAGGTATGTGTGTCTATTCCCACCAATTATTACTTGAAAACTTAACTCATGTAATCCAAACGTCCTTTTTTGTGGGATATAGGTAAACAATGCAAACCCAGAACAGACGCCACAAAATGCGGTATCTGATCAGGGTCTCCAATATTTGCTTACATAATTCTATTGAAATTTGAATGAAAATGAAAAATACCACCCAGCAACCATTAAAACAGAAACAAGCTGGTCCAGTTGATGGTGAGAAATTCCATTTGGCTTAAATGGGTTAACAGAGTGTGTTAATGCTCTATTCTAACACACCTCGCCCATATAGCCAATGTCTAGATTGACCTTGACCTACTCTATGGCAAGGTCAAATTTGATTCCTTATGCGTTTATATGGGTGTTCATTTTTCTATAACTTTTTAAGCTGAATTTATAATTGATAAACCTAATGAGACAATGGTTTTCTATTAAGTACCAAATGTCAAGCTGACCTGTGACCTTTTATCCGGACAGCCACACACCTATCTAAACATCTTTTTCTCAGAAATCACTGGGCTGTTTGATGGATTATTCATTAGTCACTTGACCAAAATGGCTGCAACCCCCATATATGGTAAAACAAAATTTGTTCCATTATAAGCTGTAGTTGACCTTGACCTATTTAACATCATTAAGGAGATCAGGTGAGGGCCTCAGGACTTTCAGGTCTTCTGGTTTGAAAATTAAGATGTGGAATTTAATGGTGAGCATGAAAAAGACTCCATTGTGTGAGTCTGGGGTAGAAAAACTGCCCTTGGACTCACTGTTTGTCATCATTTAGCAATTGGACATATTTTTCTATCCCAGCCTCACACTCATGATAGCTTCTTTAATCATACAACCTAATGTCTCAGAGTGATAAAACTTCAACATTATATATTGATGGCGGCAATAACTTCGCATAAGGATTTCAAAGTAGTTTCAGTGTCATATGATAAAATAGAATTTAACATGTGTGTTCCTATAATTTATTTAACTCGTTGGGAAAGAGAAAAAATGCTGGATAAGCCTTGGATTTGATCTCTTTTCCCCAACTCATTTGATAAATTCACAGGTTTAGATAAACAAAAGTTTTCAGTGTAAAATTGTAAATATTTTCTTACCCATCAGTTTTAACATATGTTTTTTGGGTGCTCAAGAGAACCGTCTCATTGAGACGGTTCTTTTGAGTACCCACAACATATGTTTTGATTGAGAGTTAAGAAAATTAAATTTTCGTTACACACTCTTAACTAAAGTCCTGAAATTCAATAAAAAAATGATGCAAGGTCCTCTGTATTATTAGGGAGCGCAGTGGCTCAGTGGTAGAGTGTTTGACTGGAGACCGAGGGGCTGCGGGTTGAGTCTCACCGGCATCACTGTGTTGTGGTCCTTGAGCAAGACACATTTATCCTAGCTTAGAACTGGTTCAACCCAGGAAGACCCGTCCCTGTTTAACTGAAAGATTGTTGATGGGACATAAAGAATCAAATAAAAAAAAAACCCTCTTTATTATTTATGTGTTGTAGGTGACTGATCGTCAGATGATCTGGACGTCTATCGAAATCATTGTCATAATGATCATTATGATTATCATGCTCCGGCGGGGAAAGACAAATACACTATCTCCCGAGATCAAACAAATGATAGCATCCATGCCCACACAGCCAGCACCAAGTTCATATAGGCGCAATTCTCTATCTGGACCAGCAACGCCTCTCAAGTCTAAAAGTGACCTTGACCCGGGACCAAAGTTACAGAGGTTTTGTAGTGAAGCTACATTGGGTATGTATGATCATTGCAGGACCCTGGGGTGGGCGGGTGGGGCTCGGCACTTATCCCCAGTTTCAAGGTTGTGGGGCGGAGTGTGTGCCTCCCCCCCCCATCTTCCATTCATTTGTTCTAATAAAACATTAATTGCTTTAAATTGTTGTTTGTCTAGGACACATTTGATTTGTTCATATAAGTCAAGGCTTCAGTAAAATTGTTGATGCTACATGCAAACAGAAAAGCACAGATCACCATGTGCATCCGCACTATCTGATCTGTACATTTGTTTGGTGTCTGCCAATGTCCTGTAATTATCATTGCACTACTTGCTAGACAAGATTTATTTTGAGTTGGTGAGACATATAAAAAACATAAGCTCCAAGAAGCTTTTGGACTGACTATTTTAAGAACAAGTGTATAATATTAACATACAGTAAAACCTGTGTAAAACGGCCACTCTCAAAAAGACCAAAAATTGTTTTTCAAGACCAATTATCACTTAATGCAGGTCAAAAGTATTGCAGAATGCTCTGCAATACTTTCGACCCTCATTAAGCTACCAAGATCTTTGTTTTGTCTATTTTTGAGTGGCTGTTTTACACAGGTTTTACTGTATTTACAGCAGCTACAAAATAAACATTCGGTAATATTGCTACAGTCTTTTATTTCCAAAATTTTAGCTTGTCTCTGCAGCTAAGCAGGATGATTAGTCTTGCCTAATTGCAAAGACAGAATTTTGTGTAATTTGCAATATGACAGTAATATCCTTTTAGCACAAGCTGCCAAGACGGCCAAAGATCATCTATGAGTTTCATATCTTCCCAATACTGATAAGGTCATGGCTGTCCAACAATAGAGAATAAGCTAATTCTTTTTAAGTTGTTAGCAAAAGTGTATAGACTTATGTCAGAATTAAAATGGGTTTTGATAGAGTGCACATGGGCAAAGGAACCATTTCTCACTGCAAAGGTTCAAATAAGCAGATCTATAAATACGAAGGACCTAAGCAGAGTGCATTAACTTATGTCAACAGATTTGTTGAGGGCTAATACTTCCAGTAAAGGTTTTAAACATTGACTCATGTATCCTTATTTTCCTCTATAACAGAGATAACAGGGACATCCAGGCATGGAAAATGTTGGCAAATTTCTACTTGACCCTTACTTGACATGACTTGTTGATGGGTTCATTGACAAATAGTGTAAACTCAAATAAGATGTCTTAAAGGTCTTGTGAGCCTTCAAAAACATTTTTGGAACTCTTCATGATTTAAATGACAGTGATTAGAAAACCCAAATCCTGAAAATACCATCTCAAAATTCCTACCATATAAGCCCAGCCCTTATTATTGTTCTGAGATGATTTTTTCAAAATGTCATATTTTATGTAGTGTGATTTCCAAGCAATTAAAAACAGCACAATTAAGCTTTTATATGCAAATGTTGTATTTTATCATAATGAATCATTTTGAGCAAATAAAATATTAAATAATGTTAAAATAAATGAAATATATTAAATTTAAAGAGACTAGGTCTGCAACTATGAACATTTTTCGAATTTTTTTTTTCTTTTTAAATCATTTGTAAAAGTAGAATTAAGTTATGTTTTCACAATAAATCTGTTCACTATAGCTGAAAACTGCACGGTAAAGTGAACTATCTTATAAAACAGGTGTGTTTTCTCTTATTGGTAATTATTTGCGTCCCTCCAATAATTATAGACAGCTAATTTTAACATAAATACCGTTGTTTTAATACTGATAAGTTGTTAAGATTTACGAAATTGGTAAAATGTATGCCTGAATTTTAGTTTTTTACCATGTTCTTGAAAAATAGAAACATTAGATCTAAAATTAAA
Source organism: Loripinus fragilis (assembly GCA_964019695.1). Lineage (NCBI taxonomy): Eukaryota > Metazoa > Mollusca > Bivalvia > Lucinida > Lucinidae > Loripinus > Loripinus fragilis. The sequence goes on from OZ026515.1 coordinate 102,477,817, forward strand.
AGATCAAAAGTTACAGACTATGCAGCTTTAATATTTAAAAAAGCTCAAATGACGTCATATGAGCCTCTCACATATTTTCATCTAATTAAATTTTGAAACCTTCATAACTTGGTAACTATTTTGAATTTTTTGATGGGGCTTTCGACATTCTGTTTCTCTCATTACTGGCTTTTCAATCAATATGAGTTTAAAAAAGTTTTTTTGGAGGTTCACAAGACCTTTTACCTTTTGTATTTGGGAAACCCCTAAACAAGTACTTTGAAAACAGTGAAGACCCAGAGGAAATGCAGCATACTGCTGAATTTCATCAGGGTCTACACTGTAAAGGTTAAAAAAGATTTTCAGCAATATAATACAATATTTTGTGAAAATTATAGCCTTACACTCCAAGATATGTACAATGGACTATCCCAGGCTTATTGTATTGAACCATAGGAAGAATCCATTAGTATAGAAAGGGTTGAATGAAAAGATAAAAGCTTTCTTTGGGGATGATAATAAAAGTTAATCCGGGAACCATAGCTTGTCACTTTTCAAAATGTATGGGCCTCGTCGGGAGAAAACCTGTCTTCGGGGTTCTGACAAAGACTCAAACCAGTCCGATCAGCTACAGAGATTAGCTAGAATATTGACACTTCCAGAGAGTGAACAACAAAGGCACTGATCAGACTTTGCAGATGTGCAGGCTGGTCTGTGCATATAACGGTCAGGTTTTCTCCCGTCAAGCCCATATAATAATGTATAGAACTGGATGGAAGGTTTCATCTGTCAAGAAAGGGGGAAGACAGAATATGCTTGTTCATTGTTGTGTCAATGTGCTTTCAGTATTACAGGCTTTCAAATAAGCAACTTTATTCTTTCTCTGTCTTAATGAAAATTTATGTGAGTGCTCATTTAATAATGAATATGTTAAATGAATTGAGGAAAAGAGATATAATGCGAGGCGTTGCGGAGCATTTTATCTTTTTTTGCAATCAGTTTCATAAATACAATAATAAGAAGAAATGTTAGATTCTATTTATCATATGATGCTAAAAATTACTTTAAAACCATGTTTTTGGCATTAAAATTTAAATGTCAAAATTTAGTCATTTTATAGGCTATGTTATTGTGGGCATCATTTCATAATGTTACCAAATATTTAATACACTAGCGGTTTATAGATTTTAATACATGTCATTGTTACACTCTCAGGCACCGCACAACATTGTATTATCAACTTAAAAATGGCCATTATTTTAAATAAATATTTGTCCTAAATGATGATTCATTGAACATATCAAGGAGTCACAGGTTAGAATTTTCCAAATTAAGATGCACCTCAGTCCCTGAAGATATTTTTTAATCTAAGCAAACAGTAAAGACCCAGATGAAATGCCACAGAATGTGGCATTTCATCAGCGTCTTCACTGTAACCCTAAAAAAAGCAAAAAACATTTATTAGTTTCGAGTATACAAAAGGGTTTATAATGGGGGTATGCTGATTATTCCTAGAATATAGGATGTGTGTCTGACTGCAGATCCAGGGGTCGCGAGTTCAATCCCGGCTCGGTCCCATACTTTCGTGGAGATTGATCGTGAAATAATTTCTATGGTCATTCTCCTCCCTTCCGCTGATTCATTCAAGAAGGGTTGTTGTCAGTTACAAGCGAAAGTATGTGCACGAATTACTGGTTAACCGCTTGTTCAAGCCTGCCCAGGAAAAAGTGTGGTTAGGTGAACTGACCGTCCCGCCATGACCATAGCTGTTGACTTGGGACGTAAAGCAACAAAACAAACAAAAAATAGAATATAGGGATCACATGTTTTTTCATGCATTAACATTTGCCGGGTCCCAAGGAAGCTGTTTGAACATGAGGTCATTAGGCCAAGTGTTCAAACATCTCACTGGAGACCCGGCATATGTTAATGCAATGAAAAAAAATAACATGTGATTGTTAATTTTGCATATTTTACCTGATTAAAACCAAAATCACAGCATCACAATGTCATAATGCATGCAACATTTTCTGGAACAAAAGCATTGGCGAAATGATCACTCTAGGCTGCATTGCTTTCATGCAAACGAATCAGGGCTCATTTTAAGGATAGTCAAGTCAAAAGCCATGGTCAAACAGCATGTGAACCTCATGATTTGAACAATGGTTTCAAATAGCTATGTAATCATTAACTTGCACATTTGTGATGTGTATTACAATAGTTCATGCTTATACGTCCACATGCTCATTTGTTTCCTTGATTTTATTTATGTTTATGTATTTTATGCTCTTTCTTTACTTAAAAGCCTATACAAGCTATTGGTTCTGTTGAATTCAGCCTTTAGACAAAGAGCATATTTAAAAATTAATTTGCTTATTTCATAACCAAAACATATCTTGTTGGTACTCAAAAGAGGCATCTTAATGAGATGGTTCTTTTAAGCACCCAAAACAAATGTTAAAACTGATGGATAAGATAACATTTACATTTTTAGGCATATTTTATTATTTATCCAATTTATATGTTATGAATAACTGGTTAAATAGAAAACAGTGTTGATTCTGATCAGCTGGCTTCTCAGATCAACACTGTTTTCATAAAAACATATAACTAGATTCAGCAGAACCAGGTTTAATTACACTAATTTTGTAGCTGACAAGTCTTATGTTTTATACAATTTTATCACTTGCTTCACCATAGAAAAAAGTCTCCAATTCCTTCATGTTAACCCTTCAAATACCTTACAAAGTTTTCATCAGACAGTATTTTCACTATAGATACTAGCAAGATTTATATATTCTTTTTTTTTTTAATTTTTATTTTCTCTCCAAAATAATGGGGACTCTCTCCAATAGAAGTTTTCAAATATGGGAGAGTCTACTTTATGCAAATTAGAGATTGGAAGAGAGGAAGTTAAGATTGTCTTCAAAGATTAAGAAGACTCCCATCTTTCAAAATTTCTATTTTAAGAGAGTGCCAGTATTTTGGAGAGAAAAGAATAAAAAGAAATTAAAGTATAGAAAATAAAACTACTATAAAACTGTAGAGCCAAGATGAGACTACAGTAAAACCTGTGTAAAATGGCCACTCTTAAAAAGACCGAAAATTCATTTTCAAGACCAATTATCGCTTAATGCAGGTCAAAAGGTTTGCAGAATGCTCCATTGTATTGCAGAATGCATTCTTGCAATACTTTCGATTTCATTAAGCTGCCATTTGTCATCAAGATCTTTGTTTTGTCTATTTTTGAGTGGCCGTTTTACACAGGTTTCACTGTACCCACAGGAATTATCTCATCTGGGTTTGCTCTACTTTCCTATTATCATATTTGAATAAAAATGCACACAATAACATTTTCAAAATCCTATACCTTCTTTTGAAAACAATGTAGATCCAGATCAGCAATGTCTGTCAAAATTTCTATAAAAGGGTGTATTTCTGTCCCTGAAGATAACGTGTCTGGCTACAGATGCATGTCTGACTGCAGATCCAGGGGTCGCGAGTTCGATCCCGGCCCGGTCCCATACTTTCGTGGAGATTGATCATGAAATAATTTCTACGGTCATTCTCCTCCCTTCCGCTGATTCATTCAAGAAGGGTTGTTGTCAGTTACAAGCGAAAGTATGTGCACAAATTACTGGTTAACCGCTTGTTCAAGCCTGCCCAGGAAAAAGTGTGCTTAGGTGAACTGACCGTCCCGCAATGACCATAGCTGTTGACTTGGGTCGTAAAGCAACAGAACAAACAAACAAAATGAATATAATTTTTACCTCAGCAAACAGTTCAGACCCTGATGAAATGCTGCCTTATGGGGCAATGCATCTGGGTTTCACTGTTTACCAAAGTACCTGCTTACAGGTATCCAGAATGAAAAGGCTTACTTTAGAAGTTAAATAGCTCAGTTGACTGGAAGCCAGAACTTTGGTGTAATAACCCATAAAAAACGTGCCTATTGGGTTGAATATGGTCAATCTATATTTGTTGAGTAATAATTCACTGTTTGGAGGTCAGTTGTTCAAGGGTAAAAATGACATTACACCATCTAACGCCATGAATGACATCATTTTCAAGTAACAAATGACATTAGCTAGCATGCACTTTCCTCACGATTTCAAAACTGAATTATTGTTTGATATATCACACTTTTAAGCATTGACTCTAAAAGCGAGGTGTGTTAGAACTAAAATTGAATGCGAATTGAGAGATAACAAGTATTGTGATTATTTTCCTCACTGTGCACTTGATTTCAGCTTTCTGTATTGTTGCTTTGTTTCAGTTCACTGTGATTATCCTGTTATAGAGCCTGGCAACTCACCATTTTTCACCCCACAGGTAAAGCTAATTTAACTGTTTTATACTTATCATCATAGATGGTCCAGGGAGGTCACACAGACCTTAGTCATTATCAGCACCCACTTCATGTCTTATACTAGTAATACTCAGACCTCAGCCATATTCAGCACCCACTTCATCTCTTATACTAGAAATACTCAGACCTCAGCCATATTCAGAGCTCACTTCATGTCTTATACTAATAATAGTCAGGCCTCAGCCATATTCAGCACCCACTTCATGTCTTATACTAGAAATACTCAGACCTCAGCCATATTCAGAGCTCACTTCATGTCTTATACTAGTAATACTCAGACCTCAGCCATATTCAGAGCTCACTTCATGTCTTATACTAGTAATACTCAGACCTCAGCCATATTCAGCACCCACTTCATATCTTATACTAGAAATACTCAGACCTCAGCCATATTCAGAGCCCACTTCATGTCTTATACTAGTAATAGTCAGGCCTCAGCCATATTCAGCACCCACTTCATGTCTTATACTATACTGAACAAAAAAACAAACTTAACACTTAATTAATCAGTAATATCTCCTTCAATACCTATCCTACGTAAAAACAAGTCATATCAAATTAATGGGTGTTCAATTCTCAGTACCGGTAGATCTGTATAATTGAAACACAGCTGCAACATGGTGTGTTTAACTGGTAGCGTTTTGTTCAGTATAGTAATAGTAGCCGTTTTAAAAGTGGATAGACCACTTGTCTTGCTAATTACAGCCTAATTTCCATGGCTCAAACATCTTTAGAACCATAAGAAATTATTTGATATCAGCGTAAACAAGAGTTAACTAAAGCACTAGACCATGAGGTAATATGGGGATTATATTTTAGTATTCCATAAAATAAAGGTATGTTGTGAAATAATCATTAGAATCACCTCATTGAGTTTGCTCTAATTATTACACATAACTCATCTTTTAAAGATGAAATGAGAAAAACATGCCTCAATCTTCCTAAATATGAGGGTCATTTTTTATGTTCATAGAATTGGGTTGTAACTCTACAAATGAGCCGCGACATGAGATTTCCAACAATGCGGTATGTGCGTCCAGCAAAGCCTCAGATCAGCCTGCGCATACGCGCAGTCTGATCAGAGCCTTTGCTAGTCGCTTGAGCATTCTATAAGCGTTAAGCTACTAACTGAACATCATTTGGAGTTTTTAAGCTTAAAAGGAGGCTACACAGGCTCATCTGAGTCTACACTTGTCAAAATGCCACATTGTTGGAAATCACATGTCGCGGCTCAAATATAGAATTTACGGTACATCATCTGAAAGGTCTAGCTTCTGCTTTTCAATCGGTATAAAATTAACATCATTTCCATTAAGTTTGGTCAAGATACATAGCTTCGAATAGAGGGTAGTAAAGCACACTGACCAAAAATCATGCTATGCCTATTGGCCTAGTGATCACAGCTTCCTCGAGACTTGGCAAATGTTAATGCATAAAAAAGCATGTGTGATTACTATATTTGCCAAGCTGATTTTTCTTTAGCACCATCAAAAAAATTATTTTCAACGCTATTGACATCTTCAAGAGAACAATGTTCACAATTTCAGTCCAGGGTTTAACCCTTTATGTGCCAATGCAACAAAAGTCATCTGTTTTTCTCATCTGCTGAAATGTTTAAAAAGCCTCTACGTCAGACAGTGAGGACCCAGATCAGACTGCTCCTATAGGAGCAGTCTGTTCTGGGACCACGCTGTTTGCTTCTATACTTAATTTGTCAGTAATGCTAGGCAATTGTTTGCAGCAGACGACTTCAGCAGACAACATTTTCAGATGCATTTTTTTTTCTTGGCGCATTAAGGGTTAAATTGAAATTATGCTTTTTCTAGGCAGAGATTTATCAAATTTTATATTTATTCTTTGGTCATATGTTTTTTTCATTTTAGGCAAAGGATGGCTCAAAGAAGAAAAAGAAAAAGAAGCACAAAAATCCAGATTCCAGATTTCTTGTTGGTATGAAGGAAAGTAATTCTGATGTGGGACTTAAAGTGGAGAGTTTAAGCCAGACGTCTGCTTCTAGTATAAATAGTGCTGGAGTCCTTTTCAGAAGTGAAAATATTGGACCCAGTCTACCCAAGTCGGACCTACTAAGTTGTGAGAAACTTTCTGTGGATAGCACAAGGTCAAGAAGGTCTGATAGCTCTGTGTCATGTTCCAGCTCGGGAACCAGCATAGCCAGTTCGGAGTTCAGTATCTGTGATAAGAGTTCAAGTATTTTGAATAGGAAAGTGGGTAAATTAAGTAGTACAGGACAGAGTAGCGGTTCCAGTATAGGCGCTGTTGGTGGGAAGAAACACAAAACTTCACCTACATTACCAAGAAATGATAAAAATAGCGTTAAAACCCACAAAAGACAAAAATCCTTACCCATTACTCCAGAAAGAAGACCATCAGTTCAAACCGTTGGAAAGATTGAAACCCAAGATTCATATGAAAAATTGAATGTAGAAAAAGGGAACCAGGCCCAGCAGGTAGTGTCTAAAACCAAACAGCCTGGTGTTAGAAAGTCTTTGAGTATGACTGCTGCATCTAAAGGGACACGATTCACTGACAGTGAGAAGGGTTTTGCTAATCAGTCAAAAATAGGCAAGGGGTCTCAAAAGGTACATAACAACACTACCATAACCAACGGTTTTAATGAATCCACTCGATTAGAACACAATGGTAGTAACTGGACATTTGATGGCACTTCCAATACTGCCATAAATGTACATGGTCATTATAATGTAGTGGATGTGAATGGGAGTAAGTCTTGCTCTCATATTGATCCAGGTGGGACATATTATGTTGAAGAGGTGAATGGCTACAAAGTCGATGATCAGCATTACATGAATGGACATTCCTTTAATGAGTTGTCTTCTTGTTCTAATGAGAATATTGGGCTGGCATTACACAATTCACATAAACAGGATAATCCAACTGCTAAATCAGGTTGGAGAAAATTAATTGGATGGGTTTGATAAGCCCATAACTGCAGGGTTCATACAGGCAAGTTTGAGTAAAATTCAAGGACTTTTCAATGACTTCTCAAGACTATGCTACAGTTTTCAAGGGCTAAAAGTTTTTGAAAAATCCAGTTTAAGTCTAAAAATTCTACTTAAGAAATGCTAGACTGAGATAATGGAGAAATAAGTGCTAGAAAATTAGTATAAAATTGTTGTGCCTTTATGTGGTGCAGCATTTGCTGCACCAAATAAAGGCACAGCAATTTTATACTGATTTAGATCTCTATCAACAGTGTTAAGTCCTACAGAAAATAGAAGAATTCAAGGACTTTTCAAGGCATTGAGTGATTTTCCAGTACTTTTCAAGGCATTTTTTTATTATCCCCCCGACGAAGTCGGAGGGATATAGTTTTGGCATCGTCCGTCCATTCCGTTTGTCCGTCATCCGGAACCATATCTCAGTACCTATTGGTCAGATTTGATTCATTCTTGGTACAAATGATAAGTACCATGGACTCTCAAACATCCAATAAGTTTGGTCAAAATCAACCCCTTAACACTTGAGTTATTGCCCTTGTTTTAGTATAGGCAATTATAAGGCAAAACCTATATTAGCTTTTTTGTGTGATGATCTTCACATTTTATCAAAGCTATTATATTTAACAACTTCTCACTATTAGACCATGATTGCCAAGTGCCTGTAGATAAGCATGGCAGTGTCAAAGTTTTACCCCACCCCCTTTGACCCCACCTAAGGGGTCAAAGGTCAAATATTTAAATTTCGCAATAACTGAGGCAATTGTTAATATTTTTTGCTGAAATTTTGCATACAGGCAGAGCAGCAATAGATATGAAACATATCAAACGGGATTTCAGTTTGAAGGCCTGGGTCCGAGCCTGTTGGGTGGACTTAGGGGGTGGGGCCGAGGTCAAAATTAAACTTTTTCAGAATATGGTCATGTTGCATATCAAATTAAAGCTGACGACGCTGGCAGCAACATGGTAGCAAATATTTTGCTCACAGACACACCCTCGACCCAGGGGGTGGGGTCAAAAGGTCAAACTATATCTTTTTCTGAAAGTAGTCATGTTGCATATCAAATTAAAGGGAATTAACACAGAGCACCATGAAAGCAAATATGCTGTCATTACACACACCAACAAACCCGTGGGGTGGGGTCAAAAGGTCATTTTCTTTTTCTTTTCTAAAAGTGGTCATGTTGCATATCAAATGAAAGTGGAAGAAGTGTAGACCTACATGCAAGGTAACACTTTGAATTTACACACACCCTTGACCTCTGGGGTTGGGTTTAAAGGTCAGATATTGAAATTGTGCAGATGTAAGTATATTTTTATTAAACTAAGCACTAAAGCATACTTGACAGGTGTTTGTTATGATCTGAATGATACTGAAGGTGAACTAAGACTTAGATAAATGGGATTTATATTTTGTGATTTACATGTTTCTCTCAAATAACCCTTCGTCGGGGGATATAAATTCGTCGAATTTGTCTTGTTTTCAAGGACTTTTCAAGCCTGTGCGAACCCTGAACTGTATTAACCCTTATCCCACCACAATTTTTGTCCTGAGAATGTTGTCTGCTTTTTACATCTGCTACATATATTCAATGGCACTTCGGACTAGATTCATTTGTTCTGAAAATGTCTGCTTTTTACGTCTGCTGCATATATTTCAAGTAAATTTCAGACTAGCGTTTTTCATGGAAGCAAACAACATGAACCCTGATCAGACTGCTCCCAAGGGAGCAGTCTGATTTTGGTCCATATTGTTTGCAATATAGGCTACCCAAGAACATAAGCAGATGAGAGTAGCCGATGGCAAGAGTCGTGACTGGCGGGAAAAGGGTTAACTCTGACTTATGAATTTCAAAAATGGAATATTCCAGATAATTACATCTGAGGCAAGTTCAACAATGCCAGCGCTTGCGGGTACTTGTTGTTCTGGTACCTATCTTTTTTAGTAAAGTGTAAAACCTGGCATCAGTGTACAATGAGCGCCCAAGAGCGCTTGCAGCGCTGAACTCACCTCAGGTCTAGTCCATCCTATTTTAATAATAAATTATTTGCTGAAGAAAGAAAACATAGTCTGGGAGACCAGGGACTATTTTGTCCGCACAAGTTTTTCCTGTTTTGAGTAATTTGGTCCTTGCACTGTAAGAGTTAATACATGTAATAGTTGTATGGTAAACTTGCAGACCCAGATCAGATGCATCTGATCAGAGCCTAAGCCAACAATTTTCCTGTATTCATCCTAACAGCTAGACATAGTTTGTTTGATTTGATTCTTTACATCCCAGTCAACAATATTTCAGTTCATCCTGAGTTGAACCAGTAGTAAGCTAGGATTAATGTGTCTTGCTCAAGGACACAACACAGTGATGCCAGTGAGGCTTGAACCCACAACCCCTCGGTCTTGAGTCAAGCACTCTACCACAGTTATATATTTTCCATTATTGGTTTGGTCCAGGTGGTTAATGTGCTTGAAAATGCAATTTATACAAGTATTGTATGGGATTAAACTCCGATTATATTTATTAGGGCTTATAGCTACTGAAAGTTAGGTTCAGTTGAAATGGAAGACAGATAGATATTCAGACATATGGGTGTGATCAAATAATGTTTTTGTTTGTTTGTTAGATTTGATTCTTTACATCACATCAACAATCTTTCAGTTAAACAAGAACGGGTCTTCCTGGGTTGAACCAGTACTAAGGTAGGATAAATGTGTCTTGCTCAAGGACCATAACACAGTGACGCCGGTGAGGCTCAAACCCACGGCCTCTTGGTCTCGAGTCAAGTGCTCTACCACTGAGCCACTGCCCTCCCTGATCAAATAATGTAATGAGGTCAGATTGCACCAGAAGAACAGTCTGATCTGTTTACACTGTTTGCAAAATTTTACTATCTTTAATTCATCTTATCAAGTACACAAAGGAGTTCTAGCGATAAGGCGTATATTTTCCCTAGTTGACATGATTGCAAAACCTAAATTTTGAAATTGCCCTAATGTTTTTAAAATTGGTCTGTTACGGTAGTAAAATTTACATAGAAAGCATCAAAATAGGTTTCAAAGCGATTCATCATTTACAAAACCGTTAAAACTTGCGCCTTCTACTCCCACCCCTCATTTTACGTCTTTAGACTGGGTGCCGTTTAGACGAGAGTTTTAGTAAATCCTTTGCAGGTTTTCAAAAAGTAAAAGTGCTAAAATATTAAGGATATAAGTACCCTTCATTTTCGAAACTTTGCGTTTTTTCCTCTGCGCATGTGTACGAAATATACTTAAAATTGTGACGTTTGTCATTGAAAAGATGAAACTGGCGTCTTTCAGTTTGTTTTTAGATGCTTTGCCCCCCTAGACCCAAGATGCCCTTTGGACAATTAAATGTCGCTATACAAATACATAACATATGTAAAGGGCGTCTTGGGTCTAGGGGGGCAAAGGGGTTGTATAAGCGAAAGAAGACATCAAATATCTGACAAAAAATAGACCACTTTGCAAGATGGTCGTTTTTATTGTACATCAACTGTATAAATAGTTTTACTGTACATAGCGTTATAGGACGATTGGTTCCCTTGTTTAACGGTCTAGTTCCCATATATGTTACTGAATAACAAGTACAGTTGATGATCGAAATAAATTCCCATTCAATAAGAAGTAGAGTTATTACATGCACTAAGGAAATCCCGTTTTAAATATACAAATTCGGGGGCAATGGTGCATCGACGGCCCGTCTATATATATTTGTTTAATGTGCCTAGTTTCTCCAGTCGTCATTTCAACAAAATAAAACGAACGTCTCGTTTAGGGAGATTGCTCGCCTTATCGCTAGAAATTCTTGAATGAGTCAAATTTTTGGATAAGTGTTTCAGAATATTTATGGTTAATAACAATAAAATGAGTGACACCCCTTAGATTAATACTGGGCCTGTCCAAAATGTCAGGTAGATGGGTAGAAGAGACTTAAATTGGCTCATTTGCATTGGTGTTCCTAGAGGAAATATATTGATGTATCAGTCAGATCTGGGTCTGCACAGTTTGCCTAGGCCAGTTTATTAGAAAACTAGTGTTCAACATTTTCAAACATTTACTATTTGTTAACATTTTCTTTGATGACGCTCATACATGTACATGTAATAAGGATACGCTATCTCAATGAGACGGTTCTTTTAAGCACCCAGAACAAATATCTTAACCGATGGATAAGAAGATAATCTCAATTTTACATGCAAAAATTTGCTTAATATCTAGATCTTGTCTGATAGCGTATCCTTAATAGCCCAGACTCACCAGAGCCTTTGCTGCAGGCATACATAAAGTATGAATGTAGATGAATGCTCTGACCAAAATTTAGACCTTTAGCTTTGCTACGTCAGCATGGGCATTTATTAGATGCATTTGTGATAAGTGATAAAATTTTCTGGCTCATAAGTTTACATGTACATGTATGTAGGATAATTAGGACATCTTTTAGATGGTATGTATTACATTAAACCAAAAATTATATTGATCTTCATATCAAATAACATAGTATATCTGTCTCATTTCTTACATTGGCACTCATAATTTCAACTGACTGATGGGCCCTGTCGCCATAAAATCTGATTTTGTTGCATGTGAAAAACACAATCACAGACAAAGTGAGTAAGGGTGCAGAGATCAGGAATTGATACAATCAAGTTCCACACCTGACCCAGGATACCAATGGGAAAGTGACAAACTAACAGTTAGACACCACAAACGAGAGCCAAGAGGTCAGCACTTTCCAAGCAGGTGACCACAAAGCACAAGTCTGCGCATCCATGCAGTCTGATCAGTTCCTTTTTAGTCATGATAACCGAATCATGCCGATGAGCCTTTCAAAAAAAAGGGTTCAAATGAAACTAGCAGAGGTTCTTTAATAATGAATTTCAAGGTCACAGAACTACAACTATTGGGAACATATATATTTTCGCCTGAAAATATTTCTTGTTTTGGCCTTAATCTTGTATGTCTATGAACAAGTAGAAATTATTAGCCATAATCTCACATTGCCCTATCAATCATCTATTTTTGTTAGTTTATGTTAATCATGATTTTTTTTTACTGTTGTGCAATATTAATTGAGCCAGTGCATGAGATTTTCAACTATGTGGTATGTGCGATCAGCACAGCCTCAGATCAGTCTGCGCAAATAGCAGTCTGATCAGAGCCTGTGCTTGTCGCTTGAATATTCTATGACTGTTAAGCTACTGATCGAACACCATTTGGAGTTTCTAAGCTTATAAGGAGGCTGCACAGGCTCGTCTGAGTCTACACTTGTCAAAATGCCACATTGTTGGAAGTCTCATGCCATGGCTCAATTAAAAGTTCGTCCTACTTCTTACTCTACAGTGCTTTATTGATGTACCCTAGAGGATTATTTACCCTAAATATTGCTGCCAACTCTAAAGATGTTCAGAAGAACCCAATTAGTAACCCTTTCTAACTGCATGCTGGGCATTTTTCATGCTTTTGTTGTCCTCTGCTGACTTTTTTCAAAATAAACCTTTTCAAAAAACCCTTTCAGGAACAACATCAGTGTCAAACAGTTTTGATCCAGATGAGGACCGACATTCTGTTGATTCTGATCTGGGTTCAAACTGTTTGCAAAGGTTTTCAGCAGACAAGTCACTGCTAGCAAGGAAAGGGTTAACCCTTAAAAGCACCAATCACGACTGCAGCAGACAACATATTTTGCAACATCTTTCCTAATTTTCAAAAGAAATAAGGAATGACATTTCATGAGAATCCTCTGCCAGCAGACGATTCTCATGAAATATCATGCCTTATTTGTTATTTTTGAAAAAAGCAGCTAAATTTGAAATTGTCATTTGCTGCAAATTATAAGTGGCGCTTTAAGGGTTAATATTTGTTTCTTCCAATAGTAATGATAAAGGTAATTGAAATCAGTAGTGTTTTCTTTTATTGAGATAATTTTTCGCAAAGCATTATACTTTATCATATATTTTGTCTGTTAACCCGCTCTTGACTGGAAACCAGCAAATGATTCATAAACAGTAGTGACCCAGATGACATGCTGCATTATGCATCTCATCAGGGTCTCTGCTGTTTGCTAAAATAAAAAGAATGTGTATTTACAAAATTACCATATTGTTTATAAATTCTAACCTACGACATCTCAACTATATTATCCAAACCTTATTGAATCAAACTGGATGGCAGGTTTTATTGGTCAAGAAAGGGTTAATAAGGTTGATATTTCCACAAGATTACAATGTATGTCTATTTATTGTTATTGTTGGTGTAATAATTTCAATGATGTTCTTGTATCAGTGGTCCAGCATTGTTGTTATTGGAGTTTTATCATAAGAAAATTAGCCTAAATTTTGTTCCTTAAGCCTGTTTCACTCAGATTGGCCAAACCAGGGGCATTTAAGAATGGATAAGAGTGGGACTTAAATAGAGCAAGCTCTTATGAAAATGGCCCTTATAGCAGCTCAAGGACACAACACAGCGTCCTCGGTGAGGCTCGAACCAGCAACCCCTCAATCGTCAGTCAAGCAATCTTCCACTGAGCCACTGTGATCCTCTCATATGAGCTGGATTAACTGTTTGCATGCTGGATATTTTTTCATGCTTTTGTCCTCTGCTGACTTTTTTCATAACTTTTTCAAAAAAATATCTTCAGGATCACTATCAGAGTGACAGTTCGGATCCAGATCAGGACCGACATTTTGTCGGTCCTGATCTGGGTCCAAACTGTTTGAAAAAAGTTATCAGCAGATGACAAAGGTCACCGTTAGCAAGGGAAGAGGTAAAGTTTTAATTATCATACAAGCTGGCTTAATTTTTTTTTCTGAAAACTTTTTGCCAGCCATAAGAAACTGGTAGCTATTAGAAATTCAGAGGTTTTGTAAAATCTGAAAGGGGTACTTGCATCTGTGCCCACGCATGGATTTTCTTTAAACTTTGCATAATAATGACTCATTATATACAAACTATGAAAATGTATTTATTGAATTAGATAGTTAAGAATAAGGCTTAGGAAGCAACCCTGACGTACTCCACCTTTGAGGTGGCACCTGTCTCTGAATTTCCATGTCCTAAATCTATAGTTTTGTTTATATCTATGATTTATCATCTAGATTGAATCCAAAATACCATAGGCATTATATTAATACCAGGAAACCATTTGGATAAATTATGGTTTACGTTTTCTGAAGAAGTGATTATAAAATTTCAATATTTTTTTTCAAAAATTTACAAAACATTCAACATTAAATTCCAAAGATAGATATGTTCTAGTCTTTGTCAAGATATCATATTATCACAAAAACATGCCATGTATATCTTGCTGATCTGAGCCAAATTTCATGAAAATCCAAAACTGGTAACTTTGTCATTTCTTACCTCTTCTGGGTATAGGTCAGTTTTAGCAAAATTAATTATTTAGTTGAAATGAATCAATAACTCGACAGAATGAGGTTGTTTTTAAATCTTCTTCCACTTTTCTTAAAGAAAGACATGTTTAGAAGATTTCAAATGATTCAATGGCCTGAAATGCCAAAGATCATGGCCCCATTTCATGGCACTATGGGGCCAAGACAATGTGTATCACTTCCTCAAGTCCTGCATGATATTGTTTAAGAAACATAATATCCTATCAATAAACGTATGAAAACAAGAAGACCAAATATTTCCTTTACATTCCAACTGAACTAGAGTAACCACATTTTGGTGCCGTGCCCACGATCCTTACATTACAACTGAACTAGAGTAACCACATTTTGGTGCCGTGCCCAGGATTAAGTGTAACAGAGTCATATCAAATGTATCATAGAACAGTGTTCTACATGAATAAGTGAGGTCCAGAAACGAAACTGTATGCCTGGAATATACAGCCAGCCAAAGAATGAATGTTGCCATTTGATGGAAATCAACATCAGTCTTACAAAACAGAATAAACAGAGAAGATTTAAGCATTAATTTAGCAATTCATTTGAAGCCAAGAGTTATCTGTGACCAAAATGGTTAATTTTAACTGATAGGTTTGACAGGGGGTTATTCTTGTGAACCAGGTTTATTAATGAGGCTTACAATTATAAAACCAAAGATATAAGGTTCTTCTCCTGTATGAACTGACTTGTCATAAGGTTTCTCTTCTGTAAGAATTACAATTTTTAATAATGTTACATATTAAGTGTAACATTGGTTAGATGTAGTTTCAACGTTCGAAACTAGATGTGGTAAGTTCGGTGTCACCATAATGTATCGTTTTGGGTAATATTATTGTGTAAGCACTTCATTAAATAAGAATCATAGCACTTAATATCAAAGAATATTGTTTTTTTTTTCTTTTTCCAATCAGTAATAGGAAAAACACTGAACATATCAACTTCTACCAATAAAGGTACTAGCATGGTGATTCAAACTAAGCAAGTATTCAAGTATGTTTTACACTGAAACATAATTATTGTATTTTTTACATTTCGATGAATTAGGGCCATGTGTTTACATCAAGTTGAAAAAAAATATGTTACCGGTCCTTAAATTTCATGAAATTCGGTCTACATATTCTTTATATATATGGAAAGTTTATATGTTGAAATGGTATCTTGACAAAGACCGCAACGTGTAAAAATTTTAATTCCAAATTTGACTGAATACAAAATATACAGTTGAAAATTGGGGTACCATCTCTTAAAAATGAATGCCCACCCGGTATCCTAATACATACAAAGCCATTTATAGTATCAACGAACTTATCAATGATATAGTTATTTTATAAAACATATCTGCGCCCATTACATGATATGTCAATTACTTTAGAAATGATTATAACTGGATATCCTAAGGTATTGCAGTGATATCATACATGACGTCATAAATTAGCAATGGAATTGCATAAAAACTCAAATGCACTATAAATTTAAAAGTCATACCCTAGCCAATTAATAAACATAATATTATCAAATTCCAAGCGTGGGCAGACTCCCATGTTAATTTCCCATACCATGAAAGAGCCCCTTTTAAGGCAGGTTGTTGTTGTGTTTGTGTTTAACGTCCCACCAACAGCTAAGGTCATATGGAGACGGGGCCACGGCTTAAAGTCTCATCCGACAGACTGGTGAATCCAGTAATCGAGCCGGCGACCGCTGGTTTTCAAGGCAAGTGGTTTATCCACTACACCACGGCAGATCCATTTTAAGGCAGGTTTTCTTATGATACAACTCTGCTGTTTATTGTTGAATAAAGATAATCATTTCCAGGCTTGTCTCTATTTTACCTTCCTGTACTTGTGCCTCACTTTCAGATAAGACCATATTTTGCAGGGGAGTGGAATCAGTGAGTTATAGTAAGTATAATGTTAAAGGACAACATAGTCCCTATTTGTACTAACCACATGTATAACAGCTAAGACCCAGATGCTGCATTTCATCAGGATCTCCAGTCTGTTTGCTAATCAGGGACAGAAATAAATCATAATTTAGAAATTTCTACCTGTGACCCCTTAAAATACACAATGGAGTCCCATAATTATTGGATCAATATGTATGGGAAAATCCATCTGAATACAAAGGGTTAAGTAAATTGCAGGTGCACAACTAGACCTCTAGATGAACAGTTTAGACTGGTTTAGATAAATATCCGATCAGAAGGTTCAGAGGAGATACCATAAGCTAAATCAAAGATGGCCGCTCCCAGCCATATTTATTGACGATCGTAGGTGCACAGCTAGGATAGGGAGCGCAGTGGTAGAGTGCTTGACTCGAGACCGAAGGGCCGCAGGTTAGAGCCTCACCGGCGCCACTGCGTTGTGGTCCTTGAGCAAGACACATTTATCCTAGCTTAGAACTGGTTCAACCCAGGAAGACCCGTCCCTGTTCAACTGAAATATTGTTGATGGGATGTAAAAAATCAAACAAACAAATAAACAAAACAGCAAGAATAGTCTTGAACAAGATTGTGTAAAATCCAGATTTCACTTGTTTCTGCACTAGTTATAGACTGTTACAGTGTAAAGCAAACAGCAATTTTCAAGATGGCTGCTGGGCAGCCATATTTGATGAAACTGGAACACTGAGAACATTTTAGACCAGTTTTGAAAAAAATCTGACCAGTGGATTCAGGGATGGCATAACAAGTAAAATCAAAGATGGCCACCAGATTTGGAACCCAAACTAAGGTCACATCCCACCCAAGTTTCAGAATAATCCACCCAGTGGTCTCTGAGGAGACTCAATAACAAGAAAAGTTTATGCACAGATCAGAGACCCCACTTGAGATGATTTAAGCTCTACAAACGGTAAAGGCATGCACACAATAAACTTATTGGGTCAAATAAGGTAATTTCAAGCAAAGAACAATACTTCTGGTCCATATTTTTATATACTGGAATGTTTTAACAAATTATGTTCACATCAAAGGTATGTTTGATGGGCCACATTGCAAGAAAGCACCTTGTATACAATCAATACCCTGAACTGCCTGCACATCTATGCAGGCGGATCTGGGCGATGAAATGTACACTATCCACTAAAATAAAATCACACTGCCAGTCAAACTTTGTCATCTGTTACTCTCATCTGCTATGTTCTTGAATAGCCTATATTGCAAACAATATGGATCCAGATCAGACTGCTCCCTTTGGGAGCAGATCATGGAGCAGTCTGATCAGGGTTCATATTGTTTGCTTCCATGAAAAAATCTAGTCTGATGTGCACTTGAACATATGCAGCAGACATAAAAAGCAGACAACATTTTCAGGACAAAGTATGGTGGCAGGTAAGTGTAACAGATTCATGTGCAAGTCTCACAACATGGACCCAGATCAGCACTGTAATGAGATGCATGCTGATCTGGATCCAAGCTGACTGTATTAGGATAGGGGTCTTTTTTGCAGGCTGTGGCGCATTCTCCACAAATAATTCTAATAAATAAATCCCTCTAATAATCATTTTATATTGCACATAAAATAATAGCACTCTGACAAATATTTTCATAACTCCATTGTAGTCGGGGAACCAAGGTAGAAAAAATGCTAACTCTTGCACCCGAAAGGTATACAGCTGGAGTTTGTATGGTTGCAAAGGTAATCCTATGGTTTATCTGAAACTACTGTATAGCAGACTCGATCGAGTTGCATAACGCCAGAGCAGTCAACTTTCTACGGAAGCCCAGCAAGAACATGTCAAAATATTAATTTTTAAAATGTTATATATTTTTATCAAAAAAGTTCAGGATTGAAAAATATTAAGTTTATATAATACTACAACATCGTCGTAGACCTCATAAGCAACGGCGGTCATCTAAGAATACTGCTTATTGATTTTTAAAGCATGTAGATTAGTGAACCCCCATTTTGAAATTAAATTTATAGATATCTTTTCTTCAAATCTCATTAAAACTGCATTTATTGCCCCAAAATGTATTTCATAATTATTTATATATCGCTTGGAAACATATCTCGTAAAAAACTATGAGCTTACTTATTCACTTTTGTCCTCCCGCTGAAGTGGTTTGAATTGCATATTTTTTACCTAAGTAAATAAATTTTAAATTGAATGTGTTTAAACACTGCATACAGTTAGACAGACGTTCGGGACATAATTTAAGACAATTTATTTTATTTTTTATGGTAAACTAGAAAAGGTAGCTGAAAAGTAAAAATATGAAACCACGATAATTTGATACTTAGTAATTTAGTTCATGCCAGCGGGTGCGTAGTTACACACCAGACAACTTATGAGCAGTTAAACACTTAAATGATAGTTATCAAGGATTCAAAGGGTGCTTATCTTCCATATTTACAGCAGCTTTGAAACAGAAGGTCATTGTAGGGACCATGGGGATTTTTATCTACTGAAAACAATAATTTCATTTAACAGTGGTAAAATAAATGTGAAAAACTCGTATAACTATTATCATATCACCATGGAAAACCTGTCTGTCCCCGTCTGAGATGCAGAAATGTAACCGTATAGTTCTTGTAAAGACAAAAATGTCCCTAAGAAGATTATTTTGGTGCATAAATGACTGCCCTTACTTATAAATGCATTTGATAGTGTATTATTGTATTATCGAACTGTCAAACGGCTTCTCATACCAATCCTCCAGATAAGAGTGCGTAATGGAAAATTAGTTTTGTTATTTCTCAACCAAAACATATGTTGTTGGTACTTAAATGGACCTATTAAATGAGATGGTTCTTTTGGAGACCAAAAGCACGCTCTTTAACTTATTGATAAGGGAAACATCACAATTTCTATGCTATGAAAGATTGCTTAACATGACCTATGGGGCATACAAAAATGCATTTTTTTGCGAAATGCAATTCTGGTCGCGTTGCTATACAGTGGTTTCATATCAAGCACTATTTAGACTATCAGTATACAAAATTCCAGCCGTATACTTTTCGGGTGCAAAAAATGTGTGTTTTTGCACGATACGCGACTTTGGTTCCCCGACTATTGATGTATATGGTATTTTTTCCAAGTAGGCCAGCTCATTAGATTTCCGTATGTATCCCATATGGGTAAAGTCATTCTTTAAACATGCTTGTGCAGCTACCTAGATGAAAAAAAGAGGCCTACCACCATCTACTCCATACTTTATGTGTGTGTGAGCAGTGAAGGCTCTGGCAAGTCTGCGATAATGCACAGACACATCCGAGCCTTCACTGGTCACATATATGATAAATACCAACATCTCATGCGCTGGTCCAAAATTTGGAGCACTGATTACATGACAAAGTACCGGGCCACGTAGCACAGTCGGAAACGTGTCTGGCAACAGATGCCAGTCTGACTGCAGATTCAGGGTTGCGAGTTTGATCCCGGCCCGGTCTCATACTTTCGTGGAGATTGATCATGAAATAATTTCTATGGTCATTCTCCTCCCTTCCGCTGAATTATTCAAGAAGGGTTGTTGTCAGTTACAAGTGAAAGTATGTGCACCAAGTACTGGTTAACTGCTTGTTCAAGCTTGCCCAGGAAAAAGTATGGTTAGGTGAACTGACCGTCCCGCCATGACCATCAGACTTGGGGTCAATTACTTTGAAAAAGTAATTAATTACTTACAATTACATTGGAAATTGTTCAATTAAATTACAATTACAATTACATGGCTTTTGAGCAAAGTAATTAATTACATACAATTACTTTGCCAAATGTAATTAATTACATTACAATTACATTTCACTGCTACATAGAGAGCTTTGTCAGATTTTTAATTTCAGAGATATAACTCCTCCAAAAGTCTTAGTAACCTTGGCATTCTAAATTCAATATATGTCTATAAGGTTGATTTTATTTTTAGGACTTCTTGTATTATTGTCAAGTGATGCAACTTAAAAGAAATGAATACACATTGGCCTGAGAAAAATCATACAATGTGGAAGATAAATCATGGAAATGATTTTGTAAGACTAGCTTAAATGCCAGAGAATAACTGTTCTCAAAAAGTGTTGATAAGAAATCTGTGTGGCCCTATGAGACATGAAAGTTGGTAAAAAAGAGTAAAGTACAAAAAGGAATACATGTATCAGATAGTGATGAACTAAAATATTACTTGTGTGTGAAATGCTGGCTTTGCAAGCAAGAGGTTGCTATTTCGGTCCCCACTGGAATATCTATTTTATTTAGTTTTTCTTTTTTGTTATTATATCAACAATGATAGAATGATAGGTCCTAGGTTCACTGAATAAGTGAAATCCAATTTGATTTTCTGAACCACATTTTATTATTATTATTATTATTATCAGGCCTCCAGATAAGCGTGCGTTTTGAAAAACTATTTTTTATTTCACATCCAAAACATATGTTGTGGGTACTCAAAAGAGCCGTCTCAATGATAAGGTTCTTTTGAGCACCCAAAACACATGTTTAAATTGATGGGTAAGAAAATAATCACAATTTTACGCTCATCAAATTTCTTAATCAGGCTCTATGTTTTATCGTTATTATTATTATTATTATTATTATTATTATTATTATTATTATTATTATTATTATTATTATTATTATATTGAAAATATCAAATAAGCAGTTAAAGGATTTAAAATAATGGAGTGGATAGATTGTGTCATGCACTTAAGCATATAAGTGTGTTGATCCCAGGTGTGAAAATTTAACAAATTGCCTTCAAAGAATCAACTCCTAACCAATACTATTGTCTGAGTAGATACTATTGTTTAGATTTTCACACCTTCTTTGTTTTTGTATTGTTTTGGTAACTTACCTATTAAAGGTTGGTTGTCACAAGGCCTTATCTTTTATAAGCAGATGAACACAGAATATACAATTTGCTTAAAAAAGGGTGCTTTCAAAATAGTAGAGGTAACATTCTATACTAGCATGACTAGTTCCAATTCTCATTTGTTCCATGTTGCATTCAACTTTTCATATATTGAGTACAGCAAATGATAATATATGCATTTACAAAGACCAAGAACAATTTAGCAGCATTTTAAATATCTATGGTATTCTTAAATAACTGAAGTTCATATCTGATCTGAAAAGTAATTAAAAAGTAATTGAAAGTAATTGTTAATTACTGCCATTTTGACCATGTAATTAATTACATTCAATTACTGTAATTAAAGAAATGTCTTAATTACAATTACATGCAATTACTTTAGAAAATGTAATTAAATTACAATTAATTACAATTACAATTTTAATTACCCCAACTCTGATGACCATAGCTGTTGACTTGGGACGTAAGTAATAGTTATACCATGTGTTGTCCGCCTGTACGTGGAGATAATCCACGAGCTTTAGCAAGTGGATTATCTTACGTACAGGTGGAATGAAAAAAGTCAATAAGCAATGCTTACTAGATACCCCCCGCACAGTAAGAGTCAGTGAAAAAACTTGGCAAGTTATAATTCAAACCAGCAGACCTTAGTTTTGAAAAGATTTCAGTAGAATCTGTGCAAACAAAAATTATAAACTCCTTCATGCATATATTCAATGTGTCTACATTGTATCCGCAAAGTTTCAAATTGCTCCATCAAAAGCTGTGGTAGGAGTTGATCGGCCCATAAAGGCACTATCCATGCATATACAAAAGCCTTATTAGGGAAAAATTGTCTAAGTTCTCACAGCTGTCATTATACCCCCCGCAAACTTTGTTTGTGGTGGGGTATACTGTTTTCACGTTGTCCGTGCTTGCATGCGTCTGTCCGTCCGTCCGTAACGTTTTGTTTTTTTAATAACTTGGAGAGTCATTGCTGGATTTTCATCAAACCTTGCAAACATGTTCATATATGCAAGACAAATACTTTAGACAAAAAAGTAAGGGCTAGGGGCCAATTCTATTAGAGTTATTTCCCTTTGTAGTTCTAAATGGCTTTTAATATAGGGTTTTATGCTTATGCTATTATAGGCCATACATGGGCCGATCAACTCCTACCACAGCTTTTGATGGAACAATTTGATATGTAGACACATTGAACACATGCATGAAGGAGTTTGGTTCAAAAATATATTTTTTGACAAAATGACAGCTATGAGAACTTCGACAATTTTTCCTTAATAGGGCTTTTGTATATGCATAGATGGTGCCTTCATGGGTCGATCAACTCCTACCACAGCTTTTGATGGAGCAAGTTGATACTTTGCCTATACAATGTAGACACATTGAACATATGCATGAAGGAGCTTGGTTCAGAAAAAATAATTTTTTGACAAAACGACAGCTGTGAGAACTTGGACAATTTTTCCCTAATAAGGCTTTTGTATATACATAGATGGTGCCTTCATGGGCCGATCAACTCCTACCACAGCTTTGAATGGAACAATTTGATACTTTGCCTATACAATGTAGAAACATTTAACATATGCATGAAGGAGTTTGGTTCAGAAAAAGTAATTTTTTGACAAAATGACAGCTGTGAGAACTTGGACAATTTTTCCCTAATAAGGCTTTTGTATATGCATAGATGGTGCCTTCATGGGCCGATCAACTCCAACCACAGCTTTTAAGGGAGCAATTTGATACTTTTTCTGTACAATATAGACACATTGAACATATGCATTAAGGGGTCTGGTTGAAAAAAAAATTTGACACAATGACAGCTATGAGAACTTAGACAATTATTCCCTTATATGGCTTTTGTATATGCATGGATAGTGCCTTTAAGGGCCGCTCAACTCCTACCACAGCTTTTGATTGAGCAATTTGATACTTTGCGGATACAATGTAGACACATTGAACATATGCATGAAGGAGTTTATAATTTTTGTTTAGCACAGATTCTACTGAAATCTTCATTTCAAAACTTAGGTCTGCGGGTTTTAACTATAACTTGCCAAGTTTTTTCACTGAATCTTACTATGCGCGGGGTATCTAATAAGCATTGCTTATTGACTTTTTTCATTTTGTCAAAAAAAAATTTTTTTCAACCAAACTCCTTCATACATATGCTTAATGTGTCTACATTGTATATGCAAAGTATCAAATTGCTCCATCAAAAGCTGTGGTAGGAGTTGATCGGCCCATAAAGGCACCATCTATGCATATACAAAAGCCTTATTAGGTGACTCTACCAGTGGTGACTTAATGCATGAGAGACTTAATGCAAGAAACTTCTATTTTAGTTTTTATGAGCAGTTAAAATTATGTGGTCAGCTGAGTTGAGCATGAAAAAGTTTATAACTTCGAGGCCTGGTCAACTCAGTCTCTGTTTTTTTCCAAGATATTTGTGCAGCCCAAGATGAAAAAATAAACATTTTGTGGATCTTCACTGTCTGACAATTTTTGTGTTGATGCTTTACATCCCAGTCAACAATGTTTCAGTCATGTTGGGACAATCTTCATCATCCTGGGTTGAACCAGTACTATAAGCAGAGGATAAAGTAATTTGCTCAAGGACACAACACAGTGACTCCAACAAGTCTCCAACCATCAACCAGGCCTTTAGTTAAGAGTGTGTACCAAAAAATTAATTTTCTTATTTCTCAACCAAAACATATATTGTGGGTACTCAAAAGAACCGTCTCTATGAGACGATTCTTTTGAGCACCTAAAGCATATGTTCAAACTGATGGATTAGAAAATATTGACAATTTTATGCTCAAAATTTTTGTTAATCTAAACCTATGATCAACCCTTCTATCTCCAGTCTAAGGCTCTACCACTGACCCACCAAGCTCCTCACACTGTCTGACAATTAGGGGATAACTGTATTCAAAATTTTCATTTGGGGAGGTATATCATCAGATATACGGTCTGAAATTTAGATTAACGGTGACGCGTAAGCGGAGCCGTAAAACGTGATTTCCGAACGTATATCAGACGATATACCTCCCCAAATGGAAATTTTGAATATGGTTATCCCCATTCTAATACACTATTAAAATTTTTCCTTCAAGAAGACGGCAAAAATGTACTTTGTTGCGCCTATACGTCCAGCGGCTGCCAGCTGCATAAAACCGCTTGCCAGCTGCATATAATCACATGTCAACCAATGAAAAGCGACGTTACGTAATGACGTCAGGTTTGCGACAGTATATCCCAGGATATACTGTCCCAAATTTATGACATTATCCAATGAAACATCGCGTTGCTTTTGCAAGTGCATCAGAATGTCCTGTAACTGAGATGTAGATTTGTCAACAAGTCAGATGGTACACACATTGATCAGAATGCAGCTTTATATTTCTTAACTTCCACCATAACATGATGTATATTGATGAGTTCATTGCGGATTTGTAGATTTCTTAAAGGTCCATGGTTTAGAACTTTCTGGAATCTGTGATAGTATTGTATCAGCTGGGTCAATGCTCCCTGAAATAACACCAGGATATAATTAATTTGCAGAGAAAGCCGGCTTATGTAAATACAAAAAAAACTCAGCCTATGCATTACTGTCTGATCAGCACATAATTATGTCAATCTCTGTTGCCAGTAAAATAGTAAACTTGCAAACTTGACCGTTGGACCAGGATTTTTACTTCATGTTAAGTCTCAGTCAACAATTTTTCAGTCATGTTGGGACGATTTCTTGTCTTCCTGGGTTGAACCAGTACTAAACAGTGGATAAAGTGTCTTGCTCAAGGACACAATACAGTGACTCTACCAGTGGTGAGTCTCAAACTAGCAACCCTTTGATAGCCAGTCTAACACTCCACCAATCAAGCCCCTATGCTCTGTGATACTTCATATTATTTGTTGTTCACATTAAATGAGTTATCTAACTCTTTTCCCGCTAGCAGTGACTTTTGTCATCTGCTGGTCACATTTGCAAACAGATTTGGCCCAGATCAGGCCCAACAAAATGCTAGGCCTGATCTGGATCCAAGCTGTTAGTCACTGATGGTATTCCTGAAAGAATATTTTGAAACTGTTTTCCTATGTCCTATAAAAAGGACGCTAGGCTTATACAGGTTAAGACTGCATATTGCATGGTTCTCAAGTTATAGGTTGGAAACTGATTTAAGGTTCAAGGTCATTAAGACCATGGGCCACTTGAGGGTTTATAAGCAAAAAGAAAGTACCTGTAATATTTGTGTTCCATTTTTAAAGTTGGTAAAAGCTCTCATCACTTCCTGATTGATTATCTCTAGGGCTCTCTTCCAATCATTGTTGAATCCTCGTACTATTGTCTGAACTCGCTCTGTCAAAATGAAAAAGGTTAATAAACACTGCTTATCAGATACCCACTGCACAGTACTGGTCAATAAAGAGTAGTTCATGAGATATAGGGCAAATACAAAGTCTGTACATTAAACCTTTGAACTCATGTTATGATCAGAATATCTGAAACGTTTGCTTTGCCTGTCATCTCAATAAGGTGTATGAACTATTTGGGGTTCAGAAGATATAAACATAATAAAGAGACAGAAATTATGTACATGTAACCTTTGATCTCATGCTGTGACCTTGACTTTGAAGCAAGGTGTCTGAAATATTCTCTCTGCATATTGTCTCAAAGAGTTGAACATGCATGTGAAACATTTTTAGAACCAGACAAGGGGGTTTCTGTACTAGTGACCTTTGACCTCCCACTATGACCTTGACTTTGAAAGAAGGTATCTTATTCTGAAACCTTTGCTTTGAATTTTGTCTCACTGAGGAGGACATGTGTGTGAAATATTTTGAAAATCCGACCAGGCCCGAGGTTATAAAAAAAATTTCATACTCAACTGAGTATGAAATTTCAACTGCTTATAAAAACTAGAATGCTGAAAAACAAAGACTTTTCTTCCTTTCAAACTCTCTGTATTTATCATGCTAATAAATGTTAAAATGCTAACAATTGCTGGCATTTTAACATTTATGAGCACGATAAATGTTATGCTCAATTGAGTTGAGCATGAAAAAAAGTTTTATAGCCTCGGGGCCAGGGACTTTCAAGATCTTCGGGGAAAAAAATGTGAATGGAAAGGCAGACTGATGACACACATATGGACGCGAAAACAGTATGGCCCACAAAGTTTGCAGGGGGTATAATAATCATAAATGTATTATAACCCTGATCATGTTAGATATTTTAATTTGTTATATACCTATAAATGATACAACCTTTGAACTGTCAGTTTTCTGGCCATCTGATACAGAAAGCCAGATCAACGAACTGAGGTTTTCTAAATTCCGTAGCATTATCCTTTAAAAAGAGGCTATCGTCAGTTACCTGTTTTTGTGCGACAATATTTTGAGTAATTTTCAAACACAGAACCAGAGACCGAAAACATGATGATGTAACGTCAAGAAACGAAACGTAAAGGCAAGCATTCATTTATAACATCAGAATAATGTCAGAAAAGGACATAAAATAAACATTATTATAATAGTATCTTGATCTGGCTTCGCGTCTCGGGTGATCCAATGGTATGACATCCACTAGACTTGATACAGTACGCCAGATCAAGTTACTATTATAATAATGTGTATGTATTACAGTCATCCCAAATCTTAACTCCAATATTCATACAGGATTCCAATTAATTACTGTGTTTACAAGCAGTGTAAAACAGTGAAGATCCTGATCAGCTTTTTCACAACTGGATATATCAAAGTTTATATGGTTAGGGTATGTTCAACTTAAAATAAATTTTTAGGACTTGATTCATTGAAAGATTCTGATGCTTACATATATATCTCTAAATTTTTCCTTGCTAGCAGTGACTTTTGTTGTCTGATGAAAAGCTTTGCAATCATTTTGAACACAGATCAGGACCAACAGATGGCCAGCCCTTATCTGGATCCTCTGATAGCATTCCTGAAAGAATTTTTTGAAAAAGTTAATTTTCAAAAAGTCAGCAGACACTAAAAATTACCCAGCATGTAATGTATTAACCTCTATATTTAACCTGCCCACTAGAAACTTTATATTGTGTACATAAAAGTCTGTTTTGATAAGAAGGTGATTATTTAAGCAATAGTAACCAAAGCTGAGGACTCAATGGTCTTCAAAGAAAACCACTTACTGTCTTCATGTCTGAGCGCCTCAGGATTGCCCCTCTCTATGACTCCTTCACAATCCTTCACAAACATTATCATGTTACCAAAATGTGGTGTCAGAACTTCCTCTATAAACTCATGGGTCCTAGCTGTCAGCAGTTCTTTAAAACTCTCGGATTCCTTGGAATCTTCTGTTGTTCTTTCCTGAAATTATCATTTGAACCGCAACATGTGATTTTCAACAATGTGGTATTTTGACAAGTGTCGACTCAGATGAGCCTGTGCAGCCTCCTTTTAAGCTTAAAATCTCCAAATGATGTTCTGTCAGTAGCTTTACACTCATAGAATATTCAAGCCACTAGCAAAGGCTCTAATCAGACTGGGCACATGTACAGGCTGATCTAAGGGTTTGCTAGTCCCACATACCACATTGTTGGAAATCTCATGTCATGGCTCATTTGTTGTTGTTGTTGTTTCCATTGTTGTTGTGTTATTGGCTTAACCTTATACTCCATAGGCCATTTTTAGATCAAGACATCATTTTCTATTTTTAGACAACATTGAAAAAAATCAAGAAAAATTTAAGTTAAGTTTTGAATACTTTTGAAAATATTATGGAAAATAGAGCGTTTGCTCTTTTGGAGCAAATGCTCCATTTTCCATAATATTTTCAAACACATGATATTTCAAAGATGTCAAAAGGCTTTATTATGGAGTAAAGGGTTAATGTTCCTTTCAACATTTTTCTGGCATATCACAGTTCATCATATTAAAAATAAGTTTGCTTTTCATGGTATAAGTATTCTTGCATACAGTTGATACATGCAACAGAGTAGCCACCGTAGTGTAGTGGATAAACCAATCTCCGTGTACAACCAGAGGTCCCAAGTTCGATCCCTGGCTTCACCAGTCTGTTAGATGAGACTTGAAGCTGTGGCCCCATCTCCATATGACCTTAGTTGTTTGTGGGATGATAAACACACACACATATATATATATATATATATATATATATATATATATATATATATATATATATATATATATATATATATATATATATATATATATATATATATATATATATATATATATATATATATATATATATGGAGCAGACCTTATAAGCAGACAACATATATCAGAAAAAAATAATGGCAGGATAAGGCTTAAGGATTTTGTGGTGGGTTTTCTGTGGAAAATCAATACTAAAATTCTGACTTGGACATGATACGCTTTCAGTGAAAAATCAATGCTCTAACTCTGAATTGGCATAATATGCTTTCTGTGGAAAGTCAACCAAATAATTCCTTAATTTGGCATGATACACTCTCTTTTGAAAGTTAACCAAACAACCAAAAATCCTAAATTGGGCATCATATTATGCCTTTTGTGGAATGTCAATGCGGAAATCTTGAATTGGGCAAGATATGCTTTCTGTGGAATGTCAATACCGAAATCCTGACTTGGGCAAGATATGCTTTCAGTGGAAAGCCAACTGAAAATCCTATATTTGGCATAATATGCTTTCTGACAATCCTGAATTGGACATGATCTGGGTCTATTTATTTATGACATGCTTTCTGTGGAAAGATAACCTAACAATCCTGAATTGGACATGATATGCTGTTTGTGGAAAGTTAACCTAACAACCAAAAAATCCTAAATGGGGCATAATGTGCTTTCTAAGGAATGCAAAACCAAAAATCATGAATTGGGCATAATATGCTTTCTGTAGAAAGTCAACTTAAACCTCCTGAATTTATGCATAATCTTAAAAGCTGTAACACAAGTTTAGATAAACAATTTTTTTAAGCGTAAAACTGTGGATATTTTCTTCCCCATCAGTTTTAACATATGTTTTGGGTGCTCAAAAGAACCGTCTCATTGAGACGGTTCTTTTGAGTACCCACAACATATGTTTTGGTTAAGAAATAAGAAAATTATTTTTTCGGTACACACTCTGAACAAAAGTCCGGCCCATG
Source organism: Loripinus fragilis (assembly GCA_964019695.1). Taxonomy (NCBI): domain Eukaryota; kingdom Metazoa; phylum Mollusca; class Bivalvia; order Lucinida; family Lucinidae; genus Loripinus; species Loripinus fragilis. Next base: position 102,507,502 of record OZ026515.1, read on the forward strand.
AATCTGAAATATATTGAGAGACTTTTTGACTTACAGTGATCACTCCTAACATCATGTCATAGTTGTTGATGAGAAAGATCAGCTGTTCCTTTCTGTGTGGAAATTCTGCTGCCATTTTGAGGACAAAATTTTCCACTTCCATTTGTAACTGTCCAAGCACTATGTCAGCTCTCTCATTAGGATAGGACTGGTTGATACCAACTATTGCCGCTGAGAACTCGGCATATCTTCTAGTTATCTGAAACATATGGGCTACCGTCTATGAACAAAAAATGAAACCTTTGCAGTATTTCACTGATTTCATATTATGTACCATCATAAGAAAACATCACATATGAGCCGCGACAGTGATTTCCAACAATGATTCCAACTATTGCCGCTGAGAACTCCGCATATCTTCTAGTGATCTGAAAACATTAGGGCTACCGTCTATGAACAAAATATGAAACCTGTGCAATATTCCATTGATTTCATATTAATTCAGGGTTCCCACAGAAATTCAAAAACACAATTCCATGACTTTTCCATGATTTTCCACGATCAACAATGTAATTTCCATGACTTTTTGAATGCATGGCCTCCAACCTCCCCTTTTAGTGGCAGCTTCACCAAGCTGAGATAAATGTGGAATGCAGCAACAGCAATGTATTTAAATAAGCATGCTTGTAGAGCATGCATGCATTTTTAAATAATTAAAACTTGAAACCCCCAGTAGCCAGAAAACTAGCTGTCATACACACAAGTTTTGTGTGTACAGCTGGTTTTCTGGCTATTGATGTTTCGTCAAATTATTTCACAAAATTCCATGAAATTTCCATGATTCTTCAGGTTTGTTCAAATTCCATGATTTTTCCATGCATGGAATTTTTTGGGGTGATTTTCCAGGTTTTCCATGATTTCCAGAGCTTGTGAGAACCCTGTATTATGTACATTTTACATGGTTGTACACCATCATAAGAAAACATCACATATCATTTACTCTCAGGCCTGGACAAATGCTTTAGAAGTTTAAAAGGATGACTATAAATCACAAATTTCATTGTATAATATGATCAAAATTTTTTATTTAATTGTCAAAATGTAACTAAGGTGGTTTATCTTAATATGAAGGTTAACTACCACTTTCTCCACCTATGCCAATCATAGGTTAAAATAAAGGGAAAAAATGAGCATAAAATTAAGATTATTTTCTTATCCATCAGTTTAAACATATGTTTTGGGTGCTCAAAAGAACCGTCTCATTGAGACATTTCTTTTGAGTATCAACAACATATGTTTTGGATGAGGAATAAGAAAATTAATTTTTAAGCACACACTCTTATCTAGAGGCCTGCCAATGAAAGAATAGATAAATACCAAACACTGATACTTACATAATGGGGTCTTACATCAATATGGCCTAACTTGTTAGGGTCACACTCTCTAACACTGTGAATATTTAGTTGTAGAATATATTCAAATCTTGGCCACATGGCTTGTAAAAGTGTTTCCCAGTACCTAATGGATTAAGAAATTAAGAATTAAATACAAAAAAGGGTTCTTTCTGCTTATATACTCAACCATGGAATAAGATTAAGATTCAGTCAAAAACTTGACATGTAGTTCCACTGGATAGCTGAGCTTGAGAATTAAATGACTATGGGACAGTTCTCAAGATTTTGGTACTTTATACTGCATCGGCGAGCAGCTATGGCTCAGAAAATCCTAAGCATAGGCCCAGTATTGCCAGAGTCTTAGCTTCTCACATGTATGGAAGTAGAGGAAGGCCCAGACCTAACATTAGACTTCTAGCCCCGCTGGATACATAAGGGTACGCATTTAAACTTAAAGCTGCATACTCTGTAACTATGAACATTTTTCGAAAAAAAATATTTTCCTTTTAAATCATTTGTAAAAGTAGAATAAAGTTATGTTGTCACAATAAATCTAATTTCTACAGCTGAAAACTGCATGGAAAAGTGAATTATCTTATAAAAACAGGTGTATTTTCTCCTGTTTGTAATTATTTGCGTCCCTCCAATAATTCTAGACAGGTAATTTTTAACATAAATGCTGTTGTTTTGGCACTAATAATTTGTTAATTATTACGAAAAAGGTAAAATGTATACCTGAATTTTAGTATTTTTACTTTAATCTTGAAAAATAGAAACATTATTTTTAAAATGAAAATATCAAAAGTTACAGATTATGCAGCTGTAAAGGAGGCCTTTGGGCAGTATGCTATTAGTACCAAATTGTCATGTGCTGGCCCATACACAATAAGTATCATTTATTCAGTAATTCATTTATGTTCAAATGTTATGGTCAAATATCATAAAAATTGATAGTCTTCATGACTTGAGGTTTTGTTTTGAATTATCAGCTGTTCGAATTAGGTAGACATAAATGTGTTTATTACCCAACCGTCTATATATGGAGAAATTGTCTATTTTTTGCTATGTCATGAGTCACTGCACTATTCCACTGGTCAATAAATTTGACTATTGACTTTTAAGGCTTTCTAAGGCTGGGACATTCCTTTGTTCCATGATACTTCTGTTTCTGTGTATTATGTGCATAGATAGGAATATTGCTATAGAATCTAGACATTTCCTACCTTTCTAAGGCTGGGACATTCCTTTGTTCCATGATACTTTTGTATCTGTGTATTATGTGTATAAATAGAAATATTGCTATCAATCTAGACATTTCCAACCTTTCTAAGGCTGGGATATTCCTTCGTTCCATGATACTTCTGTATCTGTGTATTATGTGTATAGATAGAAATATTGCTATAGAATCACAGGAACTTGTCACAAACTTTTTTATGAAAAAGTAGGCGTGTGTATCTGTAAACATAGACAAGGACTGTAACGCAAGTTGTTAGGGTACCCTGTTTGACTCATCAAAACAGCCCGAAACTCAACTTTTTAAGCAAAACTATAGTGCCCTGGGTTCAAGAGAAACAAGCCTGTCTAACGATACCAACCGTTTGTTCCTACGTTGAATAAGTCCCATGAAATAATCAAGAGCAGCTCGGATTTTAGCGTCTGCTTGAAACTTGTTCGTTTGCACTTTCCTCTCGAGACTGTTTAAAACACAGTTCAATCGCTCTTCCTGATTTTGACCGATGAGATGCCGCTAAATGTGGTTAGTCCTGGTTTTCAATAACTTTTTTCTACAGGCAGTCATCAAAATCTTGAGAATTTATTCCAAATGAAAGCCAATCGGCGACTTTTTTAAAGAAATTACGCTGACCTTTTCTACCTGCACTCCATGTTTGCAAAAGTTCAGCTCTAAAAATTTCACGATCACTGATTGGTTAATGCTAAGCCGAGGTTACAAATACGTCACATGGAAAAGGCAAAATCTGTTGGGAAAATCCCCATATTGACGTTGTGTATTTTGGAGTGCTTCAGTTTACATCATTACACTCAATAGATTGCATTACTTCCCTTGATATAAAATCGCAAAATCATACCATGTCAATGACGTCACAGGACTATAGTGGATGGGATTTCCGAAAAACATGGAGGTCGGATAGAAAAAGGTTGGCGTAATTTCTGTAAAAAGTCGCTGTTTGGCTTTCATTTGGAATAAATTCTCCAAAACTTGGTGTCGGCATATAGAAAAAAACTTTTGAAAACCAGGACTTATCACTTTGAATCGGCATCTCTTTGATGAAAGTCAGAAAAGAACGATTGAAATGTGTTTTTACCATCTCCAGAGGAAAGTGCAAACGAACCAGTTTCAAGAAGATGCTTATATCTGTGTTGTTCTTGATTATTTCATGGGACTTACTCAACGAAAGAACAAAATGTTGGTATTGTAAGACTTGTATCTCTTGAAGCCAGGACACTATAAGTTTGCTCATATAAGTTGAGTTTTCCGACTGTTTTGATTAGTCATATAGGGTACCCCCACAACAACCGTTACAGTCCTTCTCTATAAAAGTAAATATAGGTCAACTTTTTCTATTCTAAGGGTTTGTGACTAGTTCCTGTGTATAGAACCTATACATTTCCTACCTTTCTAAGGCTGGGACATTCCTTTGTTCCATGATACTCCTGTATCTGTGTATTATGTGTATAGATAGGAATATTGCTATTGAATCATAGCAATCATTTGCATGGTCTTCCATAGTTTTCTGTAAAAGAAGCCAGATACCATATGGGCCTCGAAGCGAGAAAAACCTGCCTTTGGGGTTGCGAACAACACAGGCACAGACCAGCCTGCGCATCCGTTTGAATGTCACTTTGTGGGAAACCCCGAAGACAGGTTTTGTCGCGACAAGGCCCATATTTACCCATGTATTTTTGGAAACCTAAATTTCTAACCATGTTTCTTCTAAAATTTGGACTTATAAATTTTCACCATCTGATGATTTTGTTTGTTTGTGTTGTTGCTTTACGTCCCAAGTAAACAGCTATGGTCATGACGGGACGGTCAGTTCACTTCACCACACTTTTTTCCTGGGCAAGCTTGAACAAGCAGTTAACCAGTACTTCGTGCACATACTTTCGCTTGTAACTGACACCAACCCTTCTTGAATGACTCAGCGGAAGGGAGGAGAATGACCGTAGAAATTATTTCATGATCAATCTCCACTAAAGTATGGGACCAGGCCGGGATCGAACTCGCGACCCCTGGATCTGCAGTCAGACTCGCATCTGTTGCCAGACACGTTACCGACTGCGCTACACGGCCCTGTACCATCTGATGAGGTTTGTTAATAGTGCAAACCCTGACCAGCCTTCAGGAGCAGGCTGATCTGGCTATGTACTGTTTGGTTTAGCCTAACTGTCCAAACAGATATGTTAAATACAGTTTGTACAAAGCACAATTTCAATGTTCCAGCTAGTCTCTGTAGCTAAGCAGGCTAGTTTCAGCCTTACCAGTCGCAAACTCCAATAAAGCTTTCTCATGTTAAGACCCATATTTCTGAAGTTATATCCTTTAAAACTCCAGATTTTTTGTTTTTAGAACTTTGTTTTCATGATAACCTTTACCTCTGACATTGTTGTTCAAAAATCTTTTCTAAACAAGACTTAAGAAATTTTGGACGCATTCAATTTATTGCAAAACCTTCATCTGTGTACCATACACAAAAAGCTGTTTGCGAGACAAGCTTGGGACCTTTTGGAGAAGTTGGCACTAGGTCCAGTGATTTTATTTGGGATTTTAGGAAGCTACCTTTTCCTTCAAATTTGGATAAAGAAAAATCACTGAAGTCTCATCTTCCTACATTGCAAACACATTCTGCTATAATTTAAAATAAAGAAGTTATCGTGAAAAATTAGCTCTAAAAACATAAAATCTGGAGTTAATTCTTACAATTCATGAAAACAGCTTACATCATGTGTGACACCTATGGTGGATGTTGCTAGCTGTGCATATAAATGAATAAACAATTATTAGCAGGTATTTAAAACAGAAAGAAAGGCCACAAAATACTTCCTAATTTTAGTTCACCAAAAATGCAGGATAACATCTCAATCATTAATATTATTATCTATCTATATTTTCATCCTGCATCACCCATTCTTAAATTTTTATATATTATGCAGTTGCACAGTCAGGTCAAGCACAAAAGCTAGAAAAGTAAAAGAGTGAGAAAGATGAAAGATCATAGTGTTAAGTGCAGGGTGACATTTAAGAACAGATTTAAAACTGTATTTAAGATTTATGGGGACTGGCGGTTGATCTTACAGACTCCTTCTTTCATCCCTAAGAACAATCCCTGAGGGGAGCTTATTCAGATAATTTTAAAGCCAGAAACTGAGAAATTTGCTCATTTCTTTTTACTAAAAATCTCATTGAAACTGAGCAGATAGAAGATTTTCACAATGAAAGCTTTCAGGCAAGTATGCTTAAAACTCTTTCTGTGACTGAGAGAACTCTTGATAAAATTGGAGCCAGAGTTATCCAGAGGTTTGAATTGATTATATCATGGATAATAAATAACTCACCAGAAATATAGATAATGTTTTCCCCATGACAACATTGAACAAGTCTAGTGCTGATGTTCCTGATGCCATGAAGAAATCTGTGAGAAACAGGTATTCTCGACAACTATTGTCCATCAAGGTGAAGTGAAGACTGCGAAATAGGCTCTCAAATGTGTACTGAAAATAAAGCATATCATGCATATGAGCCGTGACATGAGATTTCCAACAATGTGGTATATGTGACCAGCAAAGCCTCAGATCAGCCTGCGCATATGCGCAGTCTGATCAGAGCCTTTGCTAGTCACTAGAATATTCTATGACTGTTAAGCTACTGACTGAACACTATTTGGAGTTTCTAAGCTTAAAAGGGGGTTGCACAGGCTCGTCTGAGTCTACACTTGTCAAAATGCCACATTGTTGGAAATCGCATCATGTCGCGGCTCATATAGTGACAATGGCCATAACAATTGACTGTTTTGATTATTTCAGCAGAGATGCCAACTCTAAATGGCCCTCTTCAGGAATATGAAAGGCATTTTTCAGGAATCTGGGGACATTTTTCGGAATGTGGCATATTTCACAATAAAAGTACAAAATACACTCACACAAGTTTCTTGTAAGACGAGCTTCAATATCGCCAAATACAGTACCCTCTTCCTCCCTCCCAAATGCAAGGCTGAGAGCTTTACTTCAACTTCATGCATAATATTTTCTGGCCTTCAATTGGCTTCAGTAAGGGCAAAAGATATGTATAATCTGATGAATTTCTGCATCCACACGTCATTTTTTGCCAAGGATTATATTTTATTTTGTATCACAGGCAGGTTCTCGGACTCGCACATTTTTACCCGCTACGGTAACATTTTTCCCATAAATTATGCACTAACCAGTCTGTATTTTATTTAACTAACGCTGATCAGGTATAACCAGAGCAGAGGTAGGAGTAACCCTCGTTATTTTGTCTGGTACCATTCTAAAATCGTTATTTGCTGTAATTTTGACATTCGAAACCGTAATGTAAAAATTGGCCTAGAAAATTGGTACGATTCCGCAAAAATCGGAATGGTTGGCATCTATGGTTCAGTCAAACATGTAGAAGTGGCCTCCTCCATAACAGTTTTATAAAGTAGGATGATGATTAACCCATGTAAGCCTAGCATCCTTTTTGTGGGACATAGGCAAACAGTGCAGACCCAGATCAGACGTCGCACAATGTGACATATGGTCAAGGTCTCCACTGTTTGCTTACAGAAAATTCCATCAAAATTTGGATAAAAATGAAAAATAGCACCCAAGACCGCTTAAATTGGAATTGTCCATTTGATAATGGTGGGAAGATCCATTAGGCTTAAATGGGTTAACAAATGCATGACAGCATGAATCTGAATGTATAAAACCTACACATACTAAATACAAGTCTTCAAGACTCTGTATTGATAGTCTCTGAAGCTGAGAAGACCCGAGTGCTAACTGATCACAAAAAAATTTCTCTGTTGAAGGATTTATTGCATTGTGAGTGTAATTTCATTATTTGCATGTTCGCCTCTAACCTCTTTTCTTATCGGTTGCTGTCACATAATTTTCTTTTGATCATATTAAATTCAAAATATGTTTAAAATATTAACTCTTTGTATGTTGTGAAATTTTTCATCCTTATGTTGTCGTCTGCTGACTTTTTTCAAAATGAACTTTTTTCAAAATATTCTTTCAGAAGTACTATCAGAGTGTCAAGTGGTTTGGATCCAGATCAGGACCGACAAAATGCGGGTCCTGATCTGGGTCCAAACTCTTTGCAATGGTTATTAGCAGAGACAAAAGTTGCCGCAATTAAGGAAAGAGTTTATTGCGACTTATAAGTATTGCAGAAGTCAAAAGTCGATATACAGTAAAACCTGTGTAAAACAGCCACTCTCAAAAGGACCAAAATTGGTTTTCAAGACCACTTATTGCTTAATACAGGTCAAAAGTATTGCTGAATGCTCCAAGGGGAGCATTCTGCAATACTTTCTTCCTTCATTAAGCTACCATTTGTCATTAAGATCTCTGGGTTTTTTTTTTCTATTTTTGAGTGGCTGACAGGTTTTTACTTTAGTTTGATAACTCACCCTATTATCTGACTTCTGTGCAGCATGTGGTACTATGATGGGTGCCTCTAACTCTGCCCCTAATACATCACCGCGGTTACCCAGAGTAAACACAGTTGACCTGTTCTTTAAGGAAACTTTTGAGGAGAAAAAACTTGAACACAGTTAAGGATCAACTTTAGATAAACATATAAAAAATGTTTTTAAATCCTGTCAGATATAATTCCTTTTTATCTTTACTATTTTTGCCAATATTGTTAATTACAGTTATGCATAGGCCAAAAGTTCTTATGAATTGGCGAGGTTTTTTTCTGTATTGGCCAAAAGATTTTTTGCATTGGTATTTTTTTCTGTAAATGCCAATATTTTTTTCAGTATTGGCTGAAGTTTGTTTCTGTATTCAATAATTTGGTCAAGTTTTTTTCTGTTTTGGCCAAGCTTTTTTTCTATACTGGCTAGTTTTTTTAGTTTGTCACTTTTTTTGTACTGGTCAAATTCATGCACTGGCCAAATGTATGCTTTGGCCAAATTCTTTTCTGTTTTTGGCAAAGTGTTTTACTTTATTTGGCTTTTTTTTTTATTGTATTGACCAAACTTCTTTCTGTACTGGTTAAAGTTGTTTTTCTGAATTGGCTTAAGTTTTTTTCTGTACTGGCCAAGTCCTTTCCCCATTGGGCTTATTTTTAAGTATTTGCCATTTTTTCTGATTGTACCAAGTTTTTTGACTGTATCAGCAGAAGTTCTTGAGTTTCTATATCATAGACAAGTCATGTTGTATTGGCCCAAGTTTAGGATCAATATCTGCTGTATTGGCCTTAGGCTTTTAGGCTTCCAGTCAATACAGTAAACCTTGGTTCCATAGCTGGATTGATAAAAAGTTACATCATCTAGAGCTAATGATTTTTTATTAGAAGCTGAGTAAAGTAAAAGGATATCTTTTTTAGCACTGTCATCTACAGCCATGAGGTCATCTTTGGTGGCTAGCTCTTCAAACTGTCAAAATTAACAAGAGAAATAAGATATTTTGCCATTAACCCTTTCCTTCATGAATATTCATGCTAAGCTCCACCAACTTTAAATATTTATATAAATAAACTTTCAAGTTTGTACATAAAACAAAGAAATGTACATAAAACAAAGAAATTACTTGTCAGGTCCACTAGGGTAGGGTAATATCTAATCATATTTCCATAAGCAAACAGAGTAGACCCTGATCAGGCAGCTCTTACAGGAGATGCCTGATTTGGGTCTACTCTGTTTGCAAGAGATGTTGAAAGGAGTCTCTATGAGGTAAAGGGTTAACCCTTAAACCCCTAAACGGGTTCTTCGGCAAACAGTGAAGACCCAGATAAAATGCCGCATTTCATCAGGGTCTGCACTCTTTGCTAAGAGGAAACCAATCTTCAGCGAAAGAAATACAATATTTTAGAAATTATAACCTTTGACCCCTCAATATATACAATGGACCATCCTGATTTAACTGTATCAAACTTTATATAAAATTTCATTGGTCTAAAAAATGGTTAAATGAATTTAAAACAGTGACACTATCAAGCTATCTCCCAACGTGGTCAAACGCAATAACTTTATAAATCCGAATCTTTAATTTGTTTTACAATTTACAATTTACCGTTATTATGTAGTGTTTGCTGTAATTGGTATCAAAACTCTATTCCTCAGGTTCACCATACAAGCTCAAACTTTTGGTTCCTTCCACAATTATTTTTTTTTAATATCGACTTAATAGAAACTTCATCCCTTGAATTAATAAACTCTTTACATGCTAGTGGCAACTTTTGTCGTCTGCTGATAACCATTGCAAACAGTTTGGACCCAGATCTGGCACAACAAAATGATCACGATCCAAACTGTTTGACATTCTGATGGTATTCCTGAAGGACTTTTTAGAAAATGTTAATTTTGAAAAAAATCAGCAGACGACAAAAAGCATGCCTATAAAACGACAAATCTTTTTTAGCACTCATATATTTAGGCTGATGGATAAGAAAATAATCACAACATAGCCACAACATGTGATTTCCAACAATGTGGCATTTTGACAAGTGTAGACTCAGAAGAGCCTGTGCAGCCTCCTTTTAAGCTTAGAAAATTCAATTGATGTGCAATCAGTAGCTTAATAGTCATAGAATACTCAAGCAACTAACAAAGGCTCTGATCAGACTGCTCATATGCGCAGGCTGGTCTGAGCCTTAGCTGGTAACACATACCACACTGTTGGAAATCTCATGTTATGGCTCAACACTCTATAAATATTTGCTAATTATGGCCATTTTCATTCTTCGCCTCTTCCTTGGGGTGCTGTGGATTGGCCTGCAGTGTGTGATTGTGGCATTTCCTGCTCAGACTCACTTTATGACATGCTAATGAGAAAATAAACGAAAATAAAAGACTCAAATACCTGCAATTTCATCAATCTACTTAAATAACCTTTGAAATAAGAGTAGTAGATTTTATTCATTGTGTCTAAATACTCGTCTCTAACTTCCTTGGCAACGTGTCTCTCATTAGCCATCAGAAACTCATTGAAAAACCTGAAAAGAATGCAAGAGGGTAATTGTAAATTCTTGCATAAATACCTATTCATATAGCTCTTTTAACTCATTGTCAAATGAATGAGAATCCATGTTCAAATCAGGAGATTCACATGCTATTTGAACATGGGTTTGAACTTGAAATTACCCAGTGTAAGGAAAGGGATATTTTAATGTTTAAGCAGCCTTTTCAGTGCGAATTTGGCTGGAATAAGGTAAAATATGCAAGAATAACAATCAAACATGCTTGTTTCATTGCATTAACACTTGCCAGGTCCCTTGGGTTCAAATTTCATCCTCTGGACCCCCCAAATGTTAATGCATGAAAAAAACATGTGTGATACCTATATTCAGAAATATCTGTAACAACTTTATTCTATTAACCTTTTTCATTCTGATGGACTATCCACTACATATTGATAGAATGAGTATGGAATTGTCCATTTTGTACCTTAAGGGGTTGCCAGTAAAAAACAATATAATAATGCCTGAAAAATGACTAAATTCAACTTGTGAAAAAAGTGACAAAATATAATCTGAGGATTATATCAAAGCCACATGCATATCTTCAGACCTGTAAGTTATAAAAGAAAAAGCATAAAACTATAGGGGAGTTAGGCACACAAGGTACCTTCTACTTTACGGGGATGGAAGGACAAAAAGACGCAAGTATGGAATCACAGAATGCCAAATACTATATTCCCATGCTTTTCTTCAACAAGGCGGGGGGACAATACCCTGTCTCCTGCTGTATAAAATAAGTTTTTAAATTTTTACCAATAAATGTATATGAATTATCAAAAGCTTGACAAATGGACTGAAAAATTGAGCTTTTAAAACTGCATCTACATGATACATAAAAAGTTTAACATGTATCATATATTGTTAAGAAAATGAAACTTACCTAAATTTTAACATTGTATTTTGTGGAATCTGATAATTGGCCATAGGTTTCTTGAAAGAATTTATCTTCTGAAGCAAGAATTCTCTAATCTTAGCAATAGCCTGCAATGAAAAAAGAAAACTATTAACCCTTTACTCCATTGGCTATTTTTAGATCATGACCTCATTTTCTATTTTTAGATAACATTGAAAAATTTCAAGAAAAATTTAAGTTACATTTTGAATACTTTTGAAAATATCATGGAAAATGGAGCATTTGCTCCAAAAGAGAAAATGCTCCATTTTCCATGATATTTTCAAATACATGATATTTCAAAGGCGTCAAAAGCCGTTATTATGGAGTAAACAGTTAACTCCTGTTTTTGAGAGCAAAATTTAGAAATCGGTCATTGCTATGAGACACTCTTTGAACTTTTGGACAATGATATCATTTTTACAGTTTAAAATATTTTGAAATGAAAAGAGGGCATTTTTCAAGTTCTACACAGATTCTAGAATCAGTCTTTGTTCAAGGGCACAATATTTAAGGTATGTCAGAGGTAAATGTCTAGACTATGGAATAGCATTTCCAGAATTCTAAAATTTTCTATTGACAAGAAAAAAATAATTATTTTATTGAATTCTTCAGAAACGATCACTCTTCTTTATACTACAGTACTGATTTTATACTATACCGAGCAAAAGTGAAAACGCTATAATATTTTATTTTTGTGACAAAGTATTGGACAAAAAGTATTTACTAAAACTTGATTATTTTTCCCAGACATCCAGCAAGCGGTACATCGAAACTCCATCAATTTGTCTCTTTTGATATCGAAATTATGTTCCTTTTTTGTGTTATAAGCTTTTTTTCACTGAATTTTGCAATTGCGTATGCACAAAAAATATTGTTTTGTTTGTCATAATTGGCCATACTCATGTTGCATGAAAATACAAGAAAACTGACTTATCACTTGAAACAAACTCAGAAATGAATTTTGAATTTAACAAATTTGTAAATTGTCTCCCTTCCACAAAAACAAATAGGGAGTATTAAATGTTTGGTAATCTTTGATTTATCATGATTTTCAATAATTTTCTTTGCCAAATCAAGCAGACAGATCGGCAAATTATTCTTACCATTTCTTGACTAGTAGTGTCCCCAGACTAAGTGCAACAAGACATTGAATTTCCTATGGAGATTGCAGTGATAAAATTCCAAGCTTGGCAATTTGATGAAAACCCCACTTTTCAAGATTGATTTTCTAAATGTTCAAAACACACTTGTGATAAGTTCTTGACATTTCTGGTTGCCGCATGTCCAGAATACCATTTCGTGTAGCCGGACTTGGTTGGTACTGGATTTTTGAAGGCTTAAACTGTGTGAGATTTCTGTTCAAATATGTAACCTGAAAATTGGACCCTGTCACATTTAAATGGATTTCATGTCTTTCCTCGTGCCAACATCCGTAAAACTTTTACTGTTATTCATAACCAAGTATTTGAACATTAAGATACACTTTCATTTGCTTTACTGGCTTGCTTCATTTTGTAGATAAATGGCAAACAATTCAGGTGTAGCGTTTTCACTTTTGTTCAGTATATGTACGAGATGCATTGGTGAATATGCTTATATTACCTTTATTTTAAGTTTATCCAGTATGTCTTTAACATCAAGACATGACCTTGCATCCCTGAACGACTGTTCCTTAACAAAGTTAATTTTGTGGTTCAACTCATGCAACTGTTCTAGGAATTCCCTCTCTGTGACATGAGTGTCAAGAATATGACTGAAATAAATCAGGAATTAAAGTTATAAAACTAAATTGAACATGAAATTTATCAGGCTCATAAATGTTAAAATGCCAACAAGTGTTGGCATTTTAACATTTATTAGCAGGATAAATACAACATCTGAGAAGTTTATTAAAAGCAAGAAAAATGAGGATTTTTCAGCATTATACTTTTTATGAGAAGTTGAGATTTCATGCTGATGAGTTGAGCATGAAAAAAGTTTTATAACCTCAAACCCAGAGATGAAGATAAGATGACATACAACACATAAGATATTTTTTAGGAAAATAAAATTGTTTTCTTACCTGCCAGTCTATTAATAGTAGAAAAAATCTAGAAGAAAAAAAAAGATTTTACATGAAAACCATCTGCCAGCATACTAGCATTACTTAACCCCCTGAAATTTGAAGACATTAAAATCAATTGTTATCTGCTGCAGGTTCCATTCGCTATGAACGAAGTGGACTTAGTACCCTTGGCTTGCGAAGATGGTGCAGCAATAATTAGTGCCTAAAGAGTTAAGGAAAACAACTCACTTTATCATGGACTCTGGGATAACCATTTCATCTACATATTGACTCAGCTCTCCTCGGATAGCCTAAAATATAAGAGATTAATCCTTAAAACATCACTACCAAATATCTGCCAGTGCTGGAGATAAGGGATAAGATATACTGCCTATGCGGATATACTTTAATATAGTGGACCTATGTGGAATCCTGCCTTATAAGAGGATGTATCCACACAAATGTGGTATCAAAATAAACTTTGACATCTTAACTACACAGAAAGACCAATAATGATAGCTATATCCTCTTATAAAGTGAATATCGAGGCATTTAAACTTCATAAGGGTCAATGCCATTTTTCTTCATCGCGCATCCATGTACATGAGCATTTCCAACACTCGTGCAAGCCTCTGGGATTATGCACTTTGGAAATCAGCTCTTGAAATGATTGGGCAATGATTATAAATGATACACATTCCGTGTTTTCTGTAATAAAACGGTTCTCACTGCATAAAGCGCGCAATTTCTTCACTCATGTGAATCTTGTTGACAAGTCGGCCATTTTAGTAGAAAAGTAGATATAAAGCGTTTGGATAACACTTGCTATTTTTGCGAACTCCCCAGGAGTGGCTAAACACTAAAGGGTGCCGAGTCATAGAGGGGCATCTATAATAGAAATGCTGTTTATTCCGTATGAGTTACATTGACTGGAAAAACGCATATGGCTATAAAAAAAACAAACATTGTATTCTTAAGAAATGTGGAATCATTTCTATATAGAGATGCAACCAGATTTTGGCAAAGAATGAATAATTGTTTTCTCAAGAAATGTGGATGCATTTCTCTATCTAGCGATGTAACCAGATTTTTGGCCCAGACTGAATAATTGTTTTCTTAAGAAATGTGGAATCATCTCTATATAGAAATGATTCCACATTTCTTAAGAATACAATTATTCAGTCTGGACCAAAAATCAGGTTGCATCTCTATATAGAGACGATTCCACATTTCTTAAGAAAACAATGTTTTCATATAAAATGCGTTTTATTCCGTCAATGTAACCAATACGGAATAAACAGCATTTCTGTTATAGATGCCTCTCTATGGATACATCTTCAAGAAAGAGAGTCTTTATTGTGTCAACTGTATTGGACAGGCTGAATAATTGTTGGGGAGTTTTACAGCAAAAACTCCCCAAAACATGATCCATGTTTTAAAGACACTTGCATTTTCATTGCGAAATTGAAATGGCCGACAACGACCATGAAAAACACTGACCCTTGCCCGATTTAACTGATCATTACAAACGATATTTGGGCCTGGGCATATTGAATGTAGTATAAAAATGGAGATGAGATACAGTAGTTTATTATTCGACCACACAAGTGTGAACACATCCTCTTATATGGCAGGATTCCACATAGGTCCACTATATTAAAGTATTTCCGCCTATGCTACCATTCATATCATAAGATGGGGCTCAAGCCCTGGATTGGACTTTATTTTGCCAAAAAGGCTTTCCTTAACCCTTTGTATACGGTACTAATGGATTTTTTGTTCTGGTTTGATACAAATTGAGATAGCCTATTGTACATATCTAGATGTGTCAGGTTATAATTTTCAAAAATGTATTTTTGTCTGAATATCTTTTTTTACCATAACAAAAAGTGTAGACCCTAATGAAATGCTGCTTTATGCAGCATTTCATCTGGGTCTTCACTGTTCGTAAAAGTACCCGTTTAGGGGTTTCCCATATACAAAGGGTTAATACATCACTACCAAATATCTCCCAGTGCTGGAGATAAGAGATAAGATATACTGCCTATGCTACTGTTCATACCGTAAGATGGGGCTTAAGTCCTGGATTGGACTTTATTTTGCGAAAAAAGGCTTTCCTTAAAGAGGAGGAGGGCGTGTTTATGGCCCATCACCCTCACCTTGATTATCTACAGCTAGTAGATCTCACATAGTTTTCTGTTTAATATACAGTTGAACCTGTCTTAAGCGGCCACTCAAAAACAAGACCAAAAATTGGTTTTCAAAACCAATTATCACTTAATGCAGGTCAAAAGTATTGCAGAATGCTCCAAGAGAGCATTCTGCAATACTTTCGACCTGCTTTCAGTTACAATTTGCCATTAAGACCTTTGTTTTGTCTAATTTTGAGTGGCCGCTTAAGACAAGTTTTACTGTATTCAAACTCCGACAACTGTGTCGGCAAGTCAACACTTTGGCTCAGTGGTTAGAACATTGGATTTGTACAGGTATGATCAAGGATCAATTCCCAGCCAGGGTGCAAGAACCTTTTCAGCTATGTTTTATACTTGTTGCAGCTTTAATGTCGTAAAATTACTCAGTAGGATCAGGATTTAAGAGAATGGATGCCAGAGCTTAACAAACCTGTCTATTTTTTAACTTGACATTCATGGATATTGACTGTTCTTGAAGAGATTGTATCTCCGTACTTATACTACTGAGGTCAGACTGAAAACCATTCAACATCTCTTCCATACGCTGAAAAAGAAAGATAAGATGTATGAGTTATGGTTAGGGAGCTTTCATATCACTTTGCATCTCTGATTCACACACCCATAGAGATATGAGTGCATAACGGAAAAATATTTTCATTATTTCTCAACAAAAACATATGTTGTGGGTACACAAAAGAACAGTCTCATTGAGACGATATTTTGAGCACCCAAAACACATGTTTGGGTTGGTAGGTAAGAAAATGATTACAATTTTGTGCTCAAAAAGTTACCTTATCCGGACCTATGAGTCAGAAAATCACAATGTGCTATACATATATCTGAAACAGGGACCAGCACATCAGATTTTGGTACTAATTGTATATACATGTATGTATAAATGCCTCTAATAAACACACATGTTGAGATATCCAGCAGTGCCAGAGGTCCAAATTTTGGTCTGAGTCTTCATCTACATCCATATTTCACGTATGTGAGCACTGAGCAGCTAAGCCTCTGGTGAGTCTGTGCATAGCATAGCATATGCGCAGACTCACCTGAGCCTTTGCTGTTCCCTGATGCAGATAAAAAGACTCTGGCCAAAATCTGCTAGTTAGGCGAGCATGTGACTAAAGTATATTTTTGATTTGGTTTGATGCTTAACATCCCAGTCAACAGCTATGATCATGTCTTGACGGTCAGTTCATCTAACCACACTTTTTTCCTAGGCAAGCTTGACTATGCGGCTAACCAGTACTTCATGGGCATACTTTTGTTTGTAAGTGACAACAACCCTTCTAGAATCAGCGGAAAGGAGGAGAATGGCCGTAGACATTATTATATAATCAATCTCCATGAAAGTATGGGACAGGGCCGGGATCGAACTGGTGATCCCAGGATCAGCAGTCAGACATGTATTTGCAGTCAGACACATTATCGACTAAACTTCACGGCCCGGCTATAGTAACGTTGCAAATTAGAAAATTGAACAAACTTAACATGTATACGTACATAGCATTACTTGATAGACAAAACCAATTTAGCATTTTCAGCTTTCTGAACCAATATTCAGACTTCCTTGCAAACAGTGTGGATCCAGATCAGCCAGCTTCTGAAGAAGCTGGCTGATCAGAATCTACACTGTTTGCCATGCAACATATGCTGTGTAGCATAATTTGGTTGATATGAGAGAGGCTTGTTTCCACTTGCTAAAAATAGCAAGTGATGGCAATTTCTACATGCTTTTTGGAGAAAACTGCTAGCATTTAGCAAGTTAGCAAGTGCTAAATTTGATCCCTGAGTACCAACATCACATGAACTGTATCATATTTACCTCTAAGATGGTATCACAGGCTGATATCTGTTTGTGGAGACTAGAAATATTCTGGCTCTCTTTTATATCTGACACCAGAATTAAGGAATCAAAGAATGACATATTTGACAGTCCTAAAAAGTTCTTGTAGTCCATGTTTACAGATCTGTGACAGTGTGCTATTTAGTTACAAATTGCTTATAAGTATATTAGTTATTTCCTTGATGAAAATTGCACAATTTCAAAGAATTAAGGGACTTCATTATATTTTTCATTTTTTCGTCTTTCATAAAATTTGATTAATTTTGGCTTGCATAAGCAAGATTTTGAAGTTTAGAGAAACAGGATATTCACACACCTGACAGGTGTTTACTAAAAGGTCTTAATCACTAATCAGCTTTCGTGTACAAACAGTTTTCTCATTTTGCTTATTTTGCATATAAAACTTTTAATATTTTCACACCTTATAAAGTTGAGAAAACATATTTCAGACCAAAACAGAAAATCACCTTGGGATTAATTTAAGATGCTTTCACAGGTGTTTAGTCTTCAACTGGGCAGGCATCTTAAGTAACTCATTTCATCTCATGTCTAAAAGTTTTGGATCATTTTAGATCAACCAATCATAAAAAAGTTAACATATTTTGATTGACATGTCGGCATGAGTGAGCCTTGCTGGTTTCCATTTTGGTAATATTCTAGGAGTTCAATTTAGGCAGTCGAAGCGAAAAACATCTAATTTCTAGTTATGGTGAAATGCTAGTGCACTGGTCAGCTACAGACCTTAAACTTTAGTGCCTAGTTGCAGCTATTGCAAGTTCAAAATTATAAGCTTACTATAGAACTTAGTATAAGAAGAATTTGAATAGAACTTTGTATTGTGGAGAACTTATAATAATTATTGTGGAGAACTTGTTATTTGTTATTGGAAGAGCTAGAGAAAATAAGAAACAAAATAAATTAGGAAATAGACATCAACAGACTTGTGTTTCTATGGCCTATGATCAGGCCCTACTTCACACTTAAACCGAAAATCTGTAGATCAGCCTGCTCGCAGTTCAAGGGAAAGTAACTGCGAGCTAGTGGGATCAGTGTGGCCTGCGCGAGCTTAATTCCCCATTTTGCACAAAAGCGGGCCACCCCCACGAACCCCTGGTCACAGATCCTTAATCAATTAATATACTACTATATAAGAGACTGGCTGAAAATAAATTTCTGAACCATTAAGGCTTATATATATAAACGAAATTCAGGATTTTTGGGCAGACTTTCTGTGGCCACAGGCCTCCAGATAAGAGTGTGTAATGGAAAAAATTTTCATTTACTGGTATTTTTCAATAAAAACATATGTTGCGGGTTATCAAAAAGAGCAAATGTTCCTTTCTCCATAATATTTTCAAATACATGATATTTCAAAGTTGTCAATAGGCGTTATTATGGAGTGAACGGTTAAAAAAGTTTGCCAGCCTCATTTCTATATGAGCCTAACTGCGGGTAGAATGTTTAACTTCTAGTTGATATCAGAGATTCTTTTACTTAGTGAAGCATAAAAGCAGGGAGTAAGCTAGGGTGGGACTAGGGCAAAATAGTTGCCTAGGGGCCGAAATTTTGCCCTAAATGGGACCCAGAGAGAAGTGGGAGTCTCCCTAAAAAAAAAAATTTCTTTAGTGAGACGCATTTTCATTCTGTCACCACACAAACACAAGCTAGGGTGACAATCTACCATCCTTCCATTTAATGACAATAGTATGTTTAATGGCTAATTTTCTTTTAAATTGACAGAAAATGCCATAATTTGCACTATAACATCTCCCTATCTGAAAGTCACTTCTCCCTAATTTTCCTGGAAGGAGAAGTCACTTCTCCCTACTGTCATGGCCAAGCTTGAACTATGTAAAAGGATACAATCTTTGATAGATGCATTCTCAACTTCTAGAAGTTCTTTCTCTATCTGTTTGGAGTATTGGCGAAGATCTACTCCCTGTAAATACAAGAGATGATTAGAGGTATAGTGCTTCTAAACCCTTTGTATGCTAGGTAAGATTTTATGCTTTTGCTGTCCTCTGCTTATTTCAAATTAAACCTTTTCGAATAATTCCTTCAGTAACAATATCAGTGTCAAACAGTTGGATCCAGATCAGGACCAACAGAATCCTGATCTTAGTAAGGGGCGCTCGGGACTCCCGTGCGACTTTGATGCCGATTTATGGTGACCTATACCAAATCAAACTTTAGGGGATAACTAATGAAAATCACCTGGTCACCCATCTGGGTTTCACGTCTGGACGTCATTATGACGTCATCAAAATAGCGTATATTGTATCAGTGCAATTTAAACGGTATGTCCATTGTAGTATATGGGAATCAGGGCGTTCTTGCATTTTGTGTGCCAATTTCAGTCGAAATTTAATCTTAGGGGGTAAATAATTAAAATTAACATGTCGCCCATATTGTCTTCGCATCAGAAGAAAAAGATGACGTCATTGAAATGACGCCTAATATGGAAATACCACATATATATGCATTTTGTCCATTTCCAACGCTTGGAAATATTCCTTTAATGAACTGGTACCCTAAGCATGACTGAATGCAAACTCTTTTTAATCGTAACATACAAAATATATTCAGATGTGGTGAAGTCAGTTCGAGGGTGGGACGTAAATGCCGTCACGATTTACAAATAAAAAGACAGTGGAGTGAATGAAAAACAAACAGTGTTTTTGATGTTAAACGGAGTAAATATAATCTCATATATATATATATATATATATATATATATATATATATATATATATATATATATATATATATATATATATATATATATATATATATATATATATATATAGTATTAAAAAAGTCCAATAGAATGCACAAATTTTTATTTTATATGGCTAACCGGTTTCATGTTATATATATATATATATAGATGTACTACGACCTTTGACCAATGACCTTTGGGTCTTTCTATTTCAAACGATTGATGCAAAATACGTAAAATGAGCCAGTCCGGCTAGAACATATGTGCATGTCAAAGCTTTTATAGTAAATGTAAATAAACGCCTGAAACCCTTTTTTTCTAGAACAACATATCAATATTGTAAATAGAGGCACGCTTCAAAGCTTTTGGTTAACTGTAGCTGCTTATCCTACACCCAAATAAAAGATTGTAGTAATAATCATTTGCATACACTATCAACCAAACTCATTATAGTCCGATTTTGACCACTGAAGGATCAAAAGTTAGAAGAGTCTACTTAGTAGTTCATGATATGGAAATAAGGATAAACCCCTCTACAAGTTACCCATTGTACTGCGATAGCACGGGCAATAGAAAACTGTTAC
Source organism: Loripinus fragilis (assembly GCA_964019695.1). Taxonomy (NCBI): domain Eukaryota; kingdom Metazoa; phylum Mollusca; class Bivalvia; order Lucinida; family Lucinidae; genus Loripinus; species Loripinus fragilis. Next base: position 102,528,375 of record OZ026515.1, read on the forward strand.
AATCTGATTTATCTTTCGCATGCTACTACTTGTCTTCAAAGGTCAAAATCCGACAATAAGACATTCTTGTTGATACGGCTATAGAAATATCTGAATCCACATGAAAATAGTTGTTCAAAAGTCATAAGCATATTGATCACTGGCAATAGTTTACATGAGTCCTCTTCTGCTCCACAGCACTACAAATCAGTACAATATAAATGATTTGCTTTGTAATTGCACCGAGATGTTTCGCATACAGACATGCTGCAACCACATTTTATTAGCTGCAGAGGGGTTTCGGGGGGCAGGAGGCAACATGCGCGGATCAACGAATTTTTGTCAGTTTTATTCAGTTCTCAGCTTATTTTAAAGTTTAAAGAGGGGTTCCAATCGTTTTATTGCTGAGAAAACTATACTTATACTTTACAAAGGATCCAGAGGCCGTCCATTATTTTCCGGGGGGGGGGGGGGGGGGGGGGGGGGGGGGGGGGGGGCCTAACTTTTTTTCCAGGGGGGGGGGGGGTCCAAATGCTAATTTTTATAGAAACACGTATATGTACTTGTTATTTTCCAGGGGGAGTGTCCGGACCCCCTATCCCCCTCTGAATCCAAACGTGGGCAATGTCATCATAACGGGACAATATTTATCACAGTCCGGCCTCTAACCATAATTGTCAGGCCTTGATTTGTCAGGATTAATGACAGGTGAGGTTTTCCAAATGATTCACTGATACTGGGCACGTTTGACACCTTCGAGAAACACTACTCTTGGAAGTGGTAGTTCTTGCAATTCAGCTTTTTTTTCTCCAAAACATCCACCACCTCAACGCAGTGAGTCAAACAATATCAGTGACTGGCTAATGCAAAGTAAGAAAGACGGCAAAGATCAGGAATCGATACAATCAAGTACCACACCTGGCCCAGGATACCAATGGGAAAGTAACAAACTCACAGTTAGACATCACAAACGAGAGCCAAGAGGTCGGGACAATTTACAAATATATTACTCTAGTGCATCCGCCACAGTGCTTTCTAAGGGCACTGAGCCGAGGTGAAAGAATGCTTCGTGGATAGAGTCTCCAGCATAGCTAAATGCCTGCCAATATGATCTGTTGCTCTGTCCTGACATTGAACTAGTTAATACCAGCACCTGAAAGTTTATGGAATTCGATCAGAGCCCTTGTTATGGCATCATGGCACATTGACATCTTTGATAAGTGTCCTGATCTTAGAAACTTGATGATATATGCGCAAGACTGATAAAGAAAATGAAAAATATCAACACTCTGCAATTGTTTTTATATTTTTTTAAGCGGCGAAAACAAAATTTGCTCCTCTGCAAAACTGGGGGTAGGGTTGTGCATTAGCTCATATAAGACAAAATATTTAAGATAGAAAAGCAAACTTTGGGTTTGTACTCGTCAATTGAGTATGTGTTTGTTAAACCTAATCTAAAACAGTTTGAAACCAATTTAGAGCAGTCGTTAAGCTAAATGACGATAGCCAAAATTACCACTTTTAAATTATGATTAAGCTCATGTAACGCACATAATACAACATGTAGCTGTATTAATGTTAAACAGCTGTCATATGTAGTAGAGACATCCAGTAATATGCAGACTATTAGAATGTTCATTGATTAGCTAGTTTTAATGTCTGCTTTCTGTACCTCAAACTTTCAATTTTCTTTTTCTCAAATTGATAAAATAACATATGTAACAAGCTGATACAGGCTAACACCCATGCTTACAGTGTGCAAACATCTCCTATTCGATGCGCCTTAAATCGGTACATACGATAGAATATGTCTTAAAGGGTTTGGGATGGAGCAGGTCATTACTCAGCTTGCAGTCAAAATCTTGTTTGGTGATTATTCTGGTTTTTATGATATGAGGAGGACAATTATTTTACCAGAGAAGCAGAAATAATAAACGATATTGTACATGTATAGGACTTGGATAAGGATTGGTTAAGAATATTTACATTAGAAAGGGACATTTACTAAATTGTACTGTTTAAATGTGAAAAGATTATTTCCTATGTTCCTTTAGGGTATATCTTTATTTTAGAATAATTCATATTAAGAAATATTGAAAACAAATATTCATAACATCTGTAACAAAGGTACAGGGGCTTAATAATCATCAATACCTAAGATTTAGGCACCAGAGGCTAGAGATTTTAGCTAGGAAAACATGCGAAATATATTCAATTTTTCCTGAAACATCATTTCTTACATCAATTCAATGTCCTTGCTCATTTATTATGTCATGTAACATATGTTACAGCCTTTAACAAGTGCTTCAATCTTGTTGTTTAACCTGCAAAATCTATAATTCTTTATGATATGAGCAAGACAATCCCAAAAAATGCAAGATATCCAACAGCAGCAAATGTTTTCATATATTTTACTTAAATGATGCCTACCAAATTCGGCTCCTTAAAATTAAGTGTAGCATTGGGTTGTTTTTAAAATTGCTCGTATAAGGCACTTTATTTAAAGTATAAAAGCAGACTTTGGATTTTCTCTAACCCAAATGAGTTTGTTAGCATGAAATAATCAAAACATTTTGGAAAATGCACATATCAGCTAAAAAGTAAATGATATTGGTCACACTTTTCATGTTTAAAGGGTAATCTAATTAAAGTAACGCACATTACACCACAGGAAGCTGTAATTTTGCCCCAAAAGAATTTATATGTAGTTAAAGTAGTCAATATGCAGACCATATGAGTAATTTAAATAATTAGCCTTCTTTCTGTAGCTCAAACTTTTAATTTTCTTTTTTTTTCCTAAATTTAATGTGGTAACATATGTAACAGGCTGTTAGAGACTTACGCCCCGGCGAACATGGTGCAAACATCTATTAAAAGACGCAGCTGGAAATCCTCTTTTAGATAGGATAAGTTTGCGAAATTCCGGAGGGGTAGCAATAACATTCTCAGCCATCAGTCTAAAGATGGCCTGATAGGCTGGGTATCTATAGGAAATCTACGGTATTTTGGATGCAAAATATTGTTATCGAGAAATAATTCATTGTCAAAGTCAGGTAAAGCATGTAACTATCATGTGACTAAAATAATTGATATTATGTTAAAAAAGCGTTCGTGTTGGATAAATATGACCATACCAACACAAACCATTGCTTTTATTAACGAGCAGTTTCTCATTATGGTCGCCATATTTATGACGTCATAACTAGCCTCAGACGCGGATTTGAGATGGGTGACCACCTTTAAATCAAAGGTAAGACTCCATTGAAGGTTTTGATATAGGTCACCATAAATCGGCACACAAATCGCACGGGACCTATTTTTTGTCCCTAAGGGCCCTGACTATCTGGGTCCAAACTATTTGCACAGGTTATCAGCAGATGACAAAAGTCCCCGCTAGCAAGGAAAGAGTTTAAATCTCAAATGAGGATATTTCTCATCGATAAAATTTTGTTAATAGTATTGGAGAATCTTAACCCTTAAAGCGCCAAGAAAAAAATGCATCTGAAAATGTCGTCTGCTGAAGTCGTCTGCTGCAAATAGTTGCCTAACATTACTGACGAGTTAAGTATAGAAGCAAACAGTCCACACTGTTTGCCATAGAGGCTTCTTTAACATTTCAGCAGACGAGAAAAGCAGACGAGAAAAGCAGACGACTTTTGTTGCGATTGGCGCTTTAAAGGTTAACATTGGTAGTATCTTGCTGATATGCTCCTATCATTTCTACCATAACAGTACAATTCTTTGCATGCTGGGTATAAATTATCCATGATCTTTTCTTGTCTGCTGAATTTTTTCGAAATTAACTTTTTCAAAAGATTCTTTCAGGGAAACCATCAGAGAGTTAAACAGTTTGGATCCTGATCAGGATCACTGTTAAGTCGAGCCTGGTCTTGGTCCAAACTGTTTGCAAAGGTAATCAGCAGATGGCACTAGCAGATAAAATAGTTACAGTAAAACCTGTCAAAAACGGTCACTCTCAAAACGACCAAAAATCGGTTTTCAAGACAAATTATCGCTTAATGCAGGTCAAAGGTATTGCAGAATGCTCCAAGGGGAGCATTCTGCAATACTTTCAGCCTTCATTAAGCTACCATTTGTCTTTAAGAACTATCTTTTGTCTATTTTTGAGTGGCCGCTTAAGACAGGTTTTACTGTATTGACATGAACCACTTGGAGCAAGACTGTATTTCCCACAGGAACTAGTCACAAACCCTTAGAATAAGAAAAGTATGCCTATATTTACTTTTATAGAGACTGTCTATGCTTACAGATACACACGCCTACTTTTTCATAAAAAAAGTATGTGACAAGTTCCTGTTATTTCCCAATACAATGTTCTTATTGGCTCAGCCTTAACCCTTAACCTGCTAATAATTTACATCCAGAAAATGTTGTCAGCAGACTGCTGCATATATTCAAAACTGTGTTCCAAAATAATTTTATCATGGAAGCCTTCATTGCTTGACAATGCAATAAGTACCAAAATCTCATGTGTTGGCTCAATCAATAATGGTTGGTCCATTTATAGAAATGAATATTCCAATTGGGACAGGTTAAAAAATGTTAGCATTCTCTACATTTCTTCCAAAACATTTTATAGGATGGGACACATGTCCTTTATTCTCAATTATTGTGGAACTATGAAACAAGGAACAACTCTTTGCATGCTGGGTAATTTTCCATGCTTTTGTTGTCATCTGCTGACTTTTTTTCAAAAATAAGTTTCTTCAGAATATCTTTCATGAAGACTATCAGAGTGTCAAACAGTTTGGATTCAGATCAGGACCAACGTTCTGTTGGTCCTGATCTGGGTCCAAATTGTTTGCAAAGGTTACCAGCAGATGACAAAAGTCACCCTTAGCAAGGAAAGAGTTAAGAAACAAGATGCACTAGTATCTTGGGATGATGTCTCATATATTACATAAAAAAATGGACATTTAAAAAAAATGGCACAAAAAAGACAGCATTGGCCAAACACTACTACATTTATTAGGTACATGTACTTACAGTTTTCAGTGCTTCTTTCACAATATCATCTTCTAAGTTCTTCTGTATATTTACTGAAATCATAGTCAATTGGTAAAACTGAATAACTAAGCAATGTTTATGTTGAAAATTAAGAAAATTCGTTTGAAACACGAACCCTTATCTGAAGGGCTGTAATGTAAGAATATATCGTGAGAGTTGGAAAGAAAAAGCTGTTCCATGGATCACCATTTGGCATCACAAGTCTTGCAGAGTTATGGCAAACGGTGATCCCGGGTGATGGATTTTTCTATCCCAGTTTCACATGTAAGATAGATTCTCTTTCTTTACAAAGTTGCTCACCATAAAAATCTGCAATTTTATTTAACAAAAAAATGGCTCTCAAAAGTTCTTGAATATGCTGAGACCTAACGCGATAAAACATGATGACTGCCAGGTATGTTAAAAGAGACAAAATTTACTTTATAATGGAAAATTCTCATGGACTATGATAATCAGAAGACCACGTGTGTATAGTGCACTGAGTGTAGTCCCTTTATAACATTATATGTTTGCAGGCCTTTAGATAGTTGCATACCAAAAAAATAATTTTCTTATTTCTCAACCAAAACATATGTTGTGGGTACTCAAAAGAACCGTCTCAATGAGACAGTTCTTTTAAGCACCCAAAACTTATGTTAAAACTGTCATGTCGGGATGATTTCCTGTCTTAATGGGTTGAACCAGCACTATGTAGAGGATAAAGTGTCTTGCTCAAGGACATATCACGATGACTCAGTGAGTCAAACTAACAACCCTTCAATCCCCGGTCTTACGGTACACTCAACAAAAAGAGCCCTGTGTTATAATGAGGTTATAAAGGGACTGAACTGTACAGGCCTACAGATAAGAGTGTGTATTGGCAAAATATTTTCTTTATTTCTATTCCAAAACATATGTTATGAGTACTCAAAAGAACCGTCTCAATGAGACGGTTCTTTTGAGCACCCAAAACACATATTTAAATTGATGGGTAAGAAAATAATCACAATTTTATGCTCATAAAAATTTCCTTATCTGGATCTATGACTGTATCAACTTACCATCCACCTCATCCAATAGGAACTCCTCAGATGTAAGATCCAGTTCCCCCAAGTTAAAAGATAAATCATCCATAGTCTGTCAAGAGAAACAAATGTCAATACAGTAAAACCTAGAAAGTTCGAACTTCGATTTTTCGAAATACTCGCTAATTTGAAATAAATTTGGGACACAATAAATTAAGAAAATAGGACCTATTCATGACCTATTTTAATAACTGTCTATAATAACATATGTTTTAAGTGCGTCGATTGGCTGAGATAGTCATCTGATATCAGTATACATGTGACTTGAGTCCGGATGGAAATCCGGAAAAGTACAGAAGCCCTATGAAGTCAGCTATTGCTGTGATAAATGAAGAAAAACAGCGGTTTTATGGTTTATCTAAAAATTTTGAAGCGGCCAAATCATTTTAATTTTATCTTTGATAGTTTAAGTGGGACAGAGTTTTAATGATTTTGCAAGCATTTACCCGTGTGTGATTCCTTGACTTTGATGTAGAGAACGAATGTGGCTTACTGAATAGGCCAGTAACCGGGACTAGTGTCTTAATTAAGCTTTTGTAATTATTTTTGTAAAAGCTGATACTTGTGTTTTATTTTATGTGACAGCTGTGTAAACAGCAAATGCAACATATTTAAGCCAGATTCATATCAAAACTGCTCTGTAACAAGTCTATTAATCACAGTCATATCTCATATTAATATAGAAGGGCAATGTTGAAGAAATGCGACGTATTTTACGAAGATGTGCGACTTGTGTCACTTTTTACCTGATGGTCGGCCATATTGTTTATTGGTTTCCAGTTACCAATCCGACCAAAGCAAACTCCCCAACTATGTATTTGCCGGGACCATCTAGAAAAAGCCGCATTTCAGATAACGTCGGCACTAGGCGTCAGTACATTTTTTAATTTGGAGCTTCTGGTGTGATAAATACCCGGGGGACAAATGCTGATCAGCTGTGTACCGAGGAGGTTAAATAATAAAATATCAGATGCCAGAAGAAATATTAGAATCTTGTACAGTGTCCTGTTACAGTAGAATTTATAGTGCAAAAGGTGCATATAGAATGGCAACCCTTGTACAGTCTGATCACAGTTCCAAGGGCACCTGGTTTGTGTACACAATGTTTGTACATATATTATTGTTCACGAACTTGGGATTCAGCAAATTACAGTAAAAAGTTTGTTTTTTTCTGCATTTTTATTTGAATTAAAAATTTATCGGAGAAAAATATAATTTTATTGAAATTATGGACTAGGCTAGAAAGCGAAGTAGCTCAGTGGTTAGGCACTTGCCTCTGGTGCTAGAGGTCCCAGGTCCGATCCCCGCTCACGGTGAGGAAAATTTCGGTGTCCAAAATACGCTTTCTCTAGTGTCATTTGCAGAGATGACGCTAGATAGGTGCATCGTCCTTCAGATCGGGACGTTAAGTGGGTGTCCCCTGTGCAGGGAAAGTCATCCCTATGCAGGTTAAAGAACCCTACGGTAATTTAGATAGGAAGTGGCTACAGGTACGGGCCCGTATCCCTAGCCTACGAGTCTAGAGGTACGGTCCCGTATCTCTAGACTACGAGTCTAGGGATACGGGCCCGTACCTATAGACAGTCCATTGAGGATTGGCTAGAGGTACGGATCTAAAGTTTCAGCTATATTTGGTAACAGTTATTTTAACGTTTGAGATAATGTTTTTTTAAAGTTGTTAAAGTTTATTCAATCACTCAGTACATGTTAACATGTAATATGAGGTAATACATACATATGTATATATTGGTGCCCGTCAATGCCCACTCAAAGTATTGCTGAAACTGAATGTACACTCAGCCTACAAATTCAGAAGCATGTAGCGTCCAGTATACACAGTGAACTAGTTCGTTTTTAATGGACTAGACATTGTGGCATTGGGGCATCTCTGGGCTGATTTGGGAACACAGGCCGTACATATTCTAATATTTAACAACTATTATTTGTAATCACACACACACATACACGCGCGCACGTGCGCGCCCATCAAGCGGATGACAACAGGAACAGAGAATTACATGAGGTTTGCCTCTCCCGTTGTTGCAATGACCATACATTTCAGGGAAACACTTTTCACTATAAATGCTCAAAGAAAAAAATATTGTGTTGCAAATTCACATCTGGTTGGTCGCCATACGGGAGCTAGTGATCAATTGTAAGGGTAAATATTACTTGACTTTTCGGTTACTGTAAAGGCGGCACCTCATTAATGCGTAATTAGGGCTGATCAACCTTAGACACAGCTGTAAATGAGGCGTGATTTTATTCGAAGGTAACTGTTTCATTGTACCATAACACCTTAGTAAAGACAGTTATTATTTGAGGTTTAAAACGCCAGCAAAATAACTACATTCGAAAGTGGCTGTTTATTGTTGAACATAAGTATAGGCGCAAACAGTTTGGACTCAGATCAGACTGCTCCTACACTGTTCGCTTATGAGGCTTTAACTATTTTTTTGGACGACAAAAACATACATTTTGTGATTATGCGCTTTGAAGGGATAAATAGGAGGTTTTATCGTGACGTACTTCCGGTGCTATAAATAGAATTGGGATATACTGGCCGTCAACCATGTATTGTCTAGATATGGAAAGCCATAGAATTTTCAATATTTTCCGCCGATTTTAAGTTCCTTTGCTATAGATTTTTTATATAAATGCGAATTGTAATGTATCTACAAACACTTCGTCAGATAATATAAACATTTATTGAGATAATTTGTCTGTCGTTATTGTTTGAAGGGAATAAAACGGGTGCCATTAAAACGTATTTCTAGATATTTAAATTCAATTTAATACAACGAGAATTAAAAGGCCAGCTGATACGCATCATACGAGACTGCACGCACGCATTACCGCAAGAACTTTTGTCAGGTTTTAACTTTTTTCAAAGGTTATCAGCAGACGACACTTGTACAGTTGATTGTGGGCATAAACTGGACGCTTAAAAATATAATGTTCACTTTATTCTCGAGTAGCGATCCAACGGCTCATGAGTGCAGTCTCCTAATGATGCCCACTGCTATACAATAGACAATAAAAGCGATCACACGATTGGACAGATCTGGGCCCAAAAACGTAATAACATTTTCCTCTCGAACAGCGAAGGCTCATTCGAGACTACACGATGTCATGTTATTTTTCTGCCTGTTGTATTGCCTCAGGTGAGCCTGCGCAGATTCACGGGAGCATCGGTAAGATGAAGATGGAGAGTCTGAGAGGAAGCTATGGACCTCTAGATACGAAAAATGGGTGTTAACTGTGGCTTTTGTGCATAAATGCGCATTAACAGCATGCGCGGATCCAGGAGTTTTTGTCAAGGGGGTCCAGGCCCGACCTGGACGACGTTTTTTTGTTTGTTTTTTCGTCCTCAAATTATTTTACAATTTAGGCTAAAGTCAACGTTTATTCAACAATTAACATTTCAAGGTTGAATCACCAGTGTTGATTAAATTAGCACATCGATATGGAATTACATAGTTGTTTCAATATTCGGACCCAAATGTACAGGAGGGGATCCAATGGTTTTATTACAGAGAAAACTATACTTTTCCAAGGATCCAGAGGGGGTCCATCATTTTCCAGTGGGGGGTCCAGCTTCTTCCAGGGGGAGGGGGGTCCAAATACTTATTTCTATAGAACCCCATATAACCTGTGATTTCCGGAGGGGGGTCCGGACCCCCTATCCCCACTATGGATCCGCACATAAACACGAGGCAGTAATACTGATAGAAACAAGAGTTTGAATATGCGGATAGACTGATAAAACCTACAAACATGCGCATTTACAGACAGGAATTCATGCGCATGTTCAGACAGACAGACGTTTAGAAACATAATAATATACATGTCCTGACAGACAGGCAGGCGGACGGACAGACAGAAAGAAAAAATATATTCGCGTTAAGTACGACAACGAATTAAAATTAACTGATGGAGGACGATGCATTGGTCATTTTGTCAGACTTGTTCATCGTCGGCCTCCTTATGATCTTTTATGACCCTATAGTGACACATTCTTAAGACATACTTGTGAAAAACATGATGATAAGGCTTCTTCCCGCGGGGAATGTAGTCCATTTATTCAGTAGAGGGTGATTAAAACGGGTGTGTTAGGATAGTGTCAACCGTGGAAATTAAGCAAAACGTGTTTAACATGGAATTATAGTTATTTCTTTTGGAAAATTATACGTAAGTCAACTGTTTAGACTATTTAAGCTACATTTTGAACTGTCAATAATCACCGGCTTTGTGATGATATCGCGGGTGTGTGTGTGTGTGTGTGTGTGTGTGTGTGTGTGTGTGTGTGTGTGTGTGTGTGTGTGTGTGAGAGAGAGAGCAGTGACCTATATAAGATCTAATATAGGTCACTGGTGTGTGAGAGAGAGATAGAGAGAGAGAGCGAAAACTGGCAGACAAGCAGGTGGATTCACTTTGTTAATCCTTAATTTACATAAACAAACCAAAAGTTTAAATGTTTAAAGTAATTATGGGTTTTATTGTGAGAAAAAATCAGCGTTCTGCTTGACACTTCTGGATTTCCCGCAGCCTCATGTTTTGCCTTTTAAATGAATAAACGTTTGTTTTTCGGAACCTTTATTTATCGAAAATATGCGTTTTGAATGAATATCAAAGAAAACAAACAAGTTTTGAAATGACTTTGGCTATAAAACCCCATTTTTCTCAAAAAAATTAACCCACATTTTACACATATTCAATGCGGCTGACCTATGCGTTGACGGCCACCGATATGCGCATGCGCGAGAATGACGTCACTTTGGGGATTCCTAAAAGCTCCTATATTTGAGCAATAATACTGGTACCACTCATTATGACTCTCTCCATGGGTCATTCTGGTCAGATCAAAAGACCAGTCCTAATGAGGTGATTATGAATTCCTTACTGGGGCAATAAAGTGGTCCCATAAAGGGATTAGGTAATTTATGATAAAATATTGATCTTTATCTTAGTAAATGAAATTGAGTTGTATACAGGTAAGTCCCCTCTTGAGGCCCCATCAATTTTGTGAGATACTGAAACTGTCCCTTATCAGTTAATCCTTTAATGATCTCTATTGGACAGTGATCTATGTCTTTAAGGGTTAATAAATGAGTTCAGTGTATATACGAGTTAGGAATTTCATGAAATGCACGCACGTTTGCGCGGCCCAAACAACTTATAAGTTCTTCACCAAATTATAAATAGAACCTGATTTCCCTTGTTTAGCAGATGGAATAGCCGAATAACGCCCAGATATTAATATTGAAGTTGCAGCATCTAGAGAGAGCAAAAAGTTCATTTTTACACAATCATTGTCGGATGTCACTTGTGAACAAATGTGGATAAACTGCGAAAACCAATCAAATATTTTCTTTTTAGCTCCCCCTAATGGCTCGTCTGCAGTGAATACAGACCTATTGTCTTCTTATATAATCTTTACATTCAATTGGCCCCGTGAAAACCTGTCTTAGGCATTTGCGAACTACAAAGGCACAGACCAGCCTGCGCATTCTGATCAGTGCAATTGTGATTCACAAATTTATTGAAAAGTATCATATCTTGTCTTACTATGAACAAAATAATGTCAAAATTTCAATTATTTAGCTAGAATCTGAGCAGACACTTTGTCTGAAACCCCGAAGACTGGTTTACTCGCCATGCTCGCGTTACGGCTCTATTACTTAAATTTGTCTGACAGGTTTTCTTGCGACACGGCACAATTAATAGCTGGGCATCCATCCATTAAATGTCCAATCCAAAGTCATCTGGTCAAAATGGCTCAAAGTCCATATAGGGCAACAATTGTACATTTTTTTCTGTTGAATGCCGAGCTCAAGTTTTTCACTCATCATCGCAATGGAGACAGCTCAACGTCGGATGCCAAACAAGCCGTTCAACACTGGCATAAGGTACAGTGAGATCACGAAAATAAGTTTAGCGTGAAATAAGTATACTATCTTTTCATCCGTTTCCCCAAAATGGATTTGAATTTGCAACTAGAGTTATTGTTGGATTAGACATCTCAAACGGTAAAATAAGTTACAACATATACAGGTATTGAAATTTTAGAGCCGTACCCCTAGCCAACCCTCAGTGGACTGACAACAGGTACGGGCCCGTATCCCTAGACTCGTAGTCTAGAGATACGGGACCGTACCTCTAGAAGCGTAGGCTAGGGATACGGGCCCGTACCTGTAGCCACTTCCATTTAGATATGGTTACTTGTAGGCTTTCATCCTGCAACCAGGAGTGTACAAAGTACACCTGTCGATAATACTCGCATGAGGGTCTGGCAGTATATAGATAAAGAAAAAGAAAAATTGTTTTGAAGAGTATTCAAAAATATGTTTAAGATTTTAGTTATAAAAATGAGTAATAATTCTATGATGTGGGGTGTTCAGGCATAATTCAGATGTTTTATTATATTGTAGATGCCATGTGGGGTGTTATCCCGGGAGGGGGGGGGGGGGTACTCTGATATTTTCATAGATAAGTAGGCCCTGGCTCGGGTCAATCTTTTTTGGTTCAAAATTTTGAATTTCAATATTTTTGGGGGTTTTCAGAAAAATAAATATTTTTTGGGGTTTGGAGATTTTGTGGATATTTTTGGGGGGTCATTAAAAATTTGACTATATTTAGGGCTCATTTCTATGCATTTTAGGGTCTTTTCTTAAGGTCAAGGTACAGAATAGGGGATATTTTTTGGATTGCTAAGATTCAAATAATTTTTGGGGGGTGCTTGATATTCCTGATATTTTTTGGGGTGAACGGTAGATGCTGGGCCCGAGCCTACGTATGAAGAAAAAATGAGAGTACCCCCCTTGGGGGTGTTATGGAAGAGTTATTCTTCACCCATTTATTTTTTTATTTGTGGTACCATGTGGTACGTACCTGAAGTATGATGAAGACATTGACATTTTAGTAGAATCTTGCTTCATGTTTATTTAATTCGAACTGATTGGGTTTTCATTATCTATTATTATGTTTTTGTTTTTATGGCAATAGTTTTATTCTATGTGTAAAATTATTTGAAAGAGTTTGCTTTGCTTGGTTTGTCTTCCTGGTGTCTCTTGATTGTTGTGTGGCTCGTCCTCGCAGTGTCATGGGTTTTCTGCGTTTTGTGAGTGTGATATTCCCTGATCATACTCACTTACTATTTTTGAGAGAGTATATATTATGTTGTTGTGTTTTTAAAGACAAACTTTTTTTTTAAAAAAAACTGAAAATGTTGAAGGTTTTATGAGTGTAAAAATGAATAGAAATTCTATTAATTGAAAGTGTCTTCAGGTCTTCAGGCATCTTTAAGGTGTTTTCATTTCGTATGTGGCATCTGCGGTGTTTGTGGAAGAGTTTTACTCTTCTCTCCTGTTATTTTTATTTATGGTACCATTTGGTACATATCTGAATGATGATGAAAACATTAGCATTTTGGTAGAACTTGCATCATGTTTTTGTTAATCAGAATTGCACGGTTTTGTAATTAATAAGGTGTTTGAGCATTTAAATATTGTGGTTAGAAAAATTTTCAGTATTGTATCATTGTCTGCGCAGGCGCCATATTGTTGTTGTCATAAATTCTCCCAGTATTGGGACACCTCGAATCGAGTGGAACAAAGTTAACTGTTAGAACTAAACTAAAAGTGTTAATGTAAAACTAAACACTGTACACTGCTCCAAAAACCAAAACTGTACAATAAATCCGAAGTCTATTTACAAAACTGTAACCAGCACACTGTACAATACAGGCACCAAGGTCCAACACCAAAACGTATTCACTACTTATTTACAGGTCTTTTTGGTAGATAAGTTAAGCTTTAGAGTCCACCTTCTTGGCCACAACTGAACAGGCAAATCTATGAAAGTCCCAATCTTTCTTCTGGCACTTGACGCTGCAGTAGCGGGTTAAATGACAGTTTGAGCAACGTTTAAGCTCCTCTTCTTCCTTGGGTTGACGCTTACAGTTAGAACAAACACAGTCTACCTCGTCCTCACTATCGTCCCTATCAATGTTTGTTCTGGCCAGAAAATCAAAAAGGACTGCCCGTTCCTGTAACAAGTCAGGCTCAGCAGGTGGGGCTGGTGTTGGATTATCCGAAGACTCCAGGTCCCTGTCACTACCACAAACAAGACTGGTATTTTCCACTTCCTTTACGCACACAGAATCCTGCTGGTCTTCTGGCGAAGGCAAATCTGGTTTTCCAGCTAACTTCTTCTCCAGGAAGTGCGTGTGTCTCCTCCTAGAATGAACTATTGCAGAGGGAGAGTTTTTTTTCCGACGACGTCTCACTGGTTTCACAGTAGCGCGTCCGGCGATCTCGCTGTCGTCCTTGGCTTTGTTTGGAGTTTTGGCGGGAAGTTTGCAGCTGACGGTTAACGACAATGAATCCTGATTCCGCGTGAGTTTCCACGAGTATCTGTTATCCTCATCATTCTCCAGTCTATTCAGAACTTCAATGATTGACTTTGGGATAATATTGGGCAGAGTATCCATCATTATTTTCCCAAAAATCACTGTGGCAAGAATTCTCTGTCCACTCGATCCGCCATTTTAACCCATCCTAAAAAATCGACCTGTCTGCTAAGGCACGACTGAAAAGTCGTGTTTGTGTCAATACGCGGTGTGCATTACCCAAAACACTATGTTAAAAAAAAGCAAGCACTTAATGGCTGTAAATAATTCGTTTATGGAGACATCAAGTAACCTTTGCTAGCTAAACAATAACAATGATTGGTATAACAGTACTTAGCAATACAATAATATTATTTTGTACACTAAAACATATTTTGAAACATGTCCCACATGGCCAGGTAAAAAAGGTTTCAGTGACGCGTGATGACGCAGATCAATAACAATCTTGAATCTACCAATCGGGCGAATCACATGATTGACTGCATGCTTGGTGGTCAACCCAATCACGGTTAGCAACTTTGCTTTCCTCTTTAATTGCACGCCGGTGGGTGGGACTTCAGACTCTATGACAGTTCCGACTTAAAGATTTATCTATTGATGAGATGGTAGGGGCCTGATGCTTTGGCTGTTGTCAGGCCCACCGGGGTTTACCTGTTGGATTTCTTTTGCTCAGGTATTCAGCTTTATTTACTGTTGAGTCCTTATCTTTGCTTTATCTCCTTTTTATATCTTGATTTATTTAGAGATGATGCATAAATAAGCTAGGGGTATTTCATGCAAACCAAACATCTATGTGTCTTGATCCACATCTGAACTTAGGGTGAGGTTGGCGTGCTGTGAAACTGGTTTAAGCCCTCCTGTAAAATATTTTGAATGACCGTTCCAAGGTGGTGCTTCTTTTTTGGATCATTTGTGTTATTTCTGTCTTGTTTTTGTTATGCTTTCATGCGTCTGTTTAGTATACCTTGTGGTCACCTTCTGGGAAAGAGCTGACCTCTTCGCTGTCGTTTGTGATGTCTAATTGAGAAGTTGTCACTTTCCCATTGGCATCCTGGGTTAGGTGTGGTGCTTGATTGTATCGATTGCTGATCTTTCTTACTTTCACTGCTGGGGGATGGGGTATGAAACTCCCTACCCCGAACCACGCACCCCTCATGGAAATTGTCGAGTAGTCTCACAGGATAATTTGCTTCCAAACGAAGTGATATATTAGTATCAGTATATCCTGAAAGTTTTGTAAAAATTGAATTTGTGGATAGGAAGAAAATAAACATTCATTGTGGTGTATGGGTATGAAACCCCCTACCGCAAATGAATAACACATATAGAGTTATTAGGCAACGTAGTCAGGGTGGGTAGTCACGTGGTTTTTGCTTGGATACACTGTATGGATGTTCGAATACACTGTACGACTATTCTGATCGAATGTAGGTAGATTTCTCTATGTTTTCTCATCTATACCCAGCAAGTTATACACCGTTTTCCAGCCCACATTTTCTCCTATCAAACGCTACCAGGATAGCATCTTTAAGCTTCTTACTTTGAGTACTAACTCTGTCACAAATGTTGTCCTTACAGCTTATTTCCAAATTCAGGCCGGATCTTCGCCGCTAAAAATTTTGTGACAGAGTCTGTACTCAAAGTAAGAATCTTTATGAGGATATCCTGGCATCGTTAGATCGGGAAAAAATGGGGGCTGGAAAATGGTGTATAACTTTCTGTGTAAAGATGAAAAAACACGCAGAAATATCTACTTACTTTTGCTTAAAACATCGGTGCGGAAAGAAGTCCGCGATTTTTTCCGTACAGTGTATCCTAACAGAAACCACGTGACTACCCACCCTGGTAGTGGCAAAATGGTAGGCTACCACCATAATCTTTAATTTTCATAAATGATAAACGGAGACATTTATTTAGCCAGCTCTTGATGTTTGGTTGCTTATCCTATCGGCGAGCTGTATTCTCGCCGACCGACCCCCCCCCCCCCCCATTCCTCGCGGAAATTTCTATGTAAGTGGTGTAATAAGACATTAACATTAAAGCTGCATACTCTGTAACTATGAACATTTTTCGAAAATTTTTATTTTCTTTTTAAATCATTTGTAAAAGTAGAATTAAGCTATGTTTTTACAATAAAAATGTTCAGTACAGCTGAAAACTGCATGGAAAGTTGAATTATCTTATCAAATAGGTGTATTTTTCTCTTGTTGGTAATTATTTGCGTCCCTCCAATAATTCTAGACCATTGAATTTTAACATAAATGCAGTTGTTTTGATAGTGATAACTTGTTGAGATTTACGAAAATGGTAAAATGTTAACCTGAATTTGAGTATTTTTACTGTGTTCTTGAAAAATAAAAACATTACTTTTAAAATTAGAAGATCAAACTATGCAGACTATGCAGCTTTAAGTATTGTGACAGTGTGGATAAATCATATTATGCTTCCAAATTAAAAGTTAATATATTAATTAGGGAGGCATAACCTTCTCGAAAAAGCTGATAAATAATGAGGAAAAGATTGTCGTAGAACACATTTAGCAATAAAAAGTATATTGTTCATAATAATTCCATTGTTTTGCAAGTATCGTGTGGCTAGCTAGGGGATTTTAGTATTTATCGAATATGTACAATCTCCTCCTGTATAAACGTCCCAATAGTACTGGTGGTTTAAATTTAGGGATGTCTTCAGCTACATCCATATTTTATGTCTGCCAGCAATGAAGTCTATTACTATTATTTTGTCTGTCTTTATAGACATTAAAATTTAGGTTAACCGTATACATACGTACGTTTGAGATGCGGCATTATCTAAACTGTATTTTGGTGGAATCATCTACTTTATGCGACAATATATCTATGCACTGTGTTTTGATTATTATATTTAAGCTTTACGGAGAAGATCAAGGCTCTATATGTCATTTTTAACTCTTAGCCTACTCTGAAAAAAATCACTTATATACCAACGTTGTCGCATAACACTACTGAGTAATCTCCGTGAGGGAAGCGGGGGTCCAAAATCGGCGAGAGTGCATAGAATCGCCAGATCTTTGACTGCTCGCCGATGGGATAAGTGCCATAATCAAAATATTAGCAAAAAAAATGTTTTAATAAGTAATCCAGCATTAAATGCGGCTGCATTTCATATCTATACAGGTTTTCATTTTCATTTGCGGTATATAGGAAGTTCCATACCCCTTGACTGTAATACATTTTAATTTTCTTCCTAACCACTATTTCAATTTTGACAAAACTTTCATCATATTTAGATACTAATATATCACATCGTTTGTACAAAAAAATAATTAAAGTTTGTACCTACGATGTCACGTGAGACTATTCGGTAATTTCCTTGAGGGGTTCGGGGGTGCGGGGTTCGGGGTAGGGGGTTTGATCTTTGCACCCTTACTTGCAAACTCCCCACAGCGGTGTACTTCCGGTTCAGAGACATTCAGAAATTTCTACTGAAGTTGCCACTGTTGGGGAGTTTGCCTTACTTGCTTTCATACTCCATCCTGCTGGGGAGTTTATTTTTATTTTAGAAAGGAGGAACCAGCTTAGACTAATCAACTTCCTTTTCCGTTGAAATAAAACAACCATGGTAAAGTAATAGGAAAGTTGAGCAAAAATCCGCCTATGATGTTGTCATCTTGGTCAAAACCCAGACTCAAGTAGTACCCAAATAATA
This sequence comes from Loripinus fragilis, assembly GCA_964019695.1. Lineage (NCBI taxonomy): Eukaryota > Metazoa > Mollusca > Bivalvia > Lucinida > Lucinidae > Loripinus > Loripinus fragilis. Next base: position 102,546,543 of record OZ026515.1, read on the forward strand.
TTTAGCCATTTAATACCCCGGATTAAAAGAAAGAAATACCTAACTGGTCTAACAAGCGTGCTTGAAACGACTTTTCGGAGGCTCTTAGTTCCCGTTTTATTTTCCAACTAATCATTTTGGCTCGTTTTCAAGTTTTAAGACTTGTTTCTACATCTACATGGTATATCGGCACAGTCACTCTTGACTTTTATGCGACGATGGTGGTGCTAGTTTAGAAACAAACAAAAAAATGATTGCCATAATTTTAAAGTTTCTAGGGCTGGTTAATCAACGTCAAACTGCTAATTGATGATTGATAGCTGATAAGTAATCGCTATTGTCACTAAAGAAGAGATAGTGAAGACAAGTCATCAGGACTTAAAGTTCCTACTAACACCAAGTTACAAGCTCAAACTGAAAAGAACGTCCCGAAAACTATTGCATGTCCATGAACTCAATCATTGTATGGAGAATTTCTCCTATGATTTTTTGCCCTTCATGGGCCCTTAATTGGAATAAATCCATTGCCATTGTCATGAACGGACTATTGAGTTCTCAGACACCCGAACACGTGGTAATTCAAAAAAACTGCAAAAGCCTAGAGCCTAGTTCTGGGACCATAACCTAGTTTGTAAGTTTCATCATGGTCAAACTAGGTTATGGTTTTTGTGTACAATAGAAGCAAAATTAGTAATTGTTTACACTACAGTTTGTTTACAAATAAAGTTGTAAGTATTTATTCATAGTTCCTTCATTTCTACATATTCCATTAGCTTAGGGTAAATACTGCACATATAAGTGAAATAAAATGCATGAGAATAATTAAACATAAAAGTGTACAAACCAGAAAGATCAACAAAGTTTCAGAACACATGTATCTCCTGACCTTTAGCTTCCATTTGGGTTAAACTGGTTCCCTGTCTCTTAGTGCTATAAATTTGGAGGCAGGAATCGGTGAGCCACATCATCAGATATGTCATGTGACCCACAGTTATGGTCAATTGACCATCAGCCAATGGGCTTACAGGTTTCTCTTCATGCAAATTAACCCACAATGCTGCAGTCATTCATAAACCTGTGATGTCACTGTGTCAGCATATGTGTTTTTGAACTATTTTTTGTAAACAAATCATTATTTGCTGCTACAAAAGTGGATTTTCAATATTTTGGACATATTTTTGTGTGAGCACCAACTAGAGGTATGGGACTTACTATTACAATAAATTTTTCACCAGACTTTAATGGGTCCGTGTATTCACCGGATCGGGCCTAATCACCGGATCGGGCCCGAAATTGGCCTATTCCTTTGCTTAACTGATTGTTTTTTTTTCTTTACAAGAATGCTGTGCATAAAAGATTATGTATTTAGTGCAATTTTTATGCACTTGAATATATCAATATTGATATAAACGGCAAAAAAAACACATACTCAACGGACCCTTATTGCAATGGTCAGCTATCAATTCACACCTGTTGTGTTTTACATAAAATGACATGCGCAGGTCTATCCTTTGTTTAGTATAAAGGAACCAATTTTCCTCAAATTAAAACAAGCCATTTTTGGTACAGACGTCACTAATTTGATCCTAAAAATACTTTACAACATAAGATAATTATATCATAGCGTTATTTGACCATTTTTGGGCCCGATCCGGTCAGATGGTAGCTATCGTCTCCGACCTTGATGATCCAGACATCATTATTATGATCATATTTATATACTTTATAAACATAATAATGATAAAAAAAGTGTTTTAAAAATGAGCTAAATAGCCAATTTCGGGCCCGATCCGGTGATTAGGTCCGATCCGGTGAATACATGGACCGGACTTTAATTCCATATAGAAACTTTGGAGTCAAATGTTAGAGTGTTGCTATTTGAACAAAATGTGACCCAAAATATTAGGCCTACCTAGAGCCCTGAAAACATTTAGAATGAACTCTTTTTGTGTTCGAACAATCAATAAATGGAACAGTTTACCTGATGATATAGTGAATTCTAAAACAGTCTTGTGTTTTAAAACCAAATATGACAGATTTATGGGATTCAATAAATACATCACTCATGAAATCTACTAACAAACTATAATGAACTTTACTTACTGATAAACGACTGTCAGATCATGTATACATATATTGACATTTTAAACCCGGAAGCCGGAATATTTACTGTAAGTTACGAAAAGAAGAGATGTAGAAGACGAGTTACGGAACTCATCCTATTCTACTAGAACCAGTACCAGTTCAATGGCATTGATTGTCCCATCATTTCATTATGCAACACTCGGTATCTATCTATCTTCTGATACTGCCTACGTCCTCGCAAGCATTCTTGGCAGGCACTGCCCGTCAGGGTTGTGAAAAAGGGTAAAAGATGAATGAAGGTAAAGATGAAAGGTTAAAATCTAGAGAATAAAAACAACTCTGGGATTGATCAGTAAAAACATTAATGAAGACGGTACTTAAAACTGATGAAAAGGGGCTGGTCTAAAACTGTTAAAATCATGTTAAAATATGCAGTGTACTGTCTAGGGTTTGCCAACTGCTGCCCGGTGTGTATAATAACAGGAATGGACCGAACGCACCGCACCGGATTGGGCCTCCATAACCGGAATGGACATCAAAATTAATTTGTTTTATGCAACTAAATTTATAATTTTACCCTAATTGATCTTGAAATTTCAGTTTCTAATTATATTGCACCTTTTGAAGTGCATATGAGCACTGTCAGTTGTTTATTACATGGTTGACGTGTCCCCATTTAAATTGTGTCAGTTCATATTGAAGCTGCGCATTCTACAGAAATAAGGGCCCAGAAATCATGCTGTCTGATCAAATGGGAGCTGTGTGCAAAATAGTCCCGTGTCGATGCTCACATGATTGTCCCTGGTCTTTACAAAAAGTTAAGCATATATCAAGCATATGTCAATATATAAGAGCCACTGCAGCAAGGTATACCTAAGCTAACAATTCATATGGGACCCATCTGGGATGCAACATTTAAATACAATATGATACATGCATAATGAAAAAATAATGGAAGTTTAGAGCAAGCCAGTCATACTTTATAGGCCAAAAAAAGTTTAAATCAATATGTTGATATCATTTTTAAGGCACTGTTCTGTGAGACTCATCTGGGTAACCCCACATAAATAGTCAATATGGGACCAATATATGCATGTTTGCTGGTACAGCATTGGTTATTTGAGTGCTTTGACAATCGCTGCATCCAAAATGATTTTACTACAATAGAAATATACACATACTATGAAAAAGCAATTCAGTGATCATTATTGCATACATTCATACATTATAGGCGACTGGTGTCAGTGTACTAGAATAAGAGTAAGACAGAAAATATTTTAGAATTTTTTTTTTGCATTGAAACTGTCTGGACATCAAAGATATTTGATATTTTACATTGCTTAACCAAATTTCTTGTCAATTACACTAAAAACATGTATTTTAGGGTGAATTTTGAGGACCATTCCGATTATGGGGGCCCATTCCGGTCCGTTCTGGTGCATTCCGGTCCATTCCGGTTAGTAAACCCACCCACTGCTGCCTTGAAGATCTCAAGACTTGGAGCAACTGCAACATTGGCTGGGAGGGCATTCCACTGGACAATGGCCAGTGGAAAGAAAGAGTATTTATAGTAGTCCTTGCCAGTATGAATTTGACGGAATGTCATAGAATGGCAATACCTGGAGATCCTATGTGTGGGCTGCATGTAGTCAGGAGGGGGCACGGCCACCAGGCCATTTACAATTTTGTAGAAGAGGCAGAGATGGGCCACAGATTGTCTCTCTTCAAGGGTCTGCCAGTTCAACTGAGACTGCAATGAAGTGACACTAGTTGTCCTGGCGTAATCACTTAAGGTCCACTAGGCTGCTTGCTTTAGACCATTTCTACTCTATGGGTCTTATCTTTGGTATGGGGGTCCCACACTGCTGAAGCGTACTCTAGCTGGGGATGAACTAGGGATTGATAGGCCATTTCTCGGATTTGATGGGACTTAGTTTTGTTATTTCTCTTAATAAATCCGAGTGACCTGTTTGTGTTGGCTGTGATTCTGTCCACATGAGTGTTCCAGTTGAGGTTGCTGGAGATATCCACCCCCCGAGTACCTGGCGCAGCTGACAACCTCCAGCACCTGTCCATGCAGTATATACTGCGTCTGGAGAGGGTTCCTGGAGGATGTCACCCTCACAACCTGGCACTTGGAGGGGTTAAACCCCATATCTCATCTAGCCTGCCAGTAGTGTGTGTTATACATTCAAAAGACAAAAGGTTTCAATTAAAAGTTGGCACCTTTGCTCAAAACAAGTCTCCATCCATTAGCGAGTGCTGTTTAAGATTTTTAACCTGAAAATATATTGGCTATAAAAAGCCCATTGACTTCTTGTGACCTTCACATTGACTGATCATAAAATGAAATCAGCTCCTTTATATTTTAGGCCCCCCCCCCCCCCCCCCAAAAAAAAAAAAAAATAGGTGTGTTTACTGTTTGCCGACCGACCCTGTTTTACAGCTGTCGACCCTACCATAAAAAAAAAACGCTTGAGCAGTCCCGGATTTTAGTACCGGTATTCAATTTTTTCGCTGATTCTATTCTATTCGGTATGTAGTCAAACCTTTTACAGATACCTTCGCTTTTTGTCAATCCAAGATGGCGACGTTCTCGTCCCTTTTCGTTTCAAAAAAATGTGATCACCAAGATCAGAAAAGCTTGTTTGAAGCAACAAGTCATCACCAGATGACTTGAGATATTTATTGACAACCATCCATGCGATGACGTCTTTCTTCTTTGGGGTTATTTCCCTCTTCTGTTGCTTGATGTTGTAAGTATCGGAAGAAAGGAAGTTAAACGCATTAATCACTCACTGACTCCTTAACTTGCGCTTTATTATTTACAAGAATGCCAGATATGTTCCTTTTGTTCAGTGTCTAAGGTAATGTAGGGGAAAATCTGTGCTTTGCCTTTGGATAATTCAGTGTTCTGCCAAGGCCGCGCCCTTGCGCCATTGGCGCTTAAAAAATCCATATGGCGTAGAGAAATTCCCATAGATGGGCCGCTGGGCGCTTCCGTTTGTCCCTGGGGCCAAATCATCCATTTTTCGATAAAGTAATGGCGCGAATCAGTTCGTAACAGCTGTATCGGAAACAGCGGTTTATGTTGCTAAGCAGTCGTTAACCAGGTGAATCAGTGAACCTGATTGGTTTATTGCGTCACCTGAGCAAGTCTCAACCAATTGTATGCGTTGTTTCATTGGGCCCTTGCACTAGATCATAAAATGGCTTTGCATAGGAAAAGAACGATGTTTGACTTCTTTGCGAAGTCGAAAAAAAACAAAAAACTGCGGACAATGACTGTGGCAAACGTCAAGAAACATCATCTTCAACAAGTTCTTTAACTGATTGTCCATCAGATAACACTGCAGAGGACAAATCTGTTCAAAATCCCAATGAAAGTGAAACATCGGCTGCATCAGATCAGCCCAGCACCAGCGGAAAGAAAAAAAACTGAAAAGCGCTCTTTTCAAAAAATTTGGCTGAGAGATTATAAATAACCTTTGATAAAGGGCCAGTAAATACTTAACACTTGTTATTCTGAATTGTTTATCTATGGCCCCAGTAGAATTTGGAAATGGCCACACTTTTTCATAGCTAAGGGGCCATTGGCCCCATGGTTTCAAAGTCTTGGCAGAACACTGATTATGTCATAAATGAACCAGCCAATCAGTTTGATTTTCAGTTTGAAACTAGACTTGATAAGGTGCTATTGCCAGAAAGATACATTTTGGCAGAGATTTACTGAAAAGACATTGTTAATACCGGGAACCGGAAAAACGCGAAAAACTATAGAGACTGTTCAGAGGGAGTAGACAAGCTCAAAAGAGCTTACGCGACTATAAATCAAGAATCAAATTGAGAATGTTTTCTTGTTCTTTTCTCAATATTCTTTGGTCCAAGCTTGGATCATATATAACAAAACAAACCAAGTAATTTGCATTATCGTTTATTTCTTCCAAACCTTGGTACATAAATAGTGAAAAAAATTCGAGTGAAAACAAAATCGAGTGAAAAAAAATCAACCTGACCTACCTACCCTTTTCAAATCAAATATAAAAGAAAAATAAAATAAAAAAGGAAATCGACCTACCTACCCTGTTTGAAATTTTCATCAAAAAGTAAACACACATATTTTTTTTTTTTGGCCTTAATTTATTTCAGTCATTTTATGGCAATGAGAAATGTCAGTTGAGCCTGTCCGGCATAATTCTAATTGCAGTAGATACTGCAAGTGTTATTAATGAGTAAGCCATGTACTTTCATGTGTCTCCACCAAATAGTGGTCCTTAAAGGATACTAAACCAAGAAAATATTTTCTTTACAGGCACTGGTGATCCCTGAGAAGTTTCAGCACATTCTTCGTGTTATGAACACCAACGTCGATGGCCGACGTAAAATTATGTTTGCCCTGACAGCTATCAAGGTTTGTTTATTTTGTTTTTTCATCAGATTAAAGCTCACAGATGAGATAATAGTATATTTTAACAAGTCAGTATGGTCTAGGGGCCAAAAATCACAAATTTTAAGTTAGTTCTGTTGCAACCCCCAGGAAGAAAAACTTGGTTTAATACTATTTTCAGTGCTATCAGTGCTATAGACAGGGACTTGAGTTTACAATTAAAGTACAAGCACATCAGTCTGGAGTTATATTGTTGCTAATGTAAAATATGCAAATGTTAGTCATGTTATTTAATAAATAGAATTGTACAAAAATTTGCATTTGGTGTTTAATAAAAATGAAATTCTTTTGCTTGAGGATTTTTCTGATTATAATCGATTTCCAAAATTCCATCCGATAATCAATCGGTTGCATGTAAAATTGTAAAATGAACAATTTTCAATTATACTTAAACGCAAAAGTTTCGCAACTCATTCTTAAATGCTATTTCCTTCTTTTTGAGCCAAATATTTTACTCTATGATATTGTGATCGACAAGTCCAATGATTTGCGGTTTAAACAACATAAAAATCAGACCAGTGAGACTTACGATTGCCGATCTTCAACAAGAAATGTAAGGCAACCCAAATTTGAAAAGTCACAGAGTTACAATACCTTACATTTTATCGAGTCACAGCGTTACACCACATTACATTTTATTCGGAAAAGGTGTTTAACCGTTATCTGTTTTGAAATGCAGAAGGGCAGACAAATTAAAGCAGGTTATTTTATGCATTTGGTAACATTCATTACGTCAACGTAAAGCCTTCAATATTTGACGTAATTGGCCGTTTAAGCACAACTGAATATCAATAATTGAGTTTTTAATGTCACAAGTGTAAGCCTTCAACACATTGCATAGAAGACAGCAGAATCGCGCGGCATAACGGAATTAAATAAACACTTTTGATAAGTTGGTTGACGTTAACAAAGAAACGCAGCGTCTTTGAGCGTTGATAAACGTTAATTGTTAAACCTTAAAATGTTTACCGTCAGATACGACATCTGGCTATCACAGCACATCGTTTGTTTTCAAATCGAGATAACTGTCTTTATGCTAGACGTAAATTGTTGAAAAACACTGACGTCATTATAACGTCAGAATGAAGAGTATGATCAAAACCGATTAATGGTAAATCATTCCACATTGTGCAGGAGCATAGAATATGATTATATGAATGTTCTAACATGGTCCATACGGAATAAAACACAGATATTGAACGGTTGCGAAACTTTTGCGTTTAAGTATATAATCGATCATCAGAACAACAATATCCCGCGGTCAATAAAACATAGCGGTAGAGTGAAGAAACGCTGTCATTCATTGGACTCAGTAATTTAAGAGCCGCCCACTTTCGCCAAAATAAGCACCGCCCACCTTTGCTCATTGGTCAACTCGCGCTGGCTTAACCTGTGTTGGAAAATATCACAGGCGGATAACCAAAACATCATTACGTCACATGTATTCCTAGCAGGCGTCCTCGGGAATATGGGGAAGTCCAGTGACATCTGCACTGTCATTTTTGGACGTCCTGCTGTGATTTCTCAGCCTTAAAGACGTGGAAGCACTGGTAAAATATCAAAATTTGAACTTCGTTTTTTCGAATTACCCACTAAATCAGATTAAATTTCTGACACAATGGATTAGGAGAATATGGGCTATTTGTGAACATTTTAATAATTTAAATAAATGTCATTTTGGCTGCATAAAAGAAAAGTCTCCATAAGATGTTTCTTATAAGCAGTTAGCACCCAAAAAATATGTTTGACAGAGAAAAAGCCTGATAACGCTTATTTTTTAAGTCTACCTCCCTATAATTAGAACTACTGATAATTCAAAACAAGACCTCTAGTCCTTAAGACTTTGAATTTATGCGATTCTACTGTAATTTCATAGTAATTTGATTATATTTCAGGGTATTGGTCGTAGATATGCCAATGTTGTTTGCAAGAAGGCTGATGTTGACCTCACCAAAAGGGCTGGAGAACTGACAGAGGAGGAGGTATAATATAGCTAGGCCATAAGGCCAATTCAGCAAAATAATTCTGCGTAAAATTACGATTATTTTCTTATCCATCAGTTTAAAGAAGTGTTTTGGGTGCTCATGGAGAAATGAAGCATATGAATCTTAAGGCTTTGATAAACAATTTTTTTTTAGCGTAAAATTAAAAATAATTTCTTAACCATAACTTTTAGCATATGTTTTGGGTGCTTAAAAGAACTCTCATTGAGACGGTTCTTTTGAGTACCCACAACATATGTTTTTTTTGAGAAATAGAAAATTATTTTTCTGTTACACACTCTATAACTGAAGGCCTGTGAATGCTCAAAGGCTTAGTACTAATTCAATCCAGGATGTTGACTGGATGAAAAGCATCAACACACACAAACAAAATTTGAATGCACTTATCTAGGTATTATCAATATGGAATACTTTAATGAGCCAGCATGAGGTATATATTTGTAGTTTATCACATTAGCTTATCTTTTCTACTCACATGAACAAACTTGTCAAAGTATGGAAAGTATGTAAATGGATAAAAGATCAGACAAAAAAAGAGTTTTAGCCCCACTTGATAGCTGCATATATGTATACTATATGCAAATTTGAGGTACACATTATGATTAACTGTCAGATCAAATGAGCTGTTGGCTCGACTTGTGATCGATGACCTCGACGTTATCCTGAGAGAAATACATTGAACGATCCCGTGGAGCAATTAAGATGGTTTGCGACATGCAGATAGAAGGAAAGCGTGGGCCAGGGCGGCCCAAGATGGCTGAGGACACTCACTAACAGTGAGAAACCGTCGTGAGTGGAAACTCAACGAGCTTGACCCTTGTGATAGGGATGTATGGAGATCTGCCATGTGTGCAGCTAGCTAGCTACAGGGAAGGGAGCCCACTGATGTGGATGACGCTGTTGCTCCTGCATCTGCTTGTTACTCTAAATGCCGACAGTTATGATGTTTCAGTTCAAACGTTATTGAGACACCCTTTGGGTATCTCTTACTTTTTACTTCATTAACCTACAAGAATGAAATTCATTTCTTATGTATCCCATGGACTGGCCCATATTTACAAGTTGAATATTTTAAGATTCTATTTAACTCCAGGGTTCTTTATCTTTAGGGTTTATGCAGATAAAAATGTAACAATTATACTGTATGGGTTCTAAAATTTCATTCCATAGTTGCCTGCCAAAAAGATATAGACAGACAGTGCAGTCCCAGATCAGACTGCTTCTGAAAAAGCAGTCTGATCAGGGTCTTCCCTGTTTGCTTTTCAGGCAAGCATTTTCTGCATTCCAGTCCTGAAAACCAAGATTTTATTTGAGAATAGAAAGAGAAGCGTTTGCAATTTTAGAACATTTACAGTGGGTACTCAAAAGAACCGTCTCAATGAGACGGTTCTTTTGAGCATCCAAAACATGTATGCTAAAATTTATGGGTTATAGCATATTTACAATTTTACATGGAAAACTTTTGTTAAATCTTAACTAATGATTTACCTTAATTCTTCAACTTTCAGATTGAAAGGGTCATGACCATTGTCCAAAATCCTAGACAGTACAAAATTCCTGATTGGTTTTTGAACAGACAGAAGGATGTGAAAGATGGCAAATTCAGTCAGGTGATGTCTAATACCCTTGACAACAAGCTCCGTGAAGATTTGGAAAGATTGAAGAAGATCCGAGCACACAGAGGTCTCAGACATTACTGGGGGTAAGTCCAGTTACAAATAGTAAATGTTCATGAGTTCTAAAACCTAGGAGGACTTAAGTTCATCTGAGGTAGGCGCCCATTGTCTATTGTCCCAACAATATAAAGTCTCTCTAAAAGTGTGGGGCTGCATGAAATTTCTTAATTGTAAATTTTCTGGCCTCCAGATAAAGAGGGCCTTATTTTAGAAAATTTTATTTACAATTTTTAAAATTCTTGGTTTGCTTTTTTTTAAAGGAAAAGGGCCTTTATTTTACCGAAAAGTTGTCCTAGGGAAATTTCTTCCTAGCTCTTGCATCTGACAAGACGATTCACATCCAATATCACCGAAAGAGTCGCTGTGTCCTTGAGCAAGACACTTTATCCGCTGCTTAGTACTGGTTCAACCCTGGAAATCTTCACGACACAACTGAAAATTGTTGACTGACGTAAAGCATCAAAACGAACAAAAACATCCAATGGTTGCAGACAACTAAATTTTGTTTGCCCATGATAGATGGCATGTTCAAGCAGAGATTCTGTACTGTGAACTGTCCACTGATAATTTCTTATTATCCAGGCCTCCAGATAAGAGTGCATAATTGAAAATTCATTTTCTTATTTCTCAACCAAAACATATGTTGCGGGTACTTAAAAGAACTCTAAAATCATTTCTACGGCCAACGCCTCCCTTCCGCTGATTCAAGAAAGGTTCTTGTCAGTTACAAGCCAAATTATACGCACAAAGTACTGGTTAACCGCTCAGTCAAGCTTGCCCGGGAAAAAGTGTGGTTAGGTGAACTGACCTTCTCGACATGACCATAGCTGTTGACTGGGACGAAAAGCATCAAACCAAACAAACAATACCTATGATTCAGGGATCAAATTTAGCATTTCTGCTATAAACCTGCTAAATGCTAGTAGTTTTCTCCAAAAAGCAATTAGAAATTGCCATCACTTGCTATTTTTAGCATGTGGAAACAAGTCGTTTCATATGAACCAAATTATGCAACACAGCATACGTTGTATGGCAAACAGTGTAGATTCTGATCAGCCAGCTTCTTCAGAAGCTGGCTGATCTGGATCCACACTGTTTGTAAGGAAGCCTGAATATAGGTTCAGAAAGCTGAAAATTCTAAATTGGTTTTGTCTATCAATTAATGCTGTGTACGTAATTTGCAATGTTACTAAAAAATAGTTTTAACATTTTCAGTGAAAAAGCAAGTTGATCAGCATATTGAGCAAGTGAGAAAAATAGCCACTTGCTACTTTTAGCAAGTGGTTAATAATCTAAAATTTGATCCCTGTGATTATCTTTTTCAGTCTTCGTGTGAGAGGCCAGCATACCAAGACCACTGGACGACGTGGTAGAACTGTTGGTGTTGCAAAGAAGAAGTAAATTATTATGTCAAATCAGGGAAAATAAAAAAAAAGAGAAAAACCAAAAATATTTCCTTATTTCTCTGGTTTATAAACAGGCCAAGTGTCATTAAGATTGTGCCCCCTCAAACTTTGTGGTGGTATGTACTGTTTTCAATGTGTCCATCCGTCTCTGTTTCCGTCAGCAATGTTTAAGTGTTTTCCTAAGATCTTGAAAACCCCAGGTTCAATTTTTAAGAAATCTCGCTTTTATGTTAACCATAATGGGACAACCTGCATAGCAAAGGTTTCAGCCTCCCTGTTGTCTGTCCATGAAGTTTTGGTGTTTTCCTAATATCTTGAAATACAATGGACCAATTTTGAAAATACATTTTTACTTCCTATAATAATGTTCCCCTCAATAAGGCAACAGGCATAGGAAAGGATTTAGCTGCCCCATTTCAAGGTCCCTGCTAGAGATCAACGATCTTTAAGTCAGTGACATTTTGGTGTTTTCCTAATATCTTAGAAAACCCCTGGATAATTTTAAAAAATATTTCTCACATATGTTTGTTTTATTAGCCGAGTGCAGTGGCTCATTTGGTAGAGCATAGACTTGGGATCGAAGGGTTGCTAGTTAGAGACTCATCGGAGTTGCTGTGTTGTGTCTTTCATGTAACTGCTGCCAGAGTTCAGCCAAGAAATTTTATTGGAAAAGGCAATTACATGGGGAGGGAGCATAGTGGCTCAATGGTAGAGTGCTTGACTCGAGACCGAGGAGCTGCGGGTTCAAGCGTCACTGCGTTGTGGTCCTTGAGCAAGACACATTTATCTTAGCTTAGTACTGGTTCAACCCAGGAAGACCTGTCCCTGTTTAACTGAAAGATTGTTGATGGAACATAAAGAATCAAACAAACAAGCAAACAAACGATTTCATGGGTGAAAGTTTTCAGGATTATTCCTGAATTCAGGATTTTGAGGCGGACTTTTCACAGAAAGTCAGCCGCAAAATGCTGAATTAGGGAGATTATAAAAGGTTCTGTGATTTATAGTTAGTCTGTCTAAAAACAATTGACCATTTAAAAATGAAATTGTGAATAGTTAGTGGGTCTACCTGATTCAAGTTTTTGGACTTTTTTTATGCCCCCAAAGGAACTTTGGGAGGCATATAGTAATCGCACTGTCCGTCCGTCCGTGTGTCCGTCCCGCTTTCGTGTCCGGTCCATATCTCCTATATTCTTTGAGGTAGGAATTCCAAATTTGGTGTGTGGATACATCTTGGGATGGCGGAGTGTCGCGTACCATTTTCGGGTCACTGTGACCTTGACCTCTGACCTAGTTATTAGAATAATCGTGTCCGGAGCATATCTCTTACATTATTTGAGGTAGGAATCTCAAATTTGGTGTGTGGATGCATCTTGGGATGACGAAGTGTCGCGTACCATAATTGGGTCACTGCGACCTTGAACTTGACCTCTGACCTAGTTTCTAGAAAACTGCATTGAGTCTGGTGCTTATCTCCTATAATCTTTGAGATAGGAATTCCAAATTTGTTGTGTAAATGCATTTTGGGATGACGGGGTGTCACATGCCATTTGTGGGTCACTGTGACCTTGACCTCTGACCTTGTTTTAAGAATTATTGTGTCCGGAGCACAACTCTTATATTCTTTGAGTTAGGAATTCCAAATTTGGTGTGTGGATGCATCTTGGGATAGCGGAGTGTCATGTACCATTTTTGGGTCACTGTGACCTTGACCTCTGACCTAGTTTTTAGAATAATCATGTCCGGAGCATATCTCTTTTATTTTTTGAGGTAGGAATCTCAAATTTGGTGTGTGGATGCATCTTGGGATGACGAAGTGTTGCGTACCATTATTGGGTCACTGTGACCTTGAACTTGACCTCTGACCTAATTTCTCGAAACTGCATTGAGTCTGGTGCATATCTCCTATATTCTTTGAGATAGGAATTCCAAATTTGGTTTGTAAATGCATCTTGGGATGACGGGGTGTCACATACTATTTTTGGGCCACTGTGACCTTGACCTCTGACCTAGTTTTAAGAATTATTGTTCCGGAGCACAACTCTTATATTCTTTGAGTTAGGAATTCCATATTTGGTGTGTGGATGCATCTTGGAACAGCGGAGTGTCATGTACCATGTTCTGGTCACTGTGACCTTGACCTCTGACCTAGTTTTTAGAATAATCATGTCCAAAGCATATCTCTTATATTATTTGAGGTAGGAATCTCAAATATGGTGTGTGGATGCATCTTGGGATGACGAAGTGTCGCTTACCATAATTAAGTCAATGTGACCTTGAACTTGACCTCTGACCTAGTTTCTTGAAACTGGTGCATATCTCAAATAATCTTTGAAACAGGAATTCCAAATTTGGTAAGTAAATGCATCTTGGGATGCCTGAGTGTCACATACCATTTTTGGGTCACTGTGAATATGACCTCTGACCTAGTTTTCAAGAATTATTGTGTCCAGAGCATATCTGCTATATTATTTGATGTAGGAATCCCAAATTTGGGGTAGTGTTTCCTCTTGGGATGGCGGAGTGGTGCATACCATTTTGAGTCACTTTGACATTGACATTGACTTCTGGCCTCATTTCTAGGTTTTTCGTGTTATATTACACCTTATTTTCTTCAAATGTGTCTTCTGCTTGACTAATTCCTTTGGGGGCATTCGTCATGTGTTTGTGACATTTCTTGTTTTAATGTTCAGGATTTTGGAATTTTAGAACTTTCACCCATGCGAATGCCCAATGTCCTCAAAATATTGTGTGACAGAGTTGTTAAAACAAGGGACAAATGAAGAAAAAATTAAGAAACGGATGCAAATTTCATGGGAGAATGTCCCACTGAACCCAAAGTGGGACATTTTGAAATTTGATGTGTCAAATGGCACAAAACACAGACTTGGCAGAACATTGGCTGCTTAGTACTAGTTCAACCCAGGAAGTCCGGAAATCGTCCCTGACATGACTGAAAAATTGTTTACTGAGATGTAAAGCATTCAGGCGAAACTACTAAATACTTATGGGTGAGCTAATCATAAACATGTTCCAATGACTCCAGCGTCTGTCAAATTCTTCAACATCTCTGAAAAACACTGCACCAATTGAACTCTTATATAGAGACTCCTTAGAGGACAAAAGTTTGTTCAAATAAGATCCCATGACTGCCACACCCATATATAGAACAAAAAAAAACTTAAAAACTTCTTCAGTCAGATTCAATGGGCCTTGGTATGTGGCATTGGGGATCGTGCATGGGTGAAAGTTTTCAGGATTATTCCTGAATTCAGGATTTTTAGGCCGACTTTCCATAGAAAGTCAGCCTCAAAATGCTGAATTATGGAGATTATAATAGGTTCTCCGATTTATATTGGGTCTGTCTTAAGACAATTGACCATATAAACTTCAAATTGTGAATATTTAGTGGGCATACATACTGCAAGTTTAAGACCAGAGTTTTGAAAGTTCAAGATTTTCGAAATTTTGAACTTTCACCCGTGGGATGTTGGGTCTATAATGTTTGTTCAAATGATGATTCTAGGTTGACCATGACATACTTAAAGTTGCACAGTCTGCAACTTTTGATCTTTTAATTTTAGACCTAATGTTTCTATTTTTCAAGAACACAGTAAAAAAACTAAAATTCAGGTATACATTTTACCAACTTTGTAAATATAAACAAATTATCAGTATCAAAACAACAGCATTTATGTTAAAATTAACTCTATAATTATTGGAGGGACGCAAATAATTACCAACACGAGGAAAACACACCTGTTTTTATAAGATAATTCACTTTTTTGTGCAGTTTTCAGCTATAGTGAACATATTTATTCTGAAAGCGTAACTTAATTCTACTTTTACAAATGATTTAAAAAGAAAATAAAAATAAAAATTCGAAAAATGTTCATATACTCAGAAAAACAATTGAAGGATATTTAGATTCAGTTCCATCTCTAACATTCAATACAATAAAAACTAAACCATTTATGCATGCATTTCATAGTTCCAGGTATATGCAATCAAAGAGGATGCTAGATTTTAGTCATACTTCAATAGTTTATGTACAGTACATACCCATATGATGCAACCCTTCAAACTGAAAAGTCACAAACGTTCAAAAATGATTGTAACCCATTTTTATCGTTTTTATTCCATAATAACTGGCTCCAAAATCATTGTTGGCTCTCCCTCAAAAGTATAGCACATAATTTTGTTGATGTTGTCAGTGTTTTACAGCCAATTTGTTGTCATATTGGCTCGGGTATGCCATATCTGTTGAAGAAATTGTCCCATTATCAGGGGCAATAACTGATAAATGGGTGTTAACACTTGTCTGTGGTCGGTTTTGTTGAAGAAATTGTCCCATTATCAGGGGCAATAACTGATAAATGGGTGTTAACACTTGTCTGTGGTCGGAATTAGAACATAAGCAATGACCTGGTACAGGTTGCAGCAAAAAATATAAGCGCTAAATTTTTTGCTTCTGAATTTTGGGTTAAGAGGGTAGGTGCATTTGGAGAGGTAATGTATCGTAACCAATGACCATTAAAATTCATTTTGCATTTTTCTAAGTTACGCAGTGATAGTTCTATCAGATACAAAATTACCTTGTTTGAAAATACTTTTCTCAAATGTTATAAAGTAAAAAGAATTTTAATATCCTTCAATTGTTTTTCTGAGTTTAGTTGCAGACTTAGTCTCTTTAATTTTGAGGTCAAATTTGATTCCTCATGCATTTAAATGGAAAAAAAATTAGAGGTAGCTTTTTGGAAACCTGTTGAAGCCAACATTTATCTTATGCACCATCTTCTGATAGGTGGCATGCACATCACAAACCGACCTATCTGATTTTAGCACATTGTGGGTACATGTGACCTGGTTTACAAAATGTGTCACAAAGTTGTGATTTGCCCGATCGGTTGATTTAATCTTATCAATCTGCATCATCATGTGTCACTGAAATGCTTCTTTGATTTGACCATGTGCAACTGTTTTGAAATGTTTTAAGTGTAGAAATTTTCTATAATACCAGTCATTGTTATGGTTTGGCTATCAAAGGTGACTTGGTGTCTGTGCAGACAGATTATTTATTACTACTTTTTAACGGCAGTTTTTTTTTTAGTAATGCATACTGCATATTCACACAATTTTTCGTAGGTGATGTGCCATAGCAGGCAGGTCAATCTAGAATATATTGAGCATGCCTAAAGAGGCAATGACTAAAAATATGTCCGAAAGGTCAAGGTGCCAAATATTTGACCTTTTCAGCCAAGGTCAGTTCAAGGGATAGAGTGCTGACTAGTTTTTTGTGTCAAAAAATAGATATTAATGTTATGGGTGTGACCTTGATATTAGGTCAAGGTCATCAAAATGTAATTTCTTGCCCTTTAAACAATGTTTCTATGCAAGTTTGTTCAAAATTCTCCCACTGGTTCAGAAGATGCAGACAGTAAGCAATGTGGACGACAAAAGTTAGATATTCAATGTGCTGGTGTGACCAAGATCACCAAAATCAAATTAACTCCTTGTCCCATTTTAATTATGTATGCAAATGTAATCAAAATCACTAACTGGATCAGTACTGTGTAGACAAGATCGGACGCCAACATCAACATGAGCTACCGGGCCGCGTAGGGCAGTTGGTAAAGTGTCTGGCAACAGATGCGAATCTGACTGCAGATCCAGGGGTCGCGAGTTCGATTCCAGCCCGGCCCCATGCTTTCGTGGAGATTGATATTTAAATAATTTCTACGGTCATTCGCTTCCCGCTGAATCATTCAAGAAGGGTTGTTGTCAGTTACAAGCGAAAGTATGCGCATGAAGTACTGGTTAACTGCTTGAACAAGCTTGCCCAGGAAAAAGTGTGGTTAAGTGAACTGACTGTCCCGCCATGACCATAGCTGTTGACTTGGGATGTAAAGCAACAAAACAAATCAACATGAGCCAGGATCCGCACTAAAAGGCTTAAGCAATATGCCTAGCCCCCACTTCAGTTGGAGGAGGAAGTTGTAATAATAATATTTAACTCCCTGCTAGTGGCGACTTTTGTTGTCTGCTGATAACCTTTGCAAACAATTTGAACCCAGATCAGGACCGACTGAAGCGTTTGACACTCTGGTAGTGTTCATGAAATTTTTTTTTTGAAAAAGCAGACAAAAAACATGCAAAAGTTACCCAAAATGCAGAGTTTTATTTACATGGGTGAAAGTTTTCAGGACTATTCCTGAATTCAGGATTTTGAGGCCGACTTTCCATAGAAAGTCGGCCTCAAAATGCTGAATTAGGCTGATTATAATATTGCAACTTTTCTGATATACTTTCAGTTCATCTTATAGCAAATGATCATTTAATCTTGAAATTGTTAATACTTTGAAGGCATACAGCATGTTTTAAGATTTGGAAAGTTCAGGATTTTTGAAATTTTGAACTTTCACCCATGTATTTAAATAACAGGATTGGCTAATGTTACTGTAAATGTAGTGTAAATCATAAAGTATAGCAGCTTATTAGGTCGAATTCTGTTGATCAGAGCCATTGCTGACCTGTGTTATAACTTTTCCTGCTTTTCACAGCCATTGTTGTCTGCTCTGATGGTTATCAACAGGCGACACTTGAAAGACTGGTAGCCAATATTGCAAACAATATGGACCAAGATTGGGCTGCTCTCAAGGCTTCTGGTGTTTGCTCCCATGATAAAATCAGTGTGAACTGATCGTCTCGCCATGACCATAGCTGTTGACTTGGGACGTAAAGCAACAAAACAAACCAGCATCTGAATATATGCAGCAGATGTATATAGCAGACAACATTTTCAGAACAAAAAATATGAGCAGGATAAGGGTTAAGCTTACTAAGGCCGCATAAAAAAATACCTGTGTTTAAGGAAACCCCACCCTACCTAAATTTACTGGTGACACCTAGGATTTTTTCAGGGTTTCTGAAAAAGAAATATGGTTTTATGCATTTTGAAATGCAAAATGCTTTTCAAATGCATAAAAATCTTTTTTCCAGAAAAAAAAGATTTAAAAAAATGTGCGTCTACCCACATAAATTTTTCCGACCCTTTACCCGAAACACACTTATTTTTTTTTTTATTTGGCCAAATGAGTCTGGCTCAGCTAAGCCAATTGTGCAATACAAAAGAAATTCAGGTCAGAACAAACTTCTTAAACTTTATTCAGGACGGAATATTACAAATATCACAGACAACTGAAAAAAAAAATCCTTTAAACTACGATAAATGTTCTAAAATTTCGAACACTTTCTGCACTTGAATAAAATGTTGATTTTCAAGGCCGAAATTCACAATACGCTTGTCAGAATAGTAGACAGTGAAGACCCTGATCAGGCTGCTTCTTCAGAAGCAGTCTGATCTGGGTCTGCACTGTTTGTCCAGGCCTTTTTGGCAGACAACTTGTGTTCGAAAGTTTAGATTATTTACGGAAGCACTGTATCATAAAAAATCTTTGTATGTATGTATGTATGAAAAGATTCTTTTTGGAAAGCAAGGACTTGGATTTGTCCACATCTGGCCACATCCAGCCAGATAAGAGAGCAATTTTTAGTTGGATGAAAGTTTTTGGGATTTGCATGAAGACGGGATTTTTAGGCTGTATTTTCATAGAAAGTCAGCCTCAAAATACAGCATTAGGCAGGGTAATAGCTTCTCCAATATACAGCAAAACCTGTGTAAAACGGCCACTCTCAAAAAGACAAAAAAAAATGGTTTAAAGACCGATTATCGCTTAATGCAGGCCAAATGTATTGCAGAATAAGGGAGCATTCCACAATACTTTCGACCTTCATTAAGCTACCATTTGTCATTAAGACTTGGCAATGCTTTGTCTATTTTTGAGTGGCTGTTTTACACAGGTTTTACTGTATTTTCTGTTTATCGAAAGAAAAATGACCATTTAATCTGAAATTGTTATCACTGCAAGCATTTGAATTTCTTAGGTTCAGAATTTTGACAATTTTTGAATTTTTCATTCATGAGAATGTAGATGAGAAGATTTCTCACCATACCATGTCAAATTAGCTAAAGGTTTCATACTTCATACATTTTATAATAAAAATGAAATAACAAGATAAAATAACTTTAATGTCAAATTTGGTTAGCTTCACAGATTCCATCTTGGCTTCTTCAATAATTCCATCTACTTTTCAGTTTGTTGAACAAATAGTCCCCATCTGCGCAGTTCATCACTACTGGTAGTCTATTTACCTTTTCTCTGACTTTTCTGGGACTGAAATTAAAGCAAAAACATTTAAGCGCCAACACTCGAACTTTTACCATGATCCCCCAATGGTGATTCAGCATGAGCAATCACACATCATGTTTTTAAGAGACTTAAGGTCACTACTACGAAGATGTGCCTATTTTGGCCTTTATTTCTGCAAAAATGTTCAGGAGCAGAGGGAGAGAGAAATATACATTTAGCCTTTAAAGCGTCAATCACAACAAAAGTCGTCTGCTTTTCTCTTCGGCTGAAATGTTTAAAAAGCCTCGATGGCAAATAGAGCTCCTATAGGAGCAGTCTGTTCTGGGTCCTCACTGTTTGCTTCAATACTTAATTTGTCAGTAATGTCAGGCAATTATTTGAAGCAGACGACATTTTTAGATGCATTTTTTCTTGGTGTTTTAAGGGTTTATACAAAAGTAGAGCTCCTTATGCATATGGTATATTGTGAAACCATTGCATTCGAACAGCTGGAGTTGACATGAAATGTAAGAAAGATTATGGTAAATACTCTAAAATTTTGAAACTTGGTTATCATGGCTGGGACTCACCAAATACGTGTCAGAAAAGCAAACCGGGAAGACTGATGAGACTGCTTCTTCAGAAGCAGTCTCATCTGGGTCTACCCTGATTGGCGGATCTGGGTCTGCCCTGTTTGTTTTGGCTTTTGAGGCAGGCAACTGCTGTTTGAAATTTTAGAACATATACCGTAATTGATGTGAAATTTACATTTTAAAAAATCACTAAAATTACTTTCGTCTCATCCAACAAAAATATTTTACATCTTTTACAAATAATCTTACATCAAGAAATACAGTAAAAACTCGAAAATTGAAGCGTGATTTTTCTTAATGCTCGCTTATTCGAAATTAATTTGGGACACACTGGATTCAGATTTAAGGGGACCTATTTTTTAAATATTTGAAAATTTGTCTTTAACATGTTTTTGATGCGTGAAAGAAACAGTCTCCCTGAGGTGTTTCTTTCAAGCACTAAAAATGTGTGTTTTATAGGAAAAAATACATGTACTTATAATAATCATTTTGGGGGGTTCTATATTTTTATGTCATTGACCTTCCTATAATTCAAACTTTAAATTCTTCAAAATAAAACCTTTAGTCCCTAGGACTTCGAATTTACGAAGATTATCAACAGACGACAAAAGTCACTGCTAGCAAGTAAAACTTTGAGGTCCGGAATAGACAGTCATGCAAAACAACACTAAGGGGGTCAGTATAGGTTTTTGGCCAGAGCATAACGAAACCAACAAAGTGCCCAACGAGGACTTGGTTCAGTCTGAACATCCTACTAGTTTAATCAGTTTTTTCAGTCCACATTTATTTTACAAGTGTCGTTAGTTACAGCTGAATTTTGACCTCAGATGGATCAAAGAACACCATGGACTTGTCAACCTTTTGATCCTTCTAAGGTCAACATTTACCTAAACCTATTTAATGCACAGTAAAAACTGTATATGACGGGCTTGATGGCCAGACCCTGTGTTTATAAAACTTTTTTCATACTAAACTCTACTGAGCATGAAATTTCAAATACATGTTACTGTGACTCATTCACAAAAATACTGAAAAATAAAGATTGTTCTTGCTTTAAAACAAGAATGCTGCATTTATACTGCTAATAAATGTTAAAATGCCAACAATTCATTTTAACATTTATGAGCATGATCAATTTCATGCTCAGCTGAGTTGAGCATGGGAAAGACTTTATAAACTTGTGTTAGGTTGATCTGTGCTTTCACTGGGGACATCGGTCATTTTGCTGGTTTTGTCTGGCAGAGGCTCAATTGTAAAATACTGGGAAACAACCCTCTAACATGCAATAGTTCTAGCTAGCCAGGGTATCAAAGCCATCCAAATTTTAGCCATAGAAGCTCTGCTGCATCATGACAGAAGTTTGAAAACAAAACGAAAATGCCCTACTGATTACAGTGAAGTTACTTAAGAAATAGATCAGCTCCAGCAGTGAATTGTTGAGTAATAATTCACTGTTTGGAGGTCATTTATAAAGATCAAATCACGAGGGCATAGTGCGAATGATTTATCTTCGTACAGCTGACCGACAGTGAATTTTTACTCAACAATTCACACACTGGGGCTGATCTATTTCAATTCTAACACACAATAAACGACGAAAACACATTCGAAGTGTTCAGCTTCTTCCAACTTTCCGCCATTGCACTATAGAACTCCTGCCAATATTTAGACTATGTCGCATACATTTACATGTAACTGTAACTTCTTTCAAGCGTAAAAATGACGTTACACCATCTAACAACATGAATGACGTCTTTTTCCAGTGACGTCAGCTATCACATACTTTAGCTGTGAATTATTGTCCGATATATCACAGTTTGTTACCATTGGCTCTACAGGCGAGGTGTGTTAGAATAAATGGAATAGTAGTGTAGGATTTATTATACCTAGTGCTTTTGTAATAAAGTATGACTATTATATACAGGGTGACATTTATAACTAATGAATTAAGTGGGGGTTTTTTTCACAAAATATAATATCTTTTTGTATGGGTACATTAATTTTTTAACAAACAATATAGGTCAAGATACGATACCACAAAATACAGCTCCTTTCCAGGGCCTACATTGTTAATTCGATCTTCAGAGGCGAAACTCCAAATTAATTAGGAAAAACTAAGCTATGACAGCTTAAAATGTAAACTGGTCCATTCAACTTTCCTCATGGAGTATAATAGGATGATCCATTGTATAACTCAATCAGCTGGAGAGATATTGGTCAGCCCTACCATCCGCATAGCGCAGTCTGTAACGTGTCTGGCTACAGATGTGTGCCAGACTGCAGAAACAGGGGTCGCGATTCGATCCAGGCCTGGTCCCATACTTTCGTGGAGATTGATCGTGAAATAATTTCTATGCTCATTCTCATCCCTTCCGCTGAGTAAGTCAAGAAGGGTTGTCCGTTACATGCAAAAGTATGTGAATGAAATACTGGTGTAACTGCTTGTTCAAGCTTGCCCAGGAAAAAGTGTGGTTAGGTGAACTGACCGTCCTGCAATGACCATAGCTGTTGACATAGGACGTAAAGCAAAGAAACAAACAAATTGGTCAGCCCATGCGTATATAAACAAGAAATGTCACAAACACGTGACGAATGCCCCCAAAGGAATTGGTCTAGCATAAGACACATTTGAGGAAAGATAGCTGTAATATAGCATGAAAAACCTAGAAATGAGGCCAGAAGTCAATGTCAAAGTGACTCAAAATGGTATGCACCACTCTGCCATCCCAAGAGGAATCACCACCCCAAATGTGGGATTCCTACATCAAATAATATAGCAGATCTGCTCTGGACACAATAATTCTTGAAAACTAGGTCAGAGGTCAAGGCCGCAGTGACCCAAAAATAGTTTGTGACACTCATGCATCCCAAGATGCATTTACATACCAAATTTGGAATTCCTATTTCAAAGAATATAGGAGATATGCACCAGTTTCTAGAAACTATGTCAGAGGTCAAGTTCAAGGTCACAGTGACTTAATTATGGTAAGCGACACTTCCTCATCCCAAGATGCATCCACACACCAAATATGAGATTCCTACCTCAAATAATATAAGAGATATGCTCTGGACATGATTTTTCTAAAACTAGGTCAGAGGTCAAGGTCACAGTGACCCAAAAATGGTACATGACACTCCGCTATCCCAAGATGCATCCACACACCAAATTTGGAATTCCTCACTCAAAGAATATAAGAGATATGCTCGGGACACAATAATTCTTAAAACTAGGTCAGAGGTCAAGGTCACATTGACCTAAAAATGGGATGTGACACCCCGTCATCCCAAGATGTATTTACACACCAAAGTTGGAATTCCTATCTCAAAGAATATAGGAGATATGCACCAGACTCAATGCAGTTTCTAGAAACTAGGTCACAGGTCAAGTTCAAGATCACAGTGACCCAATTATGGTATGCAACACTTCGTCAGTCAAAGATGCATCCACACACCAAATTTGCGATTCCTACCTCAAATAATATAAGAGATATGCTAAGGACACGATTCCTCTAAAAACTAGGTCAGAGGTCAAGTTCAAGGTCACAGTGACCTAATTATGGTACGCGACACTTCGTCATCCCAAGATGCATACACACACCAAATTTGAAATTCCTACCTCAAATAATATAAGAGATATGCTCGGGACACGATTATTCTAAAAACTAGGTCAGAGGTCAAGATCACAGTGACCCAAAAATGGTATGTGACACTCCGCCATCCCAAGATGTATCCACACACCAAATTTGGAATTCCTATCTCAAAGAATATAGGAGATATGCACCAGACTCAATGCAGTTTCTAGAAACTAGGTCAGAGGTCAAGTTCAAGGTCACAGTGACCCAATTATGGTACGCGACACTTCATCATCCCAAGATGCATCCACACACCAAATTTGAGATTCCTACCTCAAATAATATAAGAGATATGCTCCGGACACGATTATTCTATAAACTAGGTCAGAGGTCAAGGTCACAGTGACCTGAAAATGGAAGGCGACACTCCGCCATCCCAAGATGCATCCACATACCAAATTTGGAATTCCTACCTCAAAGAATATATGAGATATGGACCGGACACGAAAGCGGGACGGACGGACAGACGGACGGACAGTGCGATTACTATATGCCTCCCAAAGTTCCTTTGGGGGCATAAAAAAGGTACTTGCCCCATATGCATTAAGTTATACATGTATACAGTAAAACCTGTGTAAAACAGCCACTCAAAAATAGACAAAACAAAGATCTTAATAACAATATAACAATTGGTAGCGTAATGAAGGTTGAAAGTATTGCAGAATGCTCCCCTTATTCTGCAATACTTTTAACCTGTATTAAGCAATAATTGGTCTTGAAAACCAATTTTTTATCTTTGAGAGTGGCCGTTTTACACAGGTTTTACTGTACTTCTAAACCTACATGCTCAGTAATGAGGCTGGATGTCTAAACGTTGCTTAGTATGAACCTTCTGTGGGAAAATTTGTTATGGATGCTGCATAGAAATGTCTTATTATGATGGTTTTTGAGCACCCACAGCACAAGCTTTGATTATTAAATAAGAAAAAAATTATTTATTTTGGGGGATCAAAGTAAATTCTGGTAAAATACAGAGCTAACTCAACAACCAATTGAAAAAATGAGTGCATGCAAACTTAGCCTAAATACCACACTGCAGGGTTGCCACGGTCAGGGAAAAAGTTCTGGAAAATGAAAAAAGTCAGGGAATTGTAAAATTTTCCTAAAAAGATGCTAGTTAACACGCTTCTTGAAATTTTAGTTTCCATAATTTGCAAGCAATATTAGAAAAGGAATGTTTCTGAACATAAATTGCAAGCAATTTATGTTCAGAAACTTTCCTTTTCTAATATTTATGGTTTGAGATTTTTCTTTAAAGATTAAATTTTGTGCAAAATCTTTGAATAGTCGATGGATGAAAATGGCTAAAATTGGCCTTCCAAAAGGGTCTGGAAAACGGTTGAAAGTCAGGGAAAAGTCAGTGAAAAGTCAGGGAATTTTGAAATGGATATTGAGTGGCAACCCTGCACTGTGCTTGCCTTAATTGAAACTGTTCTATTAAAGCACAAACCTCATGTTTTGCCACTGCATGCGTATCAACTATCAAGCCTTAATTACTTTACCCCAAAATGATGAAAACGTGCACACATTTATGGTCAGCTATTAATGGTTACAATTAATGAGAATATTTCTTTTATTTTATTTATCATATGGGCCTCCATCATAAGTAAACCTGTCTTCCAGGTTTGGGAACAACAAAGGCGCAGACCAGCCTGCACATCTGCATTGTCTGAGCGGCTCCTTTGTTATTCCCTTATTTGAAAGTAGCATATTTAGACTTGCAATGAGCCTACTAGTGAAATTTCAATTTTCTAGCTAGTCTTTGTAGCTGGGCTGGCTGGTTTGAATCTTACTTTGTCAAAACCCCCGAAGACGGCCCATATGATGTCACATCTCGGAGTGATATAACACCATGTATTAAAATTGATAAACACTAGCATTTTACATATACATGTATGTGCATGTATTTTGTAGTTATGTATGAAACCCAGCACAACATCCCATATATATGGAAAAATATTGAATTCAGTACAGCATTGGAGCCAAATGTTTCAGATGGTTTATATTATAAAGGAATTCAATAAAACATTGAACTTTCACCTTAAATGCTCTATTGAGTGACAAAACAGTGAAGCTGCTAATCAATGGGATTAGGGCCAATAATTAACTCTCATAAGTGCCAGAACCAAATAATAGGAATTCCAGAGTGCAAACACAAAAGTCCCAAATCAAACTGCTCCAAGAGGAGCAGTCTTATTAGGAACTAGCTGTTTGCTTTCTTCCGCAAGTCTAGTGCATCAGCTAGAAGATTCAATTTTAGAAATTTAGCACTTATAAGAGTTAAAGGTGATTACAAACTATGGTAAATGTACGTTCTCTTAACCCTTTACTCCATAGGCTATTTTAGATCATGATATCATTTTCTATTTTTAGACAACATTGAAAAAAATCTCAAAAAATTTAAGTAGAGTTTTAAATACTTTATTTTCAAAAACCTGGGCCCGGATTATAATGCCTCCTTAAAGTTAAGCAAGACTTAAGTTAAGTATTGATATTTCAACATGCTATATTACATGCTAAATAAATTGCCTGGATCAATGTGGTATTTGTGGTCAAAGATATTTTTGTGATCTTCAGAAAAATTAAAACTATTTTGATTTTTATCAGTTTTAAATGTTATTTTTCGCATCCTGAAAAATCAATACTTAACTTAAGTCTTCCTTAACTCCTTAACTCTAAGGAGGCATTGTAATTCCGGGCCCTGGTATTTCAAAGGTGTCAAAAGGCCTTAATATGGAGTAAAGGATTAAATCTGTCTTTTGTCTCGTCCAAAAAATTTGGTTATCCACTCGTTGTTTCAGATTAAGCTTATTACAATGGCAAGCAGTGTTGCTCCAGAGAAAGAGTAGTCTGATCTGGCTCTATACTGACCATATCTTCATTTCAGATATTACGTATGGGAATTATTACCATAGACATCTAATTACAACAGAGGTGCAACAATAAACATCATGCAGGATTCTAACACAGTGATTTATTCTACAACAAATCATTTGTTATTCTGTAAAAAAAAAATCACTAGACCGAAATGTAATGCTTGTCAATGTCATTTCATGATGCTGTCTTTGCTTCCTTGTGTGTCATCATTTGTGAGCAAAACATACCCAAAGAATGCATGTGGTTGTCAAACATTTAGCTGAATTCTTTGGTGGAAGTAAAAAATCTAAAGATTCTTTGTTGTGTAGTGTGTTAGAATTGAAATAGACCATCTCTAACATAAGAACTGTGGAGTAACAAATTAGTTTGCAATTTTTATGCATTCATATCACTCACACTTAATTTACCTGGGCAGATCCAGAGAGGGGGGACAAGGGGGTCCGGACCCCATCCTGAAAATCACAAGCGGCTATAGGCTTCCTTAGAAATATTGGTACAGACCAGCCCCTGGGACCAATTGCTTCTTGAGGGAGGTTCGTACGGCCCTCTGTGAAATTCGTTGATGACTAAAAAAACGTTGTCAGGACCACCCCGGCTGGCAAAATTTTCTGGATCTGCCCATAATTCTTGCTTTGATAAATGTGCCACAGCATGAGAAAATAGGTTTTTTCTTGAAAAGCAAAGACAAGATCATCCTGAGCAACTGACAGCCTGATAAGTGTCATTGCTTTTTTGCTATGTAGATAGTATAAAAACGTGATCTTGCTAGTCTGAGTGTTTGAACAGACCATTTTTAGTATCACTTGCTAACAAACAACAAAATCAATGCTGATTTTCTCTCCATGAGGCCAAAATAGTCTGCTTCACAAGTGACAGTCAATATGTGATTTGTTACTCAACAACTCACTGCTAGAGGTGATTTATTTATAAAATATGAACTTATCATAATGCAATGGTGATGAAACTTACTGCTAAATCTTCACCTACAAACAAAAACAAAACAAGTCTGTAATTAAGTAAACCTCAATTAACTCAGTGCATGCTGGGTAATTTAATTTGCACGCTTCTTTTGGTCATAAAATTATCCCTGTAAAAAGTACAAAAGGGTGTTAAGAAAGTTTGTTCTGCTCTTCATCATAGAATTTCGCATCATTTAAAAGGGAAATTATGCTGAAAAATTGCATTTTCAATGGGCCTGGTTTTCCTTGTGATGCTCTAAAGTCTTTGGCATCTTGTCTGACATTGAATGTCTTCACATAATTACATGTAATTTGGGTACTGTCTTTCTAGAAAAATCTATTTTCCAAAAAATGCGACATTTATTATTTTGAATTGTTCTTTACAGCCTTGCAGTTTAGTACACGTACTGAAGGCTTATATTTGATGAATAACAACTCAATTTAGTGTTTCTTAACCTATTAGAAAATATTCTTATCACTATGGCCATGACATGACAAGGGTTCTTTGTCATATACCCCCATTTTGCTCCTCAAGCCCAAAAATTTCCGAGGGGTACTTCATTTTGAAGATAATTTATTCGGTGACAAAATATTTGATTAAACATTCCGTTTTTTATTTCTTGTCAAGTGTGTAGACTTTAAAGAATTCCAGTGACATTTATGTCATTAGGCACATACTAACTAAAATAACAGGAACACAATTTTATTGCAGAACTAACTTTCTTAACACCCTGTACAATGTAATCATACCTGTGAAGTCCAAGACAGCACTTATTAAGGCATGCAGCAGTATTGTGGTGCATGTATTTAAATAACACTTATCCTTGGTGAAGTCACTGCTTTGTCATTTATGCAAATTTTCAAAATACAAAAAAAATCATCATAGGTTTAGATAAACAAAATTTATGAGCGTAAAATTGTAAATATTTTCTTACCCATAATTTTTAGCTTATGTTTTCGGTGCCCAAAAGTACCGTCTTATCAAGAATCATATGCTTTGGTTGAGAAATAAGAAAATTAATTTTCTGTTAGGCACCCTTACATGTAACTAAAGGCCTGGATCATGGGCGAATTCAACATAATAAGTGCACAATGCATGCAATTATTCAAAAGCTGTATCCTCTTTGAAAAACAATATTGGTCCAGATCAGCTGGCTTCTAATGGAGCCAGCTGATCAGAATCAACATCATTTTTCTCTACACACTATGAATCCATACTAGCAATGATTTTGCATTACTATATTGCCCGGAAATCAGTTGATATTTATTATGTTAACAATCCACAAAGCACACATGTGCTATGTGCTTAAAAGAGGTTGAATAGGGTAATCAAAATATCTTATTTATATAATCATTAAAGTTAGTATTGTATTGACCATATAAATAATAAGACATTAGTTGGTAGAGCACTGAAAAGAAAATAATTTTATTTGCATTTGTGAATGAATTGAATTATGTCAACATTTAAAGGTAAAAACTGTTAAATGGGCCTTGACACGAGAAAACCTGTCTTCAGGGTTTGCTAACAACAAAGGCGCATGCCAGCATGCACATCCACGCAGTCTGATAAGCATATTTGTTATTCACTAATTGGAAAGTATCATATCTAGACTTGCTACCAGGGAAATATCAATTGTCTAGCTAGTCTCTGTAGCTGAACATGCTGGTTTGAACCTAACTTTGTTGGAAACCAGGAAGCTAGGCTTTCTCGTGTCACGGCCCAAATTGTGTGTGCCAAGATAAGAAGCTGGCTGTGAGACAAGCTGGGAAATTAATGAGCCGCGACATGTGATTTCCATCAATGTGGCGTTTTAACAAGTGTAGACTCAGACAAGCCTTTCCAGCCTCCTTTCAAGCTTAGAAGCTCCAAATGATGTTCAGTCAGTAGCTTAACATTCATAGAATATGTAAGCGACTAGCAAAAGCTCTGATCAGACTGCGCATATGCGCAGGCTGGTCTGAGCTTTTGCTGGTCGCACACACCACATCGTTGGAAATCTCATGCCACTGCTCAAATATAAATGTATGCTGTCTCATTTGATTATTAAGAATCATGAATTAAAGTCATACGTACGAGGTTCAGTGAGCTTCAGGAGAATAGGAGCTAAAACTTCATCAAGTGCTGCCTTCTGCTCAATGAAATCTTGAGTTGTTGCCCCTGGTGTACTCTCAACCCATTCACTCTTCTCTTTACATGTGTTTAAAGCAATGTTCTGAAATACAAAAGGATAATAACCCTTAAAGCGCCAATCATGACTGCAGCAGATGACTAATTTCGTTACATCTTTTCAAATGTTTGAAATAATAAGGCATGATATTTCATGAGAATCGTCTGCCAGCAGACGATTCTCATGTAATACCATGCCTCATTTGTTATTTTGGTAAATGCAGCAAAGTTTTAAATTGTCATCTGCTGCAAATCATAAGTGGCGCTTTATGGGTTATGAAACATAAAATGAGTTTTCTTTCGCAAAAAGTATCTTTACAACTCCAGCTTTGAAGAAATAATAATACAAATTTAGCCAGCACATGAGATTTTGGTACTTGTGCATACCGGAGGCGCAAATCTCCTTAGAACCTTTTATGCTCACATTCACAAAATATGGATGATGATAAAGACTTAGACCTGAAATAATACCTCCAGCCCCATTAGATGATGATGATGATGATGCACAATTATAGAGTGACATTTGATATTTGCTAAGCATGCAAGGATCCCGAAAATTCCGCCAGGGGGTCCAAACGTATTTTTTTAGTCATTAACTTATTTACAGACCTCCCTCGAGAAGGGGATCCGTACTAATGAAACCTAAAGCCACTTGTGATTTTCCAGGGGAGCGGGGTCTAGACCCCTGTCACCCCCTCTGGATCAGCACATGCTAAGTGTCCCAGTATCTGATGGGCTGACCTTTTAAATAACTCTTCCCCACTTTGTGGCGTCTTCTGTCATTTGCTGATGATAATCTGGCTGATATTCTTTGCAAACAGTCTGGACCATGATCAGGCCCAACGAAATTTTGGGCCTGATCTGGATACAAACTGTTTGACACTGAGATGGTAAACTTGAAAGAATTTTTTGAAAACTTTCAATTGCAGACTACAACAAATTTTGAAAATTACCCAGCATAGAAAGAGTTTTTCTAAACCCAAAAATCTTGCATTTACTAAAAGGAACCATATCTCACTGAAAAGGCTCTTCTGAGTACCCCTCTAGATGGATAATTTAGCATATACTTTTGTGGTCGTCTGCTGAGTTTTTTTTCAAAATAAATTC
The DNA here is from genome assembly GCA_964019695.1 of Loripinus fragilis. Classification (NCBI taxonomy): domain Eukaryota; kingdom Metazoa; phylum Mollusca; class Bivalvia; order Lucinida; family Lucinidae; genus Loripinus; species Loripinus fragilis. The sequence goes on from OZ026515.1 coordinate 102,577,663, forward strand.
TTCAAAAAAGTTCTTCCAGAAACACTATAACTATAGTACCAAACAAAGTAGTATCCCAAAGAGTATTGCAAATGTCATCTTCAGACAACAAAATTTGTCCCTGGTAAGGTATACTGGGTACTTTGGCAATTAAGGCATTTCATCTGTGTTTGCTCCCAAGGGGGGGGGAAGGGTATTTTCATACATCCGTAGGCTCGGGTCATTTTTTTGGCTCAAAATTTTGAATTTCAATATTTTTTGGGGTTTTCAGAAAAATTAATATTTTTGGGGGTATGAAGATTTTGTGGATATTCTTTTGGGGTCATCACAAAGTTGGACTGTATTCAGGGGTCATTTCTAGGCTCGTCCTAAAAGTGTTGGAAATTCTAAAACATTTTCTGTCAAACTGCTCCCTAAATTGTACCTTATCATCCTTACTGAGTCTTCCCATGACTTTCTCACCATCTTGCACAAGCTCTTGTGTTTGTCGGCATGCATCTAACAATGCTACTTTAGCCTCTGTAATTAAACAATAATAATACTCCATTTAACATCATGAGCACACATGCTCTTTTTATCAGTTATCTCTCATATTAACTGGAGTGTTCCATGTTGCTTGATAAATGTTGTCTATCTCACGACATGTGCTTTTATCAGGTCATGATGACGTTGCACTTTTTGAATGACGTCGCAAATGACGCTGAAGAGACACAAAAATCGATCATTATGTCATATTTGCCAGTTTGAAGGGCGAATCAACTTGGTAAGCTGATAAATAGAATACTAGGTTCGCGTCTTTGATATCAAGTTTATCAGGCGCGGCTTCGAGAATGCATGTTGAATCGCTTGGCAAGCCTCGCGATGTCAACAAGCGTTCTGGAAGCCTTGCCTGGTAAGCTTGATATCAAAAGACACTCACCTAGTATTCTCTATTTAGCACACACCAAGTATTTTATGGGTCTCATTAAATGAACTTCTGATTTGTAGTCATTATTAATATGGATTTATCGTGTGGTTATGTGCTGATCTGGATCTACAGTTTTCAAAATAGAATATTGGAAAAGCTATGTGCATTGTATGCTTATTAGGTCAAATATGGCAAAGTGATGATGGCAAGACAAATTTGCAGAATGTGTAACCCCTGTCAAGGTTATTTTCACCATTCTCGGACTATAGGACTTGCGCAAAATAGAGTGCAGTCTTTATAACACACCTTGTTGTAAAATGGATTGGGATACAACAACATGGTTATGTTGTGGCTTCCATTTTTTTTCCAAAGAATTTTACAAAGGAAAGTTCTATAGAAAATTTACCATGAAATGATCATTTTCCTACAATTCCTTTGTAAAATTGTCTCTTTGTAACATGATTCACTTATAATGGACCCCAAACATGGCGTTTAATAAAGGGACTGCACTGTACATATGTACTGATTAAGTCGATTTTGTTGTAAGGAAAAGAGAAAACAACAAAATACAGATTTCGGCCAGTCTCAGCCATTTGTCCTCTCACACCTCTGGTCATGATTCTAGAATAAGAGGTAAAATCCTGTATTTTAACTGTTTCTTGTTTGATGGAATATCCTATCCAGTTCTATACAATAACCATTTGGATGGTTCTTTATACATTTAACCCTAAATTTCCTTCACGAATATTGATGCTAGGCTCCACCCACTATGAATAATTCTATAAATAAACTTTCATGTTGGTGCATAGAACAAAGGAATTGTTAGGTCCACTAGTGTAGGATCAGATATATCATATTTCCATGAGCAAAAAGATTAGACCCTGATCAGGCATGCCTGATCTGGGTCTGCTCTGTTTGCAAAGTGTTAAAAGGTGTCTCTATGGGTTAAATGGTTAAAAGGCCACAAATGATCATTTCTAAGGCTTAAAAAAATAAACAAGAGTTTCTCAGGCCACTTTTTTGAAAAACAGATGAGGCAGGCAGGTTTTCATTTTTTATTTCTCAAAAAACATATGTGGCCACTTTTTTATTTTTTATTTCATCAAAACCTAATGAGGCACATTTTTTGTGTCCCTTTTAAGCATAAAAATGTTGATATTTTGATTTTGACATCTGAATTAAATAAAAATAAATGAGGCCACTTTTTTTATTCAAGGCTGAAAAAAGACAGATGAGGGGCATTTGAAACAGATGAGGGAGGACCTGAGAAACATTTAACTTTTTTTTGCCTATCTCATACTGTATTTTACTAACTGTTTACTGTATTTTAGTCTCTGAATAGTGAATATCAATTGCATGTTCCCATCTTAAACAAACAGTGCAGACATTGAAGTAGAAGCTGGGCTTAATTTTTTCTTTTAAAAAAGCAGGCGTAAGGGAGACTTACAAATGTACATACCTTGCAATCTGAAACTCACAATCTGGATCCAGTGAGTTACTGTTTGACATTCTGATGGTACTTCTTGAAAGATTTTTTGAAGAAAAAACAATAACAAAAACAGGGCTTCCGATTTTTTTCAAGATATGTGGGCCAAAGTGACCCATGGAGCAAAAAATGGTGGGTCATTTTCTGAAATGATAGGCCCAAGCATATCAAACTAACCACAGTTGACATTTGGGTAGTATACTTCAACCTACACACTGACACAGACACTTGTATGCATATATGTATATACAGTAAAATCTGTCTTAAGAGGAGACCAATCGCTTAATGCAGGTCAAAAGTATTGCAGAATGCTCCAAGGGGAGCATTCTGCAATCCTTTTGACCTTCATTAAACTACCATTTGTGATTGAGATTTTTGTTTTGTCCTTTTTTGAGTGGCTGCTTAAGACATGTTTTACTGTATTGAAAACTGTTTTGTGGAGTTCATAGACTGGCAGTAAGATGAATATGTTTTAGTAAAGTGAGATTTTTTCACAACTAAAATGGATAGGTCCAACGGGCCCACTGCTGTGGAAAGTTATGGGTCATATTTTGAAATGATGGGACAATGACCCGGGCCCACCATAAATCTGAAGGCCTGCAAAAAGCATGCAAAATATATCCAGCATGCAAAAAGTTAATATACCTACCTGCCCAATCAAGAAAGTCAACACATTCTGTCTGATTATATCGCACAGCAGTCTCTCGGGGCCTTTCCTTGTGGACATTTTTCTGTTGTAGATTACAGTTAAACTCAATAAGTACTTTTATATTTGATATTCTTCCCCATGCTGCTGCATAGTGCAATGGACTGAATCCTGAAAAATATTTTTGACAATTATAATATTTAAACTACATAATGTAATATCATTTTTGTACAAAATAATGCAATAAAGATGAAATTGCCCATTAATATACATTTTACATGTATACATGTTAACCATTGTCTTGCACAATACATTAATATGGCACACTTGCATAGAACCGTTTTCCAGCCCCACTCTTTATTCAAGATTGTCACTTGATGGGTTCTCAGAGCTTCCAAAAAAGCATTTTCTAAATCTTGCATCTTTATTTAGTTGTTTTCTTTTCCTTTTTAAGGGTTTCTGGTCCACAAAGAGTTAAATGTGCTCAAAAGAAATTACTGGTCTATAAGGAGATAGATAAATAGTCGGCACACCTTGACCTAGCTAGGGTATATCAGGTGCAGCACTTTGTGACTGAATAAAGGTGGGTCTGGTTGTTGAATAGTGGCGGTTACGCCCCAGCACCCCTGTGGGACTGTTCATTTGTATGCCATTGGCACCGAACTTGTTTTGAATTACAATATGAGCATCTGGTCATCTAAGATAGAATAGAATGCAAGAGAATAGGAGACTAAGCCAAAAATCAAAGCCTTTTCTTGCATAAAAAGTCTTTGTTTATTTTTACTGGTGACTGTATTTTGCCTTTTAATAAATTAATAATAATAATGATTATCAAAATGTCCTAGACCAAGAATTCAGACCAAGACAGCTAGGTCATATGGTGTACTTATATTCACAGGAAAGCCATGCAGGTCAACTGAGTCTTTAATATCTGTTGCTGTTATCTTTATTTTGTTTTTTTCCCTCAAAATTCGCACTCCCTGGCATAATGTTCCAAATGGAGCGAGCCAGTAGATACAGATAGATAATATATATAGTATACAAATTGTGTATCGGCATTTTCTTCTTTTCTGTGATATATGCTCAATGAACTTCTACTCAATTTTGCCCTAGGTGTGCATGCAGAGCTAGAAATTACCCTGGGATGCGTTTACTAACAGGAATGGACCGGAATGGACTTTCATAACTGGAACATTCCTCTGAAGTAATTCCAAGGGGAAAATATCTGGGTCCGCCAGGGTTCGAACCCAGAACTCCTGCGTGACAGTTGACCACTCTAACCATGTCGCTAAAGAGTTAACCCAACAGCGAGGCTGTTAGGAATGGCACTGTCACTACACTCTTCCCCCTTTTATTTCCTGAGAGCCGGGCATCAACCACAACCTAGGGGATCCCGCTACCGCTCCCAGAGGCCAACTCAGGCGCTCCCAAATTACCGCTGCCACCAGTGAAGTAATTCCAAGGGGAAAATATCTGGGTCCGCCAGGATTCGAACCCAGAACTCCTGTGTGACAGTCGACCACTCTAACCATGTCGCTAAAGAGTTAACCCAACAGCGAGGCTGTTAGGAATGGCACTGTCACTACACTTCAAAATTCACCCTAAAATACATGTTTTAAGTGTATTTGACAAGAAATTTTGGTTAAGTAATATGGAATATCAAAAATCTTCCGTGTCCAGACAGTTTCAATGCAAAAAATGTTTTCTAAAAATGTTCTGTCTGTAGTAGTAGATAGAAAATGACAGTTCTGGCTCACTTAATCCCTATTGTTAGTCCCCAAATAGTCCCCAAAATGGGCACTTAATCCTATTGTTAAGTCCCCAAGTTATAACAACAAACTGCTGCACATGGGCAACATCAATAGGGATTCAACAAACAGATAACAATAGGATCTGCGGGAGGTGTGAAAATACAGGTGAGGGGGGTACTTTTAACAATGGGATCTGCGGAAGGCGCGAAAACACAGGTGAGGTGCCAAAATACAGGTAAATATACCTGGGTCCTCAAAAGAACCGTCTCAATGTAGACCCTGATCAGACCGCTACAGAACACCATACCATTAGTATAGGTCCATTAACCCTACAGGTGACTCCTAATTAAAAGGACAAACAGCGAAGACCCGGATGAAATGCCGCATATCATACAATGAACCCTCCCGAGTTTATCGTACCAAATGCCCCATATCATACGATGGACCATCCCGAGTCAGTGCATAAAGGGTTTGTAGATTCATCAAAGGGAAAGCACTCTGTAGGGAAAACTTATTTTCTTCAACATATGACTTAAGACGACGCGTTTCCGTTCATAATATAAATATACGGGGGAAATGTGTCCCAGGTAGAACAAAGAAATCATGTTCATTACAGCACTAATAGTCTATCACAACTATTTCTTATTACCATTTATTCCCGGTTACAGACTGAAATACGAGCTGAGAGAGGCGTGTAACCAGTTGATAGAAATTTGGTTAGAATCTGAGGATCATCAGAGCGAGGGGAATTAAAGCAGTAACGCGGAGTATTTGAAGCCATGGAGGAATCACAGGTCTACCTACGTATCCATTATTTGCTAGCGCTGAGGAATGCCTCTGCTCGAGACAGACAACTCATGATATAACAAATTACCCAGGGTCAAATGAATGCCGTTTCAGAAGTTTGTTTCTACATTTCACAACATCTTGTACCAATAATGACCCAGGATATTGACTACTTCATTCATTACAGGCTAGTTCTTAGGCTTTTGTCCAGTGCAAGAGTTTCTCTGGCAATTAAGAAAAGAACTCTGCAACGGCACCACTCTATTCTACCGAGAATGTTAAAAACATTTTACCTGACCAAGACGATCGTATCAGTTATGCTGGCTAACGATCAGCAAAATGAATATATAGATTTCTCAGATAACCCGCTAGCTCGTGAAATATTCTTTAGAATAAAGCTAACTAGTTACGCGAGAGACATTGAATATCAGGGTCTACATTGAGACGGTTCTTTTGAGGACCCAGGTATATTTACCTGTATTTTGGCACCTCACCTGTGTTTTCGCGCCTTCCGCAGATCCCATTGTTAAAAGTACCCCCCTCACCTGTATTTTCACGCCTCCCGCAGATCCTATTGTTATCTGTTTGTTTAATCCCTATTGATGTTGCCCATGTGCAGCAGTTTGTTGTTATAACTTGGGGACTTAACAATAGGATTAAGTGCCCATTTTGGGGACTATTTGGGGACTAACAATAGGGATTAAGTGAGCCAGAACTGTCATTTTCTATCTACTTGTAGTGTTGCTATAATCTTATTGTAAACAAAGCTTAATACTTACACCTCACACTAGCATTGAGTCAGAGGTTATAGGTCAGGTTATCATATTGTTAGGCAGCATGCTACAGAAATACACTTCAGTTGCTTTGCGGGATTTGTATATTAAACATCATAGATACCGTATTAGTTATAATCAATTCACCTATCTTACATTGGCGACGAGTGTGAAAGTGCAATAACTATTGCAAGGATTATCTTCAGCGACTCCAGCTAATGACTTTAATTAGTAGGACTGATTAATTAATCATTACGCTGAAAAAGTGAATTATGGCTTCAGCTTTGCCACAGTTTCCATCTTTCTCTGTTCATGAGAATGCTTCTGATATACGTTGGAGAAAATGGATAAATAGACTGGAGAATATGCTAGTTGGCATGGATATTACAGACGATAACAGAAAACGTGCATTGTTGCTTCATTATGCAGGAGAAGAAGTGTCTGACATTTTTGAAACTTTAGTTGACACTGGGAATACAAATGCGACGGCGAAACAGAAGTTGACAGATTATTTCCCTCCAAAGAAAAACACTGAGTATGAAATTTACAAGTTTCGACAGGCCAAACAAGACCAGTCAGAAACAATTGACACGTTTCAAACCAGACTAAGGCAGTTATCAATAAATTGTGAGTTTGCATCAGTGGACAATGAAATCAAATCACAAATCATCCAAGGCTGCTTCTCGACAAGGCTTCGACGCAGAGCTCTTCGTGAAGAGATGGATTTGGATAAATTACTTGCCAGTGCACGAGCCCTTGAACTTTCTGAAAAACAAGCGTCAGAGATAGAGAAGACGGAGACATCTCAAGCAAATGTGTTGAGAAGAAAACCAAGGCATCACAAGACTAACAAACGTACCTTTGCAAAGAAAAAGTCACATTTCAAACCAAGTAACAAGCAGTGTAGGAATTGTGGTGGAGAGTACCCACACCAAAATGGACTATGCCCTGCGCATGATAAGAACTGCAGATTTTGTTCGATTAAGGGTCATTTTGAGAGTTTTTGTAGGAAGAAACATCAAAATCAGAAAAGGAAAACAGTCAATCACATGGATAATTATTACCAGAACTACGGTACTAACAATAATGATAATGACAGTAGTGAGGAAGAGGCCTATCTTTTTGGACTTGAGTTTGGAGAAAACAACCAAGCAAGTATCAATTCTGTGAAAAGTAAACAACCGCGATTGAATGTCAAAGTAAATGGATTAAATGTACAAATGTTAGTGGATACTGGATCCAGCATAAATATTTTGGATGAGAACACCTACCAGAGATTCCAGGTAAAACCAAAACTATCAAAAACTGAAACAAAAGTATTTACATATGGCTCAAACACAAACTTTCCTCTGTTAGGAAAATGTATGGGGACTGTTGAATCAAAGGACAAAATCACAACTGCTAACTTTTATGTGACAAAAGTGTAACAATTTTTATAGCATCAATGCTATAGCTTACCTATGACCTTACATATTTACATACTGCATGCTTCAGTAACGCGCATCTCTTGTTGTTGCCAGTTCTTATTTAGGTACTCATTAAAGTAGATGTATGTATACAACACGCTGTGTTGAGTTCTTTATTGAGATTTACTATTACATTCTAAGACAGTACCCCAAGAAACGAAACATGGTGTCAGAAGTGGGATTTATCTCTCGCGAAGTAATTAATTGCGGAGGCTCTGTTATTTCGCTGTGTGCTTGACTCATCGGCATTCCTGACAATTCACAACTTTTTTCCTGAGATTTCAGGAGCGGCATGAGGTCGCTGTCCTCACGTGTTTGGTCTTTTGACTTGTGAATGAATTTTCGATTTCTGCGGTAAACATTGCCATCATGCGTTTGCAAAATGTATGAGCGGTTGCTGTGATGGTCTGTTATAACAGCAGGCTTCCATAGTTTGTCAAATATTTGAACACGCACTTTATCACCTTTTTGCAAAGAAGATAAGTGTTTTGCAGATCTGTCGTGAAATTTCTTCTGCCTTTCACGATTAGCTGACAACTTTTTTCGCACATCATTCAATTTAAGTGGCTGCGGTTTCAAGCGATCGTTTGTGCATGGCAAATTGGATCTCAATTGTCGCGACATGCATAATTCTGATAGAGACAATTCACATGATTTCAGAGGTGTTGTGCATTGCTAGTATTGCAAGATAAGGATCCTTTTTGCTATCTCTAGCCTTCTTAAATATGCGTTTTACGATGCTAACTGTCTTCTCTGAAAGGCCATTACTTTGAGGGAAACGTGGAGAACTATGTACAACTCGAAAATTCCATTCCTGTGCAAAAGAATTGAAAGCTTCAGACGTGTAATAACTAGCGTTATCGCATACGAGCTTTTCAACGATGCCATGTTGAGCGAATATGGTCTTTAGCTTTCGTATGATTGAGATACTTGTCGTAGTAGGAAGTAAATCTACCTCAAAATATCTGCTAAAATAGTCTACTGTAACCAAGTAGTCTTTGTTGTCAAATGTAAACACGTCTGTCCCTGCAACCTGCCAAGGTCTGTCCGGAATTTGGTGTGATTGCAAAGGTTGTTTAGTGTTTGATGCTCTGTATTGAAGACAAATGTCGCATTTCAACACAAAGTCTGTAATGTCACTTGTCATGCGTGGCCAAAACATTATATCTTTAGCACGCTGCAGACTTTTCTCAACACCCATGTGTGATTCATGCACAGCCTGTGTCATGTCGAGTCGAAGCGAAGTAGGTATTACTATCTTCTGTGCTCTAATGATTATGTCGTCTGCTACTGATAATTCGTCTCTGTGATTCCAATACTCTAAGATTGATGGTGGTCACATTTTCCTTGTCTCAGGCCATCCGTCAAGAATTGTACGCTTTAGAGTTTGGGATTGCACATCGTTTTGCGTCGCTTGTCTAACCTGTTCAAGCTTTCGGTCAGAAACGGATATTGTCGAGAAAACTGTATGAACGTGTAAGTCTAAGCCTTCTGACAATTCAGGATAAGTATCAGGTAGAAATTTTCTGCTAAGGGTGTCTGCTAAAGGTATGTCACGACCACTAACATGCTTAATGTCGAGATCATATCTTTGAAGCTGTAACAGTATGCGTTGTAACCTTAAAGGTGCACTACTGAGAGGTTTCTTAGCAATGGACGAAAGTGGCTTCGCCTCAGATTCCACTGTCACGCGTCTACCGTATATATACTAGTGAAATCTCTTTGCCCCGAAGAGAATTCCCAACATTTCCTTCTCTATCTGCGCATAACCTATCTCTGTTTGTGTCAACGTTTTGGATGCATACGAGACTGGTCTACCTTCTTGTAGTAACGTCACGCCAAATCCGTATTTGGACGCGTCAACCTGCAACGTAACGTCAAGCTTTGGGTTAAAATACGCTAGTACAGGACTGTCCGTCAGTACGTCTTTGATTTTTTGGAAAGCCTCGTCATGAGATTCATTCCAAACAAATTCAACGTCCTTCTTAAGCAAGTTTCTAAGTGGAGCAGTCAAGGTAGCTAAGTTTGGTGCAAAACGTGTAAGATACGTCACCATACCTATAATATCGTCTCTAGCTCTGATCTGTCCTTTGGAGCATCCATTTGTCTAATCGCAGAGAGTTTTTTGTCATCGAGTTCCAGTGGTTGTCTGCTAAGCTATGAATCTGCTGTTGGGTTACAGATAATTCCTGAGATATCAGTAATTTCGTCAAGCAGTAGTAAATCTGAACAGCTTTGTGAGACATACAGTTCGATATTTGAAGGGCGGCAAGGCATAGGCAAGCTAAAAGATGTTGAAATTGACCTGCACGTCGACCCAGATGTACAGCCTGTTCAACAGCCACACAGACGCATACCGGTACCTTTTCATGTGAGAAAAGACGTTGAAAAAGAACTGGAGATTATGAAAGCAAACGATTTGATCGAGGAAGTAGATGGACCTACACCCTGAGTGTCACCTATTGTAGTTGCGCCAAAACCCAAATCTCCAAATGAAGTTCGAATCTGTGTAGATATGAGAGAACCTAATCAAGCGATAAAGCTTACAAGACACATCATACCTACAGTGGATGACATAATTGTTGATCTAAAAGGATCTAAAGTATTTTCAAAGTTGGATTTACGTAAAGGATATAACCAGCTAATTCTGTCACAAAGTTCCAGAAACATTACGTGTTTCACAACTCATGCTGGACTATTTCGCTATAAACGGCTTTGTTTTGGAATTAATTCTGCTGCTGAAATATTTCAAAACACACTGAGGAATGCGCTGCATGGACTTGAGGGAGTGAAAAACATTAGCGATGATATAATTGTATTTGGAAAAGACCAGGATGAGCATGACAGGAGACTTGAGGCTACATTTATGAGGCTAAAAGAAAAGAATCTTACGTTGAACAAAGATAAATGTGAGTTCAACAAGGACAGTTTGGAATTTTACGGTAATATCTTTAGTGCTAATGGAATATCCCCATCACCAAACAAGGTGTCTGCGATTAAAAACATGGACATACCGTCAAATGTATCAGAGGTACGTAGTTTTTTAGCTATGACTAACTATTTGTCAAGATTCATACCACAGTACAGTTCTCTTACAGAGCCTTTGAGAATCTTAACCAGGCAAGATGTAAAGTGGTACTGGGGTCAGGAACAACAGACTGCATTTGATAAACTAAGGCAAGAATTGAGCAGTGATACTGTTATGGCTTACTTTGATCCGAAAGAACAGACTGAGACAGTTCTATTCGTAGATGCTAGCCCAGTTGGTCTTGGAAGCGTACTGATTCAAAATGATAGAGTTGTTGCATATGCAAGCAAAGCATTAACAGATGTTGAAAAACGCTATAGTCAAACGGAGAGAGAAGGACTTAGCATAGTATGGGCATGCGAACATTTTCACTTGTATCTATTTGGACATTACTTCACATTAATCAGTGATCATCAGCCCTTAGAAATCATTTTCAACAATCCAAAATCAAAACCACCTGCTAGAATACTTCTTTGGCAGTTACGTCTTCAAAACTATAATTTCAAAGTAGTTTACAAGAGTGGTAAATCAAACATTAGCGATTATTTGAGTCGTCACACAAACAAACATCAGCTGATCAGTGATAATAGCAAACAGCAGGATATTGCAGAATGCTATCTTAACTATTTGATTGATGGCAATGTACCTAAGTCAATGACCTTATAGAAGAAATATCTTTGAGTACCAGTAAAGATTCTGAATTACAAACTGTAGTAAAGTGTGTAAAATCGGGAATCTGGAACAAGTCTTATGAAAATAAAACAGTCGATACATTTTCAAGAATGAAAAATGAGCTCACTGTGGTGACAGTGCAACATGGAGAAATCTTATTACATGATAATCGTCTTGTCATACCCAAAGATTTACAGTCAAGAGTAATCGCACTAGCTCATCAGTCACACTTGGGAATAGTCAAAACTAAACAGCTGTTACGAGAGAAAGTGTATTTTCCAGGAATTGACAAACAAGTAGAAAACGTATGTCAAGGATGTATACCGTGTTTAGCTTCCACACCCAAGAAAACATTCGAACCTTTGCAAATGTCAAACTTACCAGACGCTCCTTGGACTGAACTAAGTATGGATTTCTGTGGACCTTTTCCTAATGGATGTTATCTCATGGCAGTCATGGATGAATATTCAAGGTTTCCAATTGTTGAAATCATACATTCGTCAGTGCAAAAACCGTTATTCCGCATTTAGACAAGATATTTTCACTATTCGGTTGTCCAGTAACTTTAAAAACTGACAATGGACCACCTATGAACGGTGAACAGTTCAAGAAATTTGCTAAATACGTTGGTTTTGAACATAGGAAAATAACACCTCTATGGCCAAAAGCAAATTCTGAGTGCGAAAGATTCATGAAAACTATTTGTAAAGCGATACGAGCTGCGCATGTAGAACACAATAACTGGAAACAAGAAATGTACAATTTTCTGAGGAACTATAGAGCTACTCCACATGCGACATTGAAGAAAGCTCCAGCTGAAATTCTATTTTCGAGGAATATTAAGACTAGATTACCTAAAATTACAGTCAAATCTAGTGATAAACAGCTCAGACATACGGACACACACAGCAAACAGAAGATGTAAGTATATGCAGATAAACGCAGCAACGCTCAAAGTTCTAAATTGAAAATTGGTGACAATGTTCTAGTTGAACAACCAAAACAAAACAAACTATCTACACCGTTTGATCCGAAACCGCTTCAAATCACAGACAAGAAAGGATCAATGGTCACTGCGAGAAGGGAAGACAAAGCAATCACTCGAAACTCATCGTTTTTCAAACCAATTCGAGGACAGGTATCTGTACCGCCGCCTACAGATGAAGACGATGTTTTAGACACAGATACACCAGATCAGCCTGTGTTACGAAGATCTGAGAGAAAGCGAAGACCTCCTACTTATTTGAAGGACTATGTATGTAAATAGTGTTAAATAACATTTTGGTACTGCATCATTGTGGTGAATAGTGTTAATGGGCACAATAATCCCAGTTCACCATAACTAGGCACGCAGTCTAGTCAAAATTGCAACATTTATAATTTTTTCATTATATTAGTTATTTAGAGTGAATACGGTAGTACTTTTACTTATTCATATAGTACATGGATTTATTTTCACACACTTGTTTTCAATTATTAAAGCAGGAATTTTACAGTTAGAAACCATGCTGAAACAGAATGATACTATCATAAGTTTTTATCTGATATTGCCTCTGTTTATTATTTGTTTTATTTGCTTTCTGGATAATCTAGCTTACTGAGATAAACTTCTGAGATATTATTACTGGTGAGAATTATGGTTAAGAGATCTTATCACTATAAGCAATTTATTTTCCCATGGAAAATTGAAGAACAGAAACTCGATGTAATATGTTAACTTTTGGAATTATGAGAAACATTTTCCATCTCCAAGAAAAAAGGAACTTACGATTTTAGTGATTTCTACGTTCCTGATTCAAGTAAAAAGGGTTCAATTATTTTTGTAATACATTTTCAAATTTCTATTTTGAAACTTCATAAGTTGAACTTGATAAGTTAAACTTAGTAAGTTTAATATTCAAGGGGAAAAGGGATGTAGTGTTGCTATAATCTTATTGTAAACAAAGCTTAATACTTACACCTCACACTAGCATTGAGTCAGAGGTTATAGGTCAGGTTATCATATTGTTAGGCAGCATGCTACAGAAATACACTTTAGTTGCTTTGCGGGATTTGTATATTAAACATCATAGATACCGTATTAGTTATAATCAATTCACCTATCTTACATTGTCTTACCTCTTCTAGTACCTTACTCATAAGGCTTACTTACACCAGTCACCTATAAAGTATGAATGTGAAGTAATTCCAAGGGGAAAATATTCTGGGTCCGCCAGGATTCGAACCCAGAACTCATGCATGACAGTCGACCACTCTAACCATGTCGCTAAAGAGTTAACCCAACAGCGAGGCTGTTAGGAATGGCACTGTCACTACACTCTTCCCCCTTTTATTTCCTGAGAGCCGGGCATCAACCACAACCTAGGGATCCCACTACCGCTCCCAGAGGCCAACTTAGGCGCTCCCGAATTACCGCTGCCACCAGTGAAGTAATTCCAAGGGGAAAATATTCTGGGTCCGCCAGGATTCGAACCCAGAACTCATGCATGACAGTCGACCACTCTAACCATGTCGCTAAAGAGTTAACCCAACAGTGAGGCTGTTAGGAATGGCACTGTCACTACAAATGTATGCAATACTTGCAGCGCCTCTTGTCTCATGCCATACCTTTTTCTGTTACACTGTTTATATCTGCACCTCTCTGCAACAATTCTTTAATTATGTCTGCTCTGTTTAGTGCTGATGCTACATCAAGTGGTGATTTTCCAGCAGGATCCCTTTCATTTAACAATTCTAAAATTGTTTCTTTGTAAGGATCTGCATCATTTTCAAAACATTGTGTCAGTCGAGCAATATCGTTTTTTAAAATGCAGTGAGTAACAATCGTTGTGTTTGGCAGTAGCACTTCTTGCTCCTCTTGTTCTTCTTCCTGATTTTCTTCGTCTAAATGGGTCATTTTAGCTGTTTTATGAAGAAAATCTATCTGCTAAACAACTTATGAGGTCCCGTTACTCCAAAACATTTGACGTCACAAGATGGTGCCCGTCGGAGAAATATTGATAGTAGAGATAATTTGATTGGTCAGTTTTTTTAACGTTCGACAAAATTCCAGAATTTTAACCAATCAGATCGGATTTCAGATACTAGTCAAGTGGAAAGTGAAAATAAGAAGTGACAAAAATAGAGAAATATGTTTTCATATTTTTGAAGAAACATACCTTTATTTATTGGCCATTACTGACACATTTACTTTAGGTATTATTTTTTCAAAATGCTGAAAGGTGCTGTAGGTAAGTATTTGCTATTAAATGAAGATAGAACGAAAATTTTCATGGAGAGCGATGACAAACCTGTGGGTGGGGTATAGTTTTTGTAAAATGATAGTAAATATTGTAAATTGCCATTATTTCATGATTCAATGATTAAACTACAGGGTGCACCTGTGCTATACCGGGTGCAATTTGTGACGTTGGAAGCTTGATGTTCTGGTTGTTGGTGTCCCCACCCCCTGCTTCTTTTCTGTGGAGGGCTAGGCTATTAAATCTCTTGTAGGGCAGGCTGTTTCGTTCATTTCAGATTCCAAATTCCAATATGCCTACCACAAAACAACAAACAGAATAGAATGCTCCCGGTAAACCAGAGACTAGCCATATCGTTACAAAACCTAATGCTGTTTCATGATAGGGTCAGTCAGCGAAGGAACTAGCTTGAGCTCTTCTGGCAAAAGAAACCACAAACAGTTATTTAAGGTGCCACTTAGTCAGTCGGGGCACTTACTTAAACAAGTGATCACAGTATAATCACTTGTTGAAGTTATTTTTCAGATAGGAATCTCACCGGGTCATGTGATGTTGTCTAATTTTACTTTGTTTTTTTTGAAGTACAGTAGCTAATCTTATTGACATCTACTTAGAAATGTGTGTCAGTATTATTGTTGAACAGTTATGCAATTTTATAGACATTAACTGCTAGGGGTGAAAGGATGCATCGATAGTCTGATGCATCGTGATAGTTACTGCTCTGATAGTGCTATAGTGATAGTGTTTTCAACTATCGATAACTATCACCGATAGTGCACCCAACTATCGATAGTTTTGATAGTTTAGATAGCCAAGCAGATAACATAACCTTTGTAATGGTACTTCAGTAGATTTATATTCAGACTCAGTGAAGACATGTGATAAAACTTAAAGCAGCTGTTACATGGTCATTGCAGGTTCAAACACCTTCTACATGAAGACAGAAGATAAAAACAAGTTCTCTGTTACCAGCTGGTATAGTGGTTTCCTTGAGAGATATTTATCTCACTCCTTATTTGACAAATAAAAAAGTATATGAAGGCATAACACACAGAGGATTGACAAAAAACAAGCTCAAAAGTGAGACGACTAAATACATTGTATGAATTGAATGGCAAACCTTGATAAAGTAGGCATGCATAAATTTCCTAAATTGCCAAATTCCCAGGTATTCTTGCCATGCCCCATTTGGACAAAGATATTGATTGGTGTACCCTGCATTAGAGTATGGTTCAAAATTAATAATAATCAAAATGTAAAGCCATTTTAATAGCCAATAAACATACAAAATTCAGACAGATTAAATCAAACACAGTATACAGACAATTACTACCAGCTGTTTTGTTCAAAACTCATTCCTTCTACTCTTAGCCATGTTCAGGGTTAATCCTAGCCCAAAATGATGATGGTCCCTTAAAATGGGCCAATGGCCCATATCCCATTCAAATACATGCAAATTTCCAAATTTTAATGGGCCATTTGAAATTTTTATGGGCCCTTTGCAAAATTTGATGGGCCCAAGAATCCTTAGTATCCACATTAGAGCATAATTGACATGAGATTTGAATAGCTTGTATATGGTGCCCAGCCAAAAATAAAGTCCATTTTAGCAAAACATTAAAAGTTTTCGCACAAAATGGATCCGGCCCATCCTAGTATAAACCCTGCATGTTTAAGGATCATTGCTGAGAAAACCTGATAGTATCGTGATAGTATCATGATAGTATGCCACGATTGTGATAGTGGTTTCTGTGATAGTGATACTATGATCGTGATAGTCAAAATTGGCATCAATAGTCAACCCTATTAACTGCCAGACTTTGACCTCAGAACTTCAGAAGCCCTAAAATACCACAAAAAGGCCATCAAATTGACCAACTTTATGGTCAATTATAATGTCTTTCCTATTTTTTTCTGGTTATTGAGCCTATTTTTTCATGAAATAATAATAATAATATATAATAGTATATTGTGCGCATTCATTTTACCTGTGTGCAGTACCTTAAAGTTTTTAGCCATTCTTTACAAAATTGCCAAAATGAGTGGTTTTCACTACAATACAATCATCTGTTACAGTGATATAATCAAGGGAGCGCAGTGGCTCAGTGGTGCTTGACTCGACACTGAGGGGCTGCTGGTTTGAGCCTCACCGGCGTCACTGCATTGTGGTCCTTGAGCAAGACACATTTATCCTAGCTTAGTACTGGTTAAACCCAGGAAGACCGGCCTTCAAGACCCGTCCCTGTTTAACTGAAAGATTGTTGATTGGACGTAAAGAATCAAATCAAACAAACAAACAGTGATATAATCACCTGTAACAGTGATTCATAACTGAAGTTACTTGAATCAGTGATCAGCAAGCTTTCTATCCAAATCATTTGGACAAGTGATTTTTTTTCATTTTTCATAATTTTTAAGAAAGACAAATCATACAAAATGTATCTTCTTGCTAAAAATGGTGCATATCAGTGATCAAAGAAATCACTTGTTTTAGTAAGTGCCCTGACTGTTAGTGCCGTAAGTTCTAGGTACTAGCTCTGGTCTTTATCATTGAAAGATGCATGCCAACTTTCAGCTGAAATATTAAGTATATGATGCTTCGAAGAATTTCTCATACACACAAAATAACCCAGCTAAGACTATTTGTCAACTGGGTTGTTAAACAAAACTAGATAGTGACATTTTCCTCTTTGTGTTCATTGTGTTGGGTCTTCGTTACCATAATATGTTTTTATATTTTGTGTCTACTTGGGAAAGACTTTCAGAAAACTTTAACAGTGCTCCAGATAACGTCTGTACAGGCGTAAATTACGGGTCCATTTACTTCAAATACGTAGGGAGCACAGTGGCTCAGTGGTAGAGTGCTTGACTCGAGACCGAGGGGCCGCGGGTTTGAGCCTCACCGGCGTCACTGCGTTGTGTCCTTGAGCAAGAACATTAATCCTAGCTTAGTACTGGTTCAACCCAGGAAGACCCGTCCCTTTATAACTGAAAGATTGTTGATGGGACGTAAAGAAGCAAATCAAACAAACTCCAAATACGTATAGAGTTGAAAATTATTACGTACCAAATACGGGTGTGTTTTTGCCTGTACTCACTGTACGTTTTTACCAGTAACCCATAGTTTTCATCTATTTTGAATCAGAAAACACTTGATATCTGAACTGATTTGTGAATCTGACAAAATGTATGCATTTCAGAAATCCAGAATCAACCAATGCTGGTCTGCTTATTGCAGGCACCAAGCTAGGGGGCGACTAGGGCGAAATTGTCGCCCTAGGGGCCGAAATTTCGCCCTAAATGGGACCCAGGGAGAAGTGGGAGTCTCCCTAAAAAAAAAAAAAAAAAAAAAAAAAAATTTTTTTTTTTTTTTAAGGAAATTCATTCTCATTCTGTCACCACACAAATGCAAGCTATGGTGACATTATCAGACAATCTACTACTATGCATCTTGTTTCTCCTTCCATTAAATGGCAATAGTATGTGTAATGGCTAATATGCTTCTAAATTGACAGAAAATGCGGTAATTTCGCGCTATAACTTCTCCCTATCTGACTGTCACTTCTCCCTAATTTTCCTGCAGGGAGAAGTCACTTCTTTCTAAAATTCTGGGCCAGCTTGGTCCCTGTTATTGATGTTTATTTTTGCATCAATACAAACACCCCAAGAGATGCGTCCCCTTACTATGTCTTCCTTAAATAACACATGTTTTCACCACTCTCAGGGTGTTTGCTATCAGTTTGGTCCTTGAATTTCCTGTGAACCAGTCATTGTAGAAACTGAAAGCAGGAATTTCTGGGCTTTAGAAGCACAGCCTGTTTACATATATATGGCAAAAAAGCCCAATCATCCCTGTTCCAATATTCTTGCTACGTTATAGGGACATAGCCTTTGGATTGATGGGTGATCAAACTGTACATGAAGACAGCAACAATGTGACCCGTTTTAAACATGGATAGAAATACAAGTATAAGGCTTCATAAAATTTTTGGCTAAGTCAAAATTATTACATGTACAGGCTGAAAATAGCTGGTACTGATCGTTTCATTTTGACCAGTACCTATACTGATGGAAGTCAAAATTATCTGGAGCACTGCTTTAAGGTTGTTATCTTCAGCAGAATTCCAGTAATTGTTGGTTTTTGATGGAAATTTTCAAAATATGGTTGTTGTGAAGATAATAATCATGGGGTACCGTTCGAGTTCATGTTATATATGTGATAAATACAGGTTATTATATGGCCGAGGTGTGCCTCTAGGTCATATTGGCACTGGGGTAGCCATATCGGCCCGAAAGCTTTATTGGCTATACAGTGCCAATATGACCTAGAGGCACACCTCGGCTATATCATAACCTTTTTATTACATCCGCGTAAACCATTTTGCCTTTTTAACCAGTAGCGCCAGTGAGTCTGAAAAACTGGCGAGATGAAAATTGCAGCAACAAAAAGCGTTACATAGAAAATGATGTCATAAGATAGCTTAACATTGTTTACAATTGTCATTGATGACGAGACATTTCAACATACTTTTGTCAATAAAACAATCAAAGACAGCCTTAAGATAAGCATTCATGCATATCTAGATTATAGATACGTGGTAATACGGGTAAATCTTTCTTCTTTCACTGTATTTCATGGAAAGTCTACCTTTTCCCCGAAAAGTGTTTTATTTGAAGAGCTAACAGGAACTTAACGTTTCCCGATCTCTCATTGATCGGATCAGCTTGACACAATATCAACCTCAGGGCTAGTCATTATGTTTGTTTAACCAAAACTGAAGAAAAGCCTAGAACTGTTCCTTGTTCTGATGTCCCATTCTTTATTCTTCTGGCATTTCGCTATTTCATGGCCCAAATCGAGCGTAAAATACATCAGAAAACAGGGTCTCCTATCGATTCTAAATCTACTCAGCCACGTTGAAACGATTATCCTAGCATAGTTCTAATTGAAAAAGTGCATGATTCATATACGTCATCACTATGAGGCAGTGCCAAAAATCCATAATGAGGCCCCAATATGGATTTTTGGCATCGTCATGTGACTGTGCCATTATGGATTCAGTCCAATTAAAAATATTACCGAGTGCTAACGGAAATTTTACTATGTAAAATGTAGAAGGCACGTGATAAGTTTCATTATCATATGGGCCTCATCGCTACAAAACCTGTCTTCTGCATTAGCAAAGGTGTGATGTTTAAACCAGTCTGCTCAGCTACAGAGACCAGCTAGAATAATGAAATTTTGCATATGGCAAATTAAGCATAGACAGGGAAAAACAAAGGGGCTGACTCGACTGTGCAGATTTGCTGGCTGGTCTGCATCTTTGTTTTTCGCATACACCAAAGTCAGATTTTCTCATGTCAAGATCCATATGGGGCCTTATGGGCTAGCCAATTGACATCTACATTCACAGGTGTAGATAAACAAAAATTTTCGGCGTACAATTGTAAATATTTTTTTACCCATCAATTTTAACATATCTTTTGGGTGCTCAAAAAAATACTCATTGAGAAGATTCTTTTGAGTACCCACAACATATGTTTGGGTTGAGAAAGAAGAAAAATAATTTTTGATACACAGTCACACTCTTAACTAAATGAATGTACATTAATGATTAGTACTTTCCTTTTCAGATCTCACCCAGACGGGCATGGAAAGGCCATCATCCCCAGCCAGACTAGCATATGCCTCTGACAAACACCCTCGTCATACGTTAGAAGCCATCAATGTGCTGAGAAAGCACAGAGAACTCTGTGATGTGGTTCTCATTGTCGGACAGAGGAAAATATTTGCCCATCGTGTGGTTTTATCAGCATGCAGTCCCTATTTTCATGCCATGTTCACAGGAGAGCTCGCCGAGAGTCGACAGACAGAAGTGACAATTAGAGACATTGATGAAAATGCTATGGAACTATTAATAGACTTCTGTTACATGTCAAATATAACAGTAGAAGAAAGTAATGTACAAACTCTGTTACCTGCTGCCTGCTTGCTACAGCTGGCAGAGATACAAGATGTGTGCTGCGAATTTCTAAAAAGACAATTGGACCCTTCAAATTGTTTGGGAATAAGGGCATTTGCAGATACTCATGCTTGTAGAGACTTGTTACGAATAGCGGATAAATTTACTCAACATAACTTTCAAGATGTAAGTCATTGCTCCATGTGAGATATTCAGATAACTATTTTCTTTTTCCTCCTTGAAAAAGTACAGTGCAATCCCTTTATAGCAAATTTGGAGTTACAGTAAAACCTGTCTTAAGCGTCCACTCAAAAATAGACAAACAAAGGTCTTAAAGACAAATGGTGGCTTAATGAAGGTCGAAAGTATTGCAGAATGCTCTCTTGGAGCATTCTGCAATACTTTTGACCTGCATTAAGCAATGATCGGCCTTGAAAACCAATTTTTGGTCTTCTTTTTGAGCGGCCGCTTAAGACAGGTTTTACTGTAACACAGTCATGTGGCTCCCAATTTTCTACTGTGTAGTTTTACAGAGGAATTATTATAAGAAAATGATCATGTGTAATAAAAAATAACTTTTTTAGCAAGAATATATAAGGAATTGACTGTGAAATTTCATGGTCATTTTCCTATAATTCCTATATAAAATAACACAATTCACTTAAACATTGTCCATTCCTATGGAACCCAAAAATGCATTATAAAGGGGCTGAACTGTATGTTGTTGGAACTCATTGAAATATGTGCAGTGTAACAAACTTTCATCTTTTTGGTTTAAACGGCTTAACAGCTGCTTGCAACCTAGATGGCCCCTATTCTTTTATGCAAGCAATTTATTATACTATAAAAAAAATGTAAAGTAATGTAGACAAGACTTCTAGAGAATAGCCTTTTTAATAGTGACATTTCATTTGCATATTTTCATCCTAATTCTACTAAAGTTAATTTAATAAATACTTATACGAACAAGGTACAGAATCTCCTCATCGTGAGGTTCTATTTTTATACAGACAAACAGTTTGAATGACCCCTGTACTGTTACAGCAAGTTTTTAAAATTATTCCAGTTGGGTCTAGCGGTACAGATCTCTGATGAAGCTTATGCATGCTTGTAAGAGTTTTGTTTTTGATAATACCTATGCACAAAAAGGCATTTAAATACTGTGCGAATATGCCCTAAACACCCATTTCTAGTTTAGTTTCACAATATCATCAGAGAATAGTATTTGGTTTGGTTCATTAAGGAAACATACTTTGATATTAGTCAAGCAATATTGGAAGTAAGTTTAACTTTAAGACTAGTATAAATTTTCAATATACAATTTATTGCTCTGACCGCACTTCTACCAGATTCCAAAGCTGCTATTTGTTATCATATGTCATTTAGCCATGACCTGAGTAAATAACCAGGAAATCTCTATCAGCTGATCCAGTGGCCTTGATTTCTCTGATTTCTACCTTATTCCTTAAAGTATATAAGTAAATGAAAGTCAAAAAATAGTGAATTGACAAGCAAGCATATACATGTACTTATTAAATTAAATTTACCAATATAAAAGTAATTTTTCTCAGATAATTTTTTTCTAAGTGGTGACTTGTCTAATCCATCTGATTATATCTCGATGTTCATTTCATTATTTTTATGTTTGAAGGTGATGGAGAGTGAAGAGTTTATGTTATTACCTATCAATCAGCTTGTTGATATAATCTCTAGTGATGAGTTAAATGTACGCTCAGAAGAACAGGTATATAATGCCATTATGGGCTGGGTGAAATACAATATACAAGAAAGAAGACCCCACCTGCCCACTGTAAGTACATACGGTAAATGTCTAGAATTCTGAACAATTTTTTCTTTCTGTTCTCATATAAAACATTGATTTTCAGGGCTGCAATTCACAAAATGCTTGTCAGGATGGTCAACAGGGAAGACCCTGTCTGATCTGGGTCTGCACTGTTTTTCTAGGCCTTTTGGTAGGTAACTTGTGTTAAAAAGTTAAGAACATTTACCGTAGATATATGTCAGATGTGAAAAATGAAGACAAAAGTTTTTGTTTATTTTTCTGTCAGAGTAGAACTTTGATTCCAAAGTAATCATAAATAATCAAAAAGTAATCATGATTACCTTGCGATGTAATTGTTATTGCTATCAATTACATTAATGGAAAATTTGGTAGAGTCACTGTGTTGTGAGCAAGACACTTTATCAACTGCTTAGTACTGGTTCAACCCAGGAAGACAGGAAATCATCCCGACATGACTGAAAAAACTGTTAACTGGGACATAAAACATCAAAACAAACAAATAAAAATGCTTTGTCGTTTAAATATTGAAGCCGAAAGTTGACTTGCATCTTACTCATGTTCTTGTTATTTACCTATTCCATATTTAACTCTTTCCTTCAACCTTGCTAGCGGCGACTTTTGTCATCTTCTGATAACCATTGCAAACAGTTTGGATCCAGATCTGGACCAACATTATGTCGGTCCTGATCTGGATCCAAACCATTTGAAACTCTGATAGTGTTCCTGAGAGAATTTTTTTAAAAAGTTAATTTTGAAAAAAGGTGAGCAGACGACAAATTACGCAGCATGCAAACTAGTGAAAATGGAATTCTATATTTGAGCTGGTGTTCAGCAAAGATACAAGTTGACATGTGCGCCTAACAAAGACTCAGATCAGCCTGCGCATCTGCACTATCTGATCAGTCTTCAAATGGGCAGCCTATGGGTAGCCAATGGCTCAACATTTCTTCGGCATGAAAACAGGACTGTGTCAGGAGTCAATCACAACTTCAGCAGATGACAAATTTTGTGACATCTTCCCTGATTTTCAGAAAAAACAAGGCATGTTATTTCATGAGAATCGTCTGCTGGCAGACGATTCTCATGAAATATCATACCTTATTTCTTATTTTTGAAAAAAGCAGCAAAATTTGAAACTGTCGTCTGCTGCAAATCATAGGAGACACTTTATGGGTTAAAAAAACTTGTTTGTTTTTTTCAGGTGTTACAACATGTTCGTTTACCCCTGATGAGTCCTAAATTTCTAGTCGGTACAGTTGGTTCAGATCTGCTCATCAAGAGTGATGAAGCTTGTAGAGATCTTGTAGATGAAGCCAAGAATTATCTTCTCTTGCCTCAAGAGCGGCCATTGATGCAAGGTCCACGCACAAGATCAAGAAAGCCAATCCGATGTGGAGAAGTACTTTTTGCAGGTTGGTGTATTGACCCTTGTTCTAAATATGATTTTTAGCTAGTTGTTGAATTTCTGCCCTTGGAGGCCCAAGCTAACATGGAAGAAACTGACGGAGAGAGACTGCCGTGAGTGGAAGCTCACGACAGTTGACCCTCAAGAAAGGAGCACATGGAGATCAGGTGTGAGATCTGCTATGCGTGCAGCTAGCCAGCTACCTGGAAAGGGGCCCACTAATGTGGATGATGCCCCTGCACCTGCATGTTAATCAAAAATCTGATTATGATGATGATCCTAGGGGTGGATCGGTATGAGATGCATTGAGATTTTTTAGCAAGCGGCTTTGACACATATTTCAGGAAAACTGGCAAAAAATAGATTTTAAAACTTTGTTGTTCGCTGATAACCTTTGCAAACAGTTTGGACACAGATCAGGACTGACAGAATGTCCTTGTCCTGATCTAGATCCAAACTGTTTGACACTGATAGTGTTCCAGAAAGAATTTTTTGAAAAAAATAAATTTGAAAAAAGTCAGCAGACGACAACAAAAATATGAAAAATTATCCAGCATGCAAAGAGTGAATGTTTCTTCTTTTGTCTACTATAGTTGGTGGCTGGTGCAGTGGAGATGCTATATCCAGTGTAGAGAGGTATGATCCACAGACAAGTGAGTGGAGAATGGTGGCACCAATGAGCAAGCGGCGCTGTGGGGTGGGTGTAGCAGTTCTCAATGATCTCTTATATGCAGTTGGTGGTCATGATGGACAATCATATTTAAATAGTATAGAAAGGTGGGTGAGATGCATTATTTATAGCATCGGGTACCAGACCCAAAATTTACATCCGTAAGGCCAAATAAAAAAATACCTGTGTATAGGGTTACCCAACCCTACCTAAATTTACTGGTGTTTTCTGGAAAAAAATATAATCTTATGCATTTTGAAAGGCAAAATGTCTTTCAAAATGCATTAAATTATATTTTTTTCAAGAAAAATAAATATGTGAGCCTACATGTATCCTACCTAAAATTTTCAGACCCGTTACCCAAAACGTACTTCTTGTTTTGTTTGGCCTAACTGGAAATGGCAGAAATTCTTACTTTTCATGAAAACATAATAAATATTTCTGAGCCAGCTCCCAAGATTTTGGTTCTTATTACATTGGCACCCAGCCAAGGTTCAGGGGCACCTTGCCAAGGTTCAGATATGCCTGGACATTTATACAGTCTAGTCTTCTTAGCTTGTACACAGAAAGTATGATAAATACAGATCAGATAAAAAAAAAACGAAAAAACAATTAATCGTTATAATTCTCATGATTTTGTACTTTAAATTACATGCGGGTATTCATCAAGCATTGTTTTTATAATATCCTTACGCATGAAAATAATGGATTACAACATGTTTTGGGGAGTCAAATTTTGCATCCCCTACCCCATTTGGTAGTGTCTTGTGTTTTGTCATAGGGGTCTGCCTGGTTAATTATAAACTTTATTCATTTCTAAAACATCATTATTATGGCTTATTATACCCCCCGCAAACTTTGTTTGTGGTGGGGTATACTGTTTTCACGTTGTCCGTCCGTGCGTCCATCCGTAACGTTTTGTTTTCTTAATAACTTGAAGAGTAATTGCTGGATTTTCATCAAACTTTGCAAAAATATTCATATATGCAAGACATATACTTTAAACAAAAAAGTAAGGGCAAGGGGCCAATTCTATTAGAGTTATTACCCTTTGTAGTTCTAAATGGCTTTTTATATAGGGCTTTATGCTTATTTAGTCCATACATGGGCCAATCAACTCCTACCACAGCTTTTGATAAAACAATTTGATACTTTGCCTTTACAATGTAGACACATTGAACATATGCATGAAGGAGTTTGGTTCAGAAAAAAATATTTTTGACAAAATGACAGCTGTGAGAACTTAGACAATTTTTCCCTAATAGGGCTTTTGTATATATTCATAGATAGTGCCTTCATGGGCCGATCAACTCCTACCACAGCTTTTGATGGAGCAATTTGATACTTTCCCTATACAATGTAGACACATTGAACATATGCATGAAGGAGTTTGGTTCAGAAAAAATAATTTTTGACAAAATGACAGCTGTGAGAACTTAGATAATTTTTCCCTAATAGGGCTTTTGTATATGCATAGATGGTGCCCTCATGGGCCGATCAACTCCTACCACAGCTTTTGATGGAGCAATTTGATACTTTCCCTATACAATGTAGACACATTGAACATATGCATTAAGGAGTTTGGTTCAGAAAAATAATTTTTGACAAAATGACAGCTGTGAGAACTTAGACAATTTTCCCTAATAGGGCTTTTGTATATATTCATAGATAGTGCCTTCATGGGCCGATCAACTCCTACCACAGCTTTTGATGGAGCAATTTGATACTTTCCCTATACAATGTAGACACATTGAACATATGCATGAAGGAGTTTGGTTCAGAAAAAATAATTTTTGACAAAATGACAGCTGTGAGAACTTAGACAATTTTTCTCTAATAGGGCTTTTGTATATGCATAGATGGTGCCCTCATGGGCCGATCAACTCCTACCACAGCTTTTGATGGAGCAATTTGATACTTTCCCTATACAATGTAGACACATTGAACATATGCATGAAGGAGTTTGGTTCAGAAAAAATAATTTTTGACAAAATGACAGCTGTGAGCACTTAGGCAATTTTTCCCTAATAGGGCTTTTGTACATATTCATAGATAGTGCCTTCATGGGCCGATCAACTCCTACCACAGCTATTGATGGAGCAATTTGATACTTTCCCTATACAATGTAGAAACATTGAACATATGCATGAAGGAGTTTAATTCAGAAAAAATAATTTTTGACAAAATGACAGCTGTGAGAACTTAGATAATTTTTCCCTAATAGGGCTTTTGTATATGCATAGATGGTGCTCTCATGGGCCGATCAACTCCTACCACAGCTTTTGATGGAGCAATTTGATACTTTCCCTATACAATGTAGACACATTGAACATATGCATGAAGGAGTTTGGTTCAGAAAAAATAATTTTTGACAAAATGACAGCTGTGAGAACTTAGACAATTTTCCCTAATAGGGCTTTTGTATATATTCATAAATAGTGCCTTCATGGGCCGATCAACTCCTACCACGGCTTTTGATGGAGCAATTTGATACTTTCCCTATACAATGTAGACACATTGAACATATGCATGAAGGAGTTTGGTTCAGAAAAAATATTTTTTGACAAAATGACAGCTGTGAGCACTTAGGCAATTTTTCCCTAATAGGGCTTTTGTATATATTCATAGATAGTGCCTTCATGGGCCGATCAACTCCTACCACAGCTTTTGATGGAGCAATTTGATACTTTACCTATACAATGTAGACACATTTAACAAATGCATGAAGGAGTTTGGTTCAGAAAAAATATTTTTTGACAAAATGACAGCTGTGAGAACTTAGACAATTTTTCCCTAATAAGGCTTTTGTATATGCATAGATGGTGCCTTCATGGGCGGATCAACTCCTACCACAGCTTTTGATGGAGCAATTTGATACTTTCCCTATACAATGTAGACACATTGAACATATGCATGAAGGATATAATATTTGTTTGCACAGATTCTACTGAAATCTTTTCAAAACTAAGGTCTGCTGGTTTGAACTATAACTTGCCATGTTTTTTCACTGACTCTTACTGTGCGGGGGGTATCTAATAAGCATTGCTTATTCAAGATGATACCAGTGACATCTTAACATGGGTGGAAGTTTTCAGGATTAATCCTGAATTCAGGATTTTGAGGCTGACTTTCCATAGAAAGTCAGCCTCAAAATGCTGAATTAGGGATATCATAATAGATTCTCTGATTAATTTTCAGATTATCTAAACACATTTAACCATTTAAACATGAAATTCTTAATTTTTGTAGACATCCTGCAAGTTTAAAAATTTGAATGTCAAAAAATCAGGATTTTGGAAATTTTGAACTTTCACCCATGTCTTAAGCAAAGGGAAATTTTAGGAAGCATTTGAAAACTAGGCAGAATGAGATACATGATAATTGTGTCAGAGGTCCTTCTCATGAGCTGGCTCATCTACTTTTGAGTTGTACAGGGTCTATATTACCATAGTTTTGCTGTGCATTTCAGATTTGATCCTCAGACAAACCAGTGGAGCAGTGATGTTGCCCCGACCAGTTCTTGTCGCACCAGTGTAGGTGTTGCTGTATTAGATAGTTACATGTACGCAGTAGGTGGCCAGGATGGAGTGTCCTGTCTTAACTTTGTTGAAAGATACGATCCACAACTGAATAAATGGAATAAAGTAGCATCAATGAGCACTCGTAGACTAGGTGTTGGTGTTGCGGTGCTAGGTGGATATTTGTATGCTGTAGGAGGAAGTGATGGGACATCCCCTCTTAATACTGGTGAGCATCTCCTATTAATCTCTTTTAACCCTTAATGTGCCTATCGCAACAAAAGTTGTCTGCTTTTCTCGTCTGCTGGAATGTTTAAGAAGCCTCTATGGCAAACAGTGCAGACCCAGATCAGACTGCTCTGGGTCTGTTCTGGGTCCACTCTGTTTGCTTCTATACTTAATTCGTCAGTAATGTTAGGCAATTATTTGCAGCAGACAACCTCAGCAGACAACATTTTCAGATACATTTTTTTCTTGGGTGCTTTAAGGGTTAATCTCTTTTAAACCAATCAAATTTTTTATAAAGTTTGATACAATAGTCAGGAATGGCCATTGTATATATTTAGGAGTCACAGGTTATTGTATAAAGAAATACAATCCTGACAATCCTTTTTCCATAGTAAACAGTGACACACTGATGAATTTGCATAGATTCAGTACAGTTCTTTACAGCTCAGCGGCATACTGTGAATTCAAGTCAAACTGATATGAATATCTGCTGTTCTCATTAAAGAAAACTATCAGAACCTTAATTATGGAACAAACAGTGGGGGCTCAGATCAGACTCCCCTTCTGATTGTGGAACAGCTGCCAATGTCGTAAAATTGTACTGGCGCTCAAAAAGATGTTTGAGACGGTTCTTTTGAGTGCCCACATCATATGTTTTGGTTGAAATAATTTTTCAATAACAAACTGTTATCTGGAGGCATGTATAGGCCCTGAAGCTATAAATAGAGAATACTAAGTGAGTGTTTTTTGATATCAAGTTTACCAGACAAGGCTTTGAGAACGCTTGTTGACATCACGAGGGTTGCCCAGTGATTCAACCTGCATTCTCAAAGCCGAGCCTGTTAAACTTGATATCAAAAGACGCTAACCTGGTATTCTATTTATAAGTTAACCCATTGTTTCACTCTTCAAACAAGCGATTATGACGTAATTTTCAATTTTTGTGTTGATTCAGCGTCATTAGCGTCATCATTCAAAAAGTGCAGCGTCATCATGACGTGATAAAGGCACATGCCCTGAAATAGACCATATTTATCAGGCAACATGCAGCAATACAGTTACTATGAGAGGTTACTGATAAAACTTGTTTCAGCTGAGCACAAAATTTATCCTGCTCATAAATGTTAAAATGCCATCAATTGTTGGCATTTTAACATTTATTAGCATGACAAATACCACATCTGAGAGAGTTAAAGCAAGAAAGGTATTTTAGTTTTTATGAGCAGTTGAAATTTCGCGCTCAGTTGAGTTGAACATGAAAAAAGTTTTATAACCTCGAGGCCTTATCTTTGGCCTTTAATAGCAACCATCTTCCTTAATGCTTTGTGTGTGAGAGCAGCGAAGACTCTTGTGAGACTGGTTGGGTAGACAGATTTCTCATTCTCCACTGCTCGCCTATTATATGAACCAAGACGCAACAAAACCTGTCTTCGGGGTTTCTGGCAAAGGGAGGCTCAAACCAGTCTCATAAGCTATGCAGGTTAGCTAGGATATAGAAATTACACATGTAGCTAGTTTAGATCTGATACTTTCCAATAAGCAAACAACAAAGACGCTGATCAGTGTTCGCGGATGCGCATGCTGGTCTGTGCCTTTGTTGTTTGCACACCGCCAAAGACAGGTTTTCTTGCGTTGTGGCCCATATAGTAAGTACCAAAATCTCATATGCAAGTTATTTCATTCCAGTGGAGAGATATGATCCTCGTACCAATCGCTGGACTCCTGTCTCACCAATGGGAACAAGAAGAAAACACCTGGGTGTTGCTGTATACAATAATATGATCTATGCTGTGGGTGGTCGAGATGATACAACAGAACTAAGCAGTGCTGAGAGATATAGCCCTCAAACCAACTCCTGGCAACCTGTGGTCGCTATGACTTCAAGGAGGAGTGGGGTAAGTAATACCAATAGTTCAAAGGTCTTTTCAAAGTTCTGCCCTAAGTATAATGGAAACTCAAAAATTCAAAGACCAATTATTTTAAACTACCAGATTATATAGACAACTGACGGCCAAACTTTTTTCACTATAATTTAATGCAAAAATATTACAGATTTTCAATTTTCTAACTAATTTACCATTCCGATTAAAAAAAATGCCTATTATAATCTACTGTGAAATTCAAAATCAAGGTCACACATAATTATCATGATATCTTTTTGCTTAGAGTTTGATTGTTACACACTCGAGTGAAATTTTACTCTAAAAAAGTAAACCTCTATGCATAGTCATTGACGAGAGGGGAACAAAGTTTTTCTCATTTCTCTTAGAAATTTTTGAAGTGGATACTAATTGGAACCATCCTTTCAGTGATGACCATAACAATGAGTTCATTGGAGAAATAAGATAAAGATACTGTCCTGCCAGCCAAGAGTGACAGTGACATCATGTTTTGTTTACAAAGTTATCAGGGACTTATAATCAATAAATCACTTGTGTATTAATCCTATCCACAGGATAGGATTAATACACAAGTGATGTATCGATTAGTTAGCTCAAGTGGAGTGTAGAAGTAAATGAATTTACTTATTAAAAGTTTATTTAAAAAGTGTAAACGAAATATTACGTCACTGTCACTTTTGGTTGGCATGACAGTAGATATCCCAATTTTCCATTGAAAAATAACAACAACAACACCTATATAGATATGTATGCTGCTCATAGGGGATTTTTACATTTGCTGTTCCCATTTTCACACAGTAGCCAGTGGGCTGGCCTACCAATGCAATTTCTGCCTAATAGAAATGAGCATGCCGGACATTCTTAGGTGCCATGTAAAAAGGAGTTTGTCTATAAATATAATAAAAAAAGATTATTTTCAATATCTCCATTCTGTCACTCGGACATTATTTTTATGGTACTTTTTCCAATATAACAGATTACATGATTCATTGATAGGATGTGTGTTTAGGAAATTAGGTTATTTCTATAGTGCAGCCCCCTTTGTTTTGGTCATTTCCCTACTTTTTCCTCTTAGAGGCCCAACGGCTGAATTTTCTATAATGAACACTGTTTCAAATCAAAAGTCTGTTTTAGGGACTAAAGCCAGGTAAGAGCTTCATGTGCACCTCATTTTTTAGTCTGACTGAGTCAGAAATTACTTCTTTGTGTTTTTTGAAGCTGAAATGAGATTAAATCTTTTAAAAAAGACTGAGTGCCTGAATTGTATAAAAATAATAGAATCCAGAGGTCTGCATCGCAATACATTTCGAATCGAGGCTTGATGGTGTCATAATGTCATTGCAGCTCTACAGCATGCAAAGAGTCAAATATGATTCTATATATATTTTCAGGTGGGGTTAGCAGTAGTGAATGGACAATTAATGGCTATTGGTGGTTTTGACGGGACAACCTACCTTAAAACTATAGAGCAGTATGACCAGGAGGCCAACTGCTGGAAACTGTGTGGTGGGATGAACTATAGAAGACTAGGGGGCGGGGTGGGGGTTGTGAGGATGCCACAGCAT
Organism: Loripinus fragilis; assembly: GCA_964019695.1. Lineage (NCBI taxonomy): Eukaryota > Metazoa > Mollusca > Bivalvia > Lucinida > Lucinidae > Loripinus > Loripinus fragilis. Next base: position 102,609,450 of record OZ026515.1, read on the forward strand.
GAGACACACTTGTGGTGAGGCGAGCGTATCTGTGATTCCGATTCATCAATCAAAACCTGCCATGACATGTCAGAGTGCTTCTCTAATGACAAAAAATGATACAGTTCTGGATGGATTTTTCTTAATTGAATTTTTTTTATATTTTTAACTTTTTCTCCCCAAAACAGATGTTGTGGTGTTCATTGGAAGTATCTCAATGAGATGTGTCTAATGAGTAACCACAACATGGAACAAAGAAAAGGTATTAATATAGATACCCCTCAGGTATGGGGCTATGACAATTGTTGTGAGGTACAGTCAGGAACCGTTTAAGGCCAAGTGCAAATAAGGTGTGACATTTTGGTCAAAATATTTTGTGTGTAGAATACATGTGTCTATGTATTTTCTCAAGCAATATACATTATATTTGATGGAAAATAGGGTCTCTTTTGTGGAAATTAATGTATAATGGGAAATAATTACATGTAATTGAGAAAAATCCTGCAAGATTGTGACTATACTAAGGTTTGTTTTAGAGAAGATTTGTGCCCAAACTCAATAATTAGGCATCTGTTTTCACTTCTGGTGGCAAAGTATGGTACCTGACAAGATTTTGAACACTGTTTTAGGGATATTTTAATAAATTATTTTTGTACAAAATTATGACAATTTACACCCAAGATAGGTATTTAAAAATGAATGTGGCCTAATTAAATTCTACTGCTTACACAAGAGGCAATATTGATTTGATGCAAGTACTTCAGCATATACTCTGATGTTGCAGCAAACAACGGTGAAAATTTGGTGTTGATGTCTTGTGTATTTTTACAGTGATTTTAAACTTAAATATTGGTCTGGAACATCCAGATTGCCGTTACTGTTGGGACACATTAACAACATGATATTTCTTAATATATTAACAGCATATAAAAAATCAGCTGTGTATTTCCATTGCTGGAAACATTCACAGAATGTTTATTTACCAAAATCCAAAGAAAAACAACAGTATTTAACCAAATTACACCAAGTGACCCTGCTTCTTGAACACCCAGTATTTTAATAAAAACAGTCATCGTAAAATTTAGAATATTTTGTTTTGGCAACGTTTTGCTGTACAGTAGACAAAAAAGAGACACTGGTAACAAAATTGATACTGACCAGAGATATACTGAGACAAAAATTTCAAGGAAAACTTTCATGTTGGACAAAATAAGAATGGTAGGAAATGGCCATAACACCAATTATGTAGCACAGTTTCTGTGATATTGGGGTATACTATTGGAAAGTAAGGTATTTTATGTTTCTTTATGACCCAGATTTGGTTCCATTCAATGGTTTACCTAATTTAAACCTTTTTCAAGAAATATGAGTGGCATAAGATGGAGGTGTAAGCATTAATGTTGGGACAATTTTCAAAATTTACCGGGGTATATCAGGATCTTGTTAGACCATACTTATCAAGTTTCTTATGTCCTCTGTGACTAAAGCTTTCTGGAAGAAGTGTTTGGTCATTGTTTACCCATTACAAAGCTTTTGTAGCACCCACAAAAAGATGCATGAGAAATTGTCCCAACAGTAACGGTCCAGTAATAGCACTCTTAAGCATTATACACATAGATTACAAGTAAAACAGAACACTGAAATGGATAGCTATGCCCTATACTTATGGTTTGGAATGGTTAAATAATAAACTTGACCACAAGAAAGTTTGAGAGTACAAATGTATGTCGGATATGCATTAGATTACAATACGGTTTTGGGGCTACGCTTAGACGTTGAATTATGTCCTGAAACTGGTAATTCCTATAGTTGTTATAAAATTATGGTTCTAAGAATAGTATAGAAGGGAATAAATCATTTTTGGAAGCAATGCCCACATCTTGTTTGGAAATAAAAACTAAGAAAACAGCCGTTACTGTTGGGACATTTTCCGTTACTGTTGGGACATGACAATGTAGTGCAGATATAAGGTTTCTATGAGTAGTCACAGAAAACTTCTGCCGCAGGTAATAACTGGCCTCCATCGAGGAATGCAAAGACTGACAAATGAAGCTGTAAATACACTATCTGCAGATGCAAGTTAATAAAATAAAAACATATTGTGGACACCGTTACTGTTGGGACAAATTTTGGCCTGGTGCAAATGGCTCAGTAAACAAAGTAACATGGAAAGAAAGTGACAAGAAGTGTAAAACTGGTATCTGTGATCTATATACAATATTTCAGAGAACTTCAGTATCACCAAACTCTTTCCTGGTAAATACAGCTCATGTCTTTAGATACATGGGGTTGAATTTGACTTTTTGGCCCCTTTTGGTTATTTTTTGAAAAACGTTGCCAAAAAAAATAATTTCTTGTTTTTTTTTCAAATCATTTAGCATTTATTGTTGAGCAAATAGTTACAGATAATGTAGACATAGAGAAATAGGCTATAAATATAAGTGATTTATAGCAATTTAGGTAAAAGAGAGTGATTTTAAATGTTCGTCACACAAAAACCAAGGTTTTTTGTAGTTTTTGCAATCTTCTACTGTTGATAACTTCTGGACGGAACACCTGATTGCCATGAATTTTCATCATATTTTCTTCAGGCCCTATCAATTTAAGAATACATGAGCTTAGTCAGATATATTCAATACTTTTGAAATTATTGTTTGGTATATCCCGGCCCCAACAATATGAATCCTTATTTGCACATGGCCTTAATTTGGCAATTTGGGAGTACTCAAATCAATTATCTGTATATATTGAATCAATTTCTAAGCTAACGCATGGGTGAAAGTTTTCAGGATTATTCCTGATTTCAGGATTTTGAGGCTGACTTTCCTCAGAAAGTCAGCCTCAAAATGCTGAATTAGGCAGATTATAATGGCTTCTCTTATTTATTTTCAGTTCATCTTAGGACAATTGACCATGTTACTTGGAATAATTAATAATTTGTAGGCATACAACAAGTTTTAAGATTTGAATTTCAAAAAGTCAGGATTTTGGAAATTTTGAACTTTCCCCCATGCTTATGCCAACTGTTGACCATTTACATCCATTCAAGCCTTCCTAAACTCTAGATTTAACCAGTTTTACTCACAAACCTCAAGTGCTATAGATTTTAGCTTTGATATATCAACCCAACTTTGTGCATTGAGCCGCTTTAGGTACATGGGTGAAAGTTTTCAGGATTATTCCTGAATTCAGGATTTTGAGGCTGACTTTCCACAGAAAGCGAGCCTCAAAATGCTGAATTAGGCAGATTTGAATAGCTTCTCTGATTTATTTTCAGTTCATATTTGGGCATGTGACCATTTAAACTTGAAATTGTTAACACTTTGTAGGCATACAGCAAGTTTTAAGATTTGAATTTTGAAACTTCAGGATATTTGAAATTTTGAACTTTCACCCATGTAGATGTCCCTTGAGCTGCTGATTTTGTATTTTTGAAATGCAAAGGTGTTATGGTTAATTTGGGCGGAGCACAGTGTCTCAGTTCGTAGAGTGTAAGACAGGGGATTGAAGGGTTGCTTGTATGAGACTCACCGCCAGTGGAGTCATTGTGTTGTGCCCTTGAGCAAGACACTTTATTTGCTGCTTAGTATTGGTTCAACCCAGGAAGACAGGAAACCATCCTGTCATGACACTATTAATATACTTCAACCAACTATCATGTGGGCATAGTGGTTTGAATTATAATCTGAGCCTTCATCCGCATCTATATGTTGTGTGTGCGAGATTTAAAGGCTCATGTAAGCATGGGCATCTTATTCTACACAGCAGACTTGTATGAACCTTCACTGGAACCTTCACTGGTCCCATGTGCAATAAGTACCAAAATTTCATGTGCTGACCCATATTCCTGTTTGATAATTTGAATTGTATATGATAATTGTGTATTAAATTCAGTTTTTATTGTATGATTATATTTGTTATAAAAAGAATATTTGTTTTACTGTTTTGTGTTTATCTCTTTTATGCTGGTTTTATAAAATACATCATTGGAAATGTTACACAGTAAGAGTCAGAACTGCATCTACAACCACGCTCAGATAAAGCTGGGAATTTTTTAGACTGGCTCCAGTCCTTAAAGCATTATTTTTATTGATGTGTCCTAGTGCAAGTCTATTTCAAATACTTGTAGTTAGTCTAATTCTGGTGGCTCTGAATCATCTGACTTGGGGAAGGTAGAATTTTTGATAAAAGAGTAAATTTCATTATGATTGCAAATTTTTCTTCAAAACAGTATTAATAAATAATAATAATATACCACACTTATATAGCGCCCTTTTCATAAGTGTTCAAAGGCGCTTTACAATACATATCTACGTTCTACAAAAAAAGGCAAAAATATTCTAAGACAGATAAAAATAGCATTTAAGAAAACAGCAATTATGTGCGCAATTATAGCAATAATACATGTAATGTGCCTAAAGTCTTATACTTAAAATACTAAAACATAGCATATCACAGAAGTTACAAAAAATACACAATATGTAGCTAAATTTCAGGTACATTGTAAGTGATTGCAATACTGAGAGTATGTGTCTGGAAGCTGTCTAATTGGAACAGGGGCCTATCTAGGTCGTTCCTGACACAGGCCATCAGTCTGCGGGACACTACAGAATTTAAAACTAACACTGTCTTATCAGGAATAAAAGTAACACTGTCTTATATTATATGTTCTACTTGTATGAAGAACAATGCCATAACCTTTTTGAATTATTAACCATGGGACTGGGTAAATAAGTAAGTTTTTAGAGATCTTTTAAAAGAGTCTAATGTTTCACAGTCTCTGATTTTCGCTGGCAATTCGTTCCATAACTTGGGTGCAGCTGAGGCGAAGCATCTATCCCCATATGTCATGGTCCTACTTTTCGGAAGCACCAGCCTAATTGAGCTGCTCTGTGACCTAAGATTTCTCCCGGGTTTGTATACTTGGAGTAAGTTTTTAATGTACTCTGGTGCTAGGTTGTGAAGAGCCTTGAAAGTAAGCGTCAATATTTTAAATTGAATTCTTTGTTGTACTGGTAGCCAGTGCAAATCTTTCAGAACGGGGGATATGTGGTCATGTCGCGCTGTTTTTGAAATGAGACGTGCTGCAGTGTTCTGGACAGTTTGTAGCTTTTTAAGTGTTGTCATTGGCACACCATACAACAGCCCATTACAGTAGTCCATTCGTGATGTCACTAAAGAGTTTACGAGCATTTTAGTAGCGTCGCAGGTAAGGAATTTCCGAATATGTCCAATCTGTCGAATTTGACCGTAGCACGAACGACAAACAGATTTGATGTGTTGTTCCATGTCCATTTTGCTATCAAGCATTGCCCCAAGGTTTCTGACAACTAATGATGGTTTGATTTCGGCGTTCCCAATGTTTATTTTTATTTCTTGACTGGATACTTCGTTTTTGTTTGAAGCAAATACAATCATTTCAGTCTTATCTGAGTTCAATTTTAGCATATTTGTGTGCATCCATATCAAAATTTCACAAAGACACATTTCGACACGACGTAATGTTTCACTTTTGGAAAGGTTATCAATTGGTATTTCAGACTGTAGCCAGTCTAGGTATTTTAAAACTGGATTTAACACTTAGCCTGCCAGTCAGGACTTTTTTTTGTCTGCCCCTCTTGTCTGCTTATGTTCGAATAGGTAGCCTATATTGCAAACAAGATGGAGCCTGATCATATTGTTTGCTTTGATAAAAAAAATCTAGTCTGAAGTGCACTTGAATATATGAAGCAGATGTAAAAAGCAATCATTTTCAGGACGAAAAAATTTTCAGGACGAAAAAATAGTGGCCTGATAAGGGTTAAGCTGTATTTACATCTTACTTGTTTTAATGCGCCAATGGCAACAAAAGTCGTCTGCTTTTCTCGTCTGCTGAAATGTTTAAGAAGCCTCTATGGCAAACAGTGTGGACCCAGATCAGACTGCTCCTATAGGAGCAGTCTGTTCTGGGTCCACCCTATTTGCTTCTATACTTAATTCGTCAGTAATGCTAGGCAATTATTTGCAGCTGATGACTTCAGCAGACGACATTTTCAGATGCATTTTTTCTTGGTGCTTTAAGGGTTAACTCTTTGCCTCCTGGGAAATTGTTTCCATTTTTTGTTCGTATGCTGATTTTTTTTTCAATGTAAGGGTGCAAAGATCAGGAATCGATACAATCAAGTACCACACCTGACCCAGGATATCAATGAGAAAGTGACAAACTCACAGTTAGACACCACAAACGAGAGCCAAGAGGTCAGCTTTTTCGAAAAATTCTTTTAGGAATACCATCTGAGTGTCAAACAGATTGGATCCAGATCAGGCATGGCATTTTGTCGGGCCTGATCTGGGTCCAAAGTGTTTGCAAAAGTTATCAGCAGACAACACTAGGAGGTTAAGAGTTAAAGCTCTTGACTGGAAACCTGTAGATATGAATAATAGTCTTTTATATTTACTGCAGAATGCCGCTTCTGATCAGGGTTTTCACTATTTGCTCACAGAATTTTCTATTAAAATTTGAAAAAAATAAATTGAAAATACCATCCAACAACTCTTAAAGTGGAAATGGACTGGTCCAATTGATAGGATTGGGAAATTTCATTGGGCTTAAATGGGTTAACTAAAGGCCTGCTCTGCCTCATGTGAATTGAATATGAAAAAGTTTTATAACCTTGGGCCTTATTCTCACCTTATTACATAGACTGGCTAACAAAGTTATCTATCGGTAGTTGTTGTCTTTTTCAAAATGTGTAACTCTGCATACTCCAAGGTGACCTTGCATTCAGTCTTAATTTAACAGTGGGGTGTATTTTACCTCAAAATTGTTACTTTGTGTTAATCACCTTGACTTTTAATCCTGTAAATTTGCCAGTTTGACTTTTACAAAGATATGGTCAATAAATGCAAACAAATCTTTGTACCAAGTTTCTTATTGTCTCCAATCCCTTGTTCTGAACCAAAGTAGAGTGGCCTCAATGCGATAAAGCCTGACTTCAGTAAGACTGACACAAAATTGCTCAGCTACAGAGACTAGCTAGAATATTGAAATTTTGAAGGTAACAAGTTTACCAAATGAGCCGTGACATGAGATTTCCAACAATGTGGTATGTGCGACCAGCAAAGGCTCAGACCAGCCTGCGCATACGCGCAGTCTGATTAGAGCTTTTGGTAGTCGCTTGAATATTCTATGACTGTTAAGCTACTGACCGAAAAGCATTTGGAGTTTCTAAGCTTAAAAGATGGCTGCACAGGCTCGTCTGAGTCTATTCATGTCAAAATGCCACATTTTTGGAAATCACATGTCACAGCTCAAACCCTTTCTAGAAATGGAACAGGTACTGATGAGACTGCGTGTATATGCAGGCTGGTCTATGCTTTTGTTGTTAACATACAAAAGTCTGGTTTCTCGTGTCAAGTCCCATATAGTATGTGACATTGGACCATATTGAACTAGCATCATAAGTATGAGTTTTGTTTTGGTCATTTTCATATTCCCTAGTGTTTTAACATACTACTCAAAACACCTTTTGCATCAGTTATAAACATTTATGTTTTGTTTTTTTATTGGTGGAAAAAAAATGAAACTATGGTTATATACATTTAGAGCAACCTTTTTATTTGCTCACAAAGACATGGAACTATGTTGGTAGTGTGTTTGGTACAGAGGTTGCTGGATGGGTTCAAAGAAAATAACCCCACTTAATGTGATTTCAGGTTTGATAACTATTGCCTTTAGCTAATCAATTATTGATGAATACATGCAACTGTTGGTGCCAAAATGACCCATTATGGGAAATATTGGTATCTAAGTTTGAATTTAGATGATTGATTTGTTTGTTTGATTTGATTCTTTACGTCCCAGTCAACAATTTTTCAGTTATGTCGGGACGGGTCTTCCTGAGTTGAACCAGTACTAAGCAAGGATAAATGTGTCTTGCTCAAGGACACAACACAGTGACGCCGGTGAGTCTTGCTCAAGGACACAAAACTGTGAGGCCGTTGAAATGGCCCCTCGGTCTTGAGTCAAGCACTCTACCACTGAGCCACTGTGCTCTCATTTACACGATTGACAAATTCCAAAAAAGCATTTTTTATATTAAAAATGGCATTTTTCACCCCAAAAAATATTTGTATAACCCAGCTTCTTTCATGCTTTGTGCAGTCAGAATTACTATGGTTAATGTTCTAGTAAAACAAACTGTTCATTGTCAGGACAAAATGCTTGTCAGAATAGCAAACAGGGAAGACCCTGACCAGACTGCTTCTTTCAAAGCAGTCTGATATTGGTCTGTGCTGTTTGTCTATACCTTTTTGGCTGGCAACCACTGTTCGAATTTTTAGAACATCTACCCCACTTGCAAATTTTGTACCCAAACATCTTTCATGCTTTGTGCACTCATAATGGGCCAAGCATTCTATGGGGTTGGGGTAATATTAGTGTTATCGAGTTAGTTGAGAAATAGGAACCATAACTTTTTCTTCAGGCCTCCAGCTTTAGAAAAAAATAAAACCAGTTGATACATTTCATAAATTTATTTGTCCTAGAAAATATAACAACATATGATAAGATTGTTTGAGCCAGCGCATGAGATTCCGTACTTATCACATTGACGAGCAATAAAGGCTCAGATGACCTTGTGCAGTCTTGCCAGAGTTTTTTCTGTTCACATACACATAGTATTAGACTGGCTCCAGTCCATAAAACAAATTTTCATCAATGTGCCACATCATATTTGTAGCCAGTCTTACTCTGATGGCTCTGTTTTAAAACAGAGCCATCAGAGTAAGACTAGCCACAAGTAAGTGACATGACACATTGATGAAAAATTGTTTTAAGGACTGGAGCCAGTCTAATATAGTATGGAAGTAAAGATAAAGTTTTTCAAAAATTAGACACATACCCCTACTGGATAAACAACTCATTGCATGCTAGGAATTATTTCATGGTTTTTGTCTGCTGCTGATTTTTCAAAATCAAATTTCATTTATTTTGGCTTTTTTTTCAAAATCAACTTTTTCTAAAAATTCTTGTAGGAATGCCATCAAAGTGTCAAACAGTTTGGACCCAGATCAGACATTTTGTCGGGCCTGATCTGGGTCCAAATTGTTTGCAAAGGTTATCAGCAGATGCCACAGAAAGAGTAGGATGACCTTATATATATGTGATTAGTACTATTATCTCATGGGTTTGCCCATTTCTAGAATGATCATGGAATGTTGCTGAATAAATTCAGTGGGTTAATGTAAATCTTCGGCAGTGTAACAAATCACAGTCTTAGCTAAGGACAAAGAAATTCTAGACTAACCATCATTTACCATTGTAAATGCATCTTAGAGGTCATCTTGTCCATATCAATTAATTTCAAATAAATGTGCAATAAATGCATCTGTGGTCATCCAGTCTATAGCATCTTATTTCAAATACGGATAAATGTGTAATACTTCAGCAAGCGGCATTTTGTTGGTTAAACCATTTGGATAATAAATGGTCCCTTTGCTAAAACAAATAAGTCCTCAGGACTAGAGGTTTTATTTCTAATTATCAGTAGTTTGAATTATAGGGAGGTAAAAATAAAAGATATATTGCCCATCCCAAAAAAGGTAATCATCAGGTTTTTTCCAATCAAACATACATTTTTGATGCGTAAAATAAACTTCTCATGGAAAAAATTCTTTTATTAAGACAGTCATTAAAAAGTTCATTCTTCATGGACAGAAAGAAAAAACAATTTCAAATTCTAACCTGTGAAGACCTCATAAAAATAGGCCATCCAAACTTAACCAGGCCGTGTAGCGCAGTCGGTAACGTGTCTGGCAATAGATGCGAGTCTGACTGCAGATCCAGGGGTCGCGAGTTTGATCCCGGCCAGGTCCCATACTTTCGTGGAGATTGATCATGAAATTGTTTCTATGGCCATTCTCCTCCCTTCCACTGAATCATTCAAGAAGGGTTGTTGTCAACTACAAGCGAAAGTATGTGCATAAAGTACTGGTTAACTTGTTTGTTTGATTTGATTCTTTACGTCCCATCAACAATCTTTCAGTTAAACAGGGACGGGTCTTCCTGGGTTGAACCAGTACTAAGCTAGGATAAATGTGTCTTCCTCAAGGACCACAACGCAGTGACACCGGTGAGGCTCGAACCCGCGGCCCCTCGGTCTCGAGTCAAGCACTCTACCACTGAGCCACTGCGCTCCCCTACTGGTTAACTGCTTGTTCAAGCTTGTCCAGGAAAAAGTGTGGTTAGGTGAACTGACTGTCCCGCCATGACCATAGCTGTTGACTTGGGACGTAAAGTAACAAAACAAACAAACAAACAAACCATCCAAACTTCTACTGTATTAAACAGGATGGAAAGTCCATCAGATATGAACATGTTAATTACCTAGTAGTGTTATTTAGCCCTGGCAGTGTTATTTAGCCCTTACAACCAACACAATATTTTAACAATGACAGTATGAAAGAGTTGATTGGTTGAAATAACTCTTTCAATAATTGCACATTTGATAAAAGATTCTGACAAAGCCATTCCAAGAAATGTTGCCCTCACTGAAAAAAATGATGTAGTGTTATTTTAAACCAATCGCCATGGTTACTTCATCATAGTTATTTCAATTTAGGATTAAAATGCAGATTTATAGCTTGCACTGGATGATGGAAAAACATGAGGCTTAAATTTGTTAATGTCTGTGAAGTTGGATGGCTTCTCAGAGAACATTAAAACTAAGGTAAAATTTTTCATATAAAATGTGGTTATCAGGCTGGAAATAACAAATGCTTGTAAGAATAGCAAACAGGGAAGACCCTGATCAGACTGCTTCTTTAGAAGCAGTCTGATATGGGTCTGCACTGTTTATCCAGGCCTTTTTGGCAGGAAACGAGTTTTCAAAATTTAAGAACATTTACTGTGCACATTACATGATAATCAAATGTTATGCATCCTGATTTATGCAAATATTTGAAATGTTGGGTTTCATCTAAGGCAATGGAAATGTACAGGAATGGTCTCTTCTGGACAGTTTCACATAGGCGTAAAGTATATTTTTAAATGTGTTTATATAGAGGATCTTACATGAGTGCTCATGTTTTATTGAATTTATTAAACAAGTTGGGAAAAAGAGATAAAATGCGAGGCTTGCCGAACATTTTATCTCTTTTTTGCAACGAGCTTGATAAATTCAATAATACAGGAGCACGAATATAGGATTCTATTTATCACATGACATTAAAATTACTTAAAAATCACATTTTTGGCGTGAAAAAGTCAAGATTTTGCCACTTTTATGCAATATTAGAATGGATTTAATTACGTAATGTTACTAAATCTGTAAACCACTAGTGGTTTATCGATTTTATTGCATGGCGTTATATCACTCCCAGATGCGACGTCATGTGATAAATATTGATCTCGATGCTAGAAAACCTGTCTTTTGTGTTTGCGAACAGCACAGGTGCAGACCAGCCTGGGCATCTGCACAGTCTGATCAGCACCTTTGTTATTCAATTAATGGAAAGTGTCATGTCTAAACTTGCTAAGAGAGAAATTGCATTATTCTAGGTAGTCTCAGTAGCTGAGCAGGCTGGTTTGAGTATGACCTGGATGAAAGAAGTAATATCTCATTGAGACCTATATGGTATTAAAAATGTAACCTGCTGAGTTGGCCAGACTGTGTGGACCTGGTCTTTGTTGACTAGAGGTCAATCCCAGCAGATTCTAAGAAGTCTTTGTCAAAAGTCCAATCTGCTGAAAATGACTAAATCTTACTTTTTTCTGAAAAATCAGTCTGTAGAGATTTTTCATACGGAGAATTAAGACACTCAAATAGGACAATAACAGTCTAGGACCAATATTTGAACATAGAAAATAGTTTCAAAATATTTTAAATTTTCTAGGGAAGTAGATTTTAAAGGGGTTTTATCTTTTTGGGGACATCTGGACCTGTGGTTTTGATTAAGAACTTTTTTTAAATGTAAATGGACAAAGGATTGATGAAAAGCTACACATTAAGCTTGTCTCTACAAGCCAATAGGGTTCGCAAAAACTAAAAATTAATTTCATAAAAAATAACACATTTCTACAAACACATTACAAAAATAACTACAGATGCTTTTTTTAAGGGCACAATGGATGTTTTTTTTGTGTAATGACAATTTCTATAGCTACGATAAATGTTCTAAAATTCCGAACATGTTGCCTGCCAAAAAGGCCTAGACAAACAGTGTAGACCCAGATCAGACTGCTTCTGAAGAAGCAGTCTGATCAGGGTCTTCTCTGTTTGCTATTCTGGCGAGCATTTTGTGAATTCCAGTCCTGATAGTCAACATTTTATTTGAGAAGACGTGCATCTTTAAACAGAAAGAGGAAAGTGTTTGAAATTTTAGAACATTTACCATATTACAAATGGGCCTTGATGCGAGAAAACCTGTCTTCGGAGGTTTGCAAACAACACAGGCACAGACCAGCCTGGGCATCCGCTCAGTCTTACCAGCGCCTTTGTTATTCGCTGTATGGAAAATACTATATGTAAACTTGCTAAAGGTGAAATTTCAATTCTCTAGCTAGTCTCTGTAGCTGAGTAGGCTGGTTTGAAACTCGCTTTGACGGAAACACCGAAGACAGGTTTTCTCCCGACGAGGCCCAAATAATAGTTGTACAGATCTTGCATAAAACATGACAAAACAGACAAAAGCACATGATTTTACTAAATTAAATACAGATAAAAACTTGCAATTTACATAGGCACAATGGACGGATTTCTAAAACAATGGACGGATTTCTAATACAATAAATAAATATATCTTCTACAAAATACAACTTTTCATATAAATATCATAATCTAATTAATTCTTTTAACAGTTATTTAAAAACATCAAGCACCAGTTCTATTCTATGCAGAAAATAGGATTCACAAATGATATATTTCTAGTCAAAAACACAGCTTTAGGATATTCAATAGAACTGATTCTGGAGTGATCCATAATCAATGATTTGAGCCGAAATGAGAGAAATACAACATCATGGAAAAGATGTCATACAGTCAACCATTTTTATAACAATCATGTTTGTTCCAAGCTACCTTTGACATTAAAGTGAATTTGCTGTTATAAGGAAATGTTGACCAGTACCAGGATTCCGCATCATGTTATTTGGTAAAAGAAAATATCATACAAATGAATTTAAATGCTATTGTTCCAATTGTATACATCGGTTCATTTCATATTATATAAATATGCACAAAGCTTCCCTCTTATCAAATGTGACAGAAACCTGTCCATGCAAAATACCTTGTCCTGATCAACAAATTGACTGACACCTGGTAAAAATTCTGTTATAATGAATTTAATTTCAATAGAACATGTATATCTCTTCCCAGAACTTTCTGTCGGTGTCGTTAAGTGAATATTCTGTTATAAAGAGGGAATTTTAATGGAAACAGATCTGTTCACTGCAAATTTATGTCAGATATTGAATATTCTGTTATAGCAAGTGACGTTATAAAGAGTTTTGACTGTATATTTAACTCTAATTTACAAACAGTCTTCTCTGCACGATGCCAATTATTTCTTTATAAGTCAAAGACTTGAATAGTGTGGATCCTGATCAGCTGCTTCTCTTTTCATTCTGTATACCTATAGACAGGTCCTTTGGCAAACAGTGAAGACTCAGATGAAATGCGGCATAAGGCAAGGCGTCATTTCTTCAGGGTCTGCACTATTTGCTAAGATAAAAGCAATCTTTAGGGACAGAAACACATGAGCCGTGACATGAGATTTCCAACAATGTGGTATGTGCGGCCAGCATAAGCGCAGTCTGATCAGAGCCTTTGCTAGTCGCTAAAATATTCCATGACTCTGAGGCTACTGATCGAACATCATTTGGAGTTTCTAAGCTTAAAAGGAGGCTGCGCATGCTGGTCTGAGTCTAGGCTTGTCAAAATATAACATTGTTGGAAATCACATGTCACGGCTCACATATTTTATTTTATTTGACCTCCAAGATTGTATCAATATGTATGGGATAATCCATCAGAATGAAAATGGTTAACAAGATCCTGATCAGTTGGCTTCATCAGAGGCTAGCTGATAAAGACCTACACAATTTTAAAAAGAAAACTAATCTTAGCTCAGCAGGACAGCAGTTAACAAAGTTGTACTCATCATCTCTAATTAACTCAAAGTCAATTGGACTAGAGTTTTTGCCATTGAGTTATTAGTTGTTTGAGTTAAAAAGAGTCCGTCATAGTTTTCAGGATTTTTTATAAAAAGATATACAGTGCAATCCCTTTATAACAATATGGGGTCCATAGAAATGGACCATGTTATAAGTGAACCAGGCCCCAAGGTTATAAAACTTTTTTCATACTCAACTTAACTGAGCATGAAATTTCAAGTGCTCATAAAAACTAAAATGCTGAAAAATAAAGACATATTTTGCTTTCAAAGTCTTAGATACTGTATTTATCATGCTACTGGATGTTAAAACGCCAACAATTTATGAGCATGATAAATTTCTGTCCTCTGTTGAGTTGAGCATAAAAAAGTTTTATAAACTTGGGGCCAGGTTCAAACAGACAATTTTACAAAGAAATTCTTTTGTAAAATTCCGGTTAAAATATTTTGGAATCACATGACTGTGTTTTATCCAAATCTGTGTTATAATGAGGTGTGTTATAAAAATACTGCACTGTATTTTGTGTCTATAAAAGGGCTGTCTTACTAGGTTGGTTGTTTTAAGTACCCACAACAAATTCGCCCACCCCCACCATCGCAAAAAAGTAAATATTTTCAATATTTCCTATCACAGATATATTTTCCTGTAAAAGATACAGTAAAACCTGTCTTAAGCGGTCACTTAAAAGAAGACCCAAAAATATGTTTTCAAAACAGATAATCGCTTAATGCAGGTCAAAAGTATTGCAGAATGCTCCACCGGAGCATTCTGCAATACTTTCGACCTGCACTAAGCTACCTTGTCTTTAAGACCTTTGTTTTGTCTTTTTTTTTGAGTGGCTGCTTAAGACAGGTTTTATTGTACACAGTTGATAGTAAAAAGCACCTTCAAAATATCTTTTGATAGGAAAATAATTAACAGGTACCATCCATTCCAAATTTAATGAATCCAAAATTTGACTTTGACTAAAACAGATACTTTGAGTTATCTTAAGTCAATATGCTGTTTAATATTTTAGCCGTCACATGGGATTTCCAACAATGTGGTATGTGTGACCAGCAAAGCGCAGTCTAGTCAGAGCCTTTGCAAGTCGCTTGAACATTCTATGACTGTTAAGCTACTGGTGGAACAGCAATTGGAGTTTCTAAACTTAAATGTAAGCTGGACAGGGTGGTCTGGGTCTACACATGTCAAAATGTAACATTGTTGGAAATCACATGTCACGGCTCAATTTAGTATGTAGTTTAATCATCCGAAACTGTTACTTCTTCTTAACTTTTTGCCGGTTCTCTTGCCCTTTGATTTCTGTTTCTTGAGTTCTTCAGGGCCCATCTCTGCCAGTTTGGCTCTCCGAAGTTCCGCTATATGATGCAAATGCATTATTTCATTGGCTTTGGCTGCAATAAAAACAACAACACAAATATGACAGTGGGAATCCTGGAACATGTTAGATATATGCAAACTCTTTAATTCTTTGCATGCTGGGTAATTATTCATGCTTTTGTTGTCATCTACTGACCTTTTTCAAAATTAAGTTTTTCAAAAAATTCTTTCAGGAACACTATTGGGGTGTAAAACTGTTTTTGAAATTCTGTTTATGGTGTCGCCATATTAAACTTGCTTTTATTGCATCTAATTAGTTTTGTTCTGATGGATTTTTCCATACATATTGATGAAATAAAGATGGGGGTCATCCATTATACATTTTAAGGAGTCACAAGTTGTAATTTCCAAAAGATGATTGTTTTTATCTTAGGAAAAGTGAGGTACCCAGATAAAATGCCACAGAATGGAAATGGTGTAGACCAGATGAAATGATACATTTTGTGGCATTTCATCTGGGTCCTCACTGTTTGCCAAATACCTGTTTATATTGGGTTAAAGTGGATGCTATTTCAAAAGAATAAGTGTGACCTCACGTCATATATGCCAAAACCTTATCACAGTCATAAAATATTTTTAGGACATGTTGTTAGCCATTGTATAACACTTATTATTATATGATAAAAAAACTGTCACTTATACTCACATAGAGTTTTTTCAGCCTTCTGTAGTTTCTTATATTCCTGTGGTAGCCAGACCTTTGGGTGGCTCAGCAACCTGTAAATATAACAATGAACATCATCCATGGGCTTAGCTAAAGGTGCAAAATAGCTGTATCATCATCTCTACAGGTGCTACATGTCACGTCAATATTTTTGCTACACAAATAAAGCTCACAGGGATTAAGCAAGGTGGGACTAGGGCGAAAAAGTCGCCCTATGGGGCCGAAATTTCGGCCCAAATGGGACCCAGGGAGAAGTGGGAGCCTCCCCAAAAAAAAAAAAAATTTTTTTTTTTTTTAGGGAGACTCATTTTCATTCTTTCACCACACAAATGCAAGCTGTGGTGACATTATCAGACAATCTATTACCACTGCATCGTGTTTCTCCCTCCATTAAATGACAATAGTATGTGTAATGGCTAATTTGCTTCTAAATTGACAGAAAATGTCGTAATTTTGCGCTTTAACTTCTCCCTATCTGACTGTCACTTCTCCCTAATTTTCCTGCAGGGAGAAGTCACTTCTCCCTAAAATTCTGGGCCAGCTTGGTCCCTGAGCTCACTACAAAAACAACCCAAAATACTAAAAATAAAATCTCCCTCCATTATAAAATTCATGCCTTTGCCTATCATAATATGAAAGGCTATTTCAACATAGTGGGTGTATGTGGTGGTACAAAGCAAACTCAATTAAGACAGTTACACTAATGATGCTAAAACACCATGTCACTCAAAGCTGTTCAACTTCCTTCAAATGCACGGCAAAGCCCTTAACAAAATACAAATGTGCAGGCTGACTTAGAGCTTTTTTTGTTTGTTTGTTTTGATGCTTAACATCCCAGTCAACAATTTTTCTGTCATGTCAGGACAATTTCCTGTCTTCTTGGGTTGAACCAGTACTAAGCAGCGGATGGAGTGTCTTGCTCAAGGAACAACACAGTGACTCTATCAGTGGTGAGACTCCAACTAGCAATGCTGGGATCCCCAGTCTAGCACTCTACCAACTGAGCCACAGTGCTCTGCAATTACGGGTTGTTATTTGAAACATAGTTAAGGTATCCTAATTACTGAGCAGATAAATTTGTTAATGAGAAGAGGATGTACAAATAAGGAAACTTATTCTTCTCTTTAAAGTGTGCTGTAAAATGATGTTGAAACAATTCCAACAGCAGACTGCATTTCCCACAAAAAATATATACCGTAGAAAGGTGCATAAAACCCGCACTTTTTTTACCCCCACAACTCATGAAACTAGAGGACCTGAAGGTCCTGAGGCGCTCACCTGATCTCCTTAATAATTTTAAAATAGGTCAAGGTCAACTACAGCTTATAATGGAACAAATTTTGTTTTTACCATATACATTTTGGTCAAGTGACCTAAACAATCTAATGAATAATCCATCAAACAGCCCAGTGATTTCTGAGAAAAAAGATGTTTAGATAGGTTTGTGGCAGTCAAAATGAGTGGCCTTGGATAAAAGGTCACAGGTCAGCTTGACATTTGGTACTTACTAAACCATTGTCTCAATAGGTTTAACTATTATGAATTCGGCTCAGTTATAGAAAATGAACATTTTAAGATTTTCTCCATTTAAATGCATTAGGAATCATATTTGACCTTGCCATAAAGTAGGTCAAGGTCAACCTAGATTCATCATTTGTGCTAACCTGGTAGGGCCCACATCCCCGATCCTACATACCAAGTCCCAAACCCAATGGCCTTTTGGTTTCAGAGAAGAAGAGATTTAAAGTGTTTTTACCATATATGGGCATGGTGGCCATGTAAGTCATGTGACCATAACAATTTGTATAAGTTTTGGCTAACCAACCATAAGGAGTTGTCATATGAAATTTGGTTTCAATTGGCCAAGAATTGTCTGAGAAAACTATGTTTTAATATGTTGATGGAACTCCAATATAAGCGACCTCGGCTGAAAGGTCAAAGATCAACCTTGACCTTTGAAACTTATTTATAGACACTAGATTGAACATATCAAGTGAGAATAATGACTTTGGCTTCCACAGTATTCAAAAAATCAACTTTTCAAAAAATTTCCCATTCAAATGCATTAGGAAGCAAACTTGACCTTGAAGTTAAGTAGGTCAAGGTCACCCTAGGATCATCATTTGAACAAACTTGGTAGGCCCCACATCCCCAATACTACATACTAAGTCTCAAGGTCACTGGTCTTCTGGTTCTGGAGAAGAAGATTTTTAAAAGGTTTTTACTATATATGGGCGTGGCGGCCATCTTTGTCATGTGACCAAAATATTTTGTATAAATTTTGGCTGACTTATCATAAGGAGTCTTCACATGAAATTTGAGCTCAATTGGGCCAATGGTTTGTGAGAAAACTATGTTTGAATATATAGATGGGACCACAATATGAGCGACCTTGGCTGAAAGGGCAAAGGTCAAGCTTGACCTTTGAAACTTATTTATAGCCATTGTGTCATTATTTTCAACATATCAAGTAAGAATAATTACTTTGGCTTTAACAGTATTCAAAAAATCAACTTTTTCAAAAAAAATCCCATTTAAATCTATTAGGAAGCAAATTTGACCTTGACGTTAAGTAGGTCAAGGTCAACCTAGGATCATTATTTGAACAAACTTGGTAGGCCCCACATCCCCAATGCTACATACCAAGTCCCAAGGTCATCGGCCTTCTGGTTCTGGAGAAGAAGATTTTTAAAGGGTTTTTACCATATATGGGCATGGCGGCCATCTTGGTCATGTTACCAGGAACATTTGAACAAACTTTCGTTCCCCCATCCTAAGGAGTCTCCATATGAAATTTGAGTTCAATTGGCCCAGTGGTTTCAGAGGAGAAGATGTTTGAAAATGTTGACGGACGGACGGACGGACGACGGACGACGGACGGACGACGGACGACGGACGCCGGAGTCACTGGTATACTAATAGCTCACCTCGGAGCCTTCGGCTCAGGTGAGCTAATAAGGGGGATGCGGGTAGTGTAATAGAACTCAAAATTTGGGACTTTTTCCCAAACACAAGCGGACCGATTTTCGGATTCTCATGGAATAATTGGAGAGATTTTCCAAGTAAAATGGCTTTGCACTTACGTGCCAGTACATCATGAGTTATTCCATCATGTTGCTGAAGTCATTTAGGCCTAACAGACATTGAAAAACGCACACAAAACGGTAAATCCAGTCTCTTGTCATCAGCTGTCTGAATTTGTTGTGTGTAAGTGAATATACACTGCCTGGTTCCCGCTACACTAAAAGCAGTGCTTAGTATTTATGTGAAAACCGATAATCACTCAAGCGTTCTATTTTTAGATGATGTATTATTATCAATACACAGGTAAACTGCATATATTGAAAAACACTTCATTTGGAACAACACGGCTTTCTTCCTCTAAAATTGTATTTTTGAGTTGCTTCCCTTGCCTGGAGAGATGTTTATTGACATGACATGTGCACAAACCATGACTTGAAGCTTCACAATAGTAAACTTATTGCCAATTACAGCACTAATTGCGGATAATTGATGTGTTTGGAGACTTAGGTAAACATAATTAGAACTTGTGATGACATCATGTGTGAAAAATAGAGTTTGCAAGGTAAGCTTTTTGTTTGCAGTTGACACACACGGACCTTTAGAATGCTGAATTTGGGGTGCGGTCAATACTTACGAAATCCATTTTTTCCAGGATTTTGGGGTCAAAAGTGGGGGTGCGGGTTTTGTATTCTTGCGGATTATACTCGGCTGTATACGGTATGTGCTTTCCAGCAATTTTTTTTGGTGTTTTTTTCTACTATGAATAATGTTCTAAATTGTTTTATTGTTGGTATCAATTATATGAATAGATTTACCCATTTACACCATTGTGTAGTGGAAATTCAGAAGAATTTTTTCAATGTTTTAATGAATGATTTGGCATCATGTTTAACACTTTTCCAACTGGGTAATTTTTCATGCTTATTTGTCGTCTGCTGATTTTTTTCAAATGCAACTCTTTAAAAAATTTCTTTCAAGAATACCAACAGAGTGTCAAACAGTTTGGATCCAGATCAGGCCCAACATTTTGTCGGGCCTGATCTGAGTCCAAACTGTTTAAAAATGTATCAGCAGATGACATGACACTAGTAGGTAAAGAGTTATGTGCTCTAACAATCTCAGAAAATGTACAAAAGATGAAACCTGTGCTGTTTTGCACAGGTTTCATATTTTGTATATTTTATGGAATTTTAAAACCTCTAACTGCTTTTTCTGTACAGTTAACATCACAGCATGTGGCTAATCTTTCTTACGTGAGTGAGTTAGATCTAGGCAGATCAGCTGTTAGCCTGTAGTACTTAGTTCTACCAGTTGGTGGGTACAGTGCCCTGTAATAACATAAAAACACTAGAGTTAGTAAAATGGACCATAACATAAAGTCCTTAAAACATGGATATAACAAACAAATGCCCCAATTCTCCTAAATAAGAACACAGCTTCAGCTGATTTCACTCTCCCCTTCTGATGGATTCAAACATATTGATACAATAACTATGGGAGAGTCCATTTTGTGTTTTCAGGGGCCACATGTCAATATTTCTAAAGGACCTCGGACAGTTTCCTATTCAATCTGCCCAAATTTTGACAGCCTGTGGCTAGCATAATGCATAACTGACAACTATAGTTTTGTGCTTAAATGAAACCCTTACATTTAGTGCATCTAACAAAATAAAAATATTTTGAAAATATTGCATAATTATGCCAGGGCTTTAGGGCTTAGGGGGTGGGGGTATTTTTTGTGACCAAATTTTATTTCACAGAAAGTCAAAGTTTCGTCGAGAAATCACCTAAATACATGTTAATATAATGTTTGCGGCATAAAACTTAAGACGAAAGTGATGCGTTTGCATAAAATTTGGGTAGAGAAGATTTCATTTTTTCGTCCAAAGAAGTGTGCTGTCAATTACTTTTGACTATTACCTGTAATCCCTTACGGAAAAGCTGTCTCATTGTGAATATCTGGCGAATATGCTGCGAATAATTGGCGAACTGCTCTGTTCGCAGTAATTGTTCGCAATATATTCACTTCTTGTCGCGAATACCCAGCGAACAAAACTGAACAGTCAAAAAAGTGATCGCTGAATGTTAGCAGCTTTGTCAGATAGTTGCTGCATATTCGCAACAAAAACTTAAACATTTTCAAGCACAGTGTATTATTCGCCCAATATTCGCAATAATAACTTAGTTTTTGATACTGTTCGCAGTATATTCGTTACAGTGACTTTAATTTTTTATGTGTTCGCAGAATGTTTACCAAAAGAACTTAAACTAAAATATAGCTCTCAATTCATAATGAAAAGAACTTAACTTTTCTACTGTTCGCAGCATATTCATAGCAAATACTTAAACTTTTTTTCATGTTTGTATACTTTTAATATTTCATCAATACTTCATGTCAAATATTGGACTCATCGTTGTTTGCATATTCAGTGAGCCTTAATAGCACTAGAGCAATGAATTTGTTGTGTGAACACACACCATATAATACTTTTTCTCATGGCTCAACTTTTGGTATGATAATTTGCTCTTATTTCAGCCAGTTGACTCATTCAGAGGAACAGATAAGCCACTTTTTTGGGTATATAAGCAATTAAATGTATGAAAAAAAAGCAATTGTTTTCTAAATGAAGGGGTAACTACTAATTAAAAGCAATTTAATTTTGGAAAAAGCCAAAATACCTTAAATATATTGTCATTTTCATTTTCTCGCGAACTCTCATTAGGATTCCGTCATTTTCCTTTTGCAAGCTCCGCAACGAAATTCTGCGCTGCACTTTCCGGCTAAAAAAAGGTCATTTGGCGCGTTGTCAAATCAATTCACATATGTAAGTGACAAAAACAATACTTAAATTCATTGTTTCCACCAAAATTAGCAAAAGAAGCGTGCATAAAAATGTCTTTTATAGAGACTTACCCAGAGCACTGGCCTTTTCGCCGTTACATCGAGGTCAAAATCTGGGTCGAAACTGTTATTGGTTAAACTAAAAATGAATTGCATTTTCCGAAAGAATTTAACGAAAACGAAAAAAACATGTTTTTTGTTTTTTTCAACTCGATTTGAGGGCATAATACTTTTTATTAATTTAAAATGTTTGTGTCTCCAATACAAACGGGACACACCAGCGTCTGTGGCTGTAAAAGACTGAAGAAACAGTCACGCAGTTGAATTTGCATGTGCATAGGAGAGTATTATAGCATA
The DNA here is from genome assembly GCA_964019695.1 of Loripinus fragilis. Classification (NCBI taxonomy): domain Eukaryota; kingdom Metazoa; phylum Mollusca; class Bivalvia; order Lucinida; family Lucinidae; genus Loripinus; species Loripinus fragilis. The sequence goes on from OZ026515.1 coordinate 102,631,851, forward strand.
ACCAACTGCTAAATAGAGTACTTAATCACCATTGTTTTGAGGCAAATCTTTTTTTGTCATGCGTCTTTGAATTTCACCTGTCAATAAATAGAACTGAGTATAAATCATATAGTACCCTATCATTTCTTGTCACAACAATGATGATGTCCCTGTGACCGTCATGGCAAAAAATGTTTCTGACTACCTGCGCATACAGGTTTAAATAGAAAGGTAGGTTTTTTTCAAAGTTAGTCGCTATCTGCAAGACTAGATCAAAGAAACCAACTTTTCTGCAGCCATACCTACATCTAATCTTAATGTAAAATTGAAACAAGGCAGATGCAGATCTAACAATGTCAGACCCGTTAACTACTATGTTTTTGTGCTTCAAAATACACACTTCTGATCGCTATTGTAAAACTAGGCACAGGACAAAATCACGTGTTTCAATCAGTTTTCATCCATTTCCAATCTTTTCAAGACGTTCTTAATATCGATCTGTGACTGTTTTTATAATAAACCCTGAACAAACAAGCAGATCAATTGTGCTGTGTTCACAAGCACCCCCCCCCCGCCCCCAGAAAGAAAAACAAACTGCTGTTCTGATTGGGGCAAACTTTGGTCCAAACCTCTCTCCCTCTAGAACATAATGGCTGACACTTGCTAGCATTAAGTCAGATACATTTCTCAGCATTTTTTTCCGCCATTTTCAAGTAATGTTTTCTTGTTGTTGTTTTTTTATATAAAAGTTCACATAACCCATCAAACAGGCCTGGACTACCCATTCATGAGTATTGTAAAACAAATCGCCTGACTTTCTGGCTCTACATGGGGGAAGCCTGAAGTAAACCTTTCTGAAAACGATCTGTTATATTATGAATCTTGTGTATAACTGGCTGGTAAATTAGACTCACTCTGATAGCAAAATCATCATCCCCTTAAAGGAAAGCAGTAAAGATAAGGGAGCATGTATTTGTATTATTGAAGCTGTGGCACTTGGTATCGTATGTGTGGACTAGCTACAAAAACCCCTATAAGCCAAAGATTGGGCAGATCTGGTGAGTGGAGGGGATGGTCTATCACTCCTGTCAAGTCGAAAGTTACATCCTCTGGCTGACATAGTCCGCCATTACTTGAATAAAATGCTTAAAAAGACTGTCACCACCCAGTGACCTATATAAAGATCTATATATAGGTCACTGCGCCACCTTAACTCTGTTCCAAAACTGGACTGGATTACCCCTACAAAGAATTTCTAGCGATAAGGCGGGCAATTTCCCTAAATAAGACGTTCGTTTTTTTTGTTGAAATAGCGACTGGAGACACTAGGCACACTCAACAAATACATATAGACCAATTAAATACTATGTACCCTTGTCCGCTAGTTCGTTTATTTAAAACAGGTTTTTTCTAAATGCATGTAATATATCTACTTCGTTTTGAATGAAAATTTATTTCGATCATCAACTGTGCTCGCTATTCAGTAACATGTGTGGGAAATAGACCGTTAAACTAAGGTAAACAATCGTCCTACAGTTATCACGAAAGAGTATATTATATATATTTATACAGTTGATGTACAATAAAAACGACCATTTTGCAAAGTGGTCTATTTTTGTCAGATGATTGATGTCTTCTTTCGCTTATACAACCCCTTTCTTATATTATTTCATTTCCCCCCAAGCCTTCCCCCAGCCAACAAAGAAAGGAGAAATACAGTAAACTGTTGAAATGGATAGGGTACTTCGAATAATGCATGCAACTACACCAAAGTACCATCTCCTTCAGGCAGAGAAGACAGCAAATATAGTCCAATTAACATCTTACCCCTTTAATTTTGAGAAGCTATTCATAGCTTGAGCAGGTGCCACAAACCTGGCCGGGGAGGGGGGTACTCTGTAATTTTTATACATATGAAGGTGTGGACTATTTTTTTTCAATATTTTGAATTTCAATATTTTGGGGGTTTTCAGAAAAATTAATATTTTTGGGGGTATGAAGTTTTGTGGATATTTTTAGGGGTAATCACAAACGAACGGGGTCATTTCTATGCATTTTAAGGTCGTTTCTAAAGGTCAAGGTACAGAATTGGGGATATTTTTCGGGCTTGTTGTAAAATTTCAATTTTTTGGGGTTGGGGGTCTTGATACTCCTGATAATTTTGGAGGGTAAACAGTAGATGCTAAGTCCAAGCCTATGTATGAAGGAAAAAATTACAGTATCACCCCCCCCCCCTCCCCCCCGTGATACCTGGACCCAGATAATGCAGTCAAACAGACCACTTAAATGGTTAGAATGAGGTGTCATTACACACGAGGGACATTGTCAATCAGAAAAAGAGCTTTGCATCCAGAAAAAAATGAAAGAGTGCAAAAATGGCACGGTGTGGTGCCACCCTAAAAGTGATATTGAAGAGTGTTTCTTTCCACCACCACCAAATCCTATTTGTTTTCCCATTTTGCACATACATTATATAAATAGAACAAACTAGTTCTAAAGTAAAGCTAGGCTGTATGCAGTTCCGATTTGTGATACCTTTTGACGTTTGAACATGCAAACACGTGTTGTTATTTTCAACAACAATGGCGGCCAAATGAAAGTTTGAAGCGACAGCTACTTTTATTATGGATAATTGGACAGCATGAACACTAAGATATATTTTTTTATAATGTATTTCAAGTATTTACAGCCTTGGACATTGATTTGGCTCGAAATTGTACAGTAAGACATCTTATATTAAATTTTTATAAGTGTGACAGGGACTTGCATAGGACCCCGTTAGACGGGTAACAAGTCGTTTCGCCCCAAGACCAGTTCGCCCCTGGTCGTTTCGCCCCTAGTCATTTCGCCCCAAATTTGATGCCTGGACGTTCCCACCCCCCCCCCCCCCCCCACACACACACACCCTAGTCGTTTCGCCCCAAGACCCTAGTCGTTTCGCCCCACTTTTTTTAATCCCTTTAAACTGTTATACACTTCATAAAGATATTTAAGCATTATTATACAGGGTACGATAATAATTTAATTTAAACGTTGAACACACTTCAGTAATAATGATAACAATTAAGCCTTCTTGAACCCAGATTAATCTCTTTTTCTATTTCAAAAGCCATCTGATCGTGATCCACACTGCTACAAATTAATTGCTTATAATTGGTATGGTGCAGGCTCGAAGGTGCAGGTGTCCATGAAAAAAAGTTTGAGAGGAGTGTAGTACATAAATGTAATAAGCTTGACTAGGATAAACCGTGATAACAAAATACAATGCTTAAAATATACTAAAAAAAATATAGCATAAAAAATAATTTTATATTTCCTTCACCCCTGCGCCAATACGCAGGGTGGCACTGCTCTGCTCATGCATTAAGGAAAAGGAACTGATCAACCAGTTAAAGTAATTGGACATTAATTGTCCCTAATTAAAGTGTGCGGCCGGATAATTTTTAATCTGTTAGTCATCAACGGGATTAAGACTATGGTGTCGAAAACACACGCCAATCAATCAGCGACAATTAAAATTTGATTGATTAATTAAACTTCGATATGTTGGTGACTAGTCTTTATTTTGATACATTTGCCACTAGTATAACATAAAATATGGAAAAGCCACATAAACATCAGAGAAGGCTCGGATGAGTCGGTGACGTGCTTTGACTTCGTCGGTGAATGTACGTTTTTTCATCTGATCATACTTGATCAATGAAGGCTTTGACCGACCTGTGCATACACGAAGACTGGACGGAGCCTTCGCCCGCAGAGCTCCCGTTTGCATATTTCATAACCAACACAAAATAATTTTATAACCCACTTAGCTCCAAGCAGGTTTCATATTAATATACACATTATGTAGCATTTTACGAGTCTGTCACTTCTTTTTTAGACATGGAACAAATGGATTCCATTACCGAGCATTTTGGGATCAAACGTCCAGATCAGTCGCCGCCGTTTGTGCAATCTACCCTGATTTGCAAACAGTGGAGACTCATTTGTATTTGAAAATGACACAATCTTGTGAAAATATTCTTTAAGGTTCTAATTTTGGTTAAATAAACATTTCGGACTGCAATTTCCGCTCATCAAAATATTCTCAATAAGTTTTGGACTATCAAAGGCAATTACCAGCTTGCTCACCACACAGTCTGATCAGGGCCTTTGTTACTATTCCCTTATTTGATAGCATATCTAAACTTGCTGTGATTGAAATTTTAAGCTCTAGTTAGTCCCTGCATGTAGTTGGGAGACTGTTTTGATGCTCCCTTTGTCAGAAACCCGAAGTCTGGCTTGTTTAGTTGAGGCCCGTAAACTTACGGTATATGTATTTAATTTCTCATTAACCCCTTCTTGCTTGGAATAATTATATGTACATGTTTCTTGACAGGGGACTGTGTCACAAACAAGATGGCAACTCTTGTTTTATTACTTTGCAAATTATCTGCCCTTTTGAATTATTTCCTCATTTATCTTTCCCTTAATTATGGAGTCTACACTGTAACGGACAGCACATTCGCCAAACATTCGCTACAGTGTAAGGCCATCCTTAAAAATATATTTGTTTGCTGTGCTCCTACCCAATGGCCATCAATCTCAGTTTGGGTAGGAAGTAGGTATTTTTTTGTAATTTTTTTTGACAGCAAAATTTTATGACCTTCTGACTATCACTTTTAGAGGTCTACAAATGCTGTACATGTATATAAGGTAAGAATGCATATAATAAGAGTCTCTTTAACCTTTCTTCAATTAAAATTGTCTTTTAGTCATTTTAAAGAAGTATTTGTTAAAAGCATTTAGAGTAAAAATTAAAAAAAAAAAATTTTTTGAAAGGCAATAATTTTTTTTGGGTAGGGCCTGTTTTGGGTGGGTAGGTAGGAACACGGCAAACCAACATTTTTTTAAGGTTGGCCTAAACAAGATTTTCTGAGATCTATTCGCAGCATAATTGCTGCTTGTTCGCAGGATATTCACAATTATTGTTCGCTACATATTCGCAACAACGATTTTTACTTTTAATTAAAATATTCGCAGAATATTCGCAGAATATTTAATTAACATATTTAAATGAATGTTCGCCACATATTCGCAGAATATTTGCAGGTTGTTAACTATAAGTATTCGCTGCAGACCTAATTTGCATGTGAAAAATGAACATCTCGCGAATATTCCGCGAATACTGGTCTGCCATATATGGTTATGTTTACCGATAATTCGCAGAGTATTTGCTAGTTGTTCGCCATAATAAGATACATATTGTACGGTTTGTCTGAATCCTTTCTGTATAGTTAGGTACATGACAGTTGTTTACCATTCAGATTAAACTGCTCACTATTTGCATCTGTCATCAGCTTGGATAGCAGTTGCAAGACCAGAGCGAAGCACTGCATTCTCCTTTTTTAGCTTTTTAACCCGATAAAAGAAATATTTTTTGTGTTTTCATGTGATTTTTTAGCCTCCATATACAGAACCGCCAGCTCTGTTTATGAAGTTTCATACCCGTGATAATAAGTGTATTGTTATAAATACTCTATTCTATTATTTGAGTTGCTGTATTATTTACAAATGCATTAATTTTTATACATCTTAGAACTGAAAATGATATATTTGTCTATACCTATGCAGCAGTCACCCAAAAAGTTCAATACTTCGCACATAGAAATCTGGTAAAATATTTAACATAGAAAGGAAGATAGCAATGATAAGGAATCCATACAATCCAGTACCACACAATACTCCAGACATCATAAGGAATGTGACAAGAACACAAGTTAGCAAAACTGGATAGTAAGGTATGCTATGATGGCAAAAAATGAAGAAATAATTTTACATCTGGCATTTTTACTATAGGCCTCAACAAGAGAAAACCTGTCATCATGGTTTTGGACCTTCAAAGGCAATTACTGGCTTGCACATCCTTGCAGTCTGATCAGAGCCTTTGTTACTATTCGCTTATCTGATAGTGTGTCCAAACTTGCTGCAAGTGAAATATTAAGTTCTAGTTAGTCCCTGCATGTAGCTGGGAGGCTGGTTTGATGCTCCCTTTGTCATAAACCCTTAAGTCTGGCTTGTTTATTTGAGGCCTGCAAACTTATATGTAATTAGTCCTAGGTTTTTTGTTTGTGGGGGGAGGGGGGGGGGGGGGGGGGGGGGGGGCTAGATTTCTCATTCACCCCATCTAGCTTGTAATAATAATATGTACATGTATCTGGACAGGAGAATGTGTCACAAACAAGATGGAGAACTCTTGTTTTATTACTTTGCAAATTACCTGAACTTTTTAAGTATTGCCTCATTATCTTTTCCTTAATTATGGAGTTTACACTGTAGGGGACAGAACATTAGCCAAATATTCCCTACAGCGGAAACAAGATTTTCTGAGATCATATTTGCAGCATAATCACGGCTTGTTCGCAGGCTATTCGCAATTATTGTTCCCTACATATTTGCTACAGCTATTTTTAATTTTAATTAAAATGTTCGCAGAATATTCGCAGAATGAGCGTAGGATATTCGCAGCATATTTAATCAACAGATTTAAATGCATGTTCGCGGAATATTCGCGGAAGTGTTCGCGGCAGACCTTATTTGCATGTGAAAAGTGAACATCTCGCGAACATTCCGCGAATACTGATCAGCCATATAAGGTTATGTTTACGGAGCAATCGCAGAGTATTCGCTAGCTGTTCGCGAAAATTATTCGCGGCAGTGCATTTTTTTCCGTAAGGGATGTTTCGAATTCAACCAGTTCGACTTGTGCACTGAGGTGTATCATATCTGTAAACTGTATAAATCATAGTCTAGATAAACACTGTTTTTTAGCGTAAAATCTTAATATTTTCTTACACATCAGATTTAACCTATAATTTTGGTGCTTAAAAGAATCGCCTCATTGTGACGGTTCTTTTGAGTACCGTCAACATAATGTTTTGGTTGAGAAATGAGACAATTAATTTCTTTGTTAGCACTCATAACTAAAGCTCTGATATATGCCATTGCAAATTAATATTTACCTACAGGTTTTTACAAAATAAGTTTCTAATAAGTTTTTATAATAAAGTGTTTTTGAGCATTTTGACAGCGTTACCCCCCCCCCCCTCCCCGTGACCAAACATGCCGTTTTTATATGATGTGTGAAATGTAAAACTACAACTGTATGCAAAAGGATTAGTTTGGTCACGGGGGGGAAAGCACCTCAGTAAAACTTTTTCTATTTTTCTATATGTTGAATAGCAAAAACGGAGTTTTCAACCCTTATTTTTCAATTGGTACTTGTCCGATGAGAAAACGGCTTTTGTGGATAAGTCGAGGGTTGAACCTACTATTTTTTCATAGAAAAAATATCATTGTCTTTGAAACTTTTCTCTGGTCATTTTTATGGGCAATCCTTCATTAAGACTGTCCGAGGTCCATTAGATACAATTTTATCATTAGAGATGTGTTTATCTACATCATCTTGGTTGGCACTGTTTGCTAAAGTATCCATCTAGGGGTTTCCAGTATACGAAAGATTAAATGTCTGTCATGTTCTTTCCCTTTGTCTATTGTTTATATTTTTCGATTTTACCATGGATAAACAGTATGCTTTCTGATTATCAACAATGTAATTTGGTGTGTGATACACTACACTACAATGCAGCAGAAGAAAGGGGGGGTACCTTTGAAGTGTTTCAGCTTTGATATTAACTCCCTTGTCTGAGAGATCTTTTTCCATATCTTGGCACCACATATCTTCTGGCGTTTCTTCTTCCTGTAAATATAATTAATATTAAGAATCCATCATGAGTTTGAGGGTGGGATAGGAAAATCCATCCCGAGATCACTGATTGGCATCACGAGACTTGCCGAGTGATGACAAACCATGATCAGATTTTTCTATCCCATCCTTATTCAAATTATAGATTCTTTTTCTTGCTCACCACTAACTACCTGTCAGACTAAATACCTCATTTTATATTGGGAAAACATGCAAAAGGCTTCCAGAAAATCCTGAATACGCTGAGATGCGACTTATTTGTGACATGGTGACAGCATTTTAACATTGCAATTATGTCACAAATTGATGTGCGCCCAGCATGCAGCCGGTGTGTGCCTATTCATTTTTTATCTTTCCCACAGGTGATACGGGGTAAGTGAGATAGAATTGAATATATTATCTCCCATAGGTAAAAAACAGAGTAAATCCTGATCTGGTGAGTGAGAAAAATAAGCTAGTGATATCTGATCAATTTGGCATTGTTTTAAAAAAAATTTCACCTGTCTGACCAAATAAAAATCTATGAAACTCACAAAAAATAGGTCCCTGTATTTCCATGTGAATCATTTAACCTTTCAAACTGAAATTAAGCAAAATTAATAAATGAGAATTCGGCAGTGTCAAGCAAAGAAGGCCTAGGTGAGCCTGTGCAAGTGCAGACTCATGGGAGCCTTTGCTGCTCACATAAACAAAGTAAGGCTGTAGATTAAGACTGTTACCAAATTTAGATCTCTAGTCCTGCTCAGTATGGGTGTTAAATGAGGCTTTTGCACATATGCAATAGATACAAAAATTCATATCCTAGCCCATAAGTCTAATTGTCTTTAATGGATTTCTTTTGATTTTATTGGTTCTGTACCCTCAATATATTAATTAATGATTATATCTACAATATAAAAAAACAGGTTATTTAAGATGGTCTTGATAGATAACATAATACTGTCTTTATTAATACAGTTTATACAAGGAAATTTCATCAAAAGTTTGCCATATAAATTTTGATCATAGTGTGTAAGTGTGACTAACGATTATAATTAAGATATCAAACATTTGAGTTATTCATGATGAAACCATATAAATTGGCCTGTGTACACACTGGTGACTGAAATCAGATTGGGCATCCACCCAGTCTGATTGGGGTCTAGGCTGTATGCCTGAAGATCTAACTAGTTAGGTGTCATGGCTGATCTGAGTCTTCAATGGCTGTACAAGTCATGCCAATTTTTTTGTTTTGTCATTGGGCTGCTCATTTATTTGATCATTTGTGGCAAAACAAATAGGACAGACATAGATAAACAAAGGGTGTTATTGGCTAATGTTGATGTTACTCAACCAAAAGGTGTGGTCCAGATCAGATGGTTGTCCCATGTTATGCATAAAGAAAAATAAGCAGCTTAAAAGCCTGGCCCACAGATCATAAAACATTTTTAATGCTCAAATCAACTGAGCATGAAATTTATTCTGCTCATAAATGTTAAAATGCCAACAATTGTTGGCATTTTAACATTAATGAGCAGGATGAATACAACATGAGCCCTTTAAGCAGAAAAAAATCTTTATATTTTTAAATATTTTAGTTTTTATGAGCATTTAAAGTTTCATGCTCAATTGAGTTGAGCATGATTTTTTATTATAACCTAGAGGTCTGATTTCATCAAAGACAACTACAATGAGAATATAGAATAAGTAAATAGGAACAAAGTACAGTGTATTGCTATTGGTCCATCAGAGTGTCAAACAGTTTGGATCCAGATCGGGCCCAACAAAATGTCGGGCCTGATCTGAATCCAAACTGTTTGCAAAGGTTATCAGCAGACGACCCTAGTAGGCAAAGAGTTTAACTTACATCAAAGGAAGTGTTGGTAGTAATGACGCATGGCTCTGGTGGTTTCACTGTTCTTTTCTTAGCTGAAGATTTTCTTGGCGTCTTGCAGGAACCAGAATGCTCTGTGAAGAAAACAGTGTATAGAGCAGTTGACTAAATATTGCTATACTTTAACCTTTGTTATGCTGGATATTTTTAAGCTAGTTATAAGCATTCATTTATTCATTTTTTTGCAAGCAGAATGGAAATAACTTATAGATTTGGGCCCTAGCCCTTACTTTTTTTTATAAAAGTATTTTTCTTGTAGATATATAAATATGTTTGCAAGGTTTGATGAAATTCCATCAATGCCTCTTCAAGATATTAAAGAAACATATGTTAAGGATGGACGGATGAACACATGCAAGCAGAATGGAAATAACTCTTATAGATTTGAGCCCTAGCACTTACTTTTCTTTATAAAAGTATTTGTCTTGTAGATATGAATATGTTTGCAAGGTTTGATGAAATTCCATCAGTGACTCTTCAATATATTAAAGAAACAAAATGTTACGGATGGATGGATGCACACATGGACAACCTGAAAACAGTGTAACCTCTAGAACACAGTTTGCGAGTGGTATAATTATAACCTGTAACCCCTCAATATATACAATGGACCATCTTGACTTAACTCTTTCAAACATTAAGGAAAATTACATTGGTCTTAAAAGGGATAATGTATGTACTTACTATGGTTAGTAGTCCTCCGAGTAACAGCACTAGCTGGACGTCTGATAGCGGCACTCTTGACACATCTCTGATCTTTTGATCTACAGGAAACAAACGAAACAATTATCAATGAAAATTCTGTGGCCCTCAAACAATACAGTGAACAATCCAAACTTTATTGTGTAAAACTGGGTGGAATGGAAAATTCTATCAGTACAAAAAAGGTTAACAGATTCACACTGGTAAATGTATACGTGGATTTGGTGGTATTTACGCGTATTGCCGGTACTTCATTGATTGGAAGTGGTAGATATTGGTGTTAATACTATATAGAAAAAACATGTTATATGCCTAAAGGACTATAGAATTAGACCATTTTTGTAGTATTCGACATGCACATGGCGATTTATGTAAGCATTTAGGAATAGATTCGAGTACCGATCTGGATGATCGGTACTCCAATCTATTCCTAAATGCTTACATAAATCGCAATGCAAATACTTAATACTTAAAAATGATCTATTCTATAGTCCTTTAGGCATATGGCATGTTTTTATATAGTATTAACACCAATATCTACCACTTCTGGTCTATGAAGTACCGGCAATATGCGTAAATACCACCATTTACATGTGTGAGATTGAAAAATGCAACTTTACTGTGAGTGTCATTTTAAAAAGTGAAATTTTTCTTCATAAAAAACAACAACACAAGATGCAGGTGCATACTTAACCCACCTGTAAATACTAAATAGGTATGCTGACAAAATGAAATGGGTGTTGCCATGCAAAATGGCCAGAAATATTGTATAATTGGAAATAGGCAAGTGTGTACCGTATACAGCCGAGTATAATCCGCAAGAATACAAAACCCGCACCCCCACTTTTGACCCCAAAATCCTGGAAAAAATGGATTTCGTAAGTATTGACCGCACCCCAAATTCAGCATTCTAAAGGTCCGTGTGTGTCAACTGCAAACAAAAAGCTTACCTTGCAAACTCTATTTTTCACACATGATGTCATCACAAGTTCTAATTATGTTTACCTAAGTCTCCAAACACATCAATTATCCGCAATTAGTGCTGTAATTGGCAATAAGTTTACTATTGTGAAGCTTCAAGTCATGGTTTGTGCACATGTCATGTCAATAAACATCTCTCCAGGCAAGGGAAGCAACTCAAAAATACAATTTTAGAGGAAGAAAGCCGTGTTGTTCCAAATGAAGTGTTTTTCAATGAGGGAGTTCGAGAAAGAACCGGAGGAACTAATGTTTAACATTGGTTTAACAAAACAACATCGAACGCACTCTGGTTTAACCGGAGTGACGTCATAAATTAACCAGAGTCCAACCAGCCAAAATACGCCTGTTCCCCTAGTTTCAAAATGGCGGCTAAACGCAAAAGAGCTGCCAAGTTAAGATTGAAATTGGCATTTGAACATAATCTACGGCTTTTCTTATTCATATATGATACGATTGAAAGGCTTACACAGGCAAAATATGTCTGTGATGCACTATGAAGCAAAAACCTGCATAAAGCTGTCCACATATAGAATAGAGAAAACAAACGTTGCCCAATGCATAGTATACAAGTATTGACTTTTCAAAAAAAAATGTTAGCGATCGTTTAATTCTATCATAGTATACATTCATGCGCATTGCACTGCATGCTTGTTTTTATTTCACTTCCCATGTAAGTTTCTTATAAGTTTGTCTTTTAACGCCCCAGCTTTAAAGCCATTGGCCTAATAATCGTCAAGAAGAGATTTTAAGTTTTCTATCAAATAATGTTGGATCGACCATCTCCATAATGTGACCTAGGCAATTTGTGTAAACTTTTTTGCCCTCATGCCAAGGAAACGGAAATTAGATTGTCTACTTAATTTGGTTCATGGTTATGAGGGTCTGGTGGGGGGGGGGGGGGTGGTATTCACTATTTTTTTTCTCCTATTCATTAAAAAAATAGGATTATTCATTAGTTTTTGGCACACATTATTCACTATTCATTATTTTATGACTCATTATTCACTGTTCATTATAAAAAGGCCATTATTCACTAATCAGTATACCCCATCAAGACCCTCGGTTATGGTGGTAATCTTTGTGATATGACTTGGATAATTTATGCAAACTTTTCTGTCCTCGTGCCAAGGAGGAACTGTGAAATTTGAGCTTTCCATAGGTGGTACTCTCATTTTTCTTCATACGTAGGCTTGGAACCAGCATATACCGTTCGCCCTCATAAGTATCAAGAATATCAAGCAACCCGACCCCCCTCAAAAAAATCTTTGAAATTTTAGCAACCCGAATTCTGTACCTTGACCTTAAGAAAAAAATCTAGAATGCATAGAAATGACCCCTAAATCTAGTCCAATTTTGTGATGACCCAAAATAGATATTAACAAAATCTTCATATCCCAATAATTTTTTTCTTCTGAAAACCCCCCAAAATATTAAAATTCAAAATTTTGAAGCAAAAATAATGGTCCAAGCCTACGTATGTATGAACATATCAGAGTACCCCACCCCCTCCCTGGGAGTGGCTTCTGGGAAGATTGTTAATGTGTAGAACTTATATTTGTTAGCTTTAGTATTAAGTCCATTCAAACCTGCCATACCTTAGGGAAAATAGTATCTTGGAAATCAGTATATTGCATTTTAAACGCAACTGAGCATGATTTTTATGCTCGACAATTATTGGCCTTTAACATCATTTATTGGCATCACAACAAACGACAATCTATTTTAGAGTTTTAAAGCAATGGAAAGTTCTTTATATTTTAGAATTTTCCTAATGAGCAGTTGAAATTTCATGTTCAATTGAGTTTAGCATGACATAAAATCTGGGCAGATATCCAATAGACAAATAAATAATAACCAATTGATTTGATTGAAGTAATTATGCAACAAAGCTATGAAAGCACACATATAATTAAGTATGCAAAATAAAAAAAAACACAATTGATTTGAAACTGGTTTTTTATATTGAAAATTCGAGCCACATTTGGCACATGCTCCCGCCTCAGCGTAGAAGACACTACAGCTGTTTTATGTAAGACAATGACTATGGGTACGAAGTCGTATCTCTAGTCTGTGAGACTACGGATACGGATCTGTATCTCTAGCATTTTTTTCAAAAGGCTAGATTGGAGGTACAATACGATAATCCTGATCTGAAAACCTTCTGCTCAAGTCGTCTGTTGCAAATAATTGTCTAACATTGAAATGATTACTAACTAGTTATAGTACCAAAGCGAGCAGAGTGGATCCAGATCAGGCTATTCCAATAGGAGCAGTCTGATCTGGGTCCACACTTTTTAATGGAGGTTTCCCAAAACTTTTTGACAGACGACAAACGAAGACGACTTTTGTTGTGATTCAATTGCGTTTAATTTAGCGGTCCACTGATATGGCAAAGGAAACAAATGACAAAAATTTAGTTGTCATTTTTACGATTTTATAATATAACAATTATAATCATAGCCATAAGACATGTTTGATCCGTATTTCTCAAAGGTAGGGATCCATACACTTTGTATTGTTACAACGTACACTGCCTAGACATCTCTAATGTTCCTACTGAATTTAATGTTCAGGCCTGTGTACAATCGCAAAACAACACACAAAAAAGTACAGCTCCGACGATAGAAAGTAGAATAAATATACATCGACAAACTCACGAGCACACAGTTTGCAAGAATGCATACAATAATAATTATTTGATAAGGCTACAAGACCGCCAGCTTTTTGTGAAAGCTAATACTTGTCTTCTAACTAACGATCGACAAGAGTGAGTTCGCGCAGCAACTGTACTAGACATGCGCAGTGCATCTACCAGAGTTTAACATTGGTTGAAACACGAACTCCCTCAATATATGCAGTTTACCTGTGTATTGATAATAATACATCATCTAAAAATAGAACGCTTGAGTGATTATCGGTTTTCACATAAATACTAAGCACTGCTTTTAGTGTAGCGGGAACCAGGCAGTGTATATTCACTTACACACAACAAATTCAGACAGCTGATGACAAGAGACTGGATTTACCGTTTTGTGTGCGTTTTTCAATGTCTGTTAGGCCTAAATGACTTCAGCAACATGATGGAATAACTCATGATGTACTGGCACGTAAGTGCAAAGCCATTTTACTTGGAAAATCTCTCCAATTATTCCATGAGAATCCGAAAATCGGTCCGCTTGTGTTTGGGAAAAAGTCCCAAATTTTGAGTTCTATTACACTACCCGCATCCCCCTTATTTCATGAGTTGTGGGGGTAAAAAAAGTGCGGGTTTTATGCACCTTTCTACGGTAAATAGACTAACCCATAAGATAATGCTATATGTAGCATAGACATAAAATCACTATTCTAATGAAGTTGGTATTGTAACACAATTTATAATGGTATAAATTTGCAATGGTACATCCACAAAATACTGTGGTAAATAGCTTGATGTCATTTGATACGTCGTATTTCAATTGATGACATGCGGGTTTCATTTGGAGAGGTATGTAGTTGAAACATACCATTGGAAAATACCTTTAACGGCTTCGCTCATGTTTCGCCGCAAAACAAAATTTTTAGCTGCATTTCCAATGAAATACCTCCCATAATGAAAGTTTTGAATACAGTTATCCCCTAATTCAAACAAACATGCATAGTTATGATGTGGGCTCGCCTTCATCTACTTCCCATCCATCAATAGGTACTCTAGCTTTGCTTTTTTTTTTTAATACCTTAATGTTGCAGCATATGCTGAAGTTGGTCTTCTCTTGGACTTCTCTGTAGTAGTGTCTGAAGACTCCTCCTGTCAGTTTGAGATAAAAAAAAAAAAAAATGTTATTATATACAAAACAGAAAAATTGCCAGACTTCGCTAAAATTTTTCTTTTCTTTACTTAAGCTGATCTTGCTCCTGTGGTTTCAATTTTTAAAGACAGACACATTATGCAATGTCATCATAATTATGATATCATGTATAACGTAATAAAAGCAAAAAATCTGTAACACTTAAGAATTATATATAATAAAAAGAAAATTCAGATTTTTGACATGAATATGACATTTCTTTCATCTCATGAAGAGAACCAATGTATATTTCATTCATGGTTTGCTTGAAAACTTTTTTTAACCATCAATATATTTCACAAAGCGCTGTACAATACCTCCCTCGAAAAGCAATTGGACCCATCAATTGCTTCTGGAGGGGGGTCCCTACCAGTATTTCTAAGGCAAAATATAGCAACTTGTAATATTCCAGGGGGGTTCCGGACCCCCTACAAGAGGTGTTTCATGTTTATTTGAACAAATTTGAAATTGCCGTATCTCATTTATTTCTTGTTATATTTAGTAATTTTAAATTTTATTTGGTTAATCTAATCTCCAGGAATGTGCAGTCACCAAGAAAATAGCACTTAGCTTTATTCGCTGGATTAAAACAGTCTCTGAGGATGAGTATCCAAAGTTTAAGCCTTTAAAAATGCTGTCTGAAACGAAATGTTCAAAATCGTTCTCGAACGATTCTCTTAAAGGGGTGAAGTTTTCTCTTGGAACCTATTATAAATTGTACATTAATCATTTATGTTTGTTCTGCTAGGAAATAAAGCATTCTCGTTGGATATTTACTTTTTTGAAGCAACTAAAACATCAAATTTTGGGGTTTACAGTTTCCAAAGCAACACTAAATTGTAAGCAAAATACACGAATACAATATTTGCTGATCAGTTTTATCAGCGATATATTCTTGGACTATTTAAGAACTTGTGTCGGCTGTGAGTTTTGAGAATTTGTTTTTCACAATTCTTCCAGGACACATTTTGTACATGGAATGCCCATTTGGGCACTCGTATGGTAGAACTTATAAATCCCAGTTGTCAAGCAAAAGCAGGCGCACTGAAGCTGTTTTTCATTTGAATAATAGACTGAATGCTCATCTAAACTTGAAAGAAGTTTGAACACTTTTATACGCATTTTCATTAGAAATTTACCCGTTTTAGTTCTTAAAATCAGTAAAAAGGGGGGTGGACGTGTATTTTGGGACGCTATGTAATGGTTATGCTCTAAATTGCCTATTTATCTATTTGGTCATATCAGGGACATGTCTGTTATTTAAGAGAAATCAAAAGTTATTTATTTTATGTATATGCAACCTCGAAAAATGAAATTCACATTTGTTCAAATAAACATGAAACAGGTCTCATATGCCCCCCTCTGAATCCATCCATGCACAACACTGCAAATAGTTTACCAACCTCTTTCTCTCCTAGAAGTGTTTTAGTTCTTTCCAGAAGATTATCTATCACTTTGTCCCTTTCTTCTTTTTCTTTAGCTGTTAATGGTTTCTGTTCATCTCTCTCGGCAGTCTTTGTCTTTGATTTCATTCCCGGACCTCTTTGCTGATTCAAATGGAGTTTACTGGTAGGCGCTGATGATGGCCTGTTCAGTACCTGGCGAACATTTTTAAAGTTAACCCTAATCATGCTAATCCTGATCATGTTTTGAAGATAGTCTAAATCTAGATCGGCTGACTTCTAAGAAATCAGCTGATCACACAGGTTTAGATAAACAATTTTTCAACGTAAAATTGTAAATATTTTTTTACCCATAAGTTTAAACATAACTTTTGGGTGCTCAAAAGAACCGTCTCATTGAGACGGTTCTTTTGAGTACCCGCAACGTATGTTTTGCTTGAGAAATAAGACAATTAGTTTTTCGTTATGCACTCTTAACTAAAGTTCTGTGATCAGAGTCCACACTGTTTTCCACAATACTTGTGAATATATGCTAATCCTGCCAGTCTTTTAACAGTGATTCATTTACAATTTTGGGCTTATGGGTCCTGGGACTCGCTGTTTCCCATATCAATGAGTCCAACTGCAAACTACTTTTTTAATGAAAAGCCTGCAATACTATTGCATCCTGGGACTCACTGAAATAAAAACTTTGCATCCCAGAGACAAAATTATGCGCAAAAGATGCAGGATGCGCAGGTAACAAAATCACTAAGTCAATTATATTGTGGAGGAGTTTAGTACATTAAATGCCCAGCATGTAAAAGGTTTAGGTCTGATTAACCCTTTCTTGACTTGAAACCCATTAATAGGTACAATGGCAAACAGTGGTGACACAGATGAGATACAATCATCAAAGTCTCAACTGTTTTTATGATAAAGACAACTTCAGGGACAGAAATACAGTACATATATAGTAATGTTTATTTATTTTGATTCTTTACGTCCCAGACTCCCAGTCAACAATTTTACAGTTGTGTTGGGACAGGTTTTCTTGGGTTGTACCAGTACTAAGCAGTGCATAAAGTGTCTTGCTCAAGGACACAATACAGTGACTCCACCAGCAGTGAGACTTAAACTAGCAACCCTTCAATCCCCAGTCTTATGCTCTACCAACTGAGCCACTGCACTCAGCACAGCATAGCAATGGGTTTGACAGATGTCATTTTTCTTTTCATTATTCTTATTTTCTGTGGAGGATACTCTTAAAACAAACAGCAGGCTATCATTCCTACTCTAAGTAAATCAGGGAGAATGCAAACAAACAACATCAGAAGAGTATCTTTCCCTATAAGTTTACTCATTATTTGCTAGAGATTTTGCTTAAAAATTTATAGGTTTAATCTGCAAGGTTTTTTTTGTAATCAGTTTAATATCAGATAAACGTTTGTACGGTAAGGGTACAAACATTTCACATGCTGATTCTCTACTTATCTACATTACCTTTTTGGAGTCTGTCTTCTGAGTTGTTTTATCGGGTGCCATAGCAACAAAACCTATTCTGGAACTTGGTCTTTCGAGACTTGATGAACGGCCCTCACTTGGGATTGGTGGTTTTGTAATAATCTATTGAAGATAGTAACAGCATGATGACTGCCTTTGTCAAATGGGAAATTTTCTCATATTATGTCTCCTTTAAAGCTGCATAGTCTGTAACTTTGAACATTTTTCGAAAAAATATATTTTCTTTTTAAATCATTTGTAAAAGCAGAATTAAGTTGAGTTTTCACAATAAATCTGTTAACTATAGCTGAAAACTGCATGGAAAAGTGAATTATCTTATAAAAACAGGTGTTTTTTTCTCTTGTTGGTAATTATTTACGTCCCTCCAATAATTATAGACAGTCAAATGCCGTTGTTTTGATACTGGTAATTTGTAAAGATTTACGAAATTGGTAAATTGTTTACCTGAATTTTAGCTTTTTTTACTGTGTTCTTGAATAATAGAAACATTACTTCAAAAATTAAAAGATCAAAAGTTGCAGACTATGCAGCTTTAACCCCTTTTATATGGATTACACTGGCTTTCACATGTATTTCACAGTCAAGAGCCAGCGTAGGATTAAACAATACATGTATTGCATTTCCTAATGTACATGCAATTATTTTAACAGATTTTCATTCTAAGCATAACACAGGATCTTTACAATGCTAAGTTTGGGGTCCATTGGAATGGATCTAGTTATAACTTGTAATTCAGGGGTGTGGAAATAGCAAAATTTAATACTTGCCCATGGACAAGTAAATGGCCATAATGTACTTGTCCAAAGAAAACTTTACTTGTCATAAAGTCTTAGAACAGAAAATGTAGTTAAGCCTTTACTGTGCAGGATCATCTATAAACTATTTTGATAACATATGAAACCAGATATAAACTCTATTGAAAACATGTGTAAATCTAGATCAGCTGGCTTCTGAAGAAGCCAGCTGATCAGGATCCACACTGTTTTCCCTACAACATGTGAGTTCATAATTACTGATAATGAATCAAAACATGAACTACAGAATTTCTTTATACTTGTCACAGGACAAGTAAATTGAAATTGCTAACTGGTCCTGAATGAACTGGGACCAGGTCGGACAAGTCTGGCATGGTATTTCAACACCCCTGTAAATCATGTTTAACAGTTATAAAGGGACAATTCTACAAAGGAATTAAAGCAAAATGATCATGGTCAATTTCCTATAATTCCTTTGTAAAGTTCCATTTTAAAAAGATTTGGGAGCCACATGACCGCACTATATCCAAAATGGTTATAATAAGGTATGTTATAAAGGGACTGCACTGTATTCAGTAGTTAGAGATGAAATGAGTTGTCTTCAAAGAATATATTTAACCCTAAAATTGATTATTTATGGGTTGTCTTCAAAGAATATATATACTCCTAAAGGGTTGTCTTCAAAGAATATATATAACCCTAAAATTGATTATTTAAAAAAAACACAACACTTTTTGTGGCTTTCCCTGGGTAGAAACCAGTACCGCCGGGATGGTTTATGATTTGTGTGTTTATTATATGACGGGAGCACCCGAAGGCTCACCGAAAGTGGTTTTATGTGGTTTTATGGAGAAGCCGGGAATCGAACCTGCGACCCCTGGTTTACAAGGCATAGCGCTTATCCACTACACCACGGGGGCTTGGGTTGTCTTCAAAGAATATTTATAACCCTAAAATTTATTATTTATGCGTTGTCTTCAAAGAATATATATATAACCCTAAAATTGATTATTTATGGTTGTCTTCAAAGAATATATATAACAATAAAATTGATTATTTATGGTCCTTGACAGCAGAAAACCTGACTTTGCTGCATGAAAACAACAAAAGGGCAGACCAGCCTGCACAACTGCTCAGTCTGATCAGTGCCTTTGTTATTCACTCCCTAGAAAGTATCATCATGTTGCTTAGCTAGCTACATGCAAAGTTTCAATACTTTAATTAGTCTCTGTAGCTGAGCAGGCTGGATTGAGGTTTTGAGAGTCCACTTAATGCATAATCTCAAAAAGCTTTGATCATAAAGAAGTAAATAAAAGAAAAACATTAACAAACTTCTTTGATCTTGAAAGGCTCTTTCCTCATGGTGACTCATATACAGTGACCTGACCTCGTGATAACTGTGCATAATTGATAACTATTTTTCTTATTTCTTAACCCAAACATATGTTGTGGGTGCTCAAAAGAACCATCTCAATGAGATGGTTCTTTTGAGCAGCCACAACACATGTTTAAACAAATGGATAAGGAAAAAATTACAAGTTTACGCTCAAATATTTTGCTTAACTAGACTTATAAATGACTATAAAAGATACTTCTTGCACACTTGATAAGGATACCTGAGATTTACCCTGGGATAGAAAATCTTATCTTACCCATGCTATCTTACCCAGGACGTCAGATAACGTCATCATGTGAAATTGCATCTTAGCACATTCAGGGACTTCTGGAAGCTTTTTTTTAAATAAACAAATAAAAACAGTGGTGAGCAAGGAGGAAAAGAATCCAATATTCGTGCGAAGGTAGGATAGAAATACCTGCCCCTAAGATCACCGTTTATCATCACTCGGCAAGCCTTGTGATGCTAAACGGCAATCCTTGGGATGGATTTTTCTATCCTACCCTCACACTCATGATAGATTCTTATCATGTACTTACACTAGCACTTGAAGGCCTTGACAGATTTCTCCCTCTCTTTATATCTGATATGTCTGAGGCAGATGACAAGAACTTTTCTTTCTCCTTAACAGAGGCTAGCTGTGGGTCTATCAAATTTTTCACAGTCACTTCTTTGGGTTTCAATTCATCAAATTCTATTGTTTTTGTAGTTTTATAAACCTTATTTGAATCCTCTACTTTTACCTCATCTTTACCTGACATACTAGAATGACGAGAGAATTCATAATAGTTTTTCTCTGGTTCTGATTTATATACCGTTGGAACTTGTGTATCAGAATCTGGTTGTACTGCTTCAGAATCATGGTTTGCCTGTTCATTTTTAAGTACATATTCCACAATATCTTTAGCTGATGTTAACTTCACTTCATTTGAAGGATCATCATCTAAACCAATTTTCTGCATCATAGTTACAACATCATCTTCATTTTTCTTTTTTCTCTTCTTTGTTTTTGTGTCTGCCACTGATTTATCATCTGTTTTCTGCCCTGACTTTTCACAGTTGTCCTCCCCATAATCAACAGTTACTGTTGCTATTGGAGTCACTGATCTGTTAAGAGGCGCAGATCTTTGTCTAAGGAGATTAGATTTTGAACAGTCTACTGTTGAGGTAACTCTTATGTCTTTTTTGTCTGTATGACCTCTAGTAAGACTTGAAACAGAACCTTGACTTTTGTCACTTAAAATGCCTTTTTGTACTTGTGAGTTTTGAGTGGTGCGTAGTTTCCCTGATGGGGGCCTCTTTGGAGGCACAGGTTTACTAGGTGACAATGGTACGCCTCCTGTTTTAAGAATGGGTTCAATTCTATTTTTAACTTCAATGAGATCTATGAAACTATCTTCTGGGGTTTTCTTCTTTTTCTGCGGCTGAAGTTCTGTAACTTTTCGACCAACATTTCTGGGGGTTATATCAACAGTCACATTTTTGTCTTCACTAAATTTCACAAATGACTTTTCCTGCTCTGAGAGAGGTTTGGCTTTGGGGTCATGAATAATGCCTTTTCTCTCATTATCATTTTCAATTACAGTATCACAAATACTGTTTTTAGTCGTAGAATTTTCAAAGGTAGGTTCTTTATCCTTACTAGTATTATCTATATAAATGTGTTCATCACCAATTACAGTAGAAACATCCTCTTCAATTCTTATATCACTTTGATGTTTAGACAAGTTGTTATAGTCTGAATAAGGATCCTCATGATATTGAGATTCTTGCATCTTACCGGATGAACCAGCTGGTGGATTGACTTTATTTAATGCGAACACATGTTGTAAATCAAGCTTCTTTGTAACCATCTCAGCCTCCATAAGTAACCTGAAATAATCATCTAACCATTACCATGCCAGACATTTTTATGAACATTGGCCCATACACTCCTTCCAATTTTTTGAATAATTTATTTCACTTGCAGGATTAAACAGTGTTCAGAAGCCAGCTAATAAGGAGCTACACCGTTTTCATTCAATACATATAAACCTTGGTTCATGATGGTTGGGGTTATAAATGAACTACCTGCAGTACAATCCTGCTAAAGCCCCAGTTACACACTCACGATTTTGGGCCACGGCAGAGCTATGATTCACCCTAATTTGTCAAATTGGGATACATCTTCATGATTCTTAGTGGCACCGTTGCGCTGTCATGATGCACTGGAAAGAGACATAGTAGAACCGTAATGGCTTGAAGAATCGTGGTGATTCGGGAACCTTGAGGACAAAGCTACGACGAGTTTAATACATTTAAACTTGTCTGGTGTATCGTGTTGGATTGTGGGCATGGCCTAGATCGTAGCTCTACGTTAGCCGGATCAGGATCATTCCTAGTGGCACCGTGGTAGTAATCGTCATCATTCTTGGGAGTTCTGGTTTGATCGGGGTATCATCAGTCATCATGATTCACCCCGACTCATCCAGATTCATCCTGATTCACCACGAATACAGTATGACTGTCCTAGGGTTATGTTGTGACACTGCTGTAGTAGCACCATAGTAGCATCATAGTAGCACAATCATGAATCGTAGTGGATTCGTAGAGATACCGTAGGAACATCGTGAGACATCCTAGGGATTTCTGAATTTTCTGTTTTTATAATCGCGATTTTAAATATAGGTCACATTGGGACGAATCGTGATGAATTGTAGCCATAATTGGGAATGTGTAACTGGGGCTTAAGCATATATGTTATAATAGTACTGTGCTATTATATGCTGACTTTCATGGCTTAGAATGTGACAAAGATATTAGATTCCTCAGTAAAATTTCTCGTTTACATCATATTCAAATATACATGTATGTAACACGGTCCATTCTTATGAGCCCAAAAGTTACCCAAGGTATTGGGAAAAATTCAATTCAAAAGTTTTCATTTCCTGTAATTTTTTTGTGGTACTGATCTGTGTCCACGCTGTTTGTCTATGAGGTTTCAAATATTTTAGTGGACAAAAAAACCCCCATACATTTTGTAATGGTATTATAGGCTTTAAGGGTTAATAAATGTGAGTTCAGTGTGTATACGGTTATGATTTTCATGAAATGTACGCACGTATGCGCGGCCCAAAAAGCTTACTAACTCTTTACCAAATTATAAATAGAACCTGATTTCCTCTTGTTTAACAGATGAAATAGCCGAACCACGCCCAGATATGGATATTAATGTTGCCGCCTTTACAGTAAGCGAAAAGTCTATTAATACCTTTCTGTGTCCATTTCTACCTCATCATCATCATCATCATCATCAGCAACTGGTAGAGATAGTCTCAAACTTTCTGGAGTTGGCTTCCGCAACAAGACAGGAGAAGGAGGCTGTTCAACTGGAGATAATGGGCCAAAGTCACTGTCTGAGTCTTCAAATAGATCTTCTTCATCATTCTCTGCAGTTTTGTATGGGTCTCCAATAAAAACTTCAAAAATTCTTTTAGTCCTTAAATAAAAATGTTGTTTAAACCTTTAGTCCCGCAAGTGCAAGTTTCAGAATGCAGGATCTAATTTTACCAAATAACATTTTAAAGCTGGATGGAAAATCTATTGTTCATGAAATGGTAAGGAAACAAATAAGATCTGTAGTTTTACTGAAAAAATATGAAAGCTGCAAAATGGAGAATAATTGTTCTAAATATATATGTAAAATACAGCAGAAATTTTCATTGCACGCATGTACCAATAAATATCCAGGACTTTAGTTAAGTGTGCGTAAGGAAAACCTATTTTTCTTATTTCTAAACCAAAACATATGTTGTGGGTACTCAATGAGACGGTTCTTTTGAGCACCCAAAACATATGTTAAAATTGATGGTTAAGAAAATATTACAATTTTACGCTCAAAATTTTGTTTATCTAAACCTGTAAATATCAAAACTAAAGCTATAAATTGGACTCTGACACAATGGCAATAGTTGAGAGGGAATTTGTATCACCACTGTGTGTGCCATCTTAAAAATGTACATCAAACATTCATGTTAACCCTTGTCATGCAGAACAGACTCGTTTTATGTACTACACTCCTCCCCAAGCTTTATCCTGTAAATCTGCAACATTCCAGTTGTAAGCATGAGTTTTCAAGGAGAGTGGAAAACAGTGTGGATCCTGATCAGATGGCTTTGTCAGAAGACAGCTGATCTGGATCTACAGTGTTTTCAAAAAATAAAAAATCTGGCCCGCAGTTTATAAAACTTAAGTACAGTCTCAGACTCAAAATAAATCGCAATGATTGGCTGCTTGCGGACACTTGTCCGCAAGCAGCCAATCATTGCATTTTATTTTGAGTCTGAGAATGAACTCAAGTTTTATAACATCAAGGCCTGGGCTCAGCAGAAGGATTCCTGATCTTTGACCTCTTTCTTACTTAAATTTGCTCACCACAAAACACATTTCAACCCAAAAAGCCAGATCACAACAATTTCCTAACTTACTTTTCTTCTTGTTGAGGTGGTTCTGGTGATTCATTTGGTGGAACAGGGGTTCCTTGTGGTGGTGGGGGTGCATCATAGACATGTGGTGACTGGGCCTCTCTTCCATCATGACTGCTTTCATTTACAAACTCT
This sequence comes from Loripinus fragilis, assembly GCA_964019695.1. Lineage (NCBI taxonomy): Eukaryota > Metazoa > Mollusca > Bivalvia > Lucinida > Lucinidae > Loripinus > Loripinus fragilis. The sequence goes on from OZ026515.1 coordinate 102,656,609, forward strand.
AGTTTCCAGCCTTGACCTATAACAAAAACAATGTGAGATGGTTCTTTTGATTACTTTGAATGGATTAAGTCACTGACAAATTTCTTAAGTAGAGGAGCTTTTAAGTCATCAAATGAAAGAGACTTTAAATGGATAAACCTCAAATAAGCAAACAAGCTGTATCGCAGACCAGCAAATCAATATGAGAGTGATTTCTCGATGACTGACAAATTCCAGGACACAAATTAAATGTTTCTAGTGTTTCTTGATTTAAAGAAGTAGGGAATTTTTCACTGATAACATTTTGTCACATGAAACAGTTGACCCTATCTAAAAAGGTTTACATTTTTACAGATTTTAAGTTGTCAAATGAAAGGGTACAAACGGATTAACGTCAAATAAGCAAACAAGCTGTATCGCAGACCAGCCAATCAATATGAGAGTGATTTCTCGATGACTGACAAATTCCAGGACACAAATTAAATGTTTCTAGTGTTTCTTGATTTAAAGAAGTAGGGAATCTTTCACTGATAGCATTTTGTCACATGAAACAGTTGACCCTATCTAAAATGGTTTACATTTTTACAGATTTTAAGTCATCAAATGAAAGGGCACAAACGGATAAAAGTCAAATAAGCAAACAAGCTGTATCGCAGACCTGCCAATCAATATGAGAGTGATTTCTTGATGACTGACAAATTCCATGAAACAAAATAATTGCTTCGTGTTGACTTCTTGATTTAAAACAGTAGGAAATCTTCACTGATAAAGTTTTGTCACATGAAACAATTGACCCCTATTTCAAAAGGTTTACTTTTTTAATGCGCTAAATTCAATTTAATTGGACAAGTCTTTCATGTGTTACTTACAAATGAACACTCTTTAACATAAAATCAAAATGATCGTTTTGCCTTCTTTTTCAAAGACATAACTGAAAGCTGCTATCATAGTGTTGCATTTTTAAAGTGGGTCAGTATATATCTAGAGCAACAGCAATATTGAGGAATGAGTAAATAATTCACAAATATTCTTATACACTCTAATATCCATAGTTCAAGTTAAGCAATTTTTTAAGCGTAAAGTTGTTAATATTTTCTTACCTATCAATTTTACGTAATTATGTTTTTGGTGAAAAGAATGAGACGGTTCTTTTGAGTACCCACAACATATCATATGTTGTGCGTACTCAAAAGAACCGTCTCATTCTTTTTGATATGTTTTGAATAAGAAATATGGACTTTAATTTTTAAATATACACTTTTATTTGGAGGTCTGAAAAGTCATTACTCTTTTACCTGATGGAGGCCTGTCTGGATACTTCAGCCCTGCTGGTGGCCCCACCCATCCAGTTGTTGTGTTGCTAGGAATACCTTTTGGAGGTCTGCCACTAGGATCATACTTGGCTCCTTTGACTGAAACAAAATGTTAAACTCTTTGTATGCTGGGTCATTTTTCATGATTTTTTATCGTCTGCTGACTTTTTTCAAAATTAACTTTTTCAAAAAGATCTTTTGGGAACATTATCAGAGTATCAAACAGTATGGATCCAGATCTTTTCAAAACAAATAAACCATTTTTTTTTTAAAAAAAAGCTATAATTGAGAGAGAAATAAAAGTTTATATTTTGAAATATTTTGCATTCAATAAAAGCTACATCTGTCTCAGATAGGAGAAGAGGGGGACTAACCACTAACCTCTATTTTTTAAGATCTGGGTTGATAATGTAATCACCTTAATAAACACCCAGCACCTTGAAAATGAATTCAATTAAGCAAGTACTTAAAGCAGATCAATACAGACTATAGAAACTTAACCATCAAACTGTGTTTGAAATGCTACAGTAAAACCTATGTTAAACATCCTGACTCTCAAAAAGACAGAAAATTTGGTTTTCAAGACCAATTATCGCTTAATGCAGGTAAAAACTCAAAAGTATTGCTGCAGAATGCTCCAAGGGTAGCTTTCTGCAATCTTTTCTACCTTCATAAAGCTACCATTTGCCATTAAGATGTTTTGTCTATTTTTGAGTGGCCGTTTTACACAGGTTTTAGTGTACTTATAATATTTTGGGCCTCAATGCCAGAAAACCTGTCTTTGGTGCTTCCAACCAGCTCATATCCAAACCAGCCTGCTAAGCCATGGCGACTAGCTAGAAAATCAAAATTTTAACTGAAGCAAGTTTAGATATGAAATTTTTATTATGATACGTTCCAATAAGCAAATAACAAAGTCTTTGATCAAACTGAGCCTTTGCTGTTTGCAAACCACAAGGACAGGTTTTCTTGTGTCAAGGCCAATTTGATGTGTCTCGCCACTAGAAAATTTGCCTTCAGAGTATGCTACACGGTAACACTCAAATTACTAAGCTACAGAGATAAGCTTAAATATTTGAATTTCGCATGTATCAAGTTTTGCTATTTTTCTTTTCAGAAAGTGATAAATAATGGTACAGGTCAGATACTGCAGCAATGTTGGTTGCATGCAACAAAATTAGGGTTTCCCAAGAACAATTGGATTAAATAATATGCCCGGCCTAAATGCCAGAAAACCAGACTTTGTAGCATGCGAACAACAATGGTGCAGTCCAGCCTGTGCATCTGCCTAGACTGATCAGCAGTTTTGATATTCGCTTTCTGAAAGAATTATAACTCCACTTGCTGCAAGCAAAAGTTCAATATTCTATTTAGTCTCTAAAGCTCAGCATGCTGGTTAGATGTGAAGTTTCGTGAAAATAAAACCCTCGGGAAATCACTCTATTGTTTACCCCTGATACTGATGTAGGTAAATAATGCCCTGGTCAGGAATTTTGAATGTCACAAATATGCCTTTTCACACTATTCATGAAAATAAAATTCTCACAAAAGATTTCCTGGATTTACAGTATATGTATGTGGGAAGTTTGAATAAAATTTATGAGGACCTCTATCTAAACCATTTTTCCCTGTTTTGTCTGCAAGGCACTCTCCATTTTTTTCCCATTACAAGCATTGTACAGTAAAACCTGTCAAAACGAAGATCTTTATGACGAATGGTAGTTTAATGAAGGTCAAAAGGATTGCAAAACTTTTGACCTGCATTAAGCAACAATTAGTATTGAAAATCAATTTTTGATTTTCTTGAGAGTGGCCCTTTTACACAGGTTTTACTGTACCTACCACCAAATGTCTGTCCAGTATCCTGAGTCAGTGTAGGGAGTGGTTCTTTTGCACTCTGTGGTCGTGGTTTCTTCCCACTGGGAGGTCTCAACTTTCTCGTGGTTGCACTTGCAGGACGTGTATGAAGTAGCTTATCACTGCTATGCTGTCGTACCAACTCTGGTATCGAGGTGTTGCTACCACTACTGTCGAACACAGCGACAAAAAATGTACAACATAATTGAGCCCTGACATGTGATTTCCAACAATGTGGTATGTGCGACCAGCAGAGCCTCAGATGAGCCTGCGCATATGCGCAGTCTGATCAGAGCCTTTACTAATCGCTTGAATATACTATCATTAGTGTTAAGCTACTGACTAAACATCATTTGGAGTTTCTTAGCTAAAAAGGAGGCTGCTTTGGCTAACCTGATTCTACACTTGTCAAAATGCCACATTGTTGGAAATCACATGCCGTGGCTCATATTAGGATGAGAAATTGTAAAGTGAGCAGATCTGATTCCACACTGCTTTTGAAAGATTTACCACTCAGCTATGATGAAACTTCTCAAGGTAAGCTGTCAAAAACATAAAATAGGCAGTCTATTATTGTCATCCAGGTGCATGACAAATGACATGCAAATTTGTTAATTCCTACAGTACATGCTTATTTCACGGAAACAACGAAAGTAGTTGAGAATTTGTTCAAAAAAGCTTTAGTAAAAACCTCGTTTATTGAAAAGACATTAAGTTGTAGGTTCACATTGGAATTGCCTCATCAGAATATTCAATGTGTATCAGCAACATATAATTGAAAACTATTTTGAAGTTTACACTTACCATTATACCACAATTTGTTTATATTTGCACGACAGCTATCTCTCCAAATTTGATTTTTGATAACCTGGTAGTTGTTAGCTGATGATGATGAATGTGGTTGTAATATTTTGAATTTTTTATGCTAAGCACACAGAGAGAAACTAGAGAAAATATAGTGCATTTGAGTCAGAACATGAGATTTTGGTATGTATCGCATCAACAAGCATTGAGGGTACACATGTGTAATCTCATAACAGCCTTTGCTGCTAGCATACACAAATAATTGGTGTACAGTGAAACCTGTGTAAAAAGGCCAATCAAATATAGACAAAACCAAGGACTTAATGACAACTGGTAGCTTAATGAAGGTCGAAAGTATTGCAGAATGCTCTCTTTGGAGCACTCTGCAATTATCTGGCCTGCATTAAGTGATAATCAGTCTAGAAAACCATTTTTGTTTTTTTTAAGAGTGGGCGTTTTGCACAGGTTTTACTGTAGTTGAAGGCTCGATAGCTCACCAAAACTTAGACCTCTTGCCCCACTGGATACATCAGCATGGAAGTTTAAAGGAGCTGGGCTTTTGCCTGTATGCAATACATACCAACATCTCATGAATTGGCCCATTTCAACATTTGAAAACTCACCATGCTGTCTGTTGAAGTGAGAGAGTTGAAAGTGGTGGATTGGTTGGTAAGTCTGCTGTGTTTCTGTTCTTTTTCTCTCTCAGATTGGTGGCTTTCAAATCCCTTGGATCAGCGAGACCTACGTTATATACTTTAGCTTTCACATTGTCCAGGTGAGCAAGGGAAACTCCTGCAGAGCTTAACCAACTCTGAAAACATTTAACCAATAGCTCCAGTTAAAACAAAGTTATGTTATGTCGCTGCATGGTGCCCACCAGTGACAGTCAGTAAACTTTTCTTTTTTGACTAATTCTGCCTACAGTTTTAATCTGATTAAGACGAAAGTTAGTGGATAGTAAGACCATGATCTGGTGCAGTGCATACTTGGACAAAACAGTATCAAAAGTTTTTACCATATCCATGCAGTAAAGAAATCTCTTGGTATAGCAAAAAGGTGAATGGGAATTACCAAACTTGACAAGCTTTAAGCCCTGCAGCCTAGAAACTTAAAACTGGCAGAAAAGATCCAGCCTTGATCTTTTTAATGCTGCATTCAAAAAATAGAAATATCTTAATGTACTTGCACATCTATTCTTAACCGCTGGCCCAAAATGAGCCTGCATGGACTCAGGTGAGCGATACTAATTATGTCGTCAAGACAAAGATTCAACGATACAGGGTCCCAGGATCCTCTTGTTTGAAATGGGGTCTTATAGATTCAGTTTCTACAGTGTTGGTATTTTGCACTAAAACAAACTTCACTATTCAAAATTATTGCTGGAGTTGAATTTGACGATTGCTTTCAAATGTTGACATGTAAACGCTAGGTTTCATTGTACTCGAAAATTCTTATGATATGCAAATGACCTAGCTGAGGCGCCCGTGATAAAGATGGTACATGTATACCGTGATGAAGAAGGGTTTGAATATAGCTCTAAACTACAGTGCACGTATGGACCAATCATTTGCAGCTCACCTGTCAGCGCTTTCAATTTCAAGGGTTACTTCAATTACGAAGGAACAATGGGCTAGATTGCACTTTACCGGGCACAACTGATTTTGACTAGGTTTTTAGGGTATGTTTGCCTCTAAATTATTTGTTGAAACCTTTGATATGGTTGGATGTGATACCCTGAACACAATTGAGGGTGTTGGGGGCGCAGGTAATATGCTACATGAACAGACTGTACCGTGGTGCCCGGTAAAGTGCAAGTGTCCTGAACAGTTTTATAGCAAAGCACTGTGCAAGAGAGAAATGATGTCATTTCTGAGCCTATATATATTCTCACTCAGCCATATGGCTGTTATATACCACTAGTAGATTTATTTTCTCATGCTTATCTGCTCCAATGGCTGGGTCACTCATAAATTTACCATTTGATTTTCTGTAACTATCAACTTGAGACTCAAGTTGAGTGTAAGTTTTTTCACCAGTCTAAATCAACTCCATTACCTGTATAAAATGAAGCTATTTACCTTTTTAGCAATAGATCTTATTTCATTACATTCATTAATGAGATCATCGTCTATCAGACTGTCGTATTCGTACTCCATTTCGTTAGTCGATACGTCGTTTATTCAGTCATGTTTCTTTGTCCGCCATGATAGTTTACATATGATACGGGAGCTTGGATTTTACAATCTATTTGATTGGTCAATCGAGCATCCAGATAGGTGAAAATCCCAGTATTGACCAATCGTATTAAGTATAACAAATCCCGATCGATATGCTTTACGCATGCGTTTTTACCATGGATATTGTAAACAATATGGCGGCCTTCTAAACCTAGCTGATGAAAATGTGAATGAAGAAAAATCTGATATTCTTGCAGTTAAATAGGTGTACGTTGAGTGAAGCTACTTTTATACTTTGTTTATAGCGAAGCTTCAATTGGCTGCACAGCTTGGACTCCCTCAGTCCCTGGCAAAAAGCAGTTCAAAGCAAAGAGGTGACATGAACAGGATGCAACAACAAACCATCAGGGTGTGCGCTCTCTGCTGCAGCTTTCAGAGAGATGGCCCTGTCATATTTGATGGTGTCTGGGGCTTACTGATTAGCGAAGTGGTCCAAAAATTTAATGATTAGCGAATGATGGCCCTAAAATTTAACGATTATGCTGGGATCCATGTTTATCACGGAGCTAACTAGCCGTTGTGAGATTAAGTAAGAGCAAAGCAAATGAACTTTTATTCTATAACTCTACATTGTAGATTGATCATTCCTATACAATCTTACAAGAAAAGAAAATGTGTGTTGAATTATTCATTCCCAGATTGAGCGCTTCTCGGCAGCCATGTTTGTTTTGATGATTTAATTGGGTCACCCTAGTTTATCGCAGAGTTCACTTAAATTAAAAAAGTTCAAAGAATAGGAAGCCAAATGCTTCAAAAGTCTTAATAAATGTTAAGGAACATTTTCCCATGAATATTAAACGTTTCAATCAATTCACAATACTTAAATTTTATCTTTAGCATCAATTTGAATTATTTTATTTTCCAGTAATTAGAATGCATTGTACATTTTCAACACAGGGAGGGCACCTAAATGCACTACTTCTTCTTAAGACTTTCATTTTTGAACATAAATGAAGGTGGATCCAGTGAGAGCAATGCTCCCATTTTGCGCATTTAACAAAAATGAATGACAAATAACCTCTGATGGCTCCTGATGACCATTTTCCAGTGCATTTTAATTTGAATGAACTTGTCTAAGGTAAGGCTCGAGTAAGGCTAGAGCTTCTGCCTATTAGTTTTTGTCACAAGGCAGTCGTATGAATGCTACAAAACATATGACAGCTGCAGAATTTCGCACATGTACAGCAGCGGTGCGTTTACCCTGACATAGTAGATGTGTCACTTTCATTTCCTTAGCTTGCACCGCCCTCAGACACTGTCCATGATTAAGACAAAGAAATAGATCATGCCACCACGCAAGGAGAAATTTAAGAGGAGGGAGAAGATCCATGCTTCTGTAGACTCTTTGGGGGATCCACATGAACAAGCCCGCATGGAATCTGCCAGTCAGGCAACATTTTCCTCAGTATTTCAATATGTTGCAGAGGGTAAGCCATCCATGGAGATGGGCTTTGCAACCCAGGCCCCCTTCTCTTGTTTTGACTCGCCGACATCTCATCTTTTTAAATGTTTCACAAAACACCACAGCAGCAATGCACAGAAAACCTTTCTAAATTCATAAAACAATTATGGTTTTTTGTGTGCTGGAGGAGGCAAGTGCAAAACAGTGCCTAGGGGATTTTGAAATTAAAATGTTCAGAATATGAAAATTATCTAAAAGGCAAGTAAGCTTTGAGCTATATATGCACATAGAACCCTGTAAGGGAATAATGAGTGGCTCACTCTCTGGTCCAGAGAGAATACATTAAATGGTAAGAAAATGAATATTTCTACCACAAATGAAAAGTTTTTAAAGATATTTGACTGATTTGCCCAGATTTTTTTTACTGATTACTGATTTTGGGTCTAAATTTTACTGATTACTGATTTTTCCGCCAAAACTTTACTGATTGCAGATTTTTGGGGCTAAATTTTACTGATTACTGATTTTTGGGCCTAAATTTTACTGATTACTGATTTCAGAGGTACCCCATAATTGAGACCCTCATATTTGGCTTCTTAACAGGATGAAATTTGCTTCACTTGAGGCAAATTTGGGTGGGTTTTGGGGCCTTTTAGTCTATCCCATTCTTCTTTTCTATCTCCTAGCTTCTCTCTGGGAGGAGTCCAAACATGACTGTAATACTGTTGACTGGGAATTTAAGCCTTAACTCAATCAAACATTCAAATCATCAGAAGCTTATGAGCACCATTTTCAAATGGACGTGTTCATTTATTGTTCCTTTCAGTTCTCAGGATGTAGGATTTCACTGGCAGAACCTGCTAAACATCACCTATGTCAGAGAGTCAGACAGCCACACCCCAGAGTTTGCATGGGGTGGGGGATGAGAGTCAGACCCCAACCCCACAGAATGGGGTCCAGAAGGAAGATTCAGGACTTGAGTCTGACAGAACTTTTCTTGATGGAGGAGGGGACCATGGAGGAGGAAATCCATTTGACATTGAGCTTACACAGGTAAAAAAAATATTGGTATTACAGTTTGACATGTTATATTTTATAAAATAAATGCATGCTGATTGAAAATGATTTTCTTTGATAATAAGTTAAAGAATTTACTGTCCTGCCAGCCAAGAGTGACAGTGACGTCATGTTTTGTTTACAAATGTTAAGCCAAACATTGACTTGTACACTCCACTTAAGCTAATAGGAATCAATAGATCACTTGTGTATTAATCCTATCCTGTGGATAGGATTAATACACAAGCAATCTGTCGATTCTAAGTCCCTGATAACTGTGTAAACAAGACATGACATCACTGTCACTCTTGGCTGGCAAGACAGTAATTAGCTGAAATTAATCTATACCATATTTAACTTAAGGTGCGACTTTAGAATCTGTCCACCACTTTATCTGACCCATTCTTTCCATAGCTGTAATGAATATAGATATGTTATAGTTGCTAGCTACTAGACATAACCATTACCCTAACCTAACCATCATTATGGATGTACAGTAAAATCTGTGTTAAATGGCCACTCAAAAATAGACAAAACAAAAAATTAAATAACAATAGTTAGCTTAATGCCGTTCAAGGTCGAAAGTATTGCAGAATGCTCCCTTGGAGTGTTCTGCAATACCTTTGACCTGCAATAAGCAATACATGTAATTCAGGTCTTGAAAAACATTTTTTGTTTTTTTTAGAGTGGCCGCTTTACACAGGTTTTACTGTAGAATATTTTGCATCACTTCCATAAATTGTATGTTCAAGCATATCCTACCAATGGACACAAAAAGCCTCAACCTAAAAAATGCACATTATGGTGAATTAGTCGCTACAAGATGCACAAGATCTTGATATTATCTCATCAGGGATAGGAGCATAGCTAGAGGCTTTATCATGTTGAAGCCCACCAAAAATATTTGGAGAATTAAGAGATATCTGACCTTGTTACTTTACTCTTCAGATAGCGAATGATAAAGGCGCTGATCAGACTGGGCAGATGCGCAGGCTGGTCTGCGCCTTTGTTGTTCGCAATCAAGAAAAGTCAGGGTTTCTTGCGTATATGCCCATATGATGTTGAAGCCAAGGCTTCCTGGCCTCTGCCTGGCCACGCGCCTGAGCGAACAGAGCCAGAGCCCTCAATGCTCTAGTGGTCCCCTACATAATCCTGCCAATCAAGCCTCTCGGGTCAAAACTGGCCATGTAGCTCCCATAGACTGATTAAACTCATAATATAAGAGATTAAAATAAGTCAACACTTCATTATATGAGTACAGTGGTAGTTGAATTTTCATTTTAGTTTTAACTTTAATAGTAATTCTTCGTTAATTTTATTATTGTAGGAGAGAAGAGAAAGTGTATGTATCGTGTGTTTTCACATATTTTCATTTTTGTCAAATTCAGTATGTGGAACGTGCTTTAATTGTGCAAATTTACATGTATGTGCATCTAATTGATAGTAGACAGGCAATTTGAGCCATGACACGTGGTTTTCAACAATGTGGCATTTTGACAAGTGTAGACTGTGAGCCTCTTTTTAGGCTTAGGAACCTCATATGGTTGTTCAGTCAGTAGCTTAATACTCATAGTATATTCGAACGACAAGCAAAGGCTCTGGTCAGACTGCCCATATGCGCAGGCTGATCTGAGGCTTTGCTGGTCGCACATACCACATTGTTGGAAATCTCATGCACTGGCTCATTTATAACAACACTTAATTTCTCACATCAAAAGTTCTGAAATTTTAAACTCACAATGATCACCTCAAAATTTGATGCCTATTAAATGTATTTTTAATTCTGCTACTTAATTATTACATAAACAATAAACATTTGATTTTTAGAAGATCATGACATGTAATTTGATTTATGATGGTCTAAAATGACCAGAAATACATTTAACCTTTAAAGCGCTAATCACGACACCAGCAGACGACAAATTTTGCGACATCTTTCCTTATTTACCAATATAAATGAGGTATGATATTGCATGAGATTTTCAGGAAATATAATGCCTTATTAATTTTGTTATCTTTGAAAAAAAGCAGCAAAATTTGAAATTGTCGTCTGCTGCAAATTATAGGTGATGCTTTTTGGGTTAATACCAAAAAGAAAAGATACATATGGCTTATTGTTTTGTGCTTAGCAGATAAATGATTATTTTTTGGCACGTCAGTACTTTAGGCCTCATTGCCAGAAGACCTGGCCTCAAGGTAATAAAACTTTTTTAATGCTCAACTCAACTGAGCACGAAATTTCAACTGTACTGACAAATAAAGAAGTTTCTTGCTTTAAGTCCCTCAGATGTTATATTTATCATGCTTATAAATGTTAAAATGCCAACAATTGCCAACAATTGTTGGCATTTTAACATTTATGAGCAGGATGTATTTCATGCTCAGCTGCGTTGAGCATGAAAAAAGTTTTATAACCTCAGGGCCTGATTTTGTTGCATGTGAAATAATAAAGTTGCAGACGGAAACATCAGGCATGGGTTCAGATTTACAAAAAATAAACGTAAAGTTATAAATATTTTCTTATCCATCAGTCTTAACATTTATTTTGGGTGCTCAAAAGAACCTCCTCATTGAGATGGGATTTTTGAGTACCCACAACATATGTTTTGGTTGATAAATAAGTAAAATGATATTTAATTACAGTACACACTCTTATTTAGGGGCCTGATCAGGGATCAAATCGAAGAATTTGTTTCAAACTTCACTCTAAGGAGTCAGTCAGCTTGTTTATGCTGCTCCCATACAAAAGTATGGAATTAACAAAGGACTTTTTAAATATGGAATTTGCCTTTGAATATGGAATTTGAGAATTTCTAAAACGTAATTTAACTTCTGAAACACAACTTTTGGCTGCAATATGGCATGCAACTGTCTTAATTTTTGATTATAAGATTTGTTAAAAATCATACACAACTGAAATATTTTGTAATTTATCTTTTTTTTAAAGGGTGTGCGACGACACACAGGTTCAATGCATTTTCCCATTCAACCTGTGCATCACACAGCCTTTCAAAAAAACACAAATCACATAATTTTTCTGTCAAATATGATGTGTAACTGGTCTCTTATACATAGAAAATTTAAGTCAGTTCCATACCCTATTGCAGCCAAAAGTTGTGTTTCAGGAGTTAAATCAAGTATTAGAATTCCCAAATTCAATATTTAAAAAAATCCTTTGTTGGAGTAGATGAAGACTTAGACCAAAATTTTACACCTCTAGCACTGCTGTATATGTCAGCATGGGCATTTATTGGGGACAACTAGTAACAAAATCACACATGTTGGCTCAATTAATTCTTTTCTTATGCTACCAGAACTCACATTTAATCCTACCTTGCAAACAAGCTGGCTGAACAATGTCTACACTGTTTTCCATGCACTTTTGATTACATCATTATCGAGAGACACACTTTTTAATTATTTACTGACTTGTTTTAACCTCGCTAAAAGTAGTAAATGATGCAAATTTCTGTTTGTTTTTTTGAAGAAAAGATTCTAGCATTTTAATTAGCAGGTTTTGATCCCAGTGTCTTATTATAATAATAACAAATGCAGACTTCGGAGCATTATGGTTCAAAAAGTTTTGCCGAAATTTACCTTATTGCACAAGTTTTACATAACATTATTGCCTACACTTCAGACACAATTACAATTTTTATTACAAAACGGAAATAAATGGAGTGAGTTGCTGTCAATTCTCAGGTAACCACTACTTGATTTCTACTTAATTGTGGCAAAAAATATTAGCCCTGAAAGTTAAGAATTATGTACAAGTATAGTGAAAAATGTAGTCTTGTTCATTTTTGATTGACCCATCTCCCAGTGTCATATCTGCTGATAACCTTTGTTAACAGTTTGGACCCAAACCAGGCCTGACAAAATATCAGGTCTGATTCGGATCTATTAAACTGTTTGATACTAAGATGGTGTTTTTGATAGATTATTTTGAAAACGTCCAATTTGAAAAGAATCAGGAGACCACAAAATAGCATAGACATTTCCCAACCTGCAAAGAGTTACAGGGTAAATTGGATTAACCCAGGATTAACTGTGTTGTTTGTTGTTGTTTTTTGGGGGTGGAGAGGGGGAGGCTCAATATTTTGTGTGAATAATCTACAGGAAGACAAATCTTGTTATCTTGTTTGGTATCTTGAACTTTGGACAACATCTGCTGCAAAATTTTGGCATAAAACTATAGAATTTTTTGCGTTTTATGCAATATTTTTTTTTTTATCAATCAATCATGACTTGTTATCATGCTTGTCTTATAGAGGAAAAGAAAGGAAAGAAAAGATAGTGTATGTATCTTAACCCTTGTCTTGCTAGACCCAGATTCATCCTTTTTTGAAAACACTGTAGATCCAGATGTCAGGATCCACACTGTTTTCCACTCTGATTGAAAATACATGCCTACAACTGGAATGCTTCAGATTAACAGGATAAAAATTGAGGAGGAATGTTGTACATAAAATTTTCAGCATGACAAGGGTTAACTTTTTTTTTCATTTTGTATCATATTTGCTTATTGTGTATGTTCTGTTCAGGAGCTTAATAGAGTGAACAGGAGTGTGTTTTAAGCCATATACCGTCAATATTTTTTGTCCTGAAAATGTTGTCTGCTTTTACATCTGCTGCATATATTCAAGCACACTTCAGTCTAGATTTTATCATGGAAGCATCTGGGTCGCTATTGTTTGCATTATAGGCTGCCTAAGAAAAAAGCAGATGCGAGAGCAGATGACTAAAGTCTCCACTAGAGCCTTTTCTATGGTTATATGTGTTAGAATATTTCATTATAGTCAAGAAGTTTGTATGTCTCTGCATGTGCTTGCTTTCAAATGTTTAAGGGCATTGTTTTGTTATATATCTGAGATCTTAATTAGTTCAGATTTTGAGCATGCCACATGAAAAAGAAGGTAAACAGATTTACCTAAAGAGACACATTAGTAGTCTGGAAAAAAATTAGAATGCCATTGTTGTTGTGCTCTGTGTTTAGACTAAGGCCTAATTTCTAAAAAAATAGAAAATATTATCAATTATCTTCTCGTATTGTGATTGAATATCAGTATTGTTAAAAATTAGAATCCTACTGGCCAGATGCATGTTTTATTATCCCATTGTTATACACCTAATAAGAATTTACTATAGAAACTTGACATGTTTCAATCGCTGACAGTTGTACATTTCATCTAAATTTAACATGTCGCAATTAGCCTGGCCGTGAGCTTCATTCCCATTAATACACGGCAGCAAAGGGCTTCATTGCCATTTAAGCAGAAAGGTATATTACAATGAAGATATAACATTCCTTTCCGTATTAGCATTTGCCGAGTCCTCGTGGGATAATGTGTTGCCTCATTGCTTTGGGGTTGGAGTTGCAACACATCACACTCAGGCTTGGCAAACGTTAATATATGTAAACGAATGTTTTATCCTCTTAATGTTTTATATCTATATCATAGTAATAATTAGTACATAAAAATCAAATATGGTTCTAGGTTAATTCACGTTTGATTGAACAGTTCAGATGATTCAATTTTGTTGATTATGCTTGAAAGACTTGAGCTTTAACTTTTATCAAATGTGAGTTACCAGGAATTTTCCTATATATAACCTAAATATTTAGAGGTCAGATACAACAAGTCTATTTTTGTGTGAGTTTTGAAAGTCTGATTCAAAAAGAACAATTATGCATAGTGGTTATAATAATGCAGCTGTTCTGAGTAATCACCGTGGAACTGTGGGCCGCGTAGCGCAGTTGGTAACGTGTCTGGCAACAGATGCGAGTCTGACTGCAGATCTAGGGGTCGCGAGTTCGATCCCGGCCCGGTCCCATACTTTCGTGGAGATTGATCATGAAATAAATTCTAAGGCCATTCTCCTCCCTTCCGCTGAATCATTTAAGAAGGGTTGTTGTCAGTTACATGCGAAAGTATGTGCACAAAGTACTGGTTAACTGCTTGTTCAAGCTTGCCCAGGAAAAAGTGTGGTTGGGCGAACTGACCATCCCGCCATGACCATAGCTGTTGACTTGGGACGTAAAGCAACAAAACAAACAAACAAAACCGTGGAACTGTTAGCAAAAACCTGCGTAATTTTTCTATGTAAGCGCTTCCTTAACTGGTGTATTCTTGGCATTATATATACATTTATATTGTATATATAAAAATCATGAGAAGATATTTGTAATATTAAAAATCATTTCAGTCAGTCAGTAAAAAGTTAATGGAACAGTGAATTTCTGTTTCCAATTTTATAAACTTTTTCAGAATTTGGACAATTTTTTTTATTATTCTTTAAGATACTGATCGAGTGAAAATATAAATTGGATGATTTGCTGTGATATAGCTTGATGGTGGTGGTGGGCTTACAATTGGTTGCTTGCATCTAAAACAGTTTTTTTGCTGTTTCAACCAATACATTTCGAAACATACTTATGTTAGAATATTATTAAGCAGTTATAGAGATCATTTTAAATTAGAGTTAGTGACTAGAAATAGTTACCAAAGGGCAAAATAATATTTTTATTTGATTTTAGAGCTACAGTTATCTTGTCTTCAATTTTTTTTAAAAAAGTTAATTTTGAAGAAAGTCAGCAGACAACAACAAAAGCATGAAAAATTACCCAGCATGCAAAGATTTAAAAACTGTTCCAATATTATATGAGAGTTTGTCATTTTTTCAGTATAGCTCTTCAGTGCATCAATTTTCATTCATGTCAGGGTTGAGCCTGTCCTTTTGAAGCAGACGATAAAGTGTCCTTTTCAAAGACACAACACAGTGCCTCTGGTTAGGCTCAAGCCAGCAGGATTCTTATAAAATAAAAGACAACATGTGGGGCCTGATCTGGATCCAAACTGTTTGACACTCAGATGGTATTCCTGAAAACAGTCTATTAATTAATTTCGGAAATTTCTTTTTGTTTGGAAAACACCAGATTTAAAATTTCCTGATTGACAGAACTACGAATAGACCATTGGCCTTCTTTGGTCGACATAACCTATTTTTGGCATATGTTTTGTCAACAAAACCTATTCCTGGCATATGTTTTGTTCATAATCACTATGCTGGCCAATTGTTATGGTTCAACATAACCTATTCCTGGCATACATCTTGTCAGCTAAAACTATTCCTGGCATATATTTTGTCCACATAACATATTGTCACCTTAAGGCAAAACTGTAGTGACTCAATTTTTTTTCATAATTCATATTTTGGCAGATTTGAAACATTCAACCATAGTTCTTGCACTATGCAAAAAGTGAAAACTCACATCTTGACATCATTCCTAGCATATGTTTTGTCAAGTAGTAAAACCTGGTGTTTTCCGAACAAAAAAATAATTTCCAAAATAAAATAATAGACTGTTTGAAAGATTTATTTTAGCTCACCTGAGCCAAAGGCTCATTGGTGAGCTAATAGTATACTAGTGACTCCGGCGTCCGTCCGTCCGTCCGTCCGTCGTCCGTCAACATTTTCAAACATCTTCTCCTCTGAAACTACTGGGCCAATCGAACTCATATTTCATATGGAGACTCCTTAGGATGGGGGAACGAAAGTTTGTTCAAATGGTCTTGGTCACATGACCAAGATGGCCGCCATGCCCATATATGGTAAAAACCCTTAAAAAATCTTCTTCTCCAGAACCAGAAGGCCGATGACCTTGGGACTTGGTATGTAGCATTGGGGTTGTGGGGCCTACCAAGTTTGTTCAAATGATGATCCTAGATTGACCTTGACCTACTTAACGTCAAGGTCAAATTTGCTTCCTAATGCATTTAAATGGGAACATTTCTGAAAAGTTGATTTTTTGAAAACTGTGGAAGCTTTAGTCATTATTCTCACTTGATATGTTTAACCTAATGAGACAATGGCTATAAATAAGTTCAAAAGGTCAAGGATGACCTCTGACCTTTCAGCTTAGGTCGCTCATATTGGAGTCCCATCAATATATTAAAACATAGTTTTCTCACAAACCATGGCCCAATTGAACTCAAATTTCATGTGAAGACTCCTTATGATAAGTTAGCCAAAATTTATGCAAAATATTTTGGTCTCATGACCAAGATGGCAGCCACGCCCATATATGGTAAAAACCATTTAAAAATCTTCTTCTCCAGAACCAGAAGGCCGATGACCCTGGGACTTGGTATGTAGCAATGGTGATGTGGGGCCTACCAAGTTTGTTCAAATGATGATCCGAGGTTGACCTTGACCTACTTAAAGTCAAGGTCAAATTTGCTTCCTAATGCATTTAAATGGGATTTTTTTGATAATTTCATTTTTTGAAAACTGTTGAGGCCAAAGTCATTATTCTCACTTGATATGTTAAACCTAATGAGACAATGGCTATAAAAAAGTTTCAAAGGTCAAGGTTGACCTTTAACTTTTCAGCCAAGGTCGCTCATATTGGAGTCCCATCAACAGATCAAAACATAGTTTCCTCAGAAACCACCAGGCCATTTGAACTCAAATTTCATATGAAGACTCCTTATGATAGGTTAGCCAAAATTTTTACCAATTGTACTGGTCACATGACCAAGATGGCCACCAGGCCTATATATGGTAAAAACCCTTTAAATGTCTTCTTCTCTGGAATCAAAAGGCCAATGGCCTTGGGACTTGGTATGTAGCATTGGGGATGTGGGCCCTACCAGATTTGCACAAATGATTAATCTAGGTTGACCTTGACCTACTTAATGGCAAGGTCAAATTTGATTCCTAATGCATTTATTTGGGAAAAATCTTTTACGAGGGTTACCCTTACGGAAAAAAATGCACTGCCGCGAATAATTTTCGCGAACAGCTAGCGAATACTCTGCGATTGCTCCGTAAACATAACCTTATATGGCTGATCAGTATTCGCGGAATGTTCGCGAGATGTTCACTTTTCACATGCAAATAAGGTCTGCCGCGAACACTTCCGCGAATATTCCGCGAACATGCATTTAAATCTGTTGATTAAATATGCTGCGAATATCCTACGCTCATTCTGCGAATATTCTGCGAACATTTTAATTAAAATTAAAAATAGCTGTAGCAAATATGTAGGGAACAATAATTGCGAATAGCCTGCGAACAAGCCGTGATTATGCTGCAAATATGATCTCAGAAAATCTTGTTTCCGCTGTAGGGAATATTTGGCTAATGTTCTGTCCCCTACAGTGTAAACTCCATAATTAAGGAAAAGATAATGAGGCAATACTTAAAAAGTTCAGGTAATTTGCAAAGTAATAAAACAAGAGTTCTCCATCTTGTTTGTGACACATTCTCCTGTCCAGATACATGTACATATTATTATTACAAGCTAGATGGGGTGAATGAGAAATCTAGCCCCCCCCCCCCCCCCCCCCCCCCCTCCCCCCACAAACAAAAAACCTAGGACTAATTACATATAAGTTTGCAGGCCTCAAATAAACAAGCCAGACTTAAGGGTTTATGACAAAGGGAGCATCAAACCAGCCTCCCAGCTACATGCAGGGACTAACTAGAACTTAATATTTCACTTGCAGCAAGTTTGGACACACTATCAGATAAGCGAATAGTAACAAAGGCTCTGATCAGACTGCAAGGATGTGCAAGCCAGTAATTGCCTTTGAAGGTCCAAAACCATGATGACAGGTTTTCTCTTGTTGAGGCCTATAGTAAAAATGCCAGATGTAAAATTATTTCTTCATTTTTTGCCATCATAGCATACCTTACTATCCAGTTTTGCTAACTTGTGTTCTTGTCACATTCCTTATGATGTCTGGAGTATTGTGTGGTACTGGATTGTATGGATTCCTTATCATTGCTATCTTCCTTTCTATGTTAAATATTTTACCAGATTTCTATGTGCGAAGTATTGAACTTTTTGGGTGACTGCTGCATAGGTATAGACAAATATATCATTTTCAGTTCTAAGATGTATAAAAATTAATGCATTTGTAAATAATACAGCAACTCAAATAATAGAATAGAGTATTTATAACAATACACTTATTATCACGGGTATGAAACTTCATAAACAGAGCTGGCGGTTCTGTATATGGAGGCTAAAAAATCACATGAAAACACAAAAAATATTTCTTTTATCGGGTTAAAAAGCTAAAAAAGGAGAATGCAGTGCTTCGCTCTGGTCTTGCAACTGCTATCCAAGCTGATGACAGATGCAAATAGTGAGCAGTTTAATCTGAATGGTAAACAACTGTCATGTACCTAACTATACAGAAAGGATTCAGACAAACCGTACAATATGTATCTTATTATGGCGAACAACTAGCAAATACTCTGCGAATTATCGGTAAACATAACCATATATGGCAGACCAGTATTCGCGGAATATTCGCGAGATGTTCATTTTTCACATGCAAATTAGGTCTGCAGCGAATACTTATAGTTAACAACCTGCAAATATTCTGCGAATATGTGGCGAACATTCATTTAAATATGTTAATTAAATATTCTGCGAATATTCTGCGAATATTTTAATTAAAAGTAAAAATCGTTGTTGCGAATATGTAGCGAACAATAATTGTGAATATCCTGCGAACAAGCAGCAATTATGCTGCGAATAGATCTCAGAAAATCTTGTTTAGGCCAACCTTAAAAAAATGTTGGTTTGCCGTGTTCCTACCTACCCACCCAAAACAGGCCCTACCCAAAAAAAATTATTGCCTTTCAAAAATTTTTTTTTTTTTTATTTTTACTCTAAATGCTTTTAACAAATACTTCTTTAAAATGACTAAAAGACAATTTTAATTGAAGAAAGGTTAAAGAGACTCTTATTATATGCATTCTTACCTTATATACATGTACAGCATTTGTAGACCTCTAAAAGTGATAGTCAGAAGGTCATAAAATTTTGCTGTCAAAAAAAATTACAAAAAAATACCTACTTCCTACCCAAACTGAGATTGATGGCCATTGGGTAGGAGCACAGCAAACAAATATATTTTTAAGGATGGCCTTACACTGTAGCGAATGTTTGGCGAATGTGCTGTCCGTTACAGTGTAGACTCCATAATTAAGGGAAAGATAAATGAGGAAATAATTCAAAAGGGCAGATAATTTGCAAAGTAATAAAACAAGAGTTGCCATCTTGTTTGTGACACAGTCCCCTGTCAAGAAACATGTACATATAATTATTCCAAGCAAGAAGGGGTTAATGAGAAATTAAATACATATACCGTAAGTTTACGGGCCTCAACTAAACAAGCCAGACTTCGGGTTTCTGACAAAGGGAGCATCAAAACAGTCTCCCAACTACATGCAGGGACTAACTAGAGCTTAAAATTTCAATCACAGCAAGTTTAGATATGCTATCAAATAAGGGAATAGTAACAAAGGCCCTGATCAGACTGTGTGGTGAGCAAGCTGGTAATTGCCTTTGATAGTCCAAAACTTATTGAGAATATTTTGATGAGCGGAAATTGCAGTCCGAAATGTTTATTTAACCAAAATTAGAACCTTAAAGAATATTTTCACAAGATTGTGTCATTTTCAAATACAAATGAGTCTCCACTGTTTGCAAATCAGGGTAGATTGCACAAACGGCGGCGACTGATCTGGACGTTTGATCCCAAAATGCTCGGTAATGGAATCCATTTGTTCCATGTCTAAAAAAGAAGTGACAGACTCGTAAAATGCTACATAATGTGTATATTAATATGAAACCTGCTTGGAGCTAAGTGGGTTATAAAATTATTTTGTGTTGGTTATGAAATATGCAAACGGGAGCTCTGCGGGCGAAGGCTCCGTCCAGTCTTCGTGTATGCACAGGTCGGTCAAAGCCTTCATTGATCAAGTATGATCAGATGAAAAAACGTACATTCACCGACGAAGTCAAAGCACGTCACCGACTCATCCGAGCCTTCTCTGATGTTTATGTGGCTTTTCCATATTTTATGTTATACTAGTGGCAAATGTATCAAAATAAAGACTAGTCACCAACATATCGAAGTTTAATTAATCAATCAAATTTTAATTGTCGCTGATTGATTGGCGTGTGTTTTCGACACCATAGTCTTAATCCCGTTGATGACTAACAGATTAAAAATTATCCGGCCGCACACTTTAATTAGGGACAATTAATGTCCAATTACTTTAACTGGTTGATCAGTTCCTTTTCCTTAATGCATGAGCAGAGCAGTGCCACCCTGCGTATTGGCGCAGGGGTGAAGGAAATATAAAATTATTTTTTATGCTATATTTTTTTTAGTATATTTTAAGCATTGTATTTTGTTATCACGGTTTATCCTAGTCAAGCTTATTACATTTATGTACTACACTCCTCTCAAACTTTTTTTCATGGACACCTGCACCTTCGAGCCTGCACCATACCAATTATAAGCAATTAATTTGTAGCAGTGTGGATCACGATCAGATGGCTTTTGAAATAGAAAAAGAGATTAATCTGGGTTCAAGAAGGCTTAATTGTTATCATTATTACTGAAGTGTGTTCAACGTTTAAATTAAATTATTATCGTACCCTGTATAATAATGCTTAAATATCTTTATGAAGTGTATAACAGTTTAAAGGGATTAAAAAAAGTGGGGCGAAACGACTAGGGTCTTGGGGCGAAACGACTAGGGTGTGTGTGTGTGGGGGGGGGGGGGGGTGGGAACGTCCAGGCATCAAATTTGGGGCGAAATGACTAGGGGCGAAACGACCAGGGGCGAACTGGTCTTGGGGCGAAACGACTTGTTACCCGTCTAACGGGGTCCTATGCAAGTCCCTGTCACACTTATAAAAATTTAATATAAGATGTCTTACTGTACAATTTCGAGCCAAATCAATGTCCAAGACTGTAAATACTTGAAATACATTATAAAAAAATATATCTTAGTGTTCATGCTGTCCAATTATCCATAATAAAAGTAGCTGTCGCTTCAAACTTTCATTTGGCCGCCATTGTTGTTGAAAATAACAACACGTGTTTGCATGTTCAAACGTCAAAAGGTATCACAAATCGGAACTGCATACAGCCTAGCTTTACTTTAGAACTAGTTTGTTCTATTTATATAATGTATGTGCAAAATGGGAAAACAAATAGGATTTGGTGGTGGTGGAAAGAAACACTCTTCAATATCACTTTTAGGGTGGCACCACACCGTGCCATTTTTGCACTCTTTCATTTTTTTCTGGATGCAAAGCTCTTTTTCTGATTGACAATGTCCCTCGTGTGTAATGACACCTCATTCTAACCATTTAAGTGGTCTGTTTGACTGCATTATCTGGGTCCAGGTATCACGGGGGGGAGGGGGGGGGGGTGATACTGTAATTTTTTCCTTCATACATAGGCTTGGACTTAGCATCTACTGTTTACCCTCCAAAATTATCAGGAGTATCAAGACCCCCAACCCCAAAAAATTGAAATTTTACAACAAGCCCGAAAAATATCCCCAATTCTGTACCTTGACCTTTAGAAACGACCTTAAAATGCATAGAAATGACCCCGTTCGTTTGTGATTACCCCTAAAAATATCCACAAAACTTCATACCCCCAAAAATATTAATTTTTCTGAAAACCCCCAAAATATTGAAATTCAAAATATTGAAAAAAAATAGTCCACACCTTCATATGTATAAAAATTACAGAGTACCCCCCTCCCCGGCCAGGTTTGTGGCACCTGCTCAAGCTATGAATAGCTTCTCAAAATTAAAGGGGTAAGATGTTAATTGGACTATATTTGCTGTCTTCTCTGCCTGAAGGAGATGGTACTTTGGTGTAGTTGCATGCATTATTCGAAGTACCCTATCCATTTCAACAGTTTACTGTATTTCTCCTTTCTTTGTTGGCTGGGGGAAGGCTTGGGGGGAAATGAAATAATATAAGAAAGGGGTTGTATAAGCGAAAGAAGACATCAATCATCTGACAAAAATAGACCACTTTGCAAAATGGTCGTTTTTATTGTACATCAACTGTATAAATATATATAATATACTCTTTCGTGATAACTGTAGGACGATTGTTTACCTTAGTTTAACGGTCTATTTCCCACACATGTTACTGAATAGCGAGCACAGTTGATGATCGAAATAAATTTTCATTCAAAACGAAGTAGATATATTACATGCATTTAGAAAAAACCTGTTTTAAATAAACGAACTAGCGGACAAGGGTACATAGTATTTAATTGGTCTATATGTATTTGTTGAGTGTGCCTAGTGTCTCCAGTCGCTATTTCAACAAAAAAAACGAACGTCTTATTTAGGGAAATTGCCCGCCTTATCGCTAGAAATTCTTTGTAGGGGTAATCCAGTCCAGTTTTGGAACAGAGTTAAGGTGGCGCAGTGACCTATATATAGATCTTTATATAGGTCACTGGGTGGTGACAGTCTTTTTAAGCATTTTATTCAAGTAATGGCGGACTATGTCAGCCAGAGGATGTAACTTTCGACTTGACAGGAGTGATAGACCATCCCCTCCACTCACCAGATCTGCCCAATCTTTGGCTTATAGGGGTTTTTGTAGCTAGTCCACACATACGATACCAAGTGCCACAGCTTCAATAATACAAATACATGCTCCCTTATCTTTACTGCTTTCCTTTAAGGGGATGATGATTTTGCTATCAGAGTGAGTCTAATTTACCAGCCAGTTATACACAAGATTCATAATATAACAGATCGTTTTCAGAAAGGTTTACTTCAGGCTTCCCCCATGTAGAGCCAGAAAGTCAGGCGATTTGTTTTACAATACTCATGAATGGGTAGTCCAGGCCTGTTTGATGGGTTATGTGAACTTTTATATAAAAAAACAACAACAAGAAAACATTACTTGAAAATGGCGGAAAAAAATGCTGAGAAATGTATCTGACTTAATGCTAGCAAGTGTCAGCCATTATGTTCTAGAGGGAGAGAGGTTTGGACCAAAGTTTGCCCCAATCAGAACAGCAGTTTGTTTTTCTTTCTGGGGGCGGGGGGGGTGCTTGTGAACACAGCACAATTGATCTGCTTGTTTGTTCAGGGTTTATTATAAAAACAGTCACAGATCGATATTAAGAACGTCTTGAAAAGATTGGAAATGGATGAAAACTGATTGAAACACGTGATTTTGTCCTGTGCCTAGTTTTACAATAGCGATCAGAAGTGTGTATTTTGAAGCACAAAAACATAGTAGTTAACGGGTCTGACATTGTTAGATCTGCATCTGCCTTGTTTCAATTTTACATTAAGATTAGATGTAGGTATGGCTGCAGAAAAGTTGGTTTCTTTGATCTAGTCTTGCAGATAGCGACTAACTTTGAAAAAAACCTACCTTTCTATTTAAACCTGTATGCGCAGGTAGTCAGAAACATTTTTTGCCATGACGGTCACAGGGACATCATCATTGTTGTGACAAGAAATGATAGGGTACTATATGATTTATACTCAGTTCTATTTATTGACAGGTGAAATTCAAAGACGCATGACAAAAAAAGATTTGCCTCAAAACAATGGTGATTAAGTACTCTATTTAGCAGTTGGTTATGCTATAA
Organism: Loripinus fragilis; assembly: GCA_964019695.1. NCBI lineage: Eukaryota > Metazoa > Mollusca > Bivalvia > Lucinida > Lucinidae > Loripinus > Loripinus fragilis. The sequence continues at coordinate 102,680,719 of OZ026515.1, forward strand.
TACTCTCCTATGCACATGCAAATTCAACTGCGTGACTGTTTCTTCAGTCTTTTACAGCCACAGACGCTGGTGTGTCCCGTTTGTATTGGAGACACAAACATTTTAAATTAATAAAAAGTATTATGCCCTCAAATCGAGTTGAAAAAAACAAAAAACATGTTTTTTTCGTTTTCGTTAAATTCTTTCGGAAAATGCAATTCATTTTTAGTTTAACCAATAACAGTTTCGACCCAGATTTTGACCTCGATGTAACGGCGAAAAGGCCAGTGCTCTGGGTAAGTCTCTATAAAAGACATTTTTATGCACGCTTCTTTTGCTAATTTTGGTGGAAACAATGAATTTAAGTATTGTTTTTGTCACTTACATATGTGAATTGATTTGACAACGCGCCAAATGACCTTTTTTTAGCCGGAAAGTGCAGAGCAGAATTTCGTTGCGGAGCTTGCAAAAGGAAAATGACGGAATCCTAATGAGAGTTCGCGAGAAAATGAAAATGACAATATATTTAAGGTATTTTGGCTTTTTCCAAAATTAAATTGCTTTTAATTAGTAGTTACCCCTTCATTTAGAAAACAATTGCTTTTTTTTCATACATTTAATTGCTTATATACCCAAAAAAGTGGCTTATCTGTTCCTCTGAATGAGTCAACTGGCTGAAATAAGAGCAAATTATCATACCAAAAGTTGAGCCATGAGAAAAAGTATTATATGGTGTGTGTTCACACAACAAATTCATTGCTCTAGTGCTATTAAGGCTCACTGAATATGCAAACAACGATGAGTCCAATATTTGACATGAAGTATTGATGAAATATTAAAAGTATACAAACATGAAAAAAAGTTTAAGTATTTGCTATGAATATGCTGCGAACAGTAGAAAAGTTAAGTTCTTTTCATTATGAATTGAGAGCTATATTTTAGTTTAAGTTCTTTTGGTAAACATTCTGCGAACACATAAAAAATTAAAGTCACTGTAACGAATATACTGCGAACAGTATCAAAAACTAAGTTATTATTGCGAATATTGGGCGAATAATACACTGTGCTTGAAAATGTTTAAGTTTTTGTTGCGAATATGCAGCAACTATCTGACAAAGCTGCTAACATTCAGCGATCACTTTTTTGACTGTCCAGTTTTGTTCGCTGGGTATTCGCGACAAGAAGTGAATATATTGCGAACAATTACTGCGAACAGAGCAGTTCGCCAATTATTCGCAGCATATTCGCCAGATATTCACAATGAGACAGCTTTTCCGTAAGGGTAGTCAAAAATAACTGAGCCCTACCTCATAAGATTTGAATCAAGTAAAATAGACATATAATTAGATGATATTTCATTGTAGTTATATGTCATCTATTTAATCACCTAATTTATTTCTGTTGGAAGGCTTTCTGTAACGGTTGCTAGGCAACAGAATATGACATGTCAAAGGAGTGCGTTCACGCTGTGATACATCTAATTCTAAGAGTTGATATGTACACAGAAATGTTCAAACAGGGCTTTATTCACTGTCGTCTGATATGTTTAACATGTACCTATTCAGTGTCACAGAACAGAAACCAACTGACCCAAATTATAGATGCTGTGGTAGTTTGATTTCAGAATTATTCAAATTTTAACATGCCAGACGTCCTATAATTTTACCCCACCCACATTCATATTTACACAATTTTAATAGAAAACATAAAATATTAGCCTAATAATGCTTTACAAGTACTGCATACACAAACCAACCCTTAGACATATTAAGTGCCTTGATTAAAATTCACAATTTTGTTTCCATGCCAACACAATTCTCATGTAATTGAAAATTTGGTGAATTCTATCGCTTTTTGTTGCTAGGCAACGCATACAATCAATGTTTACCTAAACATTAAAAAACTAATTGTAGTGAAAAAACAATATGATATATGTTATTCAAATAAATGTCAAATATGTATTTTACAAAAACTATCAAGCATGCAAGCTTTTTAAAGACATACTGTATGTTCCTGGTGGCTGAGATCGTGAACGTATCGGTCTGACTGACGTTCTTCTGTTGCCTAGCAACCATAATAGAAGCTTCACTAGGATTATTCTTTAGGGTCAAAACATCGATTGCATATGATAGTTATAGAAGATTATCACATTTGTTGTCTACAATACCAATCTAAAATGTTATGAGGTAGGGCTCAGTTATTTTTGACTGACCCTCGTATTAAGTACCAAATGTCAAGCTGACCTGTGACCTTTTATCCAAGGCCACTCATTTGGACTGCCACACACCTATCTAAACATCTGTTTCTCAGAAATCACTAGGCTGTTTGATGGATTATTCCTTAGATTGTTTAAGTCACTTGACCAAAATGTCTGCAACCCCCATATATGGTAAAACAAAATTTGTTCCATTATAAGCTGTAGCTAACCTTGACCTATTTAAACATTATTAAGGAGATCAGGTGAGCGCCTCAGGACCTTTAGGTCCTCTAGTTTAAAGTGTTAATTTTGAAAAAAAGATCAACAGATGCCAAATTAATAGTATGTAAAATTACCCATCTTGCAGATTTTAGCCCCTTGTGTATCAGAATAAACATGGTAAAAACAGTAATTAGTTCTATGATTATTGTAGATTATCGAAGATCCCAACCAAGTGAATGTACACCAGTTCTACCCTGAGTTGGAGCACCAGTTCATGAAGAGCACTGAAGTACAGATCAAAGTTTCCGAGGTAAATAAATGTCATTTTTCTTGAATGCCTGTCACTAAAAAGTCTGTGGGACCCTAGCAGACTGGCTCCAGTCCTTAAAACAATTTTTCATCAGTGTGTCATATTATATACTTGTAGCCAGTCTAACTCTGATGGCTCTGTTTTAAGCAGAGCCATCAGAATCACTGTCACTCTTCGCTGGCAGGACAGTTATACTTAGTTGAAATTAATCTATACCATATTAAACTTTAGGAGCAACTTTAGAATCTGTCCGTGACTTTATCCGCCACTTTATCTGACCCACAAGTATATGATATGACACACTGATGAAAAATTGTTTTAAGGACTGGAGCCAGTCTAGGACCCTAGGTGCATGGTATGTACATGGACAAACTAGCTTCTGCTTACCAAATTGGGTATGGTAGATGTTCTAAACTTTCTAACACATACTAGTTTCTTGCCAAAATGCCTAGACAAACAGTGCAGACCCAGATCAGACTGCTTCTGATCAGACTGTTTGCTGTATTGACAAGCATTTTGTGATTTTCAGCTCTGAAAGTGAAAAGTGTTAGAAATACGTATTAGAACATTCTAATGTCTAACTCTTCCATTTTGCTTATACTGTTACTAGATTTATGATTCTTGTCTAGGCGGCATTATTAGATTCAGGTCTAAGAAACCTTTCAGGTTAGCAGCACTGTCTTATTTGGCCCCAATGTCATCAAACATGTACATGTAATTGTCCCCACGCTTTTTTTAAAAAGTGAAGGGGATATTGTTATCGCCTCCGTATGTCCGTCCGTCCATCCGTCCGTGTTTACAAATGACCACTTAAGTGGCTAATAACTGGTATATTTGACACTTTAGTGGCTAAAACCTCTTACGTGTCTAGCCACATAAGAAGTTTTTTAAAACTACATAATTCAACTAAGGGGGGAACCCCTGTGAGTTTTGAAAAAAAGACACTTAAAATTGGATATGAAATTATCCATCTGTATGGACCTCCAACACCATCCATCTACCGGTACATAATGTGGCTTGGTAAAATATGTCCATGTACCAGGTGTCTTTCCATACACTATGTGCCTTGATCTTACATGCCTACTTGAATAGAATTTTTTTTTTCATTGTCAATTGATACTGTAAAAAAGCTATTCTAAGGGGGGTAACCCTGATATAATGAAAATAAAAATCTGTTGCATTTTGAGCCCCTGGTGGTTAAATTTGTGTTTAGCCACATAAAAATGTAGCCTCATAAAAATGTATCATCCCAAAAATATAGTCACTTAAATCAAATCGACAGAATTTAGCCACTTAAAATTGGAAGACGCATAATGTTTTTAGACACATAGCTCTTAGCCACCTAAATGGCCATTCGGTGGTACGTCCGTCAGTCCGTTATGCTATCTCCTCCTAAACCATCGGACGGAATTCAACCAAATTTGGTGTGTTAATTACTCACATAAATGGGGCGTGCAACGTCAAACTTTTTTTGGCCCCGCCCCCTGGGGCCCTGGGGAGGGGTCAAAAGGTCAAATATCATTTAATATCAATTACAAAGTCAATTTCAAAGATTTTTATTCCAAACTTTGTGTGTGTACTCACAAATGAAAGACACAAAACATATCAGACAGGATTTTTATTCTGTAGCCTGGGTCATGCCCTAGGGGTGGGACTTGGGGGTGCTTAGGGGCCAAAATCAAATTCCCTCCTGCTGTCTGTCCGTCCGTTATGCTTTCTCCTCCTAAACCATTGGACGAAATTCAACCAAATTTGGTGTGTGGGTTACTCCCATGAATGGTGTGCAATGGCAGAATCTTTTTTGGCCCTGCCCCCTAGGGCCCTAGGGAGGGGTCAAAATGTCAAATATCATTTTATTTCAATTACAAAGTCAATTTCAAAGATTTTTATACAAAACTTTGTGTGTGTACTCACAAATGAAAGATACAAAACATATCAGAAGAAATTTCTATTCTGTCGCCTGGGTCATGCCCTAGGGGTGGGACTTTTGGGTGCTTAGGGGCCAAAATCAAATTCTGTCCTGCTGTCTGTCCATTATGCTATCTCCTCCTAAACCATTGGACAAAATTCAACCAAATTTGGAGTGTGAGTTACTCTTATGAATGGGGTGGCAGCGGCAAATTTTTTTGCCCCGCCCCCTGGGGCCCTGGGGAGGGGTCAAAAGGTCAAATATCATTTAATTTCAATTACAAAGTCAATTTCAAAGATTTTTATACCAAACTTTGTGTGTGTTCTCATAAATGAAAGATACAAAACATATCAGACGGGATTTTTATTCTGTCGCCTGTGTCATGCCCCAGGGGTGGGACTTAGGGGCACTGGGGGTGCCGAGGGGGTAAAAAAAATAATTTCAAACGTGGTCATGTGGCATATCAAATCATGCAAGTAACATTTTCATCCTAGGGTCAAACTGGTGACCTTGGGGCGAGGTCATAAGGTCAAATATCATTAGCATGTCAATTTCAAAGATTTTTATACCAAGCTTTGTGTGTGTTCTCACAAATAAAAGATAGAAAACATATTGAATTGAATGTTCATTTTGTTGCCAGGGGCATGCCCAGGGGTTGGACTTGGGGGTGCTGGGGGGAGTCAAAAACTTTAGTGTGGGGATTTGCGATTGCGCCCCATCGACTGCACGCTCTAGTCTGGGTTTTCAACCAGGTGATACTCAAACATGTCTTCAATAATCAGCTACATAGAAAAGCTAGCATTTTGGATATTTGGATGCAGCAGCAAGCAGTTAGAGTGTAATCGTCGGTGTAGAACTCGCAAAAGTTGATACTAAGTGCCCACGGACAAGGCAATTGCCATAAGGTATACTTGTCCAAAGAAAGTTTTACTTGTCCCTAAGAACTGATAAATACACAAAGAACTTAGCTAAGCCTTAATTGTGCTTAAACAATATACATATGTATAAACTCCTTTAAAAACAGTATGAAACCAGACCTAAACTTTATTGAAAACAGTGTAGATCCAGATCAGAAACCAGCTGATCGGGATTCACCCTGTTTTCCACGCAAAATGTGAGTTCATAATAATTATAGAATATGAAATACAGAATTGTATTTAAATTTTCTTTAGATTTGTCCTAGGACAAGCAAATAGAAATTTCTTACTTGTCCTCAATGAAATAGGCTTGTATGTTTAACAGCGTAATTTTTTGTATCTTAGGATGAAAAAGAGAATCAAGAAGACAACGGCACTGATAAGGACACTGATAATGAGTCTAGTAACATGCAGCTGGTACCATCTGTGAGCTCTAATGATACCTCAAAATTCTGGACAAAGGAAGATGAAAACAATTCCTCAGACCCACAGGTGAGTCTCGGTGTTTATACAACAGTGGTTAGACTTAAGAGTCTGATTGCCACTTTGTGCTGGGTTCATTGGGTGAATGTGCTTGAACATACAATATGTAATAGTCATACCATGGGTTGTCCGCCTGTACGTGGAGATAATCCACGAGCTTTAGCGAGTGGATTACAGGTGAACAAACATGGTTTAACTATTTTATACCACCTACATCAGTGTAGACCTTGCACGTCACGAGATATTTCATGCTAAAGTTTGTAAGGATGTCATAAATGGGAGTAATGTGCAGGATTGAACTTCTATTATGATAGTTCTTTGTTTGTTTGATTGATCTGATTCTTTACCTCCCAGTCAACACTTTTTCAGTTATGTTGGGACGGGTCTTAGTGGGTTGAACCAGTACTAAGCAAGAGGATAAATGTGTCTTGCTCAGTGACACAACACAGTGACTCCGGAACCCGTTGCCCCTCGGTCTCGAGTCAAGCACTTTACCACTGAGCCACTGTGCTCCCACATATTATGATATTTAGGGTTTGGTTTGGTAGCAACCATAACATATTGAAATAGCATGCAAAATTCTCCTGCATGCTAAGACTGTAATAGTAAAATACAGAATCATGTACACTTATGATGCAGGCATGTTAGTTAAATGTACCTTGTCAATGATCTTGACTGAGAATATTATGAGCAAGTTCAAGCTCCAGGACCTTAGTATGGGCCAGCACACAAGATGTTGGTACTTATCGCATATGCGCAAATCTTAATTTGAAAACTCATGCCGACGTGTCTAAGAAAGGCTAGAGGTTTAAATTTTTATCTGAGATTTCCTCTCCTTCTATACTGTGTTTATGTAAGTTTCCAAGGGTCTGGCGAGAATGCACACATTCACATACTTATCTGAGCCTTTGCTGCTCGCAGCTGCGTCAAGTACCATTATCTATTGTACTGGCCTATTTTATTTAAATTGATTTCAGTTCTTTGCTGTATTAATTGCTAATGTCAATGTTGTATGTTAGCAATTGTAACAGTTGCTTGCATGAGGCTGTTTTTTTAGCTTCTGCCATGATATTTTTTGAATGCATGCTTTTGCATAACTTCTACCCATAATTGCCTTACACAGTGTTGTAACATTTAATGATTTCAATAAACAATGGTCAATAATTTCATATATTCAACTCTTTCTATGCAAGCGGTGACTTTTGTCTTCAGTGCTGATAACCTTTGCAAACAGTTGGGATCCAGATCAGGACCAACAGAATGTTGGTCCTGATCTGGATCCAAACTGTTTGACACTCTGATTGTATTCTTGAAATAATTTTCTGAAAAAAGTCAGCTGACGACATCAAAAATATGAACAGTTACCCAGCATGCAAAGAGTTTAGGTAAAAATACATCAGATTCCTAACAAGTATATAGTTAATTATCATCTAAACACTGGACATATTACAGCTAGCATTTTATATGGCACGGTGGCAGCTGAGTAGGGAGGAAGAGACAAGACAAAGTCGGGTAAAGTAGAGTTACTCCTCTTCCAAAAGTAACTCTCCTTTTATCTCCCTTGGTTTGACAGGTCCATTTTAAAGTCTACATGGTATCATAGCTTTGAATAAGAGATGTTTTTCAACTGAAAAGAGGTTAACTATTCTAGTTTCACCATAAAATACATGAACATACCAATATTGTTAATTATCAGAAGTCAGCTTTAAGCCTTTTCTCCATAGGCTGTTTTTAGATCATGACATCATTTTCTATTTTTAGACATCATAGGAGCAAATGCTCTATTTTCCATTATATTTTCAAATACATACTATTTCAAAAGCGTCAAGACGCTCTATCATGGAGTAAATGATTAAATGTGCATGTGCAACTAACTAGTGATCGAGGTTTGATGACTGTTATATACGCTGATAGCATTTGCAAATAGTTTGAACCCAGATCAAGCCTGACAAATCATCCGTCTTGATCTGAATCCAAACTGATTAACACTCCAATGATGTTCCTGAAAGAGTTTTTGAAAACATTAATTTAAAAAAAAAGTCAGCTGACAATATTTTTTTTTTTAAACTACCCAGCATGCAAAGAATTAGTTTAAAGCCTCATCTACCTACATACGCCATTAGAAATGCAAGCAGGGAAGGCTCTTGGAAAACTGTTTGGATATGCAGGCATATCTGGTCTGAGATTTCACTTGTTGCTATATGATAATTAACAAAAACTCAAGAGCTGGACCCAAAGTTGTATGTTCGGTAAAACGGCCATTCAAAAATAGGCAAAGCAAAGATCGTAAAACGACCATTCAAAAATAGACAAAACAAAGATCTTAATGACAAATGGTAGCTTAATGAAGGTCAAAAGTATTGCAGAATGCCCCTTGGAGCATTCTGCAATACTTTTGACCTGCATTTAGCTATAATTAGCTTTGAAAAACAATTTTTGGTCTTCTTACACAGGTATTACTGTACAACTCGTTTGACTCATGTCATCAAAAAAGAACTGCACACAACTTTGATTCATATTTGATTTCATAAGGAAAATATCCATGGATTCAACTCTTATTCAATGCTATGAGTACACAGTTTCAGATATGAATTAAATGTTTGCATCATTGATGCCTTGTAAGTGCTCATTGGAATGGCCCCTTTGATGCAGTTCCAGTGGCTGCTGCAAGATTTATTTTGGGACTGATAAACTAATGTTTAAAATCACCATTTATCATCATACTTGGACCTGTCCAAAATAACTTTATTATACTAAATATTCAGATGGTGTGATTGCTGTAAAGGCTCATACATTTTGAGATAAAAGTGTATTTTCTGTAAATGTTAACTGTACTCACTAATATCATAGTGATGCTTCAAATCATAGGAGCTTGACATTATTCTCTCTTTTCTTTTCTTGTGTATCCTTTAGGAACTAAAGGGAAGGAAGGTCACTTCGCTGCTGCTCAAAATTGTTTTAGGTGGGTCTTACCGTTATTACTCAGCTTACAAGCATGTGTGCACATGTATATGCTTTGAATAAACCATTGAATGGTCTATCTTCCGCCATATATCAGCTCTGATCAACATTCACGGTTTCATTGTAAATTCGTTTTTCAAATGAAGTGTGATTCAAACCGGATACATGGCCATCTTTGTTGCTTTGTGTGCATATATCGGAGCAAATGTATAGTGTCATCTGATTGGTCAATACATGATGACAGAATGTTCTGATCATCTCGACCAATCAAATGACAATACGTATTTGCTCCGATGTATGTAAACAACACAACAAAGATGTCCATGTATCCAGTTTGCATCCATCACACGAATCCATTCAGACTTCATCGAATAACAAAATGACAATAAAACCATGAATGTGGCAAACTTCTGATATAGGGGGGAGGATAGAGCATACAATTGTTTATTCAAAGGGTATGCACACCACGACTTTGTAAACTGAATAATAACAGTGTAATTCACCCAGAAACAATTTGTGCAGCAGCAGAGTGACCGTCCTTCTCTTTAGTTTCTAAAGGGTATACAAGTAAAGAAAAAAAGCAACATCAAGCTCCTGTGCTTCAAATGAGTCCATAAAAATACTTGAAAAAATAAGAAACAACAATTTGGATTCCAGTCTCTGATCCATTAAAGGTACAGACAGCTGGTTTGAATGTTTCTAAATTTTTATCTCATGGTCAATGCAATTTCCTCCTGAACATTTAATGTAATTCAGTTATCTCACTAGATAAGGGGAAGTCAAAAACTGTTAAGAAAGTCGTCAAACACATATAAATCTTAGAAACTGAGTTTTTGAATGCTATCTTTTGCCAGTTTGCAGTCAAAAATGCTGTATCTTAGGCACATCATTTTCGATAACCCATGTGTCACCCATTACATAATGTATTTGGTGACACCTGGGTTGCCAAGAATGAGGATTTTGATCTGTGTTTGTCGATTTTCATGACAGTTTTGATTGCAGCCTATCTGGTGTGGTAATCCAAATTTTGCACAAATGTGTGACTATGAGTTTTGTTTTCAGCTGTTACTGCACCCCAAAACCACATACCCTCTTAATAACCCAGACATCCTTTTCTTATTTTGTTTTCGTATTTAATAGCTTGTTTGTATTATGCTTGGTTGTTTCTAACATTTTCAGCATCTTTTGAAGAATTGAATTGTGGTTTTAAAAATGTTTTTCCAGGACATAGCTCAATAAGACTTTAGATCTCATGTGAAAATTCTGCTGGAAGATAATTCATACTGAATGTCAAGCCATGTTTACCTGACCATCAAGAAAGATTTGAATCTCTTAATTTGTCATTAGTTGCAGTCTTGACTGCCAGTTTAAGGAGTTATAGCTCATTTGTATGCTCTAAATGAATTCATAACTTCATAGTACCAATAGAACCATAGGTCCGGTTAAGCAAAAATTTTGAGCGTAAAATTGTGAATATTTTCTTATCCATCCATTTTAACATTTGTTTTGGGTTGAAAAAGACAGTTGCTGAGACAGTTCTTTTGAGTACCTGCAACATATGTTTTGGTTAAGAAATAAGAAAAATAATTTTCAATTATTAGCACTCTTGATTAAAGTCTCAAGGATTGCAAAATCATCTCTATATGATGGTAGCTTATAAAGGATTCATCATTCTAGGCTTTATATACTAGCTGTGAAATGCCTCTCTCCTTAAAATCACCATGGTCGTACCAAATTATCTTTTTTATAGCAAATTATCAAATTACAAAAATGTATGTATTTAAGGGTTGAAATTCATATTTTAAGCTTGCACTGGACGATGAAAACATTAGCTATTTTAATGTCTGTGAAGCCCAAAGAGCTCTCAGAAACATAAAGATAGCTAATGTTTTTCATCCTCCAGTGCAAGCTTAAAATATGAATTTCATTTGATTATCCTTATATTACATTCTATATAATCAATCAAATCTACTTAGTTATCTTCCATTCAATCCTGCTAGTTATCCTGATAAAATGAGATGTTTGATTTGTAACTGAGGTGTTGGAACAGCCAAATGAAATGCGCGTACATAACTGCGTGATGATACGTGAAAGGTGTCAGGCAAACATAGATAAACAAAGAAAGTTATTGGTTGATGTTAACGTTACTCCCCCTAGAGGTCCAGTCTAGGTCACATGATATTTCAATGTTATGCATCGAAAAATTCAAGCAGCTAGAAATGTTGTTTCATCTAAGGCAACTACACTGAGAATGTAAAAAATTGAGAATGGTATTATGTATCCTAAAGTATAGAAAGTATAAAGATAATAATAAATATGAAAATATAAGAAGCGAATTTAGTTTTTGTAGGTTCATGAAAGGATGAATGCCATGAGTTCAATTCAAAATTCACTTACTTTGAACTAAAACTTTCATGAACCTCAGAAACATTATTTTTATCAAACTTATAATTCTTAGGGGTGTGCAGTAGTGCTTATATAATTCTTGCTTATGTATATAGATGAAATGCTTTTGATTTGTAGCAATCTGGGTCCAGTCATTCAAAGAACAGAAAACCCAAACCTTAGTGCCTTTTAGATATTATATAATTTAAAAATATGGATGTTTTCAATAGTGATATTTTACTTTCTAAATATTTTTGGTCTACTGTATTATTTTAGCTTTTATTTATGGATAACTGGACCTAGAGAAAAATAACACTTTGTATTCTTTCTGATGGCTTCTTTCACCTGATATGATACAATAAACTTGGGATGGTTCATTGTATTTGTTGAAGGGCCACAGGTTATGATTTCCAAATAAAATTTAATTTCTTTCTCTTACGACCGTTTTAATCTTAGCAAACAGTGTAGACCTTGATGAAATGTTGCCTTGTCTTATGCCGCATATCATTTGAATCTTTACTGTCTGCCAAAGTACCTGTTTACAGGTATCCAGAATGGAAAGGGGTAAGCTGCTTAAGATGCAATGGGTTTTCCATTTGAATAGGCAGCTGATCAGGATCCACTCTATTTCAAGCCTTTGACTTACACTATATGAACTTCTGATTCTCAGTCAATCACAGTAGTTTACCATATCCTTTGTATGAAAACATTGTAGATTTTGAACAGCTGACTTAATCAGAAGTCAGTTGATCTGGATCTACAAAAGAGGATAAAAATTTTAAAAATGCTATGCCCACAGTGAATTTATTAGGTCAAATATGGTCAATTTGGTTTGTATACTCAATTACCGTAAATTATCTGATTACAGGAAAATATCAGTGTACTGCTTTTCCTCAAAAATATGTACTGTGCTTCCAATAATAAGTGGGAAAAGTTTTATTTTCTTCAAAATTCAAGAAAGATATCACTCATTAACCCATATAAGCCTAGCGTTTTTTTTTGTGGGAGTCACACAGTGGACATAGGTAAACAGTGCAAATCCAGATCAGATGCAGCAGAACACTGCATCTGATCAGGTTTTCCACTGTTTTCTTACAGTACGTTCTCAAAATTTTTGAATAGAAATGAAAAATACCACCGAACAACCCTTCAAACGGAGATGGAAGAAAATGGTCCAATTGATAAGAATGGGAAATTCCATTCAGCTTAAATGGGTTGATACATTATCTTGTGCAGCAACTGTTCTGATTGGTGCTTTAACCCTTATCCTGCCAATATTTTTTTGTTCTGAATTTGAATAATGTCTGCTGAATATGTTAGCTGCAAATTTCAAATGCAATCAAGAGTACTTTTTTCGTGGAAGCAAACACTAAGAACCCAGTCCATCAGTCTGCTCCTAAGGAAGCAGTCTGATCTGAGTCCATATTATTTGCAATTTAGACTACATGTACTAAAGTACATCAGCAAATGAAAACGCATACAACATTGGTTATGAAAGGTGCTCTATGGGTTTAATTAATGTAATTACATACATGTATCCACATTACTTTAATTGCAGTATCCAGTTCATCATTGACACAATTATGCTAGTTTAAGCCATTTAACTGTGTCCCCACTTGTGGCAACTTTGTTGTCTGCTGATAATGCTTGGGATCTTTTTTGAACCAGATCAGGACCAACAAAATGTTTGGTCTGATCTTGATCCAAACTGTTTGACTAACACGCTGTTATTATTTCTGAAGTTTTCAAATGCTAAAGTTAGTAAAAAAAACTTAGGACTACAAAAACACACACTAAAAATTGCAAATTTCCAAGCATGCATTGAGTTAACTATTTCGTAAATGGGTATATTGGAAAGCAGTGTAGGACTAGATCGAAAAGATGAGTTGTAGAATATGCATTTCATCAGGCTGTTTACTATTATATACATAAATTTCTGTATTAATGTTTGTTATTGTGTAGAGATCCGCACAGACAACTGAGCAGGAAGGTGTGTTTGGCACGGAAGTGGGCGAGGAGACACTGGAGCAGGCCAAGGCGAGACAGGAGAAGAAACAGGGAAACTTGTTCCAGCCAGAATCCTGGGGAATGGATAAACCTTACCAACCTAGTATGAGAGAAATTATGGTGGAAACAGCTGAGAAACAGTAAGATTTGGCTCTCTATTGGCTAGGGTAAAGCAGTGATTTTTTTACCTGCACATCCTGCATCTTTTACTCACAATTTTGTCTCTTGGATGCATAGTTTTTATTTCAGGGAGTCCCAGGATGCAATGGTATTGCAGCCTTGTCATGAAAAATAGTGTTCTGGACTCATGAGTTTGCAGTTGGACTCATTGATATGGGAAACAGCGAGTCCCAGGACCCATAAGCTCAAATTTGTAAATAAATCACATGGTAAAATCGGATAAATTCGGGTGGTCAGCTAAATTCGGACAGCGACTTTGATTGTATCATATTTTAATTATTGGAATAAAAAATCAATTATCTAAGCAAACAATGAAAATCCTGATGAGACGGCTCATAAGGAGCCGTCTCATCAGGATTTCCAGTGTTTGCAAATGTATGTCAGAATTTTCCTGGTCTGAATTTACACGACTTTACCCTAATTTTGTCGACTACAGTTGAGCCGCGACATGTGATTTCCAATAATGTGGCATTTTGACATGAGTAGACTCACACGAGCCTATGCAGCCTCCTTTTAAGCTTAGAAATGCTAAATGCTGTTCAGTCAAAGCTGAACAGTCTTAGAATATTCAAGAGACTAGCAAAGGCTCTGATCAGACTGCGCATATGTGCAGGCTGGTCTGAGCCTTTGCTTGTGGCACAGACCACATTGTTGGAAATCACATGTCTCGGCTCAGTTTTATTCAATAGTTATATATATATATATATTGGAAAGTTATTTTTAATATGACCTCCTAAATGGGAGACTATATATTTTTATTTATTTATCATATGACATCATGTCTGGGAGTGATATACACCATATATTAAAAATGATAAAAATTTAGTGTATTACATATTTAGTCTTATTATGTAATGTTGCCCATAACAGCATCACATGACATTTTTATGCTAAAAAGTGAGATTTCAAAGAAATAAAGTGTCATATGATAAATAGAATATTACATTTTTGCTTGTGTAAAATTGAATATATTAAACTTGTTGAAAAAAGGGTTTAAAGGCTCAGCAATTTAAGCATTTTATTCCTTTTTCACATCAAGTTTAATAAATTCAATAACAAATGTACATGCATGCGCGGATCTAGAGTGGGGGGGGGGGGGGGGGGGGGGGGGGGGGACCGGGGGTCCGGACCCCCCAGAAAAATCACAAAAAAATATAGGGTTTCTTAGCAATAATGGTCCAGATCCCCCGGAAAATCGTAAAACTACCAAGCCAGCATTCAATGTTGGGTCATCATTGGCACCCCAACGAAACACTTTTTAAATGGCATTTTGCTGGCTGGCCGATGATAGCCCGCTTCTAAAGAAGCAGTCTGGTCTGGGTCTTCCCTGTTTGTTATTCAGACAAGACTTTATGTCTTCCGGCCTTGATAACCAATATTTTATTTGTTAACAGAAATTTTAGATCATTTACTGTATTCAAAATTACCCAGCATGTAAAGAACTAATTTAATCATCAAGAAGGGAGCGCAGTGGCTCAGTGGTAGAGTGCTTGACTCGAGACTGAGAGGCTGCGGATTCGAGCCTCACCGGCGTCACTGGGTTGTGGTCCTTGAGCAAGACACATTTATCCTAGCTTAGTACTGGTTCAACCCAGGAAGACCCGTCCCTGTTTAACTGAAAGATTGTTGATGGGACGTAAAGAATCAAATCAAACAAACAAAACAAAATAATCATCAACATTTTTATTTTCAGTTTCAACAAAGCAATGCAATTGAAGGAAGCGGGAGATCATCAAGGGGTTATTCTCTGGATTAACAAGGCGCTAGCAATCAAAGGAGAAGATGTCACGTTTTTTGTCGAGAGGGCAGAGGCTTTTATCAAACTATGTGATTTTCAGTCAGCCATCTTGAATTATAAGAAAGTGTGTCTCTTGGAACCCGCTAATGAACAATTTTACAACCGACTGTCATTTCTGTATTTTTTCCAAGG
The DNA here is from genome assembly GCA_964019695.1 of Loripinus fragilis. NCBI lineage: Eukaryota > Metazoa > Mollusca > Bivalvia > Lucinida > Lucinidae > Loripinus > Loripinus fragilis. The sequence continues at coordinate 102,696,199 of OZ026515.1, forward strand.
ACAATCATTGTTTGATCAGAGACTGTATCCTGAAGCTTTAGAAGGTTTTTCCAGAGCTGCTGAGATGCAACCAAATAATATTGGATATCATATCAGAAGGTAGGGTAATTGTCCTAAAATTTCCTACATTTTACACCTTCTGGTCTCAACTAATAAAATGACTGTCAGGTCTTTAATTTACAAAATGCTTTCCAGAATACAAGAAACAGCGAAGGCCCTGATCAGCCTGCTAATGAAGGACAATCTACATGGGTGAAAGTTTTCAGGATTATACCTGAATTCAGTATTTTGAGGCTGACTTTCCACAGAAAGTAAACCTCAAAATGCTGAATTAGGCAGTTTTTAATTGCTTCTCTGATTTGTTTTCAGTTCATCTTTGGGCAATTGACCATTTGAACTTGAAATTTTTAACACTTTGTAGGCATACAGCAAGTTTAAAGATTTGAATTTCAAAAGTTCAGGATTTTTTAAATTTTGAAATTTCACTCATGAGTCTACTGCTACTGAAGGAGCAATTTGAGTATGCACAGTTTGTGCAGATCCATTTGAACAGTGACATGAGATTTCTAACAATGTGGTATGTGCGACCAGCAAAGGCTCAGACCAGCCTGCGCATACGCGCAGTCTGATCAGAGCCTTTGCTAGTCGCTTGAATATTATATAAGTTTTAAGCTGCTGTCTGAACAGCATTTGGAGTTTTTAAGCTTATAAGGAGGCTGCACAGGCTCCGAAGAGTCTATTTATGTCAAAATGCCACATTGTTAGAAATCACATGTCGCGGCTCATTTGTTGTGTGCATTTACTGTAGTGATTAATTGACCTTATCATGTGACATCATTGGTTTATGAGTGGATAACTTTGTGTTGTTGTTTTTGTTGTATGTCTTTTATGGCATTATTCTGCTGCCTATAAACTCATTGTACAATCTTCTCTAGTACTTCTTCCCTTGCTGCAAAACTCTTGTAACACTTGTGCTTATGCGTACGATCAGCTTTAAAGTCTAAAATCTATTTGAGCACCTGATGAATTCCATCAGGGCTGCAATTACATCATTTTGGGCATTTCTGCTAAGATTCTCATCGTTTCCTCCTAATAGCCTTAGGTCAAAGCATGTAATATCAGTGCACCCTTCTCTAAATAAAACGTTTTCCACTGTTCATTCCATTCTGTCTCTCTGTCTTGTATTTCTCACAATGAAACAAGAAATGATCAACGTCCTCCAGCACCTGGCAGGTCTCACACATATATGAAATATTCTTGTCAAACTTTGCCCGATGGCCATTGAGAATAGAGTGCCCACTTAACAGTTGATTTAAAGCTGAAAATGTTGGTCTTTGTGTAATATAAAAAGTTGTATGACCACAGGTTTAATAATACTTTTCTGCATAAACGTGATGTCATATCAATGTCTCTGACAATGTTATGTTTTCCCCTGTGGGGAGCACTCAATCAAAATGGGCAGGGGTGTGCCAATAGGATCCCAGAACCCCTATCCCTTTCCAGAAACGATTGAGACTTTTTCAAGACAAAGGCTATATGAAAATATATACCCCATCTAAGTCCATTCCCATGATTTTTTCGTCATTTACGATGTTAGCTTTTATTTATTTTTTTATCTTTATTTTAAAAGCTTACCTACCCCTTACACAGGTTTAGATAAACAAAAATGTCAGCGTAAAATTGTAAATATCTTCTTACCCATACTTTTTAGCGTATTTTTCGGGTGCTCAAAAGAACCGTCTCATTGAGATAGTTCTTTTGAGTACCCACAACATACGTTTTGGTTGAGAAATAAGAAAATTATTTTTCTGTTACGCACTCTTAATTAAAGTTCTGCCCTTACCTGTCAGATATAACCACATATTATTGTTATTTCAATGTTTCAGCATTACCTGCCTGGCAGCTCTTCAGAGACATGGAGAATGTTTAGCACTAGTTAACAAGCGCCTAGAGACAGAGACTGACAATCCTGACCTGTATGTGATGAGAGCTAGACTGCATGAGATGTTCAGAAATGTAAGCATAGATACATCCCATTCGGGAAAGTTTGCCACAATTCGCGAATCCATTCATGGCTCGGGTCTATGTAAGGAGCATTGCGTGTAGTACTATGTACCAAAAAGCTCCATTTTGTTAGCCGGAACTGGCATATGGAAAATTAGTTCTGTAGCATGTGGGTTCAGTTCTATTAAAATCAATCATTCTGATTATCTAAGCAGAATAAATGAAGTTTATGTATTTTCAATAAAATATCGCTATAGCGATATTTTATTGAAAAAACATAAACTTCATTTTAGCCATTTGTTTTGCTGTAATCACATTTGTTATTGTGTTGCATGGTTTCTGTGACTTCAGTGTCACATTATATAACGTCAGCATCACATTATCACCCGCGTTATCAAAGTAGATCCTTGATGTATATCCATGGTCTGATTCCACGGAAATTCGCTGAATTGGCCGCGGCAGTTCCGATTGAGATACATCCCATTCTATGAAAAAACTTTACTTTTCATTTGAAAGTGGCTCAACTAAATAATGCAAAAAGAAAAATGGAAGGATTAAAGAAGACTGCTATGATAACATCATGTCAATAATCATGAACTGACAGACCATGTTGAATGATGCAGTAGTGGGTTGATTTGATACAGTAAAGCCTGTCTAAAATGGCCACTCTCAAAATGACCAAAATTGGGTTTTCAAGACCAATTATCACTTAATGAAGATCAAAACTATTGCAGAATGCTCCAAGGAAGCATTCTGCAATACTTTCCACCTTCATCAAGCTACCATTTGTCTTTAAGACCTTTGTTTTGTCTATTTTTGAGTGACCCCTTAGGACAGGTTTTACTGTATACACTTGGCCCTCCATTTTATGAAATTGGATAATTACTTTTAAGTACTCATTTTTGATAGTTGAACTAAATTTAGGACACAATGGATTCAGATTAGGGGGCATTTCTCAATTATTTACTTCATTTTTGTTTGGGTCAGTGAATTTAAAAATCTTTTCAAGGGGAGGACTAGAGAGTGGGTGAGGATGGGGGTGGGGGGCTGAAAATAGATATATCTGTCACTAGGATCACTGTTTTGCATTACCAGGCTTGCAGAGTGATCACAATGATCCTGAGTGGTGAACTTTCTTTGCCAACTAAAATAGCCAAAAAGACACTTTTTGTATTTTCTGTATAAAAGACTTATTTTCCATATTAAGCTTTTCAGTCATTTGATTATTTTTAGTTTGCACATCTTAGCATTTGATTGTTAATGAAGATCTTGATGATGACATCATAATCAGACATTCAACAACTTATATGATGTCATTGTTACTTTCATGGTAATTCAGAAGAATCATCTTTACATTTTCTAGATCTAGTCAAATTCAAGGAAATAAAATAACATTTGCTGCATGTTGAACAGTGTAGATCCTGATCAACCATCTTCTTAAGAAGCTGACTGATCTGGATCCAAACTGTTTGCAATTAAGGTAAGCCAGATGTGGTCACAGAAAGTCAATTATAATAAGAAACAATTTTTTGGCACATAATCTATGTACTACAGTAAAGCCTGTGTAAAACGGACACTCTCAAAAAGACCGAAAATTGGTTTTCAAGACCAATTATCGCTTAATGCAGGTCAAAAGTATTGCAAAATGCTCCAAAGCATTATTAAGCTATGATTTGTCATAAAGATCTTTGTTTTGTCTATTTTTGAGTGGCCGTTTTATACAGGTTTTACTGTATATGTATGTGCTAATTGATTTTGTTCATTTCTTTAATTAGCAATATGACTGATAAAAAAATCAGTGAAAAAGTAAGTTGACCAACACATTCATCAAGAGAGAAAATAAAAATTGAAAGATTTGATCCCAGTCTGGTATGCAGGAAATTTCGTTCTACATTTTTCAGACTACTCTCTGTTACTATGATGTGAAAGATGGCTTAGCGCTGGAACCAGAACACCCTGAGGCCTTAGTTATGATGGAGAAACTTCAGAAAATAGCTGTGGAGAACAAGAGGATGGCCATGCAGATGAATCTTGTAGGGAAACACAGAGATGCTTTACAGAAGATCTCCATTGCCATAGAAACAGATCCTTCAGTGGCTGACTTCCATGTTTTAAGGTCTGTTATTTTACGTACTTTCTCTGTTAGACTGGCATCAGTCCACTAAATGAATATAATTACATTTACAATTATAATTTAGCTATGAAAAAATCATCTAATAAAAGTTCTATTGTTCTGATAGTCAAATTTTGTCCAAGCCTAGAACTACTCCAAGTAAAGTTAAAAATTGCTATCTTAGAGAGAATATCAGTTTTACTAGAACAAAAATTGACATTAGAGACTGGGACCAGTCAATATCTCAGTCAGCGAGCCTTCTCGGCCACTATCATCCCACTAGAGAAATGTCATTCAAACGGGGAATCTAAACTATTTGAGACTCTGATAGTGTTCCTGACAGAATTTCTTGAAAAAGTTAAAATGTCTTCAGACTTCAACAAAAGCATGAAAAATTACCAAGCATACAAAGATTTAAGCTGAATGGAAGAATATAGTTAAGTTAAATAACTTAAAGAGAACCGGTCTGTCAGAAAATTGCACAAAAGTACATTTTACCTAATATTCAAACACACCTCGCCTACATAGCCAATGCTAAAAACGTGTTATATCAAACAATAATGTCACAGTTTTGAAAGCGCGAGGAAAGCGCACACTAGCTGACGTCAATTGTTACTGCAATGTGTAACACTGTTATTATGCTTGAAAGACGTTACAAATATATATAAGCGTATACAACACAGTCCAACTATTGGCGGGATTTCTTCAGTGCCATGGTGGAAAGTTGGAAGAAGCTGAAGACTACAAATGTGTTTCGTTGTTTATTGTGTATTAGAATCAAATAAGATCAGCTCTAGTGTGTGAATTGCAAAGTAATAATTCACTGTTTGTTGGTCAGTTGTGCGAATATAAATCACTCCCACTGCTCAACAATTCACTGCTATGCCGGATATATTCCTTAAACGTCACCTGATCTAGGACAAGCATTTCCTGTCTTAGAAATTTGATTCTCAATACATACCTTGATACAGTTCAGTTTCTTTATAATGCTATTTTTTAAGTCCATAGGAATGGAACATGTAATTATTGAACCAATCCATATTATCAAGGAAAAATTTTACTAAGGAATTATAGGAAAATGACCATTGTAATTTTCCTATCATTCCTTTGTAAATTCCATTGTAAAAATTTGGGAGCCATAATATGACCATGTTATATCCAAATCAGCATTTTATTTTATCACTAGCTGTGAAATCAATGCATATCACAAACAAATTAAAGTGATATCAATCACTAGTAGAATGATATGATATCAATCACTAGTGATTGATATCAGCCTATATTTTCACTGTAGCGTTTTTTGGATCACCTCTGACTTTACCATTCACTTAATGCAGCTCACTTCGAAAGTTCAAACGCTTACAACTTTCTTATTTGTGAAAAAAAACATCAAGTGTGGGTAGTCATTTTCTTAGTTAGAACATGAGGAACATTTTGGTACCAAAATAATTCAGATTTGCTGAAATTTTTCGATTTTGAATTTTCAACGCCTCCCGCTTCAGTGAGTGAGGAAATGCATGTAACCTATGCTACGTAACGTCATCAACAAATTATGACGCCGCTTATGACGTCACTTGTCTCGCACATTGACGCTGAATAAATTTCCTTTTATCTGTAAGTCCTGATGACTATAGATCATGTAGATCTGTCACAAATACTCATTTGTCTTCTTTTACATTATTGTGATTCGGCTTGAAGCATGGTTAACACATTGATTAACTGTAAATCTTCTAAAAAAGTATAAAATAAAAAGAAAATTTACTTTATTTAGTAAATACCAAATATATTTCATCTCGTGAGCTGAAAACATCGAAATTTTCATTCGTGCTGTGCACGCATGAAAATTCTGATGTTTTCAACACACTCGATGAAATATATTTGGTATTCACCTCAAAAAAGTAAATATCCTCTATATATATCAAGATTTGTTTTAAAGGAACTGCACTGTCAGGGATTTTTTTTTCAATTTTGGGAAGGGGCCCTTGGGCCTTTCAGATTGGGAAAATTAGTGTGGTAAACCCCTAAATTGGGAAATTTGAAATAGTGTGTTATTCCAATAATGGCATTTTCCGTCAATTAAAAAACAAATTAGCTATTACACATACTATTGCCATAAAATTGAAGGAGAAATAAGATGCAATGGTAGTAGAATGTCACCTTGAGTTTGGTGTGACTGAATGAAAATCCTAAAAAAAAAAAAAAAAAAAAATGAAGATTGGGATTTTATTTTTCAAAATTGGGAAAAAAGTCACCTAAATTCCATTGGGAAGAGGCCCAATTTCTGCCCCTGAGAACACACAAAAAAATCCCTGACTGTACTTGTTTTTTTCTATCCCTTTTACAGAGGTGCTCTTCACAGAAAGCTCGGAGATTATAATGCTGCAATAGATGATTTCTTACTTGCCCTTGATAAATGTGATCACGATGAGGATAGCCCTGTATACTCGGACTCTCAGAGACAATTATTGCTCACTTATAATGACTTTGCTGTGGAGTGCTTCACTAAGGGCTTCTATGAAGAAGCCATTATCTTGTTAAATAAAGCAATAAAGGGAGAGAAGCGAGAAAAAGGATTATATGTAAATAGGGGAGGTAAGTAATAATTGAGCCGCGACATGAGATTTGCAACAATGTGGTATGTGCAACCATCAAAGCCTCAGATCAGCCTGCGCATACGCGCAGTCTGATCAGAACCTTTGCTTGTCCCTTGAATGTTCTATGAGTGTTAAGCTACTGACTGAACATCATTTGGAGTTCTAAGCTTACAAGGAGGCTGCACAGGCTCGTTGGAGTCTACACATGTCAAAATGCCACATTGTTGGAAATCACATGTCTGGGCTCATATGTCACTATCTTTAATGTTTGTATACTAATGAATTCTTCCATCTGGTTTGATACAAAGAACCTGGGATCCTTAACTGAACACATCAAGGTTTCACAGGTTGGAATTTCTAAATTAAGATGTATTTCAGTCCCTGAAGATTGTTTTTATGGTAGCTGACAGTGCAAACCCCGATGAAATATCACATTTAGTGCCATTTCATCTGGGTCTTCAATGGTTGCTAACGTATACACTTTGGGTTTCCAGTGTACATAAGGGTAAATCCATATCCTGTACAACTTAATATATCCTATTTATGCAACTAACTTTGAAAAAGTTGAGGGGGCATATTGCTTTCAGCTTATCTGTTTGTCTCTCCATCAGTCTGCCTGCCGGTCACACATACCTATTTAGTGGGAAAACTCATAAACTATAAGAACTACAGTCTAGGAACTTGGTAAGCTGATAAGAGAGGATGAGTGGATTACCTGATTAACTTTTGAAGGAATTCTCAAAATCCATTTAATACCAGGGTTATTGCTCTTGTTATAGAAAAAAAATACCATGTTTATGTACAAAAAAATGGATTTAGGGCATATGAGCATAGATATGAATGATTTATTTCCTTTCTAACACTTCATTTTACCACTTTACAACCTAAACATAGTAAGTATTTGTCTTGAATCTATATAGTTCACCCATTCACATTGCTTATATATAGTAATCATGCACTGTTTGCAATTTGGAGTAGAATGTGTCTTCTGCCTAACTGTGCTCAAATGCCCTTGATAAAACGCAGCTAGAAATAGGAAGAAGTATATGAAAACCTGCATGCAGTGAGTTAGAATAAAACTTCAAGGCTCTTGGAAAGTTAACATTGGCAAGGATCATTGACACTTGCTATGGGTAAATGCCTATGGTTTTCAGTAAAAATAAAAGTTTGTCAATCGTCCCTTTCTTAACCTTGAAGCTACCCTGACCTGAGTACTTTATGGCTGTGAAATCCTTTTCGATATTAAATGCTTCAAGGATGTAAAATTTTGGGTAGAACAATCAGTTTTACATAAAGATATATAGAAATCCGAAAACATTTTTATACCCCGCCACACTTTAGTGTCGGGGTATTATGTTATACCTTTCGGTGTCTGTCCGTCCGTCAGTCCGTCTGTCCGTGCTCACCATTTCCGATCGATAACTTGAGTATTTATTCACGGAATTTTTTCAAAATTTGCATACGTATTGTTATCGGCGATGAGTGGTATGGGATTGTTAATGGGCAAAATCCGTCCATTTTTAGCGGAGTTACTGCCCTTTTTCGTATTGGAAAAATGGTTTCTGGCCTGTTATTCCTTTACTGTTCATGATATCTAAATGAAACTTCACAGATATGTTGCACATCAAAGGTTACATATTGTGACTAAGGACCGTCACTCTGACCTTCCCAGTTTGTGAGTTATCCGCCCTTGATAGGTCTGAAAAAAGGTTTTTGACCCGTTGTTCCTTTACTATATGGAATTTCTGAATATAACTTCACAGATATGTTTCACATCAAAGGTAACATATTGTGACTAAAAACCGTCACTCTTACCTTTCCCGTTTGTGAGTTATCCGCCCTTGATTGAATTAAAAAATGTTTTTATACCCATAGTTCCTTTACTATGTGGAATATTTAAATGAAACTGAACAGATATGTTTCACATCAAAGGTTACATACCATGACAAAGAACCATCACTCTTACCTTTCCAGTTCATGAGTTATCTGCGCTTGATTGATCTGAAAAATGTTTTTTGACCTGTAGTTCATTTACTATATGGAATATCTGAATGAAACTTCACAGATATGTTGATCATCAAAGGTTACATATTGTGACTAAGGATCGTCACTCTTACCTTTCCAGATTGTGAGTTATCCACCCTTGAATGATCTGAGAATTGGTTTTTGGCCTGTAGTTTCTTTTACTATATGGAATATCTGAATGAAACTTCACAGATATGTTGAACATCAAAGGTTACATATTTTTAGTAAGGACCGTCACCCTTACCTTTCCAGTTCATGAGTTATCCGCCCTTGATTGATCTGAAAAATGGTTTTTGACCTGTAGTTTATTTACTATATGGAGTATCTGAATGAAACTTCACAGATATGTTGACCTTCAAAGGTTACATATTGTGGGTAAGGATCGTCACTCTTACCTTTCCAGATTGTGAGTTATCCACCCTTGATTGATCTGTGAATTGGTTTTTGACCTGTAGTTCATTTCATCCGTCCGTGCTCACTGTTTCCGATCGATAACTTGAGTATTTATGCACAGAATTTTTTCAAATTTTGCATACATATTGTTATTGGGGATGAGTGGTATGGGATTGTTAATGGGCAAAATCTGACCATTTTCGATGGAGTAACTGCCCTTTCTCCCTTTAAAAAATGGTTTCTAGCCTGTTATTCTTTTACTGTTTATGATATCTGAATGAAATTTCACAGATATGTTGAACAGCAAAGGTTACATATTACAACGAAGGACCGTCACTCTTACCTTTCCAGTTCATGAGTTATCTGCCCTTGATTAATCTGGAAAATGTTTTTGACCTGTAGTTCCTTTACTATATGAAATATCTGAATGAAACTTCACAGATATGTTGACCATCAAAGGTTACATATTGTGACTAAGGACGTCATATCACTGTCTATCTCAGTTCTGTTGCTATTTAGGCATTATATATCTCACAAAATAACTTTTGGTGCATCCAGCAGTGGCGGGGTATTATGCAGTGCTTGCGGTGCTTTTATTTAAAATATCTTCCCCCCCCCCCCCCCCCCCCCCCCCCCCCCCCCCCCCCCCCCCCCCCCCCCCGTTTGCCAGCAAAAGCTTTTGCATGTATATGTGTTACCATATTTTATACATTGTATGGAAGTGGCTTGCTGGCACATGGGGGGGAAGATGTTCAGCAGCCCAAAAACCCAGGGCCTAAGCCCATAAAATGCCTTTTCTACCAAATAAGAAATTAATGACAGGAATGAAGTTCTCTAGAACCAACCTCCTAAATTACTTTGTATTCTGTGCTAGTTTAATATAAAGTACTGAAAGATTAAAAGTAGAATTAGCAAGGTTTTATGCATTTTTTCATAAGAAAAAATCTCACTGTTATTAAATGACACATTATTTTGCAAACTTCCTGTACTTATATATTTGCATGCTAGGGAATTGTTCATGTTTTTATTTTCGTCTGCTGACTTTCTTCAAAATTAAATTTTTAAAAATTAACCACCCAGGACCACCATCAGAGTGTCAAACAGTTTGGATCCAGATCAAGATCGACATTCTGTTGGTCTTCATTTGGGTTCAAACTGTTTGCAAAAGGCTATTGACAGACGACAAAATTATCCACTGGCATGCAAAGAGTCATAACAGGTAAATACTTTAGTGTTCAATATATTGTCTCATATAGGGATATACATGCATATGTATACCATAAATAATCGGACACTTTAAATACATTCAACATGCCCTTTAAACAAAGCAAAAGTAATCTTCAAAGGATCTAGTTTGAAGAACCAGTTTTACTTTCCAATGCTAAATGGGACACTTTCATTCCTTCAAAAATATTTATTTCTTTTGTTGAGCTTTCAGTTTTGTATTATTTACGGTACATGTAGTCAAAAATGTACAGGTAACTTCTAAATTATCTACCCAAGATCATTTTATTACAAAACATATTTTGTTTTTCAAACAATTTCATCAATTATCGTGATTCGTTAATACTTTGCGTATGGAATGTTCAATAGATATCACCATTCCTACCAATTAAATCAAGAAAACGTGCAGAAATCACTTTTTAAAGCACTTTTTATTTTCATGAAATTTCAGACCCCCTCCCCTTTCTACCCGCCATAACTCTCGAATGCGTAGAAATTTTGCAAATATTTTGCTAGCTGGCTCTTGCCATTAGATTCACCTATTGCACTGATACTACATGCACCACACTAGAAGCCCAAAAGCAGCATTCTGGGAATCAGAAAAATAGGCGTATAAGGCCCAAACCGTCAATGATCCTTTAATCTTGTTGTAAAAGAACACCACCATAAGGACATACATATGGTTTGGAACACAGTGTTTTACAAACAAATTACTAGTTTACCCCCTGCTTTGAAGAAGCAACGAAATATAAAGATTTTATCTGCCGCAAAACATTAGATCATATGTTCTTGTAAGGGTTTATCCAATGTCTACAATTTCTTTATTATTTTCAGATTGTTTTTTCCGCCAAGAAGAATTTAATTTTTCATTACAAGACTATCACCAGGCCCTTGAGTTGGATCCTAATGATGAAACTATCAAATCTAGAATATCTGTGATACATAATGAGTTTGGTGTCAGTGCCTACCAGGATAAAATGTACTCTGTAAGTTGTTTAACCTGTTTCACAGAGATGTTCCCCATGTTGAGCTCTATCAAAATTGTCCAAATGGTTCTGCTCTGCTGAACATGAGGGCTGCCAGAGCTCTAGATAAGAAATCTTTTAAACAACATCTCCTGAACCACTGTTCAAAATTCAAAATAATTTCACAGAAATGTCCCTCATAATGCCCTCTACCAAAATTGCACAAATGGTTTCTCTGCTGAACCAAATTCAAATTATAATTTCACAGAAATGCTCCTCATTAGGCCCTCTAGCATAATGGGTTCTGCTCCACTGAACAATTGGCTGCTAGAGCTCTAGATAAGAAATATCTTTAAATGGCACCTCCCCCTGAACCACTGGTCCAAATTCAAAATAATATCACATAAATGTTCCTCATAATGCCCTCTACCAATTTGCATCTGCCAGAGCTCTAGTAAGAGATGTCTTTAAACAGCATTTCCTTCCGAATCACTGGTACAAACTCAAAATAATTTCACAGATATGGCCCTCTTGCATAATTACACAATTGGTTCTACTATGTCGAACAAAAGGGTCACCAGAGCTGTAGATATGAAATACATTTAAATGGCATCTCCTCCAAATTCAAAATTATTTCACAGAAATATTCCTCATAGTGCCTCCTACTGAAATTGCACAAATTGTTCTGCTGCACCGAACAAAGGGGCTGCCAGAGCACTAGATAAGAAATAAATGACATCTTCTCCTAAACCACTAGTCCAAATTCAAATTATTTTCATAGGAATGTTTGTAATGATGCCCTTTACAAAAATTGCTCTGACTTCAGCTCTGCTGAACCAAATGGCCACCAGTGCTAAAAATATGATATCTCTTTTAACCACAGACCACATGTGCCAAGATTCAGTTGAGCGATCTATGGCCTTAAGGCCCTCTTGTTTTTATTTATCTTGACCTATGTCAGTATGATATGAAATATTACCTTTATAATAGAACTCAATTTTCATATGACCAGGTATCAGTAATGGATGGGTTTTAGTTTTAAAAATGTTTTGTCTTTTTTCATTTTGTGTTGGTTAAACCTATGAATGAAGATTGAGAGCCTCTCTTGTAGTTACAATGTTATTTTTGGCCGAAGAAAATGGTAATTTGCGACAGACATAGTAACTTTGAGGAATGACCTAACATGTGCTTGATAATACAAATATAAAGGGTTCATACATATTTATTTGCATTAACACTTGCTGAGTCCTGAAGAAGGGATTTGAACAGGAACCCGCTAGGCCTTTTGTTCACACATATTCTAAGGGACCAGGCAAGTGTTAATGAAATAACACAAACTTCTTGCATTTTGCACCAAAAATGTCAGTCAAAACAAGTAAAATGGTTGTTTCCTTACATTGGATCTCCCCAAACAAAATAGCATCAGCTTGCAAACTTACAAAATGTCTAACATCCTTTCAGCACATAAAGTCTTTGCAAACAAAATCAAAGATAGACTGGCCAATCCAGACCACAATGCTTTGCTGCTTTCCTGTGTAACTTCATGCAAGCAAACAAGGGACTGTTTTAAGGATTTTCAAGTTGAAATCCATGATCAAACTGTCAAACAGGATGTGATCTTCATGATTTGAACATGTATTTGGTATCGTTTAACAATGGTTTCAAACAGCTATGCACACAGGTACTTATGCAAGAAGTATCATTTTATTTTTAGGAAGCGGAGGCAAAGTTCACCGAGGCCATAGAGTACCATCCGAAAGTTGGCCAGTATTATATTTCCAGAGCAAGGGCGAGACACATGCTTGAAGTGAGTTTTTAGTATTTCAACCCTATTTATACTTATAAGTTCTTCCACCTGGTTTAAACAATGAATTTGGGCTGGGTCATTGAACATTTTAAGGAGACACAGGTTAGACTTTCCAAATTATGTTGTTTGTCAGTTCCTGAAGATTGTAATTAAGTTTAGTAAACAGTGCAGACCCTGATGAAATGCCACATTCTGTGGCATTCCATCTGGGCCTTCACTGTTTGTCAAATTACCCACTTAAGTATTTCCAGTATAAAAAGAGTTAAAACATGTTGGAACCTGATGTGTATTGCATTTCTAGATCAGATTGACAGGTCAAGTGATACAAACGTCAAAAGTAGTAGTAGTAAAACTGTAAATGTATTTTAATAAATGATATATGATAGATTCTTAGAAACTATGGGAAAGTCTAGTTCAGACAGTTGGAATTATAATGCATTCTTCTATATACAGTCTACTCTCGTTACCTCGAATTCCAAGGGACTGGACAAAATATGTCGAGTTATCAGTAGTTCGAGGTAACCAAATCATGACATATGGCTACAATTTTGGGGCAAAATAAGTCAGGCTCAACTCGTCCATTAATAGATCATTATTGGGAGCTATTACATTAATGACCTGCGTGATGAATGACATAAGGAATTGAAATAAAAAAAAAAAGAATATATAAAATAGAAAAATATAATTGTTTCTCATGTACCACTGCAGCTTCTATATAATGCCTGTGTTTTCACTTTTTAAGACAAAATAAAATAAACATAGCATTTTTAGTTCAAAGTAAGTATCGGTAACTGGTCCCGCGGTCGCAGATTTTACCCTTTCGTACGACGTCATATTTTTATGGTCCAACAGTGTACATGCACATTTTAATTTCTGTAGGCTTAATGTGTACATGCCTTCCCAATCTATTTTTGGCATGTCATGACCAATGTCCGAAAATAGCCTTACATTCACAACTGTCCAGTGCCTGAACAAAACACTGCATCTGTTTTTCTAAATAAAAATAAATAAAAATGGCCTGAGAAACAATTAAATTATACTTTGGCCTTATTTAAAACAAGCAGTCATGGGACGGGCTTTATACTCGAGAGATTGCTCAAATATGATACATTAGCTCATACTGTCACTTACCTGCTTTGAAGTTGTACACAATGGATCAATAGAATTCGTCTACCACGGTCAGTTATGTAATTATGCAACACACTTATTTACAACTGCATGTGTCACACACGTGGATTAAGTCCAGTTGTTCATTGATCAAACAATTGGTGGTTTTAATGGGGATAATTAAGGTTGAAAACTGTAGATTAAAAGGATGCACATTCAGATAAAAAGGCAAGTTAAATGACTGTTGTTTTCTTATGAAATGGAATCAACTTAGACATTGTAAAATACACTAAAATAGACTAGCGGGACCAGGTTTTCATAACGAGTTATCAGTTTTATTGACTTAGCCGTTGTCGAGATAAACATTGTGGAATTGCAATGATATATAGGGGAAAATGGGGGACCGGGCTGTTGGGTCGAGATAAGTGATAGTATTGAGTTATGCATAGTTGAGTTAATCAGAGTCGACTGTACTGTCATTTGACATAATCACTCATCAGTTAAGTTAGTTTTATTTAGGTAACTTGTGATTTTTTGTAAGCTTGCAATTCTCTGTTTTATGACAAACAAAAGCTTTTCAGAGAAGCAAGCATTGAGGTTTTGTTTGTTTGGTTTGATGCTTAGCGTCCCAGTCAACAGCTATGGTCATGTTGGGACGGTCAGTTCACCTAACCACACTTTTTTTCCTGGGCAAGCTTGACTAAGCAGTTAACCAGTACTTCGTGCACATACTTTCGCTTGTAACTGACAACTACTCTTCTTGAATCAGTGGAAGGGAGGAGAATGGCCGTAGAAGTTATTTCATGATCAATCTCCACGAAAGTGATTGGGCTTGGATCGAACTCGCGACCCCTGAACCTGGCAAGCATTGAGGTGCTATTCAGAGTAACTGTATTCAAAATTTTAATTTGAGTGGGTGTAACAGTCGCAGGGGTCTTGTACTGTTAGGGCGCATGACAGAATGTAGTAACAACGCAAGCCAAGAGTTTCGACAAGGATATTTTATGTGATTCAAGCTTCTATATCTAATCAAGCAACAATCATCATTCATCAATCATCAATGTGAAAACTGGAACGAGAAAATAAAAAGGATGCTTTTACTCTCGTGCCAACAATGACAAAGTGTCTAATTACAGAGGTCTGCTTGTAGAACATAATTGCAAGCAGAGAAAGAAAACAGTGTGGATCCTGATCAGATGGGTTCATCAGAAGCCACCTGATCTTGGTCTACAGTGTTTGCTGGTGTTTTGGAGAAAGGTCGAACCTGGGATCAGTAAGGCAATTGTAAATTTCAATGCAATTTTATGCAAAATATCAAAAACACGACAGTCGTGTTGATAGCAGTAGAAGAACAAAGGAATTTCAACGAAATCGCAAATATACAGTTCGTGTGATCAGTTGGGAAAATTACCTTTTTGGGTCTTTCAATTCAAACGATAAGATTATTATCTTAATATGAAAACCAGCACTTTGAGCCACGCAATGGGTCTTTTGGCTCAAAGTCGCAGCGCTGATTTTCACCGCAACATGCTCTCAATGGCGCAATTTGACGAAGAGGGAGATCCCAAGCAGACCGCACGAACAATCATTCAAATATTGGATAATTTCCGATACAAAAGAGCGTTCCAGTCTTCAAAAACTACTATGACAGAACAGTATCATGTTCTGCAGAATAATGTAGAATAGTAAGCATTATCTTTCTAAAATAAAATAATAAAAGCTCTTTCGACGGTGTGCAATGATGGATCCCAGATAAATTAACATAAATTATGTCAACACCAGAAAAGGTATAACCTGTATACCGAAAGTACGACTCAAACTGCGAATTTATCTACAACGGTACGGCGCTACCGTTACATGGCTCCCCTAAAATAAGGATTTCTTATTTTAAAATTACACTTTACTATGCAGTTTATCATTTGAAAGAGAGAAACCAAAGACATTTAACCTTTGAATTTTGAAAATCAAAATTGATCCTGGTCACGACACCACTCCAAAGTAACATTATGATTAAATTGAAATAAAAAAAAACTATTCACTCTAATACTGATGCATTATACATGGTACTAAAAATAAACTCTGTTAATGCATGGATCCTTGTTGGGGAATCCCCTTGTATGCATGGGATACTTACCACTATACATGTACATCAGACTCTTGTATTAGTACAAGCTTGTGGATAGGCCGTTCCAGAAAACTCTGAGACTCAACTCGCCTTCCTTTATTATCTAACTGAGCAGTACCTACCATGATACGTACCTTTCGGACAAGACCATCCTCATCTATATGTGTCTCTACCACCTTACCTAGGTGCCATTCATTCCTAGCCAGGTTCTCATCTTTGATAAGAACAATATCTCCAACCTCGAGGTTGCGTCTTACATTGATCCACTTACCTCTTACCTGCAGTGTTTGCAGGTATTCCTTCTGCCAACGAAACCAGAATTCATTTGCCAGATACTGAATACGACGCCATCTCTTGCGAGAATACATATCTGTTCCTTGAAATTCACCTGGGGGTGGCAGTATCAGCTTTGGTTTCATGGTTAGAGATTGTTTGGAGTAAGCGGTTCAAGAGACAATGGATCATTTGCATTTTGAACCGAGAGGGGACGACTGTTTACTATTGCAGCAGTCTCGCACATCAATGTACGCAAGCTTTCATCATCAAGTTGAGAACCATGTTGTGAGAGAAGTATGGAGAGAATATTTCTAACAGTACGAATCTGACGTTCCCAAATACCCCCCATATGGCTTGCATGAGGGACATTAGTTTTGAACGTAGAGTAATCACAGTTTTCCTTCAAGAGGAACTGTTGTATACGATTCTCATCCAGTTCCACAACTGCTTCCCTAAGTTCTCTTTCAGCTCCTATGAAATTAGTTCCCCTATCGCACCTTAGCTGCCTTATGGGACCACGGATTGCAATAAACCTACGCAAGGCATTTATAAATGAGTCAGTGGTCAAAGCAGTGGCAGTTTCTAAATGTATTGCCCTGCAGCAAAGGCAGGTGAATACAACGCCATAGCACTTAAGCTCTTTTCGGCCTTCCCGAATATACCAAGGACCAAAGTAATCAAAACCACAATATGTAAAAGGTGGTGATGGTTCAACTCTATCCTCTGGGAGTGCAGCCATTTTTTGAACTTGGGTTACGCCCCGCAATTTACGGCATCTGACACATCGACTGATCAGTCCAGAAACTGCTGAGCTTAAACCGAGAACCCAAAAACCACTCGCCCTGACTTCATTTATTGTCATGCCTCTGCCCTGATGACCAACCCTTTCGTGACAATATCTGATCACCAGTTCAGACACATGGCACTTCTTTGGAAGTATTATCGGATGTTTAATATTCGTGTCAAGCTGGGCACGATTCATACGACCGCCAACTCTTAAAATGTTTGAAGAGTCAATAAATGGGTCAAGTCGGTAAATTGAAGAGTTTCTCTTCAGAGCTGATTTACTGGCTGAAATATTCATACCTGTTTTTATATCCAACAGGTTTTTTTTCTCAGATCCAAAGGTCTCCCGCTGAACAATCTGCACAATATTCTGTTCAGCTTTCTCTAATTCCTCTACTGTTAAAACAAGAGGAGAAATCTTGCCTAATTTCAGAGACTCATTAGTATTGTGAAAGTCTTTTTCTTTCTTTACTCTGAGCTTCAGATTTTTAATAAATCTGTTGCACAAAGCAATGACCCTTTTCAAATGTGCCCAAGAGGAGAAACATTTGAAATTCTCACTGAATTGAAGCAAAGAAATCATTTCTGTTTCTGTCTTGAAAGTCTGTACTTTCTTTAACTCAGCATCATTTAGAGGCAATTCTGGTATTTGATCTGTATCAAGAGTGGGTATTTCCGCTTCCCATAGAAATTTGGGACCATGAAACCACAAAGACTTATCTAAAAGTTCACTGACTGAAGCGCCTCGTGATGCAAGGTCAGCAGGATTCTCTCTTGTACTGACATACCTCCACTGTGAAACCTCAGTATGTTCTCTTATTTGTTGTACCCGGTTGGCTACAAATACATGAAAACGACGGGCATTGTTGGCAATATAGCCTAGAACTATCTTGCTGTCTGTCCAAAACCACTCGGTAATATTTTCATATTCGAGCTCCCTTTTGAGTAATGCACTAATTTTTGCTGAGACCAAAGCAGCAACCAGTTCCAAACGAGGAATGGTTACATGCTTCAGAGGTGCTACTCTAGACTTTCCAATAATCAGGGAACAATGGACTTTTGACTCCCTGTTTATTAAGCGCAAGTATGTGCACTGACCATAGCCGTCAGTACTTGCATCTGAAAAATGATGAAGCTCTGCACTAACTGCATCTCCAAATCCAACTGGCTTCAAACATCTCTGAATTTGAAGACCTTCGAGAGAGTAAAGATCTTTCCTCCAAAGTTCCCATCTCCCTCTCAACTCATCTGACAAAGGAGTATCCCAATCTGCCTTTTCTCTACACATACATTGGAGGATCTGTTTTCCAATGAGCAGCACTGGGGCTAAGAATCCTAAAGGATCATAAACTGAATTTATAGTGGACAAAATTCCACGTCTGGTCAGGGGTCGATCACCAAGAACAATTCTAAATTGAAAGGTGTCGGATTCAACACACCACTGTATTCCAAGTGCTCTCTCGACAGGAAGCTTGTCATGGACCAGATCAAGATCTTTGATTCCCTTTGCACGGTCTTCATGAGGTATGTGCTCAATAACAGCCTTTGAATTTGATATGAACTTATGTAAATGCAGGCCTCCCTTTCCACACATCTCTTTTGTTTTGTGGATCATATCAATGGCCTCTGATTCTGATGGCAATGATTTGAGGCCATCATCAACATAAAAGTCCCGTCTCAAGAAGTCTGCTACAGCACAACCAAATTCTTCTTCATTGTCAGTAGCTACCTGCTTTAGGCCAAAATTTGCACATCCAGGTGATGAGGCGGCTCCAAAAAGGTGCACGCACATCCTCATCTCAATGGGGTCTTTCCAATAATTTTCATCTGGCCACCACAGAAATCTGAGATAGTTCCTGTCTTCAGAATTCACTCTAAACTGGTGAAACATCTGTTCTATGTCGCACATAAAGGCTACTGGTTCTTTACGAAAGCGACATAGAACACCAATTTAGTGAGTGTTAGTCAAGTCGGGGCCTTGCAGAAGGTGGTCATTTAAATGCAGTTTCCCTAAATTTGGCACTGCAGTCAAACACCACTCTTATCTTGTCTTTCTTTTGGGGGTGGTACACTCCATGATGTGGAATGTACCACACACTCCCATCATTAAGATCAAGATCCTTATGTGGTACTATTTCAGCATGGCCTTTATGAATGATATCATTCATAAAATAAAAATAATGTTGCCTGTATGGCTCATCCTTGTCTAGTCTCTTCCTGAGGTGCCTCAGACGATGAAGAGCTAGAGGCTTATTGTTGGGTAAACAAGGCCTCTTCAATTTAAAAGGAAGAGGCATTGTATAATGACTGTCCTTTAAAATTATGCCTTTCTCCAAGATGGACAAAAAACAATGCTCGTCATGAGAAA